>CM076569.1:920570885-921852950 GCA_034641835.2 Pinus albicaulis
TTTTAGAGGCTGCACCATGAATTTTGAGTTTTGGGAAAGATGAGTTAACAGAATAGTATGGTTTATGAAATTTTTGGTTTTTATGAATTTTTAGGCCTACTAGAGGCTAGTGGAGTCACCAGGTGGATTTTTAGTTGTTTTTATAGAGAGGTACTTATGGTCCAACACCAATAATTGGAAAAGCCAATCTAGAGATGTTTTTTGGGGTTTTATAAGTCTTTATGTATAGCCTATGGTTTTTTAGAGTGTTCTAAACTTGATTCATCACTTTGCTAGGGTGTTGAAGGCAAAAAGAGTTTACTCTAAATGATTCTATGGGTTGCTCGCATGTTTTAAAAATTTAAAGACTAATGAATCTACAAGAGTTTGCTAGACTGTTATGTACTCAGTTAGTCCCACCGTGAGCCCAAGGACCTAGCCTTCCTGGACTTAGAGAGGGCTCTCTCTATTTGTGTAAGGGATGTATAATTTTTTTTTTCTTGTGTTTTTGATTTTAGGCTAGTTATGAAGTAGGTTTTTGGTTTTGTTTTTAGGTTTTTGAGGGAGAAAATGATTAAATATTAAATAGATAAAAATATTGTTAGATCAACTGGGCTATGGGGTTGAAAAGGTCGAGAAAGCCTCAGATGGTGATACAAGGTATATTGAAGGGCCGATTTGATCAAGGTAAAATGGATCTTTAGGTAAAATGAAGTGGGATGGACACTAAGTTTGTGAAGGACAAAGGCTTTCAAACATAAATAGTTCAATAGCAGCCATTTATATGGTAGGGCTAACCATTAATCATGATAGATGTAACTTCAAACTGATAGATGCATAGAAATAAACATTCAAGCGATACATAGAGATATATGACTCTCTAACTTTAGGAAAATTGCTATCAGACTTTGGGGAAAAACAATTGAGATAAAAAAATAACTCAAAATACTAAGAGGGAACTCCTAGACATAGTATTTTGGGCTATCAGGCACTTTGAACAGAGATTGCAGAGTTTTAGGCAAAGGGCAAGATCGATACAAGACCTCTTTGGTTCAAACTAGGACAATCAAGCATTCAAAGAAAGGTTTCAGAAGTGGAGCTTTGACTAGCCATGAGTAAGCAGGGCATACCGTGAATCATACTTAGCATGCATAACAACCATAAATGAAACAAGCAAACAATTTCTTCAGTGATCAAAGAGAAATTAAGAATTCTTTGATATGACTAAGAAGGAAGAAAACATAGAAGCTATAATGAAACAGGAAATCTGAGGTGCCTCCAAGGGCATGTCTCAAATCTATTCTCTATTGTCTTATAGCAAGCAAGAGCATGAAATATGTATGAAAACTAAGAAGCATAACAGAGAGGGACACTATACCATTTTACCAAGTCAAGGAATCCAACAGCAGTCCTCTTTCATCATCCAAAACATTCAAGAAACTATCCAATGCATGAGACAAAGTATTTCTTCCAAGATTTTATAACCATATATTTCTCTATCTCATCACGTTCAGCCTTTTTTACAATGAAATCTCTTGGAATATATAGGCCAAAGTGAAGGAGAACCTCCTAGTGCAACTAGCAAGCTCATTGGCCCATCACAAATATCTGATTTTGTCCTTGAGGCTTTGCAAAGCCCAGGGCACAAAATATCTATAAAAATATCCTAAAAATGATAAAATATGAAATTATATTGACTTTTCCCAACTGACGATGGCCAAAAAATGCTAAACGCACATTTGGAAAAGCCACTACAGAAAACTTCATTTTTCACTAAAATGCTTTAGAAATATAGCAGCAGAAAATTCCCTGTCTTGTGGGAAAATTTTGATGGACCTCCTGATGTCGAAACAAGGTCTGTGATAGCTTTTTGGAAATCCATGGATGTCTAGTTTCCTAAAATACTTTTTTTTCCCCAAACTGATCACTGGAAGCTTGTGAAAAACTAACCTGTGTGGAAAAACCCAGAAATTAGCCTTTGCTGATATGCGAGGCAGAGTGTTGAAAAAGTGACTGTTGTTTCGCCACTTTGGGAGACCAAAACATCTTCAATTGATCTGAAATTTTCTAAGTAGATGCCACTAAAATTAATGCATCCAATGATACCACTTTCAACCTTTGAGGATGCTTCAAACTAAAATGGCGATGCCCATGATTTTCTGCAAAAAGCCTAAAAATGTCAAAAAACAAAAACTTGTCGAATTATGCCCAATTTTGGCGAGCATGACCCTCATGGGTTTTCAAAAGCATGCTGAGAAAAAGAGGCCAAAATTTCAAGCCTTGATATGACTTTCTTCACTTTTTGTGTGGGGCGCCTCTTTCGGGCCACCTTGAGCATTTCTTGTGTAACCTTCAATTTCCTTCGAGCAAATTGATTTAGCTTCTTATAATGCCCGGTCATTTTCCTTTGAATGCTTAAGTCTCTATTATCTCTTTCCAACTTATTCTCCAAGCGTTTATTCACCCTTTCAAGCCATGCTTCTCTATTGTTTTCTATTTCCTGGGTGAATAAAGTAGTAAGAGGAAAGGATCGGAAAAGGGCAGCCTCTTCCTCTTTTTGTTTCTCCAAAGCTCTTTTGAGTCCCATAGTCTTTGGCCTCTTCCTCCTTGGTTGATCTTCTTCTTCAATGTCATTGAATTCACCTATAAGTTCTTCCAACTTAGTTTGTGCTTTGGAGGCTTCATTTTGGTACTTGATAGCTCGTGTCTCATAAACTGCCATGTGGACATTCATTTGCTTGTTTTGTGTTTGCAGAAAATGAATGAGATTTTTAGACCTCTCTAGATCCGCTCTTAGATCATGAATTTGTTCTTCTCTATTTAGAAAGAGGGACTCTGGAATTCTGGCCTCATTGTCACTGTCATCACTGTTTATCTGAATTATGTCAAAATCCCTTTCTTTCTCATGGCTACTTTCCTCCTTCTCTTTTCCCTTGCTTTGGGTGGCTTTCTTGGTTCTCCTCTTCTTTGGTAATTCAACAATGGATTTTTTTGGAAACTTGTCTTTACTTCGAAGTGCTATAGTAACATTTGGAGTTACAATTTGAGCCACTTTCTTTCTTGATGTTTGGGGCTTTGTTACCTTTGGAGAATAAAGCATGGCCCCTTGCCTAGGAGAGGCAGCTAGAACATGCTCTATTTGGTCTTTGCCTTTACTGCTCCCCTCATCATCTTTGTCACTGTTTTCCTTCTTTTGAAGGTTGCCTTCTTTAGGATGCTCATTGCTTGGGCTTTGTTTGTCATCATCCTTGCTGACTGGTGGGATTTCCTGTTTTTCACTATAAGTGTCCCTTTGAGGACTGTATTGACCTTCCTCATAAATGCCTTAGCTGTCACCTTGTATGTCTCCTTGAGGGCTTCCCTGTTTACTTTTGTCCCTGCTTTCTTTAGGACTGTTACGTTCTGTATCTTCAATTTTTTGTGCCTCGTCATCATCATGCTCACTACTGTGCTTGGATTCTTCCTTTTGTCCTTCCTCATCACTTGTTTGCCCTCTTTCACTGTGTTCTTCTTGATTATTTTTTTTTCTCTTTGTCACTTTGCTCCTCTTCACTGTTTTTCTCTCTCTCACTTTTCTCCTCTTTACTTTCAATCATAGGATATTTTTGCTTCTTAGGAGTGTATTTACTAGAATAAGGAGGAACATGATGAGTGGATGGTGAGGGAGGCGCATGGGATGAAGAAGCAGTGGCGAAATCGGGATGTGAAATGAAAGAGTCCCACGAAACTCCCTTTTTCTCAAGTTGATGGAGGATGACGATCTTGATAAGGGAATGATGAAAAAGAAAAGATTGTTGCTGAGAGGAAGGCTTCTTTTGAATAGTAGAAGCCATCTTTTCAATACTTCTATAGAGGAAAAAGGGTAGTTTTAGCAATTGGGTTCTTGTGAAGTGCATGAGTAACCTGATATGGTAAGCATAAACCCGAGAAAACCTCCCTTTGCATTGAAATACTTCATGATGATTTTCATGAGAGGAGCATAGCTGGTTAAAAAAAAGGAACAAGGAAAAATAGATAGGCATGCATCTCGATGTTCTGGTTTCAAGAAGGGTTTGTATTGATCTAAATCTAGGTAGCTCTGCTTAAACCATTTTTCTCCGACATATGGAATTTTGGTAGCTCTAGAGATAGATCTAGGAGAGAGCTTGAAGTCTAAACCTGCTAGATGAACATGCTTCCCTTGCAGCCTTAAAGCAAAAAAATGTTTCAAGGGAAGATAACTTTTCACCTCCTGAACCTTTTGACAAAATTCCAAACATCCTACTTCATGAAAGTTAAAGAGCACTGAAGGAGAGGCATTCACTTCCTCAGTTGAAAAAGGTTCATACCTTTTGTGAGGACCACTTCTGCTATCTTGCTTGGGAGACATTTTGCTTCTGAGATCCTTGGTTGATTTTCCAAGGCAAACTGTCTCAAATGTTCACTGAGATAAATCTTCAATCAACACACCCTTTACCCCTTTTGAGAAAAACCAAGTCTTCCCATAGCTAGCCAACCAACTTGTTCAAATGAAACAACTCTTGATTTTGACAATATGAAATCCATTTCCTTTGACTGACTGTGTTCTGCTTTTGAACAAAACTGCCCTTCTGTGATGGTTATTATTTCTCCAAAACAAAAGACATCCCTTTTGTTACTGAATAACAAACCTCCTAACAAACTTTGTCTCCCATTAAATGATCACTGTCTTCTGTAGTTTATTTGAAGCAAGAAAAAGGTCTTCTGAACTTACTATCTTAAGGGATTGATTTAAAACAAAAGACTCTACTCTTTAGGAAAAACATTGTAGTTTGCCTTTGAATAAATTTCCCTTCTTAGATGTTGTTGTCTCTCTAAAAAAAAACAGTCCTATTTGTCACTGAGTACTAAGCCTCCTAACAAAATTTCTCTATCCTTGAATGATCATTGTTTTTATTTTGTGTTTGGCAAACAAGTGTATCCGAATGAAAACAAATTTACCCCTTCAATACCATGTGAGAGAAATGAGGTTTTTGACTAGGTTTGTTAGTGGTATTTTGAAAAGATTTCCACCTTTTTTTTTAGCACAAGGCTCTTTTCCTCAAAACACCGTCTTTTTGAAATCTCTGCTGTGTGAATCTTTAGAAAATTCCCATCACATCTTTAGATTTTCATGAGGTAATATCCCTTTAAAAAAGACCCACTGTTTTTCTTTGATTTTGTAAACACGGTGCCCTGATTTTTAAAACCCCTCTCTTGAATCAAAACAAAAGGTTTGAAAGGCATAAATACCTTTCCAAACAAAAAATCTTTGGCACCTTTTGAGTATTGGCCCAGTGGTCAAAAGCATGTTCAAAACCAGAGATGAGCGGGTCGTTGACAGCAGAAAGTGCCGCGTAGAATGGTATCGGGTCAGCCTTGGGTGCCTAGTGACCGCTGGCACACGCGTGCCACGCGAAACTATAGGCGCGCCATGCCTCAGTGCAATCTGTGTGGTCGGGCACCTACAGGCATGCCGCGTAGATGTACAGGCACGCCGCGAAGAGCCTAGAGGCCGAAAACTTTGAAATTTTCCCGAAAAACACTTCTTTCTTTGGTGAGGGGAGCTAATGAACGTTTTTTTCGAGTTTTAAGCTTTGATGAGGGATTTTTTAAAGGCTCTTTCCTCCTTTAAAATTTGAAAAATCTCTAATGCCTTTGCAGCCAGTTCAGAAGGGTTTTATGCCTTTTTGAAAAGGTTTTTATAAGGATATCAATTACCGCCCTCAATATTGTATCATTTTTTCAAAACACCATAAAGACCTATCATAAAGACTTATAGAAACAATAATATGGCAGCCCTTTGAAAACACCATAAATCCATTTTTTTTTGAAGTAAGGAGGCCTCCTTTAAAACAAGATTTTTCTCACTGCTTTTCATCAAGGAGGTGACCCTTAAAACCACTAATGTAACTTTATGAAGATTATGTCTTTTTCTTACCTTTAATGTCTTCTTTGTATGCATATGCAGAAGCCACTGTCAAACCCATCTAGCTCTCTCTTTCTTTGGCTATTTAGATGAAGGTCCTTGGCCCAAGTTTCACCCTCATTACAGTTTGAAGAAGGCCTATATAAATAGAGGAAACAGAGACTTCTTAACACCAGAAGGTTATCCTTTTGTTTGATGTGAAATAGGTTTTTAACCTATGAACCCTTATGGTTTTATCACTGTTTTTCAAACCTGTCCTTAAAATAGATAACATTGCTTAAAAACCATATGAAAACTGCTGATGCATCTCTTGTTCATCTCTTGGAAGGAGGTGACTTATAATTTTTGAAATCACTCAAGGCACTTCAACCCTCTGCCTTTTAAATGAAGGAGTTTCTCACTGTGCCTTTAACCATCTGCTTTTAACGAAGGAGGTTACACTAATCTTCTCACCATTTTCTCTTCTAAAGGAGGAGGCTCTCACTGTGCCCTTAACCATCTGTGGTAATGAAGGAGGTCATTTATGTGCTTTCAATTACCTTCTTTTAAAGGAGGAGATCTCTACCGTAGATATGACATTTCATCTTTTGCAAAACTGTTGTCATCTTTATGCAAATCATATGTCTGCTTGGTGTCATATCAAATGGGCAAGAAGGTGAAATTTGACATTTTTATTTATGAGACATGGTCTGAGATATATATCCTCTGTAAAACATCCCTGTGAACCTTAGACTAGAAACCATGTGATTTGAATATGGAGAGTATTTTCTTGCTAGACCTATTTGACTAACCTCCCTTGACTGTATTTGCAAATGCAGGTTGAAATTTCCTTTTGGAGGAGGTGCTGAGAATACTGCTGATCAACAAAACATTAGCTTTTTTCCTTTATATGACTAGGAGGCTGCTCTCTGTTCTTTAGGAAGATTTGGCTTTCAAACCATATCCATTAGTAGCCCTTCACTTACTGTATTTCACTTGTTTTACTAAGGGCAAGCTAGTTCAGCATGCAGGACCCTTTTGACCTTGTTCTTTTGCTCTTTTACATATTGATCATTGTTGCAATCACACCCCTACAAAGATGTAACAAACACATGATTTTGAACCCTAAAGAGTTTCCTTGGGGTCTTATGGAGATTTTTCCTGACCTAAGAATGTTCTTTTAGATAGTGAACATACTTATTTTCTTCTGTTTTGGATATTTTTAGAATTTCTTCCAGACTAAGATAGAAAGACCTCTAAGTGGCGCGACCTATGGACGGATGAAGATTTGTTTTTGTAGATTAGGCGCTAATTCCAGGCTGGCTGGTATTGAATAGAGACTTTTGACTAAGGATGTTTTTGCTAAGGAAGGGATTTCCTAAAGCACCACTACATAACTTACAGGTGATCTTGACAGATTCTGAGTGTTTCTTTAGGTATGATTAGATCTCCAAATGACATATGACCAGATATAAGGTTGCAGACATTTTATCAATAGTTGGGTAATGAATGACTTGGGGAATAAGGGTAAATGACAGCAGATAACCTTTAGCTATGGCAACTATGGACATGATTATTTGACTGAAACCAGATAGGTCTTGACAAATGGGTTTTTTCTCATCATAGGCTGACCGGAAGGGGTAGGAGGAAATTTTTTTTTTTGGGTTGTTTCTAGATGACAGATTTGATAGTTTGGAGATCATCTTCTAGAAAACTTAGCTTAAGAAACTAGTCATCATCAACAGGTGAAAACATCAAGGACTAACACGTTCTTCCAATTTGTCCAAGTGAACCTACTCTCAACCCATTGACTGGTTTCTTCACAAGCAAGATCTCCAAATTCCCTTTCAACATTTATGTCTATGAGAATTGCAAATTTGCAATTTCAGTTTTACTGCTCCATGGCATTTAATTATCGCAGATCATGATTGTGCTTGCAATCATTGAGATCTCCACCGATCTCCATCTCTCCTTGATGCAAAGCTTCCCTTCTAAGTACAAACTCGGATTCATTGCCTAATAATTGCTCGATATTTGAACAAATATGAGGTTCATGACTTATGCTATCAGCCACAAATTCACAAGTCAATAGTTTTTTTTCATTTACACAATTATTCTCGCTTAATATGTGGATACTAGGAACTCTGTGGGCACTATTGGATCATGGATAAATGGCGATGAAAACCATTCACTTCTCACACAGATAGCAACTCCATAAATTTGTTATTTCACCAAAATTCAAGCAAATGTCATTCACGCAAATGCCATTCTCCATTTCAAATGTTGATAAACAATCCATTAAAGAAATTTTTACTGTCTGTAACAATGGGAATGTAACAACGTTGCAACATTGAAGACACATTACCAACATTGAATCCACTTTAAGAAAGCAACCACTGCATTTTGTTTTTGAAGCTGCTACAAATATAAATCATCACACAGAAAGTAAATACATTGCAACTGGACTGTATAACATTGGAACAACATTTGTATATATATATATATATATATATATATATCTTGCTAACACATAAAACCAGACGCCTTTCACCAACAATCCATGCAAATTACATTTAACATTTCCTGCAGTTTCGTGGGAGCTAGAATGCACACTGCTTCACGTGATTGTGTATATCAGAATGTACTGTCTATAAGACATATATCGAATGTTGCCCATCACCTCGACCCCATGGGAAAATTTCGTTTAACACCTCTGTAATCTCGTGGGAAAATCCAACATAGCTTCACAGTGGTTGTCAAAATTGGTATCCTCTTAAGAAATTAAATGTTGCATTTGTTTGAGCCCACTGTACACACAAATCATTACACATCCATCAAACAACATAACCAAACAATACGATGTCAATGGTTATATCCATATTAGAATACACTGTCGATGTTAATGGCATACGCAGCCTCCACGGGTCTGTGGGAATGTCTACGCAGCCTCCATAGGTATTTAAACCGCACCCACTTACATCATACCACAGGGACATGTGATATCTTACGGATACTTCTTACCATATGCCACGAACTGCAGAGAAGTGGAGTCCGTGTATACCCCCACATCGCATATGCCATCCGCAACCCATGACCCTCAAACGCGTTGCATGTGGGTATAATACATGTGTCCATACACTTGGCCGCAACTCCACTACTTGATGTTGCTCCTTCACGCAGTGCGTTAAGGCTGTGGCCTTTGACAATCACGCCACCCTATCACCTATACCGTTGCTTCACGCAGACTCCAAGAACCGAAATCCGCACACCCAAATCACAAGTCTATGGTCTTGCATTTTTCGTTTTTGCTTTCGAACACACCATCGTTCCTACGTTCACAGATTCATATACAACATATACATATATAGTTTGTAGACTCAACACGCCACAATGTTTTACATGATTCAATCAAATCTCTCTCAGGAAATCTGACCTTCTCTCCTTGCTCACAACAAGCAATCAAACAAAATAGCCTCAACGTAGGAGAGACTCATCCTCAACTCATCTCCTTAGGCTCTGATACCAAATGATGCCAGGATTCTGCTATAAAACAGATCCTTGCATAAAATGAACGTGTGTTTCTTTCAGCATAAAAAACCCCATCTAATTCTTCATTTAAACAAAATTTGATTTGGCTCAAAATATACATAAAGAAAAGAGATCCTTACAAACAAAAATACTGGCATATAATAACCATAATAAAATTACAGACTCAAACCACCTTGGCCGAATATTACAATGGATGGCCTCTCGGCTCAACCCTTTTACAAAACTCTCAAAACATTTCTCTCTCTCTCTCTCTCTCTGTATTCCTCATTGTTTTTCATCCTCGCACAATCCTCCTATTTATACATAATTATGAATTTATTTCAATCCATGATTCCCTCCACACAAATCTCAACCAAAATGTAAAATATATTTATCCCTTTTTTGGACTCAACTAAGTCTCGTTTAAGGAATTCCTAATCCCTAAATTATCTACCTAACTCACTCCACTTATATCCTCAATTAATTTAAGAGAATATTTACAATAAATATCACATTCATATTTTTCTCTCAATTCATTAAAAATGAGAAAAATAATTTATAAAATAATTAAAAAACCTCACCCCCTAAATCACACAAATGAATAATGAAAATTAAGCTTGATGCTCCTGAATCAACAACTCAGTGCTAAGAGGCTTGGGGAGGCTCAAGGAGGAGGGAGATTTTCTTCTCTTATCATCATCACCCACTCTCATTTCTGATTCTGCGCTGTGGGAGGAGAAGAATGGAAGGAATGGCCTTCCAACATACACCTTTGGCATGGGAGATGTCAAGGAGGTTATCAGCAACATGACAGACATTTCTGTTGATACATTATCAGCGCTGTCATTTTTGGGCATTTTAGATCCATATTGGAAATCCCAACTATTGGTGGATTATTCCAAGGATCTTCACACTTGTATGATACTTGATGACCAGCTACATGAAGAGGGCTATCTAGTCCATGAAGGAGTCATCTATCATCATGGTAGGGTATTCTTATCTAGAGCCTCCAAGCTCAAGGAGAGGATGCTACAAAGGGCCTATGAAGAGTTCTGTTTCAGCCACACCTATTCTATGAAGCTCAACAACATCATTTTGAGGAGCTACTATTGGGAGGGCTTTGAAGGAGAACTATATCAGCATTTTCAAAGATGCATGTACCATGTGGAGATGGAGCAGCAACATAACTCTATGGAAGAGTTAATTCATCCCTCTCTTTCTCCTTTTGAAGGAGAGGATAGATCTATGCACCACTCCATTTGTATGAGGAGGACTATTGGTGAGGAACATGCTAATGTAAAACATGTTTTATTTTCTGATTGTATGTGTTATTTCACCATGTTTATGCAGGCCATGACTCCAAGGAGGAGTATTGTATCTTATGAACTTCATGGCCAACCTTGGGCCACAAAAATTTCTGAATTTTGACACTCCCTTGATGAACAAAGGAAGATTATATTTCATGATGGGTGAACTCCTAAGGCACCAAATATATCTCACACTTTCAGCCATAGTGAGATAACATGGGAAGCAAGTAAGTGGTGGAGAAACCACTTACCTCATCTAGATCTGATGTAGGTAGTTGATGCATTGCGTTGGTTCCACATGTGGGACTATAACCCACCTCCATATGCACAAATTTTTGTTTGTATGAATATTGTTTTGCTCCCATACATTGATGATGTACTTGTGCTTTTTTATGGGAATGTATGGAGGGAAGATGGGAGGTATGTATGTGCCCTATGGGATGGAGGTTCTCCATGCACCTTATGCTACATGTTTCAGGGAGGACACTGGGAAAGCCATGTTTGTTTCATTTGAGCTATTGTCTCCTTATGGGATGCACTATTTACATCTCATGAGAACTTTGGAGGAACAATTCATGGAGGGCTGGATTGGTGAACACTTAGATTATGGAGAAAGCTTAGCATATGAAGATGTCACCAATGGAGGAGGAGAAGAGTTGCAACACTCACCTTATCAATTGCTTGAGGACAAGCAACATTTGGGAGGGGAGGACTGTAATATTCCCAATTAGTCCTAAGCTAATGGGAATATTCATTTTTTGTTTTATTTTTTTGTTTCATGAATAAAAGTGTAAAGGAGGATCATAAAACTCCTAAACAACAAATAAATCAATGCCAAATGTGAAAAAGGTTAAATATTAGCTATGTAAGCAAGCACCCTTAGGTGTGAAAGGGGCTGGATGTTTTGACTGAGTCAACCATGGCCAAATCTACAATGTTGTCTTGGAGGAGTGGCCATCAATGAGGCACAATGCAGTTTTAGATGGAGATGGCTTGTGTGAAAGAAGCTATTTCATTGAAGGTGGTTTAGGGTTTACAAGCTCTTAATATATATAACGAAGAGGATGGAAGCATGAAAAGGTTGTTGAATGATATCATATTTCTAAAGTATTGTCTGTTTAGACATACAAGCTTTCTTTGGTTGTTTAGCCTAGATTGAAAATGTTGTTTAGCATTGGGTGTTCCTGATCGGGAATCCCACCTCTTCCCATTGAGTAGCTCTTGGGAGAGTTTGTATTGCAGAGTCCACTATCTGGCTTGAGGCCAAGATTCTTCTTCCAACTACAACGCAGATCCTGTTGAGGGTTTGGTTGTCTTTTAAAGCTGCAACAAGTGTAGGCCAGATCTACTCAGATCTAGGCCATTTCAGTGCTCCTTTTCAGTGGAGAAGTATTCTATTCCATTGGCAAGAGAGTATTGAACATCTTGAGCACCAGTTTCAGATCTTGGCATGTGGCCAATCATATCTTAAACCCTACAACACATTATTTCTTCCAGATCTGCGTTTTTTTGTAGGTGTTGTTGTAGGGTCACTTTGGCACATCTTTTGGAGGAGTGATTTTCATGTGTTGGGGATCTACCCTTCACCTTTGAGATCCATTGAAGAGGATCACTTTATTGTACATATCACATCAGATTTGAAAATTCTTGAATATCTAAATATTTCTGCAGATCTGCAGCTTTAGATCTCAGATCTACTCCTTGTACTTCATGTATTGCTAAAAACCCCAAGGGGATTTTGAAGAAGAGCCCTTGTAGTGTATGGATCTATCATAGATTTGGTTTTTCATGCATTATTTTTCTCTAGATATAATATGTAATCAACAGCTGTTGCAGTCAATAAAATAACGTTTTCCAAGTAGTTTCAGTCCATATATGTGATTGCAACACCTCTTTTTGAGGATTTTCTTCCATTGGAGACTTCTATTTCCTGTTCTACATCTTATGGGCCTCATTGTACATATGTTTTGTTATTGTAAATGTGAATGAAGGGTCTCCATATTGGCCTCCTACTATAATCTAGATGATCTGCGTTATTTTTACTGCATAATTTTCATATATTGCTGCAGTCCCCATTTTGGGATATTACACATTTCCTCCATTTCCCTTCTTTGATTTATCTTCATCATTGTGGCCTCCTGATGATCCCTGACCTTCCTTGTGAAGTTTGGATCCTTCTCCTTCTAGTCTTTCATTCCTTTATTGATAAAGGACTCTCACCATTTCATTCATGTCAAGGAATGTTTTCCTGAACACTCTTTCTTCTTCTTTTGGATCCACCTCTTCATGGATTTCTTCTTCTTCTGGAGACATGCTTATATCTTCTTCTAATTCTTTTGGAGGTGAACTAGGTGGTGGAGAATGTGGCAATATTTCCCTCCTTTGTTGTGGCTCACTTTGAGAACCTCTTGCTTCCACCAATTTTCCTTCTCCTCTCTTAAGCTTGAGCCTAGTAAGCATGAAAACCCTTGCAAACAATTAAACAATATTTGCACACAAAAACACCAGAGATTAAACTCTAGCTCTGATACCAACCTGATCTGAAAGGAGTGTATTAGTTTGTTGTGCTAAGTGTCCTTTCAGTATTAAAAACATGTACAATTTGTCTCCATTTGTTTGCTTAAGGAATGAGTGTTTTAACCATGAAACATAGATGAATTTGTGAACTTTAAGCATGAAAATAAGCCTAAATAACACTATACAGAAGTGTATAATAGATAATAAACATCACACATAAGTTTTACACAACAGGCATGATGAAGCAGTTCACCCCTCCTGGGCTACATCTGTTGGTCCAGCTCCCAATGGCATGTCCCTCTTTGTCATTATGCTCAAAATTGAAAATTACATGTGTTTATAAGCCTCCAATGGTTGTTTTCCCTACACCAGTGGCTCCAGAATTCTCAAATTAGTCTAGGTAGACTCTTGTTTCACCCAAATCGGTCGAAAATTGACCTCCCAATGCATTTTTCCCAATATTAGCTAGAAAAACTCCACTAAAAGTGGAGACTGGCACTTAACTGTCACTAAAAATAGTAAAAACCTTAAATTTAGGGCACCTCCATAGTACCGCTGGATAAGTCCATTTGCATTAAACATTAGGATTTGGGCACATGTGACATGTCGACCCGAGCCCGGAGGTTACAATTTGTTAAACCATTAGTTCGAAATTACAAATTGAAGTGGAATCTGGAGTTGGCGTGGTTCCGCAACCTTCGCATTACATGCCATTTCACCACACATGTGATAGCTTTTGTCCCGCCGGAGGTTATCATGTATCCAACCATCGTTGAATTTTTGTTGTCACCGCGACATGTGACCATGCCCACCGACCGCCGGAGTTATGGTTTGTTGCTGCTGGTTAACATAACGTTTGATGTCACAAATTAATGTCATGTGACTGTAATGTTGGGGCTGCCAGTGGGTTGGGACTGCTAGCGATCCCCCCATCCAAATGCACATTATGTTAACAATAAATTAATGCGACATACTATACAAGTAAGGAACATGTTGTAGGCGAGATGGTCGAAGGTTTACGCGAGCAGGTCGGAGGTTGCATGGTCGACCCCCCGACTCCACCAAAATTTTGCAATAGCCTCCTGGGGACACGTGGTAGCCTCTGGGCTTGCCACATGTCTCTCATCCAATGACCCATTTAAAAAACGTACAAACCCCATCAACGGTCAGAAAAACACTTCGTACCACCAAATTAATGGCCCATAATTAGCCACGTGGCGTGATCTGATTGGCTGTGAGAAAAGGGAATATTCCCCAAAATATGCCACTTTCTAACTGTACCTGCATGCTGACTGGGCATCCAAGTCACTAAAATTTTAGATGTTTGGGAAAACGAACAGAACATGATATATTCCTCATACGACATCGGTTTTTCGAACAGTTCGCGGTGCCAGAATCACAACGACGGGACCTTTTCGGTCGCTCAGGTTCGGTACAATTTTGAGCACTTTCAATTTTGAGCATAACACATGATCTCCTGATCAATCATGATAGAAGCATTGAAGAAAGAGCACTTGTCATAGGAGGATGTCTGAAACAAATTTATATGACTAAAATGCTATGAAATAAGTGGCTCCTAGGAACCTCACTGAAAACAACATTTATGGAAGGCAGTCATCTAGATCAAGGGTCATCATTCAATAATCAATATGTAAACATGTGCTGACATTTTCTAATGGATTCCTCTTTGGATTCACTGGTTAGAAAGAAAGCAAAAGGTTTCATTGAGAATTCTAACTTGCGGAATTCTGGGATTAGGATATGATGACATATTGATGAAGCAGGTCAAGGGAATGAAAATTTTCATTCTAAGGAAAACTATTACAGGATGACTTAAAGGAAAGGGATGAGGTATATACTTACACTAGATGCTATGCTATGAAGTAATTTCATATGGTTGCAGGTAGTATACTTATATCTTTAGAAGTATGATAAAAATAAAGAAGAAACTCTTCTGATGCACAGGTTGCCAAGAGGCATGATCTGCACTCAATGATATCAACATAATATGTCCTCATATGAAATATGAGGTCATTGTACATTATCAAATAATTACACATTAGAAGTTCCTGGGAATGAAATAAAATGTGTGAAGAAATACAAAGAAGAGATCGTGAGAAGTGAAACCATGGAAAGAGGCAGTCAACATCTAAGGAAACCAAGAAGACTTGACTAGGAAATCTCCTGGGAAGATATGTAAACTCTAATATAATTTCGGAAAAGATGGAGATCCTTGAAAATACAAATATTTAGAGAGACATGTCAATCTGTACAAAGGATGTCGATGCCTTCAAGAAGATGTCATGATGAAATATCATCACTAAGGTAATTTTTGATTTAAGTGTTAATGTTTATAATTGAATAATATTTGGATGAGCTTATGCAGGGTTGCCAAAGGGAAGTATATGTCTTCCATAAGTTGATAACCATATGGTAGGATGAAAGATCCTTGGAATAAATATGGTTCAAAGGAAAGAAACATAACATGAAGCTAGACCAGATGGATCACTATATGATAGAAGACATGACTCATGGATGAAAGTGATGGATGATCTATGCCCTATGAAGAGATCCTGAAGATGAAGGCTCCTCAAGAAAGAAGAAATTCATGACGTCAAAGAAAGGAGTTCTTCATGAGCAGCTGGGTGTTCCATCATTGCTGTTGTAGGTCCCTGATTAAGAGGGAGCCTGTTAATAAGTTCCTTACTTGGAAGAAACTTGGTAATTCCTAAGTCGAGAGGGAGCTTAGGTACATTCCTTGTTTTGGAATGAGTACATTGGAATATATCCTTCCTAAATTAAAAGGAAGTGACAAATATGATTCTCTAATTCATGTGTCATGCACTAGACTAGGACTAACAACCGTAAATATTAGTGAAGGCCATGAGGAGAGAATGGATAGACACATCATTATGGTCTTCACCTGAGAAGACAGAATTGAGGATTGGGTAATCATCTAGCATCCGATACTCTTTGAGGATGTATTAGGGCATCCAAGATAAGAGTAGTCGTATTGGACTGATATTATTTGAGGATTGGGAATCCAATATAAGAATAGTCCCGGTGGACATACCCTGAATGAAACCAGGTGGGGTATGATCCAAGAGAGACAATGATGAAGGTGTCTATAAATCATTGGTCTCACCAACATTGGAGCTCATGGTCTCATGGAGAGATGGAGCTATTGGTTAAGGCTTTGCACTAAGACAATGTTGGTTGATATGACGCTACACGGATGTGATTAGAAATATTATTCTTCTTATGAGATTCTTTAGATTGATAGTGACCATGTACCATTATGAATACCTCCCTATTTAAGAGAGAGTGTTGAAAAGTGTAACTAGGTTTGGTCTTCATAATGACTTATAATTATGAATTTATGTAATGAAGACAAAGATAATAAAATGTATTTTGTAATACTTGCATCATGGGTTTTATGAGAAATGAGTTTTTATTCTAGGTCAAAGACTTCTTATTGATGTCTTTACATTAGAGGAAATTTCAACCTAAAAGTGGCCTCCTAAGGAAAATAATAAAATAAGACTTATGAATTTTGGAGGGAAAATAAGAAAAAATACTTTTTTAATTGTTTTTTTTTGGCTTAACGCCTTATATATTTAGCAAAATTTGAATTGTAGACACTCATTAGATGCATAATTAAATTTCAAATCCAACGGGTACCCATTATGCATACTTCAACACGTTTTTTTAATGTATCTACAATTTTTATCAATGTGGGTCTTCTTAGAAGTATGCATAACGGGTAATCGTTGGATCTGGAATTTAATTCTGCATCCAACGAGTGTCTACACTTGAAATTTGAGTACACCAATAAGGAGATAAGCCAAAAATACAATTAAAAAAACAATTTTTTTTTCCCCTCCAAAATATTTACATTCACCTCTTTTCAAATTTAAAGGATTTTTATTGGTTTACATATTATGTACATGAAAATTTCATGGGTACTTTTAGGTTGAAATTTGCTCTAATGGGAGTTTTTCATCTTGTCATAAATATAATTTAGAGTCATGTATATGAAGTGATGTTAGACTTGTAAAGGGACAAATTATTGATGTAATTGTATGATCCAATACCTTGTCAATATGCTCCACAAGGTCGACTCAAATATGATGAAAATTCTCCTTAATGAAGTCAACCCTCACACAGGTGATCATGTCGGCCTAGGACAGGAAATTCAGTCCCTATATAAGGAGGACTGCGGCCTCATTTGAGAATAAGAATCTCAAAAATTTTATGTGGAAAAGTGCAAAGTAAAGGGTTTGTAATTCAGTGTAAGAAGACAAGGAATTTCAACGAAAGGGATCTGTGATTGGGTCAAGATACAAGTGTGCTATCTTTGTTTTAAAGTCTAGTCCATCTTCGCATATCTCAGGAAGGTACTCACAACACGAAGGAGGACAAATCCAGTTCTATCTTGGGCTATAACACACAAGTTCAAGGAAACCAAAGTCTACTACAACAATAAGAGAAGGAGCATAGAAGGAGGCAAGTCTATAAGGTGTAAAGATAATTACAGTTTGGTTATTCTAGGAAGGTCGAAGATATCTACATCAAGGAGAACGGATCCTTATAAGTCTTGGTCTTGAGCCTTAGATAAATATGAAGTGTGCGGGAAAGATACCAACAAGGAGTCTCTTGAAAGACAAGGTCAGATCAAAGAAAGGGCAAAAAGAGAGCACATAGTTTAGGGCTAGGAACCGAGTTTCCTAGTACTGGTGCAGTGTAGTGCAGAAAGGAGGGATCAACTAGAGAAGTCAAGAAGAGTAGTGAAAAAGGTCTTGGAGGCATACTCATGTCAAGGGTCTGTGTCATGGTAATGGTATTTTTCAGTTCTAAGTGTTTTGGCAAGGTTGGTGTCGAGGCATAAAAAGGTATCTTTTTAACACCTATTTATCTCACATTAATTATCAATCCGGGAGCGACTTTTTATTTCAAGAGTGTACTCAATCTGAGGTAGCAATTTATCCAAGAGTAATGTTGTGAAGATGTAGTACAGAACAAATGCAAAGGTAACAAATGCTTGTAAAGAAACCTACTTACAGTGACATGAATGGAAAGATTAAACTACATCAATCTTGCAGAACATCGATCAGGGATGCAGTAGCAATAACTCTTTCCCTTAGAAATCGATGCAAGATTACCAATTCTGGGGACTTGGAAGAAAAAGCCTCTATCCTCGACAGTTGGGAATCTTAAAGCAAATGAAGCACAAGCAAGTTAAAAAAAATAAATTTAAAAGAAACAAAAACTGAAAAGGAACAGTAGCATGTAACTGTACTCATCTATTTTCAAATCAAAGACTAAGAATAAGTAATGAACAGAAATGGAACATCATTTACAATAAACAATTCAACAATAATTAACTCTGCAATCGTAATGAAACCAAACACGATTATCACACAACATTAATTAAAGAATAGAAATACAAATAGCAGAACGATTCCACCAGGGTCGGGCCCTCAACCACTGGTGAAACGCTGCTGCGCTTTACTCTAGCGCTTGAGAAATGGAATGAGAACAAACTCTTTTACTAATCAGGCATGAATAACGTTTACAAACATCTCATACTCTCTTAACAAGAGTCGATGAACAATTCTACAAATTACAACAAGAAAAGTCTCTCCATTCTCCTCCCCATACACAATACTTGCTTCTCCTTTTATAATCAGAAGGAGGAGAAATTAAATAGCAAATATAATCTCCCATAACAATATTGGATTTCTCCAAACAACTTGATCAACCAGAAAATACATTTCCAACAATCTTTCAACAAGAGCAGGGCGAATTTGGCTTTACAGCTGAGATTTGGAGGACAGCCGCAACAACAGAACTAAGAAAATCGTGCTTAAATAACCCTACGTATCTCTCAATATAGGCCGAATTTGGGCAAACCGTTCTTTAATTAAGTTAATTGGGTCTGTTCTGGACAAAACCCATGTTCTGGATTTTCTAGATTCTTCTTCATTTGCTTAGAATCTCAACCACAAAACTGTCACTTCTTATTCCAACGGATTTTTGAATTGGAATATCTCATGATGATTTGGAAATCAAATATGTAATCTGGCAATTATCTTTGGAGGCTAAAATGGTAAATAATATTAATAAACCATCATTGATAAAATTATGCATAATAATAATCAATTTATTAAAAATAAAGGAGAAGAATTAATATTCATCCATAAGAGCATAAATCATTATAAGATGGATTTATATGATAAATTATAATAAATGATATGATAAATAAGAGTGAAAATGGATGAAATAAGTGTTAAGAAGTGGTCTTATTCACGGCCAACAAATAAGTAAATACAAAAGATGAGACAACATTGAACCACTTTCAGACCCTAGGATCTAGCCCTCCTGGGTCCAAAGAGGGATCTCTCTATGATTGTCAAAGGTATATGTCTTTGAAGCTCAAAGTTAAGGTGTTAGGCTAGTTATAAGGCTCGGAGTTTGTTTGTTTAATTGTATGTTTGGTTGCTGAGAATCAGGAAAGAAGGGTTCAATATGAGACAAGGACGAGAAAAGAGGATTTTAGGCAAGGGAGAGATACTCCAAGGAACATTCAAGACCATTGGGCAATGGAGTCAGAAAAGGGTTTATTTGCTATTCAATATGTAGGCTTTCAGTTGGGCTAGTCATCTAAAGCATTGGATCTTAAAGATGATTATGTGATATGAAATGGTAAGAGAGAAAGGTGAAAGCAAGGAAACCTCCAAGGTGACCTTCAGAGATCAGATCCAGGGACAGGGCTTGCCATTGAACACCTGTGATCTAAAATCCAAATGCTAACTCTTCAGACAAAGAACATTAAAGATTTATAACACAAAGTTGAAAACCTGAGACCAGAGAGAGACTTTGAACTCTCAATGCTTTAGCCTCCAGCTTGAGGGATCTTAGAAAGGTTCTATTAATTGAAAAGGATCCTAGTGAGATAAAGACAGAGTTCTAGACCTCCCAGTGTTCCCAATTCATTCAATTAAACCTCAACAAGAACATCTGAAGCACTGACCTCAATAATTCATACATCAGCTAGCAGGCAATAACATCCACTACACTGGTTAAATTAATTGAAATAAATCCTCAGATACACAAATAGCAGAAAAACATTAAAGGCAAGAAGAGCAGAAACATAGGGTACCTAACAAGGGTAAATCCTATGCCAAATTTCTGATGCAAGCCAGTAGAAATGCAATGAAATGAATTAAAATACAGAGATAGAAAAACATCACCAGCTGCTTTAAATCAGGATCCAAAGAAATGTGCTTGTCATATTAAGAGTGACACCAGTCAAGTACAACATTGCCAACAACTTGAAATTTTAGTCTGAATACATCTTCCTCAGCCTATCTTGCAACTTTACACAGAGACTATGTCTCAAAAGAAACAGCTTGAAATTCTCTGATAATCGATCAACAACCTTACAATGAGTTTCTTCCCGATTTTTATAGCTGAAAGGTGAGAAGAGGAGGTAGGTGAAACACTAAATGAAGCATTAAAACTCAGAAAAGAAAGAAGGTCGAAGCCCATTCAGTTTTAAACTCTGTGCATTTATCTCTGGCATGCCTTGGACGAAAGAATGATCTTCTTCAGGATTTCGTTTACTCCGGTATGGCTCTGGTGCACTCTGGATGTAGTACTCTATAGTACCTTTGGTGAATAAAAAAAAAATAGATTGAGGTCTGCCATGCTGCATAAAAAATGCTCTGGTAGCATAGGACTATTCTGTCAGGGTGGAAATATTCTGAGGAACATGGTAAATAAGGGAACAATATGGGCGCTTTGTCCTTTCACAGGTAAGAACGTTCTGTTGATGTAGCTACCCTGATAGTATTTTTTCTGTGCGCTGGAACTTCCGTGTGATCCATGATGTATTTGGTCTGGTACCTTGCCTTCAAATCATTGGATTAAGGCTCAAAATATTCAATAATAGGCCTTAAACACTATGTTTTCCTGTTGATACTCTTTGCCGCTTCCACGCTTGCCTCTGACTACGAAATCTATGCTTTAATGGCTCTGGGGAAGAATTTATAGAGTTTAAACTCTGTTCCTTTAATGCGAGCCCTGTCATACGTCTTCTAAGACCTTTCTTCATGAGTTCGATGCTTGAAAAATGGTCCTTTCCTGTTTCTCTGTAACTGTACAGAGATTTTGAATCATGACGGTTTTTCGCTGCTCGTACCCTGCAAAAACACGCAACTCTGTTATGAAATCCATGCATAAGGGAGGATGGATATGGAGGAAGGAGAGAATGATAGCGCGGCGGTGATAAAATGATGTTTTTAGATAAAAATATGGTGAATAATGCAGTGATATGGTGCACATAGCGACTAATAGGGTTTGGTGGAAAAATGTGCATGGACCGTTTGATCGTGGTCTGTTGGCGTAGATCGATGGAAGAGATTAAACAGCGGGACGGTTTATGAAGTCGGGCGAGATGAATGTGAAACATTAAACTTTAATGTAAATTGCGAAAGTTTGGACATAGATGGAAATGTAAATAAATGAACGAAAATGCAATGAAAATGATCGTGTGTGGTGGGACACAGCATGGGTGGAGGGTGATTCACTTAGGACCGTTGGATCTTAGGAGGAGATCAATGGCTATGATCTAATCGGAGAGAAGAAATGGGAGGGTCGACATTCCGATTGAATGATGGTGCGATTAGTTTGTGACCATTGGATCTTGGACTAACAGACGGTCGAGATTGGATCGGCGGATCACAATCGCAAAGGGCGGAAAGTGGCAACAATTGATAAATAAGATTGCGATCGGAGCGAGAGAGCGAGGGTCGTTGGATCATGGATTAAATGGACGGCTGGGATGGGATCGGCGGATCACAATCGACGAATGCAGAGTATGGGATGCGATGAAATGGAGCACCAGCCGTCTGATCTAGATGACAGATCTACGACGGAGATTGAATCGGCGAATCGCAATCGGAGTGGAAAAAAGAGTGACACGGTGAAAGTTGCGATTGCGATCAGTGCGGGAGTGCGATTAGCACCAGGCCGTCTGATCAAAACGATAGATCAACGGTGGAGATCGCAACGGGACCGATGGAGCGATAACACTATCGCATCAGAGTTTTCATGGTTTACAAAGGAACTGAACGTTCCGCTCCAATTCTCTGATGTGATTAGCGCCCAGGCCATAAGCACTCGGTCTTGGGCATAGGAAATATGGGGAAGTGGTTTAAGGGGGCTAGCGGAAAAGGGGCTAGGCCCTATTATAAGGTGGAAAGTGGGTTTTTTGCCCCTTTTTAGTGCATTCCATGGCAAATGGAGGGTAACGATAGGGGAATAAAGGGAAAATTAAACCAGACCAGTGGTGTATGTGTGGTTTAGAGGGGGTTTTGGGAGGATTTGGAGGGTAAAGGGGGACTTTGACCAAGGGGAAAAAAGGGTAAAATGGAGAGTTCTGCAGAGGTACAAGGGGTCAGTAAGAATTTGATAACGGTCCTCTTATCATCGTTGGAGCTCTGATACACTAAGAACAAAGCAGAAGGAAAATCAAAGGTGGGACATGTAAAGGCTTCAAGGATGATGTGTTTCAAGAGAAATGCATTCCTTGAAGGCTCATAAAATAAATTAGCCCCTTGCTTGCTTGTCAAGGAATTTATAGGGGCTAACAAAAGATTTTTTCAATTGAATATCTATAAGAAGAATTACTCTCGGGTTTTCCTCTCCAAGAGGGAGAGGTTTTGGCCCTAGCTTGCTAGCCTAAATTTTGTGTAACTTGTGCATTTGATAATTGACTTGATGAAGAACATAATAATGTAATGAAGATAATATCAAAGTAAAAAAAGCATAACAAAATCACAAGTAATTATCAAGAAAGAGAAATTTTAATAAATCCCTAATTTCTCAACACTAGTCACGACGCGGATGCATTAGAACAAAGAGACGGGGTCCAGGTGAAAGTGGTGGGGAAAAGGAAATGAGAGCAGGGGCACAATTGAAATGAGAGATTGAATTTTGGGTAGGCGGATATGGGTATTCATAGGGAGAGCCGACGACCTCTTGAGACTGGAGACAGGCAACCATGAGTGCGCCATTGAATGCTTCTTGGGTGAGGTACAACAACAACATGAGAGAGTAAAGATGGATACTGGTCGAGGGATCTAGAGGGCGGCTAATCCAATGTATAACTTTATTATTGCATGTAATAGCTGCTTTCGAAGGCTTGGGATTGTTGCGCCTGGAAGAATTTATAATAGGGAGGTAGGAGAGTCGTACTGAAATCGACCAGAGGCTTAACCAATGATCTCCATGTAGAGGCTTCCCCGCCTTTTATTGTCATTTTTATTTATGAGTGTGCAGTCCTGGAAGAGTGTATCTTCCCTGAGTTCCCCCCATGCAAGGGAGAGGATTCGATCTTTGCCACTTGTACCCTTGTTTTCCAATCGGTATTCTAGGTTGTTGGCTTCATGTCTTACAGCTTGGAAGTGGAGGCCACTCAACACCATGATGTGTTGCAAACACGGTGGAGGGTTTTGTTGAGCCTCTAGTTGTCTATTAACTTGTTAGATCTAAGACTTTTTTGATCCATAATGTATATAAATGTACTTTCGGATTACCTTGTTATATTTAAGACTTTTTTTATCCTTGTCAACCATGGTACCACCTTCAGAAGGCTGTGGTGGTGAGGGTGGAGTCTCCTTCGACGATGATCGACCAAAAACCATCGAGTTTGGCTATGGCCAAGCCATGTTCCAGGGCTAGGAGCTTTGCAATGCTGTTGGTGAAATTACCAAGGTTTCCAACATTTTTCCAGAATATTTTTCCCTTCAAATTCCTAAAACCACCCCCAAAACCTGCTGCACCTGGATTTCCTTTCACCACGCCATCATAGTTTAAATTTAGGATGCCTTTATCTAGAGGCCTATACATATCAGGAGCCTTTGTGCAGGCCATGGTCGGGACACTGGAAATCAAGGAGGAGGAATGTAGCGTAATGATTTGGATGATTCAGAGGTCCGATGGATGAGACAGACCATCAAAATCTGACAAATTGGCCATTGTGACAAACTCCCTGACCACCTGCATAATTGAGGTAAGGATGTATTCCACCAGTCTCTTATTTGCTCTGAAGATTCTGGCATTTCTTTCCTTCCAGACAGCCCAACATATGATTCTTGGGATGATGTTCCAAGCTCTGTCAACCAAAGGGTGAGTGGATATAGATGTTCTCCATTTCCCCAGAGTGCTCAGGATAGAGTCCTTGTTTCTGTTCGAGGTTTTGAATACCATACCGTCCAATCCAAAAGAGAATTTGTAATTACAAACGTTAACAATTAATTAATGTTTTCCCCCTCCTGTTCACATAGAGGGCACCTAGAAGGGCCTACGAATCCTCGTTTGAGAAGATTATCCCAGGGTAGAATTTTTCCCTACATTGTAAGCCATAGAAAGTGGAGATTTTTGGCCAAATTTGTTTGTTCCGTAAATTTTTCCACTTCTGTTGTGGCTGGATTTGATCGTGGATTACCTTATACTTATAAGCATCCTTGAGATTGAAGTGCCCCACCGAATTTTTTCCCCACCTTAGATTATCTTTCCCTTCGTCAAATTAGATTTTCCTTTCTTACATTATGTTTTCAAATGCGGCCCAGTCCACACCATCTGGTAGAGGATTCCAGTAATTGACATCGAGCCATTTCCTCCATCTGTCGTTATCATTGCTAGGTTTCCATTAGTGAGCCACTTAGTATTTGCATTTCCCTTGCATTGCAGTGCGAAGTGGGGTTGAATTGATCCCTAATTAGGTTTGGAAGTTGATGCCATGCATCCTCCCAGAATAGAGCTTGTTCTCCATTTCCAATTTCCCAGAAACAATGCTCTGGACGATGTCTTTGTTATCCCATGCTTGATTCTAGGTGGATGATCCTTTCATGCTTCCAGTGAGTCTGAAAAGGTATTACGTGGATTGGTTGGTTGCATATTTGGCTTTCCACATGATTCCCCAAGGCGTGTCCATTTTTTCAAGCCACCTCAACCAATTTTTTCTCCTAGGGCCTTTCCCAGGATGTCAGGATCCCTCAGACCAAGGCCTCCATTACATTTCAGCTTGCAGACAGTGTCCCAAGCCACTAGAGCCCATTTTTTTGTGTCTGAGCCTTTCTAGAGAAAGTTTATTTGTATACCTCGGATCGCATTGATGTTAGACTTGGGGGTTTCCAGTGTTGAGAAAAGGTACATGGGTATGGATTGCAGCAGTGATTTCACCAGGACCAAACTTCCATCCAAATTTAGCGATCTGAAGGTCCAATTGGAAAGTATTTTACGGAGTTTATTGAGTAGATCCTCCCAATTAGAATTTTTGAAAGGATTGTCTGTAAGAGGGACCCTTAGGTATTTAGAAGGGAGGGAGAAACATTGAAAACCTAAGGTCGTGGTGATGTTTTGCTAGGTGGCCAGGGGAGTATTGAAGAAGAAATTTTTTTATTTTTCCAAGTTGACAGAGGTCCCTGAGGCATCAAAAAAGTAGTTGAGAATGACCTTGAATTGAGATGCTTCGTTGATCGTGGGTATGCCCATGAAAAGTTTGTTGTCTACAAATTTCTGGTGGGTAGAAGGGGGGCATTATTATGTAGCTTGAGGCCCATGAGGGTATTGCTAAGATTAGAAAATTTTAAAGTTCTGTTGAGGCCTTCAACCATTGTGACAAAGAGAAAGGGAGTTAGGGAGTCTCCTTTTCTTATGCCTCTGGACAGACAAAAGGGCTTGGAGGGAGAGTCATTGATGAGAATAGAGAATAAGGCTCCAGAGACCAAGGCCATAATCCATTTTGTACAGTCCTGGTTGAAGCCAAAGGCTCTCAATATTTCCCTCATATAATCCTAGCTCAACTTCTCAAAGACTTTCACCATGTCAAGTTGAATTATCATTCTTGGCTTCTTTGTAGACTTAAGAGAGTGAATTAGTTCATGAGATAGGATTATGATGTCCATACTTTGGTGCACTTCCACATACCCTTATTGATTGGAGGAAATGAGGAGCGGAAGAATTACTTTGATTCTGTTTGCCAGCACTTTAGATATGATTTTGTATATGAAATTGCAGAGGGCAATGGGTCTGAAGCGATCCGGTGTTTCAACCCCTTCTTCCTTGGGAATGAGAGTAAGGAAGGTGGCATTGAGAGATTTAAAAACCATCTTATTGGTTCTAGAGTCTTCTACCAAGGCATGTATTTCCTCCTTCATGAAGGGCCAACCGAATTTGTAAAAATAAATGGTAATGTCGTCCGGGCGTGGGGCCTCCCATTGGGCATGGAAATGACCGCCTCCTCAACCTCCTGCATGGAAACTTCTCTTAGGAGCACCCTCTTATGATCCTCATTAAGAATGGTTGGGATGTTACCAATGATTTTTCTAATTGCTCTATTTCTGTTTCCCCTTGGATTCTCTAAGAGATTGCTATAGTAATCATTCAGCTCTTCCTCAATGTCTTCATGGGTGTGGATCATATTGACATCCTTGGTTTTGAGTCCGAGGATCCTATTGTTCTTTCTATGCTGAATCATTGAATGATGAAAGAAGGAAGAGTTGCGCTCCCCAAATTTGAGCCACCGAATTCTAGACTTTTGATGCCACAATTTTTCCTCCTTTATTACTCTTTCCTCCCATTGTTTGTGAAGACTAGTTCCCTGTTTTTTTGTTTTGGTCTGAGATGCCATTCAGTATGATCTTTTGCTGAAGGTTGTCCATTTGTTTCTCCAACTTATTTTTATCTATAAAAATGTTGCCAAATACCTCTTTGTTCCATTGCTTGATTTTGAGTTTGACACTCTTTAGCTTTTTTTTAAATTTAAACATTCGCGTACTTGCCTGTGATGGTGTCCCTTCCCACCAATATTTAAGGAGTGCTGTGAAATCAGGGTGCTCCAACCAGAAATTTTCAAATCGAAAAGGCTGATTTTTGGGGCCAGTGGAGATTTGGAAATGCAGAGCAATGGGCCAATGGTCAGATCCCATTTGAGGTAAGATTCTGGCATACATTTCCCAAGAGGTCAGGAATATATTTTCCAAGATTAGGAAGTGGTCTAATATTGAAGCTATCTGCCTGAATCCTCCTCTTCTGCTATTCCACGTGAAGGTTCCATTTCCAGTTGGAATGTCTATTAGACCCAGCTTGTCTAGAGTTTCTTGAAAGAGTTTCGAATCCCTGTCCAATTTGCAGATTCCTCCTTTATTTTCATTTAGGTTCATAATCATGTTGAAACTGACTTCTGAATTCTTTCCAAAACTCTTTGGGGGGCATAGATGTTTGTTACATAGATGCTTTCATTCGAACCAATCATGTTTAGAACCGAGGTGACTAATAATATTGTTGCAAATGAAGGGGTTAGTTCCAACAGTGAGATTTTTCACATAGTCAGTTGCCCTCCCGATTCACCAAGGCCAAGTTGGAAATGTAGCTATAGTTTTTGAAACAATCATTTTGTAGAGTTTCAAGTGTCTCAATGTTGAGCTTGGTCTCTTGAATGAGAAAAATCGCTAGCTTGTTAGTGTTGAGTCTATGCCTCATGATTATTTTTATCCCTAGACTGTTTATGCCTCTTATATTCTAAGAGATGAAATTCATAAAAACTGATGGGGGGTTAGGGTTAGAGTTCTTACCTTGCCTTCATTAAGCAATCTTGCTCCTAGTTCTTGGAGCAGATGACTCGTGGTTTTTCTTCCCCTTTCCCTGCCTGGCCTGATACAGATTTATGAAGGAACACAATAATACACAAAAATAAACATAAAAACAGAGATGCATAGGAAATAATATTTCATTTCATTAATATAAAATAACATAAATATGCTTACAGACATAATGGACAAAACTAGCGAGGGCGCTGGTAGCGTATCTCTGAGAAGAGATGTGGAAGCTACAGGCCTCTGAACTATGTTACAATGAGGCTTGAGGGACAATTTATTATTTAGAAACAATGGAAAACCCTAAACATCCAAAAAACCTAACCCTAGGAGATGAAGCGCCAAAACTATGGGCCCCATTTGGGTAAATTGGTGTCTCAACTTCTCAGGGACGTAACTTTGGTATACGATCTCCGTTTGAAGCGCACCATACCTCGTTATAAATATATATCCGAGGACTACAAATTTTTATGTGAGAAACATCGGTCTATTAACCCACGTTGCTCTCGATTTTCCCAAAAAATTTCGTTTAGGGCCTCAAAACGGCTTCAGAAGTTCAGGACCTAAAAAACTGCTAAAAATAGTAAGTTGTGCCGAAACTGAAAAAATGAAAGAACCGATGGTGGGGGTTCAAATGGAATAGTTGGATGGCCACCAATATCGACCTGGATCATTAGAGCCTCCAAACGGCTCCGAAAGTTCAGGACCTGCAAACCTGCTAAAAATAGTAAGTTATGCTGAAAGTGCAAAACTGAAAGAATTGATGGTGCGGGTCCAAATGGAATAGGTGGGTGGCCACCAGTATCCACATGGATCATTCCTCCCTCCTTAGGAAGCAACGATACCCATTGCGTTAAGTCCCTCCATGAGAGGTAAATTCTAATGAACTTAGTATTGGATTTGTCTAGGATGTCGTGGATGTGTTGGCGGACATGATGGATGCATTCAATAAATTTGGTTGCCTCAGAAAATACACGTGTGGATTCTGTCTGTGTAATCTCATGAGGTATGGCAATATCAGGTGGCAGTGCACCAGGGGTCAGATCGATGGAGTGCTTGTCCTCACAATGTGGAGGAACCTCTATGGGTGAGGAGAAAATGTCCTCGTATTCCTCCACGACTTTGTCCATCTGCTACAACAGTGCAGGGTAGCCCTATTTCGAGGCTGTGGCCACAATATTCTTCTTTCCCTATGAGCGAGTTGTAAGGAAAATAAATTTCCTAGTTTGGGAAACAATCTTATTGTGATGTTTTGCAATAGTCAAGGAGATGGCGAGAGGCGGTACTACCTTCAGTATCTTGTATAATTTATTTCCCAAAGTAATAAAAATAGAACGAGGCCTAGAATCATACACAACATGTCACATCCACAAGTATGGTTGACCTAATAATACATCAGCTACATCAATAGGAGCAACATCACACAATACCTCATCTATGAATGGCTTGATCCTATACGAAAGGCGACACTACTGGCGGATGCAGACCTGGGTGAAGCCACCTGATGGTATACAATTGTGGGTGTGCTATGGTCGGTAGGCCGAGCCGCTTCACGACCTCTGCTGAAATGAGGTTCTTTTGGCTCCGGCTATCGACAAGAAATTACAATGGAGAACCCTTCACCCACATATGTGAATGGAAGAGGCGCTCACCCTCCTCTGGATCCTCGGGATCTTCCCTCTGGAGCTTGGTGGTGGCAAAAATGGAAATGGTGTTTGCATCAATGATATGCTTCCCTTTGTCGTCTACCTTGTCTGGTTCTAGCTCAGGATCAGAACATGCATCTGATTCGGGTGCCTTCAGTTCGGCCACCAGCGACTGTTTGGCTCGACACTCGTTTGTGCTGTGAGTGGGGCTGTTATGAAATTCACACCACTTCCCTATGTCCTTCTTTGGATTTGTGGTGGTGTTTTGAGTCACCCCGCTTTGGCTCTGCCCCCTATTCTATGGTTCAGGGGTGCCTTTCCCTAGCTTCGGATTCGCGGATCTAAAGTCTCACTTCTTTTGCTTAAATTTCTGCTCGATCTTGGTGGCATAGTGATATGATGTGCCAAGTGAGGTAATGTCGAGAAACTCCATTTCCTCCTAAATGTCCCTATGCAGACAACTGCGATACTTGAGCACCAAATGTCTCTCAGAATCTTTAATACCCAACTTTGTGTGCAGGGTATGGAACAAATTCATTAGTTCATGCACATCTTGATCCCTTTGCTGCTGCAGCGTGGTCCATTGGATGTACTTGTCCTCATAGCTCTCCACGGGGTAATATTGTTCCTTGATGCCATCTTAGAATGAATTCCAAGTGGGTGTGGCCGAGAAAAAGGAGGGTTCCCTCTCGTCCTCTTTCTCACAGTAGGTTTCCCACCAGTCTTTGACATGGGGGGTGGCTTTGAGGAGTGCAAAAATAATATTTTCTCGGTCGGAGAAATCACAGACCGAGAAATACCCATCTAGAAAATTCAACCATATATCTATGGAATTTGCATCTATTTGGCCTTAAAATACATGAATGTCAAATTTTACCTGTACCTTGAAGGGAGTGGCGCCTCTAGAGTGGTTGTTGGATACAGATGTGTCATAGGTGGGCAACCGTTGAAGGATCTAAGCAAAGTTATCCATCATCGTGTTCCTTTGTTTCTCAAGGGCCTCCTCGAGCAATATTTTTATAGGATCTCCTGCTCCCTCGTCTTTCTTTTCTTTCGCCATGGGAGGTCGTCGGGGTTTGCGAGGCTGATCTTGCAAGGGTTCAACCAGATTGAGTCCTAACTCCTTATACCCTGACCTCGTTGGGGACATGCAAAGAAACACAGAGAAAGAGCAGACCCGCTCTAATACCACTGATCTGGATTTATGCAGGAACACAATAATACATATAAATAAACATAAACACATAGATGTAGTGGAAAAAATATTTCATTTCATTAACATCAAATAACAGAAATATGCTTACAGACATAGTGGAAATAAACTAGCTAGGGCGATGGTAGTGTATCTCTGAGAAGATATGTGGTGGCTATAGGCCTCTGTACTGTGTTAAAATGAGGCTCAAGGGCCTATTTATTATTTATAAACAATGGAAAACCCTAAACATTCAAAAAACCTAACCCTAGGAGATGAAGCGCCAAAACTATGGGCCACGTTTGGGTAAATTGGTGTTTCAACTTCTCAGGGACGTAACTTTGGCATACGATCTCTGTTTGATGCGCACCATACCTTGTTAGAAATATCTATCCGATTAATACAACTTTTAATATTATAAACATTGATTCATGGACCCATGTTGCTACCGTTTTTCCCAAAAAACGTCGTTTAGGGCGTCAAAACGGCCCAGGAAGTTCAAGACCTGAAAAACTACTAAAAATAGTAAGTTGTGCCGAAACTGAGAAATTGAAAGAATCGAAGGTGGGGGTTCAAATGAAATAGGTGGGTGGCCACCAATATCCACCTAGATCATTAGGGCCTCCAAACGGCTCCGGAAGTTCAGGACTCGAAAGCCTGCTAAAAATAGTAAGTTGTGCTGAAAGTGAAAAACTGAAAGAACTGATGGTGCAGGTCCAAATGGAATAGGTGGGTGGCCACCAGTATCCACATAGATCATGACCCTTTTGTGTTGTATTGATCCACGGTCACGTTTGTCGGGATTCCCTTGTGAGTGTAGGTTTTAACCCTATACAGAAATTATTTGCAAACAAATCTTAAAAACAAAAATAAACAATAGCGAGAGCATAAAACATAAAACAGATATACACAGAGAATTTCCCCTGGATCCCAAATCGGGACAACCAGCTTGATTTTTCATTATATTCCTTTTAGTGTTACAACACATATATATACATGCCGAAGCATACATAAACCCCAATCCATAAACCCTGGATTATAACATAACCGTAGTTCCCTTGATCGGATCTACAAAATAAAATAAAACCATTATGCCCTAAAACTATGTGCAAACCTAATGCACAAAACCATGGGGCGACCGCCTGGAATATGCTGGGGGTTCTACCAGGACTTCTGTCACAGCGTGGCTAGTCGTGGAAGGAATATAACACATACCCAACATTCTCCCACTTGTTGTTTTCTTTCCACAGGGGGCCACATGAGAGCTTAGTCATTGGGCCAATTCTTCAACACCCATTGTTTCTCTACACCAAGAGAACTTCTGAGTGCTCACAGACTTCGTCAATGCATCTGCAACATTCTTCAAGGTGTCCACCTTTACCAACAACACCCTTTTAGCCTCAACCATATCTCTAACAAAGTGATATTGAACATCAATGTGCTTTGTCTTTGAATGATAAGCAGGGTTCTTAGCCAAGAAAATTGCACTTTGGCTATCACAGTCTATCCTTATAGCTTGCTGTACCAACCCCATACTTGAACACAATCTCTGCAACCAAACTGCTTCTTTGCTTGCATGAGTGGCTGCTATGTATTCTGCCTCTGTAGTTGAAAGAGCCACTACAGACTGTCTTTTACTCATCCAACTGACTGCGCCTCCAAATAGGCTAAACACATACCCACTTGTAGATCTTCTTTGGTCCAGATCTCCAGCCCAGTCTACATCAACAAAACCACAAATTTCCAACATTCTTTCCAATCCTGGTCTTCCCTGGTAGCACAAGCCATAATCACTAGTGCCACGTAAATATCTGAAAACCCGCTTCATTGTTGTCCAATGCTCCTTCCCTGGGTTTGACATAAACCTGCTCAATACTCCCACTGCATGTGCAATGTCTGGTCCAGTACAGACCATTGCATACATCAGGCTACCCATTGCGCTTGCATATGGAACACGGGAGATATCCTCCTCTTCTTCTTGTGTCTTGGGACACTATTCAGCAGATAGCTTTACACCTACAGGAATAGGAACTTTCACCGGTTTACTATCCTGCATATTGAACCTCTGCAATATAGTCTCGACATACTTCCTCTGGTTTAACCGTAGCTTCCCTCTTTGCCCAATCTCGCTTAATTTCCTCCATGTAGTATCCGGTGCTCTTCTCTCCAATATGTCTGCCTTTGATGCCATAATATGGTATTTCTCCAGACCGCTAGGATTTCCCATTCCCCGCTCTCCACTTTCACATTCAAAACTATTGCACCTATCAATAACAGTGTTTCCATGAAGCTTTTGAAGCTTGTGCGTATTTCCAAACCGAACTCCCTACATTAATACCAAGTGTTCTCGAACCATCTTACAGGTATCTTTCTCGAACACTGTTGTTACACCTGCATCATCCATCTTGCTTACAGAAATACGATTTCTGGCCAATGCAGGAATGTGCAGAACAATAGGAAGTGTTCTAATCCTTCCACCTTGCAACTTCAACTTGACTTTTCCACGTCCGACGATTCTGGCCTTCCTATCATCACCTAAGAAGACATCACCGCCATCATATTTCTCATACTCGCAGAACCACTCCCTATGGGGAGTGAAGTGAAAGGATGCACCTGAGTCAATCAACCATGACTCATGATCTACATGTGTATTTGAAGAAGAAGCCAAACACACATCCCCACCTTCATCCGAGGTGGTTTTTGCCTCTGCAGAAGGAGCATCATCAGATCCCTTTCCTTTCTCAGGAGCTTTAGATCTGCACTCCTTTTTGTAGTGCCCTTCCTTTCCACATTTCCAGCATACCTTTACAAACTTTCCAGGAGATTTAGATCTCCCTCTAGATTTGGATCTCCCACTCGAAACATTATTCTTGTTTCTGTTTTGGGACCTTCCTCGTACAGATAAGGCATCTCCATTCTGGCCCTCCATATTTCTCCGTCTCATTTCCTCCGACAACAAGGCTAAGACAATGTCATCAAAATTCAAGGTAGTTGTATTGCTACCTATTGCAATAACCAGACTGTCCCACGAGTCTGGTAGAGAACACAACAAACTGATGCACTTATCTTCATCTGATATTTTAATATCAATAGATGACAACTGACTTACCATAGTATTGAAGGCGTTCAGATGCTCTGTCACCGAGTCTCCATCCTTCATCCTCAGGTTATACAGCTTTTTCCGTAGGAACAACTTATTCACCAGAGACTTAGATTGGTACAAAGTCCCTAGCTTTTCCCACAAGGTCTTCGCCGTAGCTTCCCCAGATACATTCAACAATACCGAATCTGAGACACACAACCGTATTGTGCTTTTAGCCTTCCGATCCAGTTTCTTCCAGTCTTCATCTGACATTCCTGTTGGCTTAGTACCTGGATCTACCGCGATCCACTGATCTTTAGTTTATCCACTCCTCGAAACAGTAAATCCTCCATCTTGAACTTCCACAACTCAAAACTCTGACCATTAAATTTCTCAATCTTTATCTTTCCACTGCCCGCCATCTTCTTTCACCGCAAGAATTGATCCTGCAGATCTCCCACTGAACAGGGTTTACCACAGGCCAGAGCAAAAAACCCCTCAGCAGCAAAGGCATCCCCTTGAAGCTGAACATCTCTGATACCAAATGTAGGTTTTAACCCTGTACATAAATTATCTGCAAACAAATCTTAAAAACAAAAAATAAACAATAGCGAGAGCATAAAACATAAAATAGATATACACACAGATATTTTCCCCGGATCCCCAAATCGGGATGACCAGCCTTGATTTTTCATATATTCCTTTTAGTGTTACAACACATATATATACATGCCGAAGCATACATAAACCCCAATCAATTAACCTTGGATTAGAACATAACCATAGTTCCCTTGACCGGATCTACAAAATACCAGGGGCCGAAAACCGTCATGCCCCAAAACCATGTGCAAACCCATGCACAAAACCATGGGCGGGTCCGCCCACTAAAAAATAAGAACCAAATTTTTTTTCCCGAGGCGCTGCCCAGGACCCCGACAGGGGGGCTACCACCCCCCCTGCTGCGCCCGGCACAACGTATAGGGGGGGTTGTCGCCCCCCTTGTGACCCCCCCGCGCATGACAAGTCATGGAAAGAATATAACACATACCCAACAGTGAGTAATGTCATCTGGAAGTTTCATGGTCATGCTTGGTCTTAGTTCCTCTTGTAGCGTGTACACCCCCTCTATTTTTTGAATGTGCTCCTCTAGTATTGCTGCTAGACCACTCTTTTCCCATTCTTTAGCTATTGAGTTCAAATCCACCTCCTCCAAGGCTTCCTCTATTGCATGGTCCTCTTGTGTGGTTTCTATTGTTTCTGCTTCCACATATGTGTCCTCTGTATTATTTTCTTCTTCAGGTTTTTGTTGCTCGGGTTGTCCTATTTGGTCTTGAGTGTGAACATTATGATTTTGAAATATTTATGGATTTTCTTCCTCACTTCTCCCCCCTACCATTGTTGCTTCCTTCTCTTCCTGTAATACTTTGAATCTATTTTTGTTCGCTACTTGGTTGTGCCCTTGTTTGCTTTACTACTTCCTATTATTCCTATTTTTTGATCCCACCTTCGTGAAAGTTCCTCTGTCTTATTTTGAGCTTTGCGGGGGGGTTCTTTGTTGTGCTTTATTCAGAGGTCATTCTCTTAATAGTTCTCCATGCACATGGATTTTATGCAGTGGAATGGTATGTGTTCATAATCAATATTCAGAAGCCAAGTTTCATCTCTGAAGACCAACATTATTGCTTCTGGTAAATCCCCAAAGACATCCATGTGCACGCATATTCTGGCATAGGAGACGTAATGGCCATTCCTGGTCCCTTCTGACGTTTTTATATATTCTCCTATCTCATCTAGAATACCTTTAAGCATAGATGGAGACTAGTATTCAGTGGGTACCGAGTAAAGTCTGACCCGAACCGGTACTCTCGTGAAGTCTTCTTTTTCTGGTGTGAAGTTCTCCTTCTAGTAGCACATGTATAATCTTGCAGAGTCAAGGAAGTATGGTCCTCCTTCAAATATTTTGTCCTTGTCTTCTAAGAGGTCAAATATGACCATGAATAACCCTTACGATCCCAGTTGTGGTCTTATTTCTCCCTTAGATCTCCATTTTGATTGAATTCATACATGTAGATATTTTTTAGTGGGCCAGATGGCCATTAATTTGCAGATGACTGCATGTTCTTACATAAAATTCCGATATGCTACCACATTTGGGTCTTGGATTTCTAGAACCAGTATCTTCACTACTTTGGGTTTGCAGTTGTTATTGGCCTTTGAAGGGGTTCCTTGGGGTCTTCCCGCCTGGAGGTGTTCAGTCCTAGGTTTCAAACCTTCCAGTTGTGTCAAAGCTATTTTGCGGCTAAAACTGAAGCCATCTTATTGTTTTCTAAGATTCCTTTTTGCATTTTGTTAGTTTCTGCATACTTTTTCAGTCTGGATGAGTGAAAGGCGTTATATGTGGTGAGATTGGTGAAGAAAGAGGTCTTTGGCTCCTTTTTTTTCCAATGATTAAGTCATGATAGGAGGGGGCCGACTTTCCCCCTCTGACTGCTACCATTATTTGTGCCATGAGATAAAACCACAGGCTTCAACGACGCCGCTCAAACCCTAGCAGACCACCCAACTTAAACCTCTAGAACAATAAAATGTAATAGTAACATAATTATTATATTTAAAATAATTAATTGAAATTCAAACTATTTTAATTCTAAAATAAACAAAATATACTATTCCATATTAAAATATAATAATGATATAATCACCTTTAATTAAAAAAATGCTTTCATTATCCAACAATCTTAGCATTAAACCATCCCAGTTGTTATCCATGACATTTTGATTACCAAAAGAAAAGGTTTGTGCAAACCAACCAATGTAATCATCTTTGAAATATGACTAGATCAAACTACTCAATGAATAATATGCGGTAAATGATCAGTGTATGTTGTCCGTGTTGATAATGCTTGAAATATTAAAATTACAGTACATCTCCACTAAACGAAATTACTAGCACTTCTCTCCAGATTCTAGTGCTCCAATTACAATACAACTCCACTAAACAAAATTGTTGGCACTTCTCTCCTGCTTCAAGTGCTCCACTAATGGATTTATCTACCATTTTCACATCCTCTATCAATCCGCATAAGAATTGGTTTGGTGAGAGAAATAAGAAACTCACAAATTTGCATGTGTTTTTTTCAACTTATGGTAGGTATTGAGAGACACAACACAACAAAGGCCAAGTTGGGTTCATTTAGTGGTAGCTACTTTGCACTTGTTGAGATCAACCAAAGGAATATCTATGGTAGTATGGCATCCTCCACCTTTGTGTTTACTTCATATGCCAAAAAAAAATAATATGTCTATGATGTGTTTATTAACCACCATGGGTCTGATTGCAAAAAAGCATTGGCTACCTATCTATACAATATCCTTTTCAAGCACGAATTGCAAGTATTCTTGGACTAGCGGGAATTTCAAGAAGGAGAGCCCTTCCAAATCGAAGGCGCAATTGGAACAACCTCCATCCATATAGCTATTTTTTCTCCCATATATGCAGAATCGATTGGGTTTTTGAAAGAGATGGTGTTGATGTTGGAGTCGAGGGAAACTATCATTCTTGTCTTCTACGATGTCCAACCATAAGCACTTTGGTGGAAGTAGTGCGAAACTAGACTCTATGATAGAGTATTGCGCATGTTCCCATGGGTTTGTAGCATGCTCTGCTATGCGAGGGATGAAATTGGAGTGTATGCTCGATCAATGGGAAAACTCGAAGACAAGAAAATAATCGATTCTCAAACTGGTCAAAAGAAGCCTTGATATGATTCCAATACCATTAGAAAGTGGCGGGAGGCTCTTTCTCATGTTGCAGACATAAGCGGTTTCGACATGGAAACTTATAATGGGTAAGAACTCCAACTTTTGTTGTTATTCTTAGCTTTAATTTGTTGCAGTTATATATTGATGTCATTTATGATTAGTAGTTGTACTCAAAATATTACCCAGTGACAAGTAGCAGCTCCTGGAAAAGGTCGTGGGAGTGTTGAAAAGATTTCTAAGAAAACTCCATGTATCCAAATATCTAATCGCTTTGGATTAGAAAGTAAAATATTTTGAAAGGAAAATGTATTTTTAACCACAAAGTGGGCATTCTAGAGTGATAGGAATAATGGGAATTAGCGGGGTTGGAAAAACGACCCTTGCAAAAGAAATCTTCAACTGTCACGTATCCTCCTACAATCAACTTGTTTTTTATCTGATGCAAAAGACAAATCTTTCAATTCTTTGCAAACCATGCTTCTTAAGGATTTGGATCAATGGGAATGATAAATAAAAAACTCCGAAAACTCCGAAGAAGGTATAGAGCTACCCGAAATTATCTCTTTGTTGAGATTGCAACAAGATGATGAGCTTAGTGGAAAGGAGTCGCCTTCACTAAGTGGGCCCGCAGGCTATTTTTGGCGCAAAGTCTAGTTTTAGACTATGTCTATTTTTAGACATATGGATCATGTTCTATGAGTTGCAGGATGCTATTTGTGGATGGTTGGTCAAGTCGGAAAAAATAGATGGACTTCTATTTTTAGACATACTGGGCGGAATCTATTTTTAGATTGCCAGTCTAAAAATAGATATGCCGAATATTATTAGCTCTTAATAATATTTGGACTCTAAACATTATCTTATCCTCTTGGAGCACTTCAGTTTGATGCCTGGATGTGGCACATGCAGCTGACAGAAGGAATTACGCTATTCCTATGGTTTAGTGGAGCTATTGCATGGTTGACTTCAGTTAGAACTCATGTGACAGAGTTTGGTGGAGTTGATGAGACAGTTAATGGAGTTGTGTTCAGTTTAACTTAGTTGAGCTAGTTGTATTTAGTCTAACTGATTGATACAATTAGTGATAGTGGTGTGAATTAATTATTAATTAATTCACTAATTATTAACTCATAAATCAACTAAAGAATACATCAGTTAACTGCAGTGCATGGACAGTTTCAGTGGAGACTAGTGGAGAGGTAGTGAAAGAGCAAGTGTGACTATTAGTTGTGACTATACTGGTGCATGAGATTTTCACACACATTGATGGAGATGCCAATGAGGATTGCGCAGTACATACTAGTGAGATTCGAACTTGGATCTTGGTATTATCCATATTGGATTGCGCAGTAGAGGCAAGCTAACAGGTGGAGCAGATTGGAGCATGTGTTTTGCTAGATCTGAGCTTGTGTAGTGTGTAACAATTGGAGATTGTACTGAGAGCTTGTGAGGAGTTTGTACAATGATTTTTACATGATCTCTATCATTATAATATACAGATAGTTGGGGGTTTTCAGCTTTAAGCTTTCCCATAAATACTGTGTTTATATGTGTGATTGTTTATGGTTTTAATGTGCGCATGCGATTGTTTATACTTCCGCAAATTGATGATCAATAGTAGAAGAGGTTATGTATTATGCATGAAGCTCAGCCATGTGATCGTGGATAATTCCTGTGAATAATTTAACAAAGGACCACTCCTACACTCTCATCTTGCAAAGCTCTTATCCTTTTAGATGATGTGGATCAGATTACATAGATGGATGCATTACTTTTTTCCAGTGAAGGATGTCCTTAAGCTAGGTAGCTTAATTTTAGTTACATATCGCAATAAGGACATTCTTAAAAGCTTGGGAATTATAGAGTTGTCCATCTAAAATCTAATAGGATTGGATTGACAACACTCAAAATAAATCTTCTGCTCGCACGCGTTAAAAAAATTTCATCCTATTGAAGGATTTGAAGAAGTAGTTGAAGAGTTTTTGAATGCCTGTGATGGATTTCCGTTATCTCTTATGGTGCTTGGCACACATCTACATGGAAAAATGATTTTAGGTATTGGGAAGCCCAATTGCGCAAAATCTCCAAAGCACTTCCCATGGATATCCAAAAAGGCTTAATATTAGCTATGATGACCTTGATGAAGAGGAGAAGCAGACATTCCTAGACGTGGCTTGTTTCTTGATACGAGAAAAAAGAGATACAACCACAAGAATCTGGATGGATCCGAGTGTGAAGGAGAGCTGGGTTTTCTGAACATAGAAAACAATTGTCTTATGGAGGAAGACAACAATAATCGAATAACAATGCATGATCATATTCGATATCTAGGCAAAGATATCGCGGAGAAAGACCATCCACATTGTCAACATCATCTTTGGCACCTAGCTTACAACCTTCTTAATTTGTCCGAGTGATCACATGTACGTATTTTGAAGCTTTAGATTGGCTCTCTAAATGGTGTTGTGCTCTGAAGTTTTGAATTTTGAAACTAATTTGATTATATGTCGTTGTGTTATGATTTGTAAGTTTTGAATTCTTAAAATAATTTGCATAAATATCAATCATGTTTTAGGTGCGAGTGATCCAGGTAAATTCCTGATACCCTTTTAACCAAGACCTTTTACTACGGTTGATGTGTTAGAATTGCATCAAAGTGTTAATGAACATAAAAGAACATATCTGTATGCTGTAAAGAACAGGAACATAGAAAGCATTCGTAACATAAGAGGTTGATAACGGAGTTCGTCCAAGAGGGACTACGTCTCTGGGCCTCGGTGTCAAGATGGTGTAGGTCACTGCATTAAGTGCTGGAAATAGTGATGATGTACATGGATGGTATTTTCTCTGTCATACAATGAAAATTCCCTCACGCAGAAGTGGCTGGACTTTTCCACGAGATGTTCCGCTACAGGAACTCTCATTCACAAAAAGGACTCCTATCAGCATGACGACTTCACATTTATGATGATTACGAGTATCCCGCCGAACATGGAAACAAAGGGATCTCAATTAAACATACATGGTGAAAATAATTATCCTGCCAACATGGAAACAAAAGGATCTCAAACATAAATAAAACGAATCCATGACAGAAATTACATCTCACATCAAGAACAAAACAAGATCCCACATCAAACATCAACAAGGATCTATACATCACAATGCATCTCATAGCAAAGAGACAAAGAAGTACATGATCACACTCCATATACCTCTCATCCTGGGGCTATCGAAAGAAAAGGATGATAAACTGCTGGATCTGGTTGTACCATCAATCTCATGGCATCGAATATCCTGAAAACGTCTGCTCACACATTGAATGTTGACACTTGAATCTCCACTCTAAAAAGTGGCCGAAAAACATAAGGCTCAGATGGAAAATCTGTCTACGTCGCTGAACTCATGTCGCCAAGAGGTGTAGGATCGACTGTCAATTTGTTGAATTTTGACTAAGTGAAAATCTGGGCCTTAGGGAATCTTTGAGATTACCCCTAGATTCCTCAAAGATGCTGCTCCACAAGGAATCTAGAAATCTGCAACTCAAAATAGGAATATGATCTCACCATTGAGATCCTTGCGAAATTCTGAGAATAATGAGTATAAGGTTGACCTCATTTTGACACCGGCGAATTTCGGCCTCCAAGTAATCTGAAATATTCCTGAAGATTCTCCTCCATAGGGAATCTGCAAAACTGCTACTCAAATGGAAAATTTAGGCACACCATCATGCTCCCTACTAAATTCTGGTTAAAATGCATATAAATTTTAATACATTCAGACACAAAAAACTTTTACCTCCTTGGGATCAAAAGATTCCCTTGGCATCAAACATGAATCTGTCTCGAAATCTGTGCCTTCTCCTGCCTCAAACTGCATGCTCCAACCTCTGCTACCTTGGCCTTGGCACAATGTGAAAGGTCAAGTTTATATAAAATATGGTGGGCGGAGTTAACAATAAGCTAGTTTTTGGTGCAGTGGTTAAAATAGGCGAATAGTTGAGGAGGGGTTGGGGGGTCAAATCCTGCCACTCCCCTTTTTATACAAAGTGTTGTTGTAATATAGTGGAGGTTGGGTCCACCAGACCGGTGGCCTGCCCCCCGAATCTCTTAACATCGTTTGTATTGATGTGGCAGGTGGTTGGGGTGGCGAGGTTGACTGCCTACCACCCCACCATATGTGTTTATTGTTATAACGGTTATGGTTGGGGTGGCAAGGTTAACCGCCGACCACCCCACCATATATATATTTATATGGTTATGTGGGTTGTGGTACTCGTGGGGTCCATCGGGGGTCATGGCCCACCAACCTAATATTTTAATATTTTTTTCATATGTGATGTGCGGTGGTGCCGTGGGTCTGATTGGGGTCACAACCCGTCAAATTATTTTAATATTTTTTTTTAAAATTTTTGTTTTATTAAAACAATATGACATTTTTTAAAAATTCCAAAAATAGGCGTTAGTGGGCAATTTATCCGTCCCACAATTTCGCCCAGAATCTGGCTACAGTTGTTTGGAATCTGGCGGCCGGATTTCAGAGAAATTGCGCCTTCTTTAACCTGCCAAGTCACTCGGTTAACCCTAGAACTTTCACTGCTTCTAACTTTCGCATACGAGCTCGGTTTGACGAACCATTCACACTATTGCGATCAGGACGACGATATCTTCAACTTGAACCTGGTTCGAGAGCAATCCCAACACTTTTATTTTTGAGCTTTCATTAGCCCTCTGTCCTGTGTGTCTTTGGAGCCACCTGGATCAATCCTCCCCACTGAGGAGCTTTTGTTTCTACAAAAGCATAAACAATAATCTGAACTCGTTGTGTACAGTTTCTGCACCACAAGTGTCCTGAAAAAGTTCACCCTTCCATCTCCTTCACCTTTGTTCTTCAGAGCCTTAAGCGATGACTCGACACCTGCATCCTCTACAAACCCGTAGTACAATCTCTTGCAAATTACATGCTCAAATTGACCAACTATGACCCAAACATTTCCCTACTTGCCACGAGTTTACATACTCGGTGGTCAAGTTTACATTAAATGGAAATCACACCCCAACTATCATTACAAGGCCAAAACACCATTGTCGCATTTCGAAGTGATGACAAACACATCATCACTTTTACATGAAAGAAATGCATCGCATGATTTATAAGACAAGGCCAAAATATCATGGTGACTTAACAAGTGATGGAAAACACATCATCAATCTTACAGTTAAAAATGCAACATATGATTTACAAACACGGCCATGACACACTACCACATCTAGAAAAACCATCTCTCACTTATCAAAGTGAATGGATAATCTCCCTGTGGCACGTTTTCTTGTCAAACATCTGTTTCAACTGGTTCATGCACCGACGCTTCTTCCTTAAGGTGATACTATGGATGGAGCCTCGAACATGTGGCTCTTTGATGGCCACTTTGGTTGCAATAGTTGCAAAAGGTCTTCTTTCTCTAGACCTGCTTAACCATTTTCTTTCCCTGACGTGGAGAAGGCTTTCCATGCCTCATCCTCCTTTGTGTTGTCATTATTTTCCAACACTTAGTAATGACATGGTTATGTAAACCAAAAAAATGACAAGTTTTCTTATGCCATGATTTGCGTTCATGATTAGCAACATGCTTATAATCAAAATGAACTCTTGAATAGTGAGACTTGTTATACCTTCCCTGGTGGTCTCTGGTGCGATCATGGTTATGAGAGCTTGCCTTAGCTCTTTCAATTCAACGTGCACTTCCATGGGATGATGGTGAAGTGTTTCCATAAATCCTTTCTCCTGATGAGTTCAACAATGCATGTTTGCCTTTGATGTCCTTCGAACATCCTCCTTCAATGTATCCCAAACCTACGTAGCGAGGTATCTACACAACCTCCAATGGTTGAGTTATGCCTTGGCCATGAATGCCAAGTCCTCCTCCTTTGTAACCCATCTTGGTGAGGAGTCTCGTGCTTGTTACTATAATGGGTATCTCCACACTTCCAACAGAAATGTTATCATGTGAAGATGAAACTAAAGAGAAATAAACACTGTTTACCTTAGCTGTCGATTTTGAAACAGGTGAAGAGGGCTTCTCTAAACCTTCGTTGTGCTTCACTTTCTCCAAGGCCTATGTCACGGCTTGTAGCTGAAGTTGCAATCACTTCTTCTCCTGCTTCTCCTCTTGTAGGAGTATCTTTGACGCATCATGATTTGTTTGAAGAATTCCGTCATTGCGCTTCAATTCCTCCAATGCCTTTGTCGTGGCTTGCAATTGAATCTGCACTCAACATTTGTCCTCCTTCTCTTCCTGTAGAATCATTTTCAACTCAACGTTGTCTGCTGCTTGTTTTTCATAAGATTCATACAACATGTTCGCTTTCTTGGAAACCCTGAGCATGGTCACGTACATGTCTTTGACATCCTCCATTTCTCAACTCAGCGAATGTTCAATGGTTGACGCCTGCAATCCAAATCAGCAAGAAGACCGCTCTTATACCACTTGATCCGAGTAAATTCATGATACCCTTTTACCCAAGACCTTTTACTTCAGCAATTGCATCAAAGCATTAATGAACATAAAATAATATATTTGTATGTTGTAAAGAAGAGGAACATAACAAGCATTAGCAACATAAGAGGTTGATAACGAAGCTCGTCCAGGAGGGACTATGTCTCCGGGCCTCGGTGTTAAGATGGTGTAGGCCGCTACATTAAGTGTTGGAAATAGTGATGATGTACATGGATGGTATTTTCTCTGTATTCAAGGAAAATGCCCTCACGCAGGAGTGGCTGGAACTCTCCAGGAGATGTTCTGCTACAAAAACTCTCATTCACAAAAAGGACTCCTATCAGCATGACAACTTCACATGGATGATGACTATGAGTACCCCGTCGAACATGGCAACAAAGGGATCTCCATCAAACATATATGGTGACAATGAGTATACCGCCAACATGGAAACAAAGGGATCTCAAACATAACTAAAACAAATCCATGATAGAAATTACATCTCACATCAAGAACAAAACAAGATCCCACATCAAACATCAACATGGATCTATACATCACAATGCATCTCATAGAAAAGAGATAAATGAGTACATGATCACATTGCATATACCTCACATCCCGGGGCTATCTGAAGAAAAGGATGATAAAATATTGGATTTGGCTGTACCATCAATCTTGTGGCATCGAATATCCTGAAAACGACTGCTCACACATTGAATTTTGACACCTGTAACTCCACTTTGAAAAGTGGCCGAAAAGCATAAGGCTCAGATGGAAAATCTAACTGCACCGCTGAACTCGTGTCACCAAGAGGTGTAGGATCGATTGTCAATTTGATGAATTCTGACAAAGTGAAAATCTGGGCCTTAGGGAATATTTTAGATTCCCCTTAGATTCTGCAAAGATGCTACTCCACATGGAATCTAGAAATATGCAACTCAAAACAGGAATCTGATCTCACCATTGAGAACCTTGCGAAATTATGAGAAGAATGAGTGTAAGGTTCACCTCATTTTGACACCAGCGAATTTCAACGTCCAAGGACTCTGAAAGATTCCCTCAAGATTCCTGAAGATTCTCCTCCATAGGGAATCTACAAAACCGTTGCTCAAATGGCAAATATGGGTGCACCATCGCGCTCCCTGCGAAATTCTGGTTAAAATGCATATAAAGTTTAATACAATCGGGCACAAGAAAATTTTACCTCCTTGGGATCAAAATATTCCCTTGGCATCAAACATGAACTTGTCTCGAAATCCGTGCCTGATCTTGCCTCAAACTACGTGCTCCAACCTCTACTGCCTTGGCCTGGGCGCACTATGAAAGGTCAAGTTTATATAAAATATGGTGGGCAGAGTTAACCATAAGCTGGTTGTTGGTGCAGTGGTAAAAATAAGCGAATGGTTGAGGAGGGGTCGGGGGGTCAAATCCTGCCCCTCCCCTTTTTAAACAATGCAGTGTTGTAATATAGTGGGGGCGATGAGTCCGCGGGACCAGTGGCTTGGCCCCCGAATCTCTCGGCGCCATTTGCATTGATGTGGCGAGTGGTTGGGGTGGCAATATTGACCACCAACCACCCCACCATATGTGTTTATTGTTATAACGGTTATGCTTGGGGTGGCGGGGTTGATCGCTGACCACCCCACCATATATATATTTATATGGTTATATGGGTTGCGGTACCCGCCGGGTCCGACGGGGGTCATGGTCCGCTAGCCCAATATTTTAATATTTTTTTGTTATGTGATGTGCGGTGGTGTCGTGGGTCCAGCGGGGGTCATGACTCGTCAAAATATTTTAATATATATATATTTTTTATTTTTGTTTTATTAAACCAATATGACATTTTTTTAAAATTCTGAAAATAGGTGTTAGTGGGAAATTTATCCATCTCATAATTTCACTCGAAATATGGCCAGATTTGGTCGGAATCTGGCGGCCGTATTTCAGCGAAATTGCGCCTTCTTTAACCTGCCAAGTTACCCGGTCACCCCTGGAACTTTGACTACTTCTAACTTTCGCATACGAGCTCAGTTTGACGAACCATTCGTACCATTGCGATCAGGATGACGAGATATTCAACTTGAACCTATTTCAAGAGCAATCCAAACACTTTTATTTTTGAGATTTCATCAGCCCTCTTTGTCCTATATGTGTCTCTAGAGCCACCTAGATCAGCAAGGTATTAGCATGGTTCCTAAATCATAACACATAACCTTCTTTCACAATTAATTGTCACATGCGGAAATAATATAGAAGCAATCGCACATCAAATCAATCACACATTAACTCAGTATGTATGGGGAAAGCCTATAGCTGAAAACCCCGCAGCTATTGTGTATATTATAATGGAGAAATCATGTAACAATCATAGTACAAAACTCTTCACAAGCTCTCATGCACTACCTCCCATGCTACACACTATCAAGCTAGATCTAGCAAATCACTTGCTCCAATCCTTAGCCACTTGATAGCCAGCCTCTATTGCGTATTTTAATGCTAGGTGATGGCCTCCTTATATAGATAAACCACCAACCTAAACTTTGCAATACTCATAGCTTACTCCACCTATCTATGTGTTGCAAATAGCAACAGTATAGTTACAACTGATAGCTAACTCTACCCTTTCATCTATCTCTTTCACTGGTCTTCACTGAACTGATCATGCACTGTAGTGAACTGAAGTATTCTTGAGTTGACTAATGAGTTAATATTTAGTAAATTAAATATTATTTAATTTACTCCACTCATATCTAGTTGATTAGTTAGTTTAACTAATCCCAACTAGTTCAACTAAAACAAACAGAACATAACTCCACTACTTGTCCCGTTAACTCCTCCAAAACTTCTGCCACTGAAGTCTAACTGAAGTAAACCATGCAAGATGCCATCAAAACCCTAGGAACCACGTGATTCCTTGTGTCAGTTGCATGAGCCACCTCCATGACTCAAACTGAAGTGCGCCAAGAGAGTAAACTGCTGTTTATAGTCAAAATATTATTAAGGGTAAATAATATTTGACTTCCATATTTTTAGGAGATCAGTCTAAAAATAGCCCTGGTCCTAAAAATAAGGGTCTCATCTATTTTTACCGACATGTCGCATACTTCAAGAATCTCCAAGTAGAATTCCCAAATTATGCTCCGTATGTCTAAAAATAGACATAGTCTAAAAATAGACTTTGCGCCAGAATTTGCCTGCGGGCCCACTTAGGGAAGGCGACTTCATTTCACTAAGCTCCATCATCTTGCTGCATTCTCAACACTCCCTCTCAGCAAGATATGGATTATCTGCAATCCCTATCCTGCCTCTGTGGAATTCGAACTTGCTCCTGGTGAGCGCCTTCGTCAGGATGTCGGCATCCTGATCCTCCGTGGGAACATATGAAAGCATCATGATCCTCCGCTGAACACAATCTCTGATGTGATGGTACCTGATGTCGATATGTTTGGACCTATCATGAAATACTGGATTAGCCGAGAGCTTGATGCAGCTCTGGTTATCACAGTAGATCACTGTAGGCTCCAAATGCAACCTGAACAACCCTGCGAGGATCTTCCTCATCCAAATAGCCTCACATGCAGCCAAACTTGCTGCCATGTACTCGGCCTCTGCTGAACTGAGTGCCACGGATCTCTGGTCTCCGCCGTACTGCCAGAAACCGTCGACCCACGTCGAAAACTCCTCCGTGGCGTCGGCCCGCGTCCCCGCCCACCGCACGTTGAAACCAGTAAGCTTCACTCCATCCTCCTGTCTGTACCATAGACCATATCCCGATGTGCCTCTGATATAGCGCAATACATGCTTGCCCGCCTTCCAAAAGAGCTTGGTAGGCTTAACCATAGCTTGCGAAAGCTGGTTAACTGCATAGCATATATCGGGTCGAGTATTGGACCAAATACATCAACGACCCTGTTGTCGATAAGTGAGTGGCATCACTACCTCCTCCCCGATAGCATCTCCCTTCCTCCAACCTCCGGAAGGGGTATCAACGAGGCTTGCGGCCTTGCATGTTGAACCTCTCGGAATCTCCGGAGCATACTTGCCCTGAGGCTCCTTGATCCTCAACTATGTTGCCAAATCTCCGATCCCGGAAATAATGAAGGATGCCCAGGTCCTTCATCTCAAACTCTCGTGCAAGATCCTCCTTGCATGAAAGTATCAAGCACTCGTCGCCGGTCAAAGTGGATCATCTACATACGGTGATGATCAACGGCCTCCCCTCCACCACAATCTGATGCAGTTTGGATCCGCCTCACTCTTGGGAGAATCAGCCGTTGATGAACATGCATCAGAGTGCTTGCCAAGCACGATGTGCTTTAGCCCGGCCATACGAGTGCTCTCTTGAGTCGGCACACATGCGACTCACTGCGAAAGATCTCAAAACCTTCGAGCTGCTCTATGTACACCTCTTCCTCAATAACTCCATTGAGGAGCAGCAGGTCTTCATCCATCGATGAATGTGCCACCCCATACGGCGAAGGCAGATCGTCGTATGGAAGAGTACCTTGCGACAGTGCAAAGTCTCCTCATAGTCAATCCCCTCGATACGCGAGAAGCCACGGGCGACAAATCTCGCCTTGTGCTTCTCCACACTCCGTCAGCCTTTGCTTCACCTTGTAGATCCATCGCGAACCTGGCCCGATTTGCTTAGGTCTTGGGACAATCTCCCTTTGCTTCATTCGATGATCGAATCATATTCTTCGATCATGGCATCAACCCATGCGGGTTCCTCCTGACTTCCTCAAAAGAGGATGGCTGTCCTGCCACATTGACTCATAAGAGCCATGTATCCGGTGTCTGCGTCCGTGTGCTCCTACTGTCTGTATTTGTCTTGTAGGTGGTCTACAACCTTCTCACGCATCCAGGAACGGTCGCTCGGCACGGCCAGGTGCGCATCGCCCTGCGATGGTTGGCGGCTGCTGGTGGTTTCTTCCACCTCCACAGACCTCCTCTTGTGGCTGATCCACATCTGGAAGCTCCTCCTTAGGAACAAGCTCCTCATCTGCATGCAAGTGTGTAGCTCCCTCTCAAACGGGCTCTTTGCATGGCTTTCTCCTCTACGAAATTTTATATCCCGTCGCACAGGTCTTACGCCATTACACTCGATAGTTGTGAGGTGTATCGGTGTACCCCACAAATATTCCAACTTCGGCGGTTGGATCCGACTTCCTTCTTGCATCCTTCGTCACATGCATGTAGACGGTCAGAAAATCCGCAATCGGGAAATACTCCAGGCCTCTTGCCGAATAAGCCTCCTACGGGTGTACTCATGCCGAGAACCTTGTAGAGGACAATGGTTTTGCATACCTTTGCAACTGTATTGCATGCCTCAGCCCCGCGAGTGAAGGGTAGGCTGATCATGCAACATCGCTTGGGTGCGGCACCCACGATCGTTGTTCTTAGCTCGGCCACCAGATTCTTTGTTGTGGGTTATGGGGTGGAATGAGCTCTCTCACGAGAATCAGCAACGGCTGGAGAACTCAGCCAGAGTCAATGAGATGAATTCACCACCGATATCCTCCTTAGAGCAATCACCTTCTTCCAGACTCCTTCTCGACCGGTGCTTTAACTCACGAACTTAGCGAATGTATCGCTCTTCTTCGACATCGAAGACCGATCCGGCCCCTTTCGGAAGAAATCATCAACAAAGATCACATAATACTTGTGCTTTCTTTGTCGAAGAGCGAGAAAAGGACCACACGTGTGGCAGACTCTCTCAAGGATCGATCGTGGCGCAACTATCCCTTCTCGTGAAAATTGGCTTTCACATACTTCCTAAAGTACACCCCTTGCAGCGGTCATTGCGCAAGGTGCCCATAGAAGTCCAGTGAGAAATCTCTTTGCGGAGATCTTCAAAGCTCCATGGTGAGAATGGCCCAATCTCCTGTGCCATAGATTCCTTCCCTCATCACATCACGGCTCACCACATCTCCGGCCTTGCATGCCATAGGCACAACGCGATCATCCCCCTACGCAAACTGATAAAGGTTCGAGTTCGAACCCCTATCTTCGGGTCTCTCCGGTAGTCTGCTCGCGCGGGGAAAGCTTTTTCCTTCGGCCCAGAAAACCCACATCATAACCCTTATCCTCCAACATCGCTACTGAAATCAGGTTCTTCTTCAATCCGGGTACATGCATGACGTCCCTTTAAGACAATGGGTTTACCGGACTCCCTACGAAAGGATGCGATGCAGATACCGATGCTTGTATCTACCGTCATCGCCCATCTCGATGTCTGTACCCCGTCTTGTCCTCCGGATGCGAGAACAACTCCCGATCTCCGTCATGTGAAATGGCCTTTTGTTGTCAAAGAACCACACGATCCCATCACACTTGAAACCAAGCATGCGATCGGTGAAAAGTCAAGCTCGAGCTGACAAAGCCCAGCTTCTCCGCTACGCAGATCTTCCGCTTGCTTGTTCTTCTTCCTTCTTTGAATAATTGGTAGCATAATGTCGTGATCATGGCGGTGAAAAAACTTCACTTTCGCCATATCTGCTTCTTGCCCTTAGCACGAGAATGAGAGGTTTTCTTACCCTTCCCTTTCTTGGCTTTGGACACCAAAGCGCGGTTTTCTTCATCGGCTCCCTTTGATGAAGATCCATCTCAGTAGTCCTCCTTATCTCCTCTACCGCAGAGATGCCCAAAGCTCCCATCCGGCGACTTCTCCAGGACCATTGACACTATCTTGATGAGTGCCAAGCCTTCGGAAGACGGGAGAGCGGTCGACCATATCCTCTTCATCGCGATAACTCCCACACTTCCCGGTTCATCTCTGCATTGAGTGAACCGTGAGAAGTATTTAGCGATATTGTCGCCCTTCTCCATCTTGATGTTCCGAGCTTGTCTTTGAAGCGCGACTTCCTTTGAGTCCTCTTACTGGAATAGATCCGTCAAAGCTTTCCACATTAAATATGGAGTAGCCTTTCCATGCGGTGGATACAATATGATCCTTAGCCTCAACGGGATCCTTCGACATTTCGTGATCTTCTTTTGCCATGCATCGACGGGAGAGCATCGAGTGGGCTTTGGGACATCGCATCCATGAACTCCTTGAGACCATTATCTTCCAACACTACTTCCATTCGATCTTTCCATGCAACATAGTTCGAGCTGCCTTCAAGAGCATATTCGGAGTGTGAACCATTGAAAGAAGACATCTTTATTCAGGCACCAAGAAGAACAACCTTAAGGTCGAATTCCAAACTCCAAGCTCTATCGCTTAGATCTATACTTGAAAACAAATTATTTCCAAATCGGTCAGTACCAAGGGCATTCACCGGATCTTTCACCTTACAAAGAAGGATGAATATTAAACTACAGCCGCATGCGGACTCTGCAGAAATAAGTTTGCAATCACAGTAATAGACTTCGACAATTAATCTCGCTCAGTACCATGTAGAAATTAGCTGAATAAATCACTTATTCATGAAGATTAACACAGTCATATATCAATTTCGAATTGCATACATAACACATAACCTTCTTCTCTGATTAATTGTCACATGGGAAATAGAAGCAATCTCACATCAATTCAATCACACATTAACTCGGTATGTATGGGAAAGCCTATAGCTGAAAACCACGCGGCTATTGTGTATATTATAATGGAGAAATCAAGTAACCAAACAAGTACAATACTCCTCACAAGTACTCGATGCTCTCTCAGCAAGTTACTCACAATCTAGCTTGGTTTTGAACAAGTCTCGGGTTCAAAACACACCACTAAGCTGCCTTGCCTCTATTGCTGATCATGGCCTGGTATATGAAGAGGTTCAAGGTTCGAATCCCCTTGCCTTGGTAACGCAATTGTCATGGACAATTCCTCAAGTGTAATGCAAATCTCATCTTAAAACAAATCTACCAGCCAGTAGCTTTTCTCACCCTTTCATCTACCTCTTCCCATGGTCTCAGCGGGCGATCATGCAACGTAGTGAGCGAAGTGTTCTTGAGTTGACTAATGAGTTAATATTTAGTAAATTAAATATTATTTAGTTTACTCATATATCTAGTTGATTAGTTAAGTTAACTAATCCCAACTAGTTCAACTAAAACAAACAGAACACCCAACTCCACTATCATCGTTAACTCCTCCAAACTCCTACTTGCCCAGTCTACTTTGAAGCCAACCATGCAAGATGCCATCAAACCCTAGGAACCACGTGATTCCTTGTGTCGGTTGCATGAGCCACCTCCATGACTCAAGCCAGAAGTGCGCGAGGTAAAGCTAGCACATTTTATAGTCAAAATATTATTAAGGGTAAATAATATTTGACTTCCATATTTTTAGGAGATCGGTCTAAAAAATGGCCGAGGTCCTAAAAATAAGGGGGTCTCATCTATTTTTACCGACATGTAAAGCATACTTTAAGAATCTCCATTAAATTCCCAAATTAATAACCATATGTCTAAAAATAGACATAGTCTAAATAAGACTTTTGCGCGAGAATTTGCTGCGGGCCCACTTAGTGAAAGCGACTTCATTTCACTAAGCTCCATCATCTTCTTTCGCATTCTCAACATTCGAAATTTGTTATGGGCGTTAGCGAGGCGATCGCATTAGGCTTCAAAGTGATGTGCATAACTCCCGAGATCTCCTAAAATTACTTTCGGCTCACGAAATTCATTGGGAACGAGATCACAGTATTCATGCAACAGTTGTGTGTGCTCACTATGTCATCATCCCAATACTCCCCGATATTCGCGAACTTGGGCTCATCCTGAGCCTATGTTGACATGTTGAGTCTTAATGAGTTGTACTATTTTGGAATATCTACTTCGGGACCTACAAACTCACACTTTCCTTAAGAGCTCGGGAATATTAACATTATACGGATCCTCCTCACCTTCTTAAATTCATATTGTGTGAAATTCTTGGGCTAGTTCCAACTACGCAACCCAATAAGGATGTACCAAAGCCCTTGGCTCGGCGGTAATTTAGAATACTCCCACTTTAAATTCTTTAAGAGCATCATTAATACAATCCCAACCATCAAAAAAGTTATACATTAATAAGAAACCTTTCGTCATCTAATACCCAATCTGTGGTGCCATGGCACAACTCAGATTTCAAGATACCCTTGTTGAGGTATCGTATCCAAGGTATGAAAGAATATGCACCCATTCATGTTGAGTTTATTCATCCCAAGCTATAGTCCAACGAGATAAATTCTCCAGGGATCATATTTACCATTGTACTTCTCCGTTATCTTAGTGTCTACATGGCAAACCTAAGTGTTATGAGTACAAAATCGTTCCATCCTCCTAAGCTTTCTCTGTGCGTGCCCACCATCGGGTTAGGTGCAACCTCAAGGTGAAGTCCAAGCTTCATATCGTTGGTCCTTAGTCACCTTACTTGCTCAAATTACTTCAGAAATAAGACAAAATTTAGAGTTCCATCATAAAATGACAAGTCATGCACCTCATGTGACCTGATGATTTAGTAGTCTGTTCATAACAGTAGATACTTCATGCAAGTCGTTACTTAATGCTCACAATTCTTCATCGAAGTCGACATATATGAACTATCATGCTCCCAACTTATTCTTCTATTAGGGAGTAGGATTAATCCAATATTCATCTCGTGCGGTGATCTTATATATCTGATCAATATCAACATCACCATATTCATCACGGATTGGTTATGTGTATCGTGCTTCTTCGAAGGAGGGGTCTAAAGGCACAATAATTCTTGTACCATTATTTTCAAACACCATATATATATTTTTCAAATTGATTATAGCATCCATGTTTTAAGCCTAATCAAATCAAGAAACGAAGAATACGATTGATATCATCAAAAATATCAATAACTTTGAAATTGGACAATATACTTTTCCTTGATATCTGGGGCTAATTCCATGAAATCGACCCATAGGAATGATTTTGTTTATGTTCCATTCTAAGTTGAATTGGTGACCATTAAAACTTTGAGTCTCCCATATGTTCCAAAACGTCTATTTTGGAAATACATTGGCATACGATCAAGATCAAGTTAGCATTCTTATTTCATAAATCCGCCAATCTCTGTGATTAACCATTTATTTGTCCAAGTTCTTTTCTTGTTTTTGTAGACCTTGTTTATTGCGGCGTTGTTCAAGTCATGGATCTTTATTTCTGAGCTCAATTGTATATCCAGCTCACTGCAATCCCTCCACAACTTTCTAATCCCTTGAAAATTCATACATGTCTACAAGAATTACTTCATAATGTATGGATGAACTTCCTTTGTTTTAGTAATCTCCACGGGCTTGGTCTTTTTGAACTATTTGTAATTGCGTCTTTGATGTCAAAGCTTAAAAAATTCATAATTTATTCTTTACTTCCTTAAGTCTCTTTCACCCTGGACATTGAACCTAACATTATTTTCTCTTGACTTTCGAGACCTAGGCATCTGCATGAGTGCTTTCCTTCAGCATGAACCTTCCTCGGTATTTACACCACTATGTATCACTATGTTGACACTTGGATCTTCCTCACGTGGTTCATCCCTCACCATTTGTATGTTGGCAGGGTGATAATGATTGCACCTATCTGCATTCAAGCCAATAATGTAGGATTATCCTATATTTCTTGATCAAATGTCTGATATTTTGAAAGTCGGTGACGCAATTATAACATATGATTTTTAAATGACCTCGTCCAAGCCTCCTCCTTGGCCACACCTCAGGCATTGGAAACCTGCACATTGTTGGTGATCTGGATATTCGTGACCTTTGGCTTGGACTTTCAGTATGCTCTAAGAATCTTTGTAATAATTATATCATAAATTCGACAATGCTTGTCATCGTATCTGCAAGGCAGTGAGAAATTACAAAGCAATTGTGAGCGGCTGGATGTACTTCTACAACATATGACAATAAATCGTGGAGTTAAAGCTGCAACATCGCATAAAGATACACTAGTCTCATTTATTCCCACTCTTGGTTTAGTACTTGGCCCAAGATTCAATGGACTTGTTTACATCCCAGTGCCCAAGTAATCTTTAAAATAGGAAAGCCGATCCATATGGTGGCCCTCAAGCTTTGCACTTTATGCACCACATACGCATGCATTAATAGAATGGGATCTCCTTTCCCTTCTTAAAATCTTGAAGTTCCATATGTAAGCTTACCAAAGGCGGGTTTGGATATGCTAAGCCCGATGCGATACCCACTACCCGCGAAGCTTCTGGTTTTCATCACTTGATCTCTAGTGCTTCAACTTGGGTTGATATTCTATTGTGATAATAGCAGTTTGGATAGGTATGATAACAATAAACCATTCCTTATGCTTCTCATCATAGGATCTTGATTGATTTGGATTAACAGTGTATTAAAATATTTGATCTCCTTCCGACATAGTTTTAGTGACCAATTGCTTGATCTCTTTGATCTTCGGAATACACTGGGATTGCGACCTTGATTTCTTGAACTCAACTTTTGTCACATCCTTTTTTTGGGCCAACTTGGAATTCTAGTTTTTCATGTTATGTTTCATGTACCGAGACAATTCTCTATCCTATAGTGTTGTGACCAACTATGGTTTCTTCAAATTCTCATCATTAATGTTTTGTGATCTCCATATCGCTTTTGCAACAAACCAAAATTGCTCGAGACCATCTGATCCCTTGAAAACAGACATCATCGGTGCTTGAACCATGGTAAACGGGGGAGGCAGAAGTGGAGGTGGAGGAACAATATGGGAATGGGTTATGACAAGGATGGAAGGTTTTTGGAATCCCCACAATGCTCTGATGATTCCCAAATATTAGTGACGAAATTCTAGGGGTAGTAGGGTTTCTTTCTCTTTTTTCTCTCTCAGACCCAAATAATGGAATATATTAAGATTCAATGTAAGTATCCCGATCTTTCCTAAACAGTTTTCATCATCACTTGGTACTGATTTCTCTCCCTTCGAACATCAACCTAATTGCATCTATAGTACACCCTTTTCACATAATAACATCTTAGTCCATAACTTTAGTGAGTTTAATTACGTACCTCGTGGGCCTTTGAATTTTTTTTTCTCTGCTTCGCTATGGGATACAGATGTATCAATTGCAAACTTAGTAATAAAACCTCCAAGGATATTTTCGATCCAATAATCAGCAACCCTCGTGATCTCGTTAGTAGTCCTCTTTAACTTCTTTATCAGCTCTGGAGTCCATGCAATAGGCCTATTGTTGTGGGTCGTTTGCTCAGCTAGTCTTGATAGCCACTCGTGCAGCTCGCTAGAAAATGACGAGAAAAATATCTCATGTTGATATGTGAAGATATACTTCTGCAACCACTGTTCAGTAGATATGTGTGGATTTATCTTTTCTTGTGCAAAAAATTCATGTTCTTTTACATCTACCCAATCTTAAATCTCTTTCTTAGATTGATGCCGCATCCACATATCCCTAAGTCAGATCCCGGTACTAGAAAAATAACTATTTTTTGGCTTGATGGGGCCTATACCTAGGTTCATATATGGCTACGCGAACTAACAAACACTCTATTACCGACTCTTTCGACAAGGATCTGCTGTGCAAACCGAAGTCTCACTTGAGGAAATATAGGGGGATGCTAGAACTAGGTTTCTGCATCCATAGGGACAATGGAGTGTGGCTTTAGGGCTTATATTCCTTTCAATATTTTATAGAGTTTCGCAAAGTAAATAGCTTAATTGTACAACCGCAGTTCAACACTTCTTTTGAACCAACTTGCAGATTGCCCGATCTTACTTTATAAATCATAAAACAACATAAATAACCATAAACAAGATTTTGTGATGCAATTATAAATAAAACCACAATGAAAAATAGATAATATCAAAGTACAGATAAAGTAAACACTTAAACAAATAACAGAGGTTTGTCTACAAAATATTTTCATTAATGTTCAAATATTCTCAATACAATATGCTCTACCCTGTACACTCAACCTTAGGGGTCTCTGCACTTAGCTGCAGACTTCCTAAGGTCTCCTTGTACTCATATACATGAGCCTTTTTTCTAACCTAAACCATAGAATAAAAACTCAAAATAACATTACATCCAAATGCATTCTGTTATCCATGATAAAATTTGGTTGATCTTAAGTTAATTAGGTTGAGTCACTTAGAGTTGAATAGGGTCTTTTGAATTCATAATTTTCAAAAAAATGCACATATGTGAGGGGTCTTAATGGTCATCATTCATGTGATAGGATTCAATGTCAAATAAAAATCCAAAAATATCTCATGCATGAGAAAATATGGTTATTAGAGTGAATTTGACACTTTTACCCAAGTTTGTAGCGAAATCAGTGTAAAATAGTTAGAATTCGCTACGAACTTGCCTAATGCTCTATTTCTTCAGCCTTATGAGTTTGTGATATTTTTTAGGCATTCAAGGCATGTAAGGAGGTAACTAAATCATCAAATGAGTTCAATAAATGTCATTGGGCCATTTGTTTAAGGGGGCAGCTCAATCGTCAAACTTCATGTGTATGACAACTCATAAAGGAAACAAAGCATGCCAACTCATCAATTGGCCAACTCAGCATCTCAACTTGAAGTCTTTCAAGGTATTAAATCCATTTTATTAGTGGTCAACACCTCAACATTTCAATTTGGTTCGATAGAGATGCTATAAGCTGAATTGAAGAAAAAGGGTATTAAAGTGATTATGAAGATGTTGTGTTCAACATGGTAAGCCACACATTTTTTGTCACTTTTTGTCTTAGGATATCATCACAAGACATATGCAGGTTGTAAAGATGACTTTTGGGCAAAGAAGAAGAAATTACAAAAAAAATCTTCCAAACTATGTGAGTTCGTAGCGTGCTCTAGGCTTGAGGCTGAGTTTTAGCTACGAACTTGTTGTAGGTTTCCTTAAGCTAAAAATCCTTAAAAAAATACAAGAAGAGGGTGCTAGAGGCATATATTTAGCTTATTAGAACCAAGGAATACCCTACAACATTCATAGAAGTCAAAATGGTTTCATAAATGGCCAAATGGAAAATGCTATGAACCCTCCTGAAACTTCCTGTACATGACTTTTTTAGCAGTCAACTTCAAGTTTAATTTTTGACCAAATGAAAACACATTTTGGAAATATGAAAGAGGTTTTTCTTTAGTACAAGCCCATATACAAAAATGTCTCTTAGTGTCTGCAAAGCCATTAGGTTTTGGAAATTATGCACTTATCTTTGAGGCATATTTTTCATAATTTTCGCTAACCAGATTTATGAAAAATTTGTAAAATTCGACTTGGAGGAGGACCAACTCAGCATCCACATGGCATAATGACACATCAGCGCTCCAGTACACTCAGAAAATTAGTTATTTGCAGTTGATAAGGGTTATTAAATGGATTTTTTGAGTTATTTAATGAAATAAGAGTCCTTTTTGTATTCAAACTCTGCAAAATAGAAATATCCCTAGGAAGTCTCGAAGTGATGTAATCTTATTTGAAATAGGTCTCTGAGGTGGGAATTCAAAGCTAGAAAGGTGGAAAATCATTTTCATGAGTCCTCACTCTATAAATGAGAGATTTTAGAGTTAGAAAGGGTTGATTTATTTTTACTACAAACTAGTATTGTAAAACTTTTCATCAGTAATATACAGTGGCAACTTGCTTCTCTTTACCTGAGATTCATTGATATTCTCATGGGTATTTGTCTTTTGTGTTCTTCAATTTTATCTTCAGTATTCTAGTGTTTGATTACTTATAATTCATGGCTTACATTCTATAACTTCCTTCAAACACTTAGTCTGTTGTGAATGTTATCTTTTCATCTATATGCCTCGACTTCCATGAGAGGAGTTTCACATGTCATTGAGTTATTTACACTGACTCCATATGCCCAATGGTAGTGAATTTTCCACATATTTCACCTACATAAAAACACACTTAAAACCTAATTTCAGAGTTATCCATATGTTGAAATTCACTTAGATAATATCATTCTATATCCTTGAGAGAGTCCTCTCAGGTTGAAAAGGCTAATTTTCAGCTAAAAGTAGGTTTGAAATAGTTACTCTAAGTTGACTGTTGAAGCAACCCATCAATTTTCAATTTAGTGATAACACATTCTATCATATATATATCAAGTATATCCTTAAGATATATCTTAGACTCCTTATATAGTCTCTACATTTACAATACCATGGTCTAAAAACCATGGGTGGAGCTCAACGTATACAAAATATTCCCATTCTTTTACAAAATAAGGGGCTTTGACCCACCCCAAAGCCTCTAAGACTCTAAAATAGCCCCGCGCTGCATGATTCACACTCCACTCCATGATCTGTAAAGTATTTCTTAAAATACTTCATCAAGGGGTACCTTGTCCAACACTTATTATCTTATCCAGAGATCAAAATTAGGCTCAAAAATTAAAATGCCCAGAATTTCCCGAAATCAACATCAAGTCGTAGTGTTCACTGTTCTGATTCCAAAAATTCTTGAATGGCCTCAATTCGATGTCATATGACAACGTTATAATGTTCTTAATTTTTTGACCATAAAAAAAAAAAAATCAGGTAGGTTGATTGGGTTGTGGACTAGGTAGTATGTATTGTTGATGTCATTATGACATTAGCATTCCAACTGGGTGTACGGCATGGAAAATTTTAGGGGCTAATATTCGCAGGTGGGCTAATTTTCCATGATTTTTCCAAAAAAAATATTCGACAATTTCCATTTTCTGTAAAAATGATTCGCCCAAATTTTACAATATAAAATTATTCTACCTTAAAAATAGCCAACATTATATAGAGACTATATATAAAATCATTATAAATTTGTATAATTTACAAACATATTAATAAAATTTTATAGTTCACATATTATGGACTAGTGAAATTCGCCAACATTTTAAACTTCAAGATAATTTTCCATCCTTAAAATTATCCCTAGTGTACGGTGGAACATTCGCACCTCGCCAAGTGTCAACTCCATATAGGTGTGCATTGGCATAGTTTGATTGGTTCATGGTTGTTTGAGTGACCTAATAGGAGGCTATAAAGTGGCCCAACTAGTGGCCGCCATGTGGCGCTTCCACACTAGTAAAAAATTATTTATGAGCCCAAAGACATCAGTACGATTCAATCGCATGACCTACCACATATAAACTCCAAACCTTACCGTCATGCCATTACATTGGTTCTTAACTCATAAGAGCCTTGGGTTATATTTGAAGCTCATGTGTTTACACATTGGTGAGAGGGGTTGGGCATTAGCCCTGGCCACTGGTCGCGACTTCGTTCATAGGACCTTAGAGCAGGAGCAGTAGCGAAATGAGGGGTGGGGAACAACCCCAACCCCCAATCATAACATCATTCACCAAACCAAGCACAACAAGGTATTGGAGCTTGTAGAGAGAGAGTGGGGACTAGGCCCCAACCCTGGTCATATCACCTCCCATGTGACTGAAGTGGAGGTTCAACGGAGAGGGTGGGGCTATAGGCCTTGGCCTAGGGTTCTATGTGCAACCCATATGACTGGGAGGAGAAGGTTACGTCAGAGGGTGCAGGCAGATAAGCCCCGACCCTCAGTTTTTGGTGCCCAATGTGACTGTTATTTAGGACTTTGGCGGAGGGTGAAGACTGTTAGCCCCATCCCCTGGCCCTCTAGACAAACATGACCCTATTACAAAGCAAGTGGAGCCAAATCTGGCGGGGGCGAGCGGTTAGCCCAAACCCCTAGACACCTAGCCTCCATATGGCTCTAATTTTGCGCTAAGGGGTCATGGAGAAAATTAAAGAGGTGAAATTTTACACTCTTTTCGGCGAGAATATCTTCGGACCCAGGTGAATTTTCTACTTCACAGGTCTGCAAAAAGTGGAATTTTTCAAACAGATATTTGTCTTGGTCATTTTGTGGAATAGTTAGCAGAAGAAACTGGGGGAGAGCCATAACTTGATCAGTTTTTGGTCTTTTTGAGCCCAAGAAGAGCTCGAATAGGGGTTTTTGGGAATTATGAATCCATTGGAAACCTTAGTTTTCTGATTGGATCACTTTTGGAAGGAATTTTTGTAGGATTGAGTCTTTTTGTGTAACATACAATCAGGGGTTTGAAGGATCTTTGAAGGCATTTCGAGCATGTAGAGAACCTTGTAGGGGTTATCCAACCTTCTTAGTTTATCTGCAACAACTATGACTTCTATGGTGCAGATCTTCTTTGTATTTTCTCATTTTATGTGTTTTTGAGATCAACTCTTTTCAGTACTTCAATGAGGAGTTTTTGTACATTTTATGCTTAGTTCTCAGGTGGAGTACATGGACCTAATGTGTGATACCTTTTCAGGTTTAATTTTTCATGACTGAATGTAGGTGGTCATAATTTTGGAGTGAGAATTATTTGCTGCAGAATTTTTCCTTGTAGGGGAAACAAGCTACTCAGTAATCAACAAATTTCATCTACTATTTTACCACTGAAATAAATGGAGTAGTCTGGCTATGTTAGCAGGCCTGAGATGTAGCCTAGGAGGGGTGAAATCGGTCATCAAATGTTGTTTTCCTCTCTTCATGTTTTCCATTTTGATTTGCATGTGAATGTGTTGATTGTTTAAAGTTCATATGGAAACTAACTCATCATCCTTTAAGAGACTATAAAACTTGTTTACGTTACAACCCATTTTGTCTACTTGCAAAGCATTAGAGGACGGTCTTTTTTTGGGAGGGTAAGTTCTTCTCCAGTTTTAGATCTGGTGGTGTTAGAGTTGGTTCTAACCGAGCTGCAGGTATGGGAAAGAATTTGAAGCAAGAAATAATCAAAGAGTTAGATGAGATTAACTTTTCTCTTCGAATGGAGAATGTTGAGATGACGAGATTGCTTGAAGTTTCTGAGGAGGAGGAGAGGAAAATGTTCCTTGAGTTGCATCATGTGCTGGAGGAACAAGTTGGTGGGAGTTCTAGTAAAAAAGTAGCAAATAATTCCTCCAAGATGAAGCCAATTTTTAGGCATGGTCCAAACACAGGATATGGACCCTATGTGGAGAATGATGCTTGTGATTTTTTTTATCATCTAAAATATTCTCCTTATGTGCTTGTTGGTAAAATTGCATGGCTTGAGTCATCTTCAACTTTCTCATCAACATCTTTTACAACCTTTGAAAATTATACTAAATCTATTGGTATGAAGTTGTTAACTTGGATGAGTTATGAAGGAGGTCTCAGAATCATTGGCTAAGGTATCGTTAATCCTATCGAGGTGAAGGAGCGACCAGGATATGAAGGGTCAGGTTATGGTCATGGAGAGTTTGGATAGTTTTCTAAACTTTTCGAGACAAATAAATCATCCAATGATGGTATGTCACAGAAATATGGTAGTGATAATGGAAATTTGTCTCCCAAGAGAGATGAATGTTTCAAAGTACACGAAAAATCCAGTCTTGATCGACAAAGTCGTAGCCCAAGGGACATGTACAAGTATCATGGGAATTTTGAAAATGTTGGTGATTTTGATTATTTCTGGGACATGTATCGTGACAAATTTTGTGATGCAGCTGACCATAATGTGGCTGATTGTGAGCAACACAAAGTGATGGTCAAGGTAATAGACAAAAGTCTTGGAAGCATGAAGAAAATCTCTCAAGTTTGAAGACTGACTTGTCGATGGGCAAGAGGAATTATTTTTGTAACCATTGTAATATGAATGGGCATGTGAATGAAAGGTGTTGGAAACTTCATCTGGAACTTCGTCCCAAGAAGGAAAAAAGTGGTCATGCAATCCATTGCAAGGAAAGTGACAAGTGGAAAAGAGGAAATTGGTGTAGTTACAAAGGAAACCTTCAAAATAGAGCGGATACAGAAAGAGAACTCATAAGCCTATGGTAGGAAAATATTTGGTAGAATGTTTTGTATAGTTTTCTTACTTTGTAAAGTTGTAAATTCTTGTTTTACATTTCCGTTTTGGGTAGTTTGTAAAGTGAAGACAAGAATAATCACTTAATTTAACAAGTATGTTTTCTTTGACATGTCATGTTGTGTTGGCTTGTTAATGAGTCCAATTATTTGAGGAATTTTTGGGACGCACATTTGTATGTCATCCAGTTGTCTATAGTTGGGTCATGTACTCATTGATACAAGTGTTTCAAAATGAATCTTGTTGTGAATGAATCTTTGATAAAGATTGTAAATAAGATGGATATGTTTATATGGACAAATCCAAGTATGTCATTGGATAAAATAAGCCAGAGTACCTTAGAGTACAAGTCAGATTTTAGGACAGTAAATAAATTTATGAATTAGTGCATTGCAAGCATTGAGTTGCTTCCGATTTCCAAGATGGAAAATCAGGTTTTTCTTTAGCAAAGAGTTTTTCCTTTTTAGCCAAGAAAGATGGTTTTGGAGAGAATGTTCAAATTTGATCTATAGATTTTTTTGTTCCTGCATGATTAGAATAATTGTGGCTCGATTATTGACAAGAAGGTAAGGACTTCACGTAGAGGATAGGTGGAGTACCTTGATTGGAGCTTGAAGGCACCAATTGAAACAAATAACGAAGGATTGAGATCGGGAAATTTTATGAGTTTTTACCTCATTTTTTTCACAAGGAGAAGATAAAATTATGGGGTCCTAAAGTTCGTAGTGGGGAGGTATGATCCGGAGATTAAAATTATGCTAAAAAATGAAAGTGCCTAGAATTTCCCAAAACTAACATCAAATCGTAGTTTCCATTGTTATGATCCCAACAACGCTTGAATTGCCTTAATTTAACGTCATATGATAAATTTATGATGTTTCTAGAAGATTTTGACCAAAAAAAAAAATTGCAGGTAGTTTGATTGGGCTGCTGACTGGGCATTCAATAATTTTTATGTAATAATGAATTCAACATGCCAATTGGGCATGAGATGGACCAATCGTAGCTCGCCAAGTGTCGAATCCATATATGTGTGTGTTGGCACTATTTGATTGGTTCGTAGCTATTTGGGTGGCCCAATAAGAAGCTGCCACGTGGCCCAACCAGAGGCCACCATGTGGTGATTCCACATTGGTTAAAAAAAAAATTATGAACTTGGAGAAATCTGAAAGGTTGAATCACACGACCTACCACATACAAACTCCAAGCCTAACTGTCACACCATTACTTTGGCTCTTAACCCATAAGAGTCTCGAGCTATATTTGAAGCCTATGTGTTTGCGCATTAGGGAGAGTGGTTGGGTATTAGCCTTGGCCCCTGGTAAAAAATTTGTTCATAGGACCCTGGTGTAGGATCAATAGTGGAAGGAGGGGTAGGTACCAACACCAAACCCCAGTCACAACATCATTCATTGGACTGAGCGCAAGAATGTATGGGAGCTTGTAAAGAGAAAGTGAGGACTAGGTCACGGCCCTGGTCATTTCACCTCCCATGTGACCAAAGCAGAGGCTTGGCGAAGAGGGAGGGGTTGTAGACCCTGGAGCTAGGCTCTATGTGCAACCCATAAGACTGGGTGGACGAGGTTACGCCGGAGGGTGCATGCGGATAAGAGCAGACCCTCAGTTGGCGCCCAACGTGACCATTACCAAAGACTTCAGTGGAGGGTGTGGACCATTGGCCCCAAACCATAGCCCTATGTACAAATATGACCATATTTCTAAGTGGCGGGAGCCAAAGATGGTGGGGGAAGGAGGTTAGCCCCAGCCCCTGGAGACTTGGCCTCCATATGACCCTCATTTTGCACTAAGGGGTCATGGATCAAATTAAAGAGGCGAAATTTTGCACTCTTTTTGGCAGGAATATCTCCAGACCCAAGAGAATTTGTCACTTCACAGGCATGCAAAAAGTGGAATTTTTCATACAGATAGCAGTCAAGGTCATTTTGCAAAATAGTTGACAGAATAAATTAGGGGCGAGCCATAACTTGATCAATTTTTGGTCATTTTGAGCCCAAGAAGATCACAGATAGGGGTTTTTTGGCATTCTAAATCCATTGGAAACCCCATTTGTCTAATTGGAGCACTTTTGGAAGGAATTTTTACAAGATTGAGTCTTTTTGTGCAAGTGACAATCAGAGGTTTGAAGTGGTTTTGAGGCATTTTGAGCATGGAGAGAACCTTGTATGGATTTTCCATCCTTCTTATTTTATCTGCAGAAACTGTGAATTATATGGTGCAACTCTTATTTGTCTTTTCTCATTATTATTTTTTAGATAATATCTTTTCAGTACTTCAATGTGGTGTTGTTGTACATTTTATGCTCTATTTTTAGGAGTACAAGGACTTGATGTGTGAGACCTTTTCATTTTGACATTTTCATGACTGATTGTGGATTTTCATACTTTTGGTGTGAGAATTATTTGCAAGAGAGAGTTTCCTTGTAGGGGAAACAAACCACTCAATTTTCAAAAAATTTCATATACTCTTTTACCACTAAAATCAATGGAGTGGTCTAATTGTGTTAGCAGACCCAAATATGTAGCCCAAGATGGGTGAAATTCATCATCAAATGTGTTTTTCCTCTCTTTTATCACCAAACTAAGGCTAATTGGGTTGTTCAATAATCAACTCAGTGTAACATTTTCAAACCACTTAGGGTTGGAAGTTATCCCTTCCAACAAAGAGGGATCTCTCTTAAGGAAATGTATGATATTCAATAATGAAGCTTTAAAAAATAAGATGGCTAACTCTCATATGACTTTTGGATTTTTTTTTTGCATGTGAAGGATGCGAGATGGACACCATTGTGCATGGATTTAGTATGAAACTCAATTACATAAAAACATCTTTCATGGAAGCTGAGGCATGTGAACCCTTATAAAAAATAACTAGGACATCAAACAAGATGCATAAAGGAAGTTGGAGCAAAATTAAATATGAATTCCAAGTGATTATACATGAAGTAAGATGATTTGACATTGAAAATATAGATAAGACAAACACATAAGAGTTCATAAAGAATCTCAGGTCTGAAAAAGGCTTTCTGCAACTGTATATTACTGAATAAAAAATATTTCAATAGCAACATAAGTCATAACATCGATCAACTCTCTCTAACTCTGAAATATCCCTATTTATAGAGTTAAAATAATTTTACATGAAGTCTTCCACCTCGGCTAGACCCTCAAAACAGCTGAAGGAATTGATTTCATGGAGAGAATATAATGATATTTCTATTTAGAAGGAGTTTGAAAACTAGTAGGACTCTAACACCATTAATTTCATTAACAACTTTAAAATAACCCATACATGATGATGCTTATCGAATCAAACATATTTTCCCGAGGTCGAAATGACCATGACCAAGTGATGAACTACCACACTAGAATCTAGGCTCTGCTACTCGGAATTTTAAGATGTGTTGTTGTGTTTGATGATGTGGAAAAAATGATGAGCTAGCAGCCCAATCACCTCCTTGTTGAGTAGCCTTACCGATAGATGTCTTCAATGATACACTTCAACATTTTTGGATGACTCATGTGCTCCCAAGAAACATTAAATGCTACAAAAAAATCAAAATTTCCCCTCGCTGCAAAAACAAAGCATTTTAAGGCAAGTTCGTACCGAAGAGTTTGTAGTGTTTTCCATTTGGAAATTTTTGCACCCTTTCTGACTTTTCTGCTCATTGGAGGGTCTTCATTAGGAAAAATGATGTAAATGAACGCTATTACCCACTCCTATTATGATAAATTTTGTAAATTATACCTAAAAATATTCTTCAACGAGTTCATAGCGAAAACTCGGCTTTAAGCCTGAAGTACAATACGAACTTGCCTGACTTTTATAGAATTTGAAATTTCTGTTCTTTACCTCCAAAAACCTGTCCAAAGCTATGTTAACTGATGAGATGGAGCATCCTAAGACAAAAATTTTCCAAAAAATGTCTTACCCTCTTTCAAGAAGCAGCAGGGTCATCCACAACTATCATTTCCAAGCCTTTTTTCTTTAATTATGCCTACACCATTTCCATTTGAATTTATAAATATTTGAATTGGTTTTGCAGCTTTCTCCTCTCTCCCTACAACCACTTGTTTCTCCTCATGGTATGTTTCATCATCCTATGCAGTGGTAGTGTTCTTTTTGTCATATTCCTTGAACTTTCTGCTACTTCATCATAAAAATCAATTTTCTTGTTGACTTCCTTCTTGAACTCTATGAGCTCCTTACTTTCTTCTTTTAAATCCTCCAATCCATTTTGGCTTCTAAAAATTCCTTTTTGGCTTCCTTAAGTTGTTCTCTAAGAAGATCCACTTCAGACTTCTCTTTGACCTTCTCTTTGCCTTTCTTTGTCTTGATGATTTCTGCTTCAGTTGGGGATAACTCTATTATTTCTTCTCTTATTGGTTTCTTCTTGTTTTCTGTCTCTTTATAAAATTTATCACACTTTCCTCCCTTTAAGAGTTATTACCTAATGAATGGTTTCTTAGGCTTAAAGACAAAACCTGAATCCTCACTGGAAAAATTAAGCTTTTTTGCTGTAAGACCCTTCTGCTTCATTTGCGTTCTTTGGCCTCTACAGGCTTTACAACAGGGGTTTCTTCAATATCAATGGTCTTTAATATGTCTTCAAGTTTACCTTTCCTCTTTGTTTGACTCCTGGTGACTCTCCTATGAGCCCTTGTATCAATCTTGAGCTTGTTTCTAGTAGGGGTTTGCTGAGGTGCCATTGTCTCCTGCAACTGTTCAATCTCTACCTCCATTGGCTCTATTATAGGCTGTGCCTCTACCTCAGATTCAACCTCTGCTTCAACTATTGGCTCTTTATCCTTCGTGGGAGTGTTTTTCTTTAACTTGGATGTCTTTCTTGGAGTAAGAACATCTACATCATAACCACTCAAAAACAGGAAAGTAGCCCAATCCCTATTTAATTTCTTCAATTCTTCCATAACTAACAACTTGATTAAGCCATGATGAAATATGGATGTATCATTTCTCTCAGGTTTGGCTTATACTTTTTTAGACATCTTGCCTAAAATTCTGAACATAAAGAATGGAAGATCAAGAATTTTTTCACCTGTGAAATGGAGTAAGAGTCTGAAATGATATTGGTAGATCATGTGAATATACCTTCGCAGGTAAAATATTTTTGGATCGCCATAAGCAACTTTGAGTAGTTTTCTATGAGGCAGCTCCTGGGTATGCCTGAGGTCATATAAACTCCTATATGCTCTTGCTTCATAAATTCATCACAATTCTGAAGCCTGAATTTGGTTTCCTTAAAAAATTATTCTCCAGACCTCATAATTTCAGTTGCTTGTGCGATGGTCTCAGGAGAAACAATGAAACTTAAGATGCCCACCTTTGAATCTGTGCTAACAAAGTTGACAGCAAAATCTTTGGACACCTGTGAATGGTACCCTTGTAGTTTTTGGAAAAATATCATACAACCAACATTTGTGAAAGCCTGTGCAAAGCTTGGGTCTTCCATAACTAGCTTCAGCCTCATATATGACTAAAAAACCTCCTTTGTTGGGATTTTTATGTGAAGCCATGCCCTCCAATACAACGTTGTCCTGCTTCAATTATTGACACCTACAAAAACTATCTAGGACAACAAGTAGCTTGTTTGACTGAGATGGGAGCTAACGTAAGAAAAAATCTAGACAAGAAACAGAATTGAAGAATGTTGGAACAAGATCAAGAAGCTTACAAGTATGAAAGGTAAGTGTTGTTGTTCGAATGAGGTAAGGCTAAATAGGAAAGAAATATGGGAGGGAAAGCAGAATGATGTAGGTGTGATGATTACCAAGCATGCAATATGACAAATGATGACTCATAGCAATTATGTACCATGATGACAAATTGACCTCTGACCACTAAAATGATGACAACAAACCGATCCCCTCACCATTAGCAGAAAAACCCGAGTTCATAGTGATTTTAGTTCGTGGGATGAAAGGTTTGCTATGTAACTATCAGGTGAGTCCATAGCGAAAATAGGTTGTTTTGTACAGAAAACATTGCGGACTCAGGAAAAAGTTACCAAGTGTCAAAAAATGACTCTATTAACCCATGCATTAAGATTTTTTTGAATTTTACTTTGACAAGACCTTAATCACATGATCAATGACCACTTAGACTTTTAAAAATATATAAAAAATATGAAATTTAATCAATTTCATAACATTATTTGACCCTAACAACCTCACCTAACTCAAAAATACACTCCTAAACCAACCTAATTGTTATTAAGGATAACAATGTCTCCACTGGCGATGTTACGTCCTTGTGGTGCAACAAAGAACAAACAACTCCAATGCCTTGAAAAAACTGAAAATTCTGAATTTGATGATATCCTCTTCAAGATCTTATGGCTTTCTCCTCGGGCTCAAACTTGATGATAAAATCACCTTTATTTGAAAATAACATAACAAATAACGGAATATGTACAGTGATGTGTATTTCAGCAAGATGAATTAAGAAGAGTAGTGCTTTAGAAACCTGCCATTGACAGGTCCTCCTCCACACAACTGCCCATTCATTTCTTGGTGTAAGAATGTGTTGTTTCCATGATATGATGCTATCATAAAAGGTCCCTTCCAGATATTCTAAAATTTTCCATGCTTCTCTTTATATTCAATGTCGGCTTCCCATTTCAGAACCACATCTTGAACTTTGAATTTTTCCTCTTTTGTCTTCCTGTCAAAAGTATTTTTGACTCTATTTTGTGACTACTGATGATTAGTGTACACTTCCTCTCTTTTTTCCTGCAGAGTAATTAGATGATTTGTCCTCCTTTCAACAACATTTGGTTCTTCTTCCAACCCCTGCAACAACTTCATTTCTTGAACTCCAAGAGAAGTTGGGAAAATTGCTTCGGTTACATATACCAGCTCATAAGGAGATGTACCTATAGACCTCTCAGTACAAATTCTGTCAACCCACAAAGAAAATTTCAACTTCAAATGCCATGACCTTTTGTTTTCTTTCAAAACCTTCTTAATGATCCTGATTGTGCTTTTATTTGATGATTCAGCTAAGCCATTACCTTGAGGGTAATATGTTGTGGAATGAACAAGAGTGATATGATATTGATGACAAAAAAAATCAATTTTTTAGACTTTAAAGCTTTATCATTGTCAGTAATAATCTTTATGGGACAACCAAACCTTGACAAAATATTGTTTTCCACAAATTGGATGATGACCGAGTCTGTAGCTTGCCTTGTAGGGACCACTTCAATCCACTTGGTAAGATAATCAGTGGCTGTCAACATCCAATGATGTTGGCCTGAGGATGCAGGGTGTATCTCTCCAATGAAATCTAATACCCATTTCTAGAAAGGAGCTTCAACATATATTGGTTTCAGAGGTAAATGTATCAAATTCTTTTTCCCATTAAAATTTGGTGTTTATGACAGGCAAAAATCTTTTTGTAGATGTATTTGAACATAGAAGGCCAATAATATCATGCTCTGAGTATCTTATTTGTTGTAGCCTTCCAAAAATGGTGTCCTCCACAATCCCCCTTATGAAACTCACCAATTACCTTCTTAGCCTCTTCTTTTAACAAGCGGTTTAAGAGAATCCCACCGATATCCCTCCAATATAAATTATTGTTCAGAATGAAATACTTGAAAGACTTCAGCTATAAAAATCTAGATTTGGACTTGGTTAATTGAGGAGGAGATTTTTGATGTTGTAAAACAAAAATTACATCCCTATACCACTCAGACTTTGTGAATTTTTCCTCTATAGGGATTAATTCCTCTTCTCAAACCACTTCTGAAAATTCTGCAATGAAATTCATATCTATGCAATCAAAATTTGATTGTGCCATTGGTTTTTCTAGCCCTTGACTCTTTACCAACTTGGTAGGCTTAATCTCCATATCATATTCCAACAAAGTGGCAATCCACTTACTTTTTTTGCCATCAGGATCAGCTTGAGTCAGTATGTCTTTCACCACAACATTAGGCACAAAAGCCACAATGTGAGAATGAAGAATATAAATTATGAAATCTTTAAGTGAATTCACTAAAGCATATGCATGATTCTCCATGATATTTTAATTTAGTTTAGAGTTTGCAAGTGTTCTACTAAAGAAAGAAATAGGTTTCTCATTACGTTGCTGCCTTTTCTTCAATTACACTCCAACAATTGTATGTTCAGAGGAAAAAGTAAAAACGAGGAAATCCTTAGAAAAATTAGGACTTCTGAGCACCAGGGATTGGGTAATTGCCTTATTGATCTCTTCAAAATATATTTTTTCCTCTACTGTCCATTTAATATCAGAATCCTTTCTAATTATCTTAGTAATATGCTTGAAAATTTCTCCAAAATTAGGAATAAAACTCTTAACAAAATTGACCTTACCTAGAAAGGATTGAATCTCTTTTTTGTTTCTTGGAAAGTCTATCTTTTGTATGGCAACGACCCTAATTGGATCAATCCTTATTCCTTCCTTTGATATAATGTGTCCCAATAACTTTCCAGTTGTCAAAGAAAAATCACTTTTATTAGGATTGAGAGAAATACCAAAATTTATGCATTTTTGCAGAATTTTCTCCAAGTACTTGAAGTGCTCTTCCTCCCCCTTCGAAAACAGAGCGATATGATCCAAGTAAACCATCACTGACATGTAATTTTCTTTAGCAAATTCAATTTACATTGCCCTTTGTAAAGTCGCCCCTAGATTCATGAGGCCAAAAGGCATTTTTGCATACATAAATGTCCCCCATGGCGTAGTGAAGGAAGTTTTCTCTTGGTCATCCAAATGTACTAATATCTTATTAGAACCTGAGAAACCATCAAGAATAGACATCCTTTGGGATCCAACAATGTTTATCAAAATTTTATCCATCTTTGGAAGAGGATAATTGTCTTTGAGAGATGCTTTATTCAAATTTCTGAAATCAATGCATATCCTAATCTCTCCATTCTTATTCCTCATAGGTACCAAATTAGAAAGCCACTTAGAAAATCTCAATGGAACAACAATTTTTTGGATCAAACAAATTTTTAATTTATTTTTCAAACAGTGGCATGAGCAAAAGATTGATTCTCCTTAAGTTCTATTTAAAAGGCCTTTCATTTTCTTTTATTGGTATGGTATGTTGAATAATGTTGGGATCATACCTCTTTACGTTTTCATAACTCCATGAAAAAACATCAATATACCTTTTAATAATATCTACATACCTTTGTCTCACCTCCGAAGAAATAAATTTGGAAAACTTGATCATCTTGGTAATTTCTGTGGTGCCATGGTTATAACTTTAAACCTCTTCATCATCAACCTTCAACTTTGGATACTTAAACAAATCATTCTGATCAAAAAACTTCTCAAGGGGAATTAAAACTTTGGGAATGAAATTACTCTTCAGTTGTAGGACCTCCAGATTGGCTTTAGTTTCAGCAAACATGTCCTACTGATCTACTTGAATGTTTTCAAATTCTTCTTTCAGCTCAAGGAAATTTATGACCTACTAATCACTATCAAACACTTGCGAATTGATAATATTATCAAGAATAGTTGGTATATGTCTGACCTCAACTTCATAACTCTTTCTGTAATGAGTAGGGATGATAAAAAAGCTGGCCCGAATAGCTAAAGAATCAGCTATAGAATTCTAGTTTCTAGCTTTGATGATGAAACTATGTTCTTTGAATTTTTCAAGCAAATCAGGAATAAAATTCCTATAAGCTCTCATTCTGACATCCTTTTTTTGATAATTTCCTTCTGCTTTCTTGATCACTAATTCAGAATCATGACAGATTGATATTTTCTTTGTGCCTAAAACTTTCAAAGCTTCTAGACCCAAAAACAAAGCCTCATATTCAGCCATGTTGTTTGTACAATCAAAGTTCAATTTGTAAGAGTAAAACTTACTCTCATCGCCACGGCTGGTAATCCACATACCTGCACCAACTCCTTGTCTTCTAGTAGCGCCATCAAAGTGAAAATGCCACCAACCTTCTTCATTTTACTTCTTAATTTTTTGATTTGCTGCTTACCGATTTTTTCCAATTTTCTGCCTCATTAGTGACATCATCGAACAAAATGGAAGATCCCAATTCAGTCTCTACTGCATAAATTGGAAATTTTGTGGTTTATCTTTGCTACTAACCATATAGGCCATCCTATACTCTTTGTACAACCTTCTATGCTTACCACATACTGGAATAGTGGCATAAGTCATGTCCATATGCATAGTTCCTTTAATTTTAGCAGCCCAATATCTAGATAGAAGCATGCCAAATTTTTGAGGAATGTCAGCTACAACTATATCCATTAAGGCTGTCTTAGCAGGCAGTTGAGATAAACCAACAACCACCTCCCTAATGAGACCAATGGACTCTCTTGGAATCAAAGGAAAACAAGTCTCTGTATGGTCTAGTTATGTCTAAACCCATTCTTTCCATGATCACCTTAGGCATTAAGTTGTAGCTAAATCTAACATGGAATTATTCAAGGTCATGTCATGGATGTTCAGACTCACATAGAAAGGTGGAACTTCTTCATTTTTCTCATCTTCCACTCTTGTTCCTAGGAAATGGTAGGATGGTCTTCTTGTAGATTTAGAATGTCTGAAGGTCTAAGACGAGTGCTAAGCATCTTGAAAATTTGGCTCCTATAATTAGTGACCTTAATGATATCACCAAAATGGACATCAATTTTGATCTTAGAAATCTCATTTTCTATATTGAAAGAAGGTGGTGTTTTTTCAATATCTTTACCATGGGGTGGTGTATCTTTCTTCTATTCAACTAACTTTGGAGCATATTTCTTTGACTCTCCTTTATTGGATGTAATAGCAACATTTCTATTCCTCAAGTTATATTGTTTTTGCATCTCAAAGATATCATGATGATAGCCTTTCAAGTAATCAGATTTATTTTCATCTGCCTCTATGTCATGACTGGATCCATCATGTTCTTCTTTGGTCAAGAACATCCCTGACACATATTCATCCAAATAGTGAATGACGTCTTCTTGAAATTCAGGTTGTGTTTCTTCCTCATCCACTAGATTTTTTTGAAAAGGAGGTCTAACCTGTTGATCAAGTTGATTTCTATTGTCTCTTGGTCTCTGCTAGTTTTGAGGCCTCCTAAACTGAGGGTTTCTAATATGTGTTTCTTGTTGTGTAGTAGGTATAGGATTGGCACCAAGAGAAAGCCTATCCATAAGCCTCTCCATATTCTATATCATGGTATCAAATTTTACATCCGAATATGAGGAAGGTTTATCTTATTATTTTAGTCTAGATTTTCCCATTTTAGACCTCTTGGTTACAATCGTATTTAATTCAACCTTCACAACATCATTTTTCATATCAACCAAGGAATAAGATTCTCTCTCTCGTAATAAAATGAAAAAATCATAGTCAACGGCTTCAACATAATGTAATTTAGTAGCTCTTGGAGGAGGTTTAATGTGAGAAGGTATAGAATTGTAAACCTTATTGAATCTCTTAGAGAAATCTTGAATTTATTCATCTGTGGATTTTTCAAACTATTATATTGAGTAAAGGCTTGAACATGGTTCACTTTACTCCCCCACTTTGTCAAAAAATTGTCTTATAATTGGTCCCGATTTTGTAAACTCCCTGGGGCTAAAGCTTTAAACCATTTCCTTACCTCACCTGTGAAACTCTGAGAAAATAACCTCGTTTTCACATCATCATCATCCACCTCTTCTAGGTCAATGAAATCAATAAATTGGTTAACGTGCTTCTCAGCAGTAATGTCTTCTTCACTCCCAAATGTTTTAATTCTAGTAGAATACCCCTTTGGAATATCATGAAGTATGGCAGGTAGGACAAGAGGTGCATACCTAGCTGGACCTGGAGGAGGAGGAACTCCATCCATAATGACATGGAATGTACTACTTGAAAAAGTAGTGGATGGAATTATATTTTGACTAGGGAAAAGATAGTGAATGAGGATGAATGCTAGGAGATTTTGACGTGGGAATTTGGAGTTTAGAGACAAAATATATCCACTCAAGAAAAGGGACACCAAAACTTCTTCTTAAAAATAAATCAAAAGGATCTAATTATTTTAATTTTTTAAATGACTCTTGTTCCAATGAAAATTCTGATGTGACAATCTCCCAAAACCCTTTTTTTATTCTTTTGACACAAGAGATGATGTATCAATTCCTAGTCTTTGTAGTTCTAATATAATTTTAGTCAATTCATTCTCAGATTTAGACCTAAAAATAACTTCTTCTATCTTTTCATCAAACTATTTATCTTCAAAACGTTGAACATCCTTAGAGGGAAAAAATGAAACTCTTGAATGATATGGATTGCCTGATTTTGATGAGATTCCAATACCTCTGAGAATTCTTTCTAGATTATCAACTATCTCAGGTGGGTTAGGATCTGGATTTCTCCTTTTATGAATCTTCTTAGAAGCCACCTTTAAGCTGAGAATCTCAGTGGAGTCACCAAGGTAGAATGCAACCTCGAATGTTTCTGAGATTCTGCTACCTTTAAGAGTTCAGTATTTTTGCCTGAGCACAAATTTTCTGGAAAATGTAGCTTCAGGCTCCTAACATACGCACCAAAATTTTATCAACAAACTGAGGCTGATTGGGCTTCTCAACAGTCAATTCAGTGTAACTATTTCAAACCACTTAGGGTTGGAAGTTAGCCCTTCCAACTAGAGAGGGCTCTCTCTTAAGGAAATATATGATATTCAATAATGGAGATTTAAAAAATAAGATGGCTAACTTTCATATGTATTTTGGATGGTTTTTTTGCAGGTGAAGGATGTGAGATGGCTACCATTGGGCATGGAGTCAGTATGAAATTCAATTACATAAGAACATATTTCATGGAAGCTGAGGCGTGTGAACTCTTATAAAAAATAACTAGGACATAAAACAAGATGCATAAAGGAAGTTGGAGCATAATGAACTATGAATTCCAAGTGATTATACATTAAATAATCTGAATTGACATTGAAAAGATAGATAAGAAAAACACATAAGAGTTCATAAAAAATCTCAGGTCTGAAAAATGATTTCTTCAACTGTATATTACTAAATAGAAAATATTACAATAGTAGCATAAGTCATAACATCGATCAACCCTCTATAACTCTGAAATATCCCTATTTATAGAGTAAAAATCCTTTTAAATGAAGTCTTACACCTAGCTAGATCCTCAAAACCATTGAATATATCTAATCCAAAAAGGAATTGATTACATGGAGATAATATAGAGAAGGAGTTTGAAACCTAATAGGACTGTAACACCATTAACTTCGTTAGAAACTTTTAAATAAATTATACATGATGATGCTTATCAAATCAATCAAATTTTCTTGAGGTGGCAATGGCAGTGACCAAGTGATGAACTACCACACTGGAATCTAGGCTCTGCTGCTCGGAATTTTAGGATGTGATGTTGTGTTTGATGATGTAGCAAAAATGATGAGATAGTAGCCCAATCACCTCCTTTCTGGGTAGCCTTACAAATAAGTGTCTTCACTGATACCCTTCAACATATTTTTCATAAATCATGTGCTCCCAAGAAACATTAAATTCTACAAAAACATCAAAATTTCCCCTCGCTGCAAAAACCGAGCATTTTAAGACAATTTCGTAGCGAAGAGTTTGTAACATTTTTCATTTGGCAATTTCTTCACCCTTTCTGAGTTTTCTTCTCATTGGAGGGTCTTAATTAAGAAAAATTATGTAAATACATGTTGTTATCGAGTCCTATTATGATATAGTTTGGAAATTATACCTCAAAATATTCTTCAGCCAGTTCATAGCGAAAAATCAGCTTTAAGCCTGGAGTACACTACGAACTGGCCTAACTTTTCCAGAATTTGAAATTTCCACTCTTTACATCCAAAAACCTATAAGAAGCTATGTTAACTGATGAGATGGAGCATCCTAAGACAAAATTGGCCCAAAAAATGTCTTAACCTCTTTCAAAAAGCAGCAGGGTCGTCCACAACTATCATTTTCAAGCCTTTTTTCTTTAATTCTGTTTGCACCATTTCCATTTGAATTTATAACTCTTTGACTTGGTTTTTTAACTTTCCCCTCTCTGCCTGCAACCACCTATTTTTCCTCATGGTATGTTTCATCATCCTATGCAGTCGTAGTGTTCCTTTCAACAACTTCCTTGACCTTTCTACTACTTCATCATAAAAATCAATTTTCTTGTTGACTTCCTTCTTAAACCCTGTGAGCTCCTTCCTATATTGTTTAAAATCCTCCAACTCCAGTTTGGCTTCTAAAACTTCTTCCTTGGCTTTCTTAAGTTGTTATCTAAGAAGCTACACTTTAGACTTCTCTTTGACCTTCTCTTTACCTTTCTTTGTCTTGATGATTTCTACTTCATTTGGGGATAGCTCAATATTTTCTTCTCTTATTGGCTGCTTCTTGTTTTTTTTATCTTTATGAAATTTATCAAACTTGCCTCCCTTTCAGAGTTGTGACCTAGTGAATGGTTTCCTAGGCTTAAAGAAAAAACCTGAATCCTCACTGGAAAATCAATTTTTTTTGCTGTAAGACCCTTCTTCTTCATTTTTGTTCCTTTAGCCTCTACAGGATTTACAACAGGGGTTTATTCAATATCAATGGCCTGCAAGGTGTCTTCAATTTTACCTATGCCCTCTGTTTGACTCCTGGTGATTCTCCTATGAGCCCTTGTATCAATATTGAGCTTTTTGCTGGTAGGGGTTTATTGAGGTGCCACTTTCTCCTCCAACTATTCAATATCTACCTCCATTGGCTCTACTATATGTTGCACCTCTACCTCAGGTTCAACCTCTGCTTCAACTATTGGATTTTTATCCTTCTTGGGAGTGTTTTTCTTTAACTTGGGTGTCTCTCTTGGAGTAATAACATCTACATCATAACCACTCAAAAACAAGAAAGTATCCCAATCCCTATTTAATTTGTTTAAGTCTTCCATAACTAACAACTTGATTAAGCCATGATGAAATATGGATGTATCACTGCTCTCAGGTTTGGCTTGTACTTTGTCAGACATATTGCCTAAACTTATGAATAGAAAGAATGGAAGATAAAGAAGTTGTTTACCTTTGAAATGGAGTAAGAGTCTGAAACGATATTGGTAGATCATGTGAAATATACCTTCACATGTAAAATATTTTTGGATCACCATAAGCAGCTTTGAATAGTTTTCCTTGAGGCATCTCCTGGGTGTGCCTAAGGTCATATCAACTCCTATATGCTCACGCTTCAGAAATTAATCACAATTATAAAGCTTGAATTTGGTTGCCTTGGACCATTATTCTCCAAACCTCAGAATTTTAGTTGCTTGTGCAATGGTCTCAGGAGAAACAGTGAAACTTAAGATGTGCACCTTTGAAGTTGTGCCAACAAAGTTGATAGTGAAATCCTTGGTCACCTGTGCATGGTACCTCTGCATTTTTTGGCAAAATCTCATACAACCAACATTTGTGAAAGCTTGTGTAAAGCTTTGGTCTTTCATAACCAGCTTTAGGTCCATGGGCTCGTATCTGACTACAAAACCTCCTTTGTTGGGATTTTTATCTGAAGCCATGTCCTCCAATACAACAATGTCCTGCTTCAATTCTTGACACCTACAAAAATTTTCTAAGACAAAAAGCAACTTGTTTGAGAAAGGTAGGAGCTAACCTAAGACAACAACTAGACAATAAACTAAAGTGAAGACTGTTGGCACAAGCTCAAGCAGCTTGATGAAAGGTAAATGTTTTTGTTTGAATGAGGTAAGGCTAAATTAGGAAAGAAAGATGGGATGGAAAGCGGAATGATTGAGGTGTGATGATTACCAAGCATTCAATATGACAAACGATGACTCATAAAATTTATGTACCATGATGAAAAACTGAGCTCTGACCACTAAAATGAAGACATCATACCGATCCCCTCACCATTAGCAGAAAAACCCGAGTTCGTAGCGATTCAAGTTAGTGGGATGAAAGATTCACTACGGAACTATTAGGTGAGTACATAGTGAAAACATGATGTTTTGTACAAAAAATGCCGTGGGATCAGGAAAAAGGTGTCAAGTGTCAAAAAATGACTCTATTAACCCACACATTCAATTTTTTTTTTAAATTTTACTTTGACAAGATCTTAATCACATGACCAATGACTACTCAAAATTTTAAAACTATATACAAAATACGAAATTTAATCAATTTCATAACTTTATTTGACCCTAACAACCTAACCTAACTTAAAAAGACACTCCTAAACCAACCTAATTGTTATTAAGGATAACACTCTCTTAATTTTTTCCATTTTGAGTTGCATGTGAATGTTTTGCTTGTTTAAACTTCATGTGAAAACTAACTCATCATCCTTGAAGTTATTATACAACTTGTTTACATTAAGGCCCATTTTGTGTACTTGCAAAGTGTCAGAGGATGGTCAATTTTTGGGAGTATAGTTTATTCACCAGTTTCATATAATTATCTCGTAGCAATTGTATTACTACGACCAAATTCTCTTCATGCTCCTCCGTGGCTTTGAAGAGACAAAAATTTCATCAACGAAAACTATCATGAACTTATCTAAGTAAGGTCACAACACATTTTTCATAAGGCACATAAAACTTTCAAGTGCATTGGTAATTCCCATACCATGAACTTGTAATTCTCATACCTTGTTCTAAAGGTTGTTTTGTGGATATCCTTATCCTTTATGTGCACTTGATGATAGCCTGATCTCAGATAAATCTTGGAGTAGAATGATTCTCCCCTCAACAAATCAAATAAATCCTCAATTTGTGGAAATGGATACTTATTCTTGATAATGAACTGTTGACGGGAAAATCTGTCCGGCCAACAGCAGGGGATCTCCCCGGTAAAAGGTCCCAATTAGACCTTGAACCGTTTGGAATAGGGATCCCGTTCGGGGTGTGGGTCCGGCTACCACTGATTTCTCCTTTGCTGTGGGTCTCGCTTAAACTCTATAAAACAGTGGATACACACCTAATCAACTGATACAAGACATATGATTGATGCATTAAACATGTATATAACACTATGCGTAGCGGGACAATTAATAAAGCATACACGCCGAAGGAGGTGTCGTTAGCAACACATCTTTGGGGTTATGCTTGTAAGGTATCTGACCACAAAAGAAATAGTTCTTTATGGCGAGATGCCCCTTTACTTCCTGAAAGATAAAACGAAATGCTAATAAACAAGGTCATTAACATCCATTAAGAGAGCAATGAAAAACTGAACATCATTAACACAAGCACAGATAGCTGTGATGCATAAATGATGCCTTTAAGAGTGCAGCTTCATTAATCATAGGATATTTGAAACTTTATAAGAAATACACATAGTGTTCGCACAGCCAAACACATCAGATCCAACAAAGGGGTTTCTTCAAAATGCTTGTATTCATGATTCAATGTGTAATCCTCTGGTAATACAATATATTCAACTCGAGTCCCAAACAAAAGATCCCATTACAAGCTCCTGAAGGAGTATTTATAATACACAATCTGTCTTTTGGGCTTCCCTGAATTTTCATCTTCTTGACCGTTGGGCTGCCTTGCGACCCAGTCTTTTCTGTGACCTGAGCTGTTGTTGCGACCTGCGACCTGATTGGGTCACGGGGTCGCAGGTTGCAATAAAATGTCCAAGGTGCGAGCTTGCGACCTTGCGATTGGGTCGCAGGGTCATGGGGTCGCGGATCATGAAAACAGATGCACATGTGACCTTGCGACCTTGCGACTAGGTCGCTGGGTCGCGGGGTCGCGGATTGTGAAAACAGATGCACATGCGACCTTGCGACCTTGGGACTAGGTCGCTGGGTCGTGGGGTCGCAAAAGGAGGAAAACCTAAGAAATGCGACCTTGCGACCTTGCGACTAGGTCGTTGGGTCGCGGGGTCGCAAAAGGCGGAAAAACCGAAGATATGCGACCTTGCGACCTTGCGACTAGGTCGCTGGGTCGCAAGGTCACAAAAGGCGGAAAAATCGAAGATATGCGACCTTGCGACCTTGCGACTAGGTCGCTGGGTCGCAGGGCCGCAAAAGGTGGAAAAACCGAAGATATGCAACCTTGCGACCTTGCGACTAGGTCGCTGGGTCGCAGGGTCACAAAAGGCGGAAAAACCGAAGATATGCGACCTGGGGTTTTATCCTTTCCATATTTCTCCTGTTGAGATAGTCATAGCTCCCGCCACATGAACCAACACTTTCTGAGTGAGCGCCAAACTTCCTTGTCTGGGTCGTCATCACAATCTCCTCATGCTACCTGCATGTAAGCATATTAGATTGGCTATTAGCTTCATCCACATAAATATGTTTATGCATGTTGAAGAAAATAAAGATACAATAAATATATAAACGTAGATGCATAAAAGGTATATTGACACATAAAATCGAGAGCTTTTAAAGGTTAGCTTGGGCCCCTGTATAGTCCTGTTCTAAAGGAAATATATGAACGATCGTGCATATCTACTATGTATTCCTCCACTGTCGCAAAATAACGCTTGAAGGCACATATAGCTAGTCTTTAACATTTTCAATGGAGACTACTGAAGCTCGGGGTGCTCCCATGCACTGCTATGTGCTGAGACAGGCTATGATGCACGACCCCGCCAAAGTGTTTCGAGGCTGCGACAGGCCTCGCCATAGCTAATTGTTGTCATCCCTTGCCTTCATCAGATGGGCATCAATTCACCGGTTTAACTGATTTCTTTCACAATGAGGTGTTTAAGATACATTGTTCTTCATATGTAGAGATGCTAGGTTTGCTGCCAAACACCCTGTGATGTAGTTATTTCACCCAACCTTGAATCATACGAAGGTGCTGAAACAAAGCATTATAACCTTTTATACGCAGACATCTCTGCCATGCGCTGTGCTCCCATGCCTCACGATATGAAATCCTTCGGTGGCCAGTAAAGAGCGTGATCTGTTGGAGAGGGCATTGTGCCAATGCACTGTACTGAACCTTCTTTCACCTCCCAGGATGATCGACCGCCAGAATGTTCATTACATTCCAATGCAAATGACTCCGGCTTGCAGCAAGTGACCATCTTCATCGAGGCATCGGAATTACTAGTCGAAATACATTGAATTTAGGAGGCGTGTAGATTGAACTCAGCGCAACATATTGCAGAGGGCAAAAATTAACTCAGGTTTTGTTTGCTGTGCTAACACAACCAGCATCAAAGGGATTCGATCTCTTTCCTGCACTGAAAATCAACCATGCCAAACGTTACTATTGCATACCAGACTTGAGCGGCTCAGAAAGGCGTCAGATCCTTGCATGGCGGGCTTTATTGCAAATGCAGAGCGAACGATTCCTGAAAAGCTGTGTATCAGCGATATTTTCGATCAGAAACCTATGTTTGAGCGTAGCAGCATAATTTACGTTCATGCATGGCAGAACGCATGGGCAACCGGCGTCCATGTAATGCGGCATGAAGTGCAGGGACTCGTTCTGTCCAGCTCACCGTGGATGCGTGGAAGATCACTGTGGCGCTGATTATGGCGTTTTTCTGATTTTACAATCATGTGGATTATAACTCCCTCTAGCGAAACGTAACACTTCATCATTTCCAAATGGTCCTGGATCGTGATTTTAAAACCCTGGCGTTTCTTTTGACTGGTCTGAGCTGTCGATGTTATACATGCCATCGTGGCTTTATTAGCCTTCAACTCTAAACTTGTTGTCATGTTCTGCTCCGTAGTTTTCGTTGGAAGATTGACCGCTCCAAACATTTACCGTGAGTTAGAAAACTAGAAACGCGCGATCTTTTACGTCGGTTGCCATGCAGACTTTGGGACAGCTACGTGGAAAACTCACCCATGCAGCTTTGACTATCAACGTGTCACGTTACAAATTTTCTGCTGTGGTTTATTAAAATATTTTGTTCCATGTGTTGAACGTAAAATCCCTTTTGACTGTTATATATATATATTCATCCGCTCCACAAGTTTTGACATGGACTTTGGCTTAAAACATTTGAACCAATCGAAACATTCCTCGTATGCTTTGTTCGGCGACCTTATATAGTTTTGAAATTATATGTGATTTGCACTGCATAAAACATGGTTATAACGTGCCAGGGTAGTTATAGCACTCCGCTCCATGCAACGTAAATATTGCACGTTGGCTCCATGCACAACTTTGGACCAGTGAATATATATATATATATATATATATCTGCTCCCAAATATTTACCATAGGCATAAAACTTGCCAGCAATCGTTGGGCTCCATGCCACGTGGCCGTGTAGTTTTTATCTGCCATTGTAATCGTAAATTTGACCACCTTATCTATATATGCTTCAAATTGTTTTAACACAGGTTTAAAACTTTGGCATGTATGTTGTTGCTCGGCGGTCTCATATGGCTCTTTTGACTATGCTCGAACACAATTGCTGCGTACACATGTCTATTCAATCCATGCATTATTTGCGCCATGTTTCCACGTAATGTTGACAGCTGCATCTGTATATTGCTCCAAACATCCACTATCGAACCTTTGCGCCCGCTCCATGTTTTAAAAATAACCTTTGACCATTATATGCGACCACTATGGAAATATTAAGCTCATTCGTAATGTTTCCATATAGTCTTGACCCACCATTTGATATGTTTTGGAACCCACATGGTCTTGCGCCTTGCATTAATATATATGACATCACCTTGGTCCATTGAATGTGCGCCCTTTATAATGTTATCACTTAGTTTTTCTCCAAGATAACTTATGGTTTTAAAATCATATGCTTTCGAGCCTCGTTTTAATTTGATCATTTACTTACCTCATAATACGAAGGCTTCTTGTTTTAAAAGATCAAGAGCCAAAATCTGCTACTCCAACCACATGGATGGCCCTTTTAATATTAACCCCTTTTATCTTGTGGTTCTAGAGACTCTCTGTGCATATACATCCATGTGCCTGCCTACCAAAAGGTGTATGCATTTAAACATGACCTTTTAGGTTTAATTTGAGGTTCCCCATCTCTTGTGGTCTCGCATAGACAACTTTAAGAGCAAAAGAGACTAGGGTTTTAAGGCCTTTTCATTCCTCCACAGGTACTCCTTGCAACATGAATAATTCCACACTATGTAGCTCAAGATTAATAGATGTTGCTTCTCAAAGGTGCTTTCACATATTTGAAACTCTGTCGTTGGCTTTCCACACCCATATATGTGCTTTCACTCTGCTACCCGACACGAGAACGCCTTGAATGAGATTGTCATTCTCTAGGGAGATATTCTGAGTCTGCTTTGTTTATCGAGCTGTACTACAGGCTAGAATTGTTGGAGTGGTGAAATATGTTCCGTTGTGTGAACCCATCGACATTTAGAGGGTGTGGTGCAAGATTTGGACATTTCCAAACGGATCGTTTTTAAGTATCTGGTGCGCACTAGTGAAGAAAGCCTTTTGCGTCAGCGACATAAAAGGTTCTTTCTCTGATTGACATGTATCACACTATCCTCCTTTTAACAGTACTGGTCACTTGCTCCTCCTCCTCCCCTGTTCCGCAACTTCGGCTTTGTTATCGAGCTCAATTTTATTTCCCTCGATGTCATGACAAGATTGAGGAGTTTGTCACCCGTGGGGTCGACCTGCGTGGAATATTACAACATCATAATTACTCTTCGATAATGATGGCCACAGATAAAACATATGAGACTAACAAGCTCAAGAGAAGTATTCAAACAACATGCTTAATGACCCACGACGAGAGGGCCTTTAATCGTTAATACACAACCAGGATTCCATTCAAATGTATGCATGGCAATATCATTACCCATGGCATGACTGCGGTAAGAGTGTTTGAGGGTATGCTGGATGATCCCTCCCACATATGGCCTGATTGCAGCAACAGCGTCAGATCATGATGGTGCGAGGGCGCATGAGGGGTTAGGAATAGGTTGCTGGGATGTGACTGATTGCAAGTTGGGTGAAAGACTTTAACGCCTAAGCGAGTAGAGGGGGAACCCGAAATTTTAAATATACCCAAAATTTTGGGTGGTGTTGTAGAGGCTACAACAAATGGCGAACCACTTGTAGAATCTAGCATCTCTGTCAATATCACCACGATAGTCTGAGTCCGGATAATGATGCAAGGGAATATTGAACAAGTTCCATGGGTACCCTTTGTATTGCTTTGGTCCTTTACAAGTATGCATAATCCTTGTGCCTCAACTAAGTCTCGCTAATCAGAAACACATCAAGGAGAAAGCTCACAGACGCCAGTAGCTTTTTGATGATGTGAAGAGCAAGGCACTGGGTTTATTATTTTCAATATTTTTAAAGTAAGTTTCTGGTGTTTCTCCGCTGCCAGCAGGCCTGGACAGTACCCCGGCGGAGTCACTTCAAGAAATCACAAACGTTGCTCCGCTGCCAGCGAGCCTGGTCAGTACCCCGGCGGAGTCATTGTATTACCTCTCAGCACAGGAAGCCTTTCTCGATCCTTTACCCTTATTTGTTTCATGTGCTTGCGGCACTTATTTTCATGTGCTCGTGGCACTTATTTTCGTGGGCGGATGAGGGATCCCGACTTATTTTACGAGCAAGAGAGGTTGTTTCTTGTTTTGCAGAAACTGAGAGATATCCTGTTTTAGGTTTACCCTTGTGCCAAACCTTCACATCCCACCTGCCACAATAGGCAAGGTGTGCAAAATAGATCATTAAAATGTCCAAGACTATGCTGGGCACAAGGCTTAGGCTTATGGGTATGGGCCATTTCAAACTCATTAGGTCTCCCTCAAGCAATCGGCTCGTATCTCCCAGGCTAAATTATTTTAGACTCATAGGAATCTTGTTGAGAATGCGACTTTGATGACTTGTCCTGAGAGAAAGCTGCCTTTTGAGATAGCCACCCCAACCTCACACAAAATAACGGGGTTATTGTTTCAGCAATCGGGACAAAACATAACTGCAAGGTGGTAGGGTTGCAATGAGGGCTCATGAAATGGCAGGTGATATGACAGAAAAATGACGTGAGAAAAGGAGTGTACGACGCAATGTAATAGGCGAGGCTCAAGATGCAATGCAAGTCATGTGTGAGGAAGATCAACCAGCAGTAAGTGCAAATACAAGCAGTGATTATTTATGCAACAACAAGTAACTGAAAAGGAAATGAAAGGAAAATACTTGTAACATGATGATCCCTAAAATATAAATCGTAAACAAAAATACCAAACACGCTTTTAAATCATAAGGTAAAAAATTTGGCAAGTAAACCTAATTAACTTTGAACTAAAATTTTATTAACAGGTTCTAGCTAGCCTACACCTAAACCCTAGTTTAACCAATGATGCGGTCGGGTCATGTAAAATCAGCTTTCCAATGTAGCCACCGCATTGGTTCCTGACCTGCAAGAATAATAATGATCAGGACCAGAGCTAATATCCAAAAAATTGCAGCAGCAACAAAACTTACCTGAGGAGCAGGTGCAATGAAAAGATGATCATAGATACTTACCAAAGAACATGCCAGAACAGATTGTGCAAGCTGAAACCCACTCTCATCTTGATACACAGCAATATGTTCTTGGACCTCACCATTTATACATGACACACAATCATTTATGCACAGTCCCAGGTCTGATGGGCGCTGGGCAGGCCATGGCCTATTTGTAGGTACATCCACCAGATAGGGCTGGTCAAGTTGACCGGCAATCTCATCATGGTGTTGAGGACCATTAGTTTTATGGAATGGAAATAATAAGCAAGTTCCAGGCGAATTATAGATGCATGCGCATCCAAGCGTAGAAACCCTAGTTCCGAAAACCCTAGTTCGGGATTGCTCCTGGGTTTGGTCAAGGGTATAAGGATCTGAATCCGCGTTTAGTGGATCCTGAAATTCCTCACTACCTTGAACAAACTCTGGACCTTCGAGCAAGGGGCTTTCCAACTTTGACTGCTTGGCGAGATCAACAGGCGAGTAGATGTGATCATGGATTGTGGTGGGTTGAAGAATTTCAGTGGGCTTTGTATCAATTCGATCAAATGTTTACGCACTGACAGATTGATAATCCAAAGTATCAGATTCTCTAGATTTTCCAGGGTGGGGTGGATTTACCGCGGTTATGCTGGGAGGAGCGTGGTATTTGGGGATCGTCATCTCAGAAACAGTTGGCAGAAGCTGAAGCGCTTCAAATTTCTGATGGGTACTTGAAACTTCCCAAAGTGAATCACTGAATTTAGGTGTCTTCATAGGGTCAGCAAAGAGATGCGAGTGATAGTCCTCAGTGGTATGATTGAATATGTTTTCAGATAAGGAGTGATCGCTACAACCATCGATTTGATCAAGCTGGGTACCTGGAAAGTCAGACTCCTCGGGAGTTACCAACTGGGATGGATCAATAAAGAGGACATATTGAGGTTTCCTAGACAGAAAATTTCTCCTATGGCTATCTAAAGATTCCGAGTGAGAAAGATCAGATCTGAAAGATTCATCGATTTTGAACTGCGATTGTGAAACACCATCTGCGTGCTTGTGATTGTCGCCAATACCAGTATAAGGAAATTTTGAATGTCTCGAAGAAATTACTGGTGTGACGGGATCGGGAAACCAACCAGGGAATAATGAATGAAAAGATTGAATCGCAAGGGCGTTAACCCTACAAGGCTTTTCAACACGTGCATCCGTGTCATTTAGAGAAAACAATGATCTAGCAGGCCTTGTAAAGGAATCAACTTTCTGCGGGGTAGGAGTCGATTCATAATCAGTATGCGAATTAGATTTAGGTTTGTGTCTAGGGAGACACCGAGTGGGCTCGAGGTAGGTTTCATGAACCGAGAGAGATAATGAGCCACTGGGGCTTTCAAGATCTGATTCAACATGGTGTGTGAAATATTCAAAGGGAGTACCGTAGGCTTCATCTCCATGCACCCATCCATCATTGCTCAGAACTTTCGAGGTCGTACCTCGACTATCCGACAACTCAGGAGGAGGAGCGAGAATGTCACACATAGAAATACTCTCCTTGGAGGCCTGAATGTGGTCTGGACTCGGGGAGATGGACAACGCAGCATTAGGGACAAAATTGGAACAACCGGTAACTTGCGGGTCATCATAGGGAACACTAAGATCTAGCTGAAATTGTTCAAGGGAAACGAGAATCACATACTTGAACTGTTCACTTAAACATTTCTAATCAACATCCCCCTCAGGGAACTCAAAACAATAATGAATGAATCTGATAGCGAACTCATCTAAAGATTCCTGAGGTTCCATTCTGATGTCATTTAACTTTATCACTACACTTTGCAAATCGTACCTGTGGAAAGCTTGCCGCAATTCACTGGTGAGTTCTTAAAACGAATGGATGGAAATTTTCGGAAATGTGCGGCACCATTTCTTAGCGCGACCTTCGAGAGTGAGGAAGAAAAGCAAACAAATCAAACCTTCATCGTCAATTTCATAGTACTCACCAAAGTCACAAAAATCTAAAAAGTGTTGGGTTATGGACACCCCATTTTCACCGTCAAATTTTAACTCGGACAAGTGATACATAAGTTCATCGGGGATGAAGTATCCAGGCTCACAAAACTCCAAAAAACATCTTGGGCGAATGATTTGGGAACGAACCATTAAAGATATGAGATTAACTGCAGGCTCTAAGGGCTCGGCTTGTCCTCTGGCCCTCCTTCTAGCGCCAATTCTATTGACGGGAAAATCTGTCTGGCCAACAGCAGGGGATCTCCCCGGTAAAAGGTCCCAATTAGACCTTGAACCGTTTGGAATAGGGATCCCGTCCGGGGTGTGGGTCCGGCTACCACTAATTTCTCCTTTGCTATGGGTCTCGCTTAAACTCTATAAAACAGTGGATACACACCTAATCAACTGATACAATACATATGATTGATGCATTAAACACGTATATAACACTATGCGTAGCGAGAAAATTAATAAAGCATACACACTGAAGGAGGTGTCGTTAGCAACACATCTTTGGGGTTATGCTTGTGAGGTATTCTGACCACAAAAGAAATAGTTCTTTATGGCGAGATGCCCCTTTACTTCCTGAAAGATAAAAAGAAATGCTAATAAACAAGGTCATTAACATCCATTAAGAGAGCAATGAAAAACTGAACATCATTAACACAAGCACAGATAGCCGTGATGCATAAATGATGCCATTAAGAGCACAACTTCATTAATCATAGGATATTTGAAATTGTATAAGAAATACACATAGTGTTCGCACAGCCAAACACATCAGATCCAACAAAGGGGTTTCTTCAAAATGCTTGTATTCATGATTCAATGTGTAATCCTCTGGTAATACAATATATTCAACTCGAGTCCCAAACAAAAGATCCCATTACAAGCTCCTGAAGGAGTATTTATAATACACAATCTGTCTTTTGGGCTTCCTTGACTTTTCATCTTCTTGACCGTTGGGCTGCCTTGCGACCCAGTCTTTTCTACGACCTGAGCTGTTGTTGCGACCATCGACCTGATTGGGTCGTGGGGTCGTAGGTTGTAAAAAAATGTCCAAGGTGCGACCTTGCGACCTTGCGACTGGGTCGCAGGGTCGTGGGGTCGTGGATCGTGAAAACAGATGCACATGCGACCTTGCGACTAGGTCATTGGGTTGCGGGGTCGCGGATCGTGAAAACAGATGCACATGCGACCTTGCGACCTTGCGACTAGGTCGCTGGGTCGCGGGGTCGCAAAAGGAGCAAAACCTAAGAAATGCGACCTTGCGACCTTGCGACTAGGTCGCTGGGTCGCGGGGTCGCAAAAGGCGGAAAAACCGAAGATATGTGACCTTGCAACTAGGTCGCTAGGTCGCAGGGTCGCAAAAGGCGAGAAAATTGAAGATATGCGACCTTGCGACCTTGCGACTAGGTCGCTGGGTCGCAAGGTTGCAAAAGGCAGAAAAATCGAAGATATGCGACCTTGCGACCTTGCGACTAGGTCGCTGGGTCGCAGGGTCGCAAAAGGCAGAAAAACTGAAGATATGCGACCTGGGGTTTTATCCTTTCCATCTTTCTCCTGTTGAGATAGTCGTAGCTCCCGCCACATGAACCAGCACTTTCTGAGTGAGCGCCAAACTTCCTTGTCTGGGTCGTCATCACAATCTCCTCATGCTACCTACATGTAAGCATATTAGATTGGCTATTAGCTTCATCCACATAAATATGTTTATGCATGTTGAAGAAAATAAAGATACAATAAATATATAAACGTAGATGCATAAAAGGTATATTGACACATAAAATCGGGAGCTTTTAAAGGTTAGCTTGGACCCCTGTATAGTCCTGTTCTAAAGGCAATATATGAACGATCGTGCATATCTACTATGTATTCCTCCACTGTCGAAAAAGAACGCTTGAAGGCACGTATAACTAGTCTTTAACATTTTCAATGGAGACTACCGAAGCCCGGGGTGCTCCCATGCACTGCTATGTACTGAGACAGGCTATGATGCACGACCCCCCCAAAGTGTTTCGAGGCTGCGGCAGGCCTCGCCATAGCTAATTGCTGTCATCCCTTGCCTTCATCAGATGGGCATCAATTCACTGGTTTAACTGATTTCTTTCACAATGAGGTGTTAAAGATACATTGTTCTTCATATGTAGAGATGCTAGGTTTGCTGCCAAACACCCTGTGATGTAGTTATTTCGCCCAACCTTGAATCATACGAAGGTGCTGAAACAAAGCATTATAACCTTTTATACGCAGACATCTCTTCCATGCGCTGTGCTCCCATGCCTCACGATATGCAATCCTTCGGTGGCCAGTAAAGAGCGTGATCTGTTGGAGAGGGCATTGTGCCAATGCACTGTACTGAACCTTCTTTCACCTCCTAGGATGATCGACCGCCAGAATGTTCATTACATTCCAATGCAAATGACTCTGGCTTGCAGAAAGTGACTATCTTCATCGAGGCATCGGAATTACTAGTCGAAATACTTTGAATTTAGGAGGCGTGTAGATTGAACTCAGCGCAACATATTGCAGAGGGCGAAAATTAACTCAGGTTTTGTTTTCTGTGCTAACACAACCAGCATCAAAGGGATTCGATCTCTTTCCTGCACTAAAAATCGACCATGCCAAACGTTACTATTGCATACCAGACTTGAGCGGCTCAGAAAGGCATCAGATCCTTGCATGGCGGGCTTTATTGCAAATGCAGAGCGAACGATTCCTGAAAAGCTGTGTATCAACGATATTTTCGATCAGAAACCTCTGTTTGAGTGTAGCAGCATAATTTACGTTCATGCATGGAAGCATGCATGGGCAACCGGCATCCATGTAACGTGGCATGAAGTGCAGGGACTCATTCTGTCCAGCTCACCGTGGACGCGTGGAAGATCACTGTGGCGCTGATTATGGCGTTTTTCGGATTTTACAATCGTGTGGATTATAACTCCCTCCAGCGAAACGTAACACTTCATCGTTTCCAAATGGTCCTGGATCGTGATTTTAAAACCCTGGCATTTCTTTTGACTGGTCTGAACTATCGCTGTTATACATGCCATCGTGGCTTTATTAACCTTCAGCTCTAAACTTGTTGTCACGTTCTGCTCCGTAGTTTTTGTTGGAAGATTGACCACTCCAAACATTTACCGTGAGTTAGAAAACTAGCAACGCGCGGTCTTTTACGTCTGTAGCCATGCAGACTTTGGGGCAGCTACGTGGAAAACTCACCCATGCAGCTTTGACTATCAACGCGCCACGTTACAACTTTTCCGCTGTGGTTTATTAAAATATTTTGTTCCATGTGTTGAACGTAAAATCCCTTTTGACTGTTATATATATATGCATCCGCTCCACAAGTTTTGACATGGACTTTGGCTTAAAACATTTGAACCAATCGAAACATTCCTCGTATTCTTTGCTCGACGACCTTATATAGTTGTGAAATTATATGTGATTTGCACCGCATAAAATGTGGTTATAACGTGCCAGGGTAGTTATAGCACTCTGCTCCATTCAACAGAAATATTGCACGTTGGCTCCATGCACAACTTTGGACCAGTGAATATATATATATATATATATCTGCTCCCAAATATTTACCATAGGCAGAAAACCTGCCAGTGATCGTTGGGCTCCATGCCACGTGGCCGTGTAGTTTCGATCCGCCATTGTAATCGCAAATTTGACCACCTTATCTATATCTGCTTCAAATTGATTTAACACAGGTTTAAAACTTCGGCATGTATGCTGTTGCTCAGTGGTCTTATATGGCTCTTTTGACTATGCTTGAACACAACTGCTGCGTACACATGTCTATTCAATCCATGCATTATTTGCGCCATGTTTCCACGTAACGTTGACAGCTGCATCTGTATATTTCTCCAAACACCCACTATCGAACCTTTGCGCCTGCTCCATGTTTTAAAAATAACCTTTGACTATTATATGCGCTATGGAAATATTAAGCTCATTCGTAATGTTTCCATATAGTCTTGACCCACCATTTGATATGTTTTGGAACCCACATGGTCTTGCGCCTTGCATTAATATATACGACATCACCTTGGTCCATTGAATGTGCGCCCTTTATAATGTTATCACTTAGTTTTGCTCCAAGATAACTTATGGTTTTAAAACCATATGCTTCCGAGCCTCGTTTTAATTTGATCATTTACTTACCTCATAATACGAAGGCTTCTTGTTTTAAAAGATCGAGAGCCAAAATATGCTACTCCAACCACATTGATGGCCCTTTTACTATTAACCCCTTTTATCTTGTGGTTCTAGAGACTCTCTGTGCATATACATCCATGTGCCTGCCTACCAAAAGGTGTATTCATTTAAACATGACCTTTTAGGTTTAATTTGAGGTTCCCCATCTCTTGTGGTCTCGCATAGACAACTTTAAGAGCAAAAGAGACTAGGGTTTTAAGGCCTTTTCATTCCTCCACAGGTACTCCTTGCAGCATGAATAATTCCACACTATGTAGCTCAGGATTAATAGATGTTGCTTCTCAAAGGTGCTTTCACATATTTGAAACTCTGTCGTTGGCTTGCCACACCCATGTGTGTGCTTTCACTCTACTGCCCGGCACGAGAACGCCTTGAATGAGATTGTCATTCTCTAGGGAGATATTCTGAGTCTGGTTTGTTTATCGAGCTGTACTATAGGCTAGAATTGTTGGAGTGGTGAAATATGTTCCGTTGTGTGCACCCATCGACATTTAGAGGGTATGGTGCAGGATCTGGACATTTCCAAACGGTGCGTTTTTAAGTATCTGGTGCGCACTCGTGAAGAAAGCCTTTTGCGTCAGCGACATAAAAGGTTCTTTCTATTATCGACATGTATCACACTATCCTCCTTTTAACAGTACTTGTCACTTGCTCCTCCTCCTCCCCTGTTCTGCAACTTTGGCTTTGTTATTGAGCTCAATTTTATTGCCCTCGATGTCATGACAAGATTGAGGATTTTGTCACCCGTGGGGTCGACCTGCGTGGAATATTACAACATCATAATTACTCTTCGATAATGATGGCCACAGATAAAACATATGAGACTAACAAGCTCAAGAGAAGTATTCAAACAACATGCTTAATGACCCACGACGAGAGGGCCTTTAATCGTTAATACACAACCAGGATTCCATTCAATTGTACGCATGGCAATCTCATTACCCATGGCGTGACTGCGGTAAGAGTGTTCGAGGGTATGCTGGATGATCCCTCCCACATATGGCGTGATTGTAGCAACAACGTCAGATCATGATGGTGCGAGGGCGCATGAGGGGTTAGGAATAGGTTGCTGGGATGTGACTGACTACAAGTCGGGTGAAAGACTTTAACGCCTAAGCGAGCAGAGGGGGAACTCGAAATTTTAAATATACCCAAAATTTTGGGTGGTGTTGTAGCGGCTACAACATGAACTTATTTTGTTGTTTTTAATCAACGCACAACTTGAGTGGGTCATCCTTTTTCTTCACTAAAAAAACTAGTTATCCCCATGGAGACACATTTGGAATTATGTAACCCTTGTATAACATATCCTTGAGTTTTATCTTTAGATCAAATAATTATGGAGTGATCATTATATATGGAGACTTGGATGTTGGAGTTTATCCTGGCATTAATTCAATAGAAAAGTCTACATCTAAGTGAGGAGATGAACCAAAAATTTCTTCTGGGAACACATTTTAGAAATATTGTAGAATTGGGTTTTCCATCAGGAGGTCAATGTCATCATTCCTAACACTATAGTTAGCTTCAGTGTTTCTAGATATTTGCACAAAAAATAAAAATACATCCCTTTCTCTAGCTTCTCTTGGCTTGCATAGATGAAAGTAATGTCAAATAGGTAGGTTTTAGTTTTCCATGAAACATTCTATTCTCTCTATCTTCATCTAGGAATTCTATGGCCTTCTCAAAATAATCTACCTTAGTTCAATGCCAATACAACCAATCCATGCCCAAAATTATCCTATATGTTCTCAATGGAATCAAATTAAATTTTTCCACAATTTCCATCCCACCTAATTTGATAGGGTAAGCCTTCACCTAATACTCAACTCTTATTTTCATTCTTGTGGCTATTTGAACTAGCCAAAACTCACCATGTGCTTCTTTCTTTAGTGTGCATTTATAACCAACTGCTATACTAATGTAACTAAAATTTAAACTAGGGTCAACCAAAATTGAAATTTTTCGGTCATAAAGAATACCTTCCATCTCTATAATAATAGCTCGATGATCAACTTGGTGATTATCCATTGTTTCTTAGATTTCAGGTATATTTTGGGCCATTACCTTGACCTCTTTGCCTCATATGTGTTGTAAAATATCAAGCTGGCATGCTTATGCCATGGGAAATATTTCCTTAAGTAATTCCTTCACAAGTACAATACTTAAATGTAATATTTTCATGGCCCTTGGATTCTTCTTTATTAGAATAACCTCTTCTAGAAGCGTTGGAGTTCTACTGATTTTCTTGGTTAACAGGGGTTGTATTCGCTCCCTTGGTTTCTTTTTTCCTTTTCCTTTTAAACTTGGCATTTCCCTTGAAGTTCCAATCTGATTAGGTATGCGCCTATATTTTTCATAACAATGCCTCAACTTCAAATTTCATCCTCTAATGTCTTGGGCTCATCAAATTGAATTATATCCTTGAAGGATTGCGACAATCCACTAGAATACCTCTGAAACTTTGTTTTTTCTTCCTTAAGGTAGGGAACATACCTTAGTAGCTCTAATAATTTGGTGGTGTACTCATCATCTATCATTTCTCCCAGTCTGAGTTCATAGAAATCCTTAGTATTTCTGTCAAAATATCTCTCAGATAGATCTTTGTTCCTAAAATACTTCTCAAATTCCTTCCAGGACAACTATTCTTCCATTATTTCATTTACATTTTTTAGATCTTCCCACCATATATCACCCTTTCCTTTTAGGTTGAAAGTGGCTACCCTCACTTTCATGTTCTTTAAATAGTCATGGATTCATAAGAACTTCTTCATTCCTAGCAGCTAGCCTTCAACATCCTATGATTTCCTCATTTCAACATAAAAGGTTGGAGGCTTGGCATTATTTATCTCATATGGTACATATTCTCTCTCCCTCCTCTTCTTATGATGATGATGATGTGGCATTCTGTGAGTGTCCTCGTGTATTTACTCATGGGTACTCAACTTCCCTTTTGGGGTACTTAACAGAGTGCCTCATTTCATGACGTCTTCTTTTGAGAATGTATGCCTCTTTCGATATGCTCTCATTTGCCCTATTATTTCTTCCTTCCTATCCCAAATGGATTTGCATGTCTCTATGGATGATCCCCAACTCATGTTACCTCTTCCTTTGTAGTTCTGATAGGCATTGCGGTATGAGTGCATTAACCTCTGCTTGCTTCTCTTGTACTCTAACAAGCCTCTCATTATCATCCTTATAACTCTATTTTTTCTCTCATGCTACTCAATGTGTCCATCCAATCAAGAGATTACACCCCTCCTCGCTTTCCAATGATTTTTTCCTCTTCAATTGTCATTTATTATTCATGTCTATGTTGTGATTAGTTAGAGCTATACAATACCATTCTACTATTCCTTTATTGGTCCATTGGTTCTATACTGTACCACCCTTTACTATTCACATGGTATTTACCTTCATGTGTTTCCACACACACACACACACACACACATGAATTTTAGGTTTTAAAAAAAATCAAATGCATGATAAACACTATCACCTTCTCTTGTTTTTGGGGATGTACGAGTGTGAGGCTAGTTGCAACATTACTCATTGGTTAGAGTATTAGTATCAATAAAACGATATACAACATTAATGCCAATCTGCATTCATACAAGAAAAACCAAACCAAACGATAACAACAATTAGGTTTTTAATGCTTATCACAAGGCTTTAAAGCCTCACTCGATATTCAAGGTCTAGTGTTGAACCTTCACTTAGTTACTTTTGTGATATAGCCCATCCAATCCAAGCGTTGAACTTGGAATCTCTGATACGAGACTGTAACGTACCCCCTACTATCCCTAGCCCCGACTAAGGTTAGGAAGAGGTAGTCACTATGATGACTAAACTCCCAATGTCATGTTATGGAAATGGGGTATAAATTTTTCACTTTCTTTTACCCTTCCAAAACTCAAAATGGATGATACCATCGCTTTCTTGTTGTCGATACAATTCCTACAATATACAATTTTACTCCGTTCCAAATCCTGGATCAAAATATATCGTCGTTTAAAGTCTTGGACAATTAAACTATTCCATGTCATTAAATATTCCATGTTGCACCCACGTGGTCCCCACGTGCATTCATGTGGATTTCAACTCACAAGCCGCATTATGCCTAGTGGCAGCTATCAACCCATTCATACCAGGTCACATATTGCCCCATTTCTATGGTCCAAATGGACCAACATTTTCCCCAACACAACCTACTGCACACAACCTACTACGGGTCCTATATGGCCATGTCAACCTACTGCACACAACCCTGACAGGCTCCCAAATTTCTCCCCACTTAATATTTCAGGGACATTCCCTCTGGGCTACGTGGTAGTGACATCTCTTTGTTATGATCCAACCCATTCCTTTCCTTAAGTGAAAATGCATTTACGCTACGCAATGTTTTCCACCACCTAATGGGCTCCACATGCCAAGTCACCCCCAAGAAGTGGATTCTGGCAGGTTTCGCCATGCTGTACATCCTCATCCTCTGGGATCGAGGATTTAGGGTGATGTCACTAGACCTAAGCGCTTGGGTGACGTCAATATTCATCAAATTTCTCCATGTGGAATGGGTCCCACATAATCTTTGACCCCTTCATTTCAATGTATTCCCATTATATGCGATTTGGGGTTCTGATTTTTTTCACCAAAGTGTACAAGGAACATTTGAGTTCCAACCCCACTATGCCACACTGCCCTGACATTCCAGTCTCAGAGGCGTTTGTCCAGCCTTCCATCAAACCTTACGGTGAGAGAACTTCGGGGAAGAACATACGGGGTAATTTAACAACCATGGATGCTCATCCATTGTCAGCCCATATATCCCATGCTTGCACGCTTGGTTATTGTGTGTATTCACTTGGTTTATGAGGTTCAAGCCTCTTGGCCCCTCTAGGTCCTAATTTATAGCCTTGTGGATCTTGCATTATGAGAATAATTAGAAGTTTCCACCCTCAAATATCGGTCATGGTAGTTTTATGGAACAAGGCCTATTACAACTTGGTACATGAGCCCTTAGATTATTGAAGCTCATAATATCCACAAGACTAACAATTTCATAGGATTTTTACACAAAACATTAACATTCCTCATTCATGCAGGAAAAAATAATCCTCACCATTAGCATAACATTACTTTGATGCAAATAACAAAGACATAATAATAACGAAAAACACAAAATATAAGGGTACTTATCTTGTAAGAGATATGACAACTGAGAATAGGACTCTAACTCTCCACCAAACCATATATAAGCTACAACCATAGTTACTTGTAGTTATCACCCTTGAGCTAGATTCCAATGCTTGAGGTGGAGTGATTTTTAGAGGAACTTCAGAAATATTAAGAACTAAAATAAGATGTCACAAGTCCACTCTACCTTCATATTAACAACTGAAACAAGATGTCACAAGGCCACTCTCCCTTCATCCAAAAACTAAAAAAACATTAACTCAATATTTTAAGAGATAATCAAAATCAATGCCAGGATACCACAGTACAAATAGTTTTAGCTCACTTTCAAGAGAAGAGAGTCCACAACAAGGGAAGGTTCATGTAATATCCCAAAATGGGATCTGCTAGCAAGGCATGACTGGAAAATGCATTTTATAGGAATGGTTGCTACAAGATTTGAAACCAAAACTTGGATCCCTTAGATTTGAGTATCTAAGTCCTAAATCCAAGAGGATATCAAAAACAAATCCTTGTAGGTGGGGAAAACAGGCCTCCCACACCTAGTATGGCTTGATAAATGCCCAATGAGGGACTACATCAATGTATAAACTCAGTAATGGATATGTAGCATCAAATAAGCTCATATTACATGTTAAAAACACACACCCATCAATCCAAGCTACAGCAGCAAACTGTACTTCACTCTATGAGCCAAAAATTGGGGAAAAGTAGAAATTTATGCCCTAAAAAGGTTAATTTCAGAGATGAGCGTAAAAATAAGGGCAAGTGATAGTGGATCTCGTAGCTTAGGTCATGTGGGACTCACATACCAAATTTTAGCAAAAAATAATGACTCTAGCTATGTTAAGCAGGTCTCCCACTCCCGAGATGGCTTAGAAATGCCCAATCCCCATGACTTAATTACTGTAGAAATTACTGAAGCACATAAATCGTGATTTTCTAAAGGTGATGGATCTAATATGGTATGGACATCAGTAAATTAGATCTATATCATGGTTCATACAATGTACAATAGATAAACAAAAGAATTGCATGAAGAAACCCTCAAGATTGAGGTGCTGCAACAACAAAATGGGACTGCAAAGCCTGAAAATGTTATTTTATTGATGCTACAACTGATATATATTACACATCAGATCTATAGAAGATCTTTACACAAAAATATAGATCCAATACATATCTGTGTACTAGATGGGCTCCTTAATACACTCCCCTTGGGGATCTGAGCAAATCATGAACAACAGTGAGTAGATATGAGATCTAAGTTGCAGTCCTGCAGTAATATTCAGGAATTCTACAGTAAATAGAACCAGATGAAAATCAGATCTGAAATTAACATGGATTGGATGTCTAATCCATGGATCACCACAGTGCAAGGAGAGCCCCTTAACACCAGAGATCACTCCTCCAAAACGTTGCTCAAACACCATGCAACTTCCTTCTTGCAAATAACGCAGTTATGGGAGAGAAAATACTCTATTAGCTTCAGTACTGAATAGGCCTGATGCCTAGATCTGAAAGTGCAGCTCAAATTCTCCAATACACTCTTCCAGGAGGTTAAAAGACACACTCACTGAGAAGAGGCACTAGATTTGCCTAGATCTGAAGATATCTAGCGTCCACTGCTGCAGCTTGCAAAAAAAATCAAACCCTCAACAGGATCTGAATTTTGGTTGGAAGATGAAGCTTGGCCCAAAGCCTGATAGTGGACAAGATAGAACAAGTCTCCTCCAAGAGCTACTCAAGGAAGGAGGTGGGATTCCCGACCAGGAACACCCAAGTGCTAAACAACACTATTCTCAGCTAAACAACCAGAGAATAAGGAATGTCTAAATAGACAGCACCTTGAGAAATATCCTATAATCAACTCTCTCCTTGGTGTCCTCCTCCTCCTTCTATAATTTGGACATCTTTTCAAACCCTAAACCACCTTGATGATTTAGCCTCATTCACATGGGTGACCTCCAACATGAATTGCACTGTGCCTTTAGGAGATACATTGCATGTAGACAACGCTGTGGATTTGGTCCTGTTGACCCAGTTAATTGGCCCAGCCTCATTCACACTTAAGTGTGTTTATGAAAGTAGCTCAGATTTAGCTTGTTTCACATTGAGCATTGATTTATTTTGATGTTTAGGAGTTATTTTTGGTCCTCCTTTACAATTTTATTCATAAGCATGAAAAAAAAAACAAAATTGAATATTCCTATAGGAATATTACAATTCATCAGTGGATAAGATACTGATGGGTAAAGAGATCACCCCTAAAGGGGGTTCATTAGTGAGTCAGTACCAGAGCTTCAACCCTAAGGCAACTCCTGGTGGTTCATCAAACTTCACAAGCACCTAAGTTCCTCTTCCCAATTTAGTAGGTTCATCAATCCACAAGCTACCAGTGGGTTCTTCAATCCCACGGGAAATCCACTACTCTCTATATTGATTTTCATCCAACAAGCCTCTGTTAGGGTTCTTCATCTGGTATAACCTTTCTAGAGCGTGATTATTGCAATTTTATTTGTTTCCATCTCTCTATGTTTTCACCTCCACCCTGGGAGGATTTTTTCTTACAATGCTCTTCATTTAGCGTTCTCTTCCACTCTCTCTCTCTATGAGAGAATCTAAGTGCCTTCTTCTCCATTTCCTATGTGTATTTGCGATGATGTGGGAATTCTCTCTAAATAGAAAATTTGTCTTTCTCTTTCCCGGATCCATGGGACTCAACTCCTTGGACAGTGTAGCCCATGCTGCCTTTTATTTTTTTTGTACTTTTGTTGCTTATTGTTAGAGTTAAAGGACACCTAGTCATGTCCTCTTATTTTTAGTTAAATGTATTGTTAATTTGGCCCAATTAAAAGCACTTAGCTAACTAAGACTAATATTTAAAAAAACCCATTCCTCAAGCAATATCCCTCCTCAAGAATTTGGAATTTTTTTCCCCTTTCTCTCAACCTTTAATTATTTACAATTTATTTACAATGGGAAAAATATTAACTAAGGGATTTCACACTCCCTACCTCCATCCCTAAACCCCACCCATGTGGAAGTCCTGATAGTTAGATTCCTCCTCCTCCAAGTTTTATTAATATTAACTTTGACGGTTCCTTATAAGGAAACCCAAGTCTTACAAGTTTTTGGGCTGCCTTTTTGTATAATTAGGGATCCATTTTAATTATTTTTATATTTTCATAATGGAGTGGACAACAATAATATAACATAAATTTTTTCTCTTTAATATTCACAATTAAATATTTAAATGGTGAAGAGCTTTAACAACGCTCCTCTCCATTGAAAGCATTGGAAGTTGGCATATTGAAAGTGGATTGAAGCACATCAATTCTCTTCTTACTAAATTGTTAATCTCTTCTCTTTCTCATGTTAGACATTCAGGGAATAAAGTTGCTGATGAACTAGAAAATGAAGATATTAACTCTGATCCAAATATTCTTGATCTCTACTTTAATAAAAGTGTTCTAGATACTCAAAGGCAACAATTTATTGATATTTCTCTAGAATATTACTCCTCCCCATGATAGGTGAGCACTCATGACTATCCATGTGCACAAGACCCTAGTACATTTCCCACTAGTCCTTAGATTAAATGACTCCTACACTAGGTGAAAGATAGGCCTCTTGGTACAGACATGATCTCATTTAATTTATTCATTCCACAATTGGTTTGCTTCATGGAAAATATTATGTTGTTTCCCTCTTTGGAAACTCTGGGCGACCCTTTAGAAATGGTCATGGCTTTAGGAAATAGGTTGGATAATCATATTTCTAACTACTCTTTGGTAAGTGAAATCACATCGACTTAGCATCATCATTACTCATTATTTTTTTTTTTTCATTCATTTTATAGGGTCATATACCTCTTGGCACTGATTTTTCTCAAGTCTCTTGGTCAAAGGACCACTTCCCCCTCTCTTCCCTATGCATTTTGTCTAGATCATCTCTATTTTGAGGGTGGTCATCCGTTTCTCTCTCTTTTGTCTGTAACCCCTTCTTTTACTAGAGATTCTTGCTATTGGTTGATCTCGTGGACTTTTCACATTTTCCCCAAACCTTTTTTGACCTAGTCCTTAATGCTTGGATTTCATTTGCATTAATTAGTGGGTGATTGATCCTTTCTCTCTCTACAAACAAATGTATCCCCTTTTCTCAGTTCTCTTAGTTGTGGTCACTATTAAAACTGACCTAATTGCAGGGGGTGTCACAACTCTAGGTTGCCACCTAACACTAGAGATAAAATAAACACTGATGATATGCTATAGCTTTGAGGGAGAACACTCTCCCCTTAATTTGTATAGAAATTCATAATATAGATTAAGAGGATAAAGTGGAAAGGAACTCCCTGTCTAATGTATAAGTAGAGGGTAGTGTGGGAATTAGATCCCCACCATATTTTACACTCGCACTAGGAAAACAATATATCACAAAACTATACACTTGTACTAATAAATCAAAAAAATTATGGGAAATTTTTGTGTGGAATGATTGGGAACTCAACAATAAATTCCTCTCAACATTAAATAAGTGTAACTCTAGCTGAAGAAGCTAAACTCTGAATCATCCTTGATGGCAAGGAAGTTAGATAACTTCGGGCTCACTAGTTCTGAAGGGATTGCAAAGGCTCCTAAAACTATAAAGATGGATTCGCTTTTTAGTAAAATGTTTATGTTATTAATTTTTGTTCATATTTGAAAAGACCATCATAGGAACTCTTAAGATAGCTTTCCAATTTAGGGTTGCACCAGGTTTGGATTTTCATCACAAAGGTGGATGATGATAAGGTATAAATAAGTTCAATGATTTCGTTGATGGGAAAAATTATAAGTACATGGTGTTTTTCATTTCAATACACTTTTTGAGTGGAAAAGGGGAAATTAGATCCAAATCACTTGGAACATGCGATAATCATGGCTCTACTTACCCATAGTAAATGCATTTCAATTTTCAATGTCAGGACTTAGCCATTTTTCTCCTCACTTGCATGTATTTTGTGATTAAAAATTTCCTAGAATCAGAGAGTCAGAATTTGGTGATGTAGTATCCCTAGTTTTGGCCTCTGTATCATATTAAATCAATTATGTAAATGATGTAAATATTCTACTATGGATTCCTAGCATGTAGCTCAAGGCCATAGTTTTAAGTTTAAATATTATAGTTTATGTCCAAACTTTATCAAACTCTTAACTTGTATTATTGTGTTACCAATTTTGAATTGATATTATGGATTAACGCAACTTATTTGTGCTATTAATTTGGTTTCCCTAATTACAAACCAATAAATACCTATTAATAATGTTATTATTTTGTTAGGAGACAATAGAATTTTTTTTCCTAATTTAGAAAAAAAAAATTATAATATAGAAAAATGGTCATAATAAATATTTATATTTAAGGATATATAAATTTATAACATTATATAATTATCTATTTATATAACAATTTACTATTTTATTTATATAATTTAATTTAAATATCATATCATAAAAGAACATATTATGGAAAATATTTATGTTCTTTATATGAATTTATGAATTTATCTAATTTTATATATTTTAATAATAAATGTTGAAATTTGCAACAAGAAATATTGAAAATGGCAACAAGAAGAGGCTTCTAATTTAATTTTCCCTTAATTAAATTAGAAGTAAATTGTACTTCCACATCACATGAAAGATTGTACGAGTTAACTAAGTCAGGAAGACTTAGTTAGCTCAGTCAATTCGATTTGAGGGTCAAACTAGAGGTATTTAGAGTGTCTCGTACATTTTAGGAGCACTGGTTGAGTTTATTGTGAGTTGTAATTAATTAAATTAATTTATTTGAGTTAAAATTAGTTTAACTAGTTCTAACTGATGAAGGAACTAGTGAGTGGTCAAGTGAATTAAATCTGATTCAATTCACATGGAGTGATCAATAAAATAACTGATAATTCACTACAAATAATCCATGCATGTTAGTTCTGAGGAACACCCAGTTGTGATTGGAGTTAAATGGAAGTGTACTATCAGTTTAATAATTCTCCGGGTTGTACAGATGGTGCATGCAGTCAAAGGAAGAGCCTAAAGGAACTACACAGTCCAATGGAGAAAAATTCCTATTAAATACGGGCCTAATTCCTCATTGAACTGCACAAGGAAGTAGGATCTTGGAAGGCTAGGAAATTGGCTAAATATTGGCCAACGTCATCATGGGGAGATTGAGACAAACAAAGATAGTGCAGCGAGCTCTCAAGCCCGAGAGAAGCATTTTATTGTTCTCATATTATTTGAATTATGGAATATATAGATAACATGGTTTTTAGCTGAGGCTTTCCTGAGATAAATAATTGTGTTGTGCGTTTGAAATTATTTCTCTTTCTTGTTCATGTGATTGTGCGAACGTAATTCGTTTCCGTAAATTGTAGAGTAGATTCAAGTATTTTGTTTTAGCATATTACAAATATAAATTTAAATATACATGGATTTTCTACATATTATCAAAGAATGAATCACTATAGAAGAGAAGAATACGAGTTTGTTTTGAGCAGGTGAATCAAATTTGCAAGTCTACACTTCAGGACCAACAGTAGGATCATGATGTCTTTCTGTGGATTAAGACTCGAATATGATATTGAGGGTAGTTCAAATTACATAGCTTGGAGATACATGATGGAGGAAGTGTTGGAATAAAATGGGTTGAAGTTCATAGAGAGTGATATTCCTAGGCTGGCAACAACAGATGCTCAAAATCAGGATGCGTGGAAGAAGAATGTAGCAAAGGCAAGAAGGATCCTATTAGAAGGAGATTGAGATCATATATTCTCGAACCTCCATGGAAAGGAAACTACATATGCTATGAGGTATGAGGAAGGCCTTAATATATTTTTTTTGGAACAACAACGAACACATGAAGCTGGTGTTGAAGGACAAGCTCAGAAAAATCAAGATGGAGGAGGGTGACACAATACCAAAATACTTGAAGAAGTTCACTCAATGTCAGGATGAGGTTGGAAGTGTTGGTGTTACCATTCCCAAGCATGATTTGGTGTGCCTAGCACTTTTAGCCCTTCCCAAGAGCTGGCATAGCTATCAGGATTTGGTAAATGGGAAGGAGGAACTACTAGAGTGGGAGTGATTGTGGTCCGATTTGGTGCAGGAAGAGCTTAAGAGAAACACCAGAGACGGGACCTCTTCCAAAGAAGAGGACTTTGAATTATTCAGTAAATCAAAGAAATCCAAGGGAAAGAAGCCCCACTGTGAAGAGGGAAAGAAGAAATACATTTCAAAAATCAAGTGTTTTCATTTTCACAAGTTCAAGCATTATTCCACGAGATGTCCACAGAAGAAGGAAAGCAAGAAGGAGCCTGTAGTAGTAGTAGCAGGTGAAGATCTAGCTTTGCAATTCGAGCTTTATTTTACTCTCATTGCATGCATGGCAAGAACGGTACTCGGAAGCATTTCATATCTCGACAACGGTGCCTCGTTCCATATGATGGGGAATAAAGATCTATTTAGTGACTTGGAGGAGAAAGACCTCAAGCATAACATAGAGTTTGGAGATGATGGGAGGTATAAAACGACCGATACTGGTATAGTTACTTTTCAGAGGGAGTCTGGCTCACCTCTCAAACTCACATATGTGTTGTTTGTTATAGGACTAAATAAAAATCTTGTTTCCATGGCGATATTGGAAGACCGTCGCTACAATGTGATATTTAGAAAAGGGAAGGTTTTCCTTGGTCACAACGCCATGAGACAGGTGAAGCAGATCAATTTTTGAGTCAAGAAATTGTATTCACTTGAGGTCGAAGATGCATGAAAATATTTGAGGAGCAAGGAAAATTTTAGAGATTTCGTGGTTGAGAGGGAGCATGAATTACCTCTCAACATGCAGCCTTAGAAGAAGTCTTAGAAAGTTGTGGAACAAACACAATTCGAGAAGCAGAGAGCAGGTTGAGTGGAGACATCCACTCAAGCAAAGGCCTCTAGTAGGGGGAAATTTCGAGCCAAGTGGGTAGAGGGAACACATGCAACCATACCTCCAGTGAGAGGTGGGGCTATGTGAAATAATAGTCCCAAGAGTGCAGAAATTTGGGCAGGTTCCATTGAGATGTTTTGTCTCATGGATCATTACCTTTCTACCGGGGGTCACAATACACAGTAGCAGGATGGATCCCTGGTGTTTGATGTAGTCAGATGTTAGAGTGAAAGATGTATAAACTGGCATCAGTAATATACTGGGGAGCACAGAGCAGAGTTGGCAACTGTGTAGATGACATATTGTAGAGTTAGCAACAACGTAGAGTTTTCAGTAGACAATATAGTATCTAGTACTAGTCAGAGACTCTGTTGACAAATGCATCATACTGATCATAATTGATTCAGTTTGGATTCTTTTCATTTCTAGAAGTTGTAGTAGAAACAACGCCAGAGAGAAATTTTGCATGTAGAACATTCCAAAGGTACAGGACCAGGATAGAGTTAAGTTCCTTCCTTATTGAGAGGGGGTATTGAAATTTGCAACAAGAAATATTGAAAATGGCAACAAGAAGAGGCTTTGAATTTAATTTTCCCTTAATTAAATTAGAAGTAAATTGTAATTCCACATCAAATGACAAATTGTACGAGTTAACTAAGTGAGGAAGACTTAGTTAGCCCAGTCAATTCGAGTTGAGGGTAAAACTAGAGGAATTTAGAGTGTCTCCTACTTTTTAGGAAGCATGGTTGAGTTTAGTGTGAGTTCTAATTAATTAACTTAATTTATTTGAGTTAAAATCAGTTTAACTAGTTCTAACTGATGGAGGAACTTGTGAGAGGTCAAGTGAAATAAATTTGATTTAATTCACATGCAGTGATCAATTAGATAACTGAAAATTCACTAAAATAGCTCATGCATGTCAATTCTGAGGAAGACCTAATTGAGATTGGAGTTAAAGGGAAGTGTACTATTAGTTATATAATTATCTGGGTTGTACAGATGGTGCATGCAGTAAGAGGAAAAGCCTAAAGGAATTGTGAAATCTAATGGAGAAAAATTCCTATTAGATAGGGGCCTAATTCCTCATTGAATTGTGCAAGGAAGTAGGAGCTTGGAAGGCTGGGAAATTGGCTAAGTATTAGCCGAGTCAGCGTAGGAAGAGTGAGACAAACAAAGATAGTGCAAAGAGATCTCAATCCTGAGAGAAGAATTGTATTTTTCTCATATTCTTTGACTTATGAAATATACAGATAGTGGGGATTTTAGCTGAGGCTTTCCCCAAATAAATCTTTGCGTTGTGCGATTTAAATTATTTCTCTTTCTTGTTCATGTTATTGTGCGATCGTAATTGGTTTCCGCAATTTGTAGAGTAGATTCAAGTATTTTGTTTTAGCATATTGCAAATATCTGTTTGAATCTACATGGATTTTCTATAAGAAATATTATGAAAAAATATGATTAAATTTCATGATATTATCTATTATCTTGTTCAAATATTTTATTATATATATTTAGTTAGGAAAGATTATAAAAAATTACCATTAAACCTATCTCGCTTTGGAGACCATTTTAGTCATCCATTTATATTTACATTTATGCATGTTATTTTATATTATTTTTATAACCATTTTTGTGATTTTTTTATATCATTTTTATAACCATTTTTGTAATCAATTTGTATTGATGTATGCATTTTTTATATTATTATTATTATTTTAATTATAAACACAATTATTAACTCTTAATTATTTTTATAACACTTTTAATAATCAATTTAACAATTTCAATAATCAGTTTATATTAATGTGTAGTTTCTTTATATCTATATATATATATATATATATATATATATATATATATATATATATATATATATATATATATATATATATATGTATATTGTAATTTCGGTAGGTAAATTGTATTAAATCATATACAAATAATTAACATAATGTAGTTTTTATATGTCTATTAATGTGCTACAAGGAATCCAATATAGTAACATAGGCATTATTGTTTTATCCAAGGGAAAAGTCTCAAACTAATAATAAAGCCTATAAGATACTGCCTACTCAATATATTAGGACCTATTTTGTCTTGAGGGCCTCTTCTATCATCATTTATCCTCAAAATAGTACACATAAGCATAACACTAATTGCCATGATAGAGTCTATTTAATAGGGGAATTCACCTAGATAGTGACAGGTGGGCTTGTGTCCTCTTTTGAGTCTATAAATTCCAAATTAGTGAGTTGTCTATCCATTGTGTTACCTTGGTATCTAAATTTCTGATTTGTTTATGTACCTCGTCCAATCATAGTAAAATTTCCTCCTATTAATTTGATCTTTCTACTAATAACGTATCCATTATGGTATTGATTTTCCACTAGATATCCATTGTCTGCATGATTTTGTTGTGCCTTACCCTTGTATAGTTTGTATCTGGAACCTATTTTCCAACTTACTCCAAGAATTATTTATTTTCCATAAATCAGTGTTCAACCTTGGATTCCTTCTCCACATTATTAATTTTCCTTCGAATTGTGGAGGGGTTTTGTTGTAGTAAACATCTGAGTTGATTTCTCTGCTATTGCATGGACTTTGGGAGTAGACAAACATGAATTATTGTGGTGATCTCTTCTTGCATGAGAGCCCCTTCCATGAGGCATGATTTTCCTCCAACAATATGAATAAAACCAAAGATGAGGTAAGCGTGGAGTACCAATACTTAGTTAAGAGGAGAAATTGAGACAAGTTTTATAATGAAATGGCTACATTTGTGTCCTCCAAACCAAATAAATTTCCATGTCTCTGAGACTACCCACCATTAGGCCTTAGCAAACACAGGTCTCCCAATAGAGGAACGGATATTTTGTAGAGATAAAGAGATCAAGATGTAGAGATTCATAGAATGGGGACTTGTGGAGAATCCCTTATTCTTGACTCTAGTGATGCCCTTAGAGTGAGACATTTTTTCTAGATTGAGAGCATAAAATAGACCAAAATGAAGAGAACGATGCTCAATTAGGACTAGTGGATGGGCTTTGAGAGGATTCTGGGTTGAGTAAGGGCTTATTAAAATTACAAATTGGTGTTGGAAAAAGGATGCAGAAACCCAAGACTTTGGAGCCTTTATAAATTTTTTCCCCGACCAACCTAGGTTTCCAATATAGGATAACTAGATCAGCATAGGTAGGAAGCCATGCAAAGTAGCCACAATCATAGAACCAATCAAAGAGGACAACACAAATAGGAGAAAGGTTGAGATTGAAACTTAAAAAGTTGAGGATGGGTATGAGGAGATCAAAAGGAACCTTAGAGGAAAAAATTTTGTTGAGCTGAGACAAAGAGATTTCTATTCCATTTGATAGCAGTGTCCCAGACCTTGCAAATCTGATTAAGAAAAAATCAACCAAGTGCAAAAGACTTACATTTTAAAAGTAGACCTATTCGTAAAATTTTGTCAAAGCAGAGGTCTCCAACATCGTGATTTTTGAAAATACCAATAGTTTCATGTTACCGTGTTTCTATCTTCTAAGTTTCCAAATGATATACCATGTTTTCATTATGATTATTGGGCCAATGCATCTCTGTCTTACATAGTAAATTCTTTGGAGTGAAGCATGATCACCTTGTAGAACCATGCTAACTTACGAACTGCTTCGATCGCTCTTTTTATTCTTTGGAGTGAAGCATGATCACCTTGTAGCACCATGCTAACTTATGAACTGCTTTGATCACCCTTTTTATGGTTGCATGAGGGGCATAAAATTGTACCACATTTCCCTAAAAGATAGATGGTGTTGTCATCCTTTGTAAAATTTTTTCTTTCATATATTATAAAATTCACTTGATTACACTTAATATTTACTCATGGAAAATATTGTTTTAATTTATGGGTGAAATCTCGAAGTTGGGAAACACTTTTTGGCGAATGGCTAGAATTTGGGTGAAATTTTTAATTTCTCATTTGAGAAAATAGTCAACTCCATTTCTCGACCGAGATTTATTAAAACCCTCATCTGAGATATTTTTAAAGTTTTTCCCGAGAGTTTGATTGGGCTTGACTAGAGTTAAAATACTCTCGGACGAGAGTTAAGTATTTTCTCGTCCGAGAGTTTTATTGACATAAAACCTTGGGGAAACTCTCAGACGAGAGTTTTTTTAACTCTCATTCGGAGAGTTTTATTCTTATAAAAAAACCCCAAAATTCCTGTCTCGCCCGGCATTCGGCACTTTTGTTTTCATTTTGGAGCTGACGTTTTCGCAGACTGGAGCTGTCGTTTTAGACTGGAGTTGTCGCTGCTAGGCATTCGAGCCATCATGATTCTTATAGCTAGGTAAGTCTCTTCACTTGTTGCACTTGCTTGATTTTCCGAGGTAAAATTGCAAAAATCCAAAGATTATTCAATTAAAAGGAAGATCAAGAAGCACAGGAGCAAGGTTCTTCACTATGACAGCATACTGCAAAATAATCCCTTCACTAGTCCTATTCTGATTTCTAAGAAGAAGAAACAGCGACCCAAGGCTAACCCTCCTCCTACAAAAACCTCAAGTCTGAAGCCTTCTCAGGTACTTCCTTTTCAATTCTTATTTGTTTTGGAATCCCTTAATTCATTCCTGACATACCAACAACTTCTGTTTTCCAACTGCATTTTAGTTTAAAACACTATAGGCTAAAATTTTATTGTTATCGTGCGAACTTATTATAACACGACTGGAACTCAACCACCGACCTTCACACACATATGGTGTATGCATATATATGTATGTATTAGTGTGTTGTTGTATGATTGTATGGACATACTTTTGGGGACGGGCATTGTAGGGCACATCCCCTTTCCCTAGGGCATACCTTCTCCTTCCCTAGGACATCGCTTGGAAAATGGGTGACATTCATGGAACTTACCCAACATCCATAGTGACAGCCAAAGATCCCTCAATTGTTTCGGGGTTTCTCGGCTGCACCCTGCCTAAATTTCTCCTCTTAGGCGCCAATTTTGCGAGAAGGAAGAAATCCCCTAACAAAGTTAATTTAATATCTGTGTAAACAAACACTAGAGTCACAAAATTTGGACTCGGTAAATCCAAAGTAGAGAGTCAACACAATGTCTAGGCAAAAATCGACATTAATTTGTCTTATTAAAATGCGAGGGAACACACACTCAAAAAATCAGGGAACATAATCTCAGCAAAACCAGACAAAACTCAACACAATACAGTAAACTAATTAACAAAAACTGAGTCAACCACAATATCCCATGCCCAAAGGGCCACAACATTCCACTTCTTGATTTTGAAACGTTTGTCCTTATTGGTGGAAGTGCCTGGTCTGGCTTGAGAGCTGGAACCCTCGCCATAGGGGACGAGAATCATATCTACTTTTGTTGAAGCCATTTTCCGCTATAACAAATTCTAACAGTAACAAACCTTGGCAGCTGGTGATTTCACTCCGAGGCCAGGGATCTGAATAATATTGCAATAAATTTCACATTTGCAAACATAAAAATTTTGTATTGAATATAATGAGTTTAAAAAATAATGGATTTATGTTTAGGGTTTCATTCTTTGTTTGTTTTTTTCTTTTATTGTGGATTTAAAGAATATTTTAGGATAGCTTGATTTTTTTAAAATAGCTACATAGTATGGTAGAACAATATGACCTGCCCTTTTGTGCTTGTTCGAAATAGTAGATTCATTTTCCTATTCTATAATAATTGAATACACTTGAGCAATCACAAAAGATGAAGTATGCCCTGCAAATTTGAATATGTATGGCCTGTGCATGGAAAATATTGATACAATAGTGTATAGTCTATTGTGCTTGCTAGTCACTTCAATGATATGCTCATCTTATCCTTGAATGTGATCTTCCCTTCTCCTATTCTCTTGCTCCTTTATGAGGTGTGACCGAACTCTTCTATCTTGTCCTTTTTATGCTTTGAGAGAAGATAACTAATCTCCTCAATCCTAGCAACTATTCTCCTCAATCTTAGTTTCCATCTATCTCAATCTTGAAATGTAAGGCTATGTTTAAGTCTTAATCGAAGTCACTAATGTTCTAGAAATTATAGAACATTTCATTTATATTCCTAAGAATAATTGAATTCAAAACACAAGATTTTCACATTCATTTTTTATTTTTCAAGTGAAATTACAAGATATAGTTCTTAGTGACCATCAAAGAAATGTCTCAAACTACTTCTTAAAGCCTATGCAAGAAGTTCTTGTTCGAGGTACATTTCTCAATAACAGTAAGTTAATTTGATATCAATTAGAGGGACATTGGAAATATACAATCAATCACATATCATAAATCACTTCAAGAATGCAAGAAGTGCAATATAGGAAAGAGAGACATGAAAATTACTTGTTTCTCACCCAATTATCCAACATCAGTGACTTGATTGTATAGAGAGAAGTGAGGTGCTCTTACAACCTTTGTGGAAGAGATGTGTCATATACATACTCATAAAACTAATAAACTTAAATGGAAAATTTTGATGTCCGATGCCTAATGTAAAAAAACAAGAAGAAAGAGTTGATGTAAAAAACTAAAGGCCAAATGATTTTAGCTCGAGTGGTTTGGTGAACAATTTGTTTCCGTATCTTTATAGCTTTAAGCCTCTACACATATGTTTTAACTTCAATATGTTTGTGGCATTTCTAAATTATTTGTAGCTGGTGTAATTTTGGTATTTGATATTTCAAATTTATTGATTCTGTAGAAATTCTTGACCTAATTAAAAAAAAAAAATTTAAAAAAATAAAATAAAATTGGAAATATAGATCCATCTTAATCTTGAATCTTTCAAATATCGATAGATTTTCATTTGGGATTTTCTTGATGCCTCTTGGTTCTTATTACATCTGGGTTGAAGATGGATATTTTCTAGTATATATACAAAATGGTGCTCAAGGGAGAATGATTTCTATATATAAAATAAATGAAATCCTTTAATAACACCTAGAGTGAAAAAACATGTTTTGACAATTACATAAAGTCAATGAGCAACTACAGTGTGTTTGGGATTACATCCTCGATGTTTCAGAAATACATTTCCAAGAGTGTCTATAGGTTGGGTAACTCTAATGTAATGATGGCTGATGTTGTCAGTGGACTTGACTCTATGGTCATGGATATCAGAGCTCAACCTCTAATGTGTTAATGCATTTGTTAAGTGGTGTGTCATTGCCACTAGCATTTTCAAAAATCAAAATTGATTGGGCTTAAAGAAAATTTCCCAAAAATGGCTATCCAACACCCCTTAAACAATAACAATATTTACCAAATCCTTCAAAACGTATAGTATGTGAAAGTATAATGGCTCAAGGTTTGGGATAAACATAAAGAAACATTTGGTGGTGGATCACCATGGCCCTTGGGGGTTAGGCCCCCATCATCCACAACAATTTTATGTTGGGAAAAATACTGAGCGGGGGGGGGGGGGGGTGGGGGTGGGGGGGAATCAATATTTAGAGCCGACTTAAAATTTTACTTTTCCTTTCTCTTTAAAACCATATGTTACATTACCGAATCCAACTTGAAGTGTCCAGAGATCTTATTGCATCATTCAATCATCGATGTTTATAAATCGCAAACTACAACATAAATAATAGAACAAACCATCAACCAAAAGTAACACATATGAACACCAAATATTTAAGGTGGAAACCCAAGCACTCGGAAAACCACCGCCTAAGAATCAGTCAATTCCTATTATAAAGAAAACTTCTTACACCCCATGTCATGCACTTATACTGCATGCACCCACCCTGTAATTGCCAAATCTTTTCTTTTTTACCGGTACTCATCGGAAGGGAGCTCCAACTCCCCTCGATTTCCACCCGCTTTTACCGGCAGATACTTCCACTTTCATACAAAAGCTTCAACCCCTGTATCTCACTAGATTTCGCCTTCATCGACTTCCGTCTCATCATTTCTTGCCGATCATAGTAGATTCATCGTTTCTGACTGTATCCCCATAGGTGCATCGTAGATTCAGATTTATCAATTAAGATCGTGTCTCTTCCATTGCATATTCCAGAGAAATCAGACACTACCACCTCGCACGCACACCCCGTATTCTATTTCTCCTCCTTATGTTTTGCTTTTAGTAAAACTATTAGAGTCAAAACCATCCAACTCAATGATGGTGTACCTCTTCTTTTTATTGGAATTTTTATTTATCAAATTCGTGGAATTTGATAAATAAATATTATTCACACCCTTTGATAATTAAATATTTATATTAATAATCCGTGCTTTTATCAAATGACCTTTTTAAAATAGACCTTTGGATTCAGCCCCACATGCATAATCGACGGCTTAATCAATATTATTTAAAAAATTGGGGCCCACATAAATACGCGCATGGTACCATAAGTAAACTTTGCGCAAGTCTAGCGTCCGATCACCGTTAGATAGCAAGCTTCCAGATCAACGGCATATATGCATATCGCTCGACCTCCGATGCCGAACGTTAACATGCGATGTCCCACCGTACTTTGGTTAATCTTCGTGCACATTCCTCATACGACCACCGTTCGATGGCTCCTTCCCAGAGCAACGACTTGTATCGATATCACTGGGCATCCTGGGTCGAATAATAACGCGCGATGGCGCGCCGTGGTAAGCGGTTTTGTGAAATCGTACAGGGACGCGTGTCGCCTATTCTATGGAATCACTCCCCACCTCTTGAATACCACTTTCCCGTCGAAAGCGGTGCGATGAAAACCGAAAACCGCTTGTACTGTTCCTCCTTTGTGGTTCCGCCCTTCGCTTAAGGTTCTGTCCTTCCTTCCTTTTGTTAAGTTCTACCTTTTTCCTTCCAGGTTCCGTTCATGATTCCAAAAGGGGTAGTCTGGGTTTGCGCTATCCTTCTTACTTGGTCTATCTTCGGCAGGATTTCCAATAAACAACGAACCAATGTAGTTCTCTTCCGACAGGATTTTCTCTACCATTATGATAGAGTTAGTTATACGCAGGCTTCCTTTATGAGGGGAATGAATTCAATAGAGTTTCAGGGCATTCCATACGAGGATTGAACCAATCAATACCCAAATACACTCGGTATTCTCCATCCATCAGAGTATCACCAGAACACAATCATACACAGGATTTCCTCGATCAGGATGCATACATACACCGAATAAAACTTCTCATATGATTTAATTTCACAGGGACACAAATATCCTTCCTACTGAATTTAAGTTGCTCCTTGAATGATACTACTCTCTGTAGATGCACTCTTTCTCTGTTCTTCTCTGCTGACCTTTGTCCTCTATTATGCTTCTTTTCTCTGTTCCTAGTTACTGTGTCAGATGCCAATTCCTTTTCCACTTCCTTTGCCATCAATGACAATATTTCCAACAATCTCCCCCTTTGGCATTGATGGAAATACTCTTCCTCTGATTGTCTTATAGAAGCCCTTTGTTGTGTTTTCTCCCCCTTTGACATCAATGGCAAAGAGTTGATCAAGATCCTTTGAACCGACAAAACCATGCTCCCCCTGAGATCATGCTATTTCTTCAAACATAATATAACAAAATGACTTATAAATGCCAACAATGCATCCTTTTCATATGACCAATTCTCCCCCTTAGCCTGTGCATTCAGAGATGCCAAACAGCACCTCACAACCAATTTAATATTCTGTATTTAGGTAGATCTGATCCTCTGCATGGCAGAGACTACTCCCAGTTTCTGTCTGAGATATTCGAACGCTTCCCTGGGTAGAGGTTTGGTAAATATATCAACAACTTGTTCTTTGGAGGGAACATATTCCAATTTCACCTTTTTTTCAAGAACTTGTTCACGTAAGAAGTGATATTTGATGGGAATGTGCTTGGTCTTGGAATGCATAACATGATTCTTTGAGATACTGATGGCACTTGTATTGTCACACATAATGGAGATAGGAGGTGAACAGTTGATTTGAAAGTCTTGTAAGGTTTGCATCATCCAGAGAAGTTGAGTGCAACATGATGCGGCAGCCACATATTCTGCTTCTGTTGTAGATAAAGCAATAGAGCTTTGCTTATTGCTAAACCAAGATACTAACCGGGGCCCCATATAGAATGCACCACCACTAGTGCTTTTCCGATCATCAAAACTTCCAGCCCAATCTGCATCAGTGTATGCATGAAGAGTAAGATCAACATTCTTTGGATACCATAGTCCAAAGTCTTGAGTTCCTTGTATATATTTGAATATTATTTTCACAGCCTGAAGATGAGACTCTTTTGGATTAGCTTGAAATCGTCCAACAATCCCAACTGCATGCATGATGTCTGGTCTAGTCCCAGTGAGATAAAGTAGACTTCCTATCATAGATCTGTTTTCCGGTTGATTCACCGTGGGGAATCATTAGAACCGAGATTTCATCCCCCGTTATCATTGGTGTACTTACAAAGTTTGCAATCTTTCATGCCAATTTCAGATTTGCTTGATAGTATTTTTATTTGTGATAAGAATATACCATTTGTTGCTGTTGCACTTGCAAGCCAAGAAAGAATGTTAGTTCCTCAAGTAAAGACATTTCAAATTCTCACATATCGAAGCCCTTATTACGATCATAGACTCTTCATTACTTCCAAAAATGATATCATCAACATATACAACCACAATCAATAGTTTGTCATTTTCAGTTTTTGTATATAAGTTGCTATCAACAGACCCCTTTGAAAATCCTTGTTGATGAAGATATTTGTCAAGATGATAGTACCATGCCCTTGGAGCTTGTTTGAGACCATATAGAGATTTTTTAAGTCTACAAACAAGTTTTTCATCATTTTCCAAAATGAATCCTTCTAGTTGTTCTATATAAACTTCTTCTTCTAGATTTCCATTGAGAAAAGCATATTTAACATCCATTTGATAAACTTTTATTTGTTGGAGGCTTGAAAAAGCAAGAAACATTCTTATATTTCCAAGTCCTAAGCATGTGGAGCAAAAGTTTCTTCAAAGTCTATACCTTCTCGTTGAGCATACCCCTTGCAAACAAGCTCAGCTTATTTCTTATAACATCCCCATTCTCATTTAACTTGTTTTGGAATATCCATTTAGTTCCAATGACATTTTGTCATGAGGTCTTGGTACTAGTTCCCAAGAGTGATTCTTTTCAATTTGATCAAGTTCTTCATTCATGGCTTGAATCCAACATTCATCTTTGCTAGCTTGATCGACATTGTGTGGTTCAATAGTGGATAGAAATGCCAGATAGCTAGAAGATCCCACAAGAGTCCTTCTTGTTTGTACACCTGATCCCTTTTCTCCCAAAATTTGAGATTTTGGATGATTCTTTTGAACATATCTCGATGGAGCTTTTTCAGGTAATTCATCTTCGGGTTCTTCATTGGGTTCACTGTCAATATCATTTCTATTTGGTGTAGAAGGATATATGTCATCATCGTCTTCATCTATTGTTTGTTTTTCTTCTTTTGGAGCTGCAAGAGACTCATCATGAATAACATCTATACATTCAACAATCTTCAAGCTCCTTTTATTGTAAAATTATATGCCCTAATTCTAGAGGAGTAACCCTGAAATATTCCTTCATCTCAGTTTCCTGGGTTCAAACATTCTCGGTTTTTCATCATTATTTTTGAGTAAAACATTTGTTTCCAAAATTTAAAATGCTTTACAAATAGGAAATACTATACAGAAGTTCATGGAGTTTTATCAGTTTATTTTGTACTTAACATGTGCCTCCCCTAGAATATTTACTGACATAAAATGCTTCTCCCCTAAAATGTGTCATTTCATCAGTTCCTGAATCATCAGTTTACACCCTACCATTTTTTGAACTGCTCTGCTCATTCTTATTACCATTCTCAGGAGTGCAAAATTTTAAAACCGTCTTTTTATGCCATGTTGTTCACAAAATTCAAGGAATTCATCTGATGTATATTCTCCTCCTCGATCAGATCTAAGACACTTGATTTTTAGATCTAATTCATTTTCAACCAGTGCTTTGAAGATCTGAAATTTCTCAAATGCTTCATCTTTGTGTTTAATCAACCCAATCCAACACATTCTAGAGAAATCATCAATGAATAAGATATAATATTCTTCACCACGTGGTGAATTTTTCCTCATAGGTCCACATATGTCAGTATGAATGAGTTCAAGAGGCTTAATTGATGATCCTTCCTTGGCATTAAATTGTACCCTGGTTTGCTTGCCGAATTGGCAAGATTTGCATATGATATTTTCAGGTAGAGTAATATTGGGAAGATCACGAATAACTTTAAGTCTACTTGATTTGTTGATTTGAGAGAAGCTCAGATGCCCCAAAATTCTATGCCATAGCCAATTTTCTGAAGATTTACCGCACATTGTCTCTGCAATTCTTCAATACATACAGCTATTGGAGTTCTTTTTCCTTTTATAATTGCTTTAATTCGTATCAAGATCACGTACCACACATTCTTTTGAACTAAAGACAACTTCAGTTCCTTGATCACACATTTGACTTACACTTAACAGGTTATGCGTTAATCCATCCACATACATGACTTCATTAGCTTTCACCTTTTCTTTTAGAAAAACAGACCCTTTTCCCTTAATGACCGCAGGAGTATCATTTCCAAATGTAACATTCTTTTCCTTTTCTAAAGCACTATATTCTAGAAGTTTGGTTTTGTCACCTATCATGTGTCTTGAGCATCCAATATCAATGTACCATTGGTTTTATTCATCTTCTGCAAATAACGCTATGCCACAATTTTCAACCTGTAATTCCTTCTTTTTCCATACGTTGGAGCTTGAAGGAACATGTTCTTTTGGCTGAACTTTGCTCCTGCATTCAGATTCTTCATGGCCAAAATTATTGCAATAAGCACATTCAACTTCATTTTGAAGAGGAGAAAAGTTGTTATAAGTATTCTTCTTTGTTTCAATATCAATCCTTTTCTTTCTTGCTTCTCTTGTCATGATGGTTTTATATGCAACATATTGAACAACTTTATGACCAAAATTGTGACATGAGAAACATTGTCCATTGAAGAAGAAATTTCTGCAATCATAAAATCTTCTACTTGAATTTACATGTTGATTGGTGTTTCTTTGAAAGACATTCCTGTTAGTATTCTTTGAATTGATATGATCATGCTTTACCTGTGAAGATTCTTTATTCCCTTGCTGAGTGGCCGCATGTTGTAAACCAGCTGTAACTACTTTTATATAATTTGGTGTTGAAGCCTGAGAAGATTCTCCGATATATCCAAGACCTGTCTTTATAAGAGGAGAACGTTGTACCTTGATAATCTCATCTAAGGTTTCAGATCCTTTAGCAAATCTAAGATTCAGAGTCTTTACTTTCTCAAGTTATTTTCTTAGACTTACTACTTCACACTCTAATTTCTCATTGTGTTTCTCTTTTTCTTCAAGCTGATTTTTCAAAGTTTCTATGGTTATTTTACTCTCTTCTAAGAAAATTTTGAGTTTATTGTTTTCATCAAGAAAATCACTGTCTTCTAGAGCATCCACAAAAGTATCCTTTTCTTCTCTAGATTCTTTTTCAAATGCCATGAGAAGTCTAAGATCTTGTTCACATTCTTCCTCACTATCAGATAACCCATCACTGTCTTCATGAGTATAGTAACTTTTTCTAGTGCTAAAATGATTCTTATTCCTTCTTGCTACTTCCTTCCCCTTTTTATGTGTTTCTTTATGAGGACACTTAGCAGCATAATGACCAACTCTTCCACAATCAAAACATTTGAAAGGAAGCTTACCTCTGAACCGTCCTATGCCAAGTTGAAGTTTCTTTACAAATTTTATCTCATCTTCTTCTGAGATATATCCTGATCCTTCTGTTTTTTGTACTTCCTTCCCTTTTGTAGAAGTTCTAAAGACTGCTTCTTTGACTTTAGATGGTCCTCCTCTTCTCATTTCATATGCAGTTAGTATGCCATGAAGTTGCACCACAATAAGATTTTGAAGATCCTGCTTTTCTTCAAGAGCAGAAACTTTTGACTCAAATTTTGCCGTTAGTGATCTTAAAATTTTCTCAACCAGAGTAGATTCGGTTATTGTTTCTCCTAGATTTCTCATATGATTTACAATATCATCAGGTCGTAAAAAGAAATTTGCAATGCTCTCCTCGTTATCCATTTTTAGATTCTCATATTGAATTCTGAGAGTTTGGAGTTTAGCACTCTTTACCTTTGCATCACCTTCATAACTTAGAATGATTTTGTCCCATATTTCCTTTGCTGTATTCAGCTGCACGACTTTGACAAATTCTGATTCAGTTAGACTTCCCAATAGAGCATTGAATGCCTTTGCATTGGTTTCATAATTCTTTCTTTCCATCAAATCTGTTGGTACTGTAGATGGATATTGATATCCTCCTTCAACAATTTCCCATACATCTGCTCCCAGAGACTGAAGATAGGATCTCATCCTTGTTTTCCAGAAGATTAAATTGTTTTCGTTAAAGAGCGGAGGCCTGATAGATGTTGTTCCATCTTGATTGCTCATCTTGCTTGATCTTCCTTCTAGCGGCTAAGCTTTTTCAGAAGGACCTGCTCTGAAACCAATTGTTGGGAAAAATACTGAGGGGGGGGGGCAGGTGAATCAGTATTTAGAGCCGACTTAAAATTTTACTTTTCCTTTCTCTTTAAAACCATATGTTACATTACTGAATCCAACTTGTATGTCCAGAGATCTTATTGCATCATTCAATCATCAGATGTTTAGTAATCAGTAACCATGAACAGAAATAATAGAACAAACCATCAACCATAAGTAACACATATGAACACCAGTATTTAAGGTGGAAACCAAATTCGGGAGAAAACCACCGCTGCAGTAATCTCAGTCTTCAATTTTTATTATAAAGAAAACTTCTTACAATTTATGCTGGTACAGACTTATACCAGCACGCAGGCATCCACCTGCAGAAAGGCTACAACCTTTTTCTTGTTCTCCAGCCACTACTGGAAGGGAGCTCCAACCCCCTTATTTTCACACCAGATTTTACTGGCAGGATACTTCCACTTTCATACAGAAAGCTTCAACCCTCAGATTCACCAGATTTCTTCAGTTTCTTCATCAGACTTCCGTCAGGTCTTCATCATTTCTTTTTGCCAATCATAGTAGAGATTCATCGTTTCTAGATAATACCCATAGGTGCATCGTAGATTTAGATTTATCAATTAAGATCAGGGTTCGTCCATGCAGATATTCCTTAGAGAAATTTATTCATTCACAACCCTTGCACGCACACCCCGTATTATATTTCTCTTCTCCTTATATAGTTTTGCCTTTAGTAAAACCATGAGTCAAAACAATCCAACTGCTGATGGTATTCCTTCTTTTATTGGAATTTTTATTTATCAAATTCGTGGAATTTGATAAATAAATATTATTCACACCCTTTGATAATTTAATATTTATATTAATAATCCGTGCTTTTATCAAATGACCTTTTTAAAATAGACCTTTGGATCTGGCCCCACATGCATAATCGATGGCTTAATCAATATTATTTAAAAAATTGGGGCCCACATAAATACGCACATGGTACCATAAGTAAACTTTGCGCAAGTCCAGCGTCTGATCACCGTTAGATAGCAAGCTTCCAAATCAACGGCATATATGCATATCGCTCGACCTCCGATGCCAAACGTTAACGTGCGATGGCCCACCGTACTTTGGTTAATCTTCGTGCACCTTCCTCATACGACCACCATTCGATGGCTCCTTCCCAGATCAATGGCTTGTATCGATATCGCTGGGCATCCTGGGTCGAATAATAACGCGCGATGGCGCGCCGTGGTAAGCGGTTTTGTGAAATCGTACAGGGACGCATGTCGCTCGTTCTATGGAATCTCTCCCCACCTCTTGAATACCGCTTTCCCGTCGAAAGCGTGCAATGAAAACCGAAAACCGCTTGTACTGTTCCTCCTTCGTGGTTCCGCCCTTCGCTTAAGGTTTCGTCTGTCCTTCCTTTTGTTACGTTCTACTTTTTTCCTTCCAAGTTCCATTCATGATTCCAAAAGGGGTAGTCTGGGTTTGCGCTATCCTTCTTACTTGGTCTATCTTCGGCAGGATTTCCAATAAACAACGAACCAATGTAGTTCTCTTCCGACAGGATTTTCTCTACCATTAGGATAGAGTTAGTTATACGCAAGCTTCCTTTATGAGGGGAATGAATTCAACAGAGTTTCAGGGCATTCCGTACGAGGATTGAACCAATCAATACCCAAATACACTCGGTGTTCTCCATCCATCAGAGTATCACCAGAACACAATCATACATAGGATTTCCTCGATGAGGATGTATACATACACCGAATAAAACTTCTCATATGATTTAATTTCACAGGGACACAAATATCCTTCCTACTGAATTTAAGTTGCTCCTTGACTGATATCGCTCTTTGTAGATGCACTCTTTCTCTATTCTTCTCTGCTTACCTTTGTCCTCTACTATGCTTCTTTTCTCTGTTCCTAGTTACTGTGTCAGATGCCAATTCCTTTGCCACTTACTTTATTGGTAGGTCCAACAAGCTTATTGGCTTTTGGTATGGTGAGACCAATTTTTTGAAAACCACAACCAAAATAACCTAGTTAAGGGTTCTACCAAACCAAAACAAGAAAGTGGTCCATATAGACTAGTTTTTTAACCAATTTACTAAAAACAACATAAAATATTAAAAAAATACATATTCATGGACTTCAATGTAAATCCAAATAATTAGACACCAAATATGCAAATTTTAGGTAGTTGCAATGCATGGAGTTTGTAGTGTGGTTGGGTTTTTTTCCACCCAACTTCTTACCAACAACAACATAGTTAGAGGCATTATCAGTGATAACCTAAACAACATTCTCCACACCCATCTTGAGGACAATCACATTCCATAGCTAAAATAACAAGTTTGCATATTTCTCCCAGTTAGATGCATTTATTGATCTCAAAAACAAGGATCCTTGTGTGAAAATAAAAAAGGAAATTAATCATGGTAAGAGACTTTCCATCATTCGATCCATTTGAGAAAAAATCGCCTTTTTTCCCCATGATTTTTTAATCTCTATAAACTAGTCATTTATGGATTAAACATTTTGTTTAATCTATAAAAATGGCCTTTGAAGCTCTTACTAACAACAACTATGAACTATAGAGTAGATTGATAATAAGCTGAGTAGGAACTATTGAAGGGTATATCTTCATCATACCACAATTTGGCCATATACTCATAAGAATATTCCTTGTACTTATTCCAATGGTTTCAATGGTGGGCTGAGTGCAACTAGTAGTGATGGAGGAAGGTGGAAGAAAACAAAAAATACTCTCTCGTTTGGGGAATTGAAAGTGAAATTGTGGGATGCTTTTCATGAATGGGAGAAACATGTCTAAAGTGTTCCATAAAAATTATATAGTTAGAGGAGGAACCTTGAAAATTATGGCTACATTTCTATACAATCTCTCTCCTTTTCTCTATCTTAGCTTGCATCTCTTTCTGGCTGAAATTTTTCTGATTTATATTTATCAATAAGGTTCTTCATTTTCTTTATAATTTCTAGATCCTCCATAGTAAACCTCATCATGGTTTAATTTTCCCTTGAATACTAACTAAGTGTTATTCCAGACTAAAAATCCTAGCATTGGGTGGTGGGTCATCCTAGTCCTTTGGGGTTAGGCCCCAGCCATCCATGCCAAGTTTAAGATTAATAAATATAGGATTTCATCCATTATTAGTAGGTTCAAGATTATTTTCAACATTTGGTATGTTGATACCCTGTTTTGAAAACTAGAACCAAAATCAACCAGGTGAGGGTCTAACGAAACTAGAATAAAAAATTGGCTTGCATTGTCTTGTTTTTTTAACCAATTTACCAAAATAATATAAAATGTGAAAATATTAATTAAAGAAATATATATTCATGTACGTATATGTCACATGGTTTGGGTTCAAATTTGAGTTCATAAATGATTAAGTTTGATTTGAATTTAAATTTTATGATGAAGTTTGTATGAGGTTTGTCGTTGTGTTCACACATACATATTATAACATAGAAAGCATAAAATGATAAGATCAATATCAACAAAAACATATGAGCAAGCATTTTTATCAATGAACATACATGAAAATCTAGTTTAATCATCCATAGTTAGAGAGAAGCCATGTTGAGCAGAGGAACGTTGGTTACATCCTTGTATGGCATGTAACCTCGGTCCTATAGCTTGGTGAGTCACTGTAGCCTTGACCCGTGTCCATGTATGTTTTTGTAAACTTGGCTGGCGTTCGTATGCTAATGTCCATAGCTTTCTCCACCTCAATGCCGCATAATTGTAACCTTTGACCCCTATCATCGTAACATAAGCATGTGTTCCTATATGTCCTTGCGTCCTTGTAACCTCAACCTTGTAACCTTGTGCTTTGACACAAACCATGTCCTCATAGAGACAATTTAACTTATTGCAAAGGAAAATAGGAGAGGTTTTAATTGGGATTGTAAATCAAATTTCGAGATTTTGAGGTTAATAACTAAAATTTTAGGATACAGGAAATAGATATAAAAAAGTATTAACATTAACTTTTTATATGAGATCGCTAACAAAATTCCAGACATTGAAAAATGCTTACCATACTTTTTATACAATATAACTAATATTTTTGTTGGCTTCAAAATGTTGGAGATATAGTACCTGTTATCCATTGGTTGATGACATGACTGTCGATTGATAATTTGTTTTCTAATTTGTTTATGAGGGGTAGAAATTTGATAATTTGATACTATAGCAACAATGGCATCAGGCGAGCCCTCCAGAGACCCCTCCATGAAAGGAGGATTATCAGGTACATTAGTTGTTTAGTTATGTCATGTTTTCAAGTAGGTTATATTTATTGTTCGTTGTGAAAAATTGATTAATGTGAAATATTTTTGTCCTGCACAGGTGGACGCACTCATATGACTCGTGCGCCCAAACAGGAAATCGAACAAGAGGAGCCCCATAGACCTATTCCCATTTGTACCCAATTTCATAGAGCCCATTCTGAGGATTCTATTATACATGGTATAGGTACACATTAGATCAATTGCTATTTAAAATGTTCAATTTCACGTTATATTCAATGTTGAATAGGTGATTTTTTTTTTTCAAATGAAATGTGTTTAATGTGAAAAAATTATGCTCCATAGGTGCAAATGTAGGATTTGGGGTTGGCCCTATTGCTGGTGAGGGGAAAACGAGAACAATGTCTCAGCCTGTGGCATCCATCCCACACTTGGATACTTCTCCTCTAGGTAAAATCTAAAGGAAAATTTATTGTTTGACGTATGTTTAATGTGAAACTTATTGTGTGTCTCATGTACTTGTGTTATAAAACAATTTAATGTTTTGTACAATGGGTGGTAGAGATGTTCATTCCTCGGAAGGGAACAATCCTAGTATGAGCGAAGAGGAAGAGATAGTTTTTCCACGAGGTATTTTCAAATGACCAGACAAGTTTTTTAAATACAAATTTTCCTTATAAATCATTTAATTTTTAATATGTGCAATAATTTAACATGTTATAGGTGGTGGTCATCGCCCTCCTAGGGAGAGAGGTCATAGGGTTCATGAGTTTTCTCAGAATCCAAGCTTTGAGCCCCTTTACACCCATCCAGGTGATATTCCTAAGGAGATGCCTTGGGAAGACAACATCTCCTTACTTACTATTGATGGGATGAGGGAGCATTCCACGAGATTGCGCAATGAATTGCAAAGTTGCAATCTCTCTTAGTTCATCACTTAGAATGAGCTACTCTGATAAAGTGATAAGGACTTAGCCACGAGGGTTGGACCATCAACCCAAGTTTTTTTTGACATGATGCGTAGGAGGAGAGCGTCAATTATTGGTATCCACTACTACAATGAAGTTAAAAGTATGGTCACTAAAGAAATGACCTTGTCACTATTTGAATTGCGACCTGAAGACAAAAAAACATTTGAAGATTGCAAGATTCAATGATCCCAATATTGCACCTGATATTTATGAGAAGTTCCTGTATGCATACGGGAAGTTCCAAAATAATGATGAGGTGCTGCAATATTTTGTTAGGATGTTGTTTGCTCAATTCCAAGAGCACATGGACCCTAACTATATAGATACTGGGTCCAAATTCTATGGAGCTAGAAAAGGTCATACATATTAGCGACCTGATGCTATGCAAGATGTTGGGTTTAGGCCTCCAGCACATCGTTTAGCACCTCGACCACCTAGGGTAGTTACACTTATAGAGGATTTAGCCCTTATCTCCAGTGCTGCATCACAAATGAGGGAGAAGATACAAGAACATATTGCAACTACTTTAGGAGGGGTGGAAGTCAGCTTAGGGACAATCCAACCTTCATCTAGTGCAGGAGTTCGTTCATTTGTGAGTATTCCAGATGATGTGTTGAGGGAGATGGAGTGAGATGAACTTATGGAGTATGCATCCTCATGTAGAGACGTCTATGAGTGATCCATTACACAACAAATGCACACCATGGGCGAGGTATGTACAAGCATGTTTTGATATATTTTAAAATACACATTTATAAGGTGAGCTAGAGTGCATGTAACGTGTTTTTTTGTGTATATACATTTAGTCTCCAAAAACTTACGCTAATATATTTATTTAACTTATGTAGTTTACAACATTCTTAGAGCAAAATTGCCTTGCCCCTGATCCTCATTCTGTATATCATGGACATGATCATGTACAGGTGCCACATTCATTACTATCTATCTATATTTTTGTTCGTCAAATTGAAATTGAATTTATGTCACATAATTTTATATGGTATGAGTCTTAACATTATGGAATTTTCAGGTTAGCGCTACACATCAAGGGTTGCCTAAAGATATTATTCCTTCTCAGGTTCCAGTCGTGACACAAGTATCGATACTTTTCGTTAATCATATTTATAATGTTTATTATATTTATTTTCTCAAACTTTTCTATTAACTTTGGTTTCTACTTTTTAGGCTACAGATAATATTGAGATGATGCAAACTAAGTCTCAAGGAGATCGTGTAGGCTCTAGGTCAGAGAGTCTACATTAAACCATGGTAACCTCTTACCATTTATTTTTTGGTATCATTTCCACATTATAAATATACTATCTAGTGAATTTATAGATAGTTGAGAGGTTACTTTATGTATCTAGTGAATGCTAAAACTAATATTTAATTTTCAGTAAAAACATTGAGCCATAGTCAATTCACTAGGTTATTGACAGTATAGGTGCTTCATTTGGCTTAGAGGAATATGCACATTTGTTTCCTTGACCATCTCAGACACTGTCACAATGTCAATATGTTGTACTTCCTACTTAATTCCCTGCAAAATAAGGAAGCCCATGCACAAAAATCAAACATACCAAGATATTTAATCTCTCACCATGGCCTTATCAGGTTACTCATGGTACAAGCTCTAAAAAAATCAAGAAAATCCTGGGAAGAAGTCATTGCAAATCCAATGGTTGCAACTTCACTAAATGAGCCCAATGTTGTGTGACTCCACCCATTGCAATTGCGAAGGAGGAAGAATATATTGTCATGAATCCCTTGGCTAAAAAGTACCTACTAATTCATATTAAGGAAGAAGAGACAAATTCTATTACACCATAGAAGTATAGTGATATTGACGTTGAGATAATTAGTAGCAAACCAACCACCGAGAGAATGAGAAGGCATCAAAATAGGCCCCCCTGTGTTATACGAAAGAAGAGGACATGTTACATTCCTACCACCACCCAAACCCCTGCTACTCCAAAAAAAACAAGTAAGGGAAAAAGAAATCCTAGAACACCAGGAAGACACTACCCCTACTGAAACATAAGAACTAGTAGAGTTAGTGACCTAGGGTTGGAATAATTTGGTCTGGTGGCCTTGCTACTCCACAATAACCAGCAAGGAGTGCTCTACACTACATATTACTGCTGCATAACTATTTTCCTGTAATAATGTGGATGTGATCTGTCAGGGGAAACTCTATAGCTATGATAGTGGACTGCATTCCCCAACTATTTATAAGCCTATCACTTAGAGCCTTAGGTGTAGAACTACCATATGGGTTGCAATACTAGCACTTGTGGTGACCTAATTATGGTTATGGAAGACTATGGCATCAATATTCCTTAAAATATAGAATTGCAGATCATGCTTCCCTTGTGACAAGTTTTCATCTACCCAATACAAACCCTTAACAATAATAATTTGGACAATAGTATGTGCTCTCATGTGATGGAAAAATGGGAGTTTCAAGAAAAGGGGGCAGTATGTGGTTTGACAGAGTTAACAACAATCCTCTTCAAGACAGCAACAAATATCTCGTGGCAGATCATGTCCACTGTTGCATCAAAATCGATGACATTTTTCATTTGCAAGTACCCAGGTTCTATTGCAGCCCAGCAATGACAATATTCCATCCTACAAACATTTTGGTTTTGAGGTTTCCTAGTTTTACATGATGACTAAGCACAGAGGAAAGGACCATTGTATCCATGAGGTGGCTGCATTAATTCACTAATTTCAACTGGCAGCCTTATTTTGGCACATGCTACAGCAGGATAGGAAATGAATAAGCTCTAATGAGCAGTAGTTTAGAGTAGAATAAGCTCTTTTGAGCAGAAGTCTTCAATTCTTAGATTCATAGGCTTTAATGTCTTGTGCTGTGCTTTGAAGGTTTATTCATAATGACAAAGTTGTGATCTCATTAAGGACTTAATCCTTCATGCCAATACTTAAACACTGTTGCTCAATCTGGGCACAGGTTTTCACAACAAGTACTTAGTTCCATTGTCCATGGCATGAATAGTGGCAACCCATTCTATTACCATGCAACCCTCGGGAAGATTGATATTTAGTTCTCGGCTTTGTTCTCTATCCCATATATTAAATTTGAAGGGCCAAATTAGTAGATATGTCACAGTGTTTCAAACTAGGATCCTTGTGCTCCATTTGTAGTTCATCAATCTGTAATAATATCTCCCTATGAGCTTCATTATGCTCTAGTAAGACATTGTTGGGGAGCGATTTCATGTTCTAGTATAGCTCGATTACACATAGATATTAGTTTTGGCGCCCTAAAGTATGGTCTGAATCAATCACCCACTCAACCATAGAGGCCAAGACCTCCTCATAAACTTGCTCATCATGCTCAACACGAAATTCAATATTAACATAGTTGATCTCCTGTTGTATAGGATTAGGGGTTTGGGAATGATATCTCCATGCTTCCTTATGAGCTTGAAGTGTGCCTTGACCACTCCCTTCTACCTGAGAAGGGGACTCTCAATAGGATTTGGCTCTTTGTTGTGGCATTGGAGTTGTCAAGCAGGGGAGTAATCGAGTATGGGTATGCACAAAGGTGAAGACTTCAAATTTATATATCCATGTCCAAAAGGAAGGAGCTTCAATGGTTTAAACACCAGGTAATGTTGAGCGTAAATGAATTTAAAGTTGGTGAGGAGAAGGTGTAGGTTTGTGGGCACCACCGAAGGAGGTAGGAATAATACTATGGCTCATAAATGCTTCCCAAGGTGCAAGGGGGACCCAAGTATATGATTTTGTAAGCAAAAGCTTGAGTTCACAACTTAATTTCCCTACTTTGACAATTGCAAATTTTATTTATTTACAATAGACTATAATAGTGGAATAAGCCAACCATGCATTAAGGAAATTTTGTAGACGCAATATTGATTGAGACCTTTGGTGCCACCACCTGCGAACCCCTACTTCTTCATGCACTTTTTCCTCGCAGATTGCATGCCTTCACCACAGGGAAAGTCTAGCCCCAGAATAAGCATGTAAAATTAAGGAACCTGGGATAGTTATGGACCTTGGGATTATCTGTTTTCTATAATTTTCTCCACTTGCATTTTTTATTTCCTCATTTTACAATCAGCTGTTGTGATTTATTTCCTTTAAAGCCTAAACGAGTTCTTTTCAATATCCATTGGTTTTATTCAAGAATCGAGTCTCAATGTCTGTAACAGGTATACATAATCCTAGAGTATTTGGAAACCTACAAGAAATATTATAAGCTTCCTTTTGTCCCTATTATTCTCTATGGCTAAGGTCCGTGCTTTATTCCTTTTAAAAATATTTGTTTTGGTTACAATTTCTAAAGTAGTAGTACCATGCAGGGATTGGAACAGAAGCAAATGGGGGCATGTTTACAAATTCTTGCGGTCTCAAGGTTTTGTTTCTTCCTATGATACTGCTCACCACTACACAGACAGTGATGCCGATGCTCATAAGGTTTGTACCATTTAGCTGTATGCTGGTCACTAGTTTTTAGGTTGTACAATCCTTTTCCTTTTGGTATTGATTCTTGAAAATGGAACAAAAATGAAATTAACTTGTGGTGAACTGCAAATTTCTAATTAATGAGCTTTTGCTTTGCCAGTGGGTTAGCCATCGCAATCATTGTGGTAATATCTATGGAGTGGACTTTATTTGGCTTCTTAAACCCAAAAATCTGAGTAAGCCTTTGAAGGCTAGCTGGAATGAAGATTTATTTGGATTTATAAAGGTTGTTAACAACCCCTGATTGGTGGTTACAAAATTTAATTCTATGTGCATGAAAAAACTGGTAGTTGCTATTCAAGGGTAGAAGTTAGCCTCTAATTTGTGGTTATAACTTATAATTTTATGTGCATGATCAAAATTGTAGTTATTTCCCTCGAAACAATACATATTGCATGACATTGAGCACTTTTGTTTCTTGTTTAATGCATCTGAATAAAAAAAACTCTACCTTTTGAAATCAATCTATACAATATTTATAACATCTTAGTATTATCATTGATGATTGCAGTCTAAATTAAAAGAAGCTGGTTTGAAAGATAGAGATGCATTTTGCTTCTTCAAGTTTGATAAATGCCATGATGGTTGTGTAACATTCCCTGGATTTAAAGGTACTATCCAACAGGTTAGTTAATATCATGTTTTATTGCATTTTTTATGTTCTACCTTTCTTCTTTCTATTTCATATCAGTTTATTAAATATTTTTTAAGTGTTTTCTCATCCCATGGCTCCCCTACTATTATTACTGGATGGTTAAAGATGGTTATTAAAGATATTTCTCTTGGGAATGCAGTTTTTGGTTGGACTGGGTGATAAAGTCTCCCCTACTAGTATTGAAGAAGGCATGCGTGTCGGGTCAGTTATTAAAAAGTCCCCCTTGCAAAACCATCCTTTTATGTTCACTTTGTCTTCTAGGGAGCTTGTTTCTTTTAGAGTTAAGTGTGATATTATCTATCAATTCTAAGTGTCGCTGACACGTGATATATCACATTAATTCTTACTGAAGCATTACTATGTTTCCAACCCTAATGTTTTATGTGGTTTGCATTAATGTCATAAAAAAATTAGAGATTGCTTCAGGTCACACCTTGTGGGTTTTGTCAGGAATGTAATGATTGATGGTATTCTTTCTTTATGTAGGGTTGATCACAATAAGTATTAGATTCATATCCCTTTTCCTGCTAATATTGATCCCAGTGTGACAATGATGATTGTTGAAGAAAAGCCAGATGTTACTTACAATGATGTTGGAGGTTGCAAAGAACAAATTGAAAAGATGCAAGAGGTTTGTCAATTCTCTTATAAGTCATCGTCTATTCACATTTCATGTTTCCTCATTTGGCCAATGGTATCAACAGAGTATTATGTCAATAAATGTTCAATATAAAAATTCATTTATCATAACAGTTACAGGGATAACATTGGGTAATCTCATCCTAGTAAATGTGTGTGGTCATGGGGATAGGTTGAAATGACCCTGATCCAGCTCAAACTGTTCCTGGCATTGAAGTTTCTCAAGATGGGAGTGGGGATGCTATCCCGTATTTGGGAAAGGAGCCAGCCTCTCATATGATTACCTCCTTCCCTGACAGCCCTCCCAGGGAGTGTCAGAAGGGGGAGAAGATGGACCTATTAAAGAGAAATGTTCCCTGTAGACAAGCTGGTTGTGGTTGATCAAATAGGGCCACTTCAGTTTCAATGCAGCCTATTCTCGGATCCTCTGAGAATGGATGGTATAAATTAAAAGGAGAAAGGAAAATAAAAGTAGTAGAATGCACTGCATGATCCTTCGGTCTAGGAATGAGAAGCAAGCTACCCGTCCTTGAAAACAATAAAATGGTAAAGATGGATTCTTAATGTAACATCTTTTATGGCTCAAGCCTGTAATTTTACTATAGTTTACATTTGTCATTATATTCAACAAAGGTGTCAAACATTGAAATATTAGACCTACTTCAGAGTATCTTAGTCTGGGGGTCAACTGTTGAACATTAGACCCAGGATTGGATTTTCCCAAGCAATGTATGTGGCAATCTTTGATGCATATCATGTTTGTGTTAATTGATTTTTATTTACCCAAACAATGTTAAACAAATTAGTTTTCGTTATGTTTGATTAATCAGAATGCTTTTTTGTAAAAATGGTCAAGAATATCAGTCTTTGTCACATCTAATTGATCTGAATATTTTTTTTTTCTTCATCCAAGTAGCGAGGTGCACGAAGATCATTAATCCAAAAACCGATGATTCAAAGTATGTCATAAATGTTAAACAAATTGCCAAGGTATGCCTATTTCTCCAGGTTGTGTTGTGATCATATAGTAAAGTCATTATTCTCTTATAGGTGCAACAAGAATCAAAACTGCTACTTTACTCTTACACTAAAACTATAGCTGCAGTGATTAGTCTTTTTCCCACAACAAAAATTATGAATTCAAAACCCAATGTTTCCCAAAAGCCACATTGACTTGCATGTAGTATTTACAAAGTTGTCTCTTGGGAATGTAGTTTGTGGTTGGACTGGGTGATAAATTCTCCCCTACTGATATTGAATAAGGCATGCATGTCGGGTTAGTTATTAACAAATCCCCCTTGCAAAACCATCCTTTTATGTTCACTTTGTCTTCTAGGGAGTTTGTTTCCTTTAGAGTTGAGTGTGATATTATCCATCAATTCTAAGTGTCGCTGACACATGAGATATCACATTACTTCTTAGTGAAGCATTAATATGTTTTCAACTCTAATGTTTTATGTTGTTCGCATTAATGTCATAAAATTTTTTAGAGATTGCTTCAGGTCACACCTTGTGGGTTTTGTCAGGAATGTAATGATTGATGGTCTTCTTTCTTTATGTAGGGCTGATCGCAATAAGTATCAGATTCAGATCCCTTTGCCTCCTAATATTGATCCTAGTGTGACAATGATGGCTGTTTAAGAAAAGCCATATGTTACTTACAATGATGTTGGAGGTTGCGAAGAACAAATTGAATAGATGCGAGAGGTTTGTTGATTCTCTTATAAGTCATCATCTATTCAAATTTCATATTTCCTCATTTGGCCAATAGTATCAACAGAGTATTATGTCAATAAATGGTCAATATAAAAATTCATTTATCATAACAGTTACAGGGATAACATTGGGTAATCTCATCCTAGACAAACTACTGATTCCTTCTTTTGGTTGTAGATATCTTGTGAATCAAGGATGCATTAAGCCTCTATGTGATATTCTAGTCTTTCCAGACCCAAGAATTGTAATTGTTTGTCTTGAAGGGCTAGAGAATATTTTGAAAGTTGGGGAAGAAGAGAAGGTTATGGGAAACACTGGAGTTGTAAATATCTATGCACAGTATATTGATGATGCTGAAGGACTTGAGAAGATTGAGAACCTGCAAAGTCATGGAGAGATTTACATAGTCAAGTATTCTTGCGTGCATTGTGTATACTCTATGTCCACATGCTATCAAATATATTTTAGGTTCAACATGAGTAATTTATTTGACCTTGCAATCAAACTTACAATTATTTACTATTTTTGTGGAAGCTCAGATGGAGTCTAGTTTCCTGAGTTGAAAGAAATTTCAAAATATGAGTCTTATTTTTTTCATCAAGAGAATAATTTCAAGTGTTATTATAGCACTAATGAAATTTAAGTTTGTAATATTTCTCCACCAAGCTATATAAATTCCAACCAATGATCTAATATTTCATAAGAGGCAAGTGATCTGTTTTGGAAAATGTTGGTTTAAATTTTTTTTTGCTTATGAATATCCTTGGTTGTTGATAATTTGCTTTGAATTTAATTTTAAATTTTATTTAACCTTTCTCATTAGGAATATAGAAATGATGAATCAAACACTAGTAGAAAACAAGGTTCTCCAAAGATCATGTCCATCATTTACTGTGTCTTAATGTCATTTTCTTAATATCATTATCAGAGGAAGAATTCTTGTTGTTCATGTATTAGATTTTAAAGCTACCCTAAGGCTAGAATCCTATGCTTCTCCAGGGATATGAGGAGTCTTTATGCCAAAGATGTTTTTTTATGTCCCTTAATCAGGTGTGCATGCCATTTTATGCCCAAACTCTGTCATTATGTCAAAGCCGAAGGGGATAGGGTGGGTGAATTCTTGGAAAGGGTTTCTCATGTGCCAAACCTGGACTACTGGGGACTCATTATAAGGAATCTTTCTGATTTTCATCAGTTTTTGCATAATTTTTTGGTGCTTCCAAATACCTTTCTTTGGACTGATTCTTGTTTGATTCTTTAATTCACTTGAAGTTGCATGATAGGTAATGCTTGGTTTGATTATATGGTATTTGCAAATTTTTGTTCACAGATCTTGCTGCTAAACTTTTTGAAAGTTTAGGTCCATAGCATATGACTATATATTTAATTCTTCTTGAACATTAATTTATGTTTTGAAACAATTATTAAATTTTACCAAGTATTTAGTAACAATTACAGCATGTTGCAGAGTATTGGCCCTTTCTGCTATCAACATGTACTTATGTGTCCCTTTCTATAGCTTAGGACAATGACAACATAAATTCAGACTTCTTAATTTCAGACAGTGTCATCAAAAAGCTTACCTTAGACTGTGGTGGACTCCTTAAGATTGTGGTGAACTCCTTGCTCAAGTTGTGGTGGACTCCTTAGCTCAAATTGTGGAAGATTACAAAGATTCCTGTGTAGTAACTACAACCGTATTGGACTGTGTATATATTTTCAGCTCATTTCCTTGTTGGATAGTCTCAACATAGTGATACTAACTCTAAGAATGGTGGAGACCTTGATTGCTGTAATTGGCCTAAATGTGTATCATCATTCTTTGCTCATACTTCCTTGCTGGACAGTCACAACACAATAATACTACCTCTCATAACGGTGAAGACCTTGGTTGTTGTAATTTCCTTGAATGTGCATCATCATTCTTGGGTCGAATTTCCTTGCTAGACAGTCACAACACAATAATACTACCTCTCGGAACGGTGAAGACCTTGGTTGTTGTAATTACCTTGACTGTGTATCATCACTCTTGGAACACAACAAATATTGTTGAAGTGTTGGAGTTGTCCAACATCAAGACCATTGTTGGAGACTTATTTTGGACAAGTGAGGCATTGGAAAATGAACAATCAACGAAATTTTTGGAAGCACCTATTAATAAGTCTGTGGAGATATATCTTACTTGGGAAAGGGTTGTTGAATACATCCTTGAAGAATCCTTGAAGGGTTATCTTATGATTGATGTCTACAAATGAACCCCAAACATCAATTTTCGTAATGGTTGTTTAATCATATGAATGATAATGATCCTAGAGTCATTAATCATAATGATTGAATTCATTCTTATTCTTTTAGTAATTTTAAACCCTTTTCAAAGTACATATGCCTCTATTTGTTATGATTCCAATTTTATTCTCCTAGAATTCCAATTTTATGCTCCATCAATAAAATATAAAAGAATAAAGCTAATCCTTCTTCCAATTTTAAAAATTAGGAGTATTTTGTTGAAGCTATCAATATATGTTCTATAAACTAGTTTGAGTAAATTTTCTCCTTAAATTTGAAATTTACCAAACCATTTCTCTTCACCTATATTGAAACATTGGTGAGAGTTGAGTTGTTTTCCTTTGGAAATAATAATTTCATCTAAAAACTTTTGGATTTATTTCTACAAGGGGTGGGATATCTATCTCTTACTATAAAAGTGTGAAATCCATTACTAGAGAAACTTTCTGACATACGAAATAATTCATAGCTAAACACACCTTTATGAATAGTTTTGACATTATTAACGGAAAGAAAGAAGGGTAAATTTTTTTGAGATTTACATGATGATTGATGATTATCTTGAAAATCCATTATTATGAGTAGTAGCATGGTTGGTGTTAGATCCATAGGTTACGCTATTTTAAAATACAATATTGCATAGAAAAATTCATGACACTTGAAAAGGATCATAAAAAAAATTCTTTTTAATTGGTTGTTGTTTATATTTTCTAAAAACCCATTTACAAATGGTAATTATTAAGGCAAACATTGTTAAGGTCACAATCAATATTTGAGAAATCCATTGGAAGTGCAAGAACCTACACATAACTTAAAATTGTTATATGGAGAACCATGATCAACATAAAACAACCCACTAATGAACATTTAGTTATATGGTGCACGGTTATATCTCAATAAAAAAGAGTTTTAAGGATGACAATGACAAGTTGTACAACAAATGGAAGAGAACACTTTCTAGTTTAATCCACCCATGCCCATGAGGTTGGATTATAACAATAATAGAGAAAAAAGATTTAAATTATATTTGATACTTCCATCATGATTGATGAGGAAACCATTATTACAAGTAATAACATACATTATTCATGTGTTAGATTTATATATTATACTATTTAGAAATACAATTATGAATAAGAAAATTCATGATACTTGAAAGAGTCATAAAAATGTTTCCAAAAGAAATTAAAATAGCAACTTCCAAGTAAAGGGAAATGGCTTACAAAATAGGGTATAAGAACGTTTTCCATATCACATGTTGAAACTTTCAAAATATTGAGAAAAAAAAATATAGATTACAAGGTGAAGTGTTCAATATGTAAACGATTAAAGATAGAATTTTGGAGAAGTAACTAAATCTCGATTACAAGATCTTGAATGTTCCTTTGTAGGATCTATTCCATGTTGTGAACAATATTTTCCAAGCACATGGAAAGTAGAAACATGGCAAATGACCATAGAAAAATTTGACATTTTACATTTGTAGGATACTTTGTTGAAGCTATCAATATGCTCTATAAAATAGTTTGAATAAATTTTCTCTTTAAATTTGAAATTTACCAAACCATTTCTCTTCATCTATATTGAAACATTGATGAGAGTTGAGTTGTTTTCCTTTGGAAATAATAATTTCATCTAAACACTTTTGGATTTATTGCTACAAAGGGTGGGATACCTATCTCTTAATATAAAAGTATGAAATCCATTACTAGCGAAACTTTCTAACATAAGAATTAATTCATAGCTAAACACACCTTTATGAATAGTTTTGTATTCTTGAATACATTCCTGTGTAGGATCTATTCCATGTTGTGAACAATATTTTCCAAGCACATGTAAAATATGAACATGTCAAATGAACATATAAACATTTGACATTTGACATTTGTAGGATACTTTGTTGAAGCTATCAATATGCGAGCTATAAATTAGTTTGAATAAATTTTCTCCTTAAATTTGAAATTTACCAAACCATTTCTCTTCATCTATATGGAAATAATAATTGAACATCTAAACACTTTTGGATTTATTGCTACAAGGGGTGGGATACCTATCTCTTAATATAAAAGTGTGAAATCCATTACTAGCGAAACTTTCTAACATAAGAATTAATTCATAGCTTTAAACATACCCTTATGAATAGTTTTGTATTATTGAATGTTCCTTTGTAGGATCTATTCCATGTTGTGAGAAATATTTTCCAAGCACATGGAAAATAGAAACATGTCAATAGAAAATAAAAGTAGGAGACCTCCATCATGATAAGAGCCAATAATGAAGAGATTAGCCACATCAAATATAAACTAATCTAAACTAATGAAGAGATGAAAATATGATGACATTTGATATCAAAACTAAACTAACGATACAACTATATATATATATATATATATTCATTCATCACCATCATATCCATGCAAAAAAACATGGCAAGTTAAGATCATCTAGGAGTAAACATCATGGACACATTAAAGCACTATAACTTAATTATCTAGCAAAACACCCTTATCCAGTATATCATAATATATTGTTTGTACCAACACACATCTAACCATCCACATGTCCATTTATTTGAAAGAAATCCACAATATAGTCTTAAACTATATAAATTCCAATGCATTATAGAAATTATATGTTCTAACCCTAGAATCGAAGTTCATTTTTCATCTTCAACAATGTGTTCCACTCATGTGAAATGTGTTAGTGGCAAATTTTCTAGAATGGCATCATGATCATCTATTGATAACCTCCATTATCATTGTTTTTTTCTACTCTTCACTTGCTTCAACTGCAACCGAGCTGCTATGACAAAGTGACTATATTGGGCATAAATAACCTCTGGCTGGTAATCTTGAAAAATAATATGATCTTTACATTTCTTTACTTCTTCAAAGAAATGTCCCATTAACACCATTGAACTGATTGGGTATGTATAATTTGATGGATCATCATACTCTTGCAGCAACGTGGATTTAAAAATAGTGCATCGTAATAAATAATAATGCACTTTTTCTTGATTATTTTCTGGTGCAATGACAACGAAGACATCACCTTCTCTAACCATATCAGAAACACGATCATAATCATTGTCAATCACAACCACTTCATTGTCCATTTCCTTGTCAGTCATGTTTCCAAATGGGGGCAATGGTGTCAATTCTTCGTGTTTCCATGGTTTAACAAATTTCTTAATTTTTTTTCACAGTCATCGATGGACTCTGTCTGATCAATACATGCAGAACAAAAGCAAGAGCACTTTCGTTTCTCAATGCAATGTATATTTGTCATGTTCTTGCTCCTAATTAAGTGTAAACTTCTTGTTTGAGGGATTCCAAGGCAATTAAATGGCAACGATCTATCAACATCACCCATTGCAATATTCTAAAAGTACCTGCTTGAGAAAAACACACACATGTATGAGTCAAAGTTTGAACAATATTTAATATTTTTTTATATAACAAAATACACAAATATATGCATACACATATATATCGCTAGACATGTATAATATATTGTTAGTTAAATGTGTAGGCTTACCTGTGCACATCATCCATCCTTGGGTTTGATACATGACTTAAATTTTCTTTGCACCAATTAACAACATCTAAAGAATTTTCAAGTCAAGAATTGATGCCTCCTAAGTGCACACTTTACACATGCCCAGCACCATCGTGCTCTACTTTTCTATGCCATGTCTCAAATAAATTCCATGTATGTCGAATGTTGGTTCTCTTATGAAGACGAGACAACCAAAAGAACGATCTTGTTGATTTAAAATGACCAGCACAACCATCTGACCATACCAAATGTTCTTTAAAAGTGACCCTTTGCTTCAACAATTCATTATAAATAGCATTAAAACAATGCTGAACAAAACATGTATCATGTGTTCGATCGTCACTGATGTAGAAATGATACTCCTTAATCACCTCACAATTATTTTCATCGCTATCAAAGCCATCGATAGCAAGCTATGCATGTCTATACAAAATATGCACAAATATAGATACTTGGTTTGAATGATAATACTCACTTTGTATCTCCTTTTGTGGACTAAACGTGTAATTCTCAGTGAAATCAACCACTGATAATATTGTTCCTTTTGGGAACACATCACGTGATTTCTTGAACTGTAAATCCTGCCATCATGCTATATGACATTGCTTAATATATTTGTATATTTGCACCCTGAACTTCTCCATAAAATATGTCACTGGAATGTCATCGTCAAGTAAAGTGATCTTTTTTGATGTTGTGCTTGAATATGCAACTGGAGTGTGAGTAAAATTTTCATATCGCTTCCAATTCAGAATGAGATTTGACAGTCTGGGATCATTAGGATCAATGGGATACTTTGCATCGTAGAGTGCCAAATGAGAATATTCTGGGCATTTTCTTCCACCAACACATTCTTTTTTATAAAATAATTCATTATTCTCTTGTGCACATAATATCTTCGATAAAAATTCATGAACACTTGAAGGAGGGGGGTCATTTAACCAATATTTTATGCTAAAATTTACAAATGTATCATAAAATAATTGGAATTCTACATGGTATCGACAACAACATGTGTCTTGAACAGTGATAGGCCTAACATACCATGGTTTAATCTTCACAAATGTGCTAAAGGGAAACCTTCACATCAGTATTACTCTCCATAAAGTTTTGGAATAATTCTACCTGACTAGCCTGTGTTATATGTTTGGCATGGGATTCATAAAATCCCTTAGATATACGACGTCGCACAGTATCCTTTTCATTTGGCGACACACGAGAATTCAAATCCCAAAACTCTTTTACCCTATCCCTCACACCATCAAGAAGTCTATCATGATATGGACACCTACAGATATTAGCCCAACATGCAAGTTCATCATTCTCATCTAATTGAATTCTAAATTTTGTATGCCTCCATAAACTTTTTCTTGATGTTTTAAACAATTTTGAAGTTGTTGACATCAACCGACTTGATGAAGTTCGTTTCGCGGCTACACCTGTTAAAAGTGCTCTACGAGCATTCTTTTCAACTTGAGATCGCTTTTTGGCTAGTGTGGTAAGCGCCAACATCACATTTTTTGATACCATTTCATTTGTTAAAACCTCTTTCTCACTTTTAATGCCCAATAATTCCACAAAATTTCTGAGAGATTTGTGCTTTAAAAATCTACGTAACATCTAAGCTTGTGCTATGATAGATTTACCTTCAAAAAGATGTTTCAACCCCCAATTTATTTTATCTCAAACTGTCCTTTCAGCCATTGGTGGTCCCAATTCTTCAATTTTAGTTGGATCCATATTTTCTAGAAAGTTGTAGTTGTATAAACCGTTCTTGGAACTTCCAATTAATTTTAGTGAAATTCGAGGTGTGGTAAGTACCTTCTTGTGGTTCTAATGTTGTCACTGCATAAAAAAACAATATTAACTTTTAATTTGAAATTGACATATACATATTTTTAATTTTAAAACTATCTTGAACTACAATGTTTTTTAACAAAAAATTCAAAATCCAAATTGAAGAAACTATTGACTCACCAATGAGATCGATATCAATATTCTCTTGGACATTTGTGTTTTCAATATTGTCGTTGACAAGTTCCTCAACATTTCTCATTTCCTCGTCATTGTCATGCACCTCTACATCTCTTTCACGATGCTCTACCTCCACATTTATTTCATGGCTTAATCTTTCCCTTTCCTCTCGCCTTTTTTTTTTGTAATCTCTCATTTTTATCCGCTGAATCAGTTATTTTTTTATCATGCCTTGATAAGCAATTCCTTTGGTTTCCCATGTTCACAAAATTGGAAACCTAAAATCCAATTCTATTTGAATCAAATACCCAAAAAAACATAAAGATTTCAGAATAAGTACTTCATGCTTTCAATAGGAGAGAAAATTAAAAATAAATAATTAAATTCATAAAGACATTTTGCAAAAATACTTCATGCCTTCATAGAGACATTTTGCAAAAATACTTCATGCATCCATGCACTCAAAAAAACTTAAAAAAAAAAATTCGCCAAAAAAAATTTTTCACCCAGAAAAACTTTCAAAAAAAAATTTGCGCCCAGAAAATCTTTCAAAAAAAATTTCGCCAAAAATATTTCACACCCAAAAAAACTTAATTTTTTTTTTTTTGCCAAAAAGAATTTTGCACCTAGAAAAAATTCACACCTTGGCAGAAAAAGAATTCGGACCCTCGCACCTTCGCAATTTTTGTTGGTTTAGAATGGTGTGTGGAATTAATCTTTTGAACGAGAGTATTTATATACAACTCTCGCCTGAAAGATTGCATCGGCTTTTGATTAAAATTTAATAAACTCTCGTCGAAGAGTTTAATAAACACTCGTCCGAGAGTTTATTAAACCCTTGATCGAGAGTTGGCTTCGATAAAGTCTCGGGCGCAAACTCTCAGTGGAGAGTTTTTAAAACTTTCGGCCGAGAGTTTAGCCGCGCGATTAAATGTAACCTGTAGTGGTTTAAACTCTCGGTCGAGAGTTTAATAAATATCTCACCCGAGAAATTATCTCGGTCGAGAGTTTCTGGTCAACGAAAAACCCAGAAAATTCTGCAGTTTTCAGGAACCTGCAACTTTGGAGGGGCGAAACACCTACAAGAACAAAATGTTATATTTCGGACCTGGTACCATTAGATTCATCTCTAAATCTAGTTTCTAATGATGTAAGTTTTGTGGAGTTTCATTACAAATTTCAATTTGTTATTAATTTTATACTAAATTGCGTCACTGTGGAATTTCATTGTTCTGAAAATTGCACTGAATGAAAATTCAATAATTTTAAAATGGAAACACCAAAAAAATCAGAAAAATCATATTGCAATTCCTCTTTCTGTCTGCTTCAAAAGGGTATTCTCATTTTTCTTATTGACGATCACATTGAAATGAAAATCTAGGGCTCATAAAATGCACTGAAACATCACCGTTTTTTTTCTTCGTCCATTTCAAAAAATAATAAAAAATAGTGGTTTAATCTGAAAATTACCGAAAATTAGTTAGTGCACTAGTGCAATATATGTAGATTATGATGATATGCTTTATTTCCAAAAAATGAATAACCTTCTCTAAAAAACGTTTGGGTTCAAAATATGGCTATTTATGTTTGCTTGAAAATTTCAAGTATATGTAGTTAGTAAACAACAAATTTACCCCTCTATATGTGAATATATATATATATATAGATATGGAGATAAAACAATTCTCTACAAATCTTATTTTTATGTCAAAGCTTAATTTCCATTAAAAATATAAGTTTAATGGACTTGACATTGAAAAAACATAAAAAATTACAATTTTCAATGCCACATGAAAATCCCTACAAAGAAAACATTGAGATGCACATCTCATTACACGCTTTTAGGCAATGATAGAGAAAGGCACATGAAGATGTTTTGCCAAAAACAAAAATGAGCCCAAAAAAACATCGAGACACCCATCTCATTACACGCTTTAAGAAATTCCTGTGGAAGTTGGTAAATTAATGTGAAGGGTTCCACAAGAGCTTTCGTGCTGTTAAGAAATATAAATAGAAATATAATTTGATGGGTAAATGGCTGGCCATAAACATTTTATTTATTGAATATAAATAAAAAAATTTCTTAATTGTTATGATTTTTTATTAAAAATCTAAATAAATAATTAAAAAATCAAAATCATCAAATTTTAATTCTGACCCCTTACTTTTATATATATCGCTGCATCATTTTAAAAATATTTTTAACGCAATGTGATAACGGAAAAAGTAATATACTATCGAAAAGGACAAATACAATATAATATCATATCTCGTCTATGCAAGTCGTGTGCATAGTAATGTCGAATTGACATTGCTGATGTTATGTGGCATAAAATTTTATGAGTGTTGATTTCCTGTAATAATCACACCGGTGCCCGGTATTATTATTACGTATATGACGTAAGAAAAAATTACATATAAATAAATAGTAATTAACCTATTAAAAAATGTAATATAATATAAATAATAATTAATTTATTAAAAAAATACAATATAATAAACCATCGAATATTTTATTTTTTATTCATTTAATTTATTATATTTTTAATTATAACAATTTTAATCCAAAAATCTTGATTTTAATTTTAATATTCAAATTTAATCTTTATTTCAAATAATATCTTAAATAAATATTATAAATCTATTATTAATTTCCCTAACGATAATTTATCTATTATTAATTTATATCTATTTTTAATATTGTTTTTAATTCATTGTCTCATTTAATGCTCTTAACTCTTGATTCTAACGGCTAATTTTTTCACTCATAAAATATTGGTCTAGCACTCTTCTCATCTTATGCTTTAGCTTTCTGCCCTTGAAGATGGGTGAAGTGTTCACTCGAAACGTTTTTTTTATTTTGGGCTCAACGAGCAATCTACATAGTTCTCCAAAAATTTTCAACATTATGTTTATGACTGTGGAAATGTCCATTCTCTAATCTCGATGGGGTATTTTTCAAGGTTAATGGAGGAGTTGGAGACTGTGTCTGCCACCCCATGGAAAGTACGAGAATTAATAAAGGGGTACCCCATGCGTGCTTAAGCATGCAAGCTCTAGTTATTCCACTGCCTTTGGCATGGCGAATACAGAGGGAAAGGAACAAGCTCTGAATGGGAAGGTGAGACTCTAAGAGGAAATAACCACCAATTTTAAGAATGAAGATTCGATCTCATGTAGAGAAAAATTTTGGGGCTTGCAACAACTCGTATACCCTTTATTGGGACTTTAATTATGTGTTTTCTAGCTCTCGATTTTTGGTCTCTTGTTCTATTAAGTGTTGTGCTTAGGGTTTTCCACTTGTCAGTTAGTATGCAACGTCAATGTTTGAGAAGTAGAGGTCTCATGGATGTAACATATCCCAACAACAAGCCCAAGAGGTTGATGCTACTTTTCAGGCTGTTGCTTTCCCACATATTCATGAAGAAATTTGTCAAATGGAAACCTCAACTGCTAGATAAAGGTTGACCTTCTATGATTCTAAGCTTCTTGATGCACTTGAACAATGGATCTCTGACCTTAGTCATACTAGAGGTAGGAAAAAGCATTATTTCACGCCCTTTCCTTGTATTGGCAAATGAAAACCTTGCTGGGAAAGGATCTTGCTAAGAAATAAAAGAACGATACAATATCTTTTCCAACTTGGAAGATCTTAAAAGGTGTAGTGAAATTAATGAATTTGTATTGAATGAATGGATGTGAGATTGAACCATATTAGGTTCCATGAGATTGGACCGTATTGGGTGCCATATACCATGTATCTTTACTATTTCAAACCCTCTAAATGCGAGTGCTAAGGATCTCTCACCAATCACCTCATTAGACTCTTAATTTTTGTTATATTTACTCTAAGGATATTGTTTTGTGACTTGAATATTGATGCTTTTATTTTACTTGCATTGTTAAAGACTCTTTGAATTTTAAAACAACTATTCTATAAAGAGATAGCTAAAAATACTTAGTTTCCATATTGAAGCCACCCACCAATAAAACTTGATTATGATAAATAGAAGACTAATACATCTCGTTAAAAAAATTTGTGAGATAATACAAAACCAATATCTCACAAAAACCAATTTAATTAAAAAAAAAATAGTTAACTTATTAAAAAAATATAATACAAGAGTGTTTCTTTGTAGAATTATATTGTATCTTCATTACTCGGTCATCGTTTTATGTTGACTAATAGAATATGGTATTGATGATATAAATTTTTGAAAATGTATTTTGACGTTATAAATATAGTGGAATAGTTTAAATAATTATCTTTAATATGGTTTATTACTTTAAATTAACATATTTATTAAAATTATTATTAATTAATATAAAAACTATTTTATGAGTATAACTTTATTTTAATACCCAATCATTGTATTTTGATGTTATAAATATAATGGAATAGTTTACATAATTATCTTTAATATGGTTTATTACTTTACATTAACATATTTATTAAAATTATTATTATTTAATATAGAAAGTATTTCATGAGTATAACTTTATTTTAATACCTAATCACTGTATTTATTAAAATTATTATTAATTAATATAAAAAGTATTTCATGAATATAACTTTATTTTAATAACAATTATTGTATTTTGATGTTATAAATATGGAATAGTTTAAATAATTATCTTTAATATAGTTATTACTTTACATTAACATATTTATTAAAATTATTATTAATTAATATAAAAAGTATTTCATGAGTATCACTTTATTTTAATGCCCAATCATTGTTATATATATATATATGAAAAAAGTTTGGTTTTGTACGTTCACATTCTCTGAATCAACTTTATCAATTTGAAGTTTCCACATCTTATGATTCTGAAAATGAAAATGTGAATCGAACTATGCTTATATTCCTATATTTATGATAGGAATTTTATTAAAATGGCCACTTAATCAAAGTATTATTTTAAATTAAACACGGGAATTAAATTATAATCACGATTCTTACGTTTCTGAAGGGAATTCTATTGATATTGAAATGATGGTTGACAAAATTTTATAAATGTGTTTATAAAAAAATAAAATACTATATTTACTTATATTTAAAACAATTTGTTTGTTATTAATTTTTTAACTCTTAATTGAATGCGTTTATGTTTCTATGACACACATATATATATATATATATATATATATATATATATATATATATATATTCAACAAAATTTCAAATTATATTACTTATTTGATAACACTTTTCTTGACCACCAAATTATGTTTCTATGACATTAAAAGAAATTGTTTTGATTATATATGCCTATATATATAGCAAATTTTCAAATTATATTATTGATTTGGTAACATTTATCTTAACCACCAAAAACACAATTTGCTAAATATAATTTTAAATTTTATAAATTGAATTAACTCTTAACCACCAAATCACAATTTACTAAACACATTTTAAAACTTTATAAATTGAATTAACAATTTACTAAACACATTTTTAAAACTTTATAAATTGAATTAACTTTATTGCAGTTATTTTTTTTAAATTGAAATAATATTCTAATATTTTATTAAATTTAAATTATTTACTTAATTATATGATAAATATTTTATAATTATTATTATTTTTTTAAGAAATTGTCAATTAGATTGGTATCATATTTATATAAGTTGATTTTGAAAGTTATCATTAGGGTTTTAGTCCAAGGACATTGGTTAGACATCTCAGAAATCTAAACTACTTTACATTTTCACAAACTTGCCAAAACAGTTCTCTCAAGTGAACTATTAAATTTAATTATTTTGTTGAAAAGTAAAATAATTATTTAAATAGTAGTGAAAACTTTAACAAATAAATTTTAATTAAAATTTATTATTAAATATTGAAATATTGAAATTATTATTATTACAGCTAGCATCCGTTGCTCGACCACCATCACACGGTTGGGTTTTTCTCCCACACTTGTTGATGGGTCATTTAATGATGATGAGGACTATTGGCGTTTTGATGGAGTCATCCGACTAGAGCTCTGCGATAGATTTCGGGTGGATTGGCCCCATCCTTGTCGCATCAAGTTTCAAAATTTCATCAAGATCTCAATAGTTACATTCTAGATAGCCCTGTGTTTCTCATTGGGGTCTACACATCATGTGTTCTTAGCAGGGATCGAAGTCGTTGGAGTGTTGGGGGACCGAGGGATTCTATGGAGTTTAACCTCGATCAATTTATTGGTTTTACATGATTTTTTTCATTGTGATTATAAGATTGGGGCCGATCGGATAGAAAATTATTCATTTAATCCTTTGTTGGGGTCAAAGGGGTGGCTTGAAGGTTGGATCTCTTCTCATCAAACTTGTTAGGGTGGTAAAAGTTTTGAATTTCTAGATCCATGGGTTTTTCCATCCCTTAGACCCTGAATTTGTTATTTCGTCCTAGATCTGGTAGAGAGACATGCATAAAGGAGACCACGGTTCCTAGATCTAGATTTAGAGGAGATTTTCCAGGTCTTTGTCGAAACCCTTAATCAGAAATCGATCCTGTTAGGGGTCTGGAGTTTGGATCTAGTGAAATACCCAAAGAAGATCACTCAAAACCACCTGGGTATAGCAACATCCTTACAAAGTTTGAATTCTAAAGAAAAATTGTTGTAGGATGCTATTCAGTTGGAAAATTATGGCATTTAAAGGTACTCCACCATCATATTAAATATGAGGTTGAGGGGAGGTGCTACATGAATTAATAAGCCAAATTTCCCAACATCTTTCAACCCTAATGGATCTATCCTGCTCAAGGATGCACTGGAAGGGAAGAATGCCACTTTAGATGATGAGGCTAAAATTTTTCTAGGACATTATATTGTTGAGAAAATGGGTAAGGTTCTAGCTATGGACGTAAATACCCAAGAGGTAAAATCATACTTTGTTGATCTACAACCAAAGGCACTAATATGTCGGTTTAATGGTTTCTAGTCAAGACATGAAGACTTATATCAACATGTGTACTTTTCTTGGACAACAATTTGAAATCTCTACTTGTGCTCTAAAGGCTTCTTCATAGTACAATTTGATACAAAGCAAGATATGGAAAAGGTTCTAAACAAAGGGCCATGATTTTGGGGTAGAGTCAGGCTCTTTATTACCCCATGGTTCCCATAGTTTGATGCAACAAGCACGGTGGTAACAACGATTCCGGTTTGGGCGAGGTTTCCAAACCTCCCTCTTCCTTTCTAGCACCATAAAGTCTTGGAGGATATCGTAAATATTTTCGGCAAATTCAAAAGAATAGATTTGGACAAAAAAACAAAAGGAATCTTTATTTGTTCCAGGATATGTGTAGAGATGAACCTCAGGAAAGGTCTTCCTAATTGTCTTCTTTTAAAACATGAAAATTTTCAATGGACATAGGTGTTAGATTATGAGAATATGAAATTTATATGTCGAACTTGTTTTCAAATAGGTCACTTGCAAAATACTTTCCCACAAGCAAAAAAGGCCCAAAAAAGAAAAAGAGGCAGCCTCGTAGGCTAAGGGGATGGAAATTTCCGAACACTTTATAATACGAAAAAGAAGAACCTAAGGAAAATATTCCAAATACAAAATCACAATCACAATATGGTTGCCAATTGAATGGTGGAGTGGAGGATCTGTCAGGAATAGTGGCTCTTAGCCAAATAGGTATTGAATCAACAAATATCATAGTATCACAGTAACATAAGACAAAATCACCCATTGAAAAGGAAGTGAGGGGCATAAAGAGAACCCATGTATATGGGAGCTTGGACATATACAAAGAAGTCTCCCTAAAGGAAGAAGACAATCGACTGGAAATAGTAACAACTCCTCCCATTCAAAGAGTCTAGAGAAAGGTGGAGAAAACTTGAAAAGAAAAAGGGGGAAGATTAGTGTTTTTTATCACACTTAACCGCAACAAATTTATGCAATTTGTTTTATAGTTTCTTCTTGTTTTTGTGCATCAACTTAAAGGATGACATGATCGAATTCTTTCGAGCATTTGTAGAATATAATTTTGTTCCTTGCTTTTCAGGTTAAATAAAATTACAATTTTTCTTCAGGACAAAAAAAAAAACATTTATCTTTTAACTAATTAAAAATAACATATATACTTTAAAAAATAAAATAAAAAGGTGGTCTCATACTTTAATAAAGTTAATGATATTCTTTTATATCGAGTGAAATTTTATTGATGGATTTAGAGGAAATATGGGATGAAAAAAACCCAAATTGTCAGATTTGAACCTATTAACACTATCCCTATCACACTTGAATACATGATTACCATTATCCTCCATGAAAGAGGAAATTATCATCATAATTATCAAAAAAATGATTCTTATTGTTGGTGTAATCACCCCCAGCATGGCCATACAACCCCCAAGGACAAACAAACTTCATGCGAACTAACTTTCCTCAACATGACCCATATCACTTGCCATATCTAAGCCTTGATCATGAGATTGAGGACACCTTGACCACCTATCATACAAAATTTCATGTGATAGTGTGTGTTCAATTCCCACCCTACATGGAGGGCTATATAAAATTAATATTAAAAAGTTAGTAATATTTCGAATGATATTTATATAATTTAATTAATAAAATATTAAATAGTGAAAAATTATTTTATATAAAATTACATGAAGTAATATTATAAATAATTAGTTTATATTACTCTAAATTTATCTTAAATATAAATCTGTTTTTTTTTCACTTGGAAAATACTTTTATATTCCATATGAGGGATATACATGTTCTAGATCATAAGGGACTACCCATTCTCAACAAAAAGGCTCAAAGGCTTGACCCAAATGATGTAATTATCAAACCACCAATCATAACAAGCTTTAAACAACCACTAAAGACTAGGGCCAATAGAGCTCTAGAAAGATCACAATGTCAACTGATGTATAGTTATAGATGATAATTTAAAGGTAATCTGATTGTATTTTAATTGAGCACTTGACTAGAGAAAACAAAGAACCCCCAACCAGAAAACCAAAAACAAATTCTAGAGTGGATACATATAGAAATACAGGTGGGCAATACAATAATACTTATCCCTGCATGATCTACTACGGTAGGGAAAATTTTCAACGAGTAAGGGCCTTTCCTTTTCTCAATGTATTTATAGGCAAGTTGTGATGAAAAACCTTACATTGTTGAATTTGAACCTGTTAACACCGTCCTATCACACTTGAATTCATGATTACCATTATCTTACATGAAAAAGGAATTTGTGTTCATAATTATCAAACAAACCTTTCGTATTGTTGGTGTAAACACCGCCCATGGTGTCCATACAACCCCCATGGACAAATGAAATTCACACATACTAAATTTCATCGACATGACCCAGATCACATACCATATCCAAGCCTCTACCATGATATTGAGGACAACTTGACCACATGTTGTAAAAATTCTCATGTGATATCGTGTGTTCAATGCCCACCCTACATGGAGGGTTATATAAAATTAATATTAAAATAATCATTTTCTCCAATAGGCAGTATGAGACCTAGTATGGGGGAGTGATGAACCCTTAGCTAAACTGAGATGGTGGGGTGAATCAGTTTAGTACATTCATGGAAATTTAAAACTATTTTCATTCAACTCATTTACATCATCATTTCATGAGCAACTTAATACATAATGAATCAACAAAATTAATGTGTGGACAACAAGTAATTAGGTAGATTAAAACATCACATCAACACATAATAATTAAGCATGTAGAAAACAGATATAAGTGGAAACCAATAAGGGAGAAAGACACATCTTGTTATTGTTGTGATGCAAAGGTAAGCTCCAACTCCCTCTCACAACTGATTTTCTATAGGCTCCAACCTACAGGAGGGTACTACCTCAAAGTCTACAAGCTACAACTTGCAAGGAAGCTCCAACTCCCATTTATTTTCTGCAGGCTACAACCTACAGTAGGCTCCTACCTCAACCAGCTCCAATTGTTTATTTATCAAGATAAAAATTGAAAGGAGACTGCAATCCCCTCACCCAACATGAAACTAGAATGATGATTTACCTATATATCAGCTCTGTTATACTCCTTCTCCACTGCTGCTTCTTCAACCTTCATATCTGCTTCATATCAGTTCCTGATGTTACCTCCATATCTCCATATCTGCTTCTAACCTATTTTTATTGTCACTGATATTACATTTCTTATACAGATAACTCCAGACGGTTTGCATTCTACAGGGAATACGAAGTGAATAGGCTTGTCTCTTTGCCTTCCACCCATTCGATTCCTCACACTTCAGTTCAAGTTATTACATTAGACATAATCATTACAACACTCATTGGAGTTTTGCCTATGCCTATGGAGAATTTCCTTTGCATAAAAAAAAAATATAAAAGAATTAATGAATTTACATTTACAATTACAACAATATTTCAATTCAACCCTTTCAGTTTCTTCCTTTTCTGCTCATTTTGTCTTCTTTGCATGATGTCCCTTTGTCTTCTCTGTTTCTGCTGTTATATTCTAACTGTTCTGCATAAATGCCTTTGGCCTGACTCAGCCTATCTGCCTTCCAAATCTTTCCCACAACGTTCAACCTTCTATTCCTTTGCTCTGTATCGGGTCATCTACCCGAGTCTCCTTCTGCCCGCGTTTAACCTTTTGTTATTAATCGGCCGCAATACATCATTACTCTATAGTCGGGTCATTGTTCTGCACAAATTTTTACTTACTCGAGTCTTTTCTTCCCACATTCAGCCTTTTCCTTTGTTACCAGAGTCTACTCCTCATATCACATATTGGAGTTTCTTGTGTTATTGCTATATACAGCTCCCCCGATTTTCTTAAGAAATTTCTTATAAAGATGCATATACCGCGGATCTGAAATATATTAAATTCAACTCTGACCTATCTTCACGTTCAGTTTCTTATCGTAATTCGACGTTCCTCTATGTTATATGTTATATACGTATTTATTTATTCTGATGCAATTTCATAACTCAATACACATACACCCAGAATTTTAAATGTATTATCATTTACCTTTGGAAGGCATTGCGTCCGGTCTCTCATCGCAGTTCGACAACTTCCTTTGTTATTTGTTTAGACATTGCTCAACCATTCTCCCGATGTGATTTCTTAACCAAACATACCTAGCCTCAGAATTTAAATTCTTTACAATTAAACTCTAAGCTGCATCGCGTCTGCTCCACTTCGCACTTCACATTTCGATGTTGCTTTTGTGTTTCATGTTATATTCACATGTCTATCTTACAATGCGATTTCTTAAGAAAATTTGCATAGCCCCGAACTTGAAATACTTTATAATTGAGCTCTGTGTTGCATCACGTCCGACCCATTTTGCATTTCACATTTCTGCAGAATCAATCTAAACCCTTGTGTTCTCAGCCTTCTGACTTTGTGATTTGTGATTTCTGATTGGTTCCCACTGCTTATCGCAATTTCCATGTCGCAATTTGCTCAAATCAAATTTTATCACCACTTGTGAAATGCGATTTGTGATTTGCGGTATAAGGGTTCGGGTGCCACGTCATTGCCACGCCATCTACCACATCATCGCCATGTCACTGCCACGACATCTCCACGTCACTACCACGTCATCTTTCCATGTCATCTCCCGCACTTCGCAACTTTACTAATTTCCAATTTCTGTGATCGCTGCTAAACCTTATCGCATGCATTGTGTGATATACTTCGCATCACATCGCCACCTCTCGCTTTTATCACATCGCAACTCTTATCACTTACCGTGCAAGGACTTAACATGTAAACATAAGAATCGATGATTGTGATGTGCGCCAATCGTCTTTTGGCCAATGTGACGTAATCCAGAGCGTCCATTTTCTCGCTGTCATTTCTACGACTTGATCACGACCATCCATTTCTACTTCACTCCAGTTTGCTGACTTGACATGTGCGTTCACTTTTCTCCATTTGCTGACTTGACCCATTGAACTGGACGTGCCCTCATGCACTGTTCTGAACGCAAAACAAGTCTGAATCTTGACATTTTCTGAATAACACGACTTGACCTGCTCATTCACGGCTCTGCCCACGTTCACGACTTGACCCACCTTGTTGCCTTAACTCTTTTGCTGTCTTAACTGCCTTTGTTGCATTTTCTCCTTTGATTCTAAAGTTGTTCCTATCTGCTCCTTTGCCTTTGCTAATGGTGTAATGTGAGTCCTTGTCTCTCTTTTTTTCTTTCTCACTGTATCATTGCATGATCTTCTCCTTTGCCTTATTGTTGCTGCTTCTCTGCTCCTTTTCCTTTGCCATCAATGACAATATTTCCAACAGTCTCCCCCTTTGGAATTGATGGCAACACTTCCTCCAACACTTCCTCCCCCTTTCATTCTGAGAAGTTTCTATCTTCCTCTGCTTGCTTTTCCTCCCCCTTTGACATCAATGTTAATTGGTTATAATTTTTTTAGTGTAGATTCCATCATTGCATTACTTCTCTCTGAGTTGTGTATAAGCATTCTTCATTATGTTCTTTTGTTATGAAATGAATATACACACTCCATGTATTCATTACACACTTGATGAATCCTTTCGTATTTGAATGAATACACCTAATCCACCATTGTATTACTACTTCTTGATTGTTCTGTATCAACCATGACTGTTGCTTTATGTTACACATAAGAATTGTTTTATATGTACTTAAAAATTACATTAACATTGAGAATGCATTGCAGACTTCATATGATAAATGAGCATTATTGGGGTAACACTTTGAAATTCATTGAGATTGCATGAATATAATGCATAATAAATTGATGCTACCACAACTCATGAGAATGCTGGAAGGTATGTTTCCATAGAATGTTCTGTAATTTTTTCCCTTACTGATTGCTATTGGTGATATGTGCCAGACTTCTGAAGGTATAATCACTCCAAGACAAAAGCCCTTGATGCTAATGTGAAAAATGAGTCCAAACAAGGCTTACACTTTATTGTAAGATTAGACAATATCTTTAAATTTAAAAAGGACCCAACACCTTTAATAATGTACAGAGCATATTCAAAACAAACCCTTGAGGCTAGATACATTCAACGCATTGGAAAAATTTCACTACCAAATATACAATTTCATTTTTGACACATGGAGGTATTTGTGTCAATGATCAGACTCTTTGCAGTGGTGAAATATCAACAATTCCTTTTTGCTGAAGTAAGCTTCAGATGAATCAATAATAGACTCTTTGAACTTAAATAGTAATATTAGCACAGCTAGCCCATCATACTTCAGATACTTCAACTATTCTATCATAATGATCTTCAGCAAAACATCTTCAATTTGCTTAATTGAAGTCTCGGCAAACAGACTTCACACAACTTTATGAATGATATTAAGATGGAGGCCTTGAAGATATATCCATATAGACTTGAGGAAGGCATGCAATTATATCCAAGAATAGATATTGCTTCAATGCTCAATATAACACTTCAAATGCAAACAAGATAATGATCCTTTGGCACTTTTAATGACCTTTCCATGCTTTAATAATGCAGCTCAGCATTCTCTAGAATTTACAATCAGAAGATACTTTGCAATGATCAGAGCAACCAAAGCTTAATCCACATATAATATAATGCTGATAACATTGGGAATTCTTCCTTGACATATTTTTGCCATACCACCACCATGATGCATACCATAACATTCTGATCCTGAGGACCTGTATCATATCACTGCTCCAATAATAACACTTGGGGTAACACTTTTCTTATTCATCCTTCTTGAAAGAATTTTGTTTCATTATCAACACTTGCAGTGTGACACACAGTGTAATCATCCTCTTAGTTTCCAGGTTCATGAATGATGTTCCCTTTATCACCATGGCTACTTGCTTCTTTCTCTTCTTCCATCAATCTGTTGGCTATCTCAAATTAGCATTGAATGCTTCAAGTGTCCTTCTTCCTCTATAGTTCTATGCTAGAGGAATTTTACTTTCCCTTCCTGAAATTTTAGCTATTTTTATTCCAAGCAGCTCTTCTTTGACAACTCTTATGGGGATATTTTATGAACTTATCTCCCCTTGGGATGTTGCTTCTTGTCTATCATTGACTAGATATCTGCGTTTATTCCTAAAGAAACTCACCCTGAGACTATGATGGATTCAAAATGTCATTAAAGTAACAGACTCCCCCTTTTTCTTCTTCTTCCATACTTTTTTGGTGTTCCTCATAATGTCTGCATTTCTTTATGATTCATAGTTTGGTATGATTTGATTTGGTTCCATCATCTGTTTAGAGTAATTTACTGTATATGGCATCCTGTAGTCATTTGCTTTGTGTCCAAACCTGTGGCACACATAACATATTATTTTACCTAGGTATGTTTGAGATGATGTATAACATTTTGTGCTCCTTTTTTAACATAATTTACATTCAACAATTTTATGTCCAAATTCATTGCATGCATAACAATAGCAATGAAAATTATTTGTGTACCTGGTGAAACATTGTCCTTTCCATTTTCTTGCTTGAGGGGGTCTTCTCATTTGTTGTATCTTTTGCTGGTTAAACTTGATTTGATTTTTCTTACAATGTGTTGTTATATGTCCAGGTCTATGGTAGGTAAAACATGTGATACTTCTCACAGGAGGAAATAAAATCCTTTGAGATATTTCGAACTTGTTCAATTAATCTTTTGGAATAATTGAGCTTTTTGCAACTACTTGCTTCTTCCTTCCATTCTTTGTCACTTGATGTTGCTTCTCGTTTCTATTTGTTTCATTACACATCAAGTTTTTGCTGGTTTCCAACACTTTGGATCTCTTTTGGGTTGCTTCATCATTTATTTCAGTGTCTTCCTTCTCAGAGTTCTCCATGGATGTAATCTCATCTCCAAGATGCTTACATAACTTGCTCCTTTCTTCTATCAGTCTTCTAGCTGCAATAATCTCAGATTGCTGAGAGTTATCTTTTTCTTTTACAACTTTCATGAAGGCGATATCCTTGTTATTTTCAACCTTGGACTTACTGTTTTCTCTTTCATAGCCTATCATGGTATTTATAAGAGGAGATCTTTGAGAATTTAGTATTTTTTCCAATTGTTCATAGATTTTCATTCGTGGAATATTCATAGTTAATTCCCTTTGGGCCTTTTCTAATTTCTTTCTCGGGCATACTACTTCTTCTTCCAACTTTTCACGCTCCTGATTTTTCTCCTCTATTTCCCTTTTTAGAATATCTTCTACCTTCTTAGCTTCTTCAAGTTCTACTTCCAATTGAATGAGGTTTTCCGAATTTGGATCTTCCTTTACATATTTCAGGAGAATGTCTTTATGTTTTCTGCTCTTGAGTTTAAGTCTATCTATTTCCTTCAGGGCACTAATTAGCTTTCCCTCAAGATCAACCTCATGTTCTTCTTCATCTTCCAGAAGGTATCCTTCAAGCTCTTCCTTGGCCATCAAAAAAAATTCAGAGGTTCCTTGTTCATTGGAGGATTCATCTTAGCTTTCAGATGCACTGCTATCTTGCTGAGCATAAAATGATTTTCTATTAAATCTCTTCCCTTTCTGCCAGTTATTTAATTTTTTTTTCTCTATCTCTTGTGGTTGATTCTCTGCTCTCTTATGGGGACATTTTGAAGCATAGTGACCCACTCTTCCATAATTAAAGCACTTAAATGGAAGTTTACCTTTGTACTTACCTGTGCCTCTATCCAATCTTCTGACAAATTTGGCTTCTTCTTCATCATAGCATGAGCATGTACCTTATTTTTCTTCTATGCACTTGTCTGCCTTGAAGGCAACCTCCCTCGTGTTCAACTTCCCTTTCGAAAGTCTCATCTCATATGATGTTAGGTTCCCAAGTAATTAGTTTATAGTTAAGGTTTCCAAGTTTTTTGTTTCTTCTATGGCAGAAACCTTAGGATTAAACATGGATGGTAGAGATCTCAATATTTTCTGGACTACAACACTTTCTTTAATTTATTCTCCTAGGCCTATCATGATATTCACAACTTTTGCAACTCTTAAGAATAATGCAGCTATATATTCATATTCATTCATTTTTAAGTTTTCAAACTGAGTTCTATGTCCTTGTAGTTTGGCCATTTCACCTTTGTATCTCCCTCATGAATGTTTCCTAAAGTATCCTAGATATCATTGGCAGTCTTACTTTGCATTAATTTGATAAATTTTGACTCACTTAGACTGCTCAAGAGTGCATTCATTGCTTTTTCATTAGCTCTGAAATTTTGTTTGGCTTCTTTGTCAGTGTCTATATCCTTTGGTGCATATTTTTCTTCCACAATAGCCCAAACTTCTATTCCTAGAGACATTAAGTATTTCCTCATTCTTATTTTCCAGAAAACATAGTATGTTCCAGTAAACAATGGGCCTTTATTTGTTGAGCGTCCTTCTAGGCTAGCCATTTTGGGGACCTAGGACCTCCATCCAGTTGTTAAACTATTACTAAAGGAGCTTGCTCTGATACCAATTGATGAACCCTTAGCTAAACTGAGAGGGGGCTTGAATCAGTTTAGTACATTCATGGACATTTAAAACTATTTTCATTCAACTCATTTACATCATCATTTCATAAGAAGCTTAATACGTAATGACTCAACAAACTTAATGTGTGGACAACAAGTAATTAGGCAAATTAAAACATCACATCAACACATAATCATCGAGCACATAGACAATAGATATAAGTGGAAACCCATAAGGGAGAAAACAACATCTTATTATTGCTGTGATGCAAAGGTAAGCTCCAACTCCCTCTCATAACTGATTTTCTGTAGGCTCCAACCTATAGGAAGCTACTACTTCAAATTATGCAAGCTACAACTTGCAAGGAAGCTCCAACTCCCATCTATTTTCTACAGGCTACAACCTACAGGAGGCTCCTACCTCAACCAACTCCAACTGGATATTTTTCAAGCTACAAATTGAAAGAAGACTGCAATCCCCTCACTCAACATGAAACTAGAATGTTGATTTACCTAGATATTAGCTTTGTTATACTCCTTCTCCACTGCTGCCTCTTCAGCTTTCATATCTGCTTCATATCAGTTCTTGATGTGCACAACATTTCTATCAACTCTCTTTGATTCTTCCACTCTCCAAAATTCTACAGATCCATTATATTCTTCTACTCACATCCATTCTGCAGCTTTCTAACCTCTTTTTCTGCACACTGATATTACATTCTTATATAGATAATTCCTGACTGTTTTCGTTCTACAGGGAATACGAAGTGAAAATGTCTGTCTCTCTGCCTTCCACCCATTTGATTCCTTACACTTCAGTTCAGGTTATTACATTAGACATAATCATTACAACACTCATTGGAGTTTTGCCTATGCCTATGGAGACTTGCCTTTACATCACAAACAATATAAAATAATCAATGAATTTACATTTACAATAACAACAATATTTTAATTCAGCCCTTTCATTTTCTTGCTTTTCTATTCATTTTGTCTTCTCTGCCTGCTACCCCTTTGTCTTCTCTGTTCCTGTTGTTATATTCTAAATATTCTGCATAACTACATTTTGTACAACTCGACCTATCTGCCTTCCTTCTCTTTCCCAAAGCGTTCAACCTTCTGCTCATTTTCTTTGTGTTGGGTCATCTACCCAAGTATCCTTCCCACTTTCAGCCTTTTGTTATTAATCAGCTGCGATACACTGTTACTCTATATTCGGGTCACTGTTATGCACAACTTTTTACTTACCAGAGTCTTTTCTTCCTGCATTTAGCCTTTTCCTTTGTTACCCGAGTCTACTCCTCATATCGCATATCAGAGTTTCTTGTGTTATTGCTATATACAGCTCCCCCGCTTTTCTTAAGAAATTTGTTATAAATACCCCGGATCTGAAATATATTAAAATTCAGTGCCGACCTATCTTCACGTCCGGTTTCTTATCACAATTCGGTGTTCCTCTATGTTATATGTTATATAAATCTTTCTTTCTCCTGATGTGATTTCATAACTCAATACACATACACCTAGGCTTTTAAATGTATTATCATTTACCTTTGGAAGGTGTCACGTCCTATCTCTCATCGTAGTTCGGAAAATTCCTTTGTTAATTTTTTATACATTTCTCAGCCATTCTCCCGATATGATTTCTTAACCAAATATACCCAGCCCCAGACTTTGAATTCTTTAGAATTAAACTCTGAGTTGCATCACGTCTGCTCCACTTCGCACTTCGCATTTTGGCATTGCTTTTGTGTTTCATGTTATATGTGCCTACCGATCTTTCGATGCGATTTTTGAAGGAAATACACATAGCCCCAGACTTGAAATACTTTAGAATTGAGCTATGTGTTGCATCACGTCTGACCCATTTGGAATTTCACATTTTGGTGGAATCAATCTGAACTCTTGTGTTCTTAACCTTCTAAATTTGTGATTTGTGATTTCTGATTGGGTCCCACCGCTTATCACAATTTCCATGTCGCAATTTACTCAAATCAAACGTTATCACCGATTGCGAAATGCGATTTTTGATTTGCGGTATAAGGGTTCGGGTCCCATGGGGGCTACCACGTCATCTGCCACATCATCACCACGTCACTGCCAAGACATCTCCATGTTTTCACCTTATCATCACCATGTCACTACCACATCATCTTGCCATGTCATCTCCCACACTTCGCAACTTTATTAATTTCCAATTTCTACGGTTACCGCTAAACCTTATCACCTGCGATATGTGATATACTTCGCATCACATCACCACCTCACATCTTTATCGCATCAAAAATTAAATCACTTACCGTGTGAAGTATTAACATGTAAACATAAGAATCGCTGATTGCGATGTGTGCTAATTGTCTTCTGGCCAATGTGGCGTAATCCAGTGCGTCCATTCTCTCGATGTCCTTTCTAAAACTTGATCACGACCGTCCATTTTTACTTCACTTCGGTTTTTTGACTTGACCCGTGCATTCACTATTTTCTCCATTTTCTAACTTGACCCATTGAAATCCACACACCCTTGTGCACTATTCTGAACACAAAAAAAATCTGACTCTTTAGATTTTCTGAATAACATGACTCGACCCGCACATTCACAACTCTACCCACGTTCACGACTTGACCCACCTTGCTACCTTTGTTTCCTTTGCTGCCTTAACTACCTTTGATGCCTTTGCTCCTTTGATTCTAATGTTTCTCCTCTCTGCTTATTTGCCTTTGATAATGTTCTAATGCTACTCATTACCTCTATGCTGCTCCTCTGCCTCTTTTTTTCTTTCTCACTACATCATTGCCTGATCTGCTCCTTTGCCTTATTGGCACTGCTTCTCTGCTCCTTTACCTTAACGATAATTCTGGTGCTGATCCATGCCTCTTTGCTACTCCTCTTCCTTGCTCCTTTGCCTCTAATGTTTCTCCTCTGCCTCTCTTTTATGCTTCTCCACTTAACTTTTGCCTTCTTTGCCTTATTTCTCCTCTATATTCTAGCTGATCCTGATCTGCTGCTTTTTTCTCAATGATAATTCTGGTACTGCTCTTTTCTGTTCCTTTGCCATCAATGACAATATTTCCAACACGGAGATGTGTAGGCATAATGTAATTAAGTAGGTAATTATGTATGCATGTCAACATTTTTAAAAGTCAACTCAATATGTTTGTAGTAATAATTTTTTTTTTTTTTTTTTTTGGCTCAATATGTTTGTAATCATAAAAATAAATAAAAAATGTCTATTCAATGTGTTTATAATATTAAATCAATTTATGTGTATATATGTTAGTGGAATATCTAGAAAATACTGAATGGAGTGTCAGCGAGGATAAGGGCTGGTTCAAAATCCATTTAGTACATGGTGCAAGCTACATCTTGGTCATACGATATAGATATGATGGTATTTGAGCCATATTTTAGTGATATATTTCATTTTTTCTGGAAGAGGAGGGCCTTTGTTGATGTTAATTACCGTGGTTTGAAAACAACCATTTTTCTTCATGTCTAACCTTTCTGTAAACAAATTAAACAAAAAATATATTGGGTCACCTCTGCAAATTCTAGGCTCTATCTAGATCACTGAAAGGACAAGGTATGTTTTGAAATATTTCCCACATTTATGCTCAGTATTAGCAAATGAAATTTTCAATTCTATTAATTAAGACAATATGGGGGTTTGGAGATTTAAAGGTTGAAGAGTGCTCAGTGGACACTATAAATATTAATATTTTGTGTTGTATGACAATAATTTCCAAAAAATGGGTTTTAAGGGTTAGGATTTGGGTTTTATGGTTCAAGGGTTTAATGGTTGATTTGGTGTGTTTTCTATGAGAGAAGTCACAAGCATCCACAACCAAAAATGCCACAAAAACAAATTCTCAATGATTTTGTGGTTGAAATACATTTAAGTGTCGTGAGATCCTTTATGTAGAAATTAATTGCCCTACTTGAATAAGCTTCATATTCAAGGTATCACAAGAATCATATACTATGATATTAACCTTCTTCGCATAGTTCACCATTATTGACCTTAGAGTGTTATTTGTTGTGAAATATAAATCCTTGAGATTGACTGCATGCGTTTCCAAATTGCTTAGGCCTTTATAATATTCAACTCCAAAATTTTCAAGAAGAGGACATTATGTTACAAGCTCTTTAAGCATATCATAATTGATTAAGACATTTGTTAGAGAAAATGTTATAAGGTATCTAAAACCACAAAAATGAGGTGATGGTTGTGTGAATTGAAGATAGGAAATATACAATAAAGCAAGGTAGTTGTAGTAAAATATAGAAGTAGGAACATCCAAAAATATGCAATTTCTAACTCGAAGTCTCATTTCTTTCACTATTTTGAGAGACTACACTAGAAGTTTGGATCTATGCATACAATATTGGATCAAACACCTTTGCAATATATTTCTCTTTTCATTTACCATTCATTTTGCACTTGTACTTACTCAGAAGAATATCGAGAGGAATGAATGAATGAAACTTTATATATATATATATATTTTTTGTTTAGATGTACTTTAAATTCTATGCAATTCAATATGCACAACAACTATTTTGTCACTAAATAAAACAAACAAACATCAAATGTTGCAGTGTCCCTATACTAAATTGTAGGTGGTGCCCAACGATTTACACCCTAATATTTTGGGCAAAAGTTATTGGAGAGAGAAAGAGTGATGGGGGTGAGAGAATGGGGGATGTGGGAGAGAGAGATAAATAGGAAGGAAGAGAGAGAGGAGGGAAAATAGAAGGACAGAGAGAGAGGTAGATATATATGGAGTTGGAGGGTGAAAGAGATGGAATGAATAAAAAATACATAGAGAAATAGAGGTGGAAAGAGAGAGAGGGAGTGAAAAGGGAGATAGAGAGAGAGAGTGAGGGAGAGAGGAGAGAAGGAGGGAAGAGAGATAATATGAGAGGAGAGATAGAGGGAGATAAGGATAAGGGACAAAGAGAGGGAGAAAAAAAATATGGAGGGGGGAGAGAAGGGGAGAGAGAGAGAGAAAGAGAGGGATATAAATAGTGAAAAAGCTAGAGGGAAAAGAGAGAGGGAGGTGGGAGAGAGGGAGAGAGAGGAGGGGAGAGGGAGTAAGGAAAAGAAAGAGGAGGTAAGAGAGAGGAGGGGATAGAGAGGAGGAGAAGGATAGATTTGGAGGGGGAGAGAGTTATAAATTTGGAGAGAGAGAGAGAGAGATGGGGGTGAGAGACAAATGGATGTGCGACAAAAAGGGAGAGAAAGGAAGGAAGAGAGAGAGGACTTGAGAGAGAGAGAGAGAGAGAGAGAGAGAGAGAGAGGAATTGAGAGAGAAGGAGAGAGGGAGGGAGAGAGAGAGGACTTAAGAGAGATGGAGAGAGGTAGGGAGAGAGAGATGGAGTTGGACAAAGAGATAGGAAGGGAAGAAGAAATACATAGAGAGATAAAGGTGGAGAGAGACAAAGGGAGTGACAAGGGAGAGATGGGTAGAGAGTTAGGGAGAGAGGAGGGTAGGAGCGAAGAGAGAGAGAGAAGGAGAGAGAGGGAGAGAAGGGGAAGAGAGGAAGGGAGAGGAAGAGGGAGGGATAGATAGATAGATAGGTATGGAGAGAAAGTGTGTGTATGTTTAGAGGGTGAGATAGAGAGATAAAGGAGAGATAAAAGGATATAAAGATATAGATAGAGTGGGGAGATATGAACAAATAAAGATATAGAGAGAGGAAAGAAGGGGGAGATAGAAAGATATGGAGAGAGAGAGACATCGTGTGTGTTTGGGGGGGTGAGATAGAGAGAAAACGAAAGAGGTATGGAGGGAGAAATATTTATAGATGACGGGGAAAGAGAGAGGGAGGAAGAAAGAGACATAGAGAGGGAGGGGGATATAAGATGTTATTCACTGAAATAGATGCATTGATTTCAAAGTAGATGTTGATTCCTAATCCTATTTGATTGATTGAACTGGAGGCATTGTTTTCATTGTAATTGTTGATTTCTAATCTTATTTGATTTCTTTCACTAGATACATTGAATATTTCATTGTAGATGTTGATTCCTAATCCTATTTGATTGATTTCATTGGACGCATTGATTTCAATTCGTTTATTTCTAATCTTATTTGGTTTCTTTCACTATATTCATTTATTTAAGTGTAGATGTTGATTTCTAATTCTATTTGATTGCTTGCACTAGTTACATTAATTTTAGTATAGTTCTTGATTTCTAATCCTATTTGATTGCTTACACTATATGTATTGATTTCACTGTAGATGTTGGTTTATAATTTGATGTAACTTGATGCATGATGTATATTCATTTCAAAGTAACTAGATTAACAATGTGCATAGGTTTTAGGGTAAGAAAAAAAAATGTGTTGTTGACATGCATTGATTTATGTGTCATAGTAATTTAACCATAAACAAAATACTTGAATTTTGATTTTAAATAAAAAATTCACTTACATGAAATGTTTGTTTATTGAAACTCTAAAATGTTTGTAATTGAATAGATTCTTATTATTCTCATTTTCATCATTCAACATTGTTAGTCACTTTGCATTCAAACAAGGTAATATAAAACTACTACCATTGAGAGTTACTTGGGTTTTAAGACTCCATAAGTCACAATGGTTGACTTTGGAGAAAGCTACTATTAATATTGGAGAGTATGAGAGACAAGGCATGACATTTACTACAATAGCTCGAGCTACATATTTGATTGGTTTATGATTTAAACTGCCCTTTCCATATGATCCATATGGGAATATGGAAAAACTAACATGTGTGACAATAAGAAAAATATAAGAAAATAATTTGAGATTCATCACAATGAAGACTATTTGTAATTTAATACATTATTATTATTCATATTTTCTACCATTCAACTACATTATGTTTTCACTTTTCATTCAAAATATTTATTTCATCATTTTTTAGAATTCAAATTATTAACAAACTCTATCTTCTCAACAAACTAAGGTAACTGAGAAAATTTAAAATTAAAATGACCAGATGAATCTTAGACATATTTAGAATATTTAAATAATCAAAATAATTAGTTGTTAAATAAATTTTGTATGACCATGCGTGACTGAAACTAGCCTGATCCATCTTAAACCCAGATTTATCAAGCACTGAGAGGGATCAAATCTCTTGAGGTGCAAACCTTTCCTCATGATTTGCACTCAAAAAAGAGGTTTGTACCTTGAGATATTTGACCCCTCTAGACGCTTGATTGATCTTAGGTTAATATGGATCTAGGCTAGTTATATTACTAATGATATTGATATAATTAAATTAATAAAATACTAAGTAGAATATTTAGTTTATAGAAAATTACATGAAATAATATTATAAATCGTTAATATATATTGCTCTAAATTCATCTTAAATATATTTATTTTTTTTTTCCCTCTTGGGAATTATATTTATATTTTGTATGAGGGATATACATGTTATGGTGTCTAACGGGACTACTCATTCTAAAAAACAATGCTCAAAGAAATTACAACAAAACTCATAATATCACTTATGGAATTCAACATAAGTGGAGAGGATTGCAATGATACCTTCCAACCTCTTGACATAAACCCAATCAAAAAATATTAAATCTAAATCTATCAAATATTAAAATAATTAATGTTGATATTCAACAAGATAACGAGCTTAGTGAAAATTAAGCACCTTCACTAAGTGGGGCCCGCAGGCTATTTTTAGGTGTATGTCTATTTTTAGACATGGTGAGCATATTCTATAAGTTGAAGGATGCTATTTGTAGCTGGTTGATCAAGTTGGAAAAATAGATGAGATTCTATTTTTAGAAGATTGGGCGAAGTCTAGTTATAGATCACTAATCTAAAAATAGATGCATGTCGATTATTATTAGCCCTTAATAATAATCCGGCAATAAATATCAACTTATTCTCTTGGAGCACTTTATTTTAGTGAATAGATTTGAAAAATCAGTGGGCTGAAGGAATTATGCAATTCCTAGGGTGGTTGGTGACTCATGCATGGAGGACTCAGTTAGAACTGAAGTGGCAGAGTTGTGACAGAGTTGGAAGAGTAGTTATGGGAGTTGTTATTTAGTTTAACTCAGTTAATTGAGTTAAACACAGTTGTGCTAGTTGTATCTAGTTCTAGTTGAAGATACACTAGTGATAGTTTAGTGAATTAATTATTTAATTAATTCACAACTAGAGACTCACTTGTAATTGAACAAATACAACAGTTAACTACTTGCATGTCAGTTCCAGTGGAGACCCAGTGGAGAGATAGGTCATTAGAGAACTTTTGAGGTCTAAAATGGGACTCCTAAGAAAAATGTACAACCAAAATAAATTTTATAAGAACCAATAGGATTCAAGATGATGATGTCAACCATGGGGGATGATTCACCATTTTTGGGGTAAAAAAGTAAAAAGATTAAAAAATAATAAAATAATAAAACTACATTTTCAACTTGTATTTTCATCTTATCTTCCTAAGGTTTTACTCACATTTCGAGCGAGAGTACTCGTTGGACGCAAAATTTAATTCCTCATCCAAGGAGTACTCATGTTGCATACTTTAGACGGGCCCTGCTACACCAAAAATGAGAAATACATGAAAAAACGTGATTGCAATCACATTTTCATGTATTTATCATTTTTCGTGTAGCAAGGTCCATCAAAAGTATGCAACATGGCTACTCCTTAGATGAGGAATCAAATTATGCATCCAACAAGTGTTTCTACTCAAAATTTGAGTAAACCCATAGGGAGATAAGTTGAAAATACGAGTTAAAAAAGTAGTTTTTTCTTTTTTCCCTCCAAAATTTGATGATGTAATGTAATCTTGTTTTATTATTTCCACTATTATTTTATAATTTCCTTAGGAGGCCCATTTTAGACCTCAAAATTCCCCTAATGTGAAAGGGTGAGATGGACTATCTGTTGTGACTATAGTGATGCATTCAATGCATCTGAAACACATTGGAGATGCCAATGAGGATTGCACAGTCAAGGCAAGGCTAATTCGAATTCATTCAAAGGTCTTCTTCAGCAGGGATTGTGCAGTGGAGGCAGGTTGTCAAGAGGCAAGAAATTGGTGCATATATATGAACATTTCTGCATGACAATGTGTAATGATTGTTGATTGTATTGAGAGCTTGATGTACTAAGATTTGTATGAGATTATTACATCATCCATTGAAATACATAATATATGATAGTTTGGGATTTTATCTTTAATCTTTCGCGTTAAACAACTGTGTTTATGTGCGATTGATTTTGCTTCATATGTGTTTTTCAATTGGCGGTTTAATTTCCACAAAGAATTAAGTGGAAGGATTTTGTATTTAACATAAGTTAATTTGTTAGATCAGGGTAGTATGATAATATACATGCATATTGTATAATTTATACATGGTATCATAGTAGTGTTAATCCCTAAAGATTGCGATATTGAAGCGGTGCTGAGTTTTGTGCTGGTGGACAATTCAAATTTGCGGCAGAAATTTCTTGGTGCGACAATTGAGTATTCATTGAAATGGATTTCAATGGGTTGCGGTTAGAGTATTCCCTTGAGGGTAGCTTGAACTACATAGCCTGGAAGGACAGGATGGAGGTGGTGCTTGAAGATAATGGTCTGAAGGAGTTCATTGATAGTGATGTTCCTAAGCCTACTTCTAGTGATGCTGCATTACTTGACGCCTGGCAAAAGAAGGTAGCGAAGACAAGAAGAATTTAATTGGAAGGTGTGAAAGAACATATTGTGTCAAGACTTCATGGGAAAGAGACTCCATTTTCAATGTGGAAGGCTTTGAAAAATCTTTTCCAAAGCAGCAGTGACCATAGGAAGTTGGCGCTGCAAGATAAGCTCAGAAAAATCAAAATGGAGAAGGGCGACAGTTTTCCAGACTATCTCACAAAGTTTGTCCAATGTAGGGATGAGTTGGAGAGTGTGGGAATCACATTTTTGGATGATGAATTGGTGAGATTTTCTTTCCTTGTACTACCGAAGAGTTGGCACAATTATAAGGACTTTGTCAATGGACGGGAGAAACTGTCAGATTGGGAGCGAATTTGGTTGGATCTAGTGCATGAGGAGATAAGGCGAAGTACCAGGGATGGATCTTCATCGAAGAATGATGATGAAGAGAATTTCACTTTGGCTACCAAAGAAAGGAAATGGAAGGGGAAGAAATCCCATCCAAAATCTGAGGCTAAAGGAAAGAAGCTATATTTGTCCAAGGTGAAGTGTTTTCACTGTCACGAACATGGGAATATTGCCATTAACTGCCCACAGAAAAAGAAGAACAAAAAGGTTACTGGAGCTATAGTGGGTAAGGCCTTAGCCTCACAATTTGAACTTTATTTCTCTTTGATCGCATGCTTGGTTTCAATTGCAATGGGATCAGTGTGGTATCTTGATAGTGGTGGTTCCTTCGACATGATGGGAGAGAAGGAGTTTTTTAGTGACTTGGAGGAGAAAGATCTTTGAATGCATATAGAGATGGGCGACAATGGTAGATACAGTGTGATCGAAATTGGAACCATTACCTTTGAGAGGGATTCAGGTAAACCATTTATGTTGAAAGATGTTATGCATGTCCCATGTCTGAAGAAGAACTTTGTCTCAGTCGTGATGTTGGAGGATAGAGGTTATGACGTTGTTTTCAGCAAGGGAAAAACATTCCTTCGACATAAAACAATGGGTCAAACAAAGAGGATAGGGATTCAAGTTAAGAATATTTACAAGCTGGAGGTAGATGGCTACGCTGTAATGATGGGCAAAGCAGAAGAAGTGGTGAGCCAGGATGAGGGTGAATTATGGCATACAAGATTGGGCCATCTTCACCATGGCGCCTTGAATATTTTGCATCAGATTTCTACTGGACTTCCCAAGGGTACTCTTGTGTAGTCAGATCAGTGAAAGGGATGTACTATGGGTACATTTGTGAAGACCACCTTTCATGAGAAGGAGAACCGTGCTTTGGTGATCCTAGAGAGAATTCACACAGATGTGTGTGGACTTTTCTCGGTTGCTTCAACAGAAAAACACAGGTATTATGTTATATTTCTTGATGACTATTCTTGTAGATGCTAGATATTCTTCATGCAGAAGAAGAGTGAAACATTCTCAAAGTTTTGTGAGTTTAAAGCATTGGTGGAGAATGAGTCGGGGAAGCAAGTGAAGGCTCTGTGAAGTGATAATGGTGGTGAATATATCTCGAACAAATTCAAATACTTCTGTAGAAAAGAAGGAATTCGAAGAGAAATCATAGTGCCTCATAACCCACAACAGAATGGGGTCATGAAGAGGAAGAACAGAATGATCATGGGTGCTGCATGAGTTGACCAGGGCCTACCAATGCGCTTGTGGGTGGAAGCATGCAACACTGTAGTTTATGTGAAAAACCATTGTCCTCATAGAGTACTTGGCATGAGTACACTTGAAGAAGCTTTAACTGGTAAGAATCCTGATATTTATCATTTGAATATTTTTGGCTCATCTGTTTATATTCATGTGACAAAGGACGCTAGGAAGAAGCTGGAGCCGACTGCAGAAGTTGGGATATATGTGGGGTACATAAAATCACCCCATAATTATCATGTGTATTTTCCAAACAATCGGATGACTATGGTGCAACGAGATATAAAATTCAATGAGGAGAAAGCCATGAAGTTTTCGCTTGAGAGGGAGCTACACTTGCATGTAGAGGAGGAACTTCTTATTCCCAAAGATGAGCCTCAATATGTCGATCAGCCACAGGAGGAGGATCATGGAGAGGAGGAGTCCACTCACGCAGAGCCAAACATCAAAATAGGCAAAAGGCATACCACAAAAGCTCAGAGACTGAAGCTTGATGTGGCATAGAATGTAGGAGTCCCTACATCACAGTGCAGACAGAGACAATCACCTGACCGATTCACTCAATACATGGCTCTCATGAGAAAGTGTATCGTGACAGTGCCATCTTCCTTTGAGGAAGCAGCGTAGGAACCCACATGGGTAGATGCCATGGTGGAGGAGTATGACTCCATTGTCAGAAAAAATGCCTGGGAGATTTTTCCAAGGCCGGTTGGTAAATTAGTGGTAGGTTCAAGATGGATCTACAAGGTAAAGCAAGCTGCTAAAGGGAGCATTGAGAAGTATAAGACAAGATTTGTTGCCTAGGTCTTCTCACAGATCGAGGGGATTGATTATGAAGAAACCTTTGCACCTGACGCATGGTATTCTTCCATAAGGACCATCCTTGCTCTCTCAGTGCAGATGGGTTGGCACATTCATCAGATGGATGTGAATACTACGTTACTTAATGGGATCATTGAGGAAGAAGTGTAGATTAAGCAGCCTAAAGGATTTGAGATCTTCAGCAACGAGTCACATGTGTGCAGACTCAAAAGAGCATTGCATGGGATGAAGCAAGCACCTCATGCTTAATACACATGGATCGACAGATATTTCATTGGACTTGGCTTTACCAAGAGTGAGACGGATGCAAATATATACCAAATTGTGGTGGAGGGTAAGATTTTAATCATTTTTATTTATGTTGATGATTTAATACTAATGAGTGATGAGCAGTTGATACACTCAGGCAAGGAATATCTTGCAAAGGAGTTTGAGATGAAGGATTTAGGCCTCCTTCATTATTTCCTTGGATTGGAAATATGGCAGTGAGAAGGTGAACTATTTGTGTCTCAAGGCAAGTATGCTTGGGAGATACTTGTTAAGTTTCACATGCAGGACAACAAGCCCATGGATACTTCTCTTCCAGGAAATTGGAGGAAAGAGGATGCTACATCGCTAGAGGTAGTGAATGCTACTGTCTATTGATAGTTGGTGGGTTTGCTCATGTATTTAGTTAATACAAGACCGCACATATGCTATGCAGTGAACCAACTTAGTCAAGTGATGGTTAATCCTACCAAGCTCTTTTGGAAGGAAGGCAAGCATGTCCTAAGATATCTCAGGGGCACATCTGAGTATGGCTTATGGTACAAACAGACGGATGAGGTGAAGTTTCATGGCTTCACGGATGCAGATTGGGTAGGCAACGCAACAAAAAAAAAGAGCACATTAGGAGGGGTTTTCAGTATCGGATCTACAACGGTTTCTTGGTATAGCAGGAAACAAAGATTCGTGGCACTCAGTTCAATGGAAGTAGAATACATGGTAGTAATTCAAGCTGCATGTGAGGCTATCTGGATGAGGAAGATCCTGGTTGGTTTGTTCGGTTCTCATTTAGATCCTACAGTGATACATTGTGATAATTGGAGTTGCATTAAACTCTCAATTAATCATGTGTTTCATGATAGATCTAAGCATGTAGATATCCGGTATCATCATATCAGATATTATGTGCAGTGGAAGATCATGTTGCTTCAGTACATTCCTACGGAAGATCTGGATGAAGATATTCTGACGAAGGTGCTCACCAGGAGAAAATTTGAGTACCATAGAGGTAGGATCGGGGTGAAGGATAATCCCTATCTTGTTGAGAGCGAGTGTTGAGATTCAACAAGATGACGAGCCTAGTGAAAATTAAGCACCTTCACTAAGTGGGGCCCACAGGCTATTTTTAGGTGTATGTCTATTTTTAGACATGGTGAGCATATTCTATAAGTCGCAGGATGCTATTTGTAGATGGTTGATTAAGTTGGAAAAATAGATAATATTCTATTTTTAGAATATTGATGAAGTCTATTTATAGATTGCTAATCTAAAAATAAATGCATGTCGATTATTATTATCCCTTAATAATAATCCAACAATAAATATCAACTTAATCTCTTGGAGCACTTTATTTCAGTGAAAATATGTGGCAAATCAGTGGGCTAAAGGAATTACACAATTCCTAGGGTGTTTGGTGACTCATGCATGGAGGAATTAAATAGAACTGAAGTGGCAGAGTTGGAAGAGTAGTTATGGGAGTTGTTATTTAGTTTAACTTAGTTAAGTGAGTTAAAATTAGTTGTGCTAGTTGTATCTAGTTCTAACTGAAGATACACTAGTGAGAGTTTAGTGAATTAATTATTTAATTAATTCACAACTAGAGACTCACTTGCAACTGAACAAATACATCAGTTAACTACTTGCATGTCATTTCCAGTGGAGACACAGTGGAGATAGAAGTGAAAGGGTGAGATGGACTATCTGTTGTGACTATAGTGATGCATTCAATGCATCTGACACACAATGGATATGCCAATGAGGATCGTGCCGTCAAGGCAAGGCCAATTCGAATTCATTCAGAGGTCTTCTTCAGTAGGGATTGCGCAGTGGAGGCAGGCTGTCAGGAGGAAAGAAATTGGTGCATAGATATGAAAATTTTTGCATGATAGTGTGTAATGATTGTTGATTGTAATGAGAGCTTGATGTACTAAGCTTTGTATGAGATTATTACATGATCCATTGACATACATAATATATGATAGTTGCAGTTTTTAGCTTTAATATTTCCCGTTAAACAATTGTCTTTATGTGCGATTGATTTTGCTTCATATGTGTTTTGCAATTGGCGATTTAATTTCCACAAAGAATTAAGTGGAAGGATTATGTATTTAACATAAGTTAATTTGTTAGATCAGGGGAGTCTGTTAATATACATGCATCTTTTGTGTTTATATATATATGTATCATTATTTTTTAGAGAGATAAGTTCCTTTATGGATTCCACTCCTTTTTGAATGCCACATCCTGTCGAGATCCATCACAAAAGAGTAGCATATTGTCCACAAATAGTAGATGGGAAATGGAACATTCTGCTACCTCAACAATACCTCTATGTACCCCCATTTTGTTTTCTTTATATAGTAATTTTTTGATCCCTTTAGTGACAAGCAGAAACAACAGTGGAGATAGAGGAAAACCCTAACATAAGCTCCTCTAAGCATGAAAAAAGGTTGTGGTTTTCTTGTTGATAAGTATAAAAAATGAGACAGAAGTGATGCAGCTCAAGACCCAACTTATGAAAGGGACCTCAAAACCCATGTGGCTCATAACAATCAAAGATATATCTAATTGAACTATCATAATATTTGGAGAGATCAATATTGATGACCAACCCTTTAAGCTTCCTTTTCTTGAGACTATGAAGCCATTCCTGTGTAACCCAAATAGCCTCATGAATCTTCCAACCTTTCAAAAAAAAAAAATGTTCATTCAATAGTTTTTTTGATTGGGTTGGCTTGAGCCTATTTACAATAATTTTATCAATAATATTGTAAATAAAATTGCAAAAAGATATGGGCCAAAAATCATTAAAGGATTTTGGAGAGTCATATTTGGGAATTAATGCTATAAAAGTGCCATTAAAAGGGTCATGAATTTTAACACTTGTTCTAGATTCTTAAACAAATTTCAAAATATCTAGATTGAGAATGTCATATAACTCAATAAAGAACTTAACTTACCATCCTTATGGGCCAATTTTGTTTTCCCTTTGAAAGCTATGGAGTACTTTATGCAATTCTACCTTTGATATAGGTTCCATAAGGGACTCATTCTCTTTATTATAAAAAAATCAGGAAAAGAACCTAGCAAGTGAATGACCTATACAATAATCACCTCATGAGGGGCTTTGAACAAATTACTGAAATGTTTTTTCCTCAAAGACACCAACTCAACAAAAGATAAGGTTATTCCTCTTTAGTGTCTTCCAACTCCCATATAGTGTTTTGTACTTTCCTACCCTTTTCATATTGTTGAAAATAATTTGTCTTTTCATCGCCACTTTTGAGCGATATCACATGACTTTTTACACACCACATTTCCTCCTTATCCTCAAGAAATTTTATTTTTGAAGTTTCTAGCTAAATCATTCTCTGCTTTATTTCATCAAATAGGTAATTCTCCCAATTAGGGGCTTTCAATTTCTCTAATTCCTCATCAATTTCCTTTAGATATTCCTCCTCCCTCTTATTTTTTTGGGAACCCAAGGAAATTGTAGTCTGTTTTATCTTCTTTAACTTTTCTACAAATTTAATTGTTGTCGATCTTACTTCCTCTCGGTTATAAGGAGTCTAATTATCAACCACCAAATTACGAAAATAGGCATATTTTAGCCAAGATGAGAAAATTTTGAAAGGAATTCCTGGATTTATTTGGTCTCCCTAAAATTCCAAGAAGATGGGAGATGATTAGATTCCTCTCCCACACCAATCCATTGACGAAATAGAGGGATTCGATCCATCAAAGGTTATGTCATAAGAAATTGGTATATTATTCTTGAAATATGTTGACAGGATGTAATGTACCACCAAAAACAATGGGGTGTCCTCGGTGGGAGGTACTAATTATACCTCACACCGTTTGGGATAAGAACCCCATCTAGTATGTGGGCCCGACTACCACCATGAATGTTTTCGCTCTTGATTGTCAGATGTGAAGGTGCCAGAGTGGGGACAAAGTGAAATTCCTAGACAGTGAAACAAAATCAGCCCAATATTGAAAATATACAGATAGAGACACAAACAAGTCTCAACATCAATAATAAGGTGTATGTCATGAGAGGGATCGATAAGCCAAAACCCAATCAGAAATACATGAACACAAACATGTTAGAACTTAATTTCAAATAATTTCATAATATATCATCGAGATGGCAAGGAAAAAGTAAACAAAGATTAGAAAGAAAAACATACATGCAACCACTATGAATCAGTCCATAACATATTGAGTATATGAAAGCACACATACAACTATAGTGATATATCAGACAACTAATACTACCACCATGATAAAGCACGCGAATAAATGCCATAAAAGGGGAATATATTTTTAATGTTGCTGCAACTTAAAATACATATCTTGTAACTTGTCAAAACCTAATAGTGGAACATGGGCTATTCATACCAATGCTTGATGAAAAAACCTAACCTCACTATAGCTCCCTCTACTAGCTATCAAGAGTTAAGTGCCTCTAGCCCTTAAGCACAAGTCAATTATCTAGTCCTAGCCTCAACTGAAGTGCTCAAAGTCCACATCCAATGAATCATGAGGGAAAATTTTTAGAGATGAGCTACCATGACCCTTGATCTCCCCATGTGACCTTTCAATTACCCTCATTAATTTTTAGCTAACTCACTTCTCTCAAAGGCCTCATGACTGTTACATGCTCAAATTAGTCTAAACATAATTTTTGACAATATGGTGAGAAATATGTGCATTAAGAATAGGATGATTAATACGGTTCTCGGGATCCCTAGAACGTATGTTGCCTATATGCTGCAATTATGTGGTTGCTAGGTTCCTTTGAGTTTATCGAGAGGATCTTGCATCTTGTATGAGATCCTTTAGCTTACTAGAGGAGACCATAGTCATGTAAGTTCATGAGAAATCCACATTCTTTTTCATATGCCAAGATATCGTTTCCTTACTTCTGTCTTGGAGCGAGAAATACTTCAATACCTATTGTTGACCATGATCATGTATTTCCCCAACATTGTTCATGCGGGCTATCAATTCGGCTTATGCATTTGCATACATGATGGGGATCTTTCTCCACAAATTCAATCCTACACATGCACACAATCATTAATTAAAGATCGATTCTAGTATGTTTTGATAAATTACAATAAGTAAATACCACAACTAATAATGAGCAATAATTCATAGCCTTGAAATCACTTGCACTTTATCACTCACAAGTTTGTGCATCAATATGCTTAATATTTGGAATTAAAGTGACCCCAACGGTCTCTTTCCTTGCGTGGTTAGACCATCATTGTCATATAACCTTCCACACTCTTTGACCCTTGTTGTGCATGATGGGTGTTGTTGTTGCAAAGGTGTTAAACTTTATGTTATTTTAGTACGACCTCCATTATCATTTAAGCCTCACCTGAACGTTAAATAAAATGTTAGAAATTTAAAAAATAAATAGGCAGGGGAAATCCTTTTCCCCAACAACACACAGATTTTACACAGTTATGTGGAAATTGAAAAAATTTATAGAGCCACACACATAGAGATAGAAACCATAGAAATTTCTCTATTTCATTCTTCCGCTTCAGCAACTTCTTCTCCTACATGCCAAAAAACATTTGAAAAAACATATTTTTAAGTACAGATATGGATGAGCTTGAGAATTTAATGAAAAATCAATTCTGGAGCAGACGGGTAACCACCAAACGTCCTTCTGCCATGAAAGGCCTATTTCTTCATAAAAAAGAGCTCAGACCATGTACGCTCGGACTTGAAATTATTTTGGTTTCAGCTTTGAACAATATTACAGCCATGTCGATATCGCAAATCGCATTTCGGTGATGTCAAAATTTATTTGGGCGCTATCCTCCTGAGCTTTGCAATGTGCGATATGTGATCGCATTGCATCGCAACTTAAAACAAACATCTTGTGATATTTTAAAACTTAAATGAAACGATTGCTGATTGCGATGTGTGATGGCGATATCACATTGCAACATCGTAAGGTTTGGAGTGGGGCATAGAGGTAAGTTCTAAATTTTGCGAAGTACGATGCGCTAAACCGTGGGAAGTGCGAAAAGGAAAAGGTAAAGGAAAATGCGGAAAACAAAGGTTTGTTTGTATTTTAATAATGCATAAAGGTTAGAGGGTCCCACCGATATCGCATCAGTGGAGATAAAGGATTTTCCAATTGTGTTAAGAGGAAAGGTTAAGAACTTAAGAAGTGCGTAGTGCGGGCATAAGGTAGGTGATACGACGGGAAGGATTTTAAATGCAGAATGATGTTCAAGTACAATTTTCTAAACGTTACGGAAAATTGTGAGAGGCAAGTAAGCTTGCGGATATGGGCTTGTCCTTCCCTGCAAAAAAATTTAACTGTTGTATGGCTGCTGCCAGTTTATTCAAGGCAGTGGTTGGGAGTAATTTCCAACACTCCCCCTTAATCACAATTGCTGCCATTAACCATTCCCAAACATTCTTTGAGGTAAACAAAATTTTTCTGTGCCAATGGCTTTGTGAAGACGTCTAGAAATTGTTCCTCTAACCTACAATGTTGTAACACAATTTCTTCATTGTTAACTAATTATCTTATGAAATGTTATTTAGCATCAATGTGCTTTGTCCTCTTGTTTAAAACAGATTTCTTTGATAGTGAAATTGTTGAACTGTTATCACAGAAAATTGTGGTTGCTCTGTCTTGTTCATGCCATAAATCCCACAACATCCTTCTCATCCAAAATACTTGACATGCTGCTGCTGTTGTGGTGACATACTCAGCTTCTATTTTTGACAATGAAACCATTGGATGCTTCTTGGAAGCCCATGAAATGGCTCCCGAACCCAAATGAAAAACATATCCTAATGTTCTCTTTCTGTCATCAACACTTCCAGCCCAATCACTATTAGTGTAACCAATCATCTTAAAATCATCAGTTTCGTAGTATAGAACACCATACTCCTTCGTCACATTGACATACTTTAAAATTATTTTAAATGCCTGCCAATGTGTCTCCATGAACCTTGACACCAAAATAACTGCATACATTATATCAAGCCTAGTTGCAGTCAAATACATTAGGTTGCCAACCATGCTTTTGTATAATGTCAAATTGACATTGTTGCTGCAAAATTCCTTGCTCAACTTTAACCCCATGATAGTTGGAGTTGGTGATGACTTGTTGTTCTGCATATTAAACCTCTCTAAAATTTATGCAACATATTTTTCTTGAGAGATACAAATTCCATTTTTTGTTTGCTTCACTTCTATGCCCAAAAAATATCTTAACAACCCCAAGTCAGTCATTTCAAACTCGCTTTTCATGACTGCTTTAAAATCAGTGATGAGGGAATCATCACTGCCTGTAAAAGTCAAATCATATACATACAAAACAACAAATAATCTTACCATCATTTTCTTTAATCTAGAGTGTAGGTTCACCATAACATTTTTCGAACCCATTGTCCATCAAGTAAACATCTATCCTATTGTACCATGCACACGGTGTTTGCTTCAACCCATAAAGAGCTTTCTACAATTTACACACATTGTGTTCTTGGCCTTCTACCTCATAGACAGGAGGTTGTTCAACATACACCTCCTCTTTTAGCACTCCATTCAAGAATTCTGACTTCACATCCATTTGATACACTTTCCATTTCTGTGGTGCTGTTATTGACAACATTGTTTGCACTGTCTCCATCCTTGCGACTGACACAAAGGTTTCCTCATAGTCTCTTCCATGCTGCTACTTGTAGAATTTGACAACTAACCTTGCTTTGTGCCTTTCTATCTTGCCTTCAAAGTTACTCTTGGTCTTATAGACCCATTTCACTCCAATGACTTATTTTACTTGTCCACTAACTCCCATGTTTCATTCCTTTCTATTTCTCCTATTTCTTTATTCATTGCTTCAACCCATTTCTCTTCTTTGACTGCATCTTCAAAGTGTATTAGGTCATCTACATGACAAAATAATGAAAATAAATAATTCAGACCAACATTGTTATCAACTTCTTCTTGCTCATAAATTTCACTTAAAATTTTGAATTTTTGTCTTCTTATACTTGCTGAAGATGAGCTTGGTGTTGAGCTTGAAGTAGGTGGATTTGCGAAGCTTTGTGGTGTGCTTGGAGAATAAATTCCTTGATTTCGCAATGTTTTCCTATTACTTTCTTGTGGTGTGCTTTGTTGAGCTTGTGTTGGTGGAGGAGGAGCCACTGTTGAGGAATTACTTGCTACAAAAAATTCCTCTTTGTCTTCATGTGACATACATGTATTTACATTGACTGCCTTCTCTAAACTTCCATCTCATGCTTCCTCTTCTATGAACTGAACATCTATGCTAATTATTACCTTCTTGGTTAATGGATTGTAGAGCTTGTATGCCTTGGATTCATCACTGTGTCCAAGGAATATACATTTCTCCCCCTTGATGTCCAACTTATTCCTCAATTCATCTGATACATGTGCATATGACACACATCCGAACACTCTCATATGAGTGACAAATTGCTTTCTTCCACTCCATGCTTCTTTAGGGACTTTATTCATGACACTTTTTGTTGGACATATATTAATGATATAAATTGCATAAGAGATAACTTCAGCCCAAGAATCATTTGGAAAATTCTTTGCCTTCAACATACTCGTTTCCATTTCCATGATGGTCCTATTCTTTCTTTCTGCTACACCATTTTGTTGAGGTGTATACCTTGTTGTAAACTTCTTGTGAATTCCATGCTCCCTGCAGAAACGTAGGAAGTCATTTGATATATATCCGCCACCTCTATCAGTCCTCAACACTTTTATGTAGTGTCCACTTTGCTTCTCAACAAGAGATTTGTAGTGGTAGAAGCAGTCAAACACTTCAATTTTCTATTTTAGAAAATAGACCCATTTCTTCCCTGTGTAGTCATCTATGAATGTCAAAATATAATGGATGCCACCAAATGATGGTGTTTGCATTGGTCTACATAAATCTGAGTGGACAATCTCCAAATGTGTTTTTTTCCCTTGTTGACTTTCTTGCCGGAAATGATTCTCTGTGTTGTTTGCCCAAGATGCAACCTTCACAAAGGTTTCCTGTTTTTTCTATGAGTGGCAATCCTTTCACCATGCATTTTCTATGCGACAAATTCAAACCTCTGAAGTTGAGATGAACAAATCTCAAATGCCACAACCAATTATCAGCTTTGACTTCTTCTTGAAAATTTTCTTGTGTGGCAACTACTATAACACCTTCTTCCTTCAAGTCTGATCTCATCTTGAGAGGAAACATTCTATTGTTTGTCATATGAATTTTTTCAATGAGTTGTCTACTTGGAGGCTTATCCAATATTTTGCACATATCATCTTTAAAAAATACATTATAGCCCTTTTGTATGATTTTTTCAATGCTTGGGAGGTTATGTTTCAAACCAGAGACAAAATAAACATCTGGCATGAACTTCTTCTCTCCCTTCTTTGTTAGTATGTCTACTTTTCCTTTTCCCATGACAAAGACCTTGCTATCAGTCCCCAATGTCACTTCAGATTTTACACTTTCATCTAGATTGGAAAACATTGCTATTTTTCCAGTCATGTGGTTGCTACACCTTGAATCTAATAACCATACATCTCCTTGTTTTTATTGTGCTACATTACAAGCTAAAAAAAAACTATCATGGTTCTAATTTTCCTTTATGAAATTTGCATTTGGTTTTCTACCCATGTCATATTGCTTCTTTCTACATTCATTTGTATAACTACCATACTTCTTACAATAATGAAATTGAACTTGAGATTTATCATACCTCTGACCTTGTGCTTGATTTTGGCTTGAGCCTTGATTTGGATTTTGATTGCTACTTGTTGCACTTGAGCTTGAAGGGCTGCTTCTTCCACCTCTGTGTGGGTTTCTTCCTCTTCCTTGGTAGTTTGATATTCCTCGACCTCTACCTTGACCAAAATACACTTGTGTCTTGAATGGATGCTCCAATGAGGAGTTTTTTTCTTTGCTCAATCTATGCTCATGAGACATCAGTGATGCATGAAACTCATCTACTGAAAACTGTGAGAGATCCTTTGTCTCTTTTATGGCCACAACTATGGCATCAAACCTTGATGGAAAAATTCTTAAAATTTCTCAACTATTATCCTTTACTCAAGTGTCTCACCATGAGAACTTATTTGGGTAACAAACCCAATCACATGTGTAAAGAATGAGTCTATATTCTTAGACTCTTTCATACATAATGTTTCAAAATCTCTTCTCAGCATTTGTAGTTTTTTTGTCTTCACCTTTGCCATGCCTTGGTAGGTTGTCTAGAGGGTATCCCATGCCTCCTTAAACTTCATTGTTGCTACAATCCTTGGGAAAATACTTTCATGGACTGCTTGTAAAATATAGAATAGGGCTTTAGATTACTTCTTCTTATTGTCCCTCAACAAATCTCTTTCTTCTTGTGTCAAAGCATTGTATGCTGCTGCATCTGCTAGATCTTGGAATCCATTCTCCAGTAGCTCCCAAATGTCTTGTGAGGAGAACAAGGCCTTCATTGTAATAACCCAATAATCATAATTCTTCCCATTAAACTATGGTATTTTTGGATTAGTCAAGCTTGTTCTTGCTGCTACCATTTTCACTGTGTAAAAAAAAACCTTCTCACTACTGGAGAATTTTCTTCCCAAAACAAACTTTCAGCTCTTCAGTAAAGAAAATTTTCTTTTACTGGGAGTCTAAACCCGCTCTGATACCATGTTATAAATTTAAAAATTAAACATGTAGGGGAAATGCTTTTCCCCAACAACACATAGAGTTTACACAGTTATGTGGAAAATGCAAAAATTTACAGAGCCACACACACAGAGACAGAAACGAGAGAAGTTTTTCTATTTCATTCTTCTGCTTCAACAACTTCTTCACCTACATGCCAAAAAACATATTTTTAAGTACAGAGATGGAAAATCTTGAGAATTCAGTGCAAAATAAATGTTGGAGGAGATGGGTAACCACCAAACATCCTTCTGACATGAAAGGCTTGTTTCTTCATAAAACAACGTTCAAACCACGTGCGCCTGTACTTGAAATTGTTTTGGTTTAAGCTTTGAACAATATCGCATCCATGCCGATATCACAAATCCCATTTCAGTGATGTCAACATTTTTTTGGGCGCTATCCTCCTGATCTTTTCGATTTACGATATGCGATCACATTGCATCGCAACTTAAAACAAACATCTTCTGATATGTTAAAACTTAAATGAAACGATCTTCAATTGCGATGTACGATGGTGATATCGCATCGCAACATCGCAAGGGTTGGAGTGGAGCATAAAGGTAAGTTCTAAATTGTGTGAAGTGCGAAGTGTGATGCGCCAAACTGTGGGAAGTGTGAAAAGTCAAAGGTAAAGAAAAAGGCGGAAAACAAAGGTTTGTTTCGTATTTTGGCAATGCGTAAAGGTTAGAGGGTCCCACTAATATCGCATCGACGGAGATAAAGGATTCAAAAATTGCATTAAGAGGAAAGGTTAAGAACTTGCGAAGTGCATAGTGCGGGCACAAGGTAGGTGATACAATGGGAAGGATTTTAAACGCAGAGTGATGGTTGGGTACAATTTTCTGAACATTATGGAAAATTGCGTGAGGTAAGTAAGCTTGCAGATATGGGCGTATCTTTCCCTGAAAAAAATTTAACTATTGTATGGCTGCTGCTAGTTTATTAAGGGCGGTGGTTGGGAGTAATTTCCAACATAAAACTCCTTTTCCACCACTTATTTACTGGAACGACCCTTTGCAAAATGTTCAACCTTGAAATGCCTGCAATTCCACATTTATTGGGGCCTATCCCTCCTATGCATGGTGCGCTGTCCTCCCATTATACCAGCACCAATATTAGGGAGATACGCTTGTGATGGGCGCATGAGAAAAATAAAAAAGGATCCCAAGACATCCTTTGATACCATACATCCGTTAGTGATCAATTAAACCCAAAACATCCATGATTTATTCAATGGAAGTAGTGTGTTCCACCTCAGATTATGAAGAAGATATATTTTTTTGCGGTCGCAACTCTGGTGCAAAGGCCACATAGTCGAAGAGTTGCGCAGGTTGTGAGCTCTCTTGGGCACGATCCTGCGACCTGGCGAGTTGGGAGAGGTGATGAAGTTGCACTGATGGTCTGGTCGCACTCCTCAGATGAAAGTATGAGAAAAATGGATGCGACTATAAGACTAGAGAGAGACCACAACTTGTGAAAGTCGCATTGTCATTGTTTAGAGGGGTCGTTTCTCTCGAGTGCAACTTCACCGTCAGGGGAGTGTGTGACTTTCACGAGGTCAAAAAGTTAGAATAGATGGTTAGTCGCACTCCCCACTCACCCTGTTGATAATTTTAAGACATGAATCTGCAACTTAGATGTCTTGCAAAAATATTTGCTACTGGTGGAATGTTCCAAGAAGAATGGGTTAGCCAAGATCTTTGATGGTGGATATTGATGTTGGACTGTAGTTCACATTTCTTCATCACATCCCTGTAGTGCAAGCTTGTTTTTTAAGGTGTGTCCAGTGGCACAATCTACATGGGGTGGATACATCCCATCCAATTTGAAACAAGCAATTGAAGGAGGGGTTCAATTGTTAATAATTACATACTACAATATCACAAAATCATGATGTTGGTTGGTTTGTATAACAGAGGTGTCTCATTCTTAGTAGTCGATGTAGCTGGTAGAGTAATGAGGTGGTTGATTGGTTGCTGTGATTTTGGGACAAGTTTGAATCGTAAAATCGAGAAAAGGAATGTCGAATAGAATTATTTTGGTGTGTGCGTTTCAAGGTATCGACATGACATTTAAGTGATATCAAAGTCTCTAACCCTGGACACATGAGAGGAATTGAAAGGAGAGCTTTGAGTGTTTGAGTCGTCAATGTGAGAGGGAAGGTATTACAATGACCATTACCAGAGATTACAAGGACCATTGTATACATAAAGGAAACATATGTAGACCAAATTCGAGGGAGCCACGTTCTAGCCCAGTGTGCCTGTGTCACATTCTGGCCATCGATGCCTCACCACCTATCTCTTGCGTGAGATCTTGGGCACCCTTTGAAAAAATGCTTTTTCATCATCATGTATCACCTTTTGTGCAGCATTATCCTCACTGAAGTAGGTATCGTTATAACGTAGTGACGGGTTCCATTCTAACGCAGTGTTGATGTGTGTGAGGCCTAAAAGTAGGGGTTCCATAATTTTCTCCTTCAACACCTTTTTGTACACACACACACACACACACACACACACACACACACACACACATAAGAGATTTTTCATCGATCTGAGATTTCCAATGTAATTACGATGAGCCAAGATCGATACTAATTTTTGAAATTCCCTTGACACATTTAGCTGATATCCAGAGTTATAAATTTTTTCCCTGCTTTGGGAACAATGCCATGAAACCCAACATTGGTTGGTGCACGCTCTTGCCTACTCCATTTAATATTTAATTCCCTGATCAAAATGAAATAGAAAAAACTTAGTTCATGAGACTTTTCATACGAAGGTAAATATAGCAATGAAAAAATCTAGACATTTGTGTATGCTATTTAATTACATGTGACTGAGATATTATGTGATATTCGAGATGATGAAGTAAATATAGTGTCAACCCTTCAAGGTAGCTCGTGAGAATGCATTCCATGGGTCTAAGGTGTATGTATGCGTGCTCTAGGGTTTTATATGTGTAGTAGACATAACAAAATTTTTGAAATATTAACATGATTAAAAGAGTGAGAACCTCAGAAGAATCCCTATTGGATGCATCATGAGAAATAAATCTGGGAGGTGCATGCATCATTAAAACAATAAACCCCGAAGGTAAATTTTTGAATAGAATTGCCCCAGGTAGATAAATACTTTCATGGATGGTTGATATGTGAACTGACATGCCAATATATAACAAATAGAACTCCAATTTGAACATTAAATGCCTACACCCAAGGATATCATTGATAGAGGATGAGGTTCCTACCATATTTGTAAAGTGAGAGTGAGGATCAAAATCTTCAATGTTAATTATGAGGATCTAGGGTTTCAAGACATATGGATAGAACAACTGCCTTTCCAAACCCTAATGTACTCTAAGTGTTATGCAGGAAAACCCTCTCTGTAGACAAAGATGATACCTCTAGCCCTAGGATGGGTCTAGTAACAACAGGGAACAATCTAATTCCTACTTTCCTAGATTGCAAATGGACACAGATAGTGTATAAATGACCTACATCGATCTGATGTTGTTCCTCGCTTGAATCCTTTGATTCTTTTCTCTTCGTAGTCAGATCCTCTTTGTCGCTAGCACTTATTTACTCGCATAAGAGATCTAACAAAGACAAACGTGAAAGAACAACATATATTAAAAATAAACAATATATCTAGTTGATCAAGGAGTACTAGAAATCTAATCATACATTATAGACAAGAGTGGAAAGAAAGAATCAGTTGTATCATATTAATATAGAGAGGGGGAGTTAAAACCTACACCTTGATGTCACAGCTCTCCTTCAATGGGTCTAGATCCAGGAATGTCTCCAAAGCGCTCATTTCAACTTGATATGAAAAGGCCAAAGGTCTAAAATCTCCTTCAATGCCTATAGCAACAATTCTCTCTTTGTTGTTCTTCTATCTTTGTTCTAACTAGTAGTGGTTACATGGGAATATGTCCATTTTATAGTGAAGGGAGGGGGAACATTGATCCACTTAAGGTGGGGAAATGGTTTATCCCTTTGGGTGGTTCCTCTTTTGTAGGAACAAGAAGCCTAAAGAGAGAAGCTCGGCTCTATCCTTAGGAACAAACAACCATCTCTCCGCCGCGAAGCTTCTAGATCTCGAATATTCACTTCCATTTTTAAAAAACCTTCCAAAAGTGGATCGACGCAAGTATGATCTCCATTCCAGTGCCAATTGGCATTGCTCCAAACCAAAAAAGAGGAATCGACGTGAGTGAGACAAGCAGAGGGCTCATTGCTCCAGATAAACATGATTTTAAGGAGCTGCTTCAGGAATGTTCAACAGAGAGTTTGTTTAGTATAATGCAAGGGATATAATGGCACAATTTCATGATGGAAAATAGACACAGGGGTCATTGTTAAAGGTCCTCTAGGATCAGGAAGAGAGAGTACAGGGATAGTGAAAAAATGTTGTGTAAAAGATGCCCCCTAAAGCATGAAGGCCAAACGAGAGTGAGGGGTGAAATTATTTACAAGTACGTGCTAGGACCAAGACGTCCCTGTCAGAAAACCTAAAAAAAAGAGCACATATATACATAACCAAAATCTTTGAGATAATCACATGACATGAGGTATGAACGTAGCCATTCATATAAAATATCAGGAAACACGATCCGAGGCATGGTCACGACCATCCAAATAAAGAGGATCACAAATATGGATTCAAGGTATGGTCACAACCATCCAAAGAAAAGAGTCATGCATACAATCATGAATAATACATATCGCCTTGCAGCATGGTATTTATTAGACAAAATCAATGGTATTTAACTCCGTCAAAGCCCGATCAAGTACAAATTCATTCATTTGAATGAATGAGTTGAAGTCTGTTAGAGTCGGCCCTTGCAGCCCTCCGTCAGTGATCATTTCGTCTTTTGCATATTAATTATTAGGTGTCTCGCTTGTTCCACTTCGTTGCATTTCACTAGGATCATGCCATGGACTGACGAAGGGGTCTGTCGTCTTATGTTTCCTCATGTTTACACCTGCAGCGCTATTTAAAAATTTTCCTCAAAGAATCGTTCATAGTCATTGTCATTTCATTTCTGGTCATTAAAAATGTCAATAAGTGTCCTAGGTCTTAGTGTCTAGGGTTTTTGAGTCATTCATATACCAGTCATAAAGCCTGCAAGGTGAGGAAAGTTCCGCATATTGTGATTTTTTTTGTTTTATTATCATCAGCATTTTAAAAAATATTTCTAGTCCAAAACTCTGTTTTGGAACTAGAAATTGTTCATTATCATTTTGTAATAAATTGTAATTATTCCGCCAAGAAGACATTGTCAAAAGCAGACCCCTGGTCTCTTCCTTAGCCGAGATAGCCATATCCCTGCAAGAAGACAGCAAAATCATTAGTATCGACCTCAAAAAAGCCAAAAGAAGATTGTATTTGAAAAGCCAAAGGTGAAATTACAAAAACATTGTAATATGGGTTTTCAATTAGATTTGAAACAAAATCTGATTGTGAAGATATTTGTATCATGTATAAAAGCCAAACAAGTTTCATTTTCACAAATCCATAGCACCCAAATCGTGTTTTGAAGATTGGAGGGCCGATTTCAGAGTTTTAAGCTGCGTGGACAGAGTTGTGGGGCTCGAGCGACCCACCTGGGCGCGAGCGACCCACCTGGGCAGAGAGACCCACGTAGGTCATTTCAGCAGTGTAAAGTTGCAAGGGGCGTGACCCACCTGGGCCGAGCGACCCACGCAGAAGGTGAGCGACCCACGCAGACACAGAGTTTCGAAATTTCGTTTTGAGCGCCCAGTCTTGCTTGGAATCGATTCAACTGGCCTTCAAACAGGTTTTTTGCAATTGCTTGATGTTTTTAGTGCGTTGATGGCATCATTGGTGGTTTCAAATGTTTCAAACGGAGGATTTAAAACCCCACAGTCATAGCATTATCGTTTTCAGGGTTTTAAAATGATAGGGGTGGTTGTATGAGTTTGTAGCTTATCTTATATCAGTGATATGTCCAGCTTTGCATATAATATCAAAACCATATTGCTCTCATGCCCATTTTGCCATTTTGACCATTGCTATTATTATACTCTGTTTAAAACCTTTGTTCCATGGTGACTGTGGTTGTAATGTGTTTCACTGCCCAATGTAAAAAACATTCTCATGACTTTGTTTCAAACTGCCCATTGACACCTTTGTTGTTATTACTCATAGACAAACACATTCTATTGATGCCATGCTCTCCTTTGATAAGATTTGTTCGATACTTTGAAAGTTGCCCGCTCCCTTTGATCAAAGTTTCACTTGCATTTAAACACAGAGATTGTGACTCTTTTCCAATCCATCTAAAACAGAGATTTTATCCATGGTTTGTTTCCTTATGGTGCTTTGACGGTGGGAATATTGGTTGGGTGTTGAGACATACATCCTAACTTTGTTTGCACTGCTTTCATATCAGTATACACCATTGCCAAAAGCTTGGTCAGAGCCATGTCGGAGACAGAGTCAGAATATGAGCCAGGGTCAGGCAGTGATTTGGTGACTGAAGGTAATGTGCCATGGGGGTCCCGCAGAGATCATAGAAGTGGTGATCATCGCAGAGAGGAGCCTACTTCTTTGGCTCGGTTGCAGGCATGTCCATTAGCTATGGATTGTTTTCGATTCTTGTCATGTTTCAGATTTTGTGAGATGGTTTCACAAACCCGGCCTCATCGTGAATTGGCCCGCCTGTTTGTTCTTCATTTACGGGATGGTCGGGTAAGCCTTGCTGGGGTTGATTTCATTGTGTCACCCTTGACTATTGCTCAAGCCACTGGTATACCGAACATGGGCGAGGAATGGAACAAGGGTCAACAGTTAGAGAAATTTCACTATGAGCCATACATTAAAACTGGATATAGGGCTTACTTGAGCAGAGTTTTTCCATTCAGATTCTTGAGAGATGAGTATGCACAGCTCATGAGGCTCATCATTCAGTATTTTAGTTGTGAGGGCAGGTATGCTCGTCTTTTCTCATACCATATTCGTTTGCTGATGCACTTCACAAGGGTGCGTATGATGAATATTCCGTATTTCATACAACGCAACATAGAGAGGATGGTGACATTTGTGCAGAAGAAGACGAGCCCAGTGCACCAGTACAGGAGTATATATCATTTCACTTTGATCAAAATCTTGGTGTCACATCAGTTGGCAGAGCAGGGCATCACTTGGGAGGATTTCATTTCTAGAGACTTTTCCAGAGTGCCACAACAGCCTCCCGAGGCAGTTCATGATGCAGGAGAGCCCTCACACCAGCCGGACATGCTTGAGGTTGAGCATATCATCACTCCTTTGGTTCAGACATATCAGCGAGGCCACAGGGCCTTGGCCCCGACAACACGGAGAGTATTGTCTCCACATGATGTGGAAGAGGGGTCTACTTCTTCTTCTTCGGTCGAGTACGGAGTGCGGGATACGGGCGGCTCCTGCATTATGAGGGCCCATCGGGAGCGGGACACAGTTTTCACAGTCATTGATGTTGATGCGAGTTCTCCCAGCTCGAAACTGAGGGAAGTTATCCAGGAGCAGAGGGCCGAGAATGACCAGCTGAAAGATCAATTGCAGAAGGCTCAGTGGGTGATTAACTATTTGGAGCAGCGCAACAAACAGCTTGAGGATGAGCTAACATATTATGAGTTGCGTCGAATCCGTGAGGACAGACAGTGGAATCGAAAGAGGCCCGGTGACATGACACCGACTGACAGAGATACTGTACTCACACATGTGAACATCCATCTGGAGAAATTTTTGGCAAAGGCCAATCGAGACAAAGACATGCTTCGTCACATGAAAGGCCATTATTGGGCTCGCATGCATGTCTGCAAAGCGAGAATGAAGATCATGAAGAGGAGGTTGCGCGAAGCACTAAGACGGCGGAAAAGGCCTAATCCACTTCGGATTTTGGCCGAGGCTTCATTGACTGGGTAGGACACATGATGGAGGACCTCCGCTCCGAATTTGGGCAAATTCGGAGAAAATTTTGTCATTTTCAAAATTTTGGTCTAAAAAACAGGTTTTGCAGTTACGTGGGTCGCGCGCTCATGCGCTCACTTTTTTTTGGGACACTTTCTGGAGGAGATTTTTACATTTTTGGATTTTTCATGGTTAATTATGCATCCTCTGAAGTCAACTTAGCATTTCATCAAAATCTGGATGGTCAAACAGCTCAAAAACATCATGAAAATCACCTTGCTGCCACCTTTTGCACCAGCAGGAAGTACCTCTGGGAGAATGAGGTTTTGGAGGGTCAAATCAACTCCAAATTCAGAAATTCCACTTTGGTTGGAAAGTAGACATCCAGGGCTTTCCAACTAGCTATCATGAGCTCAATTTGGATGCCGGGAGCTACCTCAAAATCAGCCTGGAACATGAGCGACCCACGCAGTTCAGGAGCGACCCACCTAGAGATTTTTCTGAATTTTCAGCTGCCAGCTCAGTATTTCGCCTATTATGGACCAGTTTTTCTTATGGATAGAATTTTTGGGTTTTTATGATGTAAATTCATGTTTGATATGTAACTTTGGCTTGTTTTTATCTCTTCTAGAAGATTCACTCTCAAATGAGTAAAAATCATGTAATGGATCAGTTTCCACTCTTTTAGAGGCAAGTGGTTAGCTGCCTAGATTGTAGTTCCATGATTAGAATTGGTTGAAACTGATCCTTGAAGAGGGAATTCGACCCCTAGAGGTGGGGAAAGGGGTTAGAGTGATCTATATATTGTAATTTCTGAGGCATTCTACAGGTTGGACTCTTGGGATACTTTTGATACTATTGTACATACTTTTCATTTTTTGGCTAAGGAAAGATCAGGGGTTTTGCGGCACTTGTTGGGATCCTTGTGGTGTTCTGTTCTTGATGGTGTTTCTTCTTTGTTTACTGTAAGTTTCTTCATGTTTAATGTATGCCATCCTTTCGTTATGCTTCTGAACTAAATTGAATGAGTGAATAAGGTTGAATCCATTGTTTACAGTGCTTGGCCTTTGAATTCAGTTAGTTCTATATGTTTTCAGCTGTTTGGAGAGGATCCAAGTTCTTCTTTGCCCTCTTCAGCTCCTCGTCGGTCTAATCTATCCATATATTCAATTTAAAGCATCAAGATCATCACCTACCTCGCCCCAGCTTGAACTCTGCAAAGGTCTGACCTTATCCCCGGACCCAAAATCTGTTTTCCCATTACTCCAGCGAAAACCCAAAAAACCAAAAATCAAACATACCTATCTCTTTACTAGCCTAAAATAAGTTCTTATTGTAAGTCATCTCGCATCCTATTGCTTATTTTCTCGATATTGACGGAGAGAGCCCTCTCCTGTCCTCGTAGGGCTAGCTACGAGGCTGAGCGTGGTTTGATGTAGCCTTGAGTTTTACTTCATTTCAGCCTTGAGGTAGATTTGAGTGCTAACAAAGTCGAACATGCAATTACCAGTCAATGACGTAAATTGTTAACAGGTGTGGGAGAGACCACCAATAATTACAATGGCCCTCAAGGTACTAGTAGTAAAATCCACGAGATGCGAATAAGGAGTGGACATCGAACACTCATGAAATCATATGATGGAATGCCAGTCGTGTGAACCTATCGTCGGACATGAATAACCTACCATTAGGGTATGCAGGCTCTAAGGTACTGAAAAGGGATCTCTAGATCAACTTCCTAGATGATGAGTTGGAGTCGACATGAAGTTATCCATCGAAGGAGGGCCATAATGCATCCCACACCATCGACATGAGACAAAGGCAATAAGATAATGATTAAAGTGAGCAGAGAACTAGGCAATGAATAAGACGCATAGGGCACTTCTCTTGAACATATCGGCGAAACGACTCTGGAGTTTGGCAGTATTTGACTAAAATGGAATTAGAGCTCATGTTGGTAAAAATGGAATTTGCATGAGAGGAAAAATAGATTTCCCAAACCCATGGAGGCAAAGTAACGAATGTAGGATGTCCCCAACCCGACACGAAATAGAGGATGTGTCATTTTTAAGAGCGACTTACTACCGACGCAACTGATTAATGCTTTCCATTTTCCCCCACCATTTCTGGCAAGTACCCAAATTATTTTTGAATACAAGCTTGGAGGGGATAGCATATGCTTGCCATATAAGTTCTTCCTTGAAACAAATCCATCCTAGTACATTTTATGAGCCCTAGGAAGGTGGAACTCGACGTCGTCATGATGACGGGTCCAATGTTGTTAAATGTTGTGTAACTAGCTTCAAAAATAGAAGAAAAGAGATATCAACGCCTTAGAAATAAGCCACTTCGAGGGGGCAACCTCCAATACATTACATAAATGCACAATTCTTGGATGATACAATTTACAAAACCTTCTTTCTATATATAGGAGTCCATGGGGCCATAATGTAATCCTAGTGGGCCACAATGTAATCCTAGCCGAGCTAACAATAATAATTTAAGGGCACAATAATAACAAAATGGGGGTTACAAGGGTACAATAATAACAATAAGGGGGGCTACACTAACATACTAAGGGGCTACACTATTAATATAGGGACTTAACATGTCCCTCTCCTTCAACAAGTGTTGTCCTCAACACTTGATTATTTCTTGATGCTTCTGTATAAAATTCTCATCCTCCCATGTGAAATATTCTACAGGAAAGTTCTTCCACTTGCTGAGATACTCTGAAATTGATCGTACTTGTTTAGTTCTTGTTTCTATGACTGCTTCATAACTTCTTTCGATATGATGTTGATCTTCCTGTTGTTTCATTAGATTCTGCACCAAAGTTGGGTTATCCTTTGAGAGTTTGAGAACTTGTTGTTGATGCTCGCTGTGATCTTCCACTAATTTATCATCCATATTAGCTATTATTTGATCCTTCAAACTATCCAACTTAGCCTCCATTTATGCTTTTAAACCATCTATTTCATCTTCGGTTGCTCTTCGTAAGATCGAAATTTGTTGCACTTGGTACCGTAATTTTGATATCTCATATTGCAATTCTTCCTCCTCATGCGTCATAGTATAGCTTTCTGAGGGCTTAATGTGTATGGAATTATTTTTTGGAGGCATAATAGAACCCATTACTGACAAAAATTCTCCAATATGCCCTTGGAATCAATTCAACTTGATTCTTCAAACAAGACTTATGCAATTCGGAAAAAAACAATACACACCTTTTTCTTGCTTTTGAGGAGCTCGATATTGAAATTGGATTATCTATGTGATTGCAGCACTTCAATGTTTTAATTTCAGAAATGAATTAGCCCTTTTAATTCTCTTTTTAATGCCACAGGTCTGACCTAATTTGGATTCTCCAAGACAATGTTGTGTCCAATCTCCCACAATGACCTAATTATGGACTGGTTCAGTAGAGCGAACTTGTACGACTTGCCACGTGTCACTGTTTCATCCTTTGTCTCTGAAATTGATAGCAAAGAAACTAAAGTCTATGTAATTGTGACCACTTTTTACGGCACTCCAATCCGATGCCCAGAGAGAGAGTTATTGAACTTTTCCCACGATCACCTCTTTGAGATGAAATTTAGGAGCCTGAAAAAGCACTACCTTCCACAGATCATATCTCCAAAAATATTGTGAACCAAGATCTGAAATTTTTTGACTAATTTCCTCAGGATTTCAGCTTTGCACCATATTAATTTCAGATTCTTAATCTTCGTAGAAACTTTTTTATAGAAAAAATGCCACGATGACATGTTTAGGAGCCTGAAAAAAGACCTAACTTCCACAGATCATATCTCCGAAAAAATTGCGAACCAAGCTCTGAAATATTTAGGAACACTTCCTCAAGATTTCAGCTTCGCACCCTAAAATTTTCAGCTTCTGAGGCTTCGTAGAAAAAAAGTTATAGCGAAAATGCCACGATGACCTGTTTGGAGCAGCAAAACCCTAGAATCCCAAGCTCTGATACCAAATGTTGTGTAACCAGCTTCAAAAATAGAAGAAAAGAGATATCAACGCCTTAGAAATAAGCCACTTTGAGGGGGAAATCTCCAATACATTACATAAATGCACAATTCTTGGATGATACAATTTACAAAACCTTCTTTCTATATATAGGAGTCCATGGGGCCATAATGTAATCCTAGTGGGCCACAATGTAATCCTAGCCGAGCTAACAATAATAATTTAAGGGCACAATAATAACAAAATGGGGGTTACAAGGGTACAATAATAACAATAAGGGGGGCTACACTAACATACTAAGGGGCTACACTATTAATATAGGGACTTAACAACTTCTCTTGAACATATCGGCGAAACGACTCTGGAGTTTGGCAGTATTTGACTAAAATGGAATTAGAGCTCATGTTGGTAAAAATGGAATTTGCATGAGAGGAAAAATAGATTTCCCAAACCCATGGAGGCAAAGTAACGAATGTAGGATGTCCCCAACCCGACACGAAATAGAGGATGTGTCATGTTTAAGAGCGACTTACTACCGACGCAACTGATTAATGCTTTCCATTTTCCCCCACCATTTCTGGCAAGTACCCAAATTATTTTTGAATACAAGCTTGGAGGGGATAACATATGCTTGCCATATAAGTTTTTCCTTCAAACAAATCCATCCTAGTACATTTTATGAGCCCTAGGAAGGTGGAACTCGACGTCGTCATGATGACGGGTCCAATGTTGTTAAATTTTAACGAGTTCAACAAAGGTGGAACTCGGCATCTTTTCATATTTAGAGAATTTGAAAAGAGGCGAAAAGAAACTCTAGATGGCCCTTTTCATAAATAGTCCCTCAAACCCAAAATGGTAGAAAACAAAGTCTGAGAGAAGCTCTTAACCGCGATTGACCAAGGTATTCCTTTTTCGTAAATAATTTATCCCAACCCAGAAAAGGGGAAATGTATACTGGGTAAATGACGTTTCGTCCACTTTAATGAGTTCATCACGACAAAAAATTGACAATGTTTTTACGTTTAGAGAGTTAGAAAGGAGTTGAAAGATGATTCTAGGGGGTTACTTGTTCATATATTTTTAATCAAGTCTTAAAAAGTAATAAACTGGAACTTGTGTACTTGTCATCCGTGAAGAAATTAACCCTATTTTTGCACAAGAATAAACACATTATCTCTTTTTGAGGTAAAAATCATTAAGATATTATTAAAATATGATAAAAACCCTAAAAGTGAATTTGAAAACTTAAAAAATAAGGAAAGTAAAAAAAACATTTCACTTTTTACCTTCACAATCTTTGGAAGAAGTTTTTTACCCTCTTTTACCTCATTTCTTCAGGAGAAAATCATGGGAGGTCTAGGAGGCTGATCAACGAGTTGTCAATGCTAGGTAATAGGCGCACTCATTCCTTGCATTTCGATACCTATTTTGATGTTTTTCATAGCATAATCAATTTTTTGGAGAAGAATTTTTAACTTAGTGTCGTGATGGATCGACGCAAGGGTCTCATGTCGGGATCGCGCCAGACTGCCATTTTTAAACTGGGCGGAGAACTGCTCGGCACAACCGTTTTTAAAATAACCACGCCACTCGCAGAGCAGGAAAAACACAAAAAATTCTCTCAAATTTTCCATTTAAAATCAAATCTTTAAGTATGAATACTAACAAGGAGCTATGTAAATGTTTTTGCAGGAAGGAAAAGCAATAAATGATGGTTATTGAGGGAAGGAGAGAGATCATGATGAATTTGATAAAGCAGCTATGGAAGACAGAGATTGTCTCGTTGCATTGAGGAACTATGGGATCCTCAAATTATTTATGACTTCAGGCATTAGAGCACAACTGGATTTATTGCAATACTTGATCAGCATCTATGATACGAGATGGGAGAGGTTCATCCTTGGTGATTATGAGCTCGAGATTGAAGTGGCTGGCATTTACATCATCACCGAATTCTCATGTAGAGGGGCACATGCACGTTTGACTAGGGTCCGAATCATGGGCGAAAGTATGGATATGCTCATAGGGAGAGCATGCTCATAGGAAATGAAATATTCGAGTGGGAAGATAGAAATAAGCAGTGTGAGAAATATTCCACTCAAAGTGATACTATATACCATTACATGTGTGGCTAAGGTGCAAGCACTGGATGAGGACACCAAGGCTCGGTTACAAACTGACGTGGATTGTATGGCACCCACCATTTTTAACTAGGCAAAGGTCGTGGTGGAAAACAAAAAAAACAACTCACAAAGTGTAAAAATAGTCTATTGAACAATTTAGGGTACAGATCCATTTTTACGAAAATATTCCTAGAATGGGTACCATTGTTCCAATACTAGGGAGTAGAGGTAGCTACACCAACACTACAGGAGCCACGTCTGAAGAGGTGGGATGAGTTGATGCCTCATGGAGGAGGTGGCCAGCAGATGTCGTACAAGCCCTCCTTTATATGGCTGAGGCGTCAGTTGATTGTGGTGGAGGATTGGTCGTACTCCGGGACGAATTTCTGGGGTGATCTAGATCTACTACTTCCAAAGGGCAAGCAATGGGATGACAGAGGTAAAACATGTTTTTTGTTTTCTTTTGCATGCTTATATTTTTTTGATATATATATGTGATGATACTAAAACTTTATGTTATATAGATGTCAGATCACAGAGGCCAGCTGGGATGTCTCCTGTTGCCAGAAAGGTGGTGAGGGATTTCAAGGCCGCTCCATATGAGGAAGGAGCAGATGCAGAAGAAGAGATTGCTCGGAACCTAGATGTTTTGACTGTCAGGATTCTTGAGTATGCTCGGGTTCAGGATATTCCTCGCCATTACCAGCGATATACCGTAGGAGTATCCAATTGTATTCAACGACTATTGACTTGGGTTACTCGAGAAGTGGCCTACTATCGCGAAAACCACGCTGATTAGTTTAGTTTTTCTTTCTGTAGTTGTAGTCTTGTCGAGACCTGCAAGTCTCGTTATGTACCAGAACATATATTTTTTGGGGTTATGATGTACTTTGAAAACTATTTGCAAACCAACTTGACATATATATGTGTGTGTGTGTGTGTGTGTGTGTGTGTGTGTGTGTGTGTGTATGTATATGCTATTATCCTCTTTTTATACATGGTGGAATGATTATAAATATCGCAAATGTCTATCTAGAACATAATTAGCCAATGCATCTGTTAATGTATTCATGTGTCGTGGAATGTGTTGATATGTAATTTAATCAAAATTCCTTTCTAAAAGACAAACACAAAGATACATTCTCAAAATTTGAGGGTGTCTAACGAAATATTTCCCATTGAGTTGTAGGACAACAAGCTATGAATCTAGGTTTGCAACCAATTCTCTAATGTCAAGAGTGATTGCTTCTGACAAAATTTCAATGACGACACTGTATTCAACAATATTGTTGGTTGTATGACCTAAAAATATACCTTGTAGCTCTACTAACTCACCATTAGGGTCATAGATAACACATGCCGTAGAAGAAAATTTTCAAGTACTATGATAGGCACCATCAGTGAAACCAACATAAGAAGTCAAAGACATCTGCAAATCAAGCAAAACAAGATAAGCAGGAAAAATTCTTGCAAATGCACACCAAACCAAAATGTACAAAAATGAAGGACACACTACTGTAAAAAAGTAATTACATGAGAAAATCACGCATAATACTTTTTTAGATAAAGCCTGTTTCGGGGCTTAGCCAAAGGATTACCTTCATAATCAATCAGCTAATAGGCCCCTTTTCGCAAAACATGTTTTATGATGTATGAACCACGCGACATAGGTTCAAATTTCCCTGCCCCAAGATTATCTTGTGCTTGTTCATAGAGAAGGACCAAGTGTCCTTCAGAGAAGGCACGTGTAGAAACAGTCTGATCAAAATGGGCTTTGACCTGTTTCTTCTGAGCTTCAGTAACTAAAGCAGTGAAGTGACGAGTTTCATCAAGCTTTTCAAGATACAGGAGACGTTCCTCTTCTGGTGAGGTATTCAGAAGAAATTCGATAGCTTATTTGAGTGAAGGAATTTCACGTTCAATCATCAATGCTTCTTTAAGGCCATATAATAATTGAAATAGAGTGAATCTAGTAGCATTTTTAGCCTAGGTTCGGTAAGCCCAAAGAGCTGAAAAAAGCATTAGATTCCAGATTGACTTGTGCATCCCAATAGTGCGTTGAAGCATAGTAACTAAGAATTTTTTTACTGGTTCAACTTGACCATTGGCCTGATGGTAATATGGAGTTGAGCTTTTGTGACACAAGCCCAACTAAGAGGGCAACTCAGCCATCATGTAGTGGCAAAAATGAGAGCCATGTTCGGTGAAAATGGCTTGAGGGACTCCAAATCAAGCAATAACATGATTGAAGAGAAATTGAGCCGTTGTTTTACCATCAGAAGCATATGTATGCATTCCTCAGACCATTTGGTAAAGTAGTCAACAACGATGATAATATAAGCATGCCCCTCAGCCAAGTGAGGGTTACATGTCATGAAGTCAATGCCCCATTTAGCGAATGGGCCGATGGTAATAACTGGGTGTAGGGGTGTGGGTGGGGTGTGCATCTTCCATTGGTAAATCTGGAAAGCATGGAATTTATAGATGGAAAGAATGCAATATTTGAAAATAGAAGGCCAGAAATAACCAACATGAAGGATTTTATGAGCTGTTGCATAGCCAAACATATGATCGCCACATGCCTAGAGTAGCAAACATTGAGCACTCTCTAAGCCTCTTCTAAAGCTAGACAACGACAAAGAATCAAATCTACGCCGACGTGATATAAGGTATCCCCAATGATATGATATGGTTGAGAATGATATCGAATATGTCGATGATCAACTTTAGTCAACTTAGATCAGAAGGTTTGGGTTTGGAGATACATGATGATATCACTGTACCATGGATTGATAGTGCTGACCGTGAAGAGAGTGTCATCTAGAATGTGCTCATCAAGATCGGACGGAGCAGAAGCAGAGGGAAGGGATCATTTAAATTCAGCGAAAACTAAGGATTTCTTCGATTTGGTAGCAGTGAATTCCAAATCAAAATCCTACAAAATGACACTCCATTTTGAATATTCCCCCCCCCAACAATTTACGGGTCAAAATATAAGTCATGGGATTGCAGTCAGAGATCACGGTAGTCGTGCGAAGAAGAATGTAATGCCGAAAGAACTGAACAACATGTACCACAACTAAATCTAGTTTATTGACATGGGCATATCAAGTATTCATATCTATAAGGTTACAGATGAGGTAATAAATGACATGTTTGATACCATCGTCGTCATCCTAGACCAACACCATAGCAATAGTGCCAGAAGAAGCTGCTAAGTAAAGGAAATAGTCACGATGATAATTAGGGGGATGTAGTAAAGGAGCATTAATAAGACCATTATTTAAAGCATCGAAGGATTTTTGAGCAACTTCATCCCATAGGAATGGAATCCCTTGTTTAAGTAATCGTGTAAAGCCCTTAGCGAGCTTCGCGTAGTTGGGAATGAAACGATGAAGGAAATTAGATTTCCCTTGTAGACTCTAAAACTGAGATAAAGAGGAGGGAGGGGGTAAATTAACGATAGCCTCAACTTTCAAGGGATCGAGATAGATGCCTTCTTTAGAGATGAAAAACCCAAGGATTTTTCCATATTCAACGTAGAAGACACATTTGTGCAGATTCAAGTGAATATTGTAGTGTCGTAAGTGTAGAAAAACCTCTCGAAGGTGCACAGGATTGTCACGATGCTTAGCTGAATGAGCTGGAATTTCATCCAGGTAAGGCTGCATGATGTGCTTAATGTCATAGAAATCATAGGACATCGCGCACTGAAAAGTAGCATCGACGTTCTTTAGATCAAAAGGGAGCTTCTTGTAAGCAAAGGTTCCCCATTGGATAGATGAAGGGAGTCTTGTGTTGATCAGATGATAGGATGCTAATCTAGTTATAGCCGAAAAATGTAGGTTTTAACCCTGAACAGAAATTATCTACACACGAATATTATAACAGGAAATAAACAATAGAAAGAGCATAAAACATAAAACAGATAAACACAAAGATTTTCTCCTGGATCCCAAATCGGGACAACCAGCTTGATTTTTCATTATATTCATTTTAGTGTTACAACACATATATATACATGCCGAAGCATACATAAACCCCAATCCATTAACCCTGGATTAGAACATAATCGTAGTTCCCTTGACTGGATCTACAAAATACCAGGGGCCGAAAACCATCGTACCCCAAAACCACGTGCAAAATCATGCACAAAACATGGGTGGGTCCGCCTATGAGTGGATCCGCACACCAAAACAATTTTCGCCGGGGCGCTGCCCTGGACCCCAACAATGGGGGCTGCCTCCCCCCTTGTGACCCCCCTGCTGCACCCGGCGCAACATACAACATGTGGGGCTAGTCGTGGAAAGAATATAACACATACCCGACATTCTCCCACTTGTTGTTTTCTTTCCATAGGGTGCCACAGGAGAGCTTAGTCATTGGGCCAATTCTTCGACACCCATTGTTTCTCTACACCAAGAGAACTTATGAGTGCTCATAGACTTCGTCTGCAACATTCTTCAAAGTGTCCACCTTTACCATCAACACCCTTTTAGCCTCAACCATATCTCTAACAAAGTAATATTGAACATCAATGTGCTTTGTCTTTGAATGGTAAGCAAGGTTCTTAGCCAAGAAAATTGCACTTTGGCTATCACAGTCTATCCTTATAGCTTGTTTTACCAACCCCATACTTGAACAAAATCTCTACAACCAAACTGCTTCCTTGCTTGCATGAGTGGCTGCTATGTATTCTGCCTCTGTAGTTGAAAGAGCCACTACAGACTGTCTTTTACTCATCCAACTGACTGCGACTCAAAATAGGTTAAAAACATACCCACTTGTAGATCTTCTTTGGTCCAGATCTCCAGCCCATTCTGCATCAACAAAACCACGAATCTCTAACATTCTTTCCAATCCTGGTCTTCCCTGGTAGCACAAGCCATAATCACTAGTGCCACGTAAATATCTGAAAACCTGCTTCACTGTTGTCCAATGCTCCTTCCCTGGGTTTGACATATACCTGCTCAATACTCCCACTGCATGTGCAATTTCTGGTCTAGTACAGACCATTGCATACATCAGACTACCCACTGCACTTGCATATGGAACACGGGACATATCCTCCTCTTCTTCTTGTGTCTTGGGACACTGTTCAACAGACAACTTTACACCTACAGGAATAGGAACATTCACTAGTTTACTATCCTGCATATTGAACCTCTGCAATATAGTCTCGACATACTTCCTCTAGTTTAACCAGAGCTTCCTCTTTGCCCAATCTCTCTTAATTTCCATGCCCATAATATATTTTGCAGCACCAAGATCCTTCATGTCGAATTTGGAGAACAGTTGGGTCTTCAAATCTTGGATAATTTCTTTGTCATTTCAAATCAACAACATATCGTCCACATACAAGACCAAATAAATCACACGGTCACCAATTAATTTAAAATAAACACAGTGATCCTCCTTGCTTCTGGTGAAGCCAAGTCCTCGTATATAGGTATCAAATTTCTGATACCACATCCATGGTGACTGTTTTAACCCATACAGAGACTTCTTCAACCTGCATACCGGTTCTTTCTTACCCTTCACCATAAAGCCTTTAGGTTGCTTCATGTAGATCTCCTCTTCTAGTTCCCCGTGAAGAAATGTTGTCTTCACATCCATCTGTTCTATCTCAAAATCAAATGCAGCAGCAACAGATAAAAGTAATCTAATAGAAGTAAATTTGGCAACAGGAGAAAAAATATCACCAAAATCAATTCCCGGCACTTGGGAATAACCTTTTTCTACCAACCAAGCTTTGTATTTCTCCACCTTGCCTTCTACATTCATCTTCTTCTTAAACACCCATTTTCTCCCAATGGGCTTCCTTCCAGTCGGCAACTCCACTAGATCCCATGCCTAATTTTTGTGCAAGGATGCCATTTCATCAACCATGGCCTCCTTCTAGAGTTTTCCATCCTCGGAATCTACTACCTCCCTGATAGTTCTGGGATCATCATCAATTATAGTTAAGGCAAAAATTGAATAGAAATTAGATGGACTATACCTTTCTGGTTGCCTTCTTTCCCGAACTGATCTTCTCAAAGCTAGAGTTTGTGGCTCTTCCTCTTCTGAATCTTCTTCTGCTGTAGAGTCTGATTCATCCTCCTTTAGCTAAAACTCTATCTTCTCAGGTTCCTTTGGTATGATTTCATGTTTAACAACATCTTTCACCTCTCTAAACACCACATCTCTGTTGTACACAACCTTCCTTATTTCCAGGTTCCAAAGCTTGTAACCTTTTAAACCATCCTTATACCCAATAAAGATGCACCTTTCATATTTATTATCCAACTTGGTCCTTTTCTCCTTTGGAACATGTACATATGCATCACATCCAAATACCCTTAGATGTGAAAGAGAGGGTTTCTTACCAGTCCATACCTCATGTGGAGTCTTATCCTCCAACGATGATGAAGGTGATCTGTTAACTAAGTAACATGCAGTCTCCACTGCCTCTGCCCAGAATTCTTGTCCTAACCCGGTACCACTGAGCATGCTTCTTGCCTTTTCCATCAGCGTTATGTTCATTCTTTCTGCAACTCCATTTTGCTGAGGTGTGTATGGAGTAGTCTTCTGCCGTGCTATACCACACTTCTTACAGAACTCTTCAAATTCCTTCTTGCAGAACTCCCCACCATTATCTGTCCTCAGCGCCTTTATCTTCTTCTCTGTCTGATTTTCCACTAGAGCCTTAAATTCTTTAAATCTGTCAAAGACTTTAGATTTATTCCTCAAGAAATATATCCATGTATTATTTGAGCAGTCATCTATGAATGAAACATAGTACACAGACTTTCCCAGTGATGGAACTGACACAGGTCCAAACACATCACCGTGCACAAGTTCTAATATCTTGTTCGCCCTCTTAGCACCAGAAGGAAAACTCACCCGATTCTGCTTCCCATATACACAATGTTCACAAAAATCGAAATCTAGAGAGCAATTAGACATACCTTCTACCATACCATTTCTATGTAGTATCTGAAGGCCCTTCTCTCCAATATGTCCAAGCCTTTGATGCCATAGCATGGTCTTTTCTCCAGAGACAGCTAGGCTTTCCGCTCCACTTTCAGGAACCACATAACTATTACATCCATCAATAACAGTGCTACATTGTAGCATGTACAGAGTTCCAGTCCAAACTCCCCACATTAATACTAGTGCTCCCCGAACCATCTTGCAGGCATCTTTCTCAAACACTGTTTTTACACCTGCATCATCCATCTTGCTTACAGAAATCAGATTTATGGCCAATGCAGGAATATGCAGAACACCAAAAAGTGTTATAATCCTTCCACCTTGCAGCTTCAGCTTGACCTTTCCACGTCCAATTATTTTGGCCTTCCTATCATCCCCTAGGAAGACATCACCATCATATTTCTCATACTCGCAGAACCACTCCTTATGGGGAGTGAAGTGAAAGGATGCACCTGAGTCAATCAACCATGACTCATGATCTACATGTGTATTTGAAGAAGAAGCCAAATACACATCCCCACCTTCATCCGAGGTGGTTTTTGCCTCTGAAGAAGGAGCATCATCAAATCCCTTTCCTTTCTTAGGAGCTTTAGATCTGCACTACTTTTTGTAGTGCCCTTCCTTTCTGCATTTCCAGCATACCTTTACAAACTTTCCAGGAGATTTATATCTCCCTCTAGATTTGAATCTCCCACTTGAAACATTATTCTTGTTTATGTTTTGGGACCTTCCTCGTACAGATAAGGAATCTCCATTCTGGCCCTCCATATTTCTCCGTCTCATTTCCTCCAACAACAAGGTTGAGACAATGTCATCAAAATTCAAGGTAGTTGTATTGCTACCTATTGCAATAACCAGACTATCCCACGAGTCTGGTAGAGAACAAAACAAACTAATGCACTTATCTTCATCTGAGATTTTAATATCAACAGATGACAGCTGACTTACCACAGTATTGAAGGCATTCAGATGCTCTGTCACCGAGTCTCCATCCTTCATCCTCAGGTTATATAGATTTTTTCGTAGGAAAAACTTATTCACTATAGAATTAGATTGGTACAAAGTCCCAAGTTTTTCCCACAAATTCTTCATCGTAGCTTCCCCAGATACATTCAACAATACTGAATCTAAGACACACAACCGTATTGTGATCTTAGCCTTCCGATCCAGTTTCTTCCATTCTTCATCTGAAATTTTCGTTGGTTTAGTACCTGGATTTATTGCAATCCACTGATATTTATCCACCAGTAGATCCTCCATCTTGAGCTTCCACAACTCAAAACTCTGACCATTAAATTTCTCGATCTCTATCTTTCCGCCGCTCGCCATCTTCTTTCATCACAAGAATCGATCCCGCAGATCTCCCACTGAACAGGGTCTACCTTAGGCCCAAGCAAAAAACCCTCAGTAGCAAAGGCATCCCCTTGAAGCCAGAACAACTCTGATACCAAATGTAGGTTTTAACCCTAAACAGAAATTATCTACACACGAATCTTATAACAGGAAATAAACAATAGCGAGAGCATAAAACATAAAACAGATAAACACAAAGATTTTCCCATGGATCCAAAATCGGGACGACCAGCTTGATTTTTCATTATATTCCTTTTAGTGTTACAACACATATATATACATGCCGAAGCATACATAAACCCCAATCCATTAAACCTGGATTAGAACATAACCGTAGTTCCCTTGACGGAATCTAAAAAATACCAGAGGCCGAAAACCATCGTACCCGAAAACCACATGCAAAATCATGCAAAAACATGGGTGGGTTTGCCTATGAGTGGGTCTACACACCAAAACAATTTTCGCCGAGGCACTGCCCCAGACCCCAACAATGGGGGCTGCCTCCCCCCTTGTGACCCCCCTGCTGCGCCCGGTGCAACGTACAACTCGTGGGGCTAGTCGTGGAAAGAATATAATACATACCCAACAGAAAAACCATCCATAAATGAAAATATCTCACTCCCAGCGCATTCATCAATGATCTGGTCAATCAACCGAGTGGGATAGTTATCCTTCGAGCATGCACGATTTATATCTTGGTAATAGACGCAAATGCGAATGGTACCCTATTTTTCATTGACAAGGATGATATTGGACACCCAATCTCTTAAATGAATGGGATAAATAAATCCCATCTTAAGAACTTTTTCAACCTCTCCCTTTATGGTGGTTACCTTTCTAGGATGCACTAGACATTAAAGTCATTGACGAACAAGCTTCACATTAGGGTAAGTTAGTATTTCGTGCACCACTATACTTGGATCGATGCCAAGAATTTCCTCGTAGGACCATGCAAAAACATCTCGAAATTATTGAAAGAGACTGGTATAGAGCTTGATCTCATCTAGAGAGAAATTTACCCCAATGTGAATGTTCTCGACAATTCCTAGTTTCACAAAATGTTGATAGACATTGTTTTAGTGAGGTTGTATTGGAATCACGATTGTCATTAGACCAAAACCCACAGGCATTAGTCTCTACTATAATCGCTAGAGTTAGGATCCATGAGAGGTGGTTAGTCCATGTCGTGAAACACATGGGGAGCATTGAACCCAACGTCCAACAATCTCCCCCCTAATGTGAGCCGGGTGAGTTTTGAACTCAAGACCTGTTGCTCTGATACCACTTGTTGGAATCAAAATTGTTGTTAGACCAAAACCCGCAGGCATTAGTATCTGCTACAATCACCAGAGTGAGGATCCATGACAGGCGGTTAGTCCATGTCGCAAAACACACAGGGAGCATTGAACCTAATTTCCAACATGCTGCCCATGTTCCCCTCAGAAAAAACCTCATGTGCCAAAATGGTTGTTGGGAGTGGATCGTCCAGAGCATGGGAAGCGAAATTTTCGAGACACAACTAAATTATTCCAGAGCTCGAGAGAAACGATGAGCGCTGATGAGTATCGTTCCAGGGTGTTTTCTCAAGAGACATAGTTTCCACGATACATTCTTCAGATGGAAACATCTCATTCAAGGGATATGATGAGTTCGAGGAACCAAACCAAGGATATTGGGAGTACGCGTCAAAATTAATGCTATAAGTAGCATGTTCAGAATCATTAGTTGAAGGCGAGATGACTTCACAATAATTGACTTCTACGGGGCTTAACGACATGACATCACCGAATGAATCAATCTGATCATGTGAATGGATGATCCAAGGATTAGATGAAGTGGAGACCATATTGATCTGAGTAGTGTTTGGTGGGGGAAGAGAAAATAGACCCATTAGGGAAGAATCTTTGAAAATTCCTGCCCCCACACTTTCATAGGGTGTGGTGGTATGCTCCACATATGGAACATTTCCTTCTAAAGAAGTGGAAGAAAAAAATGATAACTGATCAATAGTGATAATATTTCCTTCATGTGTGAAACAAAGAACACGAAAGAGAGTGGGTGGCACACAAAGCATAGCGTGAGTCCAACTGCGACTAAGTAGAATATTATAATTTAGTTTGGAATCAACGAATTCTACTTCAACATTGACCATTTTTCCTTCCAACGTGATAGGCAAGTTGGGGAGGATACCAAAATGATGAGAGTCCCTTCTGTCGAAAGCCTCCAAAGTGTTTGGAGACAGGCTAAGAGTTGGAGAACCAATGGCTTTCCAACAAGAGACAGACATGATGTAAGTGGATGCACCTTCATCCACGAATGCTCGGTGAATATTATTCCCATTTCTACCAACCTGAATAAGGAAATAAAGTTGATGGGGGAGACACGGAACAAGATTTTCCAGATCAAAATTAATGAGACTCCAATCAGATGGATCGATTCCTCCAATAGCAGATAGAAATTATTTCCATTGTGATATACAGATATGAAGAACCTATAGCACAAACATAGCGGAAGGCGCCTGAGCCAAATCCTCAACAATATTGTAGTGTTGAGCAGCGCGGGAATTTGGATTATACAAGGATTTTTGAAGCACACCTTTAGAAGGTGACTGGACAACAGGATCAGAACTAGGCCTTCTAATATGAAGAGGGACGGAAACGAGCGAGGGAGAAGGAGTAGGGGCATCGACGATTTATTTCCCCACTGACTGACATGAATTCAAATAATATTTAGATCTGGTAACTATAGAGATGGGTGCAACACCATTCATCATGAACACCTGAGAACCAAAAGAGGTGGAAGATTGGGGTTGTTCTACAATTTGAGTCAGCTGAGACGGAAACAACTATTTGAGAATAGCCAGAGTCCCTTGAGCACCTTTCAGTAAACGAATCACCTCATCCCGTCGAGGATAGTCCTAGTTGTAGTGCTCATCATCACATATCAGGCAAGGGTACTTCAGTTTACTTTTAATTCCATCGTCAGTGCGAGGTTTAGGGGAATTTTGTTTTGTGGACAACATATTTAAATTTGACTTTGCCCTTATTTTTACCTTTAGAGGATTTTTCTGCTACACAAGACTGAATGACGTTAACCTTTGAATTTTTTCTAGGATTCGGAGAATTCTAAGGAATAGAATCCGATGAAGAAGAATATTTCTATTTAGAAGAAGAGGAAAAATTCCAGGAAGTTTGGGAAAAAAAACCAATGACACCATCTGTCGGTGGTGTCACAGAGGCTTTTGAGCTTGTAGACTAGGAACATGGGCACGGAGCATCAGGTAAACAATCATATAACATGATGGATTGGGAATAAACCAAATCGAGATACTGAGCACGAGCAATGCCTTGCTCTTTTGTGACAATTTCCCCCATAGCAATATCCTTGGGATCTGATTGACGAATGATTTGGTAAACCATTCCGTCAAAAGTTGATCAGGAATCTCAAACTTGATGAAATGACATAATTCCTTAATGCCTTAATACCTTCATGTAGTTGTAGTATTATGAGCCAATGGTCTGAACAGGAGCACTAGTGTTGGGTTAATGCGACCGACAGGGAGAGGAATTAGCTATATTATATATGTAATTATGCATTCATGAATTATATATGTAATTATGGTATGAAGAGGTATATTTTAAAATCTATTTCATGGAGTATAGAAGAATGAGACATCATCTCCATTCATGGATATGATCGGAAATATGCATAGCAGTATCTTACTTCAAGGATGTAAGGAGGCAGGTTCCTGTTTCATAACGAACATGCAACTGAAAATGTGTAAGAAAATCCATGGCTAAAGAGTTGAAGTCCTAAAAAGTTCCGCACAGAATCTCAATGTACCACTTTGCAATGGCACCAGTCAACATCCTTTGAAAAAGACGGAGACAGACAGAATCGTCAACCTAGGAATTGGAGGAGCACCAAATATTGTACATCATAACATGTGCCTGGGAGTATTCTACAGACTTGCCTTCAAGCTTGGGGAAATTGCTCGGAATTTTGGTTGGAACTGGAAGCCAATATAAATTATGAATGATTGGATGATTGGTCAAGCTCGACACATTGGGAAGTTCGAACGTCATGAGAAACGATAATTGCGGATTGAAAGGAATGATGTTCAGTCTTTGATACGTGCCCATTTGTGGATTCCAACAGGGTTAGGATAAATTCTACCCCCAAGGGTTCTGTCTCGAAGGATTTTTCCCATATTAATTATGTCCATAAGGATTGAAACCTTGTGGATTTGGACCACATCCTAGTTGCTGAACCAAAAACGGATTCTGATCTGAAACATACCATTGAGGTCCAGATTGACCATAATTCACAACATATGGACTTTACTGTTCAAATTTTTGGAATAGAGTGCCCCGTGGTTAACCCTACGAACCCAAAAGGTAACCTTGGGAACCCAATGGTTGACCTTGTGAGCCCAAGGGTTGTTCTTGGGCCTACTGGACTGTACCCTGAGGTTTTGACAACACGATACAAAGTGGTTGCTGAGGTTGGCTAGGTTTCCCCCGAGGACCAGGTTGACTTGGCTAGACAAAGACCTAGCTTTTTTGAGAGGAGGGTTGTCCTTGATAGAAAAAAGGTTGAACTTGCTAAAAGTGATGTTGGCCTTGTTGACTAAAAGGTTGTCCCTGCTGATAATAGGAAAACTGACCTTGATGGGTGAAAGGTTGACTAGATCGTACATAAGGCATTTCCTATTGTACGTAAGTGTTGTAGTCGCTACAACACCCTCCAAAATTTCACCCTTTCAAATTTTTGAGCCCTTGAACATTGAAAAATGGAGTCAAACCTGAAGTTCAATCCTTCAAAAACCTTAATTCGCTAAGTCGCATAATAGGTAAACTCACCCAATGTGTGACCTTGTGACCTTGCGACCAATCAGGTCGCCAAGTCATGAAGTCGTGTATCACACACGAAACTAAAAAATCGCGACCTTGTGACCCCGCGACCCCTAGGTCACAAGATTGCAGGGTCGTGAGGTTGCACATCTCATTAATATAGCTCCGTTGCGACCTTGCGACCCTCATTTATTGCCATCATGCGTGACCTCTTTATATATAGAAGGGTCACATAGGTCGCATTCAACCTGCACGATGAAGAAGGAAAACGCCTCTGACAAGCGAACTGGAGCGCAATTTTCTCAGGTAAGTTGCCTAAATCCTCCTGATGTTTCCTTTTTACTAATTGTTGCCCTCAGCTCCCTCACCTTAGCTTACTAGAACAACAACCTACCCACTGTTAGGACCCTATTGTTGAAGCTTGCACCCCCCTTAGCATTCACTCTCTGTACCTCCTCCAGGAGTCAGACTACCCAGACTCCCCTGTCAGTATTTGTCTCATTGTTGCTTACCTCTTGATGTGTTACTTTTCCTCCCTTTTCCCTCTCTCGCTCTAAGTGAAAGAAGGACAAAGAACTGCATCATCATGTAAATCCATCTGCCCAGCCCTAGCATGACCTGTGACCCCAAGACCTTGTGACCCCTGTGACCTTCCAACCTCGGTCCCCAGTCGCTAAGTTGCCAATTCGAATATCGGTGAAAAATTGTAGTGCCGCGACTTTAAGACTCAGCGACCTGGCGACCTGGTTGCGAGTCTCTAAGTCTCCAGGTCACATTCTCCTAAAAATATAACTTGGTGCTACTCAGCGACCTCGAGACCTAGTCACGAGTCACCAAGTCGCAAGGTTGCTTTTCTCTCAGGTTTTAAACCAGTGCAACTCAGTGACTCAGCGACCTAGGGGAGAGGTCACTAGGTTGCACGTTCCCCCCTTTTCTTGACCTTAGTTGAGCAGAGGTATAAGTATTTTAAGTATTTATTAATATGGCATTTGTCTTATCATGGGATTATTTCATGAACATGCCAAGGAACCTTGAAGGAGAGCTACAATGCATTTCCATCTCCTCAGCTCGAGTGATATGGGGCCTCTATCAGTTCGCAGAAAGTACAAGAGTCCAAAGATAGAAATATCAGAGGATGAAATACCTATGTCTCCTCCCCCTGCCTATGGAGATACCGCATGCATATTCAGCAAAGTAGTGAGCATGAGTTGGTATCAAGTGTACCAAGAATTTGTGAAACTTGAATTTCCAAAAGACCTCCCAGACTGGTAGGTATATGTTCAAGTCAAGGGATCAAAGCTTCACTATGCAGGAGCCCATCCACCTATATTTCCATGCGCAGAGCTAATCAAATGGATCTTGCAAAAGGTCGACCCTAGGTTCTGGGTGATTTGGGATCATGAAGGGAAAGCATTTGCGAATCTGAAGGGACAGGATGTGGAGCTCTATTACGCACTTTCCACCTGAGAGAAGACATTCACCGACGAATGGGTCACTACTCATGCAGTTCCCATATCTAAAACCTTGAAAGGATGGTGGAAAGAACCAGAAAATTTCAAGGTCAAGAAAGACCAAGAGTATCAGGTAGCAGGTCTTAGGAAGGTCTACAAGCTTGTGGCAGATATGCTGTGAAGGATGTATGGTCGTCCCAATGCCACCAATTTCAACGGATCTTGGGTATCTCTTATGTACTTTGTCACTGTATATGGCACCCGCTTCATTGGGCCAACTTATTAATAGAAGCCCTAAAAAAAAACATATCTTCAGCACTAGCACCCGAGGAAGGGTATGCATCAGAATTTTACATGGCTTCCTATTTGTTGGATGCAGTATGTGTGAGGTGCCATTTTGAGGGGTGGGCACACAACTGGTATCAGGAGCGTGCCCGTTTGATTCATAAGGAATTGCAGGTATTATGGGACTCCAAATATAAGTAGGATATAGAGCCGATATCACACAGGTTCATCCCTGCACTCTATGGTAAACTGTTTGGTAAAGATGCCTCGTGCATGTCCTGGTGGGCCATGGAAACAATAACCAAGGTGGCACACTGGTTTCCTTTTGTAGAAGGCACCTTCATCTGAGTCTTTGGTTCGCTCAAGGCTCCTCATGCATTGCCCCGACTCATCACTAACATACTACTACTTCAGGAAACATGTTTCCAAATGACAGTCGACTTTTTAAAGGTTCTTACTAAAGGCAAGAAGAAGCCATGGCCCACTCTGCCACTCACTATCGGCACTTATACAGTCAAATATTTCAGAGAAGTAGAGGCGGAGGCTGAGTAGATCAAGGGATTCTGTCTGCCTCCCTTGGCCCACTGGACGTATGATCCTAAGAGGATTATCCCTGCTATTGAAAACAGGCCAAATTTAAATGGAGTTACCAACATATTGAATGCCCAACTAAAGATGGAGTAAAAAAATGGTACAACAAAGATAGGCAGATCACTCCAGAGGAGTTAACCGATCAAGAAGATCAAGATGATCAAACTCTAGAAGAAAGAATCCATGAGCTAGGATCATAGTACATTTGGGGGAAATTTCGACACTTGGTTCCGACACTTTTGACCAAATGTCGGAAATTTCCCCAAATTTTTTCAATCCTGCCCGAAACCGTCGTTATACTGACATTTAGAGAAAAGTGTCGCAATACCGACACTTAGACAAAGTGTCGCAATTGCGACACTATGCCCCAAAGCATCGATATTGCGACGGATGCCTCCAAACGTCGCAATTGCGACACAATGTCTAAGTGCCGCAATTGCGACGCGACGCTTTGGCCGCTGTCAGTATAATGACACTTATATGCAATAAACGACACTTATATGCCTTTGCAAAATCCGTGTCACTTATGGTTTATTTTTTTTTATTTTTTTCTTGAACTAAGTCTTATTTCCATGTGGATTGTGTAATTTCACTTTTATTGCATATTATAGAATGTGTTTGTTTATAAGATTATATGATACATGTGAGATAAAGGTTTATTATTTATCATATATAAATAAATTTTATCAATATTGTCCATTTACACTTTTATGAGGTGATGTTATAAGTAAATTCATAAATATCTCTTTTTAATCCTCATTTTACTCCATGAATATGTTTGGAAATGAAATTTCAATAGATTAATTTTCTCCTAACCTATGTATCATCAATATTGTACATTTACATTCTTAATTATGAGGTGATGTTATAGGTAAATCCATGAAAATCTCCTTTTAATCTTCATTTTACTCCATGAATATGTTTGGAAATGAAATTTCAATAGATTAATTTTCTTGCTATTATATGTTTTAAGAAGATATGGTAAGGAATTCTCTCTTCTTCTTAGAAATAATTATATATAATTTTTTATTTTTTTCAAAATAGATTAAAGAAATTATATGATAAAAATTATTAATTCATCAATATGTGTGTGTGTGTGTGTTGTGATGAATAATTTCATAGTTCAACTTAATGGTTCATTATATAATCATGTGACCATCACCAATGATATATCTTAAAAAGCAATTGAAAAGTCATGTCTACAAAATCGATGTATACTCTAGAGAGTGGTTCTCGTATCACTATGTAAATTTTTGTATGCTACTTCAACACAATTATAAGATAAATTGTAATACACATCATATATGCACCATAACAATTGCCATACAACTAATTTGTTTTAGGATACATGTGGCATTCTAGGGGTAAATTCCATATGATGTGTATATCAATCTATTAGGTGTTGGTAAGTTGTGAGTATCTAAGAAATGATAAGGAATATCCATACATCATGATCTTGTAATGTGATTATATATTGTGTCTATAATTTCCATAAAATGTATAAATGATTTGTTTAAAAAAAATCAACACAATCAACCCTAAACAATGCTCATGATGTGGAATGTCATTGGCGAAACCAAAATTATGGTCACATGTCCCATTTCTATGGTAATGGTGATCATATATATGTTGTAGCGACACTTGATGAGTAATTAAATAAATCTTGGAGTGTGACTCATTGTGCCATATTTTTTTAAAGCATGATTTGTTTTCCTAGTTTTTACTAATTTGTTAACATATTTTATTCATTTGGAAAGCTAATTAATGATGCTTTAAGTAATTATGACCTAATGAGAGATCATCTTCACATCTTCACTGAAATATATTTGGTAATTGTAGTCACTATATAAACCACACATGCATGCTACTTAAGAAAAATTGAAATATAAACTATAATGCACATCTTATATCTGCCATAACAATTGTCATACAACTTATTTACTTCTAGATACATATGAAATACTTCAGGTAAATGCCATATTATGTGTATTAAAATATAGTAGGTGTTGGTAAGTTATGAGGATCTAAGAAATGATAGGGTATCCACACATTAGTGCCCTGGTGAATTTTTTGCATAATTTTCTATTTGTTGTAATTTTTTTGCCTGGATTTGTTGTAGATTTCAAATAATACAATTATCTACCAATTTTTATTTATAAAGAAGAAGTACAATAAGTAGTCACCTAAAAGTGAGCCATGTGAAAATATTGGTAACATGAGTAACCTGGTAAGCTGTAAATGAAAAGTGAATAACCTCCACTCATCAACAGGTGGTAGGCAGGGTTGGAATTTGGATTTCTCTTTACCCGTCACACAATTTTTTTTGATGTTTTGGTCATTATTTTTCTAGTCAATAAACGTTACATTTAAAATTTTTTACTTCATTAATGACGTTCTCGTAATAAATTAACCCTTCACCAATAAAAGTTTGATTAAAAAAATTGAACGCTCTTCCATTTTCTTTGGATTTTGGAGTGTGATATATTTGTGTCAAGGACTTTTAATACCTAAAGTTTCAAGAGAAATAATTGATTCTTGTCAAACTAATATTTCCTCAATATATGCTATGATCTACTAAAAATTACTTCAAAAAGAAAGTAACCTTCCAATATAAAGAAAAAAACATGAACGAGCTTTCCCTAAATTGCAATAAATTTATGTTTATTATTAATGTTGCATAATCTGTCTTATAAAAATTGCATAATCGGACTAAGAACATATCCTCAGTGCATTTTTTATTGTTGTTGTGATTAAAATAATGAGCCAAAGAATGCTAAGGCACTCAGAGAAATCAATCTATGTATTATTTCTCACAAAATCATGTTGAGTAGTGGAGACTAAGTGCTAGATTTTTTTTTTCCCTCAATCTCTCTATTAATTATGTCTATGTAGTTATAAGAATAAAAAGCCAAAGAAATCTCAGGCTTCCAGAGAAATTAGTCTCTGTGTGCAGAAATTAATGATTACTGTTGACTAAATGTTATACCATTTGAAATTGCTGAGCGAAATTAATCAGACCATGATGTACCATTTGTCAGTAATTATTTTCTCATGTATGAAAGTTGATGTACCATTGAAAGTTTAATAAATATAATAACTAGATATATATATATATATATATATATATTAAATTTGATTATTAATAATAATTAAATTAAAATTCTTAAAAGACAAAATACAAGCCTAATAATCATGAACTATTATGATAATTTAAAAATATAGAACTCAGGTTGAACATAGTTACAAAGATACCAAGAAAAGAAGAGTGCATGTGCATGATAACCTCTTTCTTGACAACCTATGAATGCCATTCTCAATGAAGACTCAAGACTCAATTGGATTGGATTGTGTATCAAAACAGTAGGAATGAATTAAATTTCAATGAATGAATAACTTGATCGAGAAAATTTATAGGGAAAGGTAACTTGACTATCAATCTACTAAACCTCACTTCCATGATTAAAAAAACACCCCCACCTTCTCAGTGGTCCCATCATGGTCCACCTATTGAAAAACAACCAACAAATATTATTTTTATATATTTTTGCATGGCCATTGGACAATGATTTACTATGGTTTTCCTACTAAATTCCAATGGATGATTATTCAAAAATATTGAGAATTATTTTAGTCTCAAGGCATAGCCAAGAGTCTTACTGGATAATTATAGATTACCTCTCCATTGGATGATTGTACATTTTTCATCTACTTTTTCACGTGAGTTTTAGTTGATGCTAGATCTTTGCCTTCTATTTATTTAGTGAAGCTAAGAGTTAAATTTGATCTTACATTAATAACTATACTTGCATGAATATCCATGCTTTTATACTTCCCCACTGTGATCAATGTTGATGTATGGCCTTGGCCCATTGATCTTACAATTAACTCACTATTCATATTCAATTTTCTCCAGTTCAGCCCAATAAAATAAGGAAAATAGAAAATGAAGTCTTGATTTTTCTTTCAAGTGCTCCTACATAATACAAATAATATTAAAAACCAATTAATATATAAATTGTCATCATTCATGCTAAAATCAGTTTCAATTTTTGTAATGAATCTGCTTACAATTAATAGATTACATTTCTCACAGAATAAGAGATAATTTAGAACTATGATTTCACAATAATAAATTACCCTAGCAGTTCAAACTTCGAACATACCTTATGAAATTAAAATATGGCAGGTTAATGAGCCAATATAGTTTCCTCGGAGCCAATATTGAGCTCGGCCTAAGTCTGAATGCCTTGAGAGTGCGAGTGTAAGGAACTAGACGCCTAAAGCTTTTATTTTGTGCTTGTGTAATTCATTGTTTGACCATCAAGCCAAGCCACCAGCTATATTAACACTACTTCATGTTGGGGTATATTGGCATTCTAATTTTTTAGTGCTATAGCCGTACTTTTTCACTGCTTCACTAATCACAACCTTGGAAGTTTGCAGGGCAACGAGCTTTATTCTTTCTTTGGTGTTTTATGTAAAAGAAAGGATTTGTGAACTTTTTGTAATAGGAAGGGGAAAACTAAATTGATTCTAATTTTAAAATATCAATAATGATAAGTGGTAATTCCTTTATTAAATTTTTAATTTTGAGTGAGCCAAAAAAGTAACTTTCCTTACTTTTTGAGTACAGCCTTGTAATTGCGAAGAGGACTAGTGTTGCAAAATTATTGGTAAGTGGAAATTAAAGGGCATAAGAACATTTTTGAAAAAATTTCGAACGTCAAAATTAAGTCTTCTATCCTTCCTAGCACGTCATGGAAAATGGGAATCCACAAATTCTAGTCATAAAATACGTGCAAAATGCCTTAGGACGGGAAAAATGGAGGACTGGTCCTATGCTGCTACATGAGTTAGGGTTTCATGTGGCAGCAAGGAACCTTGTATAGTTTTTCAAGGATAGGAATAGATAATATTTTCAGTTAATCATCACATGAAACTTCATCACCATTTGAAAATTGTGTCCTAATTTGAAACAATAAGACTACCCAACTATTTCATTATTTAATTTAGATTGTGTAATACAAAAAAATATCCTAGATAACTTAAATAATGTAAGTACTTTTGCAAAAATTTAGTGGGGAGAACCTTCAATTACATTTATTTTGAAGATCCACTTGCATTTTAAGCCATTTTAATTAGTCTTTCATGGCTATTCTAGTAAAAATTTCAACCTATTGTAGAAATTTGTTTGTCACTTGTATTAGAAATGCAAAATCAAATGTATATAAAAATTATTTGAAATGCAAAAATAAAATGCGCTACATAAAACTGATTTTATTAAAAACTAAATTAATGTCTGATATCACGCGCGCATTCGCCCTCAGATCTTGCAGAACAGCATTCGCCCTCAGCATTCGCCCTTAGCTCTTGCAGAACAGCATTCGCCCTCAGCTCTTGCAGAACAACATTCGCCCTCAGCTCTTGCAGAACAGCAATCGCCCTCAGCATTCGCCCTCAGCTCTTGTAGAACAACATTCACCCTTAGCATTCACCCTTAGCTCTTGCAGAACAATATTCGCTCTCAGCTCTTGCAAAATGGTAAGTTCTTACTGCAGGCCCTTCCTCCTATAGTAGGGTTGACTCTATTTGGGTCTTTTTGGTCAATTCCATTGGATTGTGTTAGGCTATAGGGCTCTCTCTAGATGTCTTCCAATGTTCTTTCGGATGAGTTTCAAAGAGGATGTGTAAGATGTGTTTGTGCTTGCATGAATTTGACTCCACCAGTTTCATGAAGTTTAAGCTATGGAATTTAGTTCGACAAACTCATCCATCTCAACACCCAGTAACGAATTGTCCTTGGTCTAATCTATATTGAAGGTGAAGTGAAAAGTGGTAGATAATGGGAGATCGAAAGTCATCAACGTTATCATAAGGGTAGTACTCCAGATCGAAAGTGATGAGCTTTAGTTCTCCAGATTTGGGGATTTTCTGATGACATACCAAAGGTCACATCCATACAACCATATCAAGGTCAATGTTGAGATCATTCTCATATAGCTATAGGTCACTGATATATAGGGTTAATATCATCATCACTATCCATGGAAACTGAATGGTTACAAAATCTGTGATTATGGTTGGCTCATTTATAATTATTACCCATTTACAGTAGAGCACAGAAACACTAAATATGGCCCGAGCAGAGCCTTTACAACAGGCAATGGAATTGCAGCTGCTTCATCAGTAACCAATAGCTCCACTTGAGAAAAATTTTCATAATCTTGGGGATGGATATACTGTAGAGCAAACAATTGTAGTTATCATTCGTGCTCCAATATATTAATATACTTTTTACATTGAACTGAAGAAAGGGAAACAAGAAAATGCTAGCCATCATACAATGCTTTGACATAAGAGTTTTGAGTGACATACTTGAAAAAAGAACTCATCCACTGATATTTATAATCATTTGAGTTATTCAAGTTAAACACAATGTCAAAAATCAAGATTCAATACCCTCTATTATCTTCATCACCCAATACAAGATTTAAATTTTTCCCAAAGAAATGCTTATTAAATTGGTAGCCATTATTTCTCCCCGCTTTAAAAACCCTACATTTAAATGAAAACAAGCATTGCATTTCAACTAAAAAAATCTATTAGTGTTCAAGTGTACATGTGTACATCACTTGTGTAGGGTGTTCCTTTTCCACTTTCATATTATCCAAGAATGTGTGCAGTATAGTTCATATTTTTTGTGAATTAGATTATCTTGAAAAAGGAAAGGTAAATTATTTCCCATCGAAAAAGAAGGTTTTCCTTTTTTACTACTGGAAATGGTACAACAAAGTTCCATTTCTACCTGAAACTCCTATGAAACAGGAACCAAATAAAGGCCATGTCCTCAATGGACATCATTTGGCTTTGAAAATGGCCATTGCACCGTGTTGTTTCTTATATTACATCATGATAGTTTCTTAGGTCATTTCTTGTTTCTTGAGATGAAAAACAACCAAAGAAATTGCGAAGATCCTTTCAAGATATAAATGACAATTTCTCAATCATATCTCAACTATTTTTTATTTTATTCAGTGGTTGCTTACTTTGAGAGAAATTTGAGACTTTTATAAGGAATATAACATAAAAACACAAAATGGGAAGGAATTGATGAGGTAGATGACCTTTAGTTGTTGTCAATTAAGAATTGATAATACACGATGCATGTTATGTACTACAAACTAGATTCCTTCCTGGAGTTAGGACACAGAGTATTGAATCAAAGTTGTAGTTTCTAACTTCTTGTATTGGTTCATCGATCTTGAAATTCAGACATTGCATGTCTTCATTGCTTCATGTTTGAATAATTTGCATCATATCGTACAATAGGAAATTAGGAATTATGATTATTATTACTTTATGGATCTATTAAGTTACTTTTAAGTTTGCATGGTTTAGTGTGAAATTATTCTAGTGTGCCCCTAGGCCCAGGTGAAGGAATGCCAAGGACTGAGAACCCTAGTTTTTAAATGCTATTGTTTCTTATACCCAAAAACCCCTCAACATCACTTCTTATTAGTTCTTAACAATAGTGTTGTAAACAATTTGAGAATTGATATAGCAAAATCTCGTACTTCTCAAGATAAAGTCCTAAAGCTAAAGTGTGATACCATGTGTAATTCAATAGCCCCATTGTCACCTCACCAACCTCTTTTCACTTCGGGCTAGCTCTCCTCCAACTCAAGGGGGGTTCTCCCTAGTAGATGTTAGGGATCTAATAGCCCAACCAAACCAAGTCAAGAGCCCCCTAACTCTCTATGTTTACTACTATCAATCAAAATATTGAACAATAGGGTCAGACATGCATCCTGAAGATAAAATTGCCAGGGTATTTTTGGGTAATTTCAAAGGGAAAGTCCCCAAACACATATAATCAAGGAATTATAACTTGATTTCAAACATTAAATATCAACAAAATCGTTTAAAGGATATTGAAAGGAAAAAGGTGATGGAAGATAGAAAGTGCCTTACTTAAATGCTCTAAGGATTTTTCAATAGTTGCTCCAAAAGCTTCACTTCAAGGCCCTTCAAGATCGTCGGAAACAATGCTATACCATCAGCTTCAACAATGTTGCTCCAAAAATGTCCTCAAGGTCTTCACAACAAGTTTACTAGAAGTTGCTCCAACAATATATTCAATAAAGTCTTCATTGTCAACTCGTCTCTTGTTTGGGTGCCTTAATGTGCAATGACATGTTTCCAGGACTGAATTCAATGCAAGGCATATTTGAAACTCTAACTCTATCTTCCGGTGTCTTATTAGAAATTATTTCAGTTTTCATTTTGTGTTTTCAAGTTAGATATTGTTTTCAAGTTTTTACATTTATAATTTTATTGCAATGTGGCAGTCTGATCAGGGCAGTACAAGAACAACCCCGAGACGGGATGATCGCGGAAAGAGGCCAACAGAAGAACATGCAAAGTGCTAGCATTGCTCTATCTTTAGGTATTTTAGTTATTTACATAATTGAAATAATATTAATTTTTTTCAAATATGTAGAAACCTAGCCATGGTACGCCTGATGATTCCCTCTATGAGGAAGAGCTTTCTTCATCCCTATCTCCAACGCTTTTGTTGCGAAAAAAGGCACAAAATGCAAGGTCAGAATTTGATACTTTGATAGACGCGCCTCAAACACCTGAAACATAAGAGAGGATAAAACAACTTATGACCTAGCTAGAAACATATCAGTTAATAATAAAAATTCAAAAGGATATTTTTTTGGTTCTGCATGAGATGAATTGTGCTAGTTTGATTTTTAATTTTTACATTGAATAAACTAACAAAAAGTTCTTTTGTATGTAGCATTTTCTGACACTTGCTGAACTTGGTGTTGGTGGTAGTGGGACATAAGGGCAAGATATTGCCCAACAACCCTCTCGTACACCTTCTAATCCTTTAGGTGCCAACCAAGAAACACACCCTACCCAAGCAGACACCCAGCCAACCATTGAACGTGTTGGCAGTGATGAGGCTGATATGGCCAATTACATTATTGCGTTTCCTGGAGCTACACGTGTCAGCTCCACAGGGACCATTAATGGCACATTGTTGGTGAACGATGAAGGTGTCCCTATAAAGCACATACAACTCCCAGGTAAATTTTAATATTTTAACTATTTCATGTACTCTATCTAAAATATATCTATCATGATTTTTATTTTTAAAGTAATGATAATATATATTTTTTCCTGTGTAGGAAACAATGAGTTCTACAGGTTTTTGGAGAGAAATGCATTGGTAATTTTTTGCCCAACCATACGCACAAGGTGGAATTCCCATAATTCCAACCTAAAAAAAGAACTTCTAGATTATCTAGAAGCCCTTTTTGGGGTCGGCTCATTTGACAAAACAACGATGGCTTGGGTAGCCAGAAAATATTTGAAATATACCAGGGACACCTATAGGACGCAATTGAAATTTAACCCTAGATACAAGTTTCCTCTCACAGTTCCAGAGAGTGAGTGGAGAGCACTCATCCATGACGGAAAAGAGAAAAGGGCAAAGAAAGAAGGAAAAATGCCAACTAGACCCGCAAGGTAAATTACAACTTTAATTCAATAGCTTTAATTCTCTCTATGTCTAAAATAAAAGTGTGCTACATCATATCTGACTTCAATATTTTGATGATAGGTTTCCTGACACCTCAAAGGCAACCAAAGCTAGGATTGAAAAAAAGGGCCATCAGCAGTGCGGGTCGAAAGGCACAAAATAGGAGCAGAGCACGATGATATTGATGATGTAATTAGGAGCTTTAGAAATAGGAAGAAGAAAAAGAAAATTTGATAATGTAAAATATTGTATTATTATAAGACAAACGTTACCATACTTGGAACATTTTTTGCATTATATAAAAAACTCATTTATCATACTATTTTTATGTCAAGCATTAATTGCAATGTTTCCTTGCGTACTTTTTGTTGAATTGTTTTTTTATTAGTTATTAAATATTTTTTTTATGCTCATGAAAGTAAAAAATGAAATATAGATTGGGTATTGGGGAATTGAGAGTGATGTGAGGCGCGGGGGAGGGGCCATAAGAGCTTCCACCTTCACGTGGTTGGCCCTGTTTAGTAGAGAATAATTTATTGGAGCGATTTAATCTTGGAGCAAACCTCCCTCGATCCAGCGTGGCAACAAAAAAGTCACTGTTGACTTAGTTGCTACTCTTTCAGATCGTGGGAGGCTTGTTCCAAGTTCATGCGACTCCAATAAATTGTTATTGAAATGAAGAGGAGCTTATTCAAGTATGTTTTGACATTTTCAACATATGTTCTAACATTATCATAAGAATGCATCTTAGAGTAAAAAATACTACATCAATTACTTGTATTTATTGTATAGATAATGATGGATTTTTATTGACTTGGTAGTGCAGGTACAAATCCTCTTGCGTCATGAGAAATACAACTTGTCAACCAGGTTCATGTCCAGGATATTTTTTCTTGTGCGCTTGACCAGGTTTGTAATGTCACATTTTGTAAGTTCCTTTACAGTTCATAATTCAATATTAAGCTTGTTCATGATTATTATCTAGGTTTTTTGTATGTGTTTTTTCATCTATTTGATTGTAAGAAACTCTGCATGTTTCCTGTTGTCCACTATGATTTCTCCCATTACCACTCCCAAGATGAATCCGACTTTATTGTTACATAGGTTACTTTATTTTTACTATGATTTCTCCATTTACGATTTCATAGGTTACATCATGTAAAGTTGTCAATCTCAGGCTGGTGATGAGCTTTAGTTCTCCAGATTTGGGGCTTTTCTAATATTTTCTCCCTCATGTCATTCCTGCATCACCTCGTTGTTTGAGCATGCCAATTGTCTACCACTTGTACAATTTGGCACATGTCAATCTCTGAGTGGTGCCACATTTCACCTATTTTCGGCCCACTTGACCACCTGAAAAACTCAAATCCACACACCATGTGTCTTTATCATGGAGTGCCACATGTCTTAGATATTTAGGCCGATAGGCCTTCTGTTATGAAAGAGATCAATTTTTTTTTCGTCAACACTTCTTATCTAGGCACGACACCTGTTACTTGTTTAATCTGACGGTCACAGTCTCTCGGGTTACCTTATAGGTTTGACATACCACTAGTTTCTGGTATATTTCCATGGAATCGGTCTAAAAATACCAGCAACAATCCACACACCTGCAACCGTCGACAGACCTGCCGTTTTATTAGCTGCATTTCCGCAACTGCCAATACACCTATCGTTTTAGTTGCTGCATTTTGGCAGCTACCAATACACCTGCCGTTTCATTCTCCTGGACTCCGTGTTTGCATATTTTTCATACAATTTTATCACAAATTTGGCTGCAGTGCTTTGACATGCCTATGAATATTTTTGCAGGTTAGAAGACATTTCAGGCCAGAGCTATTGAATAGACTTGATGAGATAGTTGTATTTGATCCTCTTTCTCGTGATGAGCTCAGAAAATTTGCTAGACTACATATGAAAGATGTAGCGATTCGTCTTGTAGAGAGAGGTGTTGCTTTAGGGGTTACAGATGCTGCTCTGGATCTTGTTCTTCAGGAAGCCTATGATCCTGTAAGTAATCACTTTGTTTTTCTTTCTTTCTTATTCAGAGTCTATCTTGCCAGGGGATGTGCCAGTTATGGTTTGTTATGAGACCGTTGTCAATTTCATCACCGTCCCTCATAATATGTTTGATTGTGTTTATAAATAATAAAAAATTATTACACCAAACAATAAACAATTAACTGTACTATGAGTAATATGATATCTTGAAATAATTCCCATTATAATTTCATAACCTCTGCTCTCACTTGGTGGTGTCTATATCACTAAGTGTGTCTTCTTTAAAATTATATTTACAGTAGACACGAAACAATCAACTGCACTGTGAGTGATATCTTGTAATAATTCTTATTATAATTTCCTAACCTCTACTCTCACTAGGTGTCTATATCACTAGGTGTATCTATTTTAAAATTATAGTTTCAATGGTAGATAAATTGTTATCTTAAAATTATAGCTTTGATGGTGATACCTTGTGATTGATAATGCAGTTTCAAGAAGCTTTGGCTTTGACTAATATAGTCTCAGGAACCTCTAAGAATACAAAGGTTGTGATTGATTACGGGGCACTGCCTATATTTGTGGAAATTCTTACCTCTGGGAATGATAATGTTCGAGAAAAGGTAGCATGTTTATTTTAGAGGCATAAAATTATTCTTCCCAGCTATCTTTATATGTCTGTAATTTTGGAATTTGATTTAAAAAACTAGTACCCAAATTTGAGTTCAATTGGTGTTCATGTAAGCCTGTTTGGGCTTTGGGAAATATTGCTGGAGACTTTGCAACATTTAGGGATCTTGCCCTCAGTCATGGAGCTCTGAGGTAGGTGCTTGCCCAGTTGAATGATACTGCCATAGTTTCAATCATAAGAAATGCTACATGGGCTTTGTCAATTTTTTTCTGTGGTAAACCCCAACCACTATTCGAACAGGTAAGCAGAATACATTTTCTTCTTCTTCTTCTTAGTTCACAGATACTGTGGATTTTTTTTATAGATCTTGGTGCTTGGTAGATTTGGACGTAATATGGACCTAGGCACTTGTTCATTACAATGAATCTGTCATCAGGTTTTAGAAAATGCTCAAAAATTTGGGTTTCACAAGGGGATTACCCTTGCTTGCAATTATTGATTATCAATCACATTCAAAAAAAGTCTTTCGTAGCATTGCTGAGCTCTTTGTAGGTGAATTTCCGAGGCAATTTCACAATATCTGAACTATGTTTTTTTTTCCTTTTCAATACTCTGCACTTGTAACAGAACCAGACAAACAATCTAGTGGCCAATGCAACAACAACAACACCTCCTGTTGCAATGCCTGCAATTCAACCTCTCTGCATGCATGAATGACTATGGCACCCTCTTTTGTGAACAGGTACTGGAGCTAAAGGTACTGGTTTCCATTAGGATCGTGGAATTCAACATCCAAAATAGTATCAAATTCCACTGAAATAGTATTCTCCAGCAAGGGCAACAGTTCATTGAGACCTATTGGACTCATCACCCACAAATAGCCTCCAGGGCTACCAAGAGTGTGATAATATGGAGCAATAAAAAATGTTGATCCATTCCAAATTGAAACAAGAACAGGACCCACATTGGTTACAAAAAACGAGAAACACGTTTTGAAAGAAGAAGAAACTTTTGTATAAGGGTCTAGACATCTAACTGGTCTATTGTACAATGCCCTACATGCACTTCAAATTGGTACTCCCAACTCCATGCTAAGGCTCACTGTGCCATTCTTCAAATGAGCATCTTAACCTGAAGTTTGATTCCAAAAAACCCAAGTCCCCTGTTCTATGCCCAAGACCTCTGTTACAACGAGTAGAGTTCTGAGCGAAATACTTCACAATAGGAAGCAAAAGAAACATTGCAAAATTTTGTCGCTTTAGACTGATAATTTTTTGTGCGAAAATTCAACTGTGGACAGTAAAAACATAATATCAAACACAACCGATCCACAATGGAATTTGAACATGAGGTTTTATAACCAGAGAAAACCCTCTCCAGGTTAAAAGAATTCCAAAATGGCTTTAAGATTATACTAATGAGCGCTTACAACACCATAGAAATTACTGTCACAATGAAATCTGCTGGAAGCAAAGCCCTTGTATAGGTTCTACATTTCCACAGTGGAAGCAAGAATCTTGCTATCTCTCATGATCTGGTTCTGTGGTCAGATCCTTTGCTATGGCTGTCTTGTTCTGCTAAACGTGAATCTGTCTTAGCTTTGGCTCTGGTTCTCATTTAGGATCATGGCTATCTGATCTTGTCGTGGATTTGACTATACAAACTTGTTCAATAGGAAAATTTTGACTCTACTATATATAAGAGCTTCAATGGGTGCTCTCAAACTGCTCTACTACAGTAGTTGCACTCTCAATGGACTTCTACAGCAATTGGCACCATCAATCTTCTTTGTTACAATGATGGCTCATGTCAAAAAACTGTGCTACAACCATTGGCATCATGAATCTTCTCTCTGCTTCATCAAATGGTTGGCACCATCAACTGACTTTGCGCTCCTCGGGGTGATGATAGTGGCAAACACTTTTTTGGGCAGCTTTTTTTTGTCTCTGATTCAAGGCAGAACTATGTTGGCCTTGTTTTTTTAGTCCTTGGAACTTAGTTCTCTCATATTTTCCATCCTATCCCCAGTTTGCTACCGAGAAAGACATAACTTCATGATATCAAAATTGAATATTTTTGGCCATTTGTCTTTAGTAATGGTACAACTTTAATTTGGTGCATTCGTACAGTATCTGAAGAGCAATCTCAAGCTGTTATTCAATATTTTAGCATAACTACTACATTTAACTGCCATGCTCTAATATTTATATCAACCATAAGCATTCTTAAGGTAGTTCCACATTTGTGAAGCAGAAGGAATTCTTCTGACAACTTCTTATCATAGTGGTACAATTCTGTTCACAGTTTATCTTTTATAAACCTCCAATTTTCCAAACGTAGTAGAGGCTACAGTTTGCATCTCAAATTTTGGACAAATCTGTTTAGTATTCTACATAAAATGCATTAATAATACAGTGTTGTGTCTACTAAGCACAAATAATTGTTGTACTAAGTCATCTAAACATCTTGACATCCTCATTTTATATTCCTTTTCTATTTTCGCAAAGTTTCCTCTACTACGGAAAATGTAATTATATTATTTTTTTTCCATCGATATATGGATTGGATCTAATTAGATGTAAACCCTTGCTACAGTGGTTATTCTAATGGGTTAGAATGTGCATTGCTATTTGTTTCTTTTGAAATACATGCATTACCACTACGCGAGATCTTTGCATTAATTTTGAAATGTTGAGATCTTTGCATTGATGTTGCCTCTGCTTGGTGGTGTTTCTGATATTGAGCTGATCCAAAGGCAATGGATGTGCATCAATGGTTGATTTATCTTTTCCAGTACTGTAATCCAAATCCTCTAGCATGCAAATAGGTGCCACAACAATTATATCTATGATTGATCTTTTTTTTGTCACCTTCACTTTAGGCTTGGAAAACTTTGTTCCATATTTTTAGCATTTGACTCACCTGATAGACATTGATTTATGTGGGCATTTAAGGCTATATTGGATGTAGATGAGAAATATCTACAAATAGGACAAACCTTTGGTATCATGGCCTCTGGAAGAGATCCCGGATTCCCAAATTCTTTTTTCTTCCCAGGATCTGCCTTGTAGGCTCCTGCCTCTTCTACACTGCTTTAATTGGAGCACCTCCATTATGATATAAAATCATCCGCTACTATGAAATGACACAGGTCACATATGCTTTGATAGACTTGCCTTTTGGGCACTTCACTGCGAACCAAGTTTTAAATGTCACAACCCACTTGATATTTATCCCTAGCAAAAGTGTCACATGTGAAGATCAGGCTTTTGATGAAGCGAATAACTTGGTAAATAGAATTTTTGATTACTTATGTATTCAGCCCAACAATATAGATTTTGATGCACTATCATTTTTAACCATGTGCTGAAAAACATACAAAAAAATATGTTTTTAGTGAAATTTGAGTTCACAAGAATCGATGCCAGTCAAAATCTAGACCTTGCTCCCAGCTTACTGGTAAAAGGCGGTACTCATATTTCATGCAAGTAATGGAATGCCTTTTTCGTTGTTTTATCTTGTCTTATTCAAACTTCCAAGTCTAGCATCAATGATTGTCTTATGCTTCAGAAAAATGGTATTATGTTTTAGAGAAGTGCATCTGCTTCTTATTATACTTCTTAACTTCCAAGTCTAGCATCAATGATTATTTTATGCTTCACACATAATCTAGTTTTCATTATACTCCTTGAAATTTTTTTTATTAGTTGAATGAGACAAACTTAAAAGGAGTAAGCTAATATATTAGCAAAAGGATTTATGTCACAAATCTAAGATTCTTATAGGAATTCAATGGAAATTTCAGGCATCACTTGAGTAATCTTCAGTGTCTGCAAATTTTGACTTCCAGAGAGAAGTTTGTTACAAAATTAGGGAGCTCCTACTTGAAAACATGTTGATGTTGATGCGTAGCAATCTCCTTCATTTATAGCCATGTGTTGGAATATTTGAAAATTCCAGAGTAACAATGGAGAGAGTAATACTCTCCTCTTCTAACACAGAGAAAATATTGAAATTTCTTCACTAGAAACAGAGTTCAACACTTTGAAAAATTTCAATTCCTTCAAAAAAAAACTATTACAAATTCTTCCTCACTGAGAGGGATTACAAAATGTGACTGCTGCAAAACGCAGTGCACTCAAAATTCTTCTCTGTCTCTAAAACTACGCACTGCTGTGCTCTTCAAAACACTTACACTAGTATTATGTGTAATAATAAACTTTAAAAATACATTCTGAAACAGGCTCACAACCCTTTTCTTTTATATGCAATGCATATATTAAAAACATAACAAAACTATGCAAATAACAAATCTATTAAAATGCTCCTGGGGTCCACAATTTATAAATGTTTTAATATATATATGAAATATATATATATAAACATATATACATCACATTTAAAACAAAATATTACCAAAACTAGTGTGGGACCTTAACAAACAATAAAACTATTCTGTTGCGCATTATATAAAACATATAAAAAAACCTTTGTCAAAACTTCAAACGAACCCTTTAGCCGTGGAGCCCGCCAGACTTCAAATGACGATAAACCATAATTCAAACCAAATTTGCGTTCCAAAATAGCCTGATGACATCAGCCAATTTTGTGACGTGAAAACCAAATGAATTCCGCCCTAATCTTTTTCGGGTCCGAATTTGGGCTGGCATACGGAGAGAGAGTTGTGACGCAAATTTATTATCAAATTCGCCCTAATATTTTTCAGGTCTAGATTTCCACTGCACGAGCGGCCCAAACAAAGATCCTCTCCAATCAATTTATACCACGTGTCCTCCTTTGGCTTGCCGTGGTGCGGAACCACCAAAATTTAAACAAAACTCGCACTTCAAACAAAAGTTGCCCTGTTCCCGAATGCGGGTGCATTGGATGGTGTTTAAGGCAATGGGACATGGATGTGGCGAAGTGTGGAGACACCTGCCCACCCATGTCACGGCTGGAAGAAGATATTTAAGTTCCAAGGTTTTCATATCATTCGCATTAAGTTTTAACGTTGTTCAAGATCGGAACTCCACTCCTGTTAGCGATTCCGCATGCTCCAATATGCTCCAGCCTCTGGCTCTCATCAATGAGAGATTTATGACGGGCGTTCTTCGATGCCATTGTAGTCGGGTCGATAAAATGGTGTTTCACTATGGTTTCTCAGACAAGCCACAACCTTTGAATTGTAGATGCTCTTCGGTTGCTGGGTTACACTGCCTGCGCACTGTGACGGGAAGGAGAACCCAGCTGAACTGCTGCTCAAACCTTGGTGAAAATCTACATTTCTCTCGGTCTGGTCTGTGTCTGTCTTCCTCGGTTTCTTGGAATCCTACTTCTCCATCTCGTCTTGTGCTCACTGCTGAGACTACACCCATGCCTCACCTCCGTCAAAGGATTCGTTGCCGTTGGGGTAGCACCAGAGGCCAGCCCCTGCGCGCTCCCTCCAGCTCCTCAACCGAGTCGTCTTCTCATTCCAGTGATTATTACGCAGGCCGCTATCCAAACACTAGAAGTGGGCAGGGTTGGGTTCTAGGATCTGGCCACCGTATGGGCTCCCCTGCTCCTCATTTCCCCACTGCTTCACCTTCTCCCACGAATGCACCCAAACAATGCACTTGTCTGACGGGTCTATGTTACACCATTTTTTGGTCATCTAACTCTTCATCATTAGATGGACCCAAGTACACCATGTAAGACCAGTTTTACCCCAAGTAAAACTGCTTTCACTATGTTAATTAGGAAACCCCAAAAGGAATAATTAATTAAACCATAATTTAATTAATATTCCCAGTCATGTTTAACCCAAAAACAAAGAAATTAATGAGATAAACCCATAGTTATCTTATTATTTTCTAGGAATAATTATTTAATAATATTCCTTGTTAAATATGACCAAATCAACCACCATTAATCAAATAAATCATTATTTATTTGATTATATCCCAGCCACTTCCTTAAAAAGATAAATAAATCATTTATTTATTTATTTTTCACTAATCAAGGGATTTGACCCAAGTCAAACACCCTTTCCCTCCAACAAATAATAATAAAATATTCCATAGATGTGGATCTAGATTTGGTTAACATTATTTTAATCATGCACCAAGATCTAGAATGACCCAATATTTTGTTATAAATAGGAGGGTTTTCCCCTTCATTCTTCACCTTTTGTTGCATACTAGATCACTCTTGATCTATACACTCGGTCTCATTTTTTTGTCATTGTTGCTCCCATTGAGCTCTACCTTCTACATTGGGTTTTCTACATCTACAAGAGAGAGAAAGCTTAGATCTGAAGTGCTGAGGACTACAAAGAACCCATCCCATTGAGGAGATCTGGATACACCTTCTTGTTTCCTCCCGGGTGCCCTGTAATATAAAAATTCATTCAAAAATCGTGTTCTTGTCTTGTCTGTTGGATGCATGGAGCAAACTCTTTACTTTACTGCTTAATGTCTTTCCATTTATAGATCTGTTTGTTGTAGCACTTTAACTACTAATTGCAGATCTGAAGATGTTTTGCAGCCATTATTGTTGTTAGGGCTATTAGTTATGCGTAGCTAAAGTGGTTCTTTTTCGTACGCTTCGACGAAGAATTCATACTAACAGTCTAAGCTCAGAAAAAGCCCAGCTTTTAGGGCCTTCAGGAGGGGAGCAGTGGTGTGAATGTGTAGGAATCAGAGGCTCAATTTCATAGGGCTCATGATGTGGAGATAGCGCCAGGAGATCCTGTACCTTCCGTGTCTGAAGCTGCTCCCGCAATGGACAGTGACATTTTTGCCGAAGGATGGTGCCGAATTGTCGAAGAACCACCGGATGAGTAGCTGCTTCTCTTTGGTTTGGTTTTCTTTCTTCGCGGCCCACTTAATTGTGCATGTTTTTGCTTATATTACTGTGCTGGACCTCTATTTTATTTTTGAATTCTGTAAACACTGTAATCTTCAAAGATATCAAACGATGGTTCCCCTGCGTGGGCAATGCAGCGACCTGAAAAACGTTCAAGACTGGTTTCCCCGTATGAGGGAAATCTTCTTTTTTGATTTTTTGACAAATTTTCCATAATTCTGGGCAATGTTTTTGACTTTGGTCATGCTGCAATTTTATTCCCACTGTTAATAGATTAACCTTACTTAGAAAAAAAAAAGTTGCCCTGTTTCTATTTTAAACCTGTTTTTTGAAATACAGAACCATGTTTATATGATTGTTTATAGTCGAAGCGCTGCAGGGTGGTTTATTATATTAATATTTCACGATCAAATTATGTTCATAAAAATTGGAACGCCCACAATTCATAACAAATATTGGAGATTTATTGTCCTGTTTTAAAGTTTCATTTTTATGTTTGCTAAAGGATGGTGCCGAATTGTCGAAGAACCACCGGATGAGTAGCTGGTTCTCTTTGGTTTGGTTTTCTTGCTTCGCGGCCCACTTAATTGGGCATGTTTTTTCTTATATTATTTTGTTAGACCTCTATTTTATTTTTTAAATTTTTTAAACACTGTAATCGTCAAATATATCAAACGATGGTTCCCCTCCGTGGGCAATGCAACGACCTGAAAAATGTTCAAGACTGGTTTCCCCGTATGAGTCCAGTCTTCTTTTTTGATTTTTTGACAAATTTTCCATAAGTCTGGGCAATGTTTTTGACTTTGGTCATGTTTTAATTTTATTCCCACTGTTAATAGATTAACCTTACTTAGAAAAAAAAAAGTTGCCCTGTTTCTAGTTTAAACCTGTTTTTTGAAATACAGAGCCATGTTTATATGATTGTTTATAGTCGAAGCGCTGCGGGGTGGTTTATTATATTAATATTTCACGGTCAAATTATGTTCATAACAATTGGAATGCCCACAATTCATAACAAATATTGAAGATTTACTGTCTTTTTTTAAAGTTTCATTTTTTTTTTAAAATTGAACCCGCCGTCGGTATACTGACGCTTTGTAAGCGTCGCTCTTTCGATGCCTTATAAGTGTTGGTCTTCTGACGTTTTGAACGATTTCCATTTTCATCGGTCTTGTAACGTCCATTGATATTGTGACAGTTCTTCCTAGCATCGGTATTGTGACGCTTTTGGAATGTGTCAGTATTGCGACACTTTTGGAAAGCGTCGGTCTTGTGACACTTTTGCAATGCGTCAGTCTTGCGACACTTTTGTACGGCGTCAGAATTGCGACAGTTTAAAAAACGTCGGAAGAGAGACAGTATAAAAATGTCGAAATAGCGACGTTCAAAATGTCGGACCACATTTCATCAGAATTGCAATAGTTTACAAACGTTGGAAGAGCGACGGTTTGGGAAATGTCAAAAGAGCGATGCTTGTTTGGAAGCGACGGAAAAAGTGTCAGTATTGTGACACTTTGTCAAGGCGTCGGAATTGAGACGTAATGGTGAACTACATTTTTTCCGTCCTCTAATTGTCACTCTTGCGACACTGTGTCAAAATAGTGACGAAGTGGCAGTCGGAAATTGGGCCAAATTTTCTAGTGGAGGAGCCTCGTCTTCTCAAGCTAAGAAACCAAGAACCAACAAAGGCCATAAATATTTCGCCCAACGAAAGGAAAGGGAAGAAAAAGCTCAACGGGAAGCTGAGGAGAGAGCGAAAGAGGAGGGGAATAAATGCAAGAAACAACTGAAGGTAGAACAAAGAAAGAAGCAAGCAGAGGACACCCACAAGCGAAAGGAAGAGGAGGAAGCAAAAGTAGAAGTTGAGCGCCAACTAAAAATAGAACCAGATAAGGTATAAGTTGAGCTCCGACTAAAAGAAGAACAAGATAGGGTAGAATCAGAGAGGTAGCTGGAGGAAGAAGCAGAGCAAAAGAGAAAGGAGGAAGAAATTCAAAGGTCGAAGGAAAATTCCTCCAAAGAGGCTGAAGGCAGTAAGACACCTCCTCCTGTGACAGGGATAAAGACGGAGCTGCTAGCCATCGAAGTGCCTCAAACAAATACTGCAACCAATATGCATTTTGCGCTCTCATAACTGGGTACCTCCAAGGAGAAAGAGGATGAAGTGTTTGATCTAACAAGACTCACCTATGACTAGTTCACACAAAAAATCAAGCAGGAGAAGAGAAGATGCTTAGCACGAAATTCTGTTGCACCCCTCACGGCCACAATAGAGAAGGATATAGTCCTAGATACTAGGACCAATCCAATTATAATAGCATCAGGTGGCACTGCTTTTGCCACAGCCATGGAAGAAAACGTGAGCAGAACGAGTAGGGAAATTCTATCCCTACAGAATAGATTACAGACCTCCGAACAAAAGATAGCTAGATCAGAGCAAGAGAAAAGGGCACTAGAAGAAGAGGTTCGACAACTGCAGGTTAAAAACACCCTTACTAATGAAGTTCCACCCACCATTCGAAGAGAGATGGTAACTCTGGAAGCCACCATGAGGCAAGTATACGAAGAATTGTTTACAATAAAGAAGGTAGTTGTACTTTTGCTGAGAGCTCAAGAAGAAACCAAGAAGAGGAACGAGCAACTAAAAGAAGCTGCCATAGCCTTGGACATAAAGATATAATGGGTAAACAAGTATCCACAGGCTCCAAATACTTTGCCCAAAAAATATTGGATTCACACCCAGAATGACAAGGTTCAAATACACATGAAGGTTCAATCCAAGGAGAAGCTATTCAAAGACTAAGAGAAGGTAATGACTGCTTACGAACATATGATTAGCGGCATTGACTGAATGGCTAAATTGCACCACATTCCTTCTCTAGGTACATTGGGCAAAGAAAAAATGTGGGAACAGGTGGACTAAGACATTTAGGCATTTCTACAACCTATCAGGCAAGTCGCTGCTTCTCCAGACCTTTCGGCATCACAGGAAAACTTGGTTCATTCATTGTGATGCTAGTCTGGATTTATACCAAGTTGGTTTCCTTTTCTAACCAAATCACGATCAAAAGAGAAATTTTTGTCCCAAAATGCTCTCAAATGCTTACACAGGTTAAGAGAAGATACTCCTCTAAAATCCTCGGTTGCTGCAAATTATCGAGCATAACGCGATTTCCTCAAAGAGCAACAGGTAGATGTTCCCGACCTCACAATCACTCACATACTCCCATGATCAGGTCGCAAGTCACAGCCTACAGGAGGAGCCGTAGGTCACATTAGTAATGATCAGGTCGCAGGTCGCAGCCCAGCACAGGGTCGCAAGTCGCTTTTTCCCTTCGGGTCGCAAAACATGCCGATAGTCAGGAAGGCGAAAAGTCAGGGCACCCAAGGGCCAATTTTGTCCTATAAATTCTCCCTTCGGGGACTTGTAAAGGATACTTTTTTTGGAATCCAAAGGAGTTAGGAGAGTTTTAAAGCATTGAATAGACCCTTATATGAATGAATACAAGCATTTGTCTCAAATCCACTTTTGGATCTGATGAGAATCAATGTGTTAACACTATGAATATTTTCTCTTATATGTCTGATATCTTATGATTAACTAATATACGTTTTTTGCTTATGTTATTTATGCATTTCAGCTCACTGAATGTGTTAATGATGGTAGGTTTTTTACTTAGGATATGTTTTTAATTTCATTATTGACATCTATCTTATTTATGAAACCGCTTAAGTGAAGGGTGTTCTTACCAGACAAAACTGTTTCTTCTATGGTTCGAACAACTTTTACAAGCATGACCCTAATGATGTGCTGCTAACATCATTTCCTTCGGCTGTGTGTTTTAACTCATCTTGCTATTTGTAGTGTTTTATGCTCATGGAGGATCGTCGATAATTTGTCTTGTATCATCCGATAATTGTGTGTTCATAATTCTACAGGGTCATCTATGTCTGAGAAAAGGAGTATTCAGCGGTAGACAGACCCACACCCCAGACGGGATCCCTATCACAAAAGGTTTAGAGTCTAATCAGGACTTTTTATCGGGGATATCCCTTACTATTGGCTGGACATTTTCTCCCGTCAATAGATTTGGCACTAGAAGGAGGGCCTAAATGGAAGGCTCCCAACACACAAGCAACATCCCGTTACAAACTCCCCAAGGGGAGATCATGCATGAAAATACCGGTCCTCCACCTTTGGAAAATTCCCAGGAGGAGGAAGCTCCTTACTACCAGGTCACCTTAGAACAGCTAAGGGCCCTGTGTCCCATAGCCCGAAACCTCATCAGAGGCTTGAAAAACACCCCGGTCACTTGTTCCTTGGCTAATTCCAGAACTCCTGTAGCTAACCACACTCGCCAGGGAGCCCTTGTCAATTACCTACCTCAACTGGTTGGTATTATGATTGAAGATTATGTAGACGCAATTGAGCGTAACTCTGAAGATCCCCCGGACAACCCCCGAGGGGTTGAAGAGGGAGGCCCCGAGATTACGGAACCCCAACCCAACACCGGTCCCCAGCCAAACCAGACTTTGAATGATAACACTCAAACTAACAACCCACCTGGGGGGGAGTCAGGAGGGGCTAGGGTAACATAAGCAGGGGGGACAAAGGTTGTGGACAAGGCCGAAATTTTGACCACCACTAGCACCACCAACACCAGAACAAGTTCCCCTTCCTTTACAACTAGAGAAACATTAGAAATGTAGGGAACTGTGGAGAAAACCAAGACATGCAATCCCACCAAGAGGGTGAGGCCTCCGGGTTTGGCATGGGTAGCGAATCTAAAAGTGAAAGGGGACATGTATACATACCACGCCACCAACGAGCCAGATATGTACAACCTTTAGCTTGGATGGCCCAGTCCCCCCTTAGGCATCCAAGGTCCCCTCCATGACATGCCCCGACACCCTAAAAAGCATCTCCTTAAGTTCGACCCCAAGAAAGGTACTTTAGCCGAAGACCACATTAGAAACTTCTACCTGTCTTTACAGATGATGAGAGTGCAATATGATGACGTAGCATGCCATCTTTTTCCTCATACTCTAGAAAATAAAGCTGCAACGTGGTATCGGTCTCTCCTTGTTGCTTCCATCACTTCATGGGAACACTTCCATCGTACCTTCCTACAAAAATTCTTGTAAGATAAAACCCCCTCGATGCTCCTCATAGAGCTCGTAGGTGGATAAATCATTCTTGTGGACAATAAATATCTACCTAGTATCATAAGGATAGCTAGAAACAAACAAGACAAATGTAAACTGCTTTCTCTAGATTATATGTAATTTAGAATTTTCTATGATGATGAAAGGGCCTACCTGTGATCTAATGCTAGTTTAATTATTCTTTCCCGTCGCTCCAAGAAGTCGCCTCTAAAGACCTGCAAGCAAAGACATGGAAGAGAATCAAAAGCACCTGCAATATATATTGTTTCACAAATCACAAATCTATCTTAATGATCAAGGAATTTAAAAAATAAGTCATTCTCGTAAACACATAAACAACTTATTGAGAAAATAGGATCCAATTGTATTATCTTTAAATAAAATAAGGAATCTTACAACTGCATTCACCTTGATGTCATACAGATCCTTCTAGGGTTCGGAACAAGCATTTTCCTTTGGTCTGACAATCCCTTCCACTCTTTGAACCATCCTAACTATGAGTATGTAATCATTCTTGCAGTTAGCAAAGAGTATTTTTCTTCAGAAATTCCCTTCTTTATCATAGCTACTAAAGTACAAAGCAAGTACTAAGTGTATACAAAATGTATAGAGAAGTTTTTACATATCTTAGCATCTACCCTTGAGACTGAACCAAAGCTTTAATTTATAGGAGAAGGAAAGTGGTTACAGCTACAAAATGGAAGGGATAGAGTCCCCTTATCAAGGGATTAAGTTCCAAAATCCAAGGAATAGGCTCCTTTAATGAAGGAATGAATGTTCATGATAATGGAGGGAGTAAGGCTTCGACTGGATAATGCATTCTAGAAGCTTCCAGCTGGGAGAATATTCGACCAGCTGGGCTTCTAGAATTTACTTTCAACTTTATTTTACCTTTTACAGGGGTCCGCATTTTTAATGAAGAAAATGTGCGGTCGGCTTCGCAATTTCTAGAGCAAAATAGTGCGGTGCCACAGGTAAGACTAAGGAAAAGTGCGGTACAAGTATTTTTATTATTTTTACAAGCTTTTCTCCAAATTCAAAACTTGGTTTAGGAACTTTAGGGTTGTAGACTTCTAAGGGAGCATTATATAGGTATTGATGAGCCCATATAGACATCAAAATGTCATGGTGACAAAATAATGTGTAACTGATTTCCCCCCAAAGCACGCAATCTAAGATAATTCGGAGAGTGAAGTGCTTTATCATTCCAAGGATTTGCTTGTGGACGCCAGTTGGAACCTGTAAAAACATTCAATGCAAAGATATATATCATCGCTGAGGTAGGCATTCCCATACTCAGAGAAAAAACTAACTAAATCAAATCTTAACTAAAATGTTCTGGTATAGAAATGATTCTAATATTACATCAATAGTAGACACAGTATGGACGCAGCCATCTGTCATGCATAGTCTACTACATAATGAATAATAAAACTCCTCACAGCCTTGATGGTGGAAGCTAAATCCACGGTCTTGATTTCGGCTATCCGAACTAGTACGATTCTATCCATGCGATTGATTGTGTCGAAGTCGAACATGGTAGAAACCACTTGATTACCAGTCAATGATGTGAACTGTTAACAAGTGTGAGAGAAACCGCCAATGATGACAACGGCTCTCAAAGTACTCAGCATAATCCATGAAGTGTGAATAAATGATTTGAAGTCGAACACTTCACGGAATCATTCGATCGAAGATCAATGATGCAATCTGTCATCGAAGGCGAGAAATCTGCCATTAGGGCATGCAGATTCCAAGGTACTGGTAGGATTCTAGATCAACTTTCTAGAGGATGAGCTATCATCGATAGAAAGTGATTCGTCGTAGGAAATCCCACGACACGAAACCATTAGATCAAGTTTTGTAGAAATACTTTGCAAGGACTGACTCAGGGATTGTCAACACGAATGGAGACATATGTTTGGAAATGAATGGTTTGTTTGAACTGTCCTCTTGAACACAAAACAACACTGCAGATGGTTTGGTAATAATTGACCTAAAGCTAATACCCAGAAACTGGCTCAATACTTTCAATGTGGTTTGATTAACTGATAGGCAAAGGATTTTCCCAACCCAAGTAGAAGTGTGACAAAATTGTCGTGTTCAAGAGTGGTATACTTCTTTTAATCAAAGTTAAACAACTGGATCCATTTTCTGTCTTTTTCCCCCACCATTTCTAGCAAGTACCTCCTTATTTTTGACAAGCTTGAGGAGGATAACATTTGCTTGTCATATAAGCTCATCCTTTGGATGAGTCCAACTTAGTTTAAAAATCGAACCCTAAGAAGGAGTGGTTTGTTCCTATTTGTAATTTATAGGTCCTTTACTATTAAATTTTAACAAGTCCAATATAGGAGAAACTCGGTGTTTTTCAGTTTTAGGGAGTCAGAAGAAAAACTTAAGGAAACTCCGTGGGTGTTCTTTTTCTTAAATTTAGTCTCTCAAGCCCAAAAAAAAATAAAAATAATACAAGAGATAACTCTATTGACCATGATTAGTCAACATATACCCTTTTTGTAAATAGTCCATTTTAGTCTGGAAAAGGGGTAAACTTATACTGAAGGGATGACTGTTAATTTCCTTTAACGAGTTTGAATAGGCAAGTACTCGACGATCTTTTCATATTTAAAGAGTTTGAAAAGGGCTTAAAAGAGAACTCAAAGATTTCTCTTTTTCGTAATTTTCAAGAGCCCGAAAAAGTGATAAAAGTATACTCATCATTTTCACTTTTTTGTAAGTTTTAATGAGTTCGAAAAAGGGATAAAAATGTACTCATATGGCCGAATTTCAATTTAATTTACGAGCAGGAAAAGACGGAAAGAACTCAACATTTTCATGTGTTTTACAAGAATGAAATATAACAAAATAATCTCGGGATTTTCATGAGTTTAACGAGTCTTGAAAATAATAACCGAAATGGACTCAAGATAGGTTTCATTTTTATACAAGCTTGAAACGTAGGAAAACTATGCTTGAAATAGGTTTGTTTCATTTTTACACAAGCTTGAAACAGAGAAAACTGTGCTTGAGATTGGTTTCACTTTTACACAAGCTTGAAATGTAGGAAAACTATGCTTAAGAGTGGTTTCATTTTTACACAAGCTTGAAACATAGGAAAACTATGCTTGAGGATGGTTTCATTTTTACACACGCTTGAAACATAGGAAATTGTGCTTAAGGATCGTTTCATTTTTTACACAAGCTTGAAATGTAGGAAAACTATGCTTGAGGATGGTTTCATTTTTACACAAGCTTAAAATGTAGGAAAACTATGCTTGAGGATGGTTTTTAAATGCCCCCCAAGCGTAACTTGCTAGAGCACATGCCCCCCAAGCTTCATTTCATTAAACTAAGTAGACTACTGGTTACTAATAGGTGGATGTAATGAAGGTTCATTTACAAGATCACATGAAAGACTCGACTTAACACTTACGAGATCTAATCAAAGACTCGACTCAATTAGGAGAGGATTTGTTTAATATTTTAACAAGCTTGACACAGGAAAATAACTATGCTCATAGGGACCGGTTTCATTTTTTAACGAGGTTGACATAGTAACAAGAACATTCCTCAAAGGGGTCTGTTTAATTTTTTAACGAGATTGACATGGTAAAAGGAACTACCCTCATAGAAATGTTTCATTTTTTAACGAGGTTGACACAGTAAAAAGGAACTCTCCTCATTACCCACTAATTCATTTTTTAATGAGGTTGACAGAGTAAAAGGAACTTTCCTCTTGGTATCTACTTCATTTTTTAATGAGGTTGACACAGGAGAAGAACGATCCTCATGGAATCTATCAATATAATCTCTAAAATCTACCTACATAACCTACTGATTCATTTTTTAATGAGGTTGACACAGGAAAAGAACTGTCCTCATGGGTTTGTTTCATTTTTTAACGAGGTTGACACAGTAAAATAACTATCCTCATATCTAATTCATTTTTTAACGAGGTTGACTTAGTAACATGAACTATCCTTTGACCAATTGATTCATTTTTTAACGAGGTTGACACCGTAAAAGGAACTATCCTCATATATACTCTCTACAATCTACCTACATAACCTACTAATTCATTTTTTAATGAGGTTGACACAGGAAAAGAACTATCCTCATGGGAACTTGTTTCATTTTTTAACGAGGTTGACACAGTAAAAGGAACTTTAGGGTTGTATACTTCTAAGGGAGCATTATATAGGTATTGATGAGCCCATATAGACATCAAAATGTCAGGGTGACAAAATAATGTGTAAGAAGAGCTTAGCACGCTGAAATTTCAGAAGAAGGAGAAGGTCAAGGACTTTAATCAGCGTTTCGCCACTATATTGAACAAAATCCCTCCAAACATGGCCTTAGATGATTCCATTACCAGTGACTACTACACAGGACACAAGAGCCCTCCCATGGGATATTTCCGTGTTTGTGAAGCATGAGGCCAGAGCTACCCTGGCAGCAAGTTACACTACCGCCCTTGCTGTCGAAAAGGACATGCTGTCCATAAGTGCCATTGAACACAAAGGTCGAGATGATCAAAAACCAACCACGAAGAGAGCCCAATCCTCTAGTCATAAATCTAGGAACAAATATAAGGACCCCTTTTATTTAGAAAGTATCACAAAATCCCTCAAGTTGCTGACCAACAAAGTCTTCGATATGAAGAAGAAAAACAACGATTATGTCTCAGTTGCTAAAACACAGAAAAACTTCTTCAGAAAGAATAATCCTACCATGACCCGGCCCCCGTCAAACTCAAGTGCTGGCCTCAATGTTGAAGAAATCAGCAAATAATTTTTTTTTTCTTTCCATCAAGCCTCCCACTCAGAGAAAACTTGCCCCCAGTGGATTAATAGCATGATCTCCATGGTAAATCAACTTCTGGAAGACCAAACCCCAGGGGATCTAGAAGAGGAGAGCATCTCAGACAACAAGGAGGCCTCCCCCCCGGACGAGGACATAGGTTCCACTGTCCTTGCTTTTGAGGTTATCCGCGGAGAATCCTCCCTTTCAATAGCTGGGATAAATTTTGCTGACGACCCTAAGTATAAACCCCCTCGAAATTATTGTTTGACAAGCAAAGTCCCAGTCATTGAACAGTCCTTCAAAGAAAAACAGAGGGCTTTCTTAAGGAAAATTCTGCCACCAAACGTAGAAACCAAAATAAGACTCCTGAAAAATTTAGTCCAACTAATCCCCGAGAAGGCCCCAAGGCTAAAGCTTCATCATCTTCCCATAAAAAAACCGCCAAACTTGCCTCCCACACATATTCTGGGTATAGAATTATCGAGGATATGAAGAAGACCCAGGCCAAAATCTCTCTCTACGAGTTCACTCGCATTGCCAACCAATGAGACCTTATCCTAAAAGCCTTTTTCAATCTACTGGTGACCAAACCCGTGAGCATCACATCTGCCCAAACTGTTGTTAGTCCCCAATCCATTGTAAATGTTGTAAATGCCAACTCTAGGGGATACACGCCACCTTTCCTCCTATCCTTAGAGATCTTTAACTTCAATGTCCATAATTTCCTCATCGATTTTGGTGCATCCACGAATGTTATGCCCTTATCCATATGTAGAAAGTTAAACATCTGCCCTGAGAAAATTGATGCTAGGATCATCCAACTCGACAGATCTCAAGTCCCTGTAGTTGGTGAATTAAACAACATCATCATTTGACCATCCTTTGATTCCAGAGTGCATCAGTCGACATAGTAATCGTGGACATCCCCAAGGCCTATGGCCTTCTATTAAGCAGAGATTGGTCCAGTAAGCTCCAGGGATACTTTTCCACTGATTGGTCCCACCTTTGGCTCCCATGTAAGGGCAGGAATAACCAAATCCGGGTCAAGAGTGAGTCGTACATGAAACATACTGTGACCGACCTAGATGCAACTAATGAACCAATCAGTTTTGCACAAGAAGAGATCGATATGTGTTTCGTAGAATCCATTCTTGGGTGCTATAAACCTCCCCAATCTCTGGTCACTCGAGATGTCCAGTCTGAGTTACTGCAGGTCACTGAAAACCCCTTCGCCTCAACGTAGGACCCATTAGAAAATGTTGCCCTGAGTACTTCCTCAATGTCCTTGGATAGCCTCGTCAAATCAAAAGATGAAACATGGACCTTGTACTACGACGGTTCCAAAAACCAAGATGGGGCTAGTGTAGGCTGTATCTTGCTAGACCCTCAGAATAACAATTTTCTAATTTCCTGTCAGTTAGAGTTCCAGTGCATGAATAATACAGCCGAGTATGAGGCATTGTTACTTGGACTCCAAAAGGCCATAGACCTAAAATTTCATTGTTTAAAGGTAATTGGTGATTCCGAGATTATCACTCGTCAGGTACGTAACACCATCCATTGCTTGTCTCCACATCTGAATGGTTACCAGCGAAAGGTATGGCATTTAATTTCTGCTTTTGATTCTTTTTGTATTAAATCTATACTTAGAATGCATAATGTACTTTTGATTCTTTTTGTATTAAATCTATACTTAGAATGCATAATGTAGCAGCCAATACACTCGCCAACGCTGCTACTAGATTCACCCCACTTGGAGATGGATTTTCTATTGAAGTTATTTATAGGCCATCCATACGAGATAATGTTACTAATTTTCACATTTTCAATGATGACCAACAGGTATTGGATTTCATGCTCAATATAGACATATTCAAAGATGCAGTTATAGAGGAAGAGGATCATGATCGAGCTTTACAGGAGGAACTACGAGATCTGAAAGGAAATCCCATACCCAAAGGGGTCGTGTCACTCGAAAATTTGCTTGACCTACATAATCGTTTCTGAGGTGCCCCAAATAAAAATGTGCAAAGTTCCACGTTAGCGCACCAATAAATTAACCTCGGAACTAAAAAGGACCCCAAGCTTGTCAATCTGGGTAATGAGTGCACCCCTTAGGAGAAACAAGCATTCACCAAATTATTTAAGAAATATCGAGATGTGTTTGCCTGGACATATGATGACCTTCAAACTTATGATACACGGATCATCCAGCACGTCATACCCATGAAGGTAGGAGTGAATTCGTTCCAACAGAAACTGAGAAAAGTACACCCAGCTTTAGAACCGATGATCCAAAAGGAACTGAAGAAGCTCTTGGATGCGCGGATAATTTTCAAAGTTAGACAGTCGACTTGGGGTGTCAAACTTGGTCCCTGTTCGCAAGAAATCTGGTGAAATATGTTTGTGCATAGACTTCAGGAATTTGAACAGAGCCTTCGACAAGGACAACTATATGGTCCCTCCTTTGGAGAAAATCCTTCAAGCTGTATCAGGGTCAGAAATGTTCTCTCTATTGGATGGGTTTTTAGGGTATAATCAAGTACTAGTGGCTAAGCCCGATTGGCCCAAAACCACATTCAGAACTAAATGGGGAACATTCACCTTTAGACGCATGCCGTTTGGCTTGATTAATGCCGGCTCCACCTTCCAAAGAGCTATGGACATCACCTTCAGAGGACTCATTGGGAAAAGCATGGTAGTATACCTTGATGACGTCACCATGTTTTCAAAGCACAGATCTAACCACCTACACCACCTCAAGAATATTTTTTAAAGGTGTTGCAAATACGGGATCTCACTGAACCCAAAGAAAATCATTTTCGCCATCGTTGAAGGAAACTTGTTAAGGCACATAATAGCTCGGTACGATATATTAGTGGACCCACGTACGAAAGTCATCGCTCAAATACCGCCCCCAAGTGGTAAGAAAGCTATGCAGTCTTTCCTCGGCAAAATCAACTTCATCCGAAAGTTTATATTATATTTTGCCCAAATCGTGAAACCATTGCAAGGCATGATTAAAAAAAATGCCAACTTTAAATGGAATCCTCCTGAGAAAGAAGCGTTTGATAACATCAAATGAGCCATCGCAAAAGCACCTGCTCTTTATAGTCCGGATTTAAACAAAGGCTTTATCTTGTATAATTTTTCCTCAGATTCATCTTTAGGCACCATCATCACTCAGAAAGATGACAACAACGATGAGCGACCTATACCCTTTATGAGCACTGGGTTACAAGGTGCAGAGCTGAATTATCTAGATATTGACAAACAAGCTTACATGGTATACAAGGTAGTTAAACACTTCAGGCCATATATTTTGAAGAATCATGTCACAGTCTTCATGCCTCACTCGGCTGTTCGCTCACTATTCGTATAGCAAGAGCTGGGAGAGACACGAGGCAACTGGATGACATGCCTTCAAGAATATGACTTGGAATTCAAGCTAGCACACACTATAAAGGGCCAAGGATTATGTTGGATGACCGCAGAGGCAATAGACTCACAGAACAGTGAAGAAGAGAATTGGGAACATGAGATCGACATATATCAGGCTTATAGAACAACCCGGCAGGATACCTCCTCATGGTACGTAGATCTCCAATAGTACCTGAAACACGACATCATGTGCCCCACTTTAACCACTTAGTAGAAACATGCATTGAGATTGAAATTTGTATCCTACCAGCTGGTGTAGGGTAAGTTATTTCGTAAGCACCACAACGATGTCCTACTATATTGTTTGGAGTATGATGAGGCACAGAAAATGTTTAAGGAACTCCATGATGGTCCCACAGGTGGACACTATGCAAGGGATACCACTTCTCACAATGTCGTCAGTTTCTATTGGCCTACTCTATTCAAATATGCACACACATATGTTTGGAAATGCCAACAATGCCAAAAGTTTGAAAATAGAGATATACGGCCTTCGGCCCCGTTACATTTTATCGCAGTGGAAGAACCATTTCAACAATGGGGCTTGGACATGATTGGGGAAATCTTGCCACACTCTTCCAAGCAACATAGATACATCCTCACTGCCACAGACTACTTCACAAGGTGGGTTGAAGCGATACCGTTGCGTCAGGTCAATGATCAAGAGGTAATAGCCTTCATCACCCAATGCATCATGATCAGGTTTGGCATTCCAACCTCCCTTGTTTTTGATAATAAAACATATTTCTCATCATTTAAATTATATGATTTTTATCTAGAAAATGGTATCGTGCTTAAACACTCTGCCAACTATTTCCCTCAAGGAAACGGGTTAGCTGAGTCAACCAACGAAAGCCTAATCCGCATCATCAAAAAAAATTTGTTGTCCCAACAATGGAATTGGCATAAGGCACTCCACAATGCCCTCTGGGCTGATCGAGTCACACCCAAACCTTCCTTGGGCACCTCCCCATTCTTCCTTATATACGAAAAAGAGTTTATCCTTCCTCCCAACTTGTCTCTCTCGGCCCTTCAATTATCTCAAGAGACTCATGGCACTCCTTGCCCTGCTTTACAAGCCTGAATAGACACATAGTTGAAACTTGAGGAGGAAATGAAAAAAACCCAGGAAAAATTCACCATCTGCCAGAGTCAGATAAAAGGATGGTTCGACAATAATTCAGTTGGAAACAAGTTTTTCGAAGTAGGTGACCTTGTCCTCAAATGGGATAAATCTCATGAAGATAAAGGGAAACACTCCAAGTTCCAGGTGTTATGGACAAGCCCTTTCCAGATCAAAGAAAAGGTCGGCTCTCACACTTACAGGTTACAAACCCTTGAGGGGAGGATTGAGGTCCCCCCTGTGAATGGGCACAAGCTTAAGCACTAGTTCACCTGATATCCCCTAGGGGCTGTCACCATACCCTGTACCATAGTTTGTCTTGTTTGCTATTTTTGTTCTTTACCATTTATGTTTTCAATAAATTGCGTGTTTCACACAGGCTCTCATTAACCTTATTTTTCTTTGGCATCTTAATTTGAGGGGGGGGGGATGTAGAAGTTACTCAATTGGCATATTGAGATGGAATCTATGCTGGTGTAGAATCTCCCCCTAGAACGCAAAAGTGGCACAAGCTTACCTGTGATGGGCACCCAATGGCGAGAACATGACTAAAGTCCCTCGAACCAAAACACAGTAGCTTACCTAGTATGCTAGCTCAAGGGACTGCTATGTGAAAGGAAATTTTCAGTTGAATTTGCTACTAGATGGGAAATGGAAGGAACTAGCCTCAGGTGACGAACGGATATCCGGGAAAACCCAAAGTCCTCGTATAGACTAGGAGCAACCTCTCTCACAAGAAAAATAAGTCGGGATCCCTCATCCACCCAGGAAATTATTTCCACATTAAATAAGTGCCTTGAGCACATTTAAATAAGTGCACTTAGCACATGAATAAAGGGTAAAGTATTGAGAAAGGCTTCCTGCATAGAGAAGTGATACGACGACTCAGTCGGTGTATTGACCAGGCTCGCTGGCAGCGGAGCAACGTCTGTGACTCCTAGGCACTGACTCCACTAGGACCATCAGGTTCGCTGGCAATAGAGTGACAAAATGAGGACAAAATAAACTACTGGATCCTAGAAATCTCTGAGGTTACTCCAAACATTTCCATCTGGTCTCCAAGAATGAAAACATGGTGAACCAACACCCAGGGTAGCCAGATAGGAGGAGCAAACGCTCGAGGCCTGAAGACGAAAGTGGTGGGACCCACAGGGTGAAAGGAATAGCATGCTAAGCCCTCTCGCCCCCCTCAAGATGAAGCACTAGCTGAGATTCTGGACCCTACCTGTGAATCGTCATTTGTTATAGCCGCTACAACACCCTCCAAAATTTCACCCTTTCAAATTTTTGAGCCCCTGAACATTGAAAAATATAGTCAAAATTGAATTTAAATCCTTCAAAAACCTTAAGTTTCTAAGTCGCAGAATAGGTCAACTCACCCAATGTGCGATCTTGCGACCTTATGACCCATCAAGTCGCCAAGTAGCGAAGTCACGTATCACACACGAAACTAAACAATCACGACATTGCGACCCCTAGGTTGCAAGGTCCCAGGGTCGTGAGGTCACACATCTCATCAATATGGCTCCGCTGCAACCTTGCGACCCTCATTTATTTCCCACACGCGTGACCTCTTTATATATAGAAGGTTCACATAGGTCGCATTTGACCTGCGCGACGGAGAAGGAAAACACCTCTGACAAGCCAAATGGAGCGCGTTTTTCTCGGGTAAGTTGCCTAAATCCTCCTGTTGTTTCCTTTTTAATGATTGTTGCCCTTAGCTCCCTCACGTTAGCTTATTAAAACCACAGCCTACCCGCTGTTAGGACCCTTTTTCTGAAGCTTTCACCCCCCTTAGCATCTTCACTCTGTGTACGTCCTCTAGAAGTCAGGCTACCCAGACTCCCCTGTCAGTCTTTGTCTCATGGTTGCTTACCTCTTGATGTGTTAATTTTACCCCCTTCTCCCTCTCTCTCTCTAAGTGAAAGAAGGAAAAAAAACTGCATTGTCGTGTAAAGCCATCCGCCTAGCCCTAGCACAACCTGCGACCCCACGACCTTGCTACCTTGCGACCTCGATACCTGGTCACTAAGTCGCCAATTCACATATCAGTGAAAAATTGAAGTGCCGCAACTTTGCGACTCAGTGACCTGGCGACCCAGTCGTGAGTCGCTAAGTTTCCAAGTAGTGTTCTCCTAAAAATCTAACCCAGCGCAACTCAACAACCTTGCGACCTAATCGCGAGTTGCCAAGTCACAAGGTCGCTTTTCTCTCAGGTTTTAAACTAGTGCAACTCAGCAACTCAGCAACCCAGGGGAGAGGTCGCTAGGTCGCAGGTTCACCCCTTTTCTTGTCCTTAGTTGAGAAAAGGTATAATCAGTTTAAGTATTTATTAATATGGCATCTGTCATATCATGGGATTGTTTCATGAACATGCTAGGGAACCTCGAATCAGAGCTAGAGTGTGTTTCCATCTCCTTAGCCTCGAGTGATATGGGGCCTCCGTCAGTTCGTAGAAAGAACAAGAGTTCGGAGATAGAAATCTCGGAGGATGAAATACCTATGTCTCCTCCCCCTACCTATGGAGATACCACATGCATATTCAGCAAAGGAGAGAGCATGAGTTGGTATCAAGTGTACCAAGAATTTACGAAACCTAAATTTCCAAAAGACCTCCCAAACCAGCAGGTATATGGTCAAGTCAAGAGATCATAGCTTCACTATGCAGGAGCCCATCCACCTATATTTTCATGTGTAGATCTAATTGAATGGATCTTGCAAAAGGTCGACCCCAGGTTCTAGGTGATTCGGGATCATGAAGGGAAAGCATTTGCTAATCAGAAGGGACAGGATGCGAAGTTCTATTATTCACTTCCCACCCGAGAGCAGACATTCACCAAAGAATGGCCACCACTCATGTAGTTCCCATATCCAAAACCTTGAGAGGATGGTGGGAAGAACCAGAAAAGTTCAAGGTCAAGAAGGACCAGGAGTATCAAGTAGTAGGTCTTAGGAAGGTCTACAAGCTCGTGGCAGCTATGCTGTGTAGGATGTGTGTTCATCTCGATGCCACCACTTTCAATGGCTCTTGGGTATCTCTTATGTACTTTGTCACCATATATGGCACCAGCTTCAATTGGGCCAACTTATTAATAGCAGCCCTCAAAACAAAAATATCTTCAGCACTAGCGCCCGAGGAAGGGTATGCATTAGAATTTTACATGGCCTCATATCTGTTGGATGTAGTATGTGCGAGGTGCCATTTTGAGGGGTGGGCACACAATTTGGATAACGAACGTGCCCGTCCGATTCATAAGGAATTGCAGGTATTATGGGACTCCAAATGTAAGAAGGATATGGATCTGATCTCACACAGTTTCATCCCTGCACTCTATGGTAAAATGTTTGGTAAAGATGCCCCATGCATGTCCTGGAGGGCCATGGAAACAATAACCAAGGTGGCACACTGCTTTCCTTTTTTAGAAGGCATCTTCATCCGAGTCTTCGGTTCGCTCAAGGCTCCTCATGCATTTCCCCGATTCGTCACTGACAGAATACTACTTCAGGAAACGTGTTTCCAAATAACAACTAGCTTTTCAAAGGTTCTTACTAAAGGTAAGAAGAAGCCATGGCCCACTCTACCACTCACTATCAACGCTTATACGGTCAAATATTTTAGAGAAGTAGAGACAAAGGCTGAGCAGATCAGGGGATTTTGTCTGCCTCCCTTGGCCCACCGGATGTACGTTCCCAAGAGGATTATCCCTGCCAGTTGAAAATGGGCCAAATTTAAATGGATTTACCAACATACCGAATGCCCAACTAAAGATGGAGTAAAAAACTGGTACAACAAAGACAGGGATATTGCTCCAGAGGAGTTAACTGATTATGAAGATCAAGACGAGCAAACTCTAGAAGAAAGAATCCATGAGCTAGGAGGAACCTCGTCTTCTCAAGCTAAGAAGCCAAGAACTAGCATAGGCCATAAATCTTCCACCCAACGAAAGGAAAGCGAAGAAAAAGCTCAACAGGAAGGTGAGGAGAGAGAAAAAGAGGAGGAGGATAAATGCAAGAAACAACTGAAGGCTAAACAAAGAAAGAAGAAGGCGGAGGACACCCGCAAGCGAAAGGAAGAGGAGGAAGTAAAAGCAGAAGCTGAGCGCCAACTAAAAATAGAAATAGATAAGGTAGAAGCTAAGCATCGACTAAAAGAAGAACAAGATAGGGCAGAAGCAAAGAGGAAACTGGAGGAAGAAGCAGAGCAAAAGAGAAAGGAGGAAGAAATTCAAAGGTCAAAGGAAAATTCCCCCAAAGAAGCTGAAGGCAGTAAGACACCTCCTCTTATGACAGGGATATAGACGGAGTTGCCAGCCATCAAAGTGCCTCAAACAAATCTTGAAACCAATATGCATTTTGTGCTCTTGGAACTGGGTACCTCTGAGGAGAAAGAGGAAGAAGTGTTTGATCTGACAAGACTCACCTATGACCACTTCACACACAAAATCAGGCAGGATAAGTAAATATGCTTAGCACGAAATCCTACTGCACCCCTCATGGCCACAACAGAGAATGATATAGTCCTGGATACTAGGACCAATATAGTTATGATAGCATTAGCTGGCACTGCTTTCCCTGCAACCACGGAAGAAAATGTGAGCAGAATGAGTAGGGAAATTCTATCCCTACATAATAGATTACAGGCCTATGAACAAAAGATAGCTAGATCGGAGCAAGAGAAAAGGGCACTAGAAGAAGAGGTTCGATAGCTTCAGGTTAAGAACACCCTTACTAATGAAGTGCCACCCATAATTCGAAGAGAGCTGGTAACTCTGGAAGCCACCATGAGGCAAGTATACAAAGAATTGTTTACAATAAAGCAGACAGTTGCACCTCTGCTGAGAGCTCAAGTATAAACCAAGAAGAGGAATGAGAAACTAAAAGAAGCCGCCATAGCCTTGGACAAAATGCTAGAATGAGTAAACAGGTAACTGCAGGCTCCAAAAATTTCCCAGAAAAGATTGGATTCGCACCCAAAATGACAAAGTTCAAATACGCATGAAAGTGCAATCGAAGGAGAAGTTATTCAAATACTTAGAGAAGGTAATGACCGCTTACGAAGATCTGATTAGCAGCATTGACTCAATGGCTAAACTGCACCACATTCCTTCTCTAGGTACATTGGGCGAAGAAAAAACATGGGAACAGGTGGACCAAGACATTTAGGTGTTTCTACAACCTATCAGGCAAGCCGCTGCTTCTCCAAACCTTCTAGCATCACAGGAAAATCTGGTTCAATTAATCGTGACGCCAGTCTGGATTTATACCAAGCTGGCTTCCTTGTCTAAAAAAATCACGATCAAAAGAGAAATTTTGATCCCAAACTCTCTCGAATTCTTGCACAGGTTAAGAGAAGATACTCCTCTGATCTCCCCGGTTGCTACAGATTATCGAGCATGGTGATATTTCCTCAAAGAGAAACAGGTAGATGTTCCTGACCTCACAATCACTCACATGCTCCCATGATTAGGTCGCAAGTCACAGGCTATAGGAGGAGTCGCAAGTCGCATCAATAATGATCAGGTCACAGGTCGCAGCCCAACACAGGGTTGCAAGTCACTTTTTCCCTTTGGGTTGCAAAGCATGCCAACAGTCAGGAAGGCGAAAAGTCAGGACACTCAAGGGCCAATTTTTTCCCATAAATACTCCCTTCGGGGACTTGTAAAGGATATTTTTTTTGGACTCCAAAGGAGTTAGGAGAGTTGTAAGGCATTGAATAGACCCTTATATGAATGAATACAAGCATTTGTCTCAAATCCACTTTTGGGTCTGATGAGAATCAATGTGTTAACACTATGAATATTTTCTCTTATATGTCTGATATCTTATGATTAACTAATCTACTTTTTCTGCTTATGTTATTTATGCATTTCAGCTCAATGGATGTGTTAATGATGGTAGGTTGTTTACTTAGGAGATGTTTGTAATTTCATTATTGACATCTATCTTATTTGTGAAACTACTTAAGGAAGTGAAGGGTGTTCTTACCAGGCAGAACTATTTCTTCTATGGTCCGAATAGATTTTACAGGCACGACCCTAATGATGTGCTGCTAACAGCATTTCCTTCAGCTGCATGTTTTAACTCATCTTGCTATTTGTAGTGTTTTATGCTCATGGAGGATCGTCGATAATTTGTCTTGTATCATCTAATAATTGTGTGTTCATAATTCTGTAGGGCTCATTTGTGTCTGAGAAAAGGAGTATCTAGTAGTAGTCGGACCCACACCCCAGACGAGATCTCTATCACAAACAGTTTAGAGTCTAATCGAGACTTTTTATCGGGGAGATCCCTTACTGTTGGTCAGACATTTTTTCCCGTCAACAGTAAGGTTGTCCTTGTTACCCATAGGCTTGATTTTGACCATAGATAGGACCCTGCTGAAAAGTATAAACCCATGAATGAATGCCAAACTACCCTTGAAACCCTTACGCATTTACTAACAGGGTCTGAAACTACTGGAACCATACATAATATAAGGTTGCTGGTTAAGACTTTGCAACAATTGCTGATACTAATCATATGTTAACCTTGTTGGACCAGATGATCCAACAGACATAGGAATACTACCAACGACTTGCGAAGAACCCGAGATGTGATTTTGAACTCCACTCACAGATGCTCCAATGGAGGATTGGGAAACATTGGAGAGAGAAGGCCCTCCATCAGAAATCAGAGTTTATGGAATTGACGTAAGAACACTTACAGGAGTTGTTGAAACACCAACACAAACTGTTGGTTTTGCAGGAGTAGGCGTAACTGTTGCTTGAGTAGGGATGGAAATAGACACATTGGAATCAAGAAGATCAGTGGCAGATACCCCAATATTCTGCAATATAGTATTGTAATACAAATGTGTGGCACTCAAAATTCTCGAGACCAAGTGTGCCAATAAGGTGTAACCATGCGGAATGTACGATTGGGTGGAAGGCTAAGAGGTCTGCCCCCCATGGGGAAAACCCTCAAGGGGGAATCTACATACCTCAAACAAAGACTCATATACACCACTGATGGTGCTTGAAATCTCTAAGGGCCTTCAAAAGCCATCAGAAGTAATTGACGAGTAGCAGTTCGGATGGACGCAGTGAATGTACGAATGGTACAACAGGTGTATCAAATGGAATATATGGCCATTCAGGGGAGATCTCAATGAAATAAAAAAATGGATTTGGAGGATAGGCAACATATCCTACAGGCACATCAGGAGGAGATCGAGTAGCAAGAGGTTGGATACTCATTACGAGGGAAAACTAATCAGTTTGAGTCCCATTCGAAGGCAAAGAATCAGAAGAGAGAGGTGACAATGTCTCTTCGAAAGAGGTTGATGCATAAGAAGTTGAACTTGATGGTTCAGCCACGATGATCTTATCTCAAAAATAAATAGAGAGAAAAAGGTTATTAATTCAATGCTTTAAACAATATCTTTATAAGGAGTTACTGATGATGTGGCCCAGAAGTATTCTAACAGGTACACCATGTGATCATGTGCAATTAATTTTCGAACTTAAAAAGGAAATAAATCAAAAAGCAGTAAACAAGGAAAAATGATTACCAGCTAGTCGTGAACTGCAATATAAACCTTGGTAATCAAATGAAAGAGAAATGGCCAATGACTTAAGATAGGACAAATTATCTCCCCGAATGCTGTGTTTGGTGTATCACGTCTACAAGGCAGCTGACTCAGTTACCTATGGCACGTTTGCAGCCTAATGGTGTCTCCCAAAATATATGCGACGGTACATGGGAGTCCAAGTCCGTAGTAGTGTTGTCTTATGCGTAATTGTTCGATGAGATCATGCCAAAATATAATTATCATACATCAATATAATTTCGTACGTGGGACAAGATATCACCCCCGAGTTTTAACGCAAACTATTAGTGACAACTCCTATTCTTAATGACACCGGAAGACGTCTCTAGCCTAGACCTCTAAATTCGATTCATTAGGTTCCAAATGCTCCTTATGTTGGTTGAATAAATTTTAAGGTTGATCTTGAATTATGTCTTGGTTTCAAGGTCCTACTGATGTCACCTGAATCCCTAAGATGCAACTAAATCAAAGAAGCAATCATTCATTTCGATGAAAACTACGCTAATCAGGGAGAAGAAATTCATACAATCAACGAAGAAAGAAAAATAAATGCATGGAATGATATTCGATTTTTTATTCAATTGCACAATCTTGAAACAAAAATATTTTCAATTTATTTCCTTTCACTAAATGCACTAGAAGCAAATCGAAATGAAACTTTTCATTTTTTAAAGCAAAACGATTTTTTTTTTTTTTTTTGTATTTTTTCCCTATAATCACAATGAGAAATGTAGAATGTAAATCAAAAGCAATCACTCGCTTTGAGTACTAATGAAATACCTTAAAACACTACAAGAGATAAAGATTTGAAAATCAAAGAGAGACCTAAACCAATTTCCTCAAAACAAGACACTCTCATTTCCACACTGATCAACACTAAAATAAAAACAAACTCCAGTTGAAAGCAAGCAATTTTGATCTATGCTTGATGGCAAAAAGAGACCCAAAATCACCCAAGGTTAACACTTGAAACTTGTAATTGAGAGAATCAACCGAAAGACAAACTCAATCAGACAAAAATATTGAAAGATATGACAAGATTCAACTCAATAAGAAGTATGGAAATCAACAAAGCACACAACTGTTTGGATGACCCAAAAACACATAGAAACCCTAGGATGATAAGGATGCACTTTCTTTGAAAAAGATAAAACCAAAGATGGAGAACTTGAATAAAAAATGTCGCTGAACAAAGAAGAACAAAAGCTGTCAAAATACTAAAGAAAAATCATAAGGATAAGACACAATGGCTGACAAATAAAAATAACCCCTAAAAAAAATGTACACAGAAATCAGCGCGACCGCTAGGCTGCAACCCACGCTGGAAGAGGAAAAGTGTTACTGAGCAAATGCATTCAATGCCGATCGGCACGAATGTCAGAGGAATACCAGCACCGATGGAGGAGAATACTTAAGAAAGAAATGGTTTACTTAACTGACACCAGGCTTATCATTTCAACGGAGAGATGAATGTCTGTAAGAAGTTACAGAAGCTACAAAGACAAGGAGATGGACACTCAACAAAGATCGATGAAAAAACAAAAAATGAAAGAGTGGAAATAGGAGACTTAAATGCAAGAATTCCCTAGTGGATTCACCATTTTTTTATGCAGGAAAATCCTCTTTGTGGACAGAGACGTTCTGTTTAGCCCTAGGATGGGTCTAATAACATCAAGGAACAATATAATGCCTACTTTCCTAGATTACAAATGGAAACAGATCGTGTATAGATGACCTACCTCGATATGATTTTTTTCCTCACATGAATCCTTTGATCCTTCGTGCTTCATAGTCATATCCTCGTTGTCGCCAACGCTTCGTTACCTACACAAGAGATCAAACAACAACAAAAGTGAAAGCACAACATATATTTCACATAAACAATCTATCTAGTTGATCAAGGAGTACTATAAATCCAATCATACATTATAGACAAGAGTGGAAAGCAAGAATCAGTTGTATCATATTAATATAGAGAGGGAGAGTTACAACCAACACCTTGACGTCGCAGCTCTCCTTCAATGGGTCTGGATCCAGGCACATCTTCAAAGTACTTGTTTCAACTTGATACGAAAAGGCCAAAGGTCTCAACTCTCCTTCAACGTCTATAGCAATAGTTCTATCTCTGTTGTTGTTATATCTCTATTCTAACTAGCAAAGGTATGGGAGGATGCCCATTTTATAGTGAAGGGAGAGGGAACATAGATCCACTTAAGGTGGGGAAATGATTTATCCCTTTGGGTGGTTCGTATTTTGTAGGAACAAAAATCCCAAAGGGAGAAGCTCAAATCTATCCTCGGGAACAAACAACCAAATTTCCACCACAAATCTTCTAGATCTTGAAGCTTCACTTCCATTTTTAAAAAAACTTTAAGAAGTGGATCGATGCAGGTATGATCTCCATTCTAGCACCAATTAGCATTGCTCCAGACCAAAAAAGAGGAATCAACGAGAGTGAGACAGGCAGAGGGTGCATCGCTCTAGATAAACATGTTTTTAAGGAGCTGCTTCAGGAATGGTCAACATAGAGTTTTTTTAGTTATACTGAAAGGGATATAATGGCACATTTTCATGATGGAAATAGACACAGGGGTCACTATTAAAGTTCCTTCAAGATCAGAAACAAGGAGTACAGGGACAGTGACAAATTTTTGTGTAACACTACATGAAAAATGGCGTGAACATATTCCTGTCCCATGAAAATGCATGTTAGTGGCAGGATAAATCCTAACAAAAACTACCTGCACAAGCCTTAATGATGTTAAAGGGGATGAGGACTAATGTAGGATGAGGTACCTTGTAATCCCTAATGCATATGAGTGATCCAGTTTTGAGATAAGATGAGAAGGTGAAGATGATAAACACCCTTGGGAGTAAGGATTAATTCATGGCAGGGTGGGACCTTCAATCACCAATGCCTAGGGTTTCAAGGATGTCAGGGAATGTATATAATTTTATCAAACCATAATGCACATGTTGAGGCGTAGGACTATTCAAGGGCCTAGGGGAACATGCCATGCAATAAATCCCACTATGATGTCGTGCGATGTCGATGAGGATGTGCCCTTAGAGGCATAGGCTAAAAACATAAAGGGGGTCACTTTCTTGCCCAATTAGGGTTTATCCCAAACCCTAGTATGGTCAACATAATGGGACCAAAAAATGATATCCTGCTTGTCCAAGTGCAATGATTCTACTGGCTGTGATACATATTAGGGAAATAAATTTTGAAGTCATGGGAGCCTCTTGGCACGTCACCGAAGAGACACACCTTCGAAACCCTAATGCAGTCATAAGGTCAACATCTGAGCGAACATATGATGTGTGGGTGCAACATGTAGAGTGTGAATGGGGACAACATCAGGGTTCGATAGAAAGGGCAAGAGGATAGTAACCAATTATGATTCTATTTGAAACCCTGATGGGATGAGAAAGCACAAGGGGGGAACCCAAAATTTGAATATGCCAAAAATTTTGGGTTGTGTTGTAGCAGCTACAATAATTGGCGAACCACTGGTAGAATCTAGCAACTCTGCCAAAATTCTGACAATAGTCCGAGTTTCGATAATGATGCAAGGGAGCACTGTGGGTACCTCCTCTTTTTCTTTGACCTTTACAAATGTGCCTTCCCTTTGTGCCTTAGCTAGATCTTGTTAATCAGTAAAAACCCAAGTAGAAATTCACACAATCTCCAATATTTTATTATGATGCAAAGGAAAGGTAGAGGGCTTATTATATTCAAAACTTTAAAATCATTTTATGGTGTTGCTCCACTACCGGTAGGCTTAGATAGTACCCGGTGGAGTCACTTAAAGAAATCACAAATGTTCCTTCACTTCTAGTGAGCTTGTTCAGTACCCCAATGGAGTCGTTACATTACCCCTATGCACATGAAGCCTTTCTCTATCATTTACCCTTAATTTAATTTAATTTTTATTTTATGTGCACATTAGCACTTATTACTAGGTGTTGATTTTGATAGGGAAGATGAGGGATCTCGAATTATTTTATGGGAAAGAGACGTTGTTTCTTGTTTGATAGAAACTGAAATATATTCTATTTTAGGTTTTCCCTCATTCCAAGTCTCCACATACCATCTCCAACTAACAGGTGAAAAATGAAAACAAGTCATTGAGATATTTAGGACCATGCTGAGAACAAGGTTCAGGTTATGGATATAGGTCACTCAAACTGATTAGGGTTCCCCATAAGAAAACTTCCCATATCTCCCTGGTTAATGAATTAGACTTGTAGGAATTATGTCCAAGATATGAATTTGATGACCTGTTCTAAGAGAAGCTGCCTCTTGGAGTAACGATCAGAACCTCACACAATCAATAGGGTTAGGGTTTCAACACCAGGGAAAGGAAATAGAGGAAGCTCTTTAGGGTTTCAATATGCACAAGGAGGTCAAATAAATTCCTCAGTATTTAAGCATGTGAAAGCAGGGGTAAGAAAGTTAGTCGTGGCACCAAAGGTTCGAAGGTTCTAGGTTCAATGAAGGCTCATGCAGTGGTATGCAACATAGAGGAAAATGCAAGTCTAGGTCAATGACCAGTGTATACTATGCAAGAAGGAAAATACATGATGTAGTGCAGTGAGAAGGGATTATAATGCGATTCAATGTTATGCATGAAATAAATCATCTAATTTCAGATAAAGTACAATGCAACACATGTGCAGTGATTTTATGAATTCCATGCAACAATGAGAAAATCAAAACTAGCAAAAAAACCATAATGCTTAAAACTAAAATAACTGCAATAAAGAAAATACAAGATACATTATTTAACCATAAATAAAATCCTAAAAATTAAACCCTAATTAACAACTTTAACAAGTAAAATTTAATTAGCAAACCCTAGCGAGCCTAAACCTAAAACCTTAATTTAACCGGAGAGGTGGCCAGGTCATGTGAAATCAAATTTACAGTGGATCCATCACATCAGTTTCTGACCTGCAAGAACAAGGATGTCCACAACCCAAACTAGCATAAAAAATTGTTCACCAACAACAAATCTTACCTATAAAGATGCACAACAACAAGAAGGTCATGGCTACTTGCTAGAGAACGTGCCATAATAGATTGTTCAAGATGAACGGCAACCCCACCTTGATAAATATGAAAATGTACTTGAAGCCTATAATCATCTAGCCATGACACACATCCATTGGTGTTTAACCATAAATCTGGTGCAAGTGAGGTAAGATGTTGTTTTCCTATAGAGAAATTTTCCAGATAAAATCCTTCAAGCATAGAAACAACATTATCATAACAGTGAGGATGATCAATTTGAAGGCATGGAACAAATAGGCATTCACGAGGTGAAAATGAGATACTAGAGGATTGAAGTGCATAAACCCTAATTTCGAAAACCCTAGTTTGAAGTTGTCCATGGGTTTTGTCAAGGATGTGAGGACATGACATAACCATCAGTGGGAGTTGAAGTGCCTCACCACCCTCACAAAACTCTGAACCTTCAAATGGGGAGCTATCGAACTTTTGTGGTTTCATGAGATTAACTGGCGAATTCATATGGTCATTATTTCTAGCAACTAGATAACTATTAGTGAACATATTCTTAATCTGTTTAGATGTTTTCACACTAATATATTGATAGTTCAACAAATCATATTCTTTATATTACCAAGATGATATGGATTGACAAGAAAAGTCTCAGGAAATAGAGAGGGTAAGTGATTGGTTTGTAAAACATCATCCGCTTGTGCCTGACTACAATTTGTACTGGCTAGGTAGCAGTCAAAGATATTTAAGACAATGGTCAGTGTCCTCCCTTCAACAAAAAAATTACGGTATAGAGGTTGATGCATATCACTTGATAGGGGATGAAAATTTGTGCATAGAGGAACATCACCTGAATCAGGGGCTTTCCAAGATGGACTAACATCCAGCAAGATTATGTCGAGAGGAGTGTGATGCGTAGAAACCCTAATTTGTCTTGGTTCAGGGGTCTCATCAGGATCGTGAGAACCTAACATAACCATCAGCGGAAGCTGAAGTGCCTAAACTTCCTAATGAATCCCTGAATCTACGAAAGGTGAATCACTGAATCCTGGTGGCTTCGTAGGATCAACAAATATATGCAAATGACAATCACCAAAGGTGTGAGTGAATACATATTCGAAAAATTTACAATCGTTGAAGCCACCAATTTGATCAGGTTGGGTATCTGGTACATTAGGCTCTTCTTGGATTAAAAGTGAGGATGAATCAGTGAGAGAACCATCTTGAATTTTTTGAGACACAAGGTATCCTTCTACACCAGTTGATGATTGCAGAAGGAAGAGATCATGAATAAGAGATTCATCATTAAATTGTGAAGCATCACCCTCGTGTTCACCACCGCAACTAACACCAACATGATTGGTATAAATCACTGGTGTGGTTGACTCATGGAATAAATCAGGGTATAATGGACGAAATGATTCAGATGAGGGGTTACCAATCGTACCAGGACATTCATCTCGCACATTAGTGCTATCCATAGGGAACAATGAACTTGCATGCACACCACAGTCCATGAGATTTATAGGACAATCAAATTTGTCCAGGACAATACCCAACTCATTGCCGACAAGTTCATGAGATTTAGAATTGGACCTAGGCATATGTTCAATGGATTCGAGATTGGTTCATTAACAGGGAGAGATGTTAAATCAACTTTGGTTTTGAGTCTTGATTTGATAGGGTGTATGAAATATTTCGAGTCGATGCAACATGATTCATTTAACTGCAAGCATATTTCATTACGTAAACTATTTGTGACTAAAATGTCATCAGGTAGAAGATCACGAGGAGGAAGATAAATGCCACAAATAGTAATTTCCTCATTGGAGGTTTGAATTTTTTCTAGATCCAAATAAATAGGCAAGACAATATTAGGGACAAAATCTATACAATTAGTAACTTGAAGATTATCATGATAGTTATAAGGGTCAAGATTTATTTTATATTGAAGGTGTTGCAGAGAAACGAAAACCAATTGTAGAAATTGTTCAATTAAATATCCCCAAACGGAATCTGTTTCAGGGAAATCAAAACAAGGATGAGAAAAGCTAATAGAAAAATCCTTTAGAGATTCTTTAGGTTTCATTCTGATCTCATTTATCCTTATTAACACATCTTGAAAATCGTACCTATGAAAATCTTGTTGAAGCTCACTGATGAGTTGCTCGAACAAATGCATGGACGCTATCGGCAATGTGCGACACCATTGCTTAACATGACCTTGAAGGGAAAGGGAGAAAAAAACACAAGCAAACACCTCATCATAAATTTCATAAGATTCACAAAACTCAAGAAAATCATAAAGGTGCTCAGTTATGGAAATTCCACTCACCATCAAAATTTCACTGAGACAAGTGATAGAGAGGTTCATTGGGGATTAAGAATTGAAAAATATATAAATTTGATAAATGCCTCGGTAGAATGATTTGGGGATGAGCCATTTACATATATGAGACTAAAGCACAGGCTCCAAGGGCTCAACTTGTCAGCTGGCAGTCCTTCTAGCGCCAATTTTGTAAACAGGCTGGAATGTACCGGCATCAACAAGGGGGTATCCCCGGTGGGAGGTACCAATTATAATTCACATTGTTTGGGATAGGATCCCCATCCGGTATGTGGGCCTGGCTATGACCATGAATGTTTCCACTGTTGAATATCATATGAGAAGGTGTGAGAGTGGGTACAACAGTGAAATTCCTAGACAGTGAAACAAAATCAGCTAAAGATTGACAAAATACTGACAGAGACACAAAAAAGTCTCAACAAAAATAAGAAGGGGTATTCCATGAGAGGGGCCAGTAAGCCAAAACCTGATCAAACACACATGAACAAGAACATGCCAGAAGTTAATTGTGAAGCAATTCACAATAGATCACTGATATGGCAAGGAAAAAGTAAACAAAGATTTGAAAGAAAAACGTATATGCAACCACTATGAATCATTCCATAACATATTGAGTATGTGAAAGCACTCATAAAACTATCATGAAGTATTAGACTGCTAATACTACCAAAATGAGCAATCATATGAATCAATGTCGAAAAATGAGAATATGTTATTAATGTGGCTGCAACTTCAAATACATATGTTGCAAATCGTCAAAACCCAACAGTGGAACGTGGGATATTCATACCAATGCTTGATGAAAAACCCTAGTCTCATTACAACTCCCTCTAATAGCTACCAAGAGCTGAGTGCCTCTAACCCTTAAGCACAAGTAAGTTATCTAGTCCTAACCTCAACTTAGGTGCTCAAATTCCACATCTAATGAGGCATGAGGAAAAACTTATAGATATGAGGTGATCATTCACCTACCGTGACCCTTGATCTTCCCATGTGACCTTTCATCTACCCTCATGACTCTTTAGATAACTCACTTCTCTCTGAGCCCTCATGACCATTACATGCTCAAATCAGTCTAAACATAATTTTTGATATTATGGTGAGAAAAATTTACATTAAGAAGAGGATGATGAAGAGGGCTCTCGGGATGCCTAGAATTCCTATTGCCTATATGCTGCAATGGTGTGGATGGTAGGTTCCTTTGAGTTTATCAAGAGGTTCTTGCAACTTGTACGAGATCATTTAGCTTACTAGAGGAATCACTAGTCACATAAGCTTCATGAGAAATCCTCATTGCTTTTCATATGCCAAGATCATGTTTCCTTACTTCTATCTTGGATATGGAAAGAGTTCAATATCTGTTGTTGAACATGATAATGTATTTCCCCAAAATTTTTCATGTTGGCTATCAATTTGGCTTAAGGATTTGAATACATGACGGGGATCTTTCTTTGCAACTTCAATCCTACACATGCACACTGTTAGTGTCCAAATGTTCAGTGATCAAATGTACTCTTTCAGATTTACTTGGTAGTGGTCCTAGGTCAAAATTTCGTATTTCAAATCAATTTTCAAATAATTTTTTTTTCACTGAATGTGTCTAGGTCTGAAACGCTACTCCCTTCACTCCATTCATGGTAATCATCATCTCAGAGGTCATGTCATCCATTTATCATCAGGGTCTGAGGTCCTTCATCAGACTTCATCTAGGTCAGAGTCTAGGTCTCATTTGTTTCGCCACCATAAGAGTAAATTTTGTCATGAAAGAGGGCGAATAAAACTTCATTTTCACCATACAAGTCATTTGCATAGGGAGTTAGAAAAGATAGGGAAATAATTAAAGACAATTTTTCTTTCATCAATACTCTAGAACTAGAAAGGGTTGAAGAAAAACAAGTAAATTTGCACCACAACTGCTTTGTTAGACGCTTCTAGATGTGTTGCACTACGCTTCTGAGGTGTTGTGCTACGTTTCTAGCATGCACTACGCTTTTGGAATTTGAGCTCCAAATCACTTCTCCAAACTTCAAAACCACTTCACAGGGGTTCATACACCTCATAAATAGTAAGTGAACACCATTCCTACCTCTCTCGTCAAAGTTGATTAGCAAATGAGTGGTTTCCTTCATTAGGTCATCTCCACTACGTTTTTGGTGTTTTTCATCTTTTACTTGTTTCCACTGATAAAACCCTACTCTAACCATATAAAAACTTCATAAATACTCAATACACCATATCCTCACACTTGCTATCACTCACAACCATCCTTTCCATCAATTTCATCAAAACCCTAATTTTCACTACATTCTTACAGAAAAACTAGTAAATCCTTGTGTTTTAATATTTTGGGCACCTTCCTCATGCCCATTTGCAGATATTTCACTTGCAGTGTAAAGCCAACTCATTACTGTACCTCCCAATTTTTTGGGGATTTTTCCCTAGCTTCCTTCCACCCCATTTCTGCCCCTAGAACCACCCTACCACTATCCTTTGTTTTACTAAATATTCACTTTCCCTACCCTTTACATCTATCTAGGTTTTTATCTTGTTGAAAAACACTACAGAGGGAGAAAATAAGATTCATAAGGGAGGCCACCATTCCAGTTTTGAGCCAAGTCAGACCCATGGCGTCATTTTTATAGTTTCGTGATCATTTTCTAGGGTGTGCATTGCACACATGGACAATTTTGTTTCAAAATCCATTTCTGAAGTAACGAAGATGAAGTTTACAAAAATGAAAGCGGGTTTTGTTAATAATAGGCCAGGGAACAAAAAAATCCTTCATATTATGAAAAAGTGTGATTATTTGAGAGAAATGCCAAAAATACAGTTGCTCCAGGTCATTTTCTACACTTTTGAATAGGTTGTATTCAAGTTAATTTTTTAGGGGTTTGGAGCTGGGGTTTGCAGTGATTTATGAATCAACTTTGTTGATGAAATCTTCATATTTCCAACCATACCACTTTAATACCAAAAGTCCTCTAGGAAGGCCTCCAAACTCCCTCTCAAAGTGGCGCAATGCTTCTACTGAGAGTGCGCTATGCTTTTGCAAATTTTTAGTGACCAATTTCAAACTTGGATTATGAGCAAATGGGAAAGTACTTTGAAAAAAAAGGAGGATTTTTTTGTTCATAACATGCCAAAGAAAGAAAAACCTCTCTCATTTTTTCAAAAAACGTTATGATTAGAGAGATATTGATCAATCTTTAAGCCATATTTTTGCAGAAATGTTTTTGAAAATTCTAGAAAAATGGTCATTGCAGAAGTGTCGTGCAGTAGCGCAATGCTTTTTATCAAGGCATCTAAATGGAGAAATTTTTGCAGGTTTGGATTGATTTTTTCTTCTAAATCGCAGATATGACCTAAGGTTTGCATGTCACCCTCCCATTTTGAAGAAAAATGAAAAAAACACCATTTTTTTCATGCTTCTGCCACCTGTTTTGCCTTTGCACAACGTTTCTAGAGTGAGGTTGAGAGAATCAATTTTTGAAGGTCTTCCAGTGGGTATTTTCTCAATTTGAGGTGAAATGTAAAGAAGACACACAAGGCTACCTAGCAGAGCCTAACTCTCATATTTGCAAATGGGTGCTTAAAATTCAGTCAAAATGAGCTCCAAAAATGGTTGGGCGTTTATGTTGGGAGGTGTGATGCTTTTGTCATTGGATTCCCTTGGATAGTTTTCAAATAAAAAAATCTCCAAAATTCGAAGTGTAGTTGTCCCATGAGGGTATTTTTGGTAGGATATTTTTTTTTTTCCTTTATTTGTGGAGGAATGATGTATTTAATCAAGGAGACACACACTCCTAGTTATTAGCTAAATTTGAGGAAATTGTTTCTAACTTCCCTAGAAACTAGGAAATGACTCATAGGGTGAATTTATGAAGTATTTTGGATCAGATTTTGATCCAATGTGGTGGAATATTCTCTATTTTCTATATGTAATCCAAACTCAAGCCTTTTGAGAGGTTGGATAGTTTTTATTCGTTGTGTGGAGCTATTGTACAAACTCTTATTCAGTGAAATCAAAGAATGTTGCAGCTATAATATTGGGACTTCAGTGGTATGATTTTTAGCATTGTTTATTCTTTGTTACCTCATCAAGTTGAATGTTATGTTACATTTCCATCACATGTATGCTTCTGTATGTTAATCTTACGAGTTTATGAACATAAATCATTTCTTTCTATGCTTTGTTTTATACAATTTTCATGGATGTGTCTACTCTTCTGATTAACGAATTCATTTAAATGCTCATTCTGACTCCTCTTTCAAACCCTATATACAATGAAAAATTAAGTATGTTCATGAGTTTATGAACTTGGCCTCATCCTTGTCTCTGTAGCTAAACCTTTGAAATATGACCTAAACCCTAATTCTAGTTCTTTCACTATCATTCCTATCCAGCAAAACTTCAAACAAACAAAAAATCCTAATCTAATAAGCATCATAACTATCCTAAGATAATAATATCTAGTCATCTCTTTGGCTACAAAGTGACATTGAGAGAGCCTTCTCTAGTTTTGGTAGGGCTAGCTACCTGACCTAAAAGTTGGTTTTTGGTTACCTTCCTTCAGTTCCATTTTCAGCCTTGGGAAGCGGGGAAAAGTGATAACACACAAAATCATTAATGAAACATCAAAGCCAACATGTTTTGATAAATTAAAAGAAGTAAATACCACAACTAAAGAATTCATAGCCTTGGAATTGCTTGCACTTTCTCACTCGCAAATTTGTGCATCGATATGCTTAGTATTTTACATTATAGTGTCCCCAATGGTCACTATCCTTGCATGGTTAGATCATCATTATCATCTAATCCTCCACACTCTTTTCTCCTTGTTCTACATGATGGGTGTTGTTGTGGCAAAGGTGTTAAAATTTATGTTATTTTAGCACACTCGCCATTGTGGTTTAAACCTCATCTATTAAATAAAACTCCTTTGCCACCACTAATTGAATGGCACAACCCTTTACAAACTTTTCAACCTTGCATTGCCTGAACTTTCACGTCGACTGGGGCCTATCCCTCCTATGCATGGTGTGATATCCTCCCATTCTCTGAGCACCAATATTAGGGAGACAGGCTTGTGATGGGCACATGAGAAAGATCGAAAAAGATCCCAATACATCCTTTGATACCATACCTCAGTCAGTGATCAATTCAACCCTAAAGATACGTGAATTAGTCGACGGAAGTGGTGTGTTCCACCTTAGATTATGAAGAATATATATTTTTCTACGGTCACAACTCTAGTGCAGAGGTCGCATATTCGGAGCGTCACACAAGTTGTGAGCTCTCTTGGGTGCGATCCTGTGACTTGCGAGAGGTCGCAGAGTTGCGCTGATGGTCTATTCGCACTCCCCGAATGTAAGTCCGAGAAAAATGGATGTGACTATGCGACTAGAAAGAGACCACAACTTGTGAAAGTCATATGGCCACCTTTTAGAGGGTTCGTTGCTCTGGAGTGCAACTTAACATCCCAAGGAGCGTGAAACTTAGACAAGGTCGCAAAGTCGCAATAGATGGTCGGTCACACTCCCCTCTCGCCTTGTTGAGATTTTAAGACACGACTCTGCGACTTAGAAGCCTTGCAAAAATATTTGCTACTGGTAGAATGTTCCAGGAAGAATGCATTAGCTAGGATTTTTGATGGTGGATACTCGAAAAGAATTGAAAAACTGAAACGTGAACTAGAGAAGAGAGTTTCTCATCTCAATATTACGAAATAGTTAAATAGGAATGCATTGCAAACATTAGCAATAAATTACTGAAGTAAACTGAAGTAAAACTAAACTACCTATGACACCTAGCAGACAATAAATTAAATGAGCTAAACCTAACGGACAGTGAGATTAATATCTCAACATCCCCTCCTAATCTCAACTATTACAAGTGGAGGCACTAATAATGTATAATTTCTCTCTTTGAAATTCAAATACATTATTTCCTAATGGCTTTGTGAAAATATCTGCAAGCTGATCTTTGGAACCACAAAAAGAAAGTGTGATGTCCCAATAATTGGCAAGTTCATGAATGAAATGAAAACGTGTGTCAATGTGCTTTCTCTTTTTTTGAAAAACATGATTTTTTGATAAAGAAATTGCTGAACTGTTATCACAGTAAATTGAAGTTGGCTCCTTCTAAATATCTGAAATGTCTTTCAATAATCTTCTCAACCATATTGCTTGACAAGTTGCTGAAGTTACTACTACATATTCTGCCTCTACAGAAGATATTGAAATGATTGACTGTTTCTTGGATGCCCATGAAATCAGATTTGTTCCAAGATGAAAAGCATACCCTGAGGTACTTTTGCGATCATCTAAACTCCCTGCATAATCGTTGTCTGTATAACCTGAAAGTGAAGAATTTTCTGAATGTGTATAAAACAACCCATAGTCTATGGTCCTTGCAATATACCTTAAGATCATTTTTGCAACCTACCAATGAGTAAGCTTTGGTGACTGCATAAACCTGGAGACAAAACTTGTTGCAAACATAATATCTGGTCTAGTTGTAGTTAGATACAACAAACTACCAACTAGGCTTTTATACAATGTGGGATCAACAGATGGTGCTACATCTTCTTTGTTGAGTATGGTACCTTGAGAAATTGGTGTATCAACTGATTTGCAATTGGTCATTCTGAACTTTTGAATGATATCAGTGGCATATTTTTGTTGACCAACAAAAATGCCATTATCAGATTGGTGAATTTCAATTCCTAGGAAATATTTCATGACTCCTAGATCTGTCATATCAAATTCTGCTTGCATTGCTACTTTGAAATCTTCTAACATCATATTTCCTGTATAAAGAATATCATCTACATAAAGGTATAAAATAAGAATTTTACCTTCATGAGATTTGGTATACAAAGTGGGTTCATGGTTGCTTCTAGAAAAACCACTTTTGATGAGATAGGTGTCGATGCGATTGTACCAGGCTCTTGGAGCTTGTTTCAAACCATATAAAGCTTTCTTCAATCTATATACTCTATTCTCTTGTCCTTTTACTTCAAAAAATGGAGGCTACTCTACATAAAATTCTTCCTGTAATACACCATTTAGGAAGGCAAATTTTACATCAAGCTGATAGACTTTCCATTTGTGTTGAGTTGTTGTGGACAAAATGGTTCTAACAGTGTCTAACCTTGCTGCTGGAGCAAATGTTTCACCATAGTCGACACCAAAATTTTGTGAGAATCCTTTGGAAACCAACCTTGCCTTATGTTTCTCAACTTTCCCTTTTTCATTTAGCTTGGTCTTATATACCCATTTTACACCAATTTCTGTTTTGTCTCTTGGGAGATGAGCTAATTCCCAAGTCTGATTTTTCTCCATGGCAGCAATTTCTTGGTTCATTTCTTCGACCCAATGCTTTTCTTTAACTTCTTCTTCAAAATGAGTCAGTTGAGTTGAAAGGAATGCAAACATATTCTATTTTTCAGATTCATGCTCCTGTTCATATATCTCTCTGATACTTCTTGTTTTCTGTCCCTCTTCTGAAGATGTTTGATCATTGGCTGAATTAGTGCTTGATGATGTTCCATTTTCAGAATGTGTCGGTTGTTCTTGAACCTGCAATCTTGGAGACTGTGGTGGATAAAAACGCTGATTTGAAGTTTCATCTACATGGTCAAACCAAGATTTGTTTTCGAAAAATTTCACATCTCTGCTTATAATGAACTTTTTGGTAATGGGGTTATAAAGTCTATAGGCTTTTGACTGTTCACTGTAACCTACAAATATGCATTTCTCACTTCTATCATCAAGATTTTTTCTTAGTTTTTCAGGAACATGATAAAAAGCTACTGATCCAAAGATTCTAAAGTGTGACACATTTACCTTGTTTCCATCCCATGCTTCTTGAGGTATTTTATCTTGTAGGCTGGATGTTGGAGATCTGTTAAGAACATACACTACTATCGACACTGCTTTAGCCCAATAGTTATTTGTCAATTTCTTCTCCCGTAGCATGCATCTCGCCATGTTCTTGATCGACTGATTCTTTCTTTCGGCTACTCCATTTTTCTGTGGAGTGTATCTGGTTGTGTACTGTATTAGGATACCTTCTTGTCGACAAAATGTTTTGAATTCATTTGAAGTTTATTCTCCTCCTCTGTCTGATCTGAGTACTTGCAAGAGTTTTCCACTCTATTTTTCTGCTTCTGCCTTGAACTCTAGAAATCTAGAGAAGGTATCTGATTTATTTTTTTTAAAAGTACACCCATATCTTCCTGCTAAATTCATCAATAATTGTCAGAAAATAGAAACTACCACCAATGGAAAATGTCTGCATTGGACCACAGATGTCAGTATGGACAAGTGCCAAAGGCTCTTTTTCCCTTGAGGTTGATGAGGGAAAAATATCTCTTTTATGCTTGGACAAGACACAAACTTCACAATTACAGACTTTTTCACTGATAGTAGGTAGACCAATGACTATAGATTTCTTTTGAAGTAGAATGAGAATCTTGACTGGAATGTGGCCATACCTAGAATGCCATAGATGAGTTTCATCTATTCTTGATATATTGTGGACTAAAGATTTGTTGGTATTTTGGCTTCTAAGGGTCAATGAAAACATCCTATTCTTGGTCTTTTCAACTTTTGCTATCAATATTTTATGAGGATCTTTGTCATATATATAGCAGGTGTTCTTTTGAAACAATACATCATAGCCATGTTCCATTAATTTTCCTACACTAAGGAGATTATGTTTGAGTTAAGGAACATAATAAACATCAGGGATGTATTTGTTTTGATTTTGCTTAGTAAGAATAGGAACAATACCTTTTCCTTCAGCTTTAATACTTGTACAATCTCCAAGCGTTATCTATGATGTTATGGAAGCATCTAGAGAAGAAAGAAGTTTCTTGTTGCCTGTCATGTGATTGCTGCATCTGTTGTCAAGCACCAAAGATCTTCACTCTGTTTGACTTCTGAGAGATGGCATGAAAGAAACATGGTCTCTGAGGATTATCCTTCACTATTGGAGAGATTGATATAGCCTCTGTGCTGATCTGATGGTTTCTTTCTGCAGTCGTGTTCGTAGTGGCCAAACTTCTTACAATAGTAACATTGAACACTCGATCTGTTCCATGACCTTCCTCTCTGATTTTGGTTTTGTGGAGCTCTCCACTGCTCTGTTGCATGATGATGATCAGATCTTCCATTGCTTCGGCCTCTGCCTCACTTGTTGCCGCCTCTGTATCCTCTGCCTTTGCCTCTGTCAAATGAGAGGTGTGATTTGAACGCTTGTTCCGTGGAATCTTCTATCATATTGAGTCTTGTTTCGTGTGCTAGAAGTGATCCAGTCAACTATTCTATTGAGAAAGTTTTAAAATATTTGGATTCCAAAATGGCTGTCACAATCGTGTCATATTTCTTTGGTAGACTTTGAAGAACTTTTTCAACAAATTTCTGATCTGTAATGGTTTCGCCAATGAGTTTGATATGATTGACTATTCCCATGACTTTGGTCATGAATTGATGCACATTCTTAGTGTCAGCCATCTTTATAGTTTCAAACTAAGCTCTCAATTTTTGCAGTTTAACGGTCTTTACTGTATCATTTCCTTGATACGCAGCTTGCAAAATATCCCAACATTCTTTTTCTGTTGTCGCACCAGTTATTTTGTCAAAAATAGAATCATTGACTGAATTTTGTATCCAGCATTTGGCTCTGTGCTCCTTCGTTTTGAGTTCAATAGCTACATTTCTCTGATTATTGGTCATGGCCACCCATGCTTCTTGGGTCAACTCTACATAAGCAATCAGAAGCGTGTCCCAACAATCTTGTGCTTGTAAATAATTTTTCATTCTCAAATTCTAGAATTCATAATTTTTAGCAATCAGATTTGGTGTCTGTGGCAAAGAGCTTGAAGAGGCCATTATTTCTTCAAATGCTAATATGCGGCTTTTGTAAATCTCCTCTAAATTTTTAAATCTCTTTTAAAGACTTAAAAAAATTCCTTAAAAACCTTCTTTTAAATTTCCTCTTCCAAAAAAAACTTTCTTTTTAAAAAAGAAACTTCACCATATGCTCTTTGAAAACCTCTTTATAAAAACCTTTGAAAATTTTTTAAGTTTTTTTTATATAAAAAAACTTAAAACAAAAACTTCTTTATATAAAAGTAAAAGGGCTTTCACTTTAAAGCTTGAATCAATTTTTTAAAATCGATTTTAAAATCCTTATATAAAGCTTTGACTCGATTTTCAAATCGTTATATAAAGATTTGACTTTGAATACTTTGAACGGTATGCGTTTAAAAAAAAAAACATTCACCTTAACGCAGATCAAAAAACCACTGGCGCGGTCCCGATTTGAACAGCCGAGACCCAAAAAAAACATTCACCTTAACGCAGATCAAAAAACCATTATCGCGGTCCCGATTTAAATAGCTACGACCAAAATACTGGTGCGGGTATGGCTTGTATTCTCGTGCCAATCCTTTGTTTTGGCACGTTGGCGCGAGTATTAGCTTCACATTCACGCCAACCAACTTCTCCTCTCTGCTGCTCCTTCTTGGCTCTATTGCTGCTCTCCAGGGAGGCTTATGCAAGCTAGCTCTGATACCATGAAAAGAATTGAAAAACTGAAACCATGAAAAGAATTGAAAAACTGAAACGTGCACTGGAGCAGAGAGTTGCTCATCTCAATATTACGTAATAGTTAAATAGGAATACATTGGAAACATCAGAAATAAATGACTGAAGTAAACTGAAGTAAAAATAAATTACCTATGACACCTAACAAACAATAAATTAAAGGAACTAAACCTAACAAACAGTGAGATTAATATCTCAACAATACTGACGTTGGCTGCAGTGCACATTTATTCATTGCACCCCTCTAGTGCGAGTTAATTTTTTCAAGTGTGTTCAGTGGCACAATCTGCGTGGGGTGGATACATCCCATCCAATATGAAACAAGGAACCATAGGAGGGGTTCAGCTATTAATAATTATATACTACAGTATCGTGAAAAGATGATGTTGGTTGGTTTACAGAACAAAGATGTTTCATTCCAGGTGGTCGATGTAGTTGGTAGAGCAATGAGGCAGTCGATTAGTTGTTGCGATTTGGGGGCAAGTGGGAATCATAAACTCGAGCAAAGGAACATCGACTAGTAGTCTTTTGGTGCGTGGCTTTCAAGGTGTTGAAATGGCATATGAGTGATACCGAAGTCTCTAACCCTGGACGCATGAGAGGATTTGAAAGGAGAACGGTGAGTGTTTGAGCCGTCGACGATAGAGGGAAGGTATTACAACGACAATTACCAGAGATTACAAGGAGCATCGTATATATAAAGGAAACCTCTGGAGACAAAATTCGAGGGAGCCACATTCTAGCTTGGTGTGCCTATGTCACATTGTGGCCATTGATGTGTCACCACTTATCTCTCGCATGAGCTCTTGGGTGCCCTTCGAAACAACGCTCTGTCATCATCATGTATTTCCTTTTTTGTAGTGTTATCGTGACTATCATGGGTGCCATTCTAACGTAGTGACAGGTGCCATTCTAATGCAGTGTTCAACACCTTGTTGTATACCCGTATATATAAGAGCTTTTGCATCGATCTAAAATTTCCAATGTAATTACGATGAGCCAATACCGCCACTAATTGTTGAAATTCTCTTCACACTTTTAGCTAATATCCAGAGTTATAAAATGCTTCCCTACTTTGGGAACAACTCTATGAAGCTCAGCATTGGTTGGCGGACACTCATGCCTACTCCATTCAATGCCTTGTTTAATTCCTGGATCAAAAGGTAATGGAACAAGTTAGTTCATGAGAATTTTCATATGAAGGTAAATAGAACAATGAAAAATAATAGACATTTGAGTATGCTATTTAATTACATGTTACATGTGATCTAGATATTATGTGATATTCGATATGATGATGTCAATATAGCATCAACCCTTCAAGGTAGTTGGTGAGAATGCATTACATGGGTCTAAGTGGCACGTAAGGATGCTCTAGGAGTTTAGAGGTAGACATAACGATGGTTTCGAAAGCTTAACATGATTAAAAAAGTGAGAACCTCAGAAGAATTCATATTGCATGCATCATTAAAAAAATAACCTCTCAAGGTGACTTTCTGAATAAAACCATCCCAAGTGGTCAAACATTTTTATTAAGGGTTGATATGTGAATTTATGTGCCAAGATATAACAACTAGAACTCTTCTTTGAATATTGAATGCCTACCCTTAAGGATATCATTGAAAAATGATGGCCCAATTTGTGGAGTGAGAGTGAGGATCAAACCCTTCAATTTTAATTATGAGGATCTAGGGTTTCAAGACATATGGACGAAACAACAACCTTTACAAACCTTAATGTACTCTATGGTATACAAACACATGTGCAATATGACCAATGGCATGAACATATGCATGTTGATGGCAGGATAACTCCTGACAACAACTACTTGCACAAGCCTTAATGAAGTTAAAGGGGATGAGGACTAATGCGGGATGAGGTACCTTGTAAACCCTATTGCATATAAGTGATCCAGTTTTTAGATAAGATGAGAATTTGAATATGATAAGTACCCTTGGGAGTAAGGATTAATTCATGGCAAGGTTGGAAATTCAATCATCAATGCCTAGGGTTTCAAGGGTGTCAGGGAATATATATAATTCTCTCAAACCCTAATGCACATGTTGAGGCATAGGACCAGTCAAGGGCCTAGCGGAACATGCTATGCAATAAATCCCACCATGATTTCATGCAAAGTAGATGAGGATGTTCCCTTAGAGGCATAGGTTAAAAACAGAAAGGGGGTCACTTTCTTGCCTAATTAGGGTTTCTTCCAAACCCCAGTATTGTCAACACAAGGGGAGCCAAAAAATGAAATCATGCTTGTCCATAGGTAGTGCTTCTTTTGGTTGTGATACATATTAGGGAAAGATAAATTACGAAGTCATGGGAGTCTCTTGGCACGTCACTAAAGTGACACACCTTCAAAACCCTAATGCAGTCATAAGGTCAACATTTGAGGCAACACATGATGTGCGTGTGCAACATGTAAAGCACAAATGGGGACAAAATAAGGGTTCGACCAAATGTGGGAGAGTAACCAGTTACAAGTCTGGTCGAAACCCTAATGGGTTGATCAAGCACAAGGGGAGAACCCAAAATTTGAATATTCCCAAATTTTTGGTTGGTGTTGTAGCAGCTATAACACAATCTTAGCCTCACGAGTCCTCTTGTTCTGCTATGTACGATTGTGTTTACCAGGTCCACATCACATATATGGTATTCCTCTAGTTTTTTAGAAAACAAATCGAAGATATGTTATGAAACCAGCTCCAAAAATAGAAGAAAAGAGAGATCAACACCTTAGAAATAGCCACTTCGACGGGGAAACCTCCAATACATTACATAAATGAAAAATTCTTGGATGATACAAATGACAAAACCTCCTCTCTATATATAGGAGTCCATGGGGCCATAATATAATCCTATTGGGGCCACAATGTAATCCTAGCCAACCTAACAATAATAATGTAAGGGCATAATAATAACAATATGGGGGTTACAGGGGTACAACAATAACAATAAGGGGGTTACACTAACAACAACAAGGGACTATACTATTAATATAAGGACCTAACATTGTCCTCTCCTTCAAAAAAGTGTTGTCCTCAACGCTTGAGTAGCTCCGGGTGCTTTTGTATAAAATTCTCATCCTCCCATGTAGAATCTTTGGTGGGTAAGTTCTTCCATTTGATGAGATACTCTGAAATTGATCGGTTTTGTAGCTGTCGAGTTCTTGTTTCTGTGATTGCTTTAGGTTCCAATATGGCTTTTCCTTCCTCATCAAGTTCTGGAAATATTTTTTGAACTGGAATTTTGTCCCCTATAACCTTTTTTAAAACATGAAACATGGAAAAATGGATGCACTCGCGAAGAAGCAGGAAGCTCCAATTTGTATGCCATAGTACCAATATTTTGCAACACTTTGTAAGGAACATAGTACTTTTGTGATAATTTATTATCCTTCTTAGCTTCCTTGAGGGATATTTGTTTGTATGGTTGTAGCTGCAAAAATACCCAGTCTCCCACATCAAAAATTCTCTCACTACGATGTTGATTTTCCTGTTGTTTCATTCGATTTTGTGCCAAATTTAGGTTATCCTTTAAGAGTTGGAGAAATTCTTGTTGATGCTCGATGTGATCCTCCACTGCTTGAACCCTAGAATTGTCCCTTAAAGAAGATGTGATGGAAAGTGGATGATCCATAAAGTGCCATAAATGGGGTCATTTTTGCTGCAGTATAGAAGGAAGTGCTATACCACCATTCAGCGAGAGGTAACCACTTGACCCATTTTGCTTGCTTATCAGATACAAAAAAATGAATATATCCTTCCAAACATTTATTCACTATCTCTGTTTGACCATTAGATTGAGGATGATAAGATGAGCTATGAGCTAGTTGAGTACCCAAATGAGAAAATAATTTCGTCCAAAAATTTCTTGTAAAAATGAGATCTTTGTCACTTACAGTTATCTTCGGATTTTCATGTAGCTTTTGAATTGTTTCCATAAATGCAGTAGAAACTGTACTTGCTTTAAATGGATGAGATAATGCACAAAAGTGTGCATACTTTTTAATTCTATCAACTATGACCATGATGAAACTCCTTCCTTCGGACTTAGGTAAACGTGTGATAAAATCCATTAAAATCTCCTCCCAACATTGACTTGGAATGGATAAAGGTTGTAGAAGGCCTGGGTTATTAATTGTCTCAACTTTATTTTGCTGGAAAACCAAACATTCCGCCAAAATATTTTGAATATCATATTTAAGGCCATCCCAAAAAAATTCTTTCTTCACCCTATGGTAAGTTTTTAAAAATCCCGAGTGTCCTCCTAAAGGAGAAGTGTGCAATTCCAAAAGAATCTTTTGTTTTAGTTGGGAATTCTTGAAAATATATAAGCAACATTTGTACCATAAGGAATCATTTTTCCAACTAAATGTATCAGACGTACTAGGATCTTGTTGCAAATTTTGAATGAGTGTCCAAACTTCTTCGTCCTTCTTCCATTCATCCCTTGCTTCGGTTATCCAATCTGGTTGGATAATAGAAATGGCACAAAGAAATGCTTCCACCTCTTCATCCTTTCTTGAGAGTGCATCTGCAACAAAATTTAGCTTCCCTTTTTTGTAGATGATTTCAAAGTCATAACCCAACATCTTTGTGACCCATTTTTTCTGCTCTTTCGAATATAGTCTTTGTTCCAAAAAGTTTTTAAGACTATCATGATCAGTTTTTACCTTGAAGTGTCTTCCCATTAGGTAAGGCCTCCATTTATTTAGTGCATGTAGTATTGCCAGCATTTGCTTCTCATAAATAGCCTTTTGTAAATACTTTCATTTGATTGAATGACTTTCAAAAGTAATGGGTCTTCCTTCTTGCATTAAAACAACACCAATTCCATTTCCTGAGGCATCACATTCCACAATAAATGTTTTTTTGAAGTCTGGCATAGCTAAGACTGGTGCTAGGAACATTTCCTCTTTAAGATGTTCAAAGGCCTTAGTTTCTTCAGGAGTCCATGAAAATGCATCTTTCTTAAATAATGTTGTTAGAGGTGCTGCTATTCTCCCATAATTATTAACAAAATTGTGATAATACCTTGTTAACAGGAGAAATCCTCGCAACTGCTTTATGGTTGTGGGGACTTTCCATTCCTTAATGGCTTTAATTTTGTTAGGGTCTACCTTAACACCCTCGTGAGATACAATATGACCTAGATATTCCACCTCTTGTACTCCAAAGAAACATTTTTTGGATGTTTTCGCATATAATAGTTTCTCCTGCAATAGTTTGAGGACCCTGTCAACATGTTGAACATGATCCTTCCAAGACCTGCCGTAGATTAGTATATCATCAAAAAATACTAGCACAAATTTTCTAAGGAAGGGTTTGAAAATGGAATTCATCAACCCTTGAAATGTAGAAGGTGCATTGGTAAGGCCAAAAGGCATGAACAAAAATTCATAATGACCCTCATGAGTTCAAAATGTTGTTTTCAGAATAGATTTAGTCTTCATTCTAATTAGATGATATCCTGAATGAAGATCCAACTTGGTAAAATAAATTGCTCCATGTAATTCATCCAATAATTCATCAATCACAGGAATAGGAAATTTATCTTTAATAGTGAGCTTATTGAGCTCCCTATAATATAGACACATGTGCCATGATCTATTCTTCTTGTGCACTAATACTACTGGAGTAGAGAAAGAACTTTGAATAGTTTAAATTATACCAGAGTTTAACATTTCTGCAATCATACGTTCAATTTCACTCTTTTGGACATAAGGATATTTGTAAGGTCGGATGTTTGGAGGAACACTTCCCGGAATCAAATGAATAACATGATCATGATCACGAATAGGTGGGAGTCCTTTCGGAGTATCAAACACCTTGGAATGATTGTCCAAGACTTTTTGGAGATCTGGAGAAATAGATGATTTTGATGTTGAAACTTCTAGTGAGCATAATTGTGCAATTACGCCTCGTTTTTCTTTATTAAGAAGATTTGTAATGACATTAGAGCTTATTATCTTTCATGGCTTCCTTGTGATACCCCATAATTTGATTTCCTTTCATTCCAAAAAAAAATTCATGAAAATTTCTTGAAAATTAAAAGCTACCATCCCCAAATATTGTAACCGTTGTACTCCTAGTACAACATCAGCACCTCCCATTGGGATGGAAAGAACTGGACTATTAAATACATATTCCCCCATGGATAGCTTGATATTATGGCATTTTCCAGAGCAATTTGTAGTTCCTCCATTTTCAACCAACACTTGACATTCTGGTGTTGGGTATAAGAAACAATTCAATTCCTTGGCTACCTTACAATGAATAAAATTATGGGTACTACCTAAATCAATCAACACTATTCCATTTTTCTTCTTGATATGTCCTTCTATCTTGAGAGTTTGAGGAGTGGTAATTCCTGACAATGCATTACATGATATGGTCAGACTCATTTCTTCTTCATCTAGGATTGCTTCCTGGTGTATATCCTCTTCTTTTAAAGTTTCTTGTTCATTTTCTTCCTCCTCTTCACAATCTATGTAAAATAATTTCTTCTCAGCACACTTATGACCTTTAGTGTATTTGCTATCACAACTGTAGCAAAGCCTTTTGCTCTTTTTTCTTCCAATTGTTGTGGTGTCAACCTTGTAAGTTGTGGAAGTATAGGAGTAGCAATACTTCCATCTTTATAGATGTGAGTGGTAGGCTTCATTGTCTCCATAATTCTACATTCAATTTTTCATGCCAACCAAAATGCCTTCTCTAATGAATCTGGTTCCCAAACACGAACTTAATGGTGGATGTTATCCTTTAAAGTCCCTATGAAGACATCAATCATGTGTTCCTCTGGAATATCAGTTACCCTTATATTCAATTTTTGGAAGTCCTCAATGTGCTCTTCCACTGAATCCTTTTGTTTGAGATTTATCAATTTGCTAAAGAAGGTGTTGCTCTTTGTATCCTCATAATGGGCTATCATTTCCTCCATTAAAATTAACCAAGTGACAATTTTTTTACGGGAGAAAATCCATCGATACCATACAAATGTATTTTGTTCTAAATGTAAAGTTGCAATGCATACCTTTTGTGTGTTTTTCACATTATTGAGATAAAAATATTTCTCCATCTGGAGTATCCATGTTACGGGATCCTTGCCATCAAACTTCCTCATATCCATCTTTGGAATATGGTGGTTCTTTAACTCAACATTAGAGTTTATGAAATCACGATTAAAATTCATTTTGTTCTCATCATGAGTTTCCTCTACTATCTTTTCACCATTAGGAATCATTTCTTGTATCAAATTTGACAAACCTTCCTTCAAACCTTCCATGTCTTCCTTCAAACCTTCCATTTTTTTCTTCCATACCATCCATTTTTTCTTCCATACCATTCTTCAAACCATCCATCGTAGCTTCCATGCCTTTCTTCAAACCATCCATCTTAGCTTCCATGCTTTTCTTCAAAACATCCATTTCATTTTTTTTTTCTCTTTGCGAAAGCGAATTTTGGTGCACTTTCTCTTGTAATTTTGATAGATCATTTTGCAATTATTCATCTTCATGAGTCATAGTAGAGTACTTTGAGGGCTTAATGGGTGTTGAATTCTTTTTAAGAGGCATTTTAGAACCCAATACTGATATCTATGCTAAATAGGCCTTTGGAATCACTTAAAACTAATTTTTCAAACAAGACTTATGCAATTTGAAAAAAAAACAATACACACTTTTTTCTTGATTTTGAGGAGCTCCATATTGAAATTGAATTATCTCAGTGATTTCAAATCTTCAATATCTGAAATTTGTCCCTGAAGTATCCCTCTGAATCTTCTTTCGAATTCCACAGGTATGACTTGATTTGGATTCTTGAAGGAAAAGTTATTCCCAATCTCCTACGATGACCTAATTATGGACTGGTTCAGTAGAGCGAACTTGTACGACTTTCCACGTGTCACTGCTTCCTCCTTCGGCTCTGAAATTTATACAACGAAACCTATAGTCTATGTACTTGTGGCCAATTTTACAGAATCCCAATCTGATGCTCAGAGAGAGAGAGATTTATGATTTTTTCCCCAAAGTCACCTATTTGAGATGAAATTTGGGAGCTTGAAACAATCCTAACTTCCACAGATCATATCTCCAAAAATATTGCGAACCAAGATCTGAAATTTTTACAGGTCGGTCGTTAGGCTTTCAACATCGCTTTGTGAAAATTTCAGCTTTTGAACCCTCATAGAAAAACGTTATATTGAAAATTCTGTGATAACCTGTTTAGGTTAAATTTAGGAGCCTGCAAAAAGCCCTAACTTCCACAGATCATATCTCTGAAAATATTGCGAATAAATCTTTGAAATGTTGCAACGATGTTCCTCTGGATTTTAGCTTATCACTCTACAAATTTCAGCTTCTGAACTTTCGTAGAAAGAAGTTATAGTTAAAATTCCACGATGACCTTTTTGGAGCAGTGAAACCCTAGAATCCAAAGCTCTGATACCAAATGTTACGAAACCAACTCCAAAACTAGAAGAAAAGAGAGATCAATGCCTTAGAAATAGCCACTTTCAGGGGGAAACCTCCAATACATTACATAAATGAACAATTCTTGTATGATACAAATGACAAAACCTCCTCTCTATATATAGGAGTCCATGGGGCCACAATATAATCCTAGTGGGGCCATAATGTAATCCTAGCCTACCTAACAATAATAATGTAAGGGCACAATAATAACAATATGGGGGTTACAGGGTACAACAATAACAATAAGGGGGTTACACTAACAAAAATAAGGGACTATACTAGTAATATAAGGACCTAACAAGATATGATTTGGATGAGCTTGAGGACCCCACATCTCTAAGGCCTCGATATAAAAATTTAAATCCCCTCCGAGAATAAGATTTTCTTCTTTCATAAAATACCACTAAAAGAGAGAGTCCCAAAAGAAACTTCAGTACTAGTACAGAACACAAATGTTAATAACCTTTAATTCCATCCCTATATCAAAAGAAAAAAGATTCACCCCAATACCAGATCCATTCCCCATGAGACAATAATATTTTATTGTTTTCATATTAAATCTTAGTCCCAGACCACCCGATTTACCTTTGGAATCGGTGGCCAAACATTTATGTCCCTAGAGGAGGCCTTCTAAATCTTGAACGATAACATCATGAGTACCCTCTATTGTAGCCAAATGAACTAGTATCTGAAGTGTTATTTTTTTGGAGGAAGTAGCCAAACCTCGACAATTGAAATATAGAAAAATCATATAGGAGGGGAGGATGAGGATCGTGCTTCTTTAAGAACCCCATGAATAGTATTTTGTCTACCAGTTATTATGTCTAGATTGGCTTAGAATTGAGCAAATAAAATATGTGATTTTTGACCCCAACCCTGACAATTAGGTTTTGATAAGGTTATTAGAAAATATTAGGAAGGGGATGAAGAAGAATAATCCCCAAATCAACATGATGAAGGGATTGACGAGGGAAGAGACATGGCTACTGAAGGGATGTGATAGGAAATGTAGTTGTTAAAACCCAATTGAGAAGAAGGGGATGTTTGAGAAGACATGAATGAAAAGCTTGAAACCATAGCCATAGAGCTAAAAGGATTAATTAAATTAAATATAGGGAGGGGAGAAGAGTGAGTACCCATATCCAGAATACTAGAAGAGGTAGGGTTAGTAGCTAACTCATTTTTCTAGTCTAGGCGGCATCTTCATACATTCATATGGGGTTGTATCCTCCTCCATCGACATATATGTGCCTACTACCTTTGGTGACCCCATGGGAGTTGATGCTGGAAACTATTCATTATGTTCAGACATAACCTCCTTATTTCCATCACCGTAAGAAAATTGTGAGACTTTTTTTCCTCTATAAGGGAGGGAGAGCCCATCCAACAGATGTCCCCGTCTGTGACATTGTCAACACAAAAATGGAACACTCTCATAGTCCAATATTTTTTTGTGCATTACCCCTCGAAAGTAAAATTTATCTTAGGGTATAAACCCTCATGAATATTGAGGCTTATTCATATTCTCGCTATTTCCATCCTTACATTTACTTCAAAATACCATTCTGCATCCACATACGACCCCAATTTGTGTCTAATACTTCTGAATAAATCCATTAACCAAAATTGGGGTGAAAAACTTGGAATATAGACCCAAAGATAGGAATTTACCATATTATCTCTCCTAGATTCAAACAAGAGGTCCATTTTTCAGAAGAACCAATGATGAATCAATGGTTAGGGGTTTGTTTAAAACTATGCTAGTCACTTCCACCGACTGAAATTTGAGCATGAACCACCCACGAGTTAAGGTGATGATATTTTGGGATTCCCATAACTCAACTACCCATTCCTTTCTAATCCATTCGAATAAGAATACCACAAATAAAAAACGACCCCTGTCACACCCAATTACTACTTTCTATGAGGTTTCCAAAAACTCCTCTTTTGATCATCTTCTCCAAAAAACATATTGTCTTCATAAAATTTTGGCTTGGTCCACTTCTTTTTCTTTCCTTTATTACCACTTTAAGGGTTCCTCTCGACCTTAGTGCTAGTATTTAATGTTTCAACTTATATAGATGGTCCAACCTCCTGCCTCACATAATTCACTAGATCCTCCTCATTGTTGCTTGGTTCTTTTCAAAGGAAACCCTACAAAGCATGGGAAAATAATTTATTTTCATCGAAGCTCTGGATGAGAATAATTTCTCTCTATGTCGCCTATCTAATAAAACTCTCTAGTTGAGTGAAACCTAGACCATTAAAAACCCATTCTAAGTGACATTAGTAAAAAACTAGAAAACCATCAAATAAAATACCTGAAAGGATATCCCCTTGTGAGAAAACCGTTTTTAGATAAAAAATAGTTGTATGTGAATGGAAATTAGTATTTGAAGGAGCGAAACTATCCAATCACAAATAACAAACACTATAAAATATTGAGAAATAATTTTGAGTATGTGTGATAGGGACATTTGATATTATAAAATACAGAGGAGAAGACATTACACCAATTTCCATTACAAAAACTCCAACTAGCCTTCCATCTAAATTTGCATGCAACTGAAGTGTATTTTCTTCCCAAATGAAGGCAGAGATATCCAACTAAGTTATAAATTAAACCAACTCATCCATTCCTTCATAATGCATATCCCCACCCATACCTACACCATTAGCATTGACAAGTTTAATATCACTGTGCTTGGACAATGACCTGTGATTTTCAGTACTCATCCTTCTCCTTCATAATTCTCGTCAAACCCTCTGAAGCCCTCAACAGACATGCCTGCACTGCAGAGCCACTTTCCACCCCCGAAAATTAAAGCATAGTTAGGTGATTACACATTTGTATATCTACATTTACAATATATATATATATATATATATATATATATATATATATATATATATATATATATATATATATATATATATATATAATGTTACATTATTTAATTTATGTAATATGAAAATATCTTTCTCATATTGAACTTTAAAGTGCATCACTATTTTAGTTGTAATGAAAAAATAATATCACTATAAAATTAAATTAAAAAACCAATCATATAAAGGCTACCAAATATACCATATACATTTAATTTTATTATTAAATATGATATAAATGTAAACATCATACAATTTTAGAATAAGTTAATTTCATCATCATTACTTTGTTATGTTTTATTTAATATAATTATATAAACATTTTGATTTATATCGACTATTTTTTTTTCTTTTACTTACTCTGATACTAGCACAACCATATAATTTAAATGGATTAATACTGCCAATTGGTACCAATCCATGATAAACATCGATACACTTACTTCATGATCTGTCTCACATTTCCTCACTACTTACCTACCCCTAACTTTTCATAATTCTGATTGTAGAATAGGATCAAGTTTCCTTCCATAAAGACATGAGGTCAAACAGATTTATCATACTAGGCTTTCATGCAGTTATTATGAGTCTAATTCACCATAGATCATAACAAAATTTTCCATCAAGGTGTGCCAAGTATAAGATATTTTCTTCCTTAGTAGACGTTGTTGGGTAATTTAATTGTGAGTTAAATTACTTAACATTAAAGTATCAATCCACATTCGTATACTTGTGAAGTACACTTGCACAATATATGCTAGGAATAAAATTTCAATTTTAAGAAAAAAAACCTATTTAAAATGATTGTGAAGCCAAGATGCAACCTATTTATGAAGATGTATTAGATGAGTATGCACACATTTCATTTTTTAGAAGTATCAAGTTTGGAACTTGGAAAAAATCTTTTAATCTATGAAATTGAAATGGAAATTGACATGAAAGTAAACTTATTCTATTGACATGAAAATAAATCTATTCTAGTGACATGTGTTGGAATATGTAATTCCTACTTGTCTTTAGTTATGGTTCTGTCTATGTATAGGGTCTGTTCCTATTCTATAGGTTAGTTCCTAGTTTAGTGTGAGGTTGAGATATTCTCTCTACCAAATTATTGTGCATCTAAGATAGCTTCTCTATCTTGAGACTGTACCTCATGTATATATGTAACTCTGTTTGTTTGATTAAGACAATAGAGCTTGTATGCTCAATTTATAAGTTGGTATCGGAGCCAGTTTAGGCCTGGGCCTGGACCTCGGCCCCTCCTGGGCTGAGGAAAATAAGAGTATATTGTGTTTTAGTTTTTTTTATTGTCCAAGTAGAAGGAAATATGTTTGGGCGGAGGTGTATTGGAGCAGCGGTGCACCCATCATTTGACGTGGTGTGAAATAGGAACTAGGCAGAGAAACGGAATATTGACGATGTATAAAATTGAGGATCTGCTGGTGTGAAAAGGATGACTGCAGGTTGTGCTGTGACATCGATGCCTACATCGTGATGAATTGCTAAAGCATGGTGATGAACAGATCGCCTAAGTAAACAATTTCAGATTTCCTATGTAAACGTAGTGGGGTAGTGGATGGGGGAAACATTCGGAATTCTGGGGTCACATCGAATGCGCAAGGTGAATTGATGTTTTTTTTATACAATTGGTTTACGCAAATTGATCTGGTTATTCATAGATTTCTTCAGTCCTTACCAAGCGAGAGGAGGGCAAACGTTTTCAATGTTTAGTGCAGGTGTTTATAAATCATCTGCAACTGCGTGTGATGCATGCGAGTGTAGTTTTTTCCCTGCATAAGAGGCTTTGCATGTATATTGTCAGCTTCATTTTAATCGTGATGAGATCGAAGTTTCATGGGCCGATTATAGTCACAACAAGTGATAAAAATTGCTGTCGATCGCACGCCTAAACCCTTGTTCCCACCAACAGCCAGGAACTAGATCTTGATGAAGTCATTGATGGGTTTTGCCATTGCAGGTTGTTTCAAGGCTGATTCTATAATTTTCTTTCCTCGCCCTTTAATGCGCTATCAATTCGGTCTTGGGCATTAAGTTGAATGTTTTTTCACTGCATTTTCGAGGAGCAGATCGGGTTGTCCTGAGTCGAAGCACGGGAAATGTTGTTCTAATGATAGTGCAGTTTAAAGAGAGGCTTTGTTGGAGAAATTGGCGAAGATTCATCTCCGACTGTCATTTCCTTTGATTTAAATGTATATTTCACCACTGAATGAGAATATCAGGAAGATTTTCGGTTCTGAAAAGCCTACATGTAGTGAAATCGGTGCATACCATTTAGCATCTGAGCATATCAGCCAGGCTGTATTGATTTTTTTTTCCAGATCTGTGTATCCACTTTGACGGTGTTTGAGCGATTGTGTTCAAAGCCGATGTGAGAGAGAGGGAGCCCTCCAGGCTCTCTAGTTGTTCGGCACGACCGAGAAAATGTTTGGGCCCCTCATATGCACCGTGAACTGTCTTCCTGTCCTTCAGTATATATCGACATGTGGAGTTGAAAAGTGGAAAAAAGGAGTCGAACATTTGTTTTTTTTAACTTTCTCAAAGGAGTTGCAGGCGTTGGAAGTCATCCCGTCTGCACGCGTGAGATATCGATCCGTGGAGTTGCATGGAGGCACCTTGGTATTGCGTAGAGGTTGTGTCCTTCTGGGTGAAAAACACCATTTTGACTATCATGATAATGGTGTTGTGAAGGCCAAGTTTAATGGCGAGTATTAAATCTGGTTGAGTGCAGTTGCCTACAAGGATTTGTCCCGTGGAGTTGGTGTTGGTGGCTGTGGGGCTATGATCGAACCTCTAGTCACTTTTTTGTGGGAGAGCCCGTAGCCCGAAGACATTGGTGCCATTATATATATTGCACAGTTGTTGACAAAATTGGATGCTAGTGATAAATAGCTTCAGCCTCCTGCGAATGCCATATATGGTGCGGATATTGGAATACTAAAAATGTGTACCTCGAAAGTGAAAGTATGTATGTCGTGAACGGTGAAATCCTGGAAACGCGTAGCTTGAATGATGTTGGCAGCTGAAGCCAAATACCATTGGCATTGAACACATGAAGAGAGTGCGGTTCTTCGTTCTTGGAAATGAGGCGAGTGACTCTCTGATGATTCCAGGACGAGTAGGTGGTAACGCAACTTGTGCATGGGATACTAGAGTATGAGGATGATATCAATGATCTGTCCACTTTGGAGTCGTTGAATAGTGTAAGTACTTTTCATTGGAGTCATTAAATAGTGGAAGTACTTTGCATTCTTATTTTATTAAATGTTTAAAATTGTCATGATTATGTAAATCTGGTTGTTATTAAAGTGACATTGGTTTGACCAACTAGTGTCACAATTTTGAGTTTGCATTGGAACTGGTCATTCCAACAATACACAAATCTATAGGAAAATTATTATCTACCAGATATATTGATGACATGACACTGAAGATGGAAGTGTCATAGATTGGAGGATGATTGAGTTTGTGTGTGCTCAGTGTGATGGAAACAGATTGTGGAGACAGATCTGCATGTTCAATTGCGAGGACATTAGCTTGATAATGGGTCTTCATTGTTGGAGCCTATCAGCGAGCATGAGGAGCCATGCTTGGAAGCAGTTACCCTACCTTGATACTGTGAATAGGGGAAGCGGCATTACGCTGTGATTCCAGGGGAATTGGATATTGAAATGAGAATTTTTTGTGTATAAAATTGTTGAATTTTATGCATGTTGACAGTGAATTTGTGGACGACGCAGGATTAGACCATGGAGTCCTGGAGTATTGTTAAGCCTTCATGGCTGTGTTGAGCCTTTGCGGTTGTGTTGAGCCTTCGTGGTTGAGTTGAGCCTTTGCGGTTGTGGTGAGCCTTCGTGGTTGTGTTGAGCCTTTATGGTTGCGGTGAGCCTTCGTGGCTGAGTTGAGCCTTTTCGGCTGTGGTGAGCCTTCGTGGCTGTGTTGAGCCTTTGTGGTTGCGGTGAGCCTTTGTGGCTGTGGTGAGCCTTTGTGGCTGTGGTGAGCCTTCGTGGCTGTGTTGAGCCTTCATGGCTAAGTTGAGCCTTCTTGGCTGTGTTGAGCCTTCATGCCTGAGTTGAGCCTTCGTGGCTGTGTTGAGCCGTCGTGGCTGTGATAAGCCTTGGTGGCTACATTGTATCTCCTCAAGGCTAAGCTCCTAAGCGGTGGAGGTGAATTACTACTTGTCAAAATGTGGACTAGCAAGCAGGTGAAAGGGTGTTGCTCATTCTTGTTCATGAAGCAACGTGGAACGGTCAGTTGTCAGTGATCTGATAGGGATCAGATCGAAGACAACGTGCAGTGTATGATCTTGGATCTACTCTTAGCAATAGTGTGGTTAGTGTTCTGGTGAACTGAAATTTGGGATAGTCTGTCCGCAGTAGTGAATGGCGTGGCCATGTGTTGTATTACTGTCATGGTTATCTCTTGTGCTTATATTGTCATTTGGTATTGTTAGAATTCATAACTCTAATTGATGACAGGTAAAACATGGAGACCAAGACCAGCTTGCCAAAGTAAAATGAAGATGCCAAAGACTCAAAAGTATGGTATGGTGAGAGGCAAAGGAGGATGGACAATCAAGTTTGTGAGAATTTTTTTTGTGTGAGTTTCTTGGAATAGAATCATGACCATGAGTATGAGTCACAGTTTGTAATTAGAAGCAAATCTACATGTCATTTATTGTTTGTGCATGTTGTAAGACCCAGAGAGGCATGCATACCCCTTTGTTATATGTTCCCTCTGTCAGAGAGTTTTAACACCCTAGAAGAGTGTTTCATGCGGGATGGATACAGTTGGGTGGGCCATATTGGTTTTAGACTCTATAAGGTGAAATTTTATATCAAGGGGGAGTTAATCGAGAGGTTGGATGAACCATGTATGTGAAGGAATTCCTAGTATACTGGCGGTTGCAGTGGTTGGAACCCATGGATTTCGGTAGATGGTTGTTCCTTTATATGGACATCGACAACAGCATGAACAAGATACAAAGTGTAATTACCAAACACAGTGTAATTACCAAACAAGACCAGTTGTAGATTTTGCAAATGGATATTGAGACAATTAGTCATTAAGGGGGAGTGTTGGAATATGTAATTCCTACTTGTATTCAGTTGTGGTTCTCTCTATGTATAGAGTCTATTCCTATTCTATAGGTTAGTTCCTAGTTTAGTGTGAGGTTGAGATATTCTCTCAACCAAATTATTGTGCATCTAAGATAGCTTCTCTATTTTGAGACTGTACCTCGTATATATGTAACTCTATTTGTTTTATTAAGACAAGAGAGCTTATATGCTCAATTCCTAAGTACATGAAAGTAAATCTATATTATCAACAAGAAAGTAATTATATTTTATCAACATGAACATAAATCGATTCTAATGACATGAAAGTAAACACTTGAAAGTAAATTTAATCTAGAAAGTGGTAAATCCTATACTATGAAAGCTTTGAATTTTCAAACTATGAAATTTATAGGCAACCTATTCTAAAAGCAACGAGAGATCAATTGAAATTGTCAATGTGTGCATTATCAAACTAGAATAATTCATAACTATTTATGAATATAAAATCAAACAAATTTAAAAGCAATGAATGTTTAAAATGAATTGAAAAACAATGAATCTATGAAATGAAATCAATAAAATATTTGTTTTGGTTTTTTGTTTTTGTTTTACTCAAGCACTTGATATACAAATTAGGAACATAAATGGAATGAACAACAAATCTTGTAATCAAAGGACTTGAAATAAACATTGCATAAAATGAGCATAAAATAAACTAATCTATCTTGCAAAAATGAAACATTAAAATACACCCCATACTCATCAGGTTGCTATCCTAGAGTTCATGAGAGGTGGAAAGTTTAGGAAGAAAAGCACCATATCTCATCATAAATGAATAACCATATCATAGTATTTTACTAACATCAATAATATTCATAGCATTAAGCATAAGCATATCTTTAGCATTCTCAAACTTAACAAAATCCTTGAGAGGAGAAGACATACCTATTTATATAAAAACTAAGATAACTAATTCATAAACGTAGATCCACAAATCTCTCATGGATCCACATATTTCTCCTAGATCTACAAATATCTCATGAGATTACAACCATGTGTAAACATCTAACAACTAGAATCTCTTCATATCCTTTTAATAATCTCCCTTATCTTTGATATGAGACACTTATGAAAACTTCCATGAACTTCTCCATGAAACGTGCTTGATCAATGATCTCAATTTTTTCTCAAATCTTCCATACTTTGAAGTAGAAATTTTAATTTGAGACTTAGAGGCCAAATATGACTGTGCTGGAATCTTCAAATATGCCTACACATATCACAAAACTCATCCAAATATTATATATAAGTGAATACATGTTATTTTTCTAATATTTAACCATAAATTAACTCAAAATACTAAAGTAACTATATTGGAAAATAATATATCTAAACCCATATTTAATCATGAGGATGGTTTTACTGCATGGTTATGGATTTTTCGGATATGGAAAATACTAAATAAAAATGAAATAAAAGAAGGTGAAATGTGTTGTCAATCCTAGAGACAACCTTGAGTTGTGAAACACCAGTGCCTAGGACACCTTAAGTAGCAGAGAGAAAAAGTTATATAACATAACGGGGATAACTAGCAGGACAGAGCTCTCATGCTATTCATTTATAAACAGGAAGTTCAGCTTGAATGGGACCAAAACTTTCAGAAGTTTGATGCATGAAAAAGGTATACTGCAGAAACAAGATGTAAAACTCTCACACAAAGGCATCAGACAATACAAAGGCAGTTCACAGTAAAGAGGGCTAGTTCAACGATACTTCACGGAGAATAGTAATCTGCAGATGTACACTATGTAAGAAGGGATGAGAGAATATCAACTGTCATATAGATAATATCCGGACACACATATCACCATGTAATGGGCTTATCTATTTAAGAATCCATTCACAATAATAGCGTATTCCAAAATAACATCACACTGAAACCAATATAGCAGAAGTATGGATGCTGTGATAATCGAATAATATATCATGCATGAGCTATATTTAAAGTGCTAGATTGATTCTAACATGAGTATCAACTAGGATAAATTCACATTAAAAACAATGAGCTGCTCGCATTCCAAAACATGATACAAGAAAAGCGGATGAAACAAGATGAACAATTAATCGACACATAAAGGAGAAGTTACGTTCTATTAGATATCAAAGACTAGAATCCTCCTTACAGATAAAAATCCTTTTCATTGAAACCCAACGGGCTCTGAACCTTCATGCAAGAGTTAAACAAACATGCATACAAAATCCTCTTACAGAATAATTTTCTGATAAAATCTGGAACCATGTGCTCTCTTCTGTTCTTGCTTATATAGGAACTTCTATGCTCGGGCAAGAAGATATTTTGGGAAAATATCTTTCTCGCATGCCAGGAATTTGTTACAAGTCCTTGTCAAAATAACAAAATTATGATGAGGAATAACAAACCTCTCATCCTTTGCTATTAGGCGCTCGGCCATTCAAAACCAAAATTGTATAACAGTCTAAGTAAAAGTAAATTGCTGTGGTGAAATATGAATTCCACCTGAAACTTGAAAATGACTAACTAAAGTAAAAAGTAAAAAGGCCATGAGGGCCGAATCATGAAATAACAATGCATCATTTGTGAGAAGGGGTCGAGGCTGTTGCTGATACTAGTGGCGGCACGTTTGCGGATGAACTGGCAATTTGGCTGACAAATTGGATGCACCTCTGCTAACTTTCCGCGACAGGCTCAGGCATCGCTGCAAATCCTTCTACTCTGATGAAGGCCTCAACGAGATCACTTAGATTTGCCTCAATAGGAATTTTATGTTTTAACAAGTGAAGGAGGGCAAACTTTGGGCGGAGTGATGCAACAATGGTTTCGGCCTTTAGCCGGGTGGTCTTATCTGACAGGACATCTATCCTGTCCCTTTCTTGCTTTAGGCATGTTTCGTATTCTGGTAATTACCGCAGTATAAAAGGGGTGGTGGAGTCCCAGCACATCGGGAGCCCTGCTGTCGTAATCTCGACCCAAACCGCATCAAACCGGTCCACGCTGTATACCAACTGCTACAAGGCCTTCGAAGCCGCAACGCGAGCCAATTCCTTATCAATGATTTTCTGGCATTCCAAGGCTTCCTTATGACGGTTGACTATGCCATGCTGCTCTGCTTCTTTAGCTCTCAGCCCTTTCAAGAATGACACATATTCCCTGGCGCGCTAAGCTCTGTTGACCAAATCAAGATCCCCTTCCTGAAGTCTCCTCCTGAGATAGAGTGCTGAAGATTTCATCTCCTCGATGAATTTCAGAAACTCCCATTGCTCTGTTATGGCTGAAATGATCTCAGACCAAATAATCTTTCTACCATTCCTGAGAGTGAGGTTACCTTTTAGGCGTGCGTTGAGATCATTTATGGTCTTCTGCTGGTCAGCCCTCGTTTTCTTTTCTTGTTCAATCTCTTTCTGCAATGCTTATATTTTTCTAGTATTCTCTGACAGGGATTTTTCCAAATCCGTGATCCTTTGCCTTGCGGTGGAAGCCTGTTTCTCCAGTATATCATTTGCAGCTTTCGCTGCGTCTAGCTTCTCTGAAAGTGAACTCGTCTCAGGTGGTGTTGTAGCAGGTGCACAGCTGTGCATGTCCCAAGTGTTCTGTAGCTCTGACAACCTACTCTAAAGGGTAGCGATTGTTCCTACCAATTTCTCCTTCTCTTCTCTTTCTTTTGACAATGTGCCAACCAATTCCATTTTTTCTTTCTCTACTTGTGCCAACTCGGCTGTCTACACACGCTGGGAGGCTAGCATGCAGGCTTTGCTTTTCAATGAGGTAACTTCCTTCTGTAATTGGTCTATTAAAAAGCCCTGCGGGTTTGCTTCCCTGGTCTCTTTCCCTTTTACTTGATCTCGGAGGCCACGTATTTGATTTACCAGGGCACGGGTACTTGCCTGTTCATTCTTCAGGGTAGTCCTCACCTGTTCATGTTTTTTCTTGAGTTTTCTTAGTGCAATGGTAACCCGCATTACCTCGTCCTTCAGCATATTGCCTACGACCTGAAACAGGTTACACATATCAGTTGCTGGCACCTTGGTCATGTCAATTGCATGCTCGAGCACCCGATAGCTAGTGGCACCTGTATCAGGTTATAAGAGGGCTTCATCCATAGACAATACCAGGTGTTCAGTATCCACATTCATGGTGGCTAAAATCCTGGTGTGATATTTCTCTACATACCCTTCCAGCTCGGCTTTGTATTTATCTCTGATTATCCTATTTTTATTGATTCTTTCGGCTGCCACTGGTGAAGTATAGTCTCCAATGGCCTGTGAGACCTCCGTGAAGTCGGAGGAGGTGGTGCTGTCTCTCAACACTTTGATCCCGGCCTTGCTGCTGTCAAGTTGCGCATATGGTGTGAATGGTTCAAGCAGCTGTTCTTCCCCTATAACCTCGGCCTCACTTGAGACTATTTTCTGCTTTTTGCGAGCGAGAGAGCTTGCTCCTGAAGGACCCACTTCTTCTTCTTGGCCTTTATTGATGTCTTCCTCTTCCCCTGTGGCACATGAATCTGTCTCCATCTGTGAAATCAAAGGCCAAATTTCCATGTTAGCCTTCCACTCTATAAACAGTCTTGGTTCATGTACATAAGGGGCGGACCTATTCCTCTTTCTTCTGTTTGAAATAATCTCCCGAGGATCATAGGCCCAAGCATTCCCCTGTCTTAGGTCCATGCCCTGCAATAGCTTCTCGACAATGGGAAGGGCGTGTCCTGAATTCACGATGAACGGGCCGATATGGGTAGGAAGCCTCAGTATGTAACCCTTCTTAGCGGGGACAAAGTGGAGCTGGTCAGCCTTGAGGGCTTGCCGAATATACTCTAGAGCATAAAATCGTCGAGCGGGAAACACGGGTGGCAGGTAAGGGGAGAACTCGGCTCCATAGACCCAAATTTCAGTATAATTATCAGAGAGATACCAATCCCCAGTGCTCTGGGTTTTACCAGCTTGCAACCAGTTCTTCATTTCAAGAAAAACCCTAGGTGGTGGAAAATCATGAATGATGGTGTAAGTAATGGACATGAAATCATTTAGGAAACTTGAATAACCCACCCCTTTTGACAATTGGTGCACTGCAAAGTTGCAGTCAAAAACAGGTCGGGGCTGAGAATTGACCTTGTATACCCTATCCAAGCCCAAACCCTCGAACTTATCAGCATCCTGATACAAGAAAAGATAGAACACTGTTGAACAGAAACGAAAGTGACTGGTTTCTGAAAGCTCTTGGAACTGGATGTGAATGTTGGCAGATAAGTAACCCGGGATATCCAAGACGAACCCCTTCTGAGACATTAACCACAGGAAGAAAACACATACTTTGGAAGTTTCCCCCAACCCACCTACACCTAAAAGACCCACAATGAGAACAAGGATGGGTTGCACTTCTTCCTTAAACAAGTTTAATGGGAGGAGTTCCGTATCGGGCAGGGAAGTAGCCTGGCTACTGGTGATAGAATCAATGAAGCTTTTTTGATGCTCCCATGGCAATTTGGTAAACTGGGAGGTTAAAGTTGTTTCGCTGAAAGCAGTGTAAGTGGAGCTGGTGGGAAAATGGAGGGCTTGCTTGATGATGTCGGGTGAAAGGGAGAAAATCCTATTTCCCTGAGCTGAGGTAAATGTGCCTCGGTTTTCATCGTAGGCATCTCTAAGCCAGTAGATAAACTCGACCACCGAGAAGACTGGGGGGGTAATATGATGGTAAAAGCCTGATACAACCACCCGATATCCATCCCTATTCTGGACATGTCGTGAAAAAAGCTCAGGCCTGATACTACTAATAGGGAAAGGGTATTGGTGATCACAGATTCTAGCTTGCTGGTCGATGAAAGGCTCGAACCCGGGAGGGTTTCTGGTTTCTCGGACCTGGGGAGTCTCTGGCTTGCTTTTTTGGGGCGTGCCCCTTCCCATCACTGACATATGAAATTTGAAAAGCAAAACGAAAGGGAAACAGAGGGAATATAAGGGATGGAGTACCTGTACAGTAGGTAAATTTGCTTGGGAAAGCGACGCAAGGGGTAGTCTGGTGATGATTGGGTAGACCTGGTACTTGTTCCCGTTTATTATATACCGCAACTAGAAGACCTGTGACTTTTACTGCAGTAAAATACGAGAAACTGCTGTCTAAAACTGGTAATTCTGAGGCAAAAAGGCGTAGAGGTGAAATAGGCAGGGTAAGTGTCGTAAGGACACTGACAGTGGGGCACGCGGCATGTAGGGATTGGGTGTGAGTTGGGGACAGGTGAACACCACGTGTCAGGTTTAATACTAGTATGGGCCTCAGTACCAGCTTATCTAGAAACTTACCTTACCTCTCTGCCGCATACACCATATGATTCCTGAAATATATCACTCGCAAAGTGAATTAAATACATAACCTATCAGTCGTAAGGGCCCACATTGCGTTCTTCCACGTCACCGTAACTCTGCGCCTTGCTCTTGCCACTTCATTCTAGTCTTGGGTCCCCGCCACATCAAGCTATTGCAATTCCGTGAGGGTATGGGTCTCTTCCCTCTCTCACTGCTCGACCCCCGCGGAAATTCCCACTTGCAGTATTCCTTTGTGTGCATATTTGTAAAGCAGCAATTCTTTTAATATCTTTGTTCTACGCTCTTCGTACCACATATTTGCAATTTTTGTATTTCCGTTACCCTTTTTACTTTATACCTCAGCCTTTTCGTATTACTTCCGCCTCTAGCTTTTAGGCACGTGACTTCTCTTACCTTGTTTCACTTCGACCAACTTTTCAAATATTTCACCATTTGATATAATGTTTGGTGCATGACTTATCAGCATTTAATAAATCAATGTCTTATGTTAAATGTTGATCAACATTGGCTCCACCTGGGGACGACACGTTCATCCTTGAATGTGTCGAGAACTACACAGACCACCTGTTTGTCTTCTGTGAATGCCATTTATCATCCCTTTCGACTTTTTACCTCTTCTCTTCATGATTCATCAACAACCACACATTATTCAAACAATGCTTAAAACAAGAAATAATATACAATATGATACATCAGGCTTTCTCGGCCCAGATCGGTACTGAAAATAAGGCTTGAGGAATTGGTCGTTAACAGGGGCATCCAGCAAATCCTCCTGCAAATTATCCAACCTAAAAGTATTGTTGTCACCTTGTTCTGCAATTTTGAAAGGGCCAAACTAGAGGGGATCGAATTTTCTGTGTTTCCCTTTATCTGCCCTTCGAATGTCCCATCTGAGCACCAGATGTCCTACCTGTAATTTTCTGTCTTTGGCATGTTGGTCAAAAAGATCCTTCATTTTCTCCTAATATTCGATCAGCTTCTGACTTACTTGATTTCGTGTTTCTTTTAGCTCCACCAACTGATTAATCCTCCTAGTTACATCTTCTGGCTCCTCTTGACTTTCTTGCATGAACCGAGCTACCGGTAGAGCCAGCTGCACAGGAAAAACTGCTGCCCTCCCATAAAATAATTCATATGGGGACTTCCCAGCTGCCCTCTTGCAAGTAATTCGGTTTGCCCACAGAGCGAATTTCAACTGAGAATCCCAATTCCTCTGATTCTCGTTGATAGTCTTCTTTAGTGCTCTGACTAGAGTTTTATTTGAGGACTCTGCAAGGCCGTTCCCTTGGGGGTACTAGGGCGTAGAGTGACCCAGTGCAATATTATACTGCTGGCAAAAGTTGACATATTTTGTGGACTTAAAGGCTTGTGCGTTGTCAGTTACTATCTTAGCAGGACAACCAAATATGGATATGATATGTTCCTCCATGAATTTTATTACCACAGTGTCAGTTGCGTTCCTAGCAGGTATAGCTTCCACCCATTTTGTAAAATAGTCCGTGGCTGTTAATATCCATTTATGCTGACTGCTAGATGGGGGGTGTATTTCTCTGATGAAGTCAATTCCCCACTGCTGGAATGGCTCATCTACATGGACAGGTATCATGGGGAGAGGCGCGAGCTTCTATCTCTCTGTGAACCTTTGGCACTTCTCGTAAGCTCTAACTCGAGTGAACAAGTCTCCAAATAGTTTAGGCTAGAAAAAACCAGCTTTCAGAATCTTGTGAGCAGTAGCTCTCCAACTGTAATGGCCCCCATATATTCCCTCGTGAAACTCAGCCATTATACTCTCCACCTCTTCTTCCGTAAGACACAGGAGTAGGATACCGGAGGGATCTCGCCAATAAAACTGACCGTTCTCTATGACATACTTTTGCGACTTCAACCTTAGTGCTCTATACTTAGTTTTGTCACAACTGGGCGGGTAACTGAGGGTTAGAAGGTACTCTACCATCTCTTTGTACCATGGGCTGGTAAGGTACTTCATATGTATCTTTTGGGAGGATATTTCTATTCTCTGCGCTTCCTCCTTTGTCCCAGAATCTTCATTTGCTGTCATAGACAAATTGATACCCAAGGCCTGACAATTTGATTCAGACAATATCTTGGCTAAACCTTGCCCCTTGATTAATTTGGTAGGACGGATATCTAACTCATACTCCTGTATTTTGGCTATCCATTTTCTCTTTTTCCTTCACTGTCTCCTTGGATAAGAATGTCTTTAATAGCTGCTGTATGAACAAATACAGTGACATGGGACTGCAAAACATACATATGGAAAGCTTTGAGGGATTTCACCAGAGTGTATGCTTGCTTCTCCAATATGTTATATTTCAGTTCAGCATCCCGAAGCACCTGACTGAAAAAGGCAATAGGTTGTTCATACCCCTCTTCATTTTTCTGCAACAAAACTCCAGCTACTGTATGAGGGGATGCAAAGGAGAAGATCATAAACGGTTTGGCATAATCTGGCCCGGCTAACACAGGGGCTTCAGAAAATGCATTTTTAATTCTGGAAAAGGCTTCTCTTGACTCTGGTGACCATTTCACCTCATTATTCTTTTTTAGCATATCATTTATGTGCCTAACTATCTCAGCATTAGTTAGGGATGAATCTCCTTAGGAAGTTTATACGACCTAGGAACACCTGAACTTCATTTTTGTTTCTGGGCAGGGAAATACCGTTTATGATTTCTACTTTCTTGGGGTCAATCTTCACTCCATCTCTAGTAACTATATGCCCCAAGAGCTTGCCTTCTTCCAGTGCAAATAAAGACTTCTGTGGGTTAAGGGAGAGGCCATACTTTCTACACTTCTCAAAGGTTCTGCGCAGGTGTTCTATGTGCTCTGCATCATCCTTTGAAAACACAGTAATGTCGTCTAGGTATACCACCACGAACTGGTCCTGTTCTCCAATAAAAGCAATATCCATGGCCCTCTAAAAAGTGGCCCCTGCGTTAATAAGCCCAAAAGGCATCCTGGCATACATAAACATCCCCCATGGAGTGGTGAAGGCCATCTTCTTTTGATCCTCTGGCAGTACAACCACCTGATTGTACCCAGAGAATCCATCCATCATCGACATTCGGGATGCTCCTACCACTTTTTGCAAGATGTGGTCCATCTTTGGCAATGGATAATTATCCTTTAAGGATGCTCTGTTCATATTCCTAAAGTCAACACATAACCTTATTTCTCCATTCTTCTTCCTTACCGGGACTAAGTTTGCCACCCACTCAGAATACCTCAATGGTACAATGATTTTAATCTTCAGCAGTTTCTTAATTTCTTTCTCAATAGAAGGTAACAATAGGGGATTAATCTGTCTGATCTTCTGCTTATGTGGTTTTGCATCTCCCTTCAGTGGAATCTTATGCTGCATAATGCTGACATCAAAGGTTTTTAGGTCTTGATAAGACCAAGCAAACACATCTTTATAGGACTGAAATAACTTCCGATACAGCTGTTTATATTCTTCCGGGACCTTCTTAGATAGCTTCACGATTTTGGGGTCAGCCTCAGTGCCAAGATTAAGATCTTCTACCTGATTCTCCTCCACCACTTTGTTCGGCTGTAGTGGAACATCATTCTTGTTAAAAAGCCTTTCTAAGGGCACTAGTCCTTAGGGAATGAAATTCCCTTTCAACTGCAGAAACTTGTGGCCAGCTACCTTCTCTTCCCACTTATCTCCAGAAGCATCATCGGCCTCTTCCTCTTCACCACTATCAATCTCCATGTTGGAAAATTCCACAACTGTTTCCAAAAATCTCTTCACTTGCTCTTCATCTTTGAATACTTTCCAGTGTTTGATATTGTCTGGGATTGATGGTCGATATCGTACTTCGATCTCATATCTCAACAGAGGATTCTGAGGTGGACGAAAAGTACTGGCGGCCACTGCCAGGGAGTTTGCCATTCTATTTTGCTACTGGGGCATGAACTGGATATTAAATTGCAAGAAGACGTTCTCCACCAGATCCCAAACTTCGTTCCTATAGGCCCTCAGCCTAGGATGCTTAGCTTGGCACTGATTTCTCACCTGCCTGACTACTAGTTTTGAATCTCCCAGAACTTTTAAACTTTGTATGCTCATACTCCTGGCTGTCTGCAACCCTAGTATGAATGCTTCATATTCAGCCACATTATTTGTGGCTTCATACTCTATCTTTAAAGATAGGGGCACCCATCTACCCGCAGGAAAAATAAATAACACCCCAGCTCCATTTCCTTCCCTAGAATTGGCCCCATCAAAGTGAAGTGTCTAGATTTCTGATTCAGGACTTTCTATGAACTGTTCTGTCTTGATCTGGCAAAATGATGGTTCATGTGCGTACTCCTGATCTTCTTCCTGCATTAGACATGAGAAATCCGCCTCCCTGCTATAAACCAGAGAATTAACTGAATCATCTGCCATGGTAACTGTCTTGACAAATCTGGTTTCCCGGTACAGCCTCCTCTCTTGACCACCAAATACAGGGATAGTGGCATAGGTCAGATCCAGCTTGATCGATCCACCAATTTTGGTCCCCCAAGATCTTGATAGTAACATGCCAAAGCGAGTTGGGATTTCAGCCACCACTATATCCATCACTACACTTTTTGCTGGGATCTGAGCTAGGTTAACCACCAAATCTTTTATCATGCCCAGGCACTTAAACTCTTTTGGAGTCAAATGAGTAAAGGTCTTTGTATGGGCGGGTGATCTGTAGTCCTAGTTGTTCCATGATCGAGAGGGGTAAAATATTATGAGAGGCTCCTGATTCTAACATGCAGTTATGCAACAACAAGTCATGTATTACCAAAGACACATAAAAAGGGGGGGTGGCAGCATCTAACTCTTCGACATGTGGGCCAAAAACCACCATAGGTCTTTCCTCCTGAAGGTTAAGGCTATCTGGAATGTTTATAACTTTTGGAGGGAGCATAAATGAAGTGACTTGGGACTGATATGCAGGTTGTTTCAACAACTCGGTCAAGGGGACTGGGATTTTCACTTTCTCAAGCTCCTTCTGCAAACTGAAAGCAGAGGAGGACTTATCTATTGACACTTATTTTGGTTCTTTATCTTTGGAGTCTTTATTCTAAGGGGAAGGTTTGACTTCTTTTAAGATTGGCTTGACACTAGGAGGTGTAGACACTTGTGAAGATGAAGGTAATTGATCAGCAGATTGTAAAGATTGGTTAAGGGGCCTCTTACCTTTGTCTGGGATCTTTTGAGGAGTTGCCTCCTTCTATGCAGGTGCCTCTTCCTGTGGTGTGTCCTCCTCCTGATCCTGAGTACGAGTTTTCTTTATGGAAGACCTGAGATCACATCTTCTATTGAACTGCACTTGCATGAAATCAACGAACTGCTTGCATTAGTCATCAATCTCAGGATCTTCAGTATCTTCATTAGCTTTCACTTCTGTGTGCCACCTCCACTTCTTCACTTCCATGTACCAGACATTCAACATCATCATTGTTTGAGAAAGCAAGGTATGCCTCCTCTTGCTCATAAGCATTGTCTTCAGTAGAACCCTCTACTTTACCTTCCAAGTATAGAGGATGTGGCACTTGATCTTGCTGCTCCTTTTGTCCCCTTCGCAGTATTTGCAAGGGTGGTTTTCTGTATTGAGGGTTAAAGCCTCTGTTTGGAGCATTTCGGAAATTCTTGGAGGATGAATTCTTGGCCTCCATTTCAAGTTTCACCAATTTGCTTGAGATATTCTTGACCATCTTGTTCATCTCCTCAATCCTGTCATTAGTTGAATCTCTATCTTGGCTAGAGGTGGATACCTCTTCCTTTCCCCTCCTTCTCGTATCCTGCTCAGATCTACCCTTGGATTTACTAGTGGAGGCAAAGTTTGCCTCAAGCTCCGGTGCATCAGTCTGAGCATCATCCAGAGTGGTTGGCTTTCTTTCTCTTAGAGAGAAGCCAAATTATGAGTCAAAAGCTGCAACAAACACAACCTTGGCAGTGGTCTGGTGCGGTTTCATTTCGGTGGGTAGGCTCAGGTACAGCTTGTTAAATCTCTTAATAAACTCGGCCACCCCTTCATTGTGTCTTTTCTTGAGTGTATTAAACTTAGTTAGACAGTGTCTGTGGTCTTTCTTCTCCCCCCATTTCTTGAGAAAAGTGTCTTCCATTGCTTCCCTTGTGTTTATGGAACGGTCTCCCAACGGCTTGAACCATTTTCTGGCTTCACCATCAAGGGATTGCACAAATAGTCTTAGGACTACGTTCAGATGTTATACATTAAAGTTTTCTGCAAAAGCACAGAAGACCTCAAGTTGTTTTTGAGCATCAATCTTGTTTTCTCCATTGAAGCGGGGCAAGATCTTTAGATAGTCCTGAGGCATATCATTTAGAACTGGAGGTAATTCCAGGGGAGCATATTTATTTAGCAAGAATCCCGGAATGTTGGCCACTGGGGGAGGAGGTGGAGGTAGCAAGACGGTTTGGTGAGTAAGTGGGGGAGGAGGTGGAAGTGAGGTGTGGATGATGATAGGAATATAGTGAACAACAGTTTGGGAGGATGGAGACAGGGGTGGGGTATTAACAGCAGATATTTCCATGACCTCTTTAACTTCTTCAGCCTCTGGAGTAGGGTGAAATGTATAGCAGGTGGTATCTATAGACTTGACCTCGTCCTTAACTGGGACATTTCCTGGGAGTAAATATTCTGAGTAATAATCAGTTTCACTCAGAGTGGAGTCATAATCTTGCAATTGGGCAACCTGAGAAAAGGAAGAAGGAAAGTCTTCTAGAGAAAATTGTGGGATCTCAGTATGAACAAATTGTCTCTCCCTCCAACCTCTTCTATGTAAAATTCTCTTTGGGTCAGACACAGAGGGTGTCTTTGGCTGAGACGTATCTGACCTAAGGTGTGGCTTCCGAGGAGCCAAAATTGCAATTAGATTTTTCTGAAAAATGAATGTGGAGTCGCCAAGGTGAGGGATATACAACTCTCAACTCTCCATGCTCACCTAGTTGAAGAGTGAAATAGGGTTTTGTCGAGGCCCAGGGATTTCAATTTTTTCATCAACTTCGTTCCCCGACAACGGCGCCAAAAAGATGTTGTCAATCCTAGAGACAGCCTTGAGTTGTGAAAGACCAATGCCTAGAACATCTTAAGTAGCAGAGAGAAAAAGTGATATAACATAACGGGGATAACTAGCAGGACAGATCTCTCACGCTGTTAATTTATAAACAGGAAGTTCAGCTTCAATGGGACCAAAACTTTCAGTAGTTTGATGCATGAAAAAGGTATACTACAGAAACAAGATGTAAAACTCTCACACAAAGGCATCAGACAATACAAAGGCAGTTCACGGTAAAGAGGGCCAGTTTAATGATACTTCACAGAGAATAGTAATCTGCAGATGTACACTATGTAAGAAGGGATGAGAGAATATCAGCTGTCGTATAGATAATATCGAGACACACATATCACCATGTAATGGGCTTATCTATTTAAGAATCCGTTCACAATAATAGCGTATTCCAAAATAACATCACACTAAAACCAATATAGCAGAAGTATGGATGCTGTGATAATGGAACAATATATCATGCATGAGCTATATTTAAAGTGCTAGATTGATTCTAACATGAGTATCAACTAGGATATATTCACATTAAAAACAATGAGCTGCTCGCATTCCAAAACATGATACAAGAAAAGCGGATGAAACAAGATGAACAATTAATCGACACATAAAGGAGAAGTTACGTTCTATTAGATATCAAAGACTAGAAACCTCCTTACAGATAAAACTCCTTTTCATTGAAACCCAACGGGCTCTGAACCTTCATGCAAGAGTTAAACAAACATGCATACAAAATCCTCTTACATCATAATTTTCTGATAAAATCTGGAACCATGTGCTCTCTTCTGTTCTTGCTTATATAGGAACTTCTCTGCTTGGGCGAGAAGATATTTTGGGAAAATATCTTTCTCGCATGCCAGGAATTTGTTAGAAGTCCTTGTCAAAATAACAAAATTATGATGAGGAATAAAAAACCTCTCCTCCTTTGCTGTTAGGCACTCGACCATTCAAAACCAAAATTGTATAACATTCTAAGTAAAAGTAAATTGCTGTGGTGAAATATGAATTCCACCTAAAACTTGAAAATGACTAACTGAAGTAAAAAGTAAAAAGGCCGCGAGGGCCAAATCATGAAATAACAATGCATCATTTGTGAGAAGGGGTCGAGGCTGTTGCTGATACTGGTGGTGGCACGTTTGCGGATGAACTGGCAATTTGGCTGACAAACTGGATGCACCTCTGCTGACTATCCGCGGCAGGCTCAGGCATCGCTGCAAATCCTTCTACCCTGATGAAGGCCTCAGCGAGATCACTTAGATTTTCCTCGGTAGGAATTTTATGTTTTAACAAGTGAAGGAGGGAAAACTCTGGGCGGAGTGATGCAACAATGGTTTCAGCCTTTAGCCGGGTGGTCTTATCTGACAGGACATCTGTCCTGTCCCTTTCTTGCTTTAGGCATGTTTCATATTCCAGTAATGACCGCAGTATGGAAGGGGTGGTGGAGTCCCAGCACATCGAGAGCCCTGCTGTCGTAATCTCGGCCCAAACCGCATCAAACCGGTCCACGCTGTATACCAACTGTTGCAAGGCCTTCGAAGCCGCGACGCAAGCCGATTCCTTATCAATGATTTTCTGGCATTCCAAGGCTTCCTTATGCCGGCTAACTATGCCATGCTACTCTGCTTCGTTAGCTCTTAACTCTTTCAAGAATGACACATATTCCCTGGTGCGTTGAGCTCTGTTGACCAAATCGAGATCCCCTTCCTGAAGTCTCCTCCTGAGATAGAGTGCTGAAGATTTCATCTCCTCGATGACTTTCAGAAACTCCCATTGCTCTGTTATGGCTGGAATGATCTCGGACCAAATATTCTTTCTACCATCCCTGAGAGTGAGGTTACCTTTTAGGCGTGTGTTGAGATCATTTATGGTCTTCTGCTGGTCAGCCCTCGTTTTCTTTTCTTGTTCAATCTCTTTCTGCAATGCTTCTATTTTTCTAGTATTCTCTGACAGGGATTTTTCCAAATCCGTAGTCCTTTGCCTTGCAGTGGAAGCCTATTTCTCCAGTATATTAATTGTAGCTTTCGCTGCGTCCATCTTCTCTGAAGGTGAACTCGTCTCAGGTGGTGTTGTAGCAAGCGCACAGCTGTGCGTGTCCCAAGTGTTTTGTAGCTCTAACAACCTACTTTAAAGGGTAGCGATTGTTCTTGCCAATTTCTCCTTCTCTTCTCTTTCTTTTGACAATGTGCCGGCAAACTCCATTTTTTCTTTCTCTACTTGCGCCAACTCGGCTATCTGCACATGCTGGGAGGCCCGCATGCGGGCTTTTCTTTTCAATGAGGAAAATTCCTTCTGTAATTGGTCTATTAAAAAGCCCTGCGGGTTTGCTTCCCCGGTCTCTTTCCCTTTGATTTGATCTCGGAGGCCACGTATTTGATTTGCCAGGGCACGGGTACTTGCCTATTCATTCTTCAAGGTAGTCCTCACCTGTTCATGTTTTTTCTCGAGTTTTCTCAGTGAAATGGTAACCCGCATTACCTCGTCCTTCAACATATCGCCTACGACCTGAAACAGGTTACACATATCAATTGCTGGCACCTAGGTCATGTCAATTGCATGCTCGAGCACCCGGTAGCTAGTGGCACCTGTATCAGGGTCCAAGAGGGCTTCAGCCATAGACTATACCAGGTGTTCAGTATCCACATTCATGGTGGCTGAAATCCTGGTGTGATATTTCTCTACATACCCTTCCAGCTCGGCTTTGTATTTATCTCTGATTATCCTATTTTTCTTGATTCTTTCAGCTGCCACTGGTGAAGTATAGTCTCCAATGGCCTGTGAGACCTCTGTGAAGTCGGAGGAGGTGGTGTTGTCTCTCAACACTTTGATCCCGACCTTGTTGCTGTCAAGTTGCACATATGGTGTGAATGGTTCAAGCAGCTGTTCTTCCCCTATAACCTCGGCCTCACTTGACACTGTTTTCTGCTTTTTGCGAGCGGGAGAACTTGCTCCTGAATGACCCTCTTCTTCTTCTTGGCATTTATTGATGTCTTCCTCTTCCCCTGTGGCAGATGAATCTGTCTCCATCTGCGAAATCAAAGGCCAAATTTCCATGTTAGCCTTCCACTCTATAAACGGTCTTGGTTCATGTACATAAGGGGCGGACCTGTTCCTCTTTCTTCTGTTTGAAATAATCTCCCGAGGATCATAGGCCCAAGCATTCCCCTATCTTAGGTCCATGCCCTACAACAACTTCTCGACAATGGAAAGGGCATGTCTTGAATTCACGATGAACGGGCCGATATGGGTAGGAAGCCTCAGTATGTAACCCTTCTTAGCGGGACAAAGTGGAGTTGGTCAACCTTGAGGGCTTGCCGAATATACTCCAGAGCATAAACTCGTCGAGCGGGAAACACGGGCAGCAAGTAAGGTGCGACCTCGGCTCCATAGACCCAAATTTCAGTATAATTATTAGAGAGATACCAATCCCCGGTGCTCTGGGTTTTACCAACTTGCAGCCAGTTCTTCATTTCAGGAAAAACCCTAGGTGATGGCGAATCATGAATGATGGTGTAAGTAATGGACATGAAATCATTTAGGAAACTTGAATAACCCACCCCTTTTGGCAATTGGCGCACTGCAAAGTTGCAGTCAAAAACAGGTCGGGGCTGAGAATTGACCTCGTATACCCTATCCAAGCCCAAACCCTCGAACTTATCAACATGCTGATACAAGAAAAGATAGAACACTGTTGAACAGAAATGAAAGTGACTGGTTTCTGAAAGCTCTTGGAACTGGGTGTGAATGTTGGCAGATAAGTAACCCGGGATATCCAGGACGACCCCCTTCTGAGACATTAACCACAGGAAGAAAACACATACTTTGGAAGTTTCCCCCAACCCACCTACACCTAAAAGACCCGCAATGAGAGCGAGGATGGGTTGCACTTCTTCCTTAAATAGGTTTAATGGGAGGAGTTCTGTACCGGGCAGGGAAGTAGCCTGGCTGCTGGTTATAGAAGCAATGAAGCTTTTTTGATGCTCCCACGGCAATTTGGTAAACTGGGAGGTTAAAGATGTTTTGCTGAAAGCAGTGTAGGTGGAGCTGGTGGGAAAATGGAGGGCTTGCTTGATGATGTCGGGCGAAAGGGAGAAAATCCTATTTCCTTGAGCTGAGGTAAACGTGCCTCGGTTTTCATCGTAGGCGTCTCTAAGCCAGTAGATAAACTCAACCACCGGGAAGACTGGGGGGGTAATCTGATGGTAAAAGCTTGATACAACCACCCGATATCGATCCCTATTCTAGACATGTCGTGAAAAAAGCTCAGGCCTGATATTACTAATAGGGAAAGGGTATTGGTGATCGCAGATTCTAGCTTACTGGTTGATGAAAGGCTCGAACCCGGGAGGGTTTCTAGTTTCTCAAACCTGGGGAGTCTCTGGCTCTCTTTTCTGGGGTGTGCCCCTTCCCATGACTCACATATGAAATTTGAAAAGAAAAACGAAAGGGAAACAAAGGGAATATAAGGGATGGAGTACCTGTACAGTAGATAAATTTGCTTGGGAAAACGACGCAGGGGGTAGTTTGGTGATGATTGGGTAGACCTGGTACTTGTTCCCGCTTAGTATATACCGTAACTGGAAAACCTGTGACTTTACTGCAGTAAAATACGGGAAAATGCTGTCTAAAACTGGTAATTCTGAGGCGAAAAGGCGTAGAGGTGAAATAGGCAGGGTAAGTGTCGTAAGGACACTGACAGTGGAGCACGCGGCATGTATGGATTGGGCGTGAGTTGGGGATAGGTGAACACTGCGTGCCAGGTTTAATATTGGTACGGGCCTCAGTACCAGCTTATCTAGAAACTTACCTTACCTCTCTGCCGCATACACCATATGATTCCTAAAATATATCACTCGCAAAGCGAATTAAATACATAACCTACCAGTCGTAAGGGCCCACATTGCGTTCTTCCACGTCACCGTAACTTTGCACCTTGCTCTTGCCACTTCATTCTGGTCTTGGGTGCCACGTCAAGTTATTGCAATTCCGCGAGGGTATGGATCTCTTCCCTCTCTCACTGCTCGACCCCCGTGGAAATTCCCACTTGCAGTATTCCTTTGTGTGCATATTTGTAAAGCGGAAATTCTTTTAATATCTTTGTTTTGCGCTCTTCGTACCACATATTTGCGCTTTTTGTATTTCCATTACCCTTTTTTACTTTATACCTCAGCCTTTTCGTATTACTTCCGCCTCTAGCTTTTAGGCACGTGAATTTTCTTACCTTGTTTCACTTCGACCAACTCTTCAAATATTTCACCATTTGATATAATGTTCGGTGCATGACTTATCAGCATTTAATAAATCAATGTCTTATGTTAAATGTTGATCAACAAAATGGATGAAATTTTTGAGACACAACACTCCCCCAACTAAAGATGTTACATGCGCTCATGCAACTTTGCGTTGATTATCATGGATTGAAGTCATCTTATTTTTTGTAGCCTCGAGGTGTGAAAGATTTTTCAACAAGTCAATTTTGTGACTTTGAGATACCTCAAAGACTTGCAACATTTTATTTAATTATTTCATTTACTCAAGGGATTGATATTATTGAGAGTCTTCTTCTTTTGAAAGATATCTATGTGGAAAATATTATGGTTGGTTATTGTGTGGCAACCATAATTTTTCAAATGACAAATTTGTGTGACACCACTTTTATTTTATTGTTGCTACTAAGAATACTTGAAAATGCATTCAAAATGAAAACCCATTCATATACATATCAATCAATCCTTTCTCATAATCAACATATTAATCTTTGAATAAAAGAGAAACAACATTTAGATGGGAGATGCATGTTGGTCAATAATATATGAGGTTAGATATCATTTTTGGGATTCAATTATGTTAAGTAAGTCATTCATCTATGACCATTTCCACGAGAGGTAGTTGTAAATGACTAATTTCTCATGATTTTTGAATAGTTCACTTAGCACTCATTGCATCGGGTGATTCTGACAAAGGTGAAGAAGTGGGATTGAAACTAGTGAAATGAATCACATAGTTCCAATCCCACTTCTTCACCCCTGTGAGCATCACCCAATGCAATGAGTGCTAAGTGGACTATTCAAAAATCATGAGAAATTAATCATTGACTACCTCTCATGGACATGGTCGTAGATGAATGACTTACTTAAGACAGTTCAATCCCAAAAATGATATCTAATATAATGCAATGCGGAAACCCCTCATGATACTTAAAATACAAAGAGTAAAGGGAACTTTACTTGAATGGTTCATGAGGCAAAATACTTGCCAAGGTTTTGCAAATGGGGTAGAAAGCTAAGTGGGTTTGATTGTGGGGAAAACTTCATAGTTAAATGCACTTGAGCCAGAGGAGTTCTAGGATGGGTGACCTCCCAGGAAGTCTTGGTTATCGGGTGCAAGCCCCGGAAGTGAGTATTGATGCTATGTGATTCATTTCACTAGTTTCAATCCCACTTCTTCACCACTATGAGCATCACTCGATGCAATGAGTGCTAAGTGGACTACTCAAAAATCATGATAAATTAGTCATTTATGACTACCTCTCATGGAAATGGTCATAGATGAATGACTTACTTAATGTAGTTGAATCCCAAAATGATAGCTAATATAATGCACCACGGAAACCCCTTATACTTAAATACAAAGAATAAAGAGAACTATACTTGAATGGTTCATGAGGCACAATACTTGCTAAGTTTTTGCAAATGGGGTAGCAAGCTAAGTGGGCTTGATTATGGGGAAAAATCCATGGTTAAGTGCGCTTGAGCCAGAGGAGTTCTGGGATGGGTGACCTCCCGAGAAGTCTTGGTTACTAGGTGCAAGCCCTAGAAGTGATGATTGATGTTATGTGATTCATTTCGCTAGTTTCAATCCCACTTCGTCACTCTTGTGAGCATCATCCGATGCAATGAGTGCAGAGTGAACTATTTAAAAATCATGATAAATTAATCATTTACGACTACCTCTCATAGAAATGGTCATAGATGAATGACTTACTTAACATAGTTGAATCCCAAAAATGATATCTAATATAATGCACTGCGGAAGCCCTTCATACTTAATATATGAGGTTATGGAATATGGAAATGAAAAATGGAAATAAATATCCCCCCATAATTGAAGACGTTTTTGTCTTTTGAAAATGGGGAAAAAACTGTTACATGGGAAATTTTACAAATGCATATATTTTAGAATTCAAAAAATTAATGATTAAAGATTAGAAAACAACATACTTTCACTTACCTTAAAATTCAATAAGTTGTGCATTTAAGAGAACTTAGTTGTTACTGTTGGATCATGTGGAGTGAAAGAATCAGATATGTTGCATCTTGGTTGTAGGAGTATAAAATGAAATTTAAAATTGGAGTATTTGTGATTTCCTATTGTTGAAACTACTGCTGAATTTTGGATCTAGATCTTGATTTATTGGAACACTGTCACGGGCTGCTAAAATCATATAGCTTTCATTTATATCCGCATCATGGCATAATTATTATCTATGTGATTAAATTTTGTTGATTTCGAACATAGAAATAAATTATTGGATTACCGACTATTAATGAATGTCATTAACCAACACGAGACTACTCACCATTAATGTCAATGAGATTTAGTATTCCCAAGTACATATAACTAGGTATGAATAGATGAGTTGGAGTTGAGTCACTTATTGGATCCGAAAGACATAGGACATTGATGTATTCCCACTTTTTATTGGTGGGAGAAATTTCCATTAAGGCTTGCAAGCCTCAAGGTACTAAAAATATCTCTAGTCTCGAACCAAGATAATGTACTGAAGTTGATGGGTCAAGACCTGTTAGAAACAGGGCCTTAATGAATCCCCCATCATCTAATGTAAGAATAAAGTAATAATGTAGATGACCATAGATGAAATATTCGCATTATCAAGCTAGATTTATTTGGAAAAAAGGAAGAGGAAAATGAGGTAACTTAACATTGTAAGAGATCTAAATGAATTTACTCATGGGTTAGGGATGAATGTAAGTGAGCAAGGAAAGCATAAAACTTGCAAAGGGAAAATTATTTTGAAGTCATGATCTGGGAGTAGGTTGATGGAAATTTGGACTTTAACATGGATGGATTGTAACCTTAGAAAGAGGAAAATGGATTAATAGCAATGGCACGATGGATGTGATCTGACATGGACTTGAATTCTTCATGTTCTTATGAAAAGGAATTTTGTCTTTGAAAACCACTTGTGCATAAATTGATCTTCTTTGATCATCACAAAACTTGCAAAAACATAGCACTAATCTACAAATAATAGGCACGATTATCAAGGGAGAGAGGTGATCAATCTCTCTTCATTCAATATATACCCAAAAATAATTCAGAAATAGTCCCAATAAAACAATAATCTAAGGAAGATAAATAAAAATGAAATGCACTTTTACCTATCAGGAAATAGTGCACTTTAGATTACGCGTAAGTGTTTTGTTGATAAATTATTCATTTGATATTTATTTTAAGTGATTAAAAACCATATTAAAGCAAATTCATATTAGAAACATGTTTTTAATGGTTTGATGATTTTTCCAAGTCCAATTGCTTCAAATAAAATTACCATTTTTTAATTGTCTCTAATGATGATTAAATATACCCCATAATACAGAACTCATCGACATATTTCCAATGACGCTTAAAACACCTAAATGGACATCGTATGAGAAAGTTATGTTCATCTAAGTTTTTGCGAAATAATAAAAAAACTATGAAAGGCAACAATTGCTATGTGGAAGTGCGATGCCGATGTGACAAGCTAAGTAGGTTGTTGATGTGGATGCTGAAATGGAGTGTTGAATGACAGGGCAGTCACTGACATGGCATGTTGTCTTGGTAGAATAACATGGCATGCTCACTGGTCATGATGATGACATGGCAGAGGAAGTAGACTACTAAGTTGCTAGGGACATGTCAATATGACTGAGATATCACGTGGAATAGCAACATGTTTCCATGTGGACCAACCGTGAGCTACCACATGGTAGCTTTGTTTTGTCAAAAATGCTTTCTCAATACAAAAACTCGAGCTACCACATGGTAGCTTTGTTTTGTCAAAAATGCTTTCTCAATACAAAAACTCCACAAGAATCGAAATCTTGACATCTTGTTTAGAAATAAAAGACATTACCACTAAGCCATAAGCCACACATATAATCTTGAGTGATAAAAAGCTTATTAAAGTTTTAAAAATTAACCGTGCGGCGAAATGCGAAGCAGCCATGAGAACGGATCCCATGATCTGAAGCCATTAAATAAACTTCACAACCACAAAAACAGACTTGTCCATCTGTAACCAAGACATTTCATTTTATTTCAATCTCGTCGATGTGTTTGAAAAAATTTGATCTGAATTGAACCAATGACTCAATAATTCATAAATCACTTTGGAACTCAAAATTTTTGGTTTGAATAACGCATAGTATTTTTATTGTAGGCCAAAGTTTATAAAAGGAGTTGACTTCAGTGCGACTTTTTGGAGTTTCAGGTGCCGGAATCCGGTGAAAATAATTGAGGTAAAATCTTGATTTCTGTTATTTAAACTAGTTTTTTGACTGTTTATATGGATTCAGCACCCTAAAAAACCCATAGGGCACTTTTATTGTGCGAAGTTACCCATTAAACTTCTATTTTCACTAAATTCCTACCGGAATTTAGAGAAATTTGACCAGAAAAAACTACCATAAAAGCCTTCAAAAAGTCGCATTATAAAGTACTCGCTTATAAAGGACCGAACCCATGTAATGCGTTTGAAGCTGTTGCATGAGGATTTGAACTACACGTCGTGACCTTTCCATTTAGCAATTAAACCCTCAGTTGTATTTATTTTCATTCAACCTTCGTTTTTCTCTTTGTATTCATTGTTGCGTTAGTTTTTATGGATGAGGTTTTTTAATTCGTGTTTTATGGTTTTGTTAATTTTTTTATTATTATTGTATGTTTTTAAATGTTTTTTTTTAAATTATTTATTTGTTGGTTGTTTTTGTTATTTTATTTGTTTTATTTTCATGTGTAACAATATGTGGGTTTATGTTTTATTTACGTATGTTTTTTTTGGGTTTTTTTTGTTTTCATTGTTTTATTTTAATTTTTTATTTAAATGGTTTGTTTTATATATATATATATATATATATATATATGATTTTTTATTTCTTTTTATAATTGATTTTTTTTAATAATTTTTTATTTCTGTAAAATAAAGTTAAAAAAAACTTTATTATATATATATATATATATATATATATATATAAAAGATGTAAAAAATGTTTTTAGTAATTTTGAGATAATGTTTAATTGAAAGTTGGAGATCAAAGTTTAAGTATATTTTTAGAATGAACAATAAATTTAGACATTTTAGTCAATTTTTTTGTTAGTGCTATGAATTTTATTGTGAAATTTCAAAGCTAACTTATCCAATTTTTTCTTTCTAATCTTCTAGGTCACAACAAGGTGTGAGAAGGGAGCATACTCATGAATGTTACAATTCTTTATTCATTCGAAATCTAAAATTTTAAAAACGAAGTAAGAATAATTGATCTTAGACCTCAAATTTTAGCTCTTGAAACTCCATTTGTTCTCCTTCTTCACCAATGTCCATTTTCTTATGGATCTTCCTACCAATGGTTAGTGAAAAAGGTGCCTCTTACTGCACCACAAAAAGAAAATTTCCAAGAAAGTAAATGAAATCAAATGTCAAAAATAAAAACTCAAAAACATCTCCAAGCTTGGCTTTATTTTTTTATTCTATCCTACTCTATTTTAAAAAAGAAATTTTTTTTGTCATGTGTAGGAGTATTTCCAATGAAATCATTTATGAATCAAAATCTCTAGTATGCTCACATCTGAATTTGAAAAATACACCTCAATGTACACCAAGATATGACAGATCAACTGTACATTTGGATTTGGTGCTAGGATTTGTTGAAGAATGGAAGAATGTTGTGGTGTAGTCATTGTTTGGAACCAATCTTCATTGTAGTCCTTTCTCTCCAATAAATGTGTGATCATCATTCTAGATCTACTGCCCACAAATGGATTAGTATCGAAAGCTTTTATAGTACAAAAATTGATTGAAATCCATGCATCTTATTTATCATGCTTTACATAAGTAGCTAAAAAGGAATTCTAAATTGAAAGCTAACACCTATGTATACTTCCCTAGAAATGACGCTAAAAATGTTGGTTTATTTAATTATGAGTTAAATTACTTAGTATTAAATTATGAATCCAAGTTCATATACTTGTGAAGTACACTTGCACAATATATGCTTGGAATCAACTTTCAATTTTAAGAGGAAATTAACCTATTTGAAATGATTGTGAAGCTAAGATGAAACCTATTTATGAAGATATCTAAGATGAGTATGCACATATTTCTTTTTTTAGGTATCAAATTTGGAACTTGGAAATCAATATTTTAATCTATGAAATTGAAATAGAAATGCACATGAAAGTAAACTTATTATATTGACATGAAAATAAATCTATTCTAGTGACCTGAAAGTAAACCTATATTATCAACATGAAAGTAAATCTATCTTATTGACATGAAAGTAAATCTATTCTAATGACATGAAAGTAAAGACTTGAAAGTAAATTTAATCTAAAAAGCAGTAAATCCTATTCTAACAAATCATTGAATTCTTAAACTAATAAATTTAAAGGCGACCTATTCTAAAAGCAGTGAGAGATCATTTGAAATTGTCAATGTATGCATTATCAAAGTAGAATCATTCATAAATATATAAAAGCAAACAAATTGAAAAGCAATGAATGTTTAACATGAATTGAAAAACAATAAATATATGAAGCAATAAAGTAAATATTTTTTGTTGTTTTTCGTTTTACTCAAGCACTCGATCTACAAAGGAACATAACTCAAATGAGCAACAAATCATATAATCAAAGGACTTGAAATAAACATTGCATAAAATGAGAAAAAAATAAACTAATCTATCTTGTAAAAATGAAACATTAAAATACACCCCATACTCATCAGGTATCCATCCTTGAGTTTATAAGAGGTGGAAATTTTAAGAAGAAAAACACCATATCTCATCATAAAAGCATAACCATATCAAAGGATTGTATTAACATCAATAATATTCATAAAATCAAGCATAAGCATAGCTTTAGCATTCCCAAACTTAACACACCCTTTGACAGGAGAATACAATCCTACTATGCAAAATCTAAGATAACTAATTCATAAATGTAAATACACAAATCTCTCCTATATCCACAAATATCTCATGTGGTTACAACCATGTGTTAACATCTAGCAACTAGCATCTCTTCATATCCTTCCACCAATATCTCATAGTTTTGATAGGAGACACTTATGAAAACTTCCATGATTCTTTTCCATGAAATGTTCTTGATCAATGATCTCAAATATTCCTTAAATCTTCATGATTTTGAATGGGAAATTCGAATTTGAGACTTAGAGGCCAAATATGACTCTGCTGAAATCTTCAAATATTCCTACACATATCAGAAAACTCATCCAAGTTTTATAGATAAGTGAATACATGTTAATTTTATAATATTTAACTATAAATTCACTCAAAATACTAAAATAAATGTATGGGAAAATAATATTCCTAAACCCATATTTAATCATGAAGATAGTCTTAGTGCATGGTTATGGAGCTACAAAATATGGTAAATAATAAAGAAAAATGAAATAAAAGAGGGTGAAATGGATGACATTTTGGAGACCCAACACATGTGTCAGGAAAGAGTTATACAAGTATTTTCAGTTACAATATTACTCATTCAATGGGTATTACTACACCCACTTTATGAAATAGTTGGAGTAGAGCTAGTGGTAGTTTTTGTTGAGGTCCACTAGGCTCATAAAGTGAAAAATAACGTTAAATGATAGTTACTTTTTTATTACTGACCATCTATTGTATCATTATTTTTGTGTCATAATTAATGGCCTCTACATGAGTCATGATTTTTGACTTGTGGATAGTATGGTGTTGGGTTATCATGACAAAATCATAACTTGGTAGCTAACTAATTCCATCATCATTTTGTTGCTATAGTGGGATCTGTTATCTGTCACAATCAACCTAGATACTCCAAACCATGAAATGATATTATAAAATATTAAAATAACTATAGCAGTTCCATCATTAGAGAAGGTAGGCATGACCTCTAGCCACTTAGTAAAGTAGTCCACAACAACAATGATTTATCCATGTCTTTTTGTTGAGGTAGGCTTATACTACCTAAAATCAATGCCCCTTTTCAGAAAGAGTCTAGCAACAAGCATAGGATGAAGTGGAGTAGGGTATGCATGCATATTTTTAGTAAATATTTGATAGGGATGGAATTTCTAAACCAAAATTTTACAATATTTAAAGATAAAGGGGTAAAAGTAGCTCACATGCAAGATTTTTTGAGCAGTGGAAAACCTAGATAAATGACCACCACATGCTTCAACATGACAATCATTTAGGACTTATTCAACTTATTCATTGGAAATATATCCATTTAATACCAAGTCAACTCCATGGAAATAAAGAGTATCATTGATGATATCATATTGAGTAGCCTGATTGAATATATGCCAATGCTTGTCATGATATAATTTAGGTCTATAGTGTTGAATTTGATGATATAAAAAGATATGTCCATAGCAAGGGCCATATGAGAAAATGAGGAATAGTGACTTATCGAGGAACGAATCATTAACCATAAATTACTTGAGAGTTCAAGGAATATTAGACATTAACACTAAAAATTTCAATGGATTCTTGGATTTTGAATTGGAAAATTCCAAATCAAACACTTGAAGGATGAAAATACATTTAAGTACTATTATGAAACAAACTCCCAAAATATAAGAAAATAGACTCTCAAAAACTTAGAAATCGGCCTCTTTGAGTGGGAAACCTCCTTTACATTACATAAATGAGAAATTTTTGGATGACACAAATGACAAACCCTCCTTTCTATATATAGGAGTCCATGGGGTCACAATATAATCCTAGTCGACCGAACAATAATAATGTAAGGGCACAAAAATAAGAATATGGGGACTACATGGGTACAACAATAACAACAATGGGGCTACACTAACAACAATAAGGGACTACAATAGTAATATAGGGCCCTAACATTCCCCTCTAATGAACTCTTAGCTAAACTGAGAGAAGGGGGGGTGGTGAACCAGTTAGTACATTCATGGATATTTAAAACCTCTTTTCATTCAACTCAATTACACCTTCAGTTCATAAGCAACTTAATACATAATGAATCAACAAACTTAATGTGTGTAGAGCAAGTAATTAAGCAGATTAAAACATAACATCAACACATAATCATCAAGCAAATAGACAACAGATATAAGTGGAAACCCATAATGGAGAAAAACACATCTTATTAATGTTGTGATGCAAAGGCAAGCTCCAACTCCCTCTCACCACTGATTTTATGTAGGATCCAACCTACAGGAGGCTACTACCTTAAATTCTGAAAGCTACAACCTGCAAGGAAGCTCCAACTCCCATCTATTTTCTGCAGGCTACAACCCATAGGAGGCTCCTACGTCAACTAGCTCCAACTGGACATCTATCAAGCTACAACTTGAAACGGAAGCACCAACTCCCATGTATTTTTCTGTAGGATACAACCCACAAGAGGCTCCTACCTCAACCAAATCCAACTGGAAATTTATCAAGCTACTACTTGAAAGGAGACTACAATCCCCTCACTCAACATGAAACTAAAATGCCAATTTGCCTGGATATCAACTCTATTATACTCCTCCACTGCTGCCTCTTCAGCCTTTATAACTACTTCATATCAGCTCTCACTTATTCTTCCACTCTCCAACCTTCTACAAATCTCTTACATTCTTCTTCTCTTTTCAATTCTGTAGCTTTCTAACCTCTTTCGCACTCTTCAATTCTGCTGCACCCTATCTCTCTCTCTTCCTATTTCGTAACCTTCTGCACATGGATATTACTTGTTTTATACATATAACTTCATGAATTTTTGAATTCTCTATGAGAATATGAAGTGAATAGGTATTAATCTTTTCCTTCCACACATCTAATTCCTCATTCTTCATTTCATGATATTACAACAGAAGTAATCATTACAGTACTCATGGAGTTTTTCCTATTACTATGGAGACTTGCCTTTGCATCACTAATAATATAAAAAATTAATACATTTACAGTCACAATCAAATATTTCACTCAGCCCTTTCAGCTTCTTATATTTTCTGTGTGTTGTTCCCCTTCTGTTTGCTGTCCCTTTGTATTTTATGTTTCTGTAGTTATATTTCCAACTACGTTGCAGCATTACTGTCTTAGCCTGACTTGACCCATGCATTTTTTTTTACACCGCCAATGCCTATTGAATATCTTATCTGCAATGTTCTATGCTCTTCTCTACTCCCTTTCTCTGTGTCAGTTTACTTACCTGAGTCTCCATAAGGCCGAAAATATGAGAATATGTAGGGTTAGCCAAATTAACCCCACAATTACCCACTAGATGTAGCATGAAAATGCGATTTTAAACAATACTGTGACTTGTGGGTTATGGCCCACATAAAATCCCTTTTAATGCAATGGATTACAATTTTCGAGTAACATACATATGTTTAGAAATCAAACAACGCATACTTTATAATAGAACACACATAACAGACATCCCTTACATATACGTGAAGCAGGGGTTTTTGGGTCTCACAATACTTGATCAATCACAATACATCACACTTAGATTGCCCACAACTTTTAACATTTAGCAATAAACATATCAACTATCTTGTGCGATATGCGATTGCATCGCATCGCATCCAACATAACTTACCGTGCGAACCTTAAGCGCAAAAAATAAAATCTGCGATGTGTGCTAATGTGCAATGTTGACGCGTGGCTCCTCCCTTTCACCGCATCGCAAATTTCTAACCTTACCGCATTGCAAACAAATTAACATCGATGTGCGCTAATGTGCAGTGCCGACACATGGATCCTCCATTTAACCGCATCACAAACAAATTAACATACCTTGCGATGCCTTAACACTATTCACTAACATTTGTGATGTGCGAACTCACGATTCGTTGTCCATTGTTGATCCTCGTTGGATCCGGTGGTCCACGCTTGTCTCCTTTCCGATCCACTTTGCATCGCAAGTTAAATAACATAACTTTTGAAGTATTAACCATAATCACTATACCCTGTGATATGCGATGTCTTCATGGTAGTGATATGATCTTCCATTGTTGATCTGCGCAAGATCTACGGTACTTGTTGCTTCTTACAAATCTGGTTTCTTTCTGCTATGTGATTAATATGATATTCAATCAAATAGAGGATTGTGTAAGATGTATGGTCCTTATTGTATCTTGCAAATCCAATTGCCTTATGCTATGCGCTTAATGTAATGTTTGATTCAATAGAGGATTCGTGCAAGATCTATGGTCCTCCTTTGTTCTTCTGTTTGTTATTCACTCCAACTTGGTATTATCATGCTTGCTAAACATTCACGACTCTGCCCAACACGTTCACGATTCTACCTTTTCTTTTTTGTTGCCTTTGCTCCTTTTCCGCCTTAACTTCCTTTTTTGCCTTTGCTTATTTGTTGCCTTTGCTCCTTTTCTGCCTTAACTTCCTTTGCCGCCTTTGCTTCTTTGCTGCCTTTTCCTTTTTGCTGCCTTTTCTGCCTCTACTGCCTTTGCCTTTTTTCTAGTTTTGGTGTTGCTCTTTTGTGCTCCTTTGCCATCAATGACAATATTTCCAACAATCTCCCCCTTTGGCATTGAGGGAAACACATTCACCAATACTCCAATGCTTCCTCCGAGACTTCCTCCCCCTTTCATTCTGAGAAGTGCCTTTCTTCGTCTGCTTGATTTTAGAAAAGCCTTTCTTCTTCTGCTTGCTTTTCCTCCCCCTTTGACATCAATGGAATAGGGTTTCACATTTCCCAGTGTAGTTTCTATCTTTGCATTACTTCTCTTTGAGTTGTGTATAGGCCTTGTTCTTCTGACTTTATACTTTGCTGCTCCAGGATGGTGTATAATAGTTGTTGGGAGAACATTGAGATTGCATGAATGGAGGGCATGTCACCTTAGAATTTTCTGTACGTATGTCCCTTACTGCTTGATAGACGTGATATGTGCTAGAATTTTGAAGATATAATCACTACAAGCCAAAAGTTCTTGAAGCTGATGTGAGCAATGAATCAACCTAGAACTTACAACTTATTATAAGATTAACAATATATTTCAATCTAAGAGACCAAATGACTTTAATACTGTACAGAGTATTTTCAAAACCCTTGAGGCTAGATACATTCAATGCATTGGTCAGTCTCACTTATCAAATATGAAATTTTATTTATGACATAAGGGGGTATGTATGTCAATAATCAACCTCTATGTGATGGTGAAATACCAAATTCCTTTCTGCTGAAGTAGGCTTTAGATGAATCAATAAAAGACTCTTGAGCTTCAAACAATAAGATTAACACAACTAGTCCTTCATACTTTAGATACTTTAACTATTCTATCATAATGATCTTCAACAAAACATCTTCAAGTTGTTTAATTGAAATCTCAAAAAACAAATTTCACACAGTTTTATGAATGATCTTAAGAAAGAGGCCTTGAAGATATATCTATACTTACTTGAGGAAGGTATGCAGTTATATCTAGAAATAGATATTGCTTCAATGCTCAATATAATACTTCGAATGTAAATGAGATAATGATCTTTTAGCACATTTATTGACCTTTTCATGCTTTAATAATGCAGCTCGACATTCTCCAATATTTACAATCATAAAATACTTTGCAATAATCAGAGCAACTAGATCTTAATCCACATATACTTTAATGCTGATAACGTCGAGAATACTACCTTGATGTACTTTTCCCATAATACTCTGATCCTGAGGACCTGTACCATACCATTGCTCCACTGATAACACTTGGTATTCTTCTAATAGGCAGGCTGCTTGTTCCAAATACCAACTGATAATAATTTGATAATCCATGGAGTAGTTTCACTTCATCTCACACATACACCCATAGTTAAGACAACTTTCATAGTTTCTACTATTAAGCTCTCCATTGTTCTCAACGGCAATCATCAATATACTGAATCTGATCCTGGCTTCATTAGAGTTTTGCTTATTCTATAATTTTGTTTTAAAATAATTTCACTGCATATTCCTTTCTAGGACTGCTCCAAAATCATTGCTACTCTATATACAATTCAACTGTTCTAACATAATGATCTTCAGGAAGACATCTTCAATTTATTTACTTGGAATCTAAAAGGGAAGATGAATCATATTTCTATTACTCATTTAATTTCTTTCCTCCAAGGGACCTTCTATTGATGAATGATGTAACGATATAATGATGATAAACATTTCCCTTACTCATCCTTCTTATCTTTTTTTCATTTTTAACTCTTGCAGTGTGATGCACAGTGTGATCATCCTCTATAGATATTTCCAGTTCTATAGCTCGAAACATATTTTTTGTGATTTTAACCATTCATCACTTAGTGTGTTGTTGTCTTCTTAGCTTACATGTTCATGGCTGATGTTCCCTCTACCATCATGGCTTCTTGATGCCTTCTCTCCTTCCATTAACCTGTTGGCTATTGAATCCTTCGGGTATCCTTATTCCTCTATAGTTCTCTAACAGAATAATTTCCCTTTCCATTTCTAAAATTTTAGTTGTTCTTATTCCAAGTATCTCTTCTTAGACTACTTTTATGGGGACTATTTATGAGTCGCTCTCCCTCTGGGGTGTTTCTTCTTATCTATTTATGGTTGGATCTTTGCGTTGCCTCCTAGAGCAGCTCCCCTTGAGAATATGATGGATTCATTATGTTATTGAAGTAGCAGGCTCCCCATTTCTCTTTTCCTTCCATACTTTATTGGGGTTATTCATAATGCATGCACTTCTTTTTTATTCACAGTTTTGTCTGATTTGATTTGATTCCATCATCTGTCTAGAGTTATTTAATGTATATGGATGATTATAGTCTTTTTCTTTGTGACCAAGCTTGTGGCATGAATAACATCTTATTTTACCTAAGTAAGGTTGAGTTGTTGTATGACATTTTTTCCCCTTTTTCAACACAATTTACGTTCAACTGATTTATGTCCAAATTCATTGCATGAAAAACACTAGCCATGGGAACGATTAGTGTACCTGGTGAAAGGTCGTCCTCTCCATTTGTTTGCTTGAGGTAGTATTTCCATTTTCTTCATCTTTTTCTGGTTGGACTGGATTTGCTTTGTCTTACAGTATGTCACAATATGTCCAGGTTTGTGGCAGGAAAAACAAGTGATACTTCTCATATGAGGAAAAAACCTCCTTTGACAACTTCTGAATTTATTCAATTCATATTCAGGAGTGTATGAGCCTTTTGCAGCTGACTGTTTCTTCATTTCATTCTTTTTCATTTGAGGTTGCTGCTTGTTTTTGTTTGCTTCATTACCCATCAAGGTCTTGTTGGCTTCTAATTCTTTGGATCTCTTTTGGGTTGCTTCATCATCTTTCTCAATGTCTGCCTTCTCTGAGTTTTCTATGGAGGTAATCTCATCCCCGAGCTGCTTACACAACCTTCTCCTTTCTTCTATTAGTCTTCTAGCTACAATACTCTCAGATTGTTATCATTTTATTTTATTACAGCTTTCACAAAAGTGATATTCTTGTTATCTTCAACCTTGGACTTGTTTTTTTCTCCTTCATAGCCTGTCCTAGTCTTCATAAGAGGAGATATTTGAGCATTTAGTATTTTTTCAAACTATTCAGAGCTTTTCATCCATGGAGTATTCATAGATAATTCCCTTTGGGCCTTTTCTAATTTCTTTCTCAGGCATACTACTTCTTCTTCCAAATTCTCTTGCTCTTGATTTTTATCCTTTATTTGCACCTTCTTAGCTTCTTCAAGTTCTACTTTCAACTGAATGAGGTTTTCCGAACTTGGCTTTTCCTTTACATATTTCAGGAGAATGTATTTCTCTTCTACACTTGAGTTTAAGTCTATCTATTTCCTCGAGGGCACTAATTAGCTCCCCCTCAAGATCTACATCACCTTCTTCCTCATCTTCCAGAGGGTATCCTTCAAGCTCTTCCTTGGCCATCAACACAAATTTAGAGGCTCCTTCTTCATTTGAGGATTCATCTGAGCTTTCATATGCATTACTATCTTGCTGAGCATAAAATGATTTTCTATTAAATCTCTTCCCTTTCTGCCAGTTATTTATTTTGGTTTTCTTTATCTCTTATGGATGGTTCTCTTCTCTCTTATGGGGGAATTTTGAAGCATAGTGCCCCACTCTTCTACAATAAAAGAAATTAAATGTAAGTTTACCTTTGTACTTACCTGTGCCTCTATCCAATATTCTGATGAATTTGGCCTCTTATTCATCTAAGCATGAGCATGTATCTTCCTTCTCTTTTATGCACTTGTCTACCTTAAAGGCTACCTTTCTCACATTTGACTTCCACTTTGGAATTCACATCTCATAAGTTGTCGGTCTTCCAAGTAATTGGTTCATGGTCAAGATTTCCCAGTTTGGTGTTTATTCTATGGAAGAAACCTTAAGGTTAAACTTGGATGGTAAATATCTCAATATATTTTTCACTATCACGCATTACTTAATGGTTTCTCCTAGAGCTATCATGTTATTTACAACTTCCGCAACCTTTAAGAAGAAACTGGCTACATCTTCATCTTCATTCATTTTTAAATTTTCAAACTCAGTTCTACAGGCTTGTAGTTTGGCTATCTTCACCTTTTTATCTCCCTCATGGATATTTTTCTAAGGTATCCCACATATATTTGGTAGTATAACTTGTGCATTAATTTGATAAATTCTGACTCACACATACCACTCAAGAGTGCATTCATTGCTTTTGAATTAGCTATGAAATCTTGTTTTGCTTGTTTCTCTGTGTCAGTATCCTTTGGTGCATATTTTACTTCTATTGCAATCCAAACTTCTAATCCAAGAGACATCAAACAGGCTTTCATTCTTATTTTCCAGAAGTTATAGTTTGTGCCAGTAAACAATGGGGCTTTATTTGTTGAGCGTCCTTCTATACTAGCCATTTTGGGGACCTAGGATCTCCTTCCAGTTGTTAAATTGATACAGAAGGAACAACTCTAATACCAATCGATGAACTCTTAGATAAAATGAGGGGGGGGGTGAATCAGTTTATTACATTCATGGAAATTTAAAATAATAAAATCTCTTTTCATTCAACTCAATTACACCTTCAGTTCATAAGAAGCTTAATACATAATGAATCAACAAAATTAATGTGTGTAGAGCAAGTAATTAAGTAGATTAAAACATCATTTCAACACATAATCATCAAGCACATAGACAACAGATATAAGTGGAAACACATAAGGGAGAAAAACACATCTTATTATTGTTGTGATGCAAAGGCAAGCTCCAACTCCCTCTCACCACTGATTTTCTGTAGGCTCCAACCTACAAGATGATACTACCTCAAATTATGCAAGCTACAACTTGAAAGGAAGCTCCAACTCTCATCTATTTTCTGCAGGCTACAACTCACATGAGGCTCCTACCTCAACCAGCTCCAACTAGACATCTATCAAGCTACAACTTGAAACGAAAGCACCAACTCCCATGTATTTTTCTGTAGGACACAACCCACAAGAGGCTCCTACCTCAACCAACTCCAATTGGAAATTTATCAAGCTACTACTTGAAAGGAGACTACAATCCCCTCACTCAACATGAAACTAAAATGCTGATTTACCTAGATATCAACTCTATTATACTCCTTCTCCACTGCTGCCTCTTCAACCTTTATAACTACTTCATATCAGCTCTCTCTTAGTCTTCCACTCTCCAACCTTCTGCAACTCTCTTACGTTCTTCTTCTCTTTTCAATTTTGTAGCTTTTTAACCTCTTCCGCACTCTTCAATTCTTCTACACCCTCTTTCCCTCTTCTCGTTTCATAACCTTCTACACATGGATATTACCTGTTTTATACATATAACTTCATGAATTTTTGCATTCTCTATGGGAATATGAAGTGAATAGGCATGAATCTTTTCCTTCCACCCATCTGATTCCTCATTCTTCATTTTAGGATATTACATCAAAAGTAATCATTACAGTACTCATGGATTTTTTCCTATGGATACGAAGGCTTGCCTTTGCATCACAAACAATATAAAATAATTAATACATTTACAGTTACAATCAAATATTTCACTCAGCCCTTTCAGCTTCTTAGATTGCTGTGTTTTTTTCATCTTTTGTTTGTTGTCCCTTTGTCTTTTATGTTTCTACAGTTATATTTCCAATTGCGTTGCAGCATTACTATCTTAGCCCGACTTGACCCATGCCTTTTTTTTACACCGCCTAAGCCTATTGAATATCTTACCTGTAGCGTTCTATGCTCTTCTTTGCTCCTTTTCTCTATGTCGGGATACTTACCCAAGTCTCCATAAGGAAAAAAATATCAAAATATGCAGGGTTAGCTGAATTAACCCCACAATTACCCACTAGATGAAACAAAAAATTGCGATTTTAAACAATAGTGTGACATGTGGGTTATGGCCCACATAAACTCCCTTTTAATGCAACAGATTACAATTTTTGAGTTTTATTAACATACATAAGTTTGGAAATAAAAGAACACATATTTTATAATAAAACACACATAACATACATCCCTTACATATACACAGAGCAGGGGTTTTCGGGTCCCACAATACTTGACCAATCACAATACATCGCACTTTGCTTGCCCGCAAATTTTAATGTTTAGCAATAAACGTATCTCCTATCTTGTGCGATATGTGATCACATTGCATCACATCCAACATAACTTACTGTGTGAACGTTAATTTCAAAACATAAAATCTATGATGTGTACTAATGTGTAGTGCCGACATGTGGCTCCTCCCTTTCACCGCATCACAACTTTCTAACCTTATTGCATCACAAAAAAATTAACATCGATGTGTGCTAATGCATAGTGCCGACACATGGCTCCTCCCTTTCACCGCATCGCAAATTTCTAACCTTACCACATCGCAAAGAAATTAACATACCTTGCTAAGCCTTAGCGCTATCCGCTAAAATTTTCAATGTGCGAACTTGCAATTCACCATCCGTCGTTGATCTTCGTTGGATCTGATGGTCCACATTTGTCTCCTTGTCGATCCAATTTTCATTGCAAGTTAAATAACTTAACTTGCGAAGTCTTAATTGTGATCACTATACCTTGAGATATGCGATGAATTCATGGTTGCGATATGATCTTCCACCGTTGATCTGCAAAGATCGACAGTCCTCGTTGCTACTTGCAAATTTGATTTCTTTCTGCTATGTGATTAATATGATATTCAATCAAATAGAGGATTGTGTAAGATCTATGGTCCTCTATGTGTCTTGAAAATCCGATTGCCTTCTGTTGTGCGCTTAATGCAATGTTTGATTCAACAGAGGATTCGTGCAAGATATACAGTCCTCCTTTGTTCTTATGTTTTTTATTCACTATGACTTGGGATTCTCACGCTTTTTTCAAATTCACAACTCTGCCCAACACGTTCACGATTCAGCCTTTTTTGTTTTTCTTCCTTTTTTCTTTTTTCCTTAACTTCCTTTACTACCTTTTCTTCTTTGTTTCCTTTGTTGCCTTTCCATTTTTTCTTCCTTTGCTACCTTTTCCTTTTTTCTGCCTTTTCTCCTATGCTACCTTAACTGCCTTTGATACCTTTTCTTCTTTGATGCCTCTACTACCTTTGCCTTTTTTCTAGTTCTGGTGCTACTCCTTTGCCATCAATGAAAATATTTCCAACACTCTCTCCTTCAAAAAAGTGTTTTCCTCAATTCTTGAGTAGTTCTAGATGCTTATATATAAAATTATCATCCTCCCATGTGGAATCTTCAATGGGTAAGTTCTTCCACTTGATGAGATACTCTGAAATTGATTGATTTCATAGTTGTTGAGTTCTTGTTTCCATGACCGCTTTAGGTTCTAATATTCTTTTCCCTTCCTCATCAATTCTGGTAATATTGTTTGAATTGGAAGTTTGTCACCAACAACCTTCTTTAATAATGCAACATGGAACACTAGGTGCACTTGGGAAGATGTAGGAAACTCCAATTTGTATGCGATGGTACCAATATTTTTCAAAACCTTGTAAGGACCATATTACTTTGGCAATAATTTATTATCCTTCTTAGCTTTCTTGAGGGAAATTTGTTTGTATGGTTGTAGCCGTAAAAATACCTAGTCGCCTACATCAAAAATTCGCTTGCTGTGATGTTGATCTGCGTGTTGTTCCATTTGATTTTGTGACAAATTTAGGTTATCCTTTAAGTGTTGGAGAAATTTTTGTTGATGCTTGATGTGATCTTCCATTGCTTGAACCTTACAATTTTCTCGTGAAGATGATGTGATGGACAATAGATGATATCCATAAAGTGCGATAAATGGGGTCATTTTTGCTGTAGTGTGGAAGAAAGTGTTATACCACCATTCAGCCAGAGGTAACCAGTTAACCCATTGTGTTAGTTTATCAAATATAAAGCAAATAAGATATCCTTCTGGAAATTTTTTCACTATCTCAGTTTTCCCATTGGATTAAGGATGTTAAGATGAGCTATGAGCTATTTGAGTACCCAAAGAAGAAAATAAGTCCATCCAAAAATTTCCAATGAAAATGGGATCTCTATCGCTTACAATAATCTTTGGGTTTCAATGTAGCTTTTGAATTATTTCCATAAATATAGTAGCAACTATACTCGCTTTAAATGGATGAGATAATTCACAAAAGTGTGCATACTTGGTAAGCCTATCAACTACCACCATGGTAACACTCTTTCCTTCAAACTTAGGTAAACTTGTGATAAAATCCATTGAAACCTCCTCCCAACATTTATTTGGAATGGATAAAGGTTGTAGCAGACCTGAGGTCTTAATTGTCTCAACTTTATTTTGTTAGCAAACCAAACATTCCTCCACAAACTTTTGAATATCATATTTAAAGCCATCCCAAAAAATTTCTTTCTTCGCCCTATGGTAAGTTTTTTAAAATCTTGAGTGTCCTCCTAAGGGAGAGGTGTGCAATTCCAAAATAATATTTTGTTTTAGTTGGGAATTCTTACAAAGATATAAGAAATATTTGTACCATAAGGAATCATTTTCCAACTAAATGTATCAGATGTACTGGGATATTGCTGCAAATTTTGAATGTGTCCATACTTCTTTGTCATTCTTCCATTCCTCCCTTGCTTCGGTTATCCAATCTGGTTGGATAATAGGAATGGCACAAAACAATGCTTCCACATCCTCATCCTTTCTTGAGAATGCATCTGCAACAACATTTAGCTTCTCTTTTTTGGAGATGATTTCATAGTCATAACCCAACATATTTCTGACCCATTTTTGTTGCTCTTCTGAAGATAATCTTTGTTCCAAAAAGTATTTAAGACTATCATGATCAGTTTTTACCTTGAAGAGTCTTCCCATTAAGGAAGGTCATCATTTATCTAGTGCATGTAGTATTTCCAACATTTCCTACTCATAAATAGCTTTATGTAAATACTTTCCTTTTATTTTATGGCTTTCAAAAGCATCGAGTCTACTTTCTTGCATTAAAATAACACCAATTCCATTTCCTGAGGAATCACATTCTGCAATAAAGGTTTTTGTGAAGTATGGAGTAGCTAAGATCAGTATTTGGCACTGGGTATAGGAAGCAATTCAATTCCTTGGATACCTTATAATGAACAAAATTATTGGTACTACTCGAATCAATAAGCACTATTACATTTTTATTCTTGATATGTCTTTCTATCTTGAGAGTTTGAGGAGTGGTAATTCCTACCAATGCATTACAGGATATGGTCGAATTCATTTCTTCTTCCTGTAGGGTTGGTTCTTGGTGTATATACTCTTCTTTTGAAGTTTCTTGTTCCTTTTCTCCCTCCTCTTCACAATCCATGTAAAATAATTTCTTCCCAGCACACTTATGACCTTTAGTGTATTTTCTATCACAACTATAGAAAATACCTTTCGCTATTTTTTCTTCCAATTGTTGTGGTGTCAACCTTGTAGGTTTTGGAAGTCTAGGAGTAGCAACACTTCCATCTTTATAGTTGTGAGTGGTAGGCTTCCTTGTCACCATACTTTTTCTTTAATTTTTTCTTGCCAACCTGAATGCCTTCTCCAATGTATCAGGTTCCCAAAGGTGAACCTCATGTTGGATGTTATCCTTTAGAGTCCCTATGAAGAAAACAATTATATTATCCTTTGGCATATTATTTACCCTTATATTAAATTTTTGGAAGTCCTCAATGTGCTCCATAATTGAACCCTTTTGTTTGAGATTTATCAATTGGCTAAAGAAGGTGTTGCTTTTTGTATCCTCATAATGTGCTATCATTCCCTCCATAAAAATTGACCAAGTGACCAATCGTTTACGAGAATAAATCATTTGATACCATACAAACTGATTTTTTTTCTAAATATAAAGTTGCAATGTGTACCATTTGCGTGTTTTGCGTATTATGGAGCTTAAAGTATTGCTCCATGTCTAGTATCCAAGTTATCAGATCCTTGCCATAAAAATTCCTCATATCTATATTTGGAATATGGTGGGTCTTAAATACAAAATTAGAGTCTATGAAATCATGATTAAATTTTATTTTGCTCTCAACATGAGTTTCCTCTACGATCGTTTCACCATTAGGAAGCTTTTCTTGTAGCAACATTGCCAAGCCTTCCTTCAAACCTTCCATGTATTTCTTAAAATATTCCATGTTGCCTTCTATACCATCCATATTAGCTTGTACACCTCCCTTATTATCTTCCATGCCATTCTTCAAACCATCCATCTTAGCTTCCATGCCTTTCTTCAAACCATCCATGTTTCCTTCTATACCATCCATCTTAGCTTCCATGCCATCCATATTGGCTTCCATGCCATCCATCTTAGCTTCCACGCTGTTCTTCAAACCATCCATATTAGCTTCCATACCTTTCTTGAAACCATCCATATTAGCTTCCATGCCTTTATTCAAACCATCCATTTCATTTTGTGTTACTCTTTACGAGAGCGAAATTTGTTGCACTTGGTATTATAATTTTGATATATCATGTTGCACTTCTTCCTCTTCATGAGTCATAGTAGAGAATTCTGAGGGCTTAATGGGTGTTGAATTATTTTTAGGCTACATTTTAGAACCCAATACTGATATCTATGCTTCAATATACCCTTGGAATCACTTCAAACTAATTTTTCAAACAAGACTTATGCAATTTTTTAAAAAAATACACACCTTTTTCTTTCTTTTTAGGAGTTCGATATTGAAGTGGATGTATCTATGTAATTTTAGATCCCTAAGATTTTATCTTCAGTAATTTATTATCCCTCCGTATTTTCTTTCCAATGCCACAGGTCAAACCTCATTTGGATTCTTCAAGTCAAAGTTATGTACAATCTCCCACAATGACCTAATTATGGAATGGTTGAGTAGATCGAACTTGTATGACGTGCCATGTGTCATTGTTTCCTCCTTCGGATTTGAAATTGATATACATGAAACTAAAGTCTGTGTAATTTCAGCCACTTTTTACATAATTCCAATCTGATGCTCAGAGAGAGAGTTATGACTATTTTCCCAAGGTCACCTCTTTGAGATGAAATTTGGGAGCCTGCAAAAAACCTAACTTCCACTGATCATATTCTTGAAAGTATTATGAACGAATATTTGAAATCGGCCTCTTTGAGGGGGAAACCTCATTTAAATTATATAAATTAACAATTATTGGATGACACAAATGAAAAAATCTCCTTTCTCTACATAGGAGTCCATGGGGTCACAATATAATCCCAGTCGACCTAACAATAATATTGTAAGGGAAAAATAATAACAATATGCAGAATACAGGGGTACAACAATAATAATAAGGGGGCTACACTAAAAAAAATAAGGGAATACACTAGTAATATAGGGCCCTAACAAGTACTTTCCCCTAATGATTTTATGACTAAGGATTTTCTCTACGAGGTTGCAATCTATGATAGTAGTTGTCTTTTGCAAGTGTATGTAATGCCTTAAATTTTGGATAGCATAGAAAACTTCAAAGGACAACTTCACAACATGAGAGAATAAAATATTAGGTCTAAATACATATTTAATAAGGTATTGTATTATATTTTCTCTGTGTTCCTTATCCTATTGGATGAGAACCATATCAATGATCAATTCACATGCCATAAGATAGAGTAAAAAGTATTGAGCAGAGTTTGGAGGGATAAAAGTGAGGTTGACATAAAGGATTTATTCAAAGTATTGAAAGATGATCATTCTTGGTCATCCCACATGAAAATTACACCCTTTTTAAATAATTGCATAAATCATTTTGTTATATCAAAATACTTGGTAGTGAACCTACTTAGAAAGTTTGTCTTCCCTTAACAATTTTGAAGTTGGAGAAGGGTACAATGTGGAGGCAAGTTCATGATTGCTTCAAAATTCAAGGGATCCAACATGATCGTGTAGCTTGACATGTTGAAGTCAAATAGCCTCCAAAAAACCACACAAAATAAACATGTATGTGGGTTCAAATGAATGTTATGAAAGTGGCATTGAATAAAAATTTTCCTTATAGGGGAATGATGATACCCATGCCATTGCAAATGGGTAGTAATGCCATCTAGATATGTCTCCACTATGTGTTTGATGCCATGAGATTCCTATGTCGTGGCCCATTGGAAAGTGGCCCCAAAATTTTGAATACCAAATGGAAACTTATTATAAACAAATGTACCACAAGGATATATGAAAATAGGCTTATGTTGATCTTCTATTTTGATTTGTATTTTTTTATAGCTAAAAATCCATCTAGGAATGAATTTTTTTTACAACTAACACAATTTTAAATGATCTGATTAATCAATGGGGTTAGATAGTTATCCTTTGGATAGGATTTGTTCAAATCCATATAATAATAAAAATTAATTGCACCCTGTGATGCAAGGGCATTAGAGCTTCCAAGTCATCAAGATTTTTGGAGGTAAAGCTCCAATGATCGGAATTTGGATTGGGGCAAAAATTTGCCAGAAATTCAAAATTGCTCAGAATTGTACCAAACCATAATGACCGGATCGAGGCCATCACTAGGAATTCAGTGCACTTCGTTTCACTGAAAATGGAGTCAGTATGAGGAAGTTAGAGCTTGTTGATCGTCATGCCAAACAGGCGAATTAAAAAAAAAACGGTCAAATAAGGTTAAAGGTCAAAATTTTGGAATATTTCTCCAATTTTTACCATTGACACTATGCCAAGTTTTGATTTGTGGTTAGTAATCTAACTGGGTGATTTTTGGTGTTTTTATTGGTTTTGGGAAGGACCCAATGGCACGAGGACACGTGGCTAGCCCAAAGGCCGCCACGTGCCCCCTTCCAAAGTTCAATTTCATGGTCTAAGGTCGAATTATTATTATGAATTTCATGGTCTAAGGTTGAATTATTATTTCGAATATCAAAGTCTGAAGGCCGAATTTATATTACATATCAAAGATTGGGTTATATGATCCAAACTTCGAAATATTTCACATATGGCAAAGTTTGAAGTCTTTGTTATGTCGTAATGTTTAAAACCTTATGATAATTGGTGGAAAAAAATTATACACTGATTTGGGACGAGGTTGGGGCTCGACCCCACGACCTCCCCTGCACCAACATAGTGCAATGCCAATAGACCACACGCTGACTCTTAATAAGCTATTACCACAGATTAACAATTAAGACGAGTTTAATTAACCCTAGCCCCATGTTTAATTGCGTTAATTGCAATGTAAATGCGGTTTAAATAATTGCGCTTAGCGCAGTTAATACGTGCTTATCACCAAGTTAACTTCCCTTAATTTTTAATTAAACTCTAGTTAATATGGCAGAGAATTTGGCGGAGCCCCCAAATTTTACACCACTACCAAAATTGGCGGTCTTAATTGGAGATGTTCTAGATTTGGAGGAGTTTTCTAGGGAAAAAATGAATGAGGCATAACTAGAGCATTTTTCGACCAATTTTGGCTTAGGAAGAGTCATTCCTAGATGATTTTGATGCTCTGAGCGTGATGGTGCAGGTTTCAGACATGCTGGAGCACTTTTGTAAGTGATTTTTCCACTTTGAATATTAAATAAGCCTAGGGCCACCAGTGTTACACCATGTAAGACCAATTTTACCCTAAGTAAAACCGATTTTACCCTAAGTAGAATTTCTTTCTATGAAAGTAACAGTAAACCCACCTTTATTAAGTTGATTTTATAGATACTTAAATTATGAAGAATATTAAATAAATATATACACTAATTTGATTTTCCTCAAAGAATAATTAATTACTTCAAAGATTTAATTAATACTTAGTTATATTTAACCCAAAACAAGGAAATTAATTAGATAAATCATTATTTATCTTATTATTTTCTAAAGAATAATTATTTAAACTTTATTTAAATAATATTCTTTGTTAAATATGACTAAATCACCCTTAAATAATTAAATAAATCATTATTTATTTAATTATTACTCAACCACATCCTTAAAATGATAAATAAATCGTTTATTTATTTATTATTTACAAATAAAATGATTTGACCGAAGTCAAATTCTTTTTCCCTCCAACAAAAATAATAAAATATTCCATAAAAGTTGGATCTTGATTTGGTTAATAATATTTTAACTATGCACCAATAACTAGACTAACTCAATATTTTATTATAAATAGAACGGTTTTTCCATTCATTCATCACCTTTTGTTGCCTAAAGATCACTCTGGATCTATACTTTTGGTCTGACTTTGATCCACCATCATAGTCATATTTTGCTACCATTTTTGTCTAGATTTTCTACACCATCAAGGGAGAGGAATTTTAGATCTGAAGTGCCGAGGACTTACAAGAACCCATCCCATTGAGGAGAATTGGTAACACCCTTCTGTGTTTTCCTCCCAGGTGCCATTAATACAAAATTCATTCAACATATTCTTGTCTTGTCTATTGGATGCATGGAGTAAATCTTGTTTTTTTCTACTGCTTAATGTCTTCTAATGCATAGATCTAGATTTTTGCAGCATTTATCTTGATCAGCTAACTGCAGATATGAGGATATTGGTAGCCATCTTTGCTGTTAGGACTATTTGTTATGCACAACTAAAGTGGTCTTTTTTCGTACGCTTGGAATTAAGATTCATACTAACAACTGGCGACTCCACATAGGTTTACGATTATGACCTCTGTCATTTTTCTAATCTTTGCATATCTAGTTTCTTCAAACTGTAGGATTTCTCTTCAGCCTCTTGTTTTTTATTTTCTTGATGTTTTTTTTAACCTATAAAACCCTAAAATGATAAAAATTATAACTTCCATGTGTTTTCGGACCTATTGCGTAGGTGACGAACATCAGCGGCAGCTGAGATGACAATTTTTTTTTGAAATCTTCCACCGAGAGTGCTAGAAGTGTAAGTCGCACTTTTTGGCACAAAAAATGTGACCTGGACCCTCAGGATGCACCTTTCAGCCCAAAAACTGCGACCTCTGCTAAAAATAGGTCAAAAAATGTGACCTGGAGTTTTTGCGGGAATTTTTATGAAAGTTTTCTGGGTTTGTCTGAGCCTCTGTTCAGGGTTGTCTGACCTCCGTCTCCACCCATTTTGGACCTGTACTTGTTTTATTTTTCTCAACTAAGTGGGAACCTATCCCCCTAGGGCTTTAGTACCCTACACCTCTTATGGAAGAGTTTTTTCTATTGTAGGTTGTCTGAAATTTCAGAGTCTTCAGCCATTTTTCAGATTTGATACCTCACCTTCAAATCCGCTTCAGATCGACTTGTTATCCATCCAAATCACCTCATTTATCTTTGTTTTGGATTTCCTCTAGGATTCACCCTGTTTCCCTCCAGGAGATAGCCTTTCGCCACCTCATTTACAACAATTTTTCCTCTGATTTGTTGTTGTTTTCTGCACCACTTTCCAGCAGATTTGTCCTTTAGATCCCTGTCCCTCCTGACCTTAGATCTATTGGCTTTTTTAGTGTGTTTTGATTAGTTTTTTTACCCACCTACAAGACTACTTGTTGAGAGGCCTACCTCCTCGAGTTTAGATTATTTCATTATTAGTTGTTTATTTACTGTTATTTCAGTTTCATATACTGTTATCTGCAGGTTTATTTTTAGTTGCACAACACACTTTTTCTTTTTCTCTACATATGTCTGGGTTTAAAAATTAAAATTTACACACTTTGCACACACACCCTAAGAAAAAAAGGGCTTGGTTAACACCGCCAAGCAAAGACTCTAAAACATTGAAATTAATTGATCCTGCACCTCTCTGCCCTTGTTTCGACATTGTAATCGGTTAATCCTGCACCTCCCTACCCTTGTCATTCTATTTTTTCTTTGTGCCATGTTTTTGTTGTCATCATTGCACCATCAAGGTTTTTATCCCAGAGACTTCTTGGCCTTCATCCTCAGTTTCTGGTAGGAAGACTTACTCCTCCACGTAGGATTTGAGTTAGTCCGCCACCGAGTCCACACTTCAACTCTTCTTCTGGTCCATTGGGTTCTCCTTCTCGTTCCGCCTTCGGTTCTCCCCCTGTCACCTTCACCATGTCTGGTGCAGGACTTAATGCTGGTGGTAACCCCAGCCCTCATGCTGGGAATACCAGTAGTGGGACCGCAATGGACATTACCCCGGCTACGCCCTTGCTCCCCTTCATGGCAGGCCTCAGCCTTCCCGATTTCAACCAGTTGATAAATAACACTATACACCATGATGCTAGTTCGCCTGCTATGCTGATGAAGCTCCCTTCAGACATCCCAAAGTTTGAAGGCCTTGCTGGAGAAGATCCTACAAATCATGTTCGATCTTTCCACATGTGGTGTTCGTCTAACTCCATTACCGATGACTCTGTCCATCTTCGGTTGTTCCAATGTACACTTACAGGTGAAGCTTCTAAGTGGTATGTTGATCAGGCCCCTTCCTCTCATACCACCATTGTGACCATTTCCCAGGCTTTTTTGTCTTACTTCCAGCTTCCCCTTTGTTATGACACTGGTACCGAACTCTTGACTTCTTTCCGTCAATCGTTTGTGACCCGCCTATCTGACCATGCCCAGGAATAGTAGAAAAGAAACATCCTATGTCAAGCCTCTACCTTCGAAGGCCATGTCTACATGTACTGGTTCCTTATATCTCTTTTGCCACCTATCGGGAAATATGTCGCATCGGAATTTCCTCAAACTGAAGAAACTGCTCTCCAAATTGCGTTAAAATATGACCTGATCTACACTCAATCGAGTTATGTTTATACCATTCTACCTGATCTTCCTAGAACCAGTGGTGCCAATGCACTGGGGGAATCTCACGCCGCCGACAGTATCATTGGAGCTCTCTCTAATCCATACGCTCAACTTCCCATGGGCTATGGCTTTCCTCAGGGGGGGGCCAGCACCTCCTACACTTTTCCCCCTCCCAGTAGCACGTATCCAGGATACGGCATGCTTCCTCTTTTTTCCCAACCTCCAGTTTACCACACTGTTACCCAACCTCCTTATTATTTGTATCCATAGCCTAGTGCTCCAGCTCCTCCAGCATTAGCACCACCTCCTCCCTTGCCTTCTCAACCCCCGCAACATCAGCCACTACCCCCTTAGGGGCAGGTGTATGCACAATAGGGCAAGACTAATCCTTTTCCCTCCAAAAGAAGAGGAAAGCCACTCAGAATCAGTCTTCTCTTGGTAATCCTGGACCTAATCCTCAAAATAATGTTCCTAACACTACTAACCAGCAATAGGGCACCCAGCCCAAGTAAGACAGGCTTGTTCGCACAAACAAGCCTTACACACATGATGTTTCTTGTTGTGGTGTTTATGGTCATTACACACATGATTGTATGATTTTACCACCGATGCAGTAGCTGTGGGAGTCTCAAGCAGCATTGCGAGGACAACAAGCCTCCCCTTCCGTCCCTCCCAGGGCTGCATCTAGTCAACCGGTTGTGCTTACTGATCCTTTCCCTCACCAAGGATTTGTGGCTACCCAACCACCTGAAGGTCAGGTGGCCACTCAACCTCTTCCATCTGGTACCTCCAATTACCAGATTCTCATGATGAACTCTGATCAACCTCCAACCGTGGACATCAATCTTCAGAACCAGTCTCGTCAGTACAACAAGCCTCCCACTATGTATATCCCCGAGCCGCCTCCTTCAGTCTCTATAGAGCCTCTTTCGACACCTAATGGTCCCTTGCAGATCCCTCAGCCTAAGGTCGAGGTTCATACCAAGATCCCTAAGGGATCACTATGACGAAATGCTGCTTCCGGAAAAGTTGCCCATTCGTATAGCATAATAGATGATTTGCCACAATCTCCTGCTACCATTTCAACATTGGAACTCCTCTAGTCATGCCCTTGACAACGAAAAGCTCTACTATCTACCATGGGCACTGTAGATCCTTTCGAAGATCGATTTATTGTCTTTGATGTTGACCAGTTAGAACATCCTCCTCTCCCTGCTTCCGTCGCCTTCCAAATCCCAGTCAAGATCCAGACTGCCAACATTTCCCAGTGCATTATTGATGAGGGGGCATCCACCTGTGTGATGTCCACTTCAGTTTGGAAGCAACTCAAATCACCTGAGTTGGCTCCTTCCACGATCACTCTCTGAGCGTGGGATGGCCACGCCTCCCAGCCCATTGGCTTATTCTGTCAATTTTCCTATTACTCTTGTGGGCAAGGTTGTTTGCATTGACGTAGAAGTCATAGATGCCCCCTTAGATTACAACATTCTATTGGGTCATAGCTACACTTGTGTGATGTCTGTTGTCCCTTTTCCAGTCCACCGCAAGATTTCTTTCCATTATAATGAAAAGATAGTCACCATTGACCAGTTGACATATTACGAACCGAAGTCTCAAACCTCCCCTGAGTCCAGCATCTCTTTGATGGCCAACAAGCAAACCATCGATTCTTTGACTACTGTCTCACCCAGAGTCTACAAATATTCCTCATTTCTTGGTACATTCCCTGGTATTCCTCCTCCTATCTCTGATCCCATCTCAATGAATGTTTGCATGATGAAATCGTCTCAGGCTACTCTCAAGTGGCTCGCCTCGGCTAGTCAGCAGCCTCCTCGCCCTCCGAAGCCTACTCCTAGCCCTTCAATTCAGTTTTCTAGACCTCCTCCTCCTGGCCCTTCAGCTGGTATCCATGAGCCTCTCTACCCTCCTGGAACAGTTCCTCTAGGCCTTAACCATTTAGGAGTTGTCTTGCCTGGCCATTACCCCTTCGGTCAAATACCGTTCCTAGCTCCCCCACCAGGAGTTTATACGGCACTTATCCTGTCCACCCTATTTCTTCCTAACCTGACCCTTGGGATTCCCGTCTGGTACCTTGATCCTCCAGCTGCTACCCCACATGGTCAGCCCAAACCTTATCTTGCTTTGACCCTGGTTCAACTAGTCCCCATGACTTCTCCCATTGCAACAGTGCCTCAACCACCTTAACAGGAACCACCTCCTGTTGTGACCGCTTCGGGTAAGAAGGGAAAAGCTAGCAAGAGGGCCTCTAAGGACAATGCTGCCTGGACAGACCCTGCACCTCCCCCACCCGCAAAGCCCTGTGCTTTGTGTGATGTCATTGGCCATGCCACCAATAGTTGTCCTGAACTTCCTCGTATCAAGCCCATGGTTAATGTTGTGTTCCCTGAGTCTACAGTCCCTGAAGCCTATTTTTCTTCCTCAACTACAACCAAGAATCCTAAAACTATTCACACCAACCAACCTTGTGCTTTGTGTGAACTCCATGGCCATTATTTCCACCATTTTTCCTGCCTTACGCATTATCGCACATTTTTAGAGGTAGTTTGGGAGTACGAGATTGAATAGAACCAATCCGCCTCTCCCGTACTTGCACAGTATGCTATAGGCCAGACTGAGGATTTACCCACTCCTATTGACATTCCCCCTCTTTATGTTGAGATAACGGAACCTGAAGCCACCATCCTCTACCTATCATCATCCATGAGACCCTCGGTGGAAGCTCCCTCTAAATCTTCCCCTGTTGTTTCACTTGACCTCCCTTCAGCAATCACCCTGGGCTCAACATCAATAGATCCCTTATCTACTTGTTCTTACATCATCCCCTGTGATGATGCACATGTGAACCTTTCTTCTCATGATGATGGGTTAGGTAGCTTCGCCGCGTCATGTGGTCTCCCTTCCTCTAGTCACTCCATCTTCTATTGTGATGATGACATCATGGAAGCCATGTCCACCCTGACTTCATCTTTCCCGCCCATAAGTGGGATGGCACCATCTGTGCCTATGGTGACTTTTACGGCCTAAGCACAAGCTACACCTCCGGTAGCTCCCACACTCCACCTCACCATCGACGTGTGAGTAGTAGACATCCTACCCAGATCACTCTCTCCCGCAGAGTGTGTTCGATTTCTACTTTGTGCTCAGGTTACTATATTTTTCCATAATCCTCCCATTTATTGTCTTGTGGCACCTTTCAGATGGACCTACCATCCACACCTTATATTGGTTTCACTGATGGTGCAAGTCGCTACTCCAAAAATCTAGCCTCGGCAGGTTGGGCCATTTTTACCCCCTTGCATTTGCTTGTTCTCTCGAACGGTGTATGCATTGGTACTGCTGCGAATAATTAGGCCGAATATGATGTAGTGTGAGCTTTATTAGCCGATGCCCTTTCACATCGCATCCTCCACCTTCATGTTCGTTTAGATTCCCTGCTTCTTGTCATGCAATTGAATGGTGTCTATCATGTGCATAATCCTATCCTTTTTAGAAGATATTTACGAGTGAAGCTGTTGATGCATGAATTTGTAATCATTACATTCAATCATGTACCTAGAGCACAAAAGCACTATGTAGATAGCATTGCAAACCATATTCTATATTGGCATTTAGCACACGCATTTAACACAAGACAATAACATAAAAATACCAAAATGATGCATATCCATAATATGTGTCGTATAAAATGTTTTAGAGTCCATCCACTCTGATACATATGACATGCCCATAGCATGTTACAAAACTAAAAATAGGGGGCACCACCTGCCCCTACACCTAATCACTATCAAGAGGATCCTGAGCCAATGGCTCTGCTCCTGCAGCTTGTAGATCACGCATACCTTGTCCGACCATCGCCATGCGCCGCATGACCCCTCGCCACTTCGAGGTAGACCAATACGTGGCTATATGTACTTTTCATCCAAGTCTTGCCAATCGCGCTCTGAAACACTGGTCAGAAGCCTCTCACATCTATGATGGATGTCCTTAAGGAGGGATACTGAATCCTCATTTTGTGGCACTCTCGATCCACTAGGTCCTGTGGTCCCTGATACTGCAGGTCATCCCATATACCTGGACGGTTTTACCGGTGCTATATCTGCATACCAAAAGTGAAAGAATCGGTACCACATACAATATTCTAGAACTTTACATGCACATAAAATATTAGCAATTTGTCACTTACCATCGATCCCCCATATTCGACCAAGCGACAGTGGCAGATCCGGGTCCCCACAATAACTCATCCCATTATAGGGATAGTCGTCTATATACAATGGCATCTGATCCCAATGAACAAAGAACTCGGTTTAGAACACCCGTCCAACCACCCCACCTCCTCCTCTGCATAGTAGTCGCCCCCACCGATGCATCCTAGGCTCTCTCGGGCCCCCATCTTGGAGCTGTATGTGAGGTCGAAGTGTTGGGATCTTCTCAAAGAAGAACGAGCACAAAACTACACCATATGCACAGTCATGGTTCACTTACCGTTTGTGTAGCGACAACTATCATTTCAATTACGATAGCATCATCTCGGCCCACCCATAGCAGGTCCCACTCAAAACACTCTCCACAAGCATCATTTTCCCTCCAGTGATGTGGTGGAGTGCCTGGTTGCCCAGGATCTGCAGCACTGCTGTTGCCACAGCACGCGTCTCTAACCTCTCCAAATCCCTGATGGGTATTCGAGTCCCCTTGACTTGGAGACCTGGTAAACAATCACACTCTACAAACTCTATGATATTCCACCCCCGCGGTAACACTGGTTGAGTATTCCCTACAATCCCAAGTGGCGGGAGACCAGTCAGGAAATATATATCCTGGACTGTCAACTCGGTCCGGTGCCCCTGAACTATAAATACCTCATGGTACAGATCCTAATAGCTGACAATCCAGGCCAATAAGGGCTCTCCATCTCTCATCAACGGGCTCTCCACAAACTTTAGAACCCCAAACCTGGCCAATGCACTACAGACACCTTGATCCTCCCAGATCTCCGACCGTAATGTGCCCAGGTCTGTCTCTCTCTAGTTGATCCGTAATTCTGTCATATCTACACAAAACCATCACATTTGTCAGTGTACAGATAAGAAAGACTGTATCTCAACATAAAAACCCAGTGCTTTGCCAAAAAATAGCACAGAAAAACCCCTCCCTGGCAGGTTGCACTTTTCAGGCCCAAACCTGGGACAGGTCGCAGTTTTTTGGTCAAAACCTGCTACCGAGGTCACAATTTTTGCCCCAAAAAGTGCGACCCGACTGTGAAGAGGAGCAGGGGTCTGTTCCTTAGCCCTGGGGACCTAATCTGAACTTTCAATCCACTAAAAAGAAAGAGTAAAGTTAGGCCTCTTACCTGCAACTGACGGATTTCGATTCCAATGGTCGGTTTGTCTGCTATGATCACCGCAAGATTTAGGGCCTTCTCTCCTCTCTACATTCACCACAGCTACATATGAAAATGAGTGAATTTGGAGGGAAAATGCCTTATTAAAAGAGAAACCCCTGATTTTTATTTCGCCTGCTGCGGCCAAACCATAGCTCAGTTTTCCAAACCGTCTGTACCGTTGGAAAGCTCTCACCAAGCCCTCAAATGGCTATTTGTTAGTTTTTTGTGATTTGATACTTCACTGGGACACATTTTTTCCAAGAAAGGTCCCTTCACCACTCCTTAAAATCAAATTTCTTCACCTGCCACACTTGTACTTGGGGGCACCCCTTTACCTTCATACTTGTCCATGCTTGTGTCGATCTTTGTTGTGAGTAACCATCATGTACTCATGTTTTTATGATCCCCATTGGACCTTTTTTCTGTGTGGCAGCACCATCGAGTCACCCTTGTTTAGAGAATTTGAGTTGAATCATCATTGCATTCATGGTGTCTATCCCAAGTCCCTTTGTACCCCGTTTTAGTCCTCCATCCTTCATTGCTTGGTTCCTCTCTTGTGTAGCACATTATGGCCTTCAGTACCACTATCCCCTATCCCTCATGATATTGTGTCAGTTGCTGCCAGGTCATCCATGCCATTTATGCTCTAACAAGGGAAGTCATCCGTTTACTACTCAGTACCCCCCATTTCATCATCATCCTTGGTGTTAGTCTGTTAGTCGCTCTACTATTTTCTCTCGTGCCTTAGTTGAGGATCCATTATTGCCTCACCTATGGCTGACCTCCTTCTGTCGACATTAGCTCATTCATTCCAGAAGACAGGTCTCGAGGGTAGTGTACCTTAGTTCTAGCTTCCACTCTTATTCGGTGCCTTGGATCAGGCAAAGGGACTCCTTATTGCCCTTTGACTTGATTTTTTCTCAGCTCCATCTCCTTTCAGCATGATCGAGATTCGTATATTTGATGGTCTAGTGATGCAGAAACTGATATAAGTGATTCCCGGGTGTGTGTGAGATGTCTTAGCCCTCATGAGGGGGTGGCCCTATAGGTGGCCCCCACATGCCTGGATGACCTCTTCCTTTCAGCCTTCAATGTAGCTCCATAGATTTGATGATGTCAGCCTCAGCCACTTGCAACGCCTTTTTGACTGCATGTATCTGTCAGATTTTCAGAGCCCTTTCCTATTTACAGGGGCATCTGGGTTGTATTTATATCTCATGTACTCATATATTATTGTACAAGTCCTGGCTGTTATCCCAGGCACAATATGTATGTGGGATTCATTATCATGTTGTTTACTTGGCTCATGTTTATGCCAGCATGTACTATATTGTTCAGTCCCTTGTTTATTATATGCCTTATTCTTTGTACTTTGTCTCGGCGAGCATAGGTATGCCCCCCCTACCACCTATAGCACAGGTAGTCACTCATAAAAGGGACTTGTTGCACCTGTAAGTCTCGCCTCCTTAGGGTCTAGTCCTTCCATCACTTTGGTCTACCTTATACTTCTCTCTCTTTGACTTCCCCTTCGGTGTCTAGTGATTGAGTTCTTACAATGTACTTCGGTCATATGATTAGCTCCTAACGCTTGCATGCTGGGGGGAAATATGTTACACCATTTTTTGGTCATCTAACCTATTATCATTAGATGGAACCAAGTACACCATGTAAGACCAATTTTACCCTAAATAAAATTGCTTTCACTATGAATATAACTTAGTAAGCCACCTTTATTAAGTTGTTTATGGTCTAAACAGGAAACCCCATGAGGAAATATTAGATAAATCTACATTTGTTTGATTTTCCTCAAGGAATAATTAGTTAAACAACAGTTTAATTAATATTCCTGGTTATATTTAACGCAAAACAAGGAAATTAATTAGATAAATCATTATTTATCTTATTATTTTCTAAAGAATAATTATTTAAACTTTATTTAAATAATATTCTTTGTTATATATGACTAAATCACCCTCAAATAATTAAATAAATCATTATTTATTTAATTATTACTCAACCACATCCTTAAAATGATAAATAAATCATTTATTTATTTATTATTTACAAATAAAAGGATTTGACCGAAGTCAAATTCTTTTTTCCTCCAACAAAAATAATAAAATATTCCATAAAAGTTGGATCTTGATTTGGTTAATAATATTTTAACTATGCACCAATATCTAGACTAACTCAATATTTTGTTATAAATAGAACGGTTTTTCCATTCATTCATCACCTTTTGTTTCCTAAAGACCACTCTGGATCTATACTTTTGGTTTGACTTTGATCCACCATCATAGTCATATTTTGCTACCATTTTTGTTTGGATTTTCTACACCATCAAGGGAGACGAATTTTAGATCTGAAGTGCTGAGGACTTACAAGAACCCATCCCATTGAGGAGAATTGGTAACATCGTTCTGTGTTTTCCTCCCAGGTGCCATTAATACAAAATTCATTCAACATATTCTTGTCTTGTCTATTAGATGCATGGAGTAAATCTTGTTTTTTTTCTACTGCTTAATGTCTTCTAATGCATAGATCTAGATTTTTGTAGCATTTATCTTGATCACCTGACTGCAGATCTGAGGATATTGGCAGCCATCTTTGCTGTTAGGACTGTTTTTTATGCACAACTAAAGTGGTATTTTTTCATACTCTTGGAATTAAGATTCATACTAACAACCAGAAGAAGAGGTTATGCTTAGAACAACTGAAGGCAATTTTCAGAGCTTGAAGAGTCTATTTTGAGGTTTTTGGGTCTTTTGAGTCTAATGGAGTAGGTTTCAAAGCCATTGGAGCAGGTTGGTGCATGAAATTATAGAATTTACCATGAATCCAAAGAGGTTCTAGCTATTTGAAGCACGTCCATGGAGATGTATCCCAGGAGGGGTGAAATCCATTATCAGCTATTGTGTAATGTGTTTGCTTTGTTTTATTTATCTACAATGTACTTGTTGTACATGTGTTTTTAACAGTTAATTAATTCATGAATTGCTCATAAAAGACAAAAAACTTGACACATAAACCATTTCACAACTTGCTAATTGGAGACGATCCTAAACACATTTATTTAATACTGATGAGGGAGCTAGTACAAAAAAAACTAGTTTTCCCATATTCAGATCAAGTTGGTATCAGAGCATAGTTTAGCTTATTTTAGCCATGAGATGGTTTTCCAAAGTTAGCCAGAAAATTAACCATTGGTTTTGCATTTGTGCAAGGAAAATTTAACTGTGTGCAAGTTTATGTGTGTGAAGAGAAGGTCAATATTGAGAGCTCAGTTCTCAAATCACAACAAAGAGGATTTTTATGCATTACAAGTGTGATGGCAGCTTCATCAAGCATTGTTTCTAGTCAATATTCCATGGAAAAAATATTTGATAAAGAGATGTTGTAGAAGCTCTACATCATGAATGATATGGTGCAAGAGATGTATGAAGATAATATGGAGAACATTATACTTCAAGAGCAGTTGATTTCCATGAAGGAGGAGAAGCAAGAGATTCTTGAAAAGATGCATGAGATGGAGACTCGGCTCCATATTGCAAATTAAAACTTAGCAAAGATGCATGAGACGGAGGCTCAAATCCATGATGCCAAAAAAACGTTAGCCAAGTATGAGCTTCAAAAAGAAGTATGAAATTCAAGTTTATATTCAATTTCTACTCAAGATGAATGTGTAGGTTCTTTTGAAAGACAATCTAGAGGAATATGGTCCAAATTATTGATGAAAATGGGCTATGAAGGTAAAGGATTGGGAAAACATGCACACGACATAGTTGAGACAATTATTGTTGAGGAAAGGCCTAGGTATTTGGGTCTTGATTATGGAAAACATGATGGAGAATGATCCAAAGACAAGGAGGCACATGAAGGTGTTCCAAGAAGGACTTTCATTACATGTTCATTACCCTAAGCTTGTGAAGTTTTTGTTCATGAGGAATGAAAATTTTTTACACCCACTTTGCAAGAAGATGCTGATAAGAATGCAACTAATGAGAATGGGAAACAAGATGATGTTGAAAGCTATAAAATAATTTCATTGTTGGTATTCCAAAGAGAGCCACTAACTCATCAAATTCACCTCCTCAAGAAGGCAACAAAGGTGAATGTGCAAGGTATAAATTTTCCTTTAATCAAGTTGCTTTCGATTATGATAAACATGGTAAAAATTAACATAAATTTGGAGAAAATTCTCATGTTCCTTTTGTGGTTTGAATAACCATAATGTTTCAAGATGTTGGAAGAAGATAGCCATGCCTAGGAAGCTTTCAAAACAAAGGAGACAGGAAGCCAAAGGTCCATTGGACAAGGAAAACCATGTTGAAAAGAAGATGCAATTATTTGTCACTCATTTCCATAAGTAAGTTCATATTGTAGACAAATATTGGAATTTGTATCCAACAAGTCATCCACGACATTTGAAGAAGGTGGAGAGAGATTTTGGAAAGAATGGAAAATAGGATTCCATAATTGATGTGGGTTAGGATGATTCACATGCTGAAGTGCAACTGAAAGGAGAACCATTGAAATGTTTTGGTAAGACATGGTTAGATTTCTTATCCAATTAAGGCCTTGCATGTCTTTTGATGATTGATGCATTTATTTTCCAATTGAATGAATTTTACATGTTTACGCTAGGAAGTTGTTTGAAAGGGAGACAAATCGTCAAGTTATTGTAAAAAACATGAGCAATAATTTTGTTTGACTTGAGAGTCAGTTTCTTGAAAAGGCATGTTTTGTCGACTTGTGTTTGGTCGATGGTTTGTACATCAAGATGTAAGAATACATGGCGATGTTCACATGATGTGACATTTGTTGCTTTGAAGGAGAAAAAGGATGTGTCGTCAACTTATGTTTCTTGCATTTTGTGTTTTTCAGATTGATGGTTGTGTTTGTGACAAGATGTTGCAAGATTTTTGGAAGGTCCACTCTTGAGCGAGAGGCTCATGATTAGCCTTCATTCCCAAATCATGGCATGAGCAACATGTCAACAATGGAGGATGATGGACAAGAGGGCCAATATGCCAAAAATATTGCAGCCATTGTAGACCATTTGATGTGTTGACACGAAGAAGCGAAAGAGGTGGTGAATGCATTCTTCCAAATGTGGATTTTGGAACCATAGAGGTAAAAGAGTGGTCATTTATTTTCCTATTATTACTGATGTTGGAACTCATTGTTGCAGTTCACTCAGATGAGATTAACTTGGAAAAGTGGTTTCCATGGAGAAGCTTGCATCAAATGGATGTTTTTGCAAAGGAGGAACAATATTCTCAGTAGGAAGGCCATTATTTAGATTTCCAAGCATCGAGGGATCGCTTTGGTACAACAAAGTTTTTTATCACTTAGCGAGCAGCCAAAAAGTGTTGGATTGGGTTAGCAACAAAAGGGAGGACATTGGTTGAGGTGTTAAGCCATTTGTAAGGCAAGGCATGTCAGTGAACCCAAGTGGTTGTCATGGCGATTTTTTCGAGTAGAATCAAGATGATAGAACTTGGGAAAGAAAAGAGTATTCAAATATTATCATATAACAAAATTTTGTGGGTCCAAAAGCATGTCCATTAGGGGAATTTTGAGGTCTAAAATGGGCCTCCTAAGAAAAATGTATAAGTAAAATAAACTTTATGAGAACCAATAGGATTCAAGATGATGATGTCAACCATGGGGGATGATTCACCATTTTTGGAGTTAAAAAGTAAAAATATTAGAAAATAATAAAATAAAAAACTATTTTTCAACTCATATTTTCAACTTATCTCCCTAAGGGTTTACTCAAATTTCGAGTGGGAGTACTTGTTGGATGCAAAATTTAATTCTTCATCCAAGGAGTACCCATGTTGCATACTTTTGATGGACCCTACTACGCGAAAAATTAGAAATACTTCATGTGTTTCTCATTTTTCATGTAGTAGAGTCCATCAAAAGTATGCAACATGGGTACTCCTTGGATGGGTAATTAAATTTTGCATCCAATGAGTATTCATGCTCAAAATTAGAGTAAAACCTTTTGGAGATAAGTTCAAAATACGATTTGAAAAAGTAGTTTTTTTTTCCCTCTAAAATTTCATGATGTAATCAAATCTTATTTTATTATTTCTACTATTATTTTATAATTTCCTTAGGAGGCCCATTTTAGACCTCAAAATTCCCCTAATGAGTGGGAAGGAGTGATCGGAACTTGGATTGGGGAAAAAATTTTCCAAAAATTCAAAGTGATTATAATCACACCAAACCAGAACAACTAGATCAGGCTCATCACCAAGAATCTGACACACTTCATTTCACTCAAAACAGAGTCCATATGAGGAAGTTAGAGCCCATTGATCGCCATGTCAAAAAGGAAAATTTAAAAAAAATAGGGTCAAACAGGGTCAAAGGTAAAAATTTTGGAATATTTCTCCAATTTCACCCAAGGACACTATGCCAACTGTCAATTTGTGGTTGGTGGTCTATGTGGGTGATTTGTGGTGTTTTGATTGGTTTTGGGAAGGAACCAATGGCATGAGAACATGTGGCTATCCGGAAGGTCGCCACGTGCCCCCTTCCAAGGTTCAATTTCATGGTCTAAGGTCAAATTATTATTCTGAATATCATGGTCGAAGGTCGAATTATTATTTCGAATATCAAAGTCCAAATGCTGAATTTATATTACATATCAAAGGTTGGGTTATGTTAGCATTAGTTTTGATTCCTTTCAAAGCTACCCTCTCCGTTTTCTTGGCCTCTAGCTCCTTATGATTCAATTATTTCGCATCCTTTTCCCCATTTTCTCCATTTCTCTTCGATCCTTTCCTCATTTTTCCAAAATACTAAAACGTCCAATGTTTCATTTCTTTCAAAACCCCTTTTTAACTATTAAAATCCATTTTTGTATAGTTAAAAAGCAGCTCTTCCCCCCACAACAAACCTTTAATATATATATATATATATATATGATATCATATATGTTTTCTACACTTAACTGTATCGAAACCCTTATCTTTCATCACAATCAGCGTTTCGCAGATCCAAACTTATTACATATCGGAATTTCCCTCTCCTAAAAACCCTCCGAAATGTGATTTATAGGAATGCTGGGACCCATCATTTCCTTTTGGTCCACTTCATAAAATTTCGATATATGTTATAGTATCTTTATAATATGATTTGGGTGGTTGTAGCATATTCCATTGACTTAACATAATTTTTAATTATGTGCTTTTAAATATACTTTAAATGGGACCCATCACCTTTCGCATCGCAAGATCACAACATTACTTACCTTTTCCATTCACCTCCACCTTTCCTTTTTCCCTATTGCGATATAAAGTGGGACCCATTTCCTGCAACATCACCCTTTCCCCACCACCCATCGCATATCGCAATCGGCGATTTTTTATGTTTATTATTAAGATATCGCAAGTTAAGTATTTTATGTTGCGATGTGATGTAGTTGGGTGATGCGATGAGGTAAATCTGCAAAATTGCAACATTGCGATCTGTCGTGTCTTCCATTACCGTTTCTAACTCCCGATTGCGATATCTATAGGGCCTATCGTTGCGTCATATGTCCCATATGCATTAACTACTACTCCGCTACCCCCCCCCCCCGCCCCAAAATGTTTTCACCCCGCTTATGTCTTATGTTTAAATAGTTTCGACCCCGATCTGTGATAGAGATATATTTACAAAGGGCTTTCTCCTCTCGCTTGTGATCCTCCACCATTGTATCCAAAATGTTTTGGGTTTTCTGCCATCACAAAGGGTTTTCCACCAAATAAAGCAGTTGCATCATTATAAAGAAAATGGTTGTTTTTTGATTAATTTCCGCCATTTAATCCTAAGCTACCTCCATAATTTGTTAAACCTCCATGTTTCCCGCTCTTATTTTATTTCTCTTGGTGGTCCCACCCTCAATTTTTCTCCTTCATTCTTTTCATTCACATGCCCAGTTCATCTGCATAGGTTATTCTCTCAAAAGCTCTTTCAACAAAGAATCCCTATCATAACAGAAGAAGCCAACGAAGGAAAACAATAGAAGAATTCCACCATAGCATATTTCCACTAGATCCGCACCACCATTACTATAAGGATCAACATGTGTCCACAAGGCACCAAGTAACATTCAAGAAACAGTCACAATTTTATAGAAAATCTGGCAACAAAGGCTTTAAAAATTCGACACCTATCAGCAAATAACAATATCTTCTTAAAGCTCAAAGACAATTTGTCAATATTATTAATTCCATCAAAGTTCTATTAGGATTGTAAATGGATAAAAATAGCAGGCAGTCTACTTTTTCTCCTTCTTATATATTTTCTATTAAGTTGTTATCAGGGAAAATTTTAAGGATGGAAATTTATATTAAAGTTTAGAAACCTTGGTGAATATTACTAGTCCCTAATATGCAAATTGTAAAATTTCTGGCAATATATTTCAAGAAATATTTATATTTCCAATGATTTTATACTATTCAATATAATATTTTGGCGATTGTTAAGGTAAAATAATGGTGTACTATAAAATTTGGGTGATTCATTTTAGAAAAAAATGGAAATTGGTGAATCTTGTTTTTTGAAAAAGCATGGAAAATTAGCCCACTTGCGAATATTAGCCCCTAAAATTTTCCCTGGTTTTTATGAAAGGAATCCGAAGGTCTAAGCCTTGCTGATAGATCTATTGTAATACTATAAATAGACAGAAGATAGAGGAAAAAATAATTTGGAGATGGTTGGTGGCACATGGTCGAGTGCCTTGTTGTTGATTCTCATGTCATTTTTGAACAATGTATCGTTGAACACATAATATATTCTAGTTACATTCTTGAGGATTCACAAATCATATGGTGTGTGTATTGTTTTCCCTTTTGTTTTTACATACTTTATCTGTCTTTCTAGATTTTTCGTAAAAATTCTATCTTATGTTTTTATAACTCTTGTGAACCTCCAAGTCATATGGATCTATTTTGTAAGTCTTGTTCCAAGCTTTCCTGATTCAATATGAATTGAATATTGTTCATAAGCATTCCTTGAGGTGGAATTAAACCTTGTTTCATGTTTTTGTAAGTATTTTGATCTAGCATGCATGTTAATATGTTTTTGTCAGTCTTGATTCACCAAGCAATCTTGATTCGTGATGTCATGTTAGTTAGAAGCATTCCTTGAAATATGATTCTTTAAATGTAAAGTGATTTTCTTGTGAGTATTTTAAAAGCATTCTTTCACCACACATTTCATATGGAATTTGTGTCAATTTTTCCTCCCAACAGTGGATTCTTCCCTACAAACCCACTGTCTTTCTCCCATTCTTCTAATCATTGAACTACAAATTTTGCTACCACATCATATATACGAGTGCCCTCATATGTGTCAGAGATTTTTATCTGTTCAACATTCCTTTCAAAGTGCTTGAGATCCAACCACTTTCCAAATGATCCAATCAAATTATAAGAATATCCCTTGAGCTTAAGATGTGTCCAATTAGGCGCTTGATGCAGTCCAAGTGTTGATTCCACGCCAACATCTTTTGGTGTGTCTGCCGGGAGATGAAGGCCTTGAAACAAAGTATTATCCCAAGTCTCTTGTTTTAATTGTTGAAGATCAATTATTGAATGTGAAAAAGAATTGATAACTTGAAGAGGACTACAGATTTTCACCTGGCGAATCCATTGTTCCGGATCTAGTGGCAACTTCACGAGGATGTAGAGATCATATTTTCATTGGAAGTTTTGGATAAACAGCTACACCTTTCAGAATTCTGAGAGGGACATCATTGCAGAGGTGGCATTTAATGTTTTTCCTCATTTAGTAGTTTATGATTTGGAGTATTCTGATAGTGCAGACATTCAATGCTTTATGAGTATCCCGTGTTGTGATTATTTTCATCATGAGCTGCACTATGTTATCATATGGATTCTTTCATTTTTACTCTTAAGATTCATAATTCATATGAGGTTTTTTTAGCTATTTGAATGGTTGTACATTAAGTTCCATATTTCAAGAAGATTTCCATTCAAATTAGATTATAAGTAGAGGAATGAATAAGTTCGTTGTTTTGAGATTTTTTTCAGTAAGATATATTTCAGTTTTCAGTTTGGAGAAATAAGTTGCAGAATTGAAATGATGCTTTTGACTCCATTACCAAATGCCTAGGCTTGCTAGTTTTTTGAGTTAATGAGAAAGATCGTTGGTTGGAGAAACAAAAGCTGGATAAGGCACTATAACTATGGTTCTTGATAGCCTACAGGGGGCATATCATCCCCAATTAGAGCCACTTTTAGCACTAGTTTTGATTCCTTTCAAAGTTTCCCTCTCCGTCATTTTTTCTTGGCCTCTAGCTCCTTATGATTCAATTATTTCACATCCTTTTCCCCATTTTCGCCATTTATCTTTGATCCTTTCCTCATTTTTCCAAAATACTAAAACATCTAGCATTTTATTTCTTTTAAAACCCCTTTTTAACTATTAAAATCAATTTTTTATAGTTAAAAAGTAGCTCTGCCCCCCATAGAAAACCTTTAAAATATATAATATATTACATATATGATATCATATATATTTTCCACACTTAACCGTATTGAAACCCTTACCTTTCATCGCAATTGGCGTTTCACAGATCTAAACTTATTACATATCACAATTGTCATCTCCTAAAAACCCTCCGAAATGTGATTTGTGGGATTGCTGGGACCCATAATTTCCTTTTTGTCTGCTTCATAAACTTTTGATATATGTTATAATTTCTTTATAATATGATTTGGGTGGTTGTATCATATTCCATTGACTTAACGTAATTTTTCATTATCTGCTTTTAAAAATTCTTTAAATGGGACCCATCACCTTTTCGCATCGCAAGATCACAACATTACTTACCTTTTCCATTCACCCCCACCTTTCCTTTTTCCCGATTTCGATTTAAAGTGGGACCCATTTCATGCCACATCATCCTTTCCACACCACCCATCGCACATTACAATCATCAATTTTTTATGTTTATTATTAAGATATCGCAAGTTAAGTATTTTGTGTTGCAATGCGATATACTTGGGCAATGCGATAAGGTAAATATACGAAAATACGACATTGTGATCTGCCGTGTCTTCCATTACCACTGCTAACTCCTGATTGTGATATCTATAGGGCTCATCATTGCATCGCCTATCCCATTTGCATTAACTACTACTCCACTACCCCCACGAAAATTGTTTTCACCCTGCTTATGTCCTACGATTAAATAGTTCCGACCCTTGATCTGTGATTGCAACATATTTACAAGGGTTTTCTGCTCCTGCTCATGAACCTCCTCCATTTTATCCAAAATGTTTTGGGTCTTCCCCCATTAAAAAGGGTTTTCCACCAAATATAACAGTTGTGTCATTATAAAGAAAAGGGTTGTTTGTTGATTAATTTCCACCATTTAATCCTAAGATACCTCCATAGTTTGTTAAACCTCCATATTTCCTACTCTTATTTTATTTCTCCTGTAGGTCCCACCCTCAGTTTGTCCCCTCCCTTCATTTCATTCACGTGCCCAGTTCATCTACAAGGTTTATTCTCTCAAAATATCTTTCAGCAAAGAAACTCTATCATAGCAGAAGAAGCCAACAAAGGAAAACAAAAACAAAATTCCTCCAGAAAATATTTTCACTAGATCTGCACCACCATTACTCTTAGCACCAACACGTTTCCACAAGGCCCAAGGCAAAATTCAAGAAAAAATCACAGGTTTACAGAAAATCATGCACGAAAGGCTTTAGAAATTCGACACCTATCAGTAAATAATAATATCTTCTTAAAGCTCAAAGACAGTTTGTCAATATGATTAATTCCATCAGAGTTATATTAGGATTGTAAATGGCTAAAAATAGCAAAAAATCTACTTTTTCTCCTTCTTATATGGTTTCTGTTAAGTTTTTATGAAAGGAATATGAAGGTCTAAGCCGTGCTGGCAGATCTATTGTAAAACTATAAATAAACAGAAGACAGAGGAAAAAATAGAGTGGAGATGGTTGGTGGCATAGGGCTGAGTGCCCTGTTGCTGATTCTCATGTCATTATTGAATAGTGTATCATTGAACACATAAGATACTTCAGTTACACTCTTGAGGATTCACAAATCACATGGTGTGTGTATTATTTTCCCTTCTGTTTTTACATACTTTATTTGTCTTTCTAGATTTAAAATAAAAATTATATCTTATGTTTTTATAAGTATTGTGAACCTCCAAGTCATATGGATTTGTTTTTTTAAGTCTTGTTCCAAGCTTTCCTGATTCAGTATGAATTGAATATTGTTCATAAGCATTCCTTAAGATGGAATTAAACCTTGTTTCCTTTTTTCTTAAGTCTTTTGATCTAGCATGCATGTTAATATGTTTTTGTCAATTTTGATTCACCTAGCATTCCTAATTCATGAAGTCATGTTAGTTAGAAGCATTCCTTGAAATAGGATTCTTTAAATGTAAAGTGAGATTCTTGTGAGTCTTTTAAAATAATTCTTTCACTATACATTTCAGATCTAGAATTTGTGTCATTTTTTCCTTCCTGTGGTGGATTTCTATCCTGTAGACCCACTCTCTTTGTCCCATTCTTCTAATCATTGAACTACAAATTTGGCTACCACATCATATATACGAGTGACCTCATATGTGTCAGAGCTTTTTATATGTTCAACGTTCCTTTTATAGTACTTTAGATCCAACCACTTTCCAAAAAACCCATTCAAATTATAATAATATCCCTCAAGCTTAAGATGTGTCTGGTCAGGCGCTTGATGCATTCCAAGTGTTGCTTCCAGCACTGACATCTTTTGGTGTGTCTGTCGGGAGATGAAGGCCTTGAAACGAAGTATTCTCCCTAGTCTCTTGTTTTAATTGCTGAAGATCGATTCTTGAAGGTGAACAGGAATTGATAACCTGAAGAGGACTGTATTTTTTCACCTGGTGACTCCATTGTTCTGGATCTAGTGGCGACTTCACGCGGATGCAGAGATCAATTTTTTAGTGGAAGTTTTGGATATGCTTCAACATACCCTTGGAATCACTTCAAACTAATTTTTCAAACAAGACTTATGCAATTTTAAAAAAAAATACAAACCTTTTTCTTGATTTTTAGGAGCTCGATATTGAAACTGATGTATCTATGTAACTTCGGATCCCAAAGATTTTATCTTCAATAATTTATTATCCCTCCATATTTTCTTTCCATTGCCATAGGTTAGACCTGATTTGGATTCTTCAAGTCAAAGTTATGCACAATCTCCCACAATGACCTAATTATGGAATGGTTCATTAGATCGAACTTGTACGACGTGCCATGTGTCACTGTTTCCCAAGGTCACCTATTTCAGATGAAATTCGAGATCTTGCAAAAACCATAACTTCCATAGATCTTATCTCCGAAATTATTGATAAAGAATATTATAATTTTTTCCATAGAGTTCCTATAGATTTAGGAGCAAAAGGGTTATTTTTTTTTTTATCTTCTGAACCTTCGCAGAAAAAAATTTATAGTGAATATTCCACAATGACTTGTTTCAAGCAACGAAACCCTAGAATCCAAAGCTCTGACACCAAATGTTATGAAACAAGATCAAAAAATAGAAGAAAAGAGAGATCGACTTAGAAATCGACCACTTTGAGGGGGAAACCTCCTTTAAATTATATAAATGAAAAATTCTTGGATGACACAAATGAAAAAATCTCCTTTCTATACATAGGAGTCCATGGGGTCACAATATAATCCTAGTGGACCTAACAATAATTTTGTAAGGGCAGAATAATAACAATATGGGGACTACAGGGATACAACAATAATAATAAGGGGGCTACAATAACAAAAATAAGGGAATACACTAGTAATATAGGGCCCTAACAAGTACTTTCCCATAATTATTTTATGACTAAGGATGTTCTCTACGAGGTTGTAATCTATGATAGTAGTTGTCTTTTGCAAGGGTATGTAATGCCTTAAATTTTTGATAGCATAGAAAACCTCAAAGGACAATGTCACAACATGAGAGAATAAAATCTTAGGTCTAAATACATCTTTACTAAGGTAGTATATTATATTTTCTCTGTGTGCCTTATCCTATTGGATGATACCCATATCAATGATCAATTGACATGCCATAAGATAGAGTAAAATGTATTGAGAAGAATTTGGAGGGATAAAAGCGGGGTTGACATAAAGGATTTCTTCAAATTATTGAAAGATCATCATGCTTGGTCATCCCACATGAAAATTACACCCTTTTTCAATAATTGCATAAATCCTTTTGTTATATCAACATACTTGGTAGTGAACCTACTTAGAAAGTTTGTCTTCCCTTGAAAATTTTGAAGTTGGTGAAGGGTACAATGGGGAGGCAAGTTCATGATTGCTTCAAAATTTAGGGGATCCATCATGATCTCGTAGCTTGACATGATGAAGTCAAATAACATCCAAAAAACCACACAAAATAAACATGTATGTGGGTTCAAATGAATGTTATGAAAGTTGCATTGAGTAAAATTTTTCCTTATAGGGGTATGATGATACCCATGCCATTGCAAATGTGTAGTAATTCCATCTAGATATGTCTCCACTATGTGTTTGATGCCATGAGATTCCTATGCCATGGTCCAGTGGAAAGTGGTCCCAACATTTTGAATACAAAATGGAAACTTATTATAAACAAATGTATTGCAAGGATATATGAAAATAGGCTTATGTTGATATTTTATTTTGATTTGTATTTTTGTTATAGCTAAAACTCCATCCAGGAATAAAAAGATTTTACAGCTGACACAATCATCAATGATCTGATTGATCAGTGGGGTTGGATAGTTATCCTTTGGATAGGATTTTTTCAAATCCATATAATAAAAAAAATTGAATTACACCCTGTGATGCAAGAGCATTAGAGCTTCCAAGTCATTAAAATTTTTAAAGGAAAAGCTCCAATGATTGGAATCTGGATTGGGGCAAAAAATTGCCAAAAAATCAAATTTCTCAGAATCACACCAAACTAGAGTGACTAGATCAAGGTTGTCGCCAGGAATGTGATGCACTTCGTTTCACTGAAGATGGAGTCCGTATGAGGAAGTTAGAGCTCGTTGATCGTCATGCCAAATAGGAGAATTAAAAAAAAGGGTCAAATAGGGTCAAATGTCAAAATTTGGGAATATTTCTCCAATTTTTCCCAATGACACTATGCCAAGTTTCAATTTGTGGTTGGTGGTCTAAGTGGGTGATTTTTGGTGTTTTTATTGGTTTTGGGAAGGACCCAATGACACGAGGACATGTGGCTAGCCCAGAGGCCGCCATGTGCCCCCTTCCAAGGTCCAATTTCATGGTCTAAGGTCGAATTATTATTCCAAATTTCATCATCCAAGGTTGAATTATTATTCCGAATAGCAATGTATGAATGCAAAATTTATATTACATATCAAAGGTTGGGTTATATGATCCAAACTCCGAAATATTTCACATATGGAAAAGTCTGAAATCTTTGTTATGTTGCAAGGTTTAAAACCTTATGATAATTGGTGGTAAAAATTTATACACCAGTTTGGGAAGAGGTTGGAGCTCGACTGCATGACCTCCCCCGTACCAACATAGTGCAATGCCAATAGACCACACGATGACTCTTAATAAGCTATCGCCACAGATTTTATTTATATTAAAGTGTCCTAACCATTGGGAAGAGGAGGGGGCCAACCTCATGGGCCATCCCCCTTGCCATGTGGCTTTAATCCATAACCAGGAGTGATAGAGTTTCAAAGTGCCCGGATTAACAATTAAGATGGTTTTAATTAACCTTAACCCCATGTTTAATTGCGTTAATTGCAATGTAAATGCGGTTTATATAAACTGTGCCTAGCACATTTAATACATGCTTATCACAAAGTTAACCTCACTTAATTTTTAAATAAAATCCAGTTAATATGGCATAGAATTCAGTGGAGCCCCCAAATTTGGTGCCGCTACCAAAATTGAGAGACTTAATTGGAGATGTTCCAGATTTGGAGAAGTTTTCTAGGGAAAAATTGAATGAGGCATAACTGGAGCATTTTTCGACCAATTTTGGCTCAGGAAGAGTCATTCATAGATGATTTTGATGCTCTGAGCATGATGGTGTAGGTTTCAGAAGCGCTGGAGCACTTTTGTAAGTGATTTTTCCACTTTGAATATTAAAGAAGCTTAGGGCCACCAGGAGAGGAGGTCATGCCTTGATCAGCTGAAGACCATTCTCAGAGCTTTAAGAGTCTATTTTGAGGTTTTTGGGTCTTTTTAATCTAATGGAGTAGGTTGAAAAGCAATTGGAGCAGGTAGGTGCATTCAATTAGAGAATTTACCATTAATTCAAAGAGGTCCTAGCTAGTTGAAGCACGTCCATGGAGATGTAGCCCAGGAGGGGTGAACTCCATTATCATCTATTGTGTAATGTGTTTGCTCTATTATATTTATCTGCAATGTAATTTTTTCACATGTGTTTTTAACAATTAATTAACTCAAGAATTTCTCATAAAAGACATAAAACTTGACACATAAACCCTTTCACAACTTTCTAATTGGAGACGATCCTAAACACATTTATTTAATACTAATGAGGGAGCTAGCACAACAAAAATAGGTTTCCCATATTCATATCAAGTTGGTATCAGAGCACAGTCTAGCTCATTTTAGCGATGAGATGGTTTGCCAAAGTTAGCTAGAGAATTAGCTATTGCTTTTGCATTTGTGCAAGGACAATTTAACTGTGTGCAAGTTTCTGGGTGTGAAGAGAAGGTCAATATTGAGAGCTCAATTCTCAAATCATAGCAAAGAAGATTTGTATGCATTACAAGTGTGATGGCACCTTCATCAAGCATTGTTTCTAGTCAATATTCCTTAGAAAAACTAAACTCTTTGATATAAAGATGTTGCAGAAGCTCTACATCATGAATGATATGGTGCAAGAGATGTATGAAGATAGTAGGGATATCATTATACTTCAAGAGTAGTTGATTGCCATGAAGGAGGAGGAGAAAGAGCTTCTTGAAAATCTGCATGAGATGGAGACTCAGCTCCATATTGAAAATGAAAACCTAAAAAGGATGCATGAGATGGAGACTCAACTCCATGATGCCAAAGAAACCTTAGCCAAGTATGAGCTTGAAAAATAAGTATGCAATTAAATTTTATCTTCAATTTCTTCTCAATATGAATGTGTAGGTGCTTTTGAAAGACACACTAGAGGAATAGGACCTAAATTATTGATGAAAATGGGCTATGAGGGTAAAGGGTTGGGAAAACATGCACAAGGCATAGTTGAGCCAATTTTTGTTGACGAAAGATCTAGGTATTTGGGTCTTGGTTATGGAAAACATGATGGTGAGTGCTCCAAAGCCAAGGAGGCACATGAAGGTGTTCCAAGAAGGATTTTCATTACATGTTTATTACCTCAAGCTTGTAAAGTTTTTGTTCACGAGGAATTCAAAATTTTTACACCCACTTTGCAAGAAGATGCTCATAGGCATGCAACTAATGAGAATGGAAAACAAGATGATTTTGAAATCTCTAAAATGATTGAATCCATTGTTGGTATTTTGAAGAGAGCCACTACCTCATCAGATTCACCTCCTCAATGATGTGACAAAGGTGAATGTGCAAGGTATAAATCTGCCTTTGATCATGTTTCTTTTAATTATGATAAACATGGTAAAAATTAACATAAGATTTGGAGAAAGTTTGCATGTTCCTTGTAGTATCCCCAAATTGGGCATGTCAGCAATACATGTATGAAAAACGCATTTTTCAGAAATGGATGCTACAGAAATCCAAATCAGCCCTTGGATCCCTTATATCTAACAATCTAAGTCCTAAATCCAAGAGGAGATCAGAAACAAATCAAACTAGGTGAGGTAAACAGACCTCCCACACCTAGTATGGCTTGAAAAATGCCTAAGGAAGGGACTGTAGCAATACAAAACAACACTGCTCAGAAAATAAAACAGTTAAATAGAGTAAGAGAAGGAGGCCAATAAGGAGGTTTAATAATCACTTAAACATCATCAAATCAGATCTATAATGTGGCCCATACAATGTACAAGAGAAAATGGAAGAATTTTATGAAGGAAATCCTCAAAAAGAGGTGTTGCAACACATGTATTGACTGCAAAAAGGCTTGACAATGTTATTTTATAGAGTATACTACAGCAGTAGATTAAAAATTAGATCTAGAGCAAAATAATGCATGAAAATTCAGATGCATGATAGATCCATACACTATAATGTCTTTACTTTACATTCCCCTTGGGGATTTCGGCAAATCATGAAGCACATGGAATAGATCTGAGATTCTATGTAGCAGATTTGCAGATCTATTCAGAATTTTTGAAGTAGACATAGGAGTATTCAGATTAGATCTGAATATGACATGGAATAGATCAGAAATCCATGGATCACCAAAGTGAAGGGCAGATCCCCAACAGTAGAGATCACTCCTCAAACTTTGCCAAAACACCCTGAAACTTTCCTCTTTGCAGATAACACAGTACTGGAAGAGGGACTGCACTGTAGACTTGAAGAATAGCTTGGCCTTATACCAAGATGTATATTTGAAGCTCCAATTATCAAAAACACTCTTGCCAATGGGATAGAAGCCTTTCCCACTGAGAAGGGGCACTAGATTAGCCTAGATCTGAGTAAATCTAGCCTCCACTTGCTGTAGATTACAAAGACAACCAAACCCTCAACAGGATCTACGTTGTAGTTGGAAGAAGAAGCTTGGCCTTAAGCCTGATAGTGGACAAGAAATACAAGTCTCTTCCAAGAGCTCCTCAAGGAAAGAGAAGGATTCCTAAATAGGATATCCTTGTGCTAAACAACACTATTCTCTGCTAAACATCTAAGAGAATGAGAAATGTCTAAATAGACAAATTCTTCAGAAATAATATGGTCATCAAAAACCCCTCTCTTGATGTCCTCCTCTTCCTTTTATAAGATAGAAATGTTTCCAAACCCTAAACCATCTCAATGATTTAGCTCTATTCACATGTGCAGCCTCCAACTAAAACTGTGTTGTGCATCTAGGAGGTTCATTGCATCTAGACAATGATGTTGATTTGGTCCTGTTGACCCAATCAAATGTCTCAATCCCTTTCACACATAAGGATGTTTTATTAAGGCAGCCCGGATTTAGCCTTGTTCACATGGGGCATTGATATATTTTTCTGTTTTAGGAGTTTTATTGATCCTCCTTTACAAATTTATTCATGCAACAAGAAAATGAGACAAAATTGTATATTCCCATTAGCTTGGGCTAATTGGGAATATTACAGCCCTCCCCTCCAAAATGTTGCTTGTCCTCAAGCAATTGATAAGGTGAGTGCTGCAACTTCTTTCCTCCTCCATTGGTGACACAATCAAATGATAAGCTTCTCCCATGAGCTGAGTGATCACCAATCCATCCATCCATGACTTGTTCCACCAAGGTTTTTATGAGATGCAAACAACTCATCCCATAAAGGAAACAATAAATCACATGAAACAAACATGTTTTGCCCAATTCCCTCCCTGAAATATAAGACATAAAGTATAAGAAGTGTAGTAATCCCATAGGGCACATGCATGCCTTCCCTCCTTCCTCCATACATCCCCATAAAAAGTACAAGTACATCATCAATACAGGGGATCAAAACAATGTCCATACAAAAAGAAATTTGTGCATATGGAGGTGGATCATAGTCCCACATGTGGAACCAGCGCAGAGTATCCCCTGCTTGCATCAAATCAAGATGTGGTAAGTGGTTTTCCCACCACTTACTTGCTACCCATATCATCTCACCATAACTGAAGGTGTGAGATATATTTGGTGCCTTAGGGAAGCACCCATCATATTGAAAAATCTCCCTTCTTCTTCCAAGGGAATGACCAATTTTAGAATCTTTTGTGGCCCATTGTTTTCCATGAGATCTACAAGATGTATCACTCGTTATTGGAGTCATGGCCTGCATAAAAATAGTGAAGGAATGCATACAAATAGAAAATGAAACATGTTTTACATATGTATGTTCTTCACCCAAAGTTCTCCTTATACAAGTGGAGTGGTGTATAGATATTTCTCCTCCTTCCAAGGTAGGAAGAGGTGGCTAAGATAACTCTATCATAAAGTCTTGTTGCTTCTCCAAATCCACAAGGTTCATGCATCTTTGACAATGCTGATATAGTTCTTTTTCAAAGCCATCCCAATAACATAGGGGATTCACTGGGGGAGAAATTTCATACCACGTGGGTTCATATTGGGGGATATATTTTGAGGGGAAAATGGCATAATATATTGGGGGATATATAGGGGGTAAAGGGTTTTAATATTGGCAAGTATAAAAAATGGAGCTCAAATTTAATGAAAAAGATATAAAGGGGTATAAAAAATGTTAATGAAAAAATGGATACCTACAATATCTATTGAAAGTAGGGGTATTTTAAATTGGGAAGGTGTATTGGGTTTGTATTAGTAGGGGGTTAAATAATGTGATTTTCAGAGGTATTTTCCAATATGTAGTCAAATTAAGGGTATTGTTTAATATGTCATGAACACATGCGACATGTCATAGGTTCATTGAGTGAAGCCCCTGTGCCCAATAATAGCTCCTCAAGATGATGTTGTTGAGATTCATAGAATACGTGTGGCTAAAATAGAACTCTTCATAATCCCTTTGTAGTAACTTCCCCTTGAGCTTGGAGGCTCTAGAAAAGAAGATCCCACCATGGTTATAGATGGCTCCATCTAGGATTGAATAGCTTCCATCATGTAGCAAGTCATCTAGAATCATGCAAGTGTGAAGATCCTTGGAATATTCCACCAGCAGTTGGGATTTCCAATATGGATCTAATGTTTCATCTGAAGTGTCTGCCATGTTTTTCTTCTTCTCCTTGACATTTCCCATGTCAAAGGTGTATTTTGTAAAGCCAAGCCTCCCATTTTTCTCCTCCTTGATATCTCCCATGTCAAAGCTATAAGGTGGAAGGTTTCCATTCCTTCCTTGTTGCCTTCCTTACACATGCACATGCTAAAAAGGAAATGGAAGTTCTTGGAAGTTAGTCTCCCATGGAAGGCTATGATCTATCCAAAACTTCCTTGGTTTTGCCAAAGTATGCATGTGTGACCACCATAAATCATCAAGTATGGAAGAGGATCCTCCCAACAAGTTTGTCTTCTGATTCAAGGATTTCCTTCCTTTCTTCATGATGGTGTCATCCTTCATTCTTGCAGCATCTTTTATCAGTGCAGTATGAGATGAGAGAATAGATAATGATGTTAATGGAAAAATACTTTCCCTCTCCTTGTACCTTCCCCATACTTTCAGCGTTGTAGCATGGTCTTCTAGTGCTCCTTCCTTCCTTGGATCTATGAAAGGAGCATCAATGCATGAAACATATTTCACCAAATCTTAATCACGTGGCCTCCCAGGTGGTATACCACAAGATAATGATGTCTCATGGCTCATTCCCATGTGAAAAATAGATGGGAACATCTTATGACTGATTCCACTGCGCAAATCCATCTCTAATTTCTATGTGGAAGTATCATGACAATGGGGTATCACTCTTGTGGATGCAAGAGTGTTTTTGGCTGGAGCAATTTCCCCATATTCTTCTCCATGTAATAGAGGATCACCTCCCATAATATCAGTGTTGTGATCCTTCATCTTCTCTCCTTAACCTACCTTCTGCAAGATTTCACAGTCAAAGGTGCTCCCTTTAGATGCAGTTAACTCATGAACACCCATCATCTCCTTGGTGTTAAGAGCCTTGATCATAAAGGACTAATTTGTCATAGTGTGTGTCCCCAAAACTGAATGAAATGTTGGAACACATCCCTTCCATATTTTTGTCTCATTTTCTATCATCATAGACACATGCTGCTCCTTCTCTTCAAGTATAAGATTCTTGTGGATTTCTTGCAAAGATACAAGAGCCCTCTTAGTAGAAGAAATGGCCTCTTCTCCATCTCTCAATAAAAATAAATTTCCTCCTGTTGTCACAGCGCTGGAGGAACCATTAAACTTTTATTATTTCTTCTCTTCATCAATGGAGAATGCCTCATCATTAAGAGATCCTTTCTCTTGATCTCTCCTTGAAAAATGAACACTCATGTCTTCTTTTTGAGAAGAATGTTCTTGCTGAAGTGGGGCCTTTGCCCTTGGGAAATCATGTAGCAGATCTTTAACCCCTTCAACAATGTTCCGAAATGGAGTTATCTTCATGGATCTTTCCATCTCATGTAAAGGTTATGATTTCTTGGGCTTAGTTTGTTTACCCAAAGAAATTTCAGATGACATAGAATAAAATCTTTTCACTAGCCTCCTAGTGAACTTTTCATAAGTAGAGATGTTTGCATTTTTCAATGAAGAATACTCAAATAACCACCATGCATAAGCCTTACCTTGGAGGTGCAGCTAATTTAATGGCTTATTTTTCTTAAAATTGATGCATTTGAAAATATGTGTCAAGCTTCTTTACCGAATATTTGGCTGAGCTCTCAGGTGATCCATCAAATGTAGGTAGAAAAGTCCTACCCAAAGTGGGTTGCATGCACCCTCTTCTTCTCTTGTATATGTTGGATCTTCTTTCTTCTTTGAGTTGACAAAACTCTAGGAAGCTTAGATGCTCTTTGAATCATTTAGACTGAGATTCATATTATTGGAGATAGTCACCGAGATTATCCTCTTTTGGTGTCTCTCCTTCTACTTATTCTCTTGCTAGGAATTTAGGAATGCTACAACATTGCATATCTGATTGTGTGGCCAAATTCTCACACACAAGGTATGAAGACCTGGGGCTTCCTTCATGTGAAAATATCTGCAAAATATCTATAAATATTTCATTCCTCATTCCCCTGATTTCTCTTTTCAGCTCATACATAGCTTGAGAAAGAGTTTTGGAGAACTCTTCTCCTTTCAATCTTCTAGATAAAGGGGTTTTACCCATTTCTTCTGTGTCTTCAATGTAATCATACTTATTTTGTCTTCTTCTTAGATACCTCTTCTATCTATTAGTAAGAGTCTCTTCTTCTATGGAAGGCATATTCACTTCTTAATAAAGCACAAGCTGTGCCAAGATGATGCTCTGATACCACCTTAGTATCCCCAAATTGGGTCTGTCAACAATGCATGTTTGAAAAACGCATTTTTCAGAAACATTTGCTACAAAAATCCAAATTAGCCCTTGGATCCCTTATATATGACAATATAAGTCTTAAATCCAAGAGTATATCAGAAACAAATCAAACTAGGTGAGGTAAATAGACCTCCCACACCCAGTATGGCTTGAAAAAAGCCCAAGGAAGGGACTATAGGAATACAAAACAACACTGCTAAGAAAATAACGTAGTTAAACAGAGTAAGAGCAGGAGGCCAACAAGGAGGTTCAATAATCACTTATACATAATCAAATTAGATCTATAATGTGGCCCATACAATGTACAAGAGAATATGGAAGACTTTTATGAAGGAAATCCTCAAAAAGAGGTGCTGCAACACATGTATTGACTTCAAAAAGGCTTGAAAATGTTATTTTATAAAGTATACTACAATAGTATATTAAAATTTATATCTAGAGAAAGATAATGCAAGAAAATTCAGATATATGATAGATCCATACACTATAATGTCTCTACTTTACATTCCTCTTGGGATTTTAGCAAATCATGAAGCACATGGAGTAGATCTGAGATTATATGTAGCAGATCTGTAGATCTATTCAGAATTTCTGAAGAAAACATAGGATTATTCATATTAGATCTGAATATGACATGGAATAGATCAGAAATCCATGGACCACCACAGTGAAGGGTAGATCCCCAACAATAGAGATCACTCCTAAAACTTTGCCAAAACACCCTGCAGCTTTCCTCTTTGCAGAAAACAGAGTACTGGAAGAGGAAATGTGCTGCAAGCTTGAAGAAAAGTTTGGCTTGATGCCAAGATGTAGATATGAAGCTCCAATGATCCAGAACAGTTTTGCCAATGGGATAGAAGCTTTTCCCACTGAGAAGGGGCATTATATTGGCGTAGATCTGAGTAGATATAGCCTCCACTTGCTACAGCTTACAAAGAAAACCAAACCCTCAACAAGATCTACATTGTAGTTGGAAGAAGAAGCTTGGCCTTAAGCCTAATATTGGACAAGAAATACAAGTCTCTTCCAAGAGGTCCTCAAGGAGAGAGGAGGATTCCTAAATAGGAGATCCTTGTGCTAAACAACACTATTCTATGCTAAACAGCCAAGAGAATGAGAAATGTCTAAACAGACAAATTATTCAGAAATAATTTGGTCATCAACAACCCCTCTCTTGATGTCCTCCTCTTCCTTTTATAAGATAGAAATCTTGCCAAACCCTAAACCATCTCAATGATTTAGCTCTATTCACATGTGTAGCCTCCAACTAAAACTGCGTTGTGCATCTAGGAGGTTCATTGCATCTGGACAACGATGTTGATTTGGTCCTATTGACCCAGTCAAATGTCTCAATATCTTTCACACATAAGGGTGTTTTTATTAAGGTAGCCCAGATTTAGCCTTGTTCACATGGGGCATTGATTTATTTTGTTGTTTTAGGAGTTTTATTGATCCTTCTTCACAAATTTATTCATGCAACAAGAAAATGAAACAAAATTGTATATTACCATTAGCTTGGGCTAATTGGGAATATTACATTCCTTTTGTGGTTTGAATAACCATAATGTTCCAAGATGTTGGAAGAAGATAGCCATGCATAGGAAACTTTCAAAACAAAGGAGACAGAAAGCCAAAGGTCCATTGGACAAGGAAAACCATGTTGAAAATAAGATGCAATTATCTGTCACTCATTTCCATAAACAAGGTCATATTGTAGACAAATTTTGGAATTTGTATGCAACAAGTCATCCACGACATTTGAAGAAGGTGGAGAGAGATTTTGGCAAGAATGTAAAATAGGATTCCATAGTTGACGTGGGTTAGGAAGATTCACATGATGAAGTGAAGCTGAAAGAAGCACCATTGAAATGATTTGGTAAGAGATGGTTAGATTCTTATCCAATTAAGGCCTTTCATGCCTTTTTATGATTGATGTATTTCTTTTCCAATTGAATGCATGTTTCATGTTTACACTAGGAAGTTGTTTGAAAGGGATAAGAATCATCAAGTTATTATAAAAAGAATATGCAATACTTTTGTTTGACTTGAGAGTCAGTTTCTTGTAGAGGCATGTTTTTTCAACTTGTGTTTGGTAGATGGTTTGTACACCAAGATGTAAGAATACATGGCGATGTTCACATGATGTGACATTTGTTGATTTGAAGGAGAAAAAGGATGTGTCATCAACTTATGTTTCTTGCATGATGTGTTTTTTAGATTGATGGTTGTGTTTGTGACAAGATGTCGCAGGATTTTTGGAAGGTCCACTCTTGAGCGAGAGGCTCATGATTAGACTTTATTCACAAATCATGGCATGAGAAACATGTCAAAAATGGAGGATGATGGAGAAGAGGTAAAATATGACAAAAATATTGCAACCAAAAATTTGTAGCCATTGTAGACCATTTGATGTGTTGACGGAAAGAAGCAAAAGCGGTGGTGAATGCATTCTTCCAGATGTGGAATTTGGAACCATGGAGGTAAAATAGTGGTCATTTATTTTCTTTTTATTACTAATGTTGGAACTAATTTCTATAGTTCACTCAGATGGGCTTAACTTGGAAAAGTGGTTTCCAAGGAGAAGCTTGCATCAAATGCATGTTTGTGCAAAGGAGGAACAAGATTCTCAGTGGGAAGGCCATTAGTTAGCTTTCCAAGTGCTGAGGGATCACTTTGGTACAACACAATTTTTTATCAGTTAGCGAGCAGCCAATAACTGTTGGATTGGGTCAACAGAAAAAAGGGAGGACATTGGTTGAAGTGCCAAGCCATTTGCAAGGCAAGGAATGTTAGTGAACCCAAGTGGTTGTCATGGAAATTTTTCTGAGTAGAATCAAGATGATAGAACTTGGGAAAGAGAGGAGTATTCAGCTCTTATCAGATAACCAACTTTTGTGGGTCCAAAATCTTGTTAGTGAGAAGGAGTGATCAAAATCTGGATTGGGGCAAAAATTTGCCAAAAATTCAAAGTTCTTAGAATCACACCAAACCAGAATGACCATATCAGGCTCATCGCGAGGAATTCGGGGCACTTCGTTTCACTCAAAACAGAGTCCAAATGAGGAAGTTAGAGCATGTTGATTGCTATGACAAACATGCGAATTTCAAAAAACAGGGTAAAACAGGGTCAAGGGTCAAAATTTGGGAATATTTCTCCAATTTAACCCAATGACACTATATCAACTGTCAAGTTGTGGTTGGTGGTCTAAGTGGGGTATTTGTGGCATTTTGATTGGTTTTGGGAAGGATCCAATGACATGAGAACACGTGGCTAGCTCGAAGGTTGCCAGGTGCCCCCTTCCAAGGTTCAACTTCATGGTCTAAGGTCAAATTATTATTCTAAATTTCATGGTCTAAGTTAGAATTATTGTTCGAAATATCAAAGTCCGAATGCCGAATTTATATTACATATCAAAGGCTGGGTTATGTTAGCACTAGTTTTGATTCCTTTCAAAGTTTCCCTCATCGTCATTTTTTCTTGGCCTCTAGCTCCTTATGATTCAATTCTTTCGCATCCTTTTACCCATTTTCATCATTTCCCTTCAATCCTTTCCTCATTTTTCCAAAATACTAAAACGTCCAACATCTCATTTCTTTCAAAACCCCTTTTTAACTATTAAAATCCATTTTTTATAGTTTAAAAGCAACTTTTCCCCCCACAACAAAAATTTAATACATATCATATATTACATATATGATATCATATATATTTTTCACACTTAACCGTATTGAAACCCTTACCTTTCATCGCAATCAGCGTTTCGCAGTGCCTAACTTATTACATATGACAATTTCCATCTCCTAAAAACGGTCCCTCTGAAATGTGATTTGCGGGGATTGCTTGGACCCATCATTTCCTTTTGGTCCGGTTCATAAAATTTTGATATATGTTATAATATATTTATAATATGATTTGGGCAGTTGTATCATATTCCATTGAATTAACGTAATTTTTCATTATCTGCTTTTAAAAATCGTTTAAATGGGATCCATCACCTTTACGCATCGCAAGATCGCAACATTACTTACCTTTTCCATTCAGCTCTACTGTTCCTTTTTCCCCATTGCAATACAAAGTGGGACCCTTTCCTGGACACATCACCCTTTCCCCACCACACATCGCACATCGAAATTGATTTTTTTATGCTTATTATTAAGATATCGCAAGTTAAGTATTTTATGTTGCGATGTGATGTATTTGGGCGATGCGATGAGTTAAATCTACGAAGTTGCGACATTGCGATCAACCATGTCTTCCATTAACATTTCTAACTCTCGATTGCGATATCTGTAGGGCCCGCCATTGCATCGCCTGTCCCATATGCATTAAATACTACTCTGCTACCCCCTCGAAAATTGTTTTCACCCCACTTATGTATTATGCTTAAACAATTCCGACACCGATCTGCGATTGCGATATATTTACAAAGGGTTTTCTCCTCCCACTCATGAACCTTTGCCATTCTATCCAAAAGGTTTCAAGTTTTCCACCATTACAAAGGATGTTCCACCAAATATAGCAGTTGCGTCATTATAAATAAAAGGGTTGTTTGTTGATTAATTTCCACCATTTAATCCTAAGCTACCTCCATAATTTGTTGAACCTCCATGTTTCCCACTCTTATTTTATTTCTCTTGCTCATCCCACCCTCAATTTGTCTCCTCCATTCATTTCATTCACGTGCCCAATTCATCTGCATAGGTTATTCTCTCAAAAGCTTTTTCAACAAAGAAACCCTATCATAACAGAAGAAGCCAACGAAGGAAAACAACGAACAAAATTTCTCCAGAATAGATTTCCACTAGATTTGTGCCACCATTACTCTCAGCACTAGCACGTTTCCACAAGGTACTAGGCAACATTCAAGAAACCTTCACAATTTTATAGAAAATCCAGTAGCAAAGGCTTTAAAAATTCGACACCTATCAGAAAATAACAATATCTTCTTAAAGCTCAAAGACAGTTTGTCAATATGATTAATTCCATCAGAGTTCTATTAGGACTGTAAATGGCTAAAAATAGCAGATAGTCTACTTTTTCTCCTTCTTATCTATTTTTTGTTAATTTGTTATGAAATGAATCCAAAGGTCTAAGCCTTTCTAGCAAATCTATTGTAAAACTATAAATAGATAGAAGACAAAGGAAAAAATAGAGTGGAGATGGTTGGTGGTAAAGGGCCGAGTGCCCTATTGCTGATTCTCATGTCATTCCTGAACAATGTATCATTGAACACATAATATATTCTAGTTACACTCTTGAGGATTCACAAATCTTATGGTGTGTGTATTGTTTTCCCTTCTGTTTTTACATACTTTATCTGTCTTTCTATATTTATCATAAAAATTATATCTTATTATTTTATAAGTCTTGTGAACCTCCAAGTCATATGGATCTGTTTTTGTAAGTCTTGTTCCAAGATTTTCTAATTCAGTATGAATTGAAGATTGTTCATAAGCATTCATTGAGGTGGAATTAAACCCTGTGTAAGTCTTTTGATCTAGCATGCATGTTAATATGTTTTTGTTAGTCTTGATTCACCAAGCAATCCCAATTCATGAATTCATGTTAGTTAGAATCATTCCTTGGAATAGGATTCTTTAAATGTAAAGTAGATTCTTGTGAGTATTTTAAAAGCATTCTTTCACTATACATTTCATATCTAGAATTTGTGTCATTTTTCCTCCCAGTAGTGGATTTATGTCCTATAGACTCACTTTCTTTCTCCCATTCTTCTAATCCTTGAACTACAAATTTCACCACCACATCATATCTACGAGTGCCCTCATATGTGTAAGAGATTTTTATCTGTTCAATGCTCCTTTCAGAGTGCTTGAGATCCAACCACTTTCCAAAAAACCCAATCAAATTATAAGAATAGCCCTTGAGCTAAGATGTGTTTGGTTAGGCACTTGATGCAGTCTAAGTGGTGATTCCAGCGCCAACATCTTTTGGTGCGTCTGCTGGGAGTATCTTGTTTTAATTGGTGAAGATCAATTCTTGAAGGTGAACAGGAATTGATAACTTGAAGAGGATTTCAATTTTTCATCTGGTGACTCCATTGTTTCGGATCCAGTGGCGACTTTACAGAGATGCAGAGATCAAATTTTCAGTGGAAGTTTTGGATAAAAATCTACACCTTTCATAATTCTGAAAGGGACATCATCGCAGAGGTAGCATTTAATGTTTTTCATGATTCAGTAGCTTATGATTTGGAGTCTTCTTATAGTGCAGATATTTAATTCTTTATGAGTATCCCGTGTTGTGATTATTTTCATCATGAGATGCACTATATTATGATATGGATTCTTTCAGTTTTTCTTTAAGATTCAGAATCCATATGAATTTTTTTCAACTATTTGAATGGTTATACGTTAATTTCGATATTGCATGAATATTTCCATTAAAATCAGATTATAAGTAGCGGAATGAATAAGCTCATTGTTTTGAGCATTTTTTCAGAAAGATAGATTTGAGTTTTTAGTTTGAATCCAGCTTCAGTTTGAAGAAATAAGTTGCAGAATTGAAATGCTGATTTTGACTCCGTTACCAAATGGCTAGGCATGTTGGTTTTTTCAATTAATGAGAAATATCGTTGGTTAGAGAAATAATAGATGGATAAGGCACTGGAACTACAGTTCTTCATAGCCTGTAGGGGGCATATCATCCCCAATAATAGCCACTATTAGCACTAGTTTTGATTCCTTTCAAAGTTGCCCTCTCCATCATTTTTTCTTTGCCTTTAGCTCCTTATGATTCAATTATTTTGCCTCCTTCTCCCCATTTTCGCCATTTCTCTTTGATCCTTTCCTCATTTTTCCAAAATACTAAAACGTCCAGCATTTCATTTCTTTCAAAACCCCTTTTTAACTATTAAAAGCCATTTTTTATAGTTAAAAAGAAGCTCCGCCCCCCTCAACAAACCTTTAATATATATCATATATTACATATATGATATCATATATATTTTCTGCACTTAACCGTATTGAGACCCTTACCTTTCATCGCAATCAGCATTTCACAGATCCAAACTTATTACATATCACAATTGTAATCTCCTAAAAACGCTCTGAAATGTGATTTGCGGGATTGATGGGACCCATAATTTCCTTTTGGTCAGCTTCATAAAATTTTGATATATGTTATAATTTCCTTATAATATGATTCAGGTAGTTGTATCATATTCCAATGACTTAACGTAATTTTTCATTATCTTCTTTTAAAAATCCTTTAAATGGGACCCATCACCTTTTCGCATCGCAAGATCACAACATTACTTAACTTTTCCATTCACCTCCACCTTTCCTTTTTCCTGATTGTGATATAAAGTGGGACCCATTTCCTGCCACATCATCCTTTCCCCACTTCCCATCGCACATTGCAATCAACGATTTTTTATGTTTATTATTAAGATATCGCAAGTTAAGTATTTTATGTTGTGATGTGATGTAGTTTTTTGTGTAACCAGCTCCAAAAATAGAAGAAAAGAGATGTAAACACCTTAGAAATGAGCCACTTCGAGGGGGAAACCTCCAATACATTACAAAAATGAACAATTCTTGGATGATACAATTTACAAAACCTCCTTTCTATATATAGGAGTCCATGGGGCCATAATGTAATCCTAGTGGGCCACAATGTAATCCTAGCCGACCTAACAATAATAATTTAAGGGCACAATAATAACAATATGGGGGTTACAGGGGTACAATAATAACAATAAGGGGGGCTACACTAACATAATAAGGGTCTATACTATTAATATAGGGACTTAACATGCCCCTCTCCTTCAAACAAGTGTTGTCCTCAACGCTTGATTATTTCTTGATGCTTCTGTATAAAATTCTCATCCTCCCATGTGAAATATTTTACAGGAAAGTTATTCCACTTGCTGAGATACTCTAAAATTGATCGTACTTTTTGATTTCTTGTTTCTATGACTGCTTCATAACTTCTTTCAATGTGATGTTGATCTTCCTGTTGTTTCATTAGATTCTGCACCAAAGTTGGGTTATCCTTTGAGAGTTGGAGAACTTGTTGTTGATGCTCGATGTGATCTTCCACTAATTTATCATCCATATTTGCTATTATTTGATCCTTCAAACCATCCAACTTAGCCTTCATTTCTTCTTTTAAACCATCTATTTCATCTTCAATTGCTCTTCGTAAGATCGAAACTTGTTGCACTTGGTACTGTAATTTTGATATCTCATACTGCAACTCTTCCTCTTCATGCGTCATAGTATAGATTTTTGAGGGCTTAATGGGTGTTGAATTATTTTTAGGGGCCATTTTAGACTCCAATATTCATATCTAATAGGCCCTTCCAATCAATTCAACTTGATTCTTCAAACAAGACTTATGCAATTCGGAAAAAAAATACACACCTTTTACTAGCTTTTAGGAGATCGATATTGAAATTGAATTATATCTGTAATTGAAAATGTTCGATATCTAAAATTCAGCCATGTAGTAGCCCTCTGAAGCTTCTTTCAAATGCAATAGGTCTGACCTGATTTTGATTCTCCAAGACAAAGTTGTGTCCAATCTCCCACAATGACCTAATTCTGGACTGGTTCAGTAGAGCGAACTTGTACGACTTGCCACGTGTCACTGTTTTGTCCTTTATCTCTAAAATTGATAGCTCAGAAACTAAAGGCCGTTTAATTGCGACCACTTTTGACGGCACTCCAATCCAATCTTCAGACAGAGAGTTATTGAACTTTTCCCACGATCACCTCTTTGAGAGGAAATTCAGGAGCCTGAAAAAGCACTACCTTCCACAGATCATATCTCCAAAAATATTGCGAACCAAGCTCTGAAATTTTTTGATGAATTTCCTCAGGATTTCAGCTTCGCACCATATGAATTTCAGATTCTGAACCTTCGTAGAAAAAAAATTATAGCGCAAATTCCACGATGACCTGTTTAGGAGCCTGAAAAAATACCTGACTTCCACAGATCATATCTCCGAAATTATTGCGAACCAAAATCTGAAATTGTTATACAAGCTTCCTCAGGATTGTTTCTTCGCACCCTAAAAATTTCAGCTTCTGGAACTTCGTAGAAAAAAAGTTATAGCGAAAATGCCACGATGACCTGTTTGGAGCAGCGAAACCCTAGAATCCAAAGCTCTGATACCAAATGTTGTGTAACCAGCTCCAAAAATAGAAGAAAAGAGATATCAACGTCTTAGAAATGAGCCACTTCGAGGGGGAAACCTCCAATACATTACATAAATGAACAATTCTTGGATGATACAATTTACAAAACCTCCTTTCTATATATAGGAGTCCATGGGGCCATAATGTAATCCTAGTAGGCCACAATGTAATCCTAGCCGACCTAACAATAATAATTTAAGGGCACAATAATAACAATATGGGGGTTACAGGGGTACAATAATAACAATAAGGGGGGCTACACTAACATAATAAGGGGCTATACTATTAATATAGGGACTTAACATAGTTGGGCGATGTGATGAGGTAAATCTACGAAATTGGGACATTACGATCCGTTGTGTTTCCCATTACCGCTACTAACTCCCAATTAAGATATTTGTAGGGCTCGTCCTTGCATCACCTGTCCCATCTGTGTTAACTACTACTCTGCTACCCCCCTGAAAACTGTTTTCACACAGTTTATGTCTTATGCTTAAATAGTTTCAACCCTGATCTGCGATTGAGATATATTTATTGAGGGTTTTCTCCTCCCACTCATGAACCTCCGCCATTCTATCCAAAATGTTTCGGGTTTTCCACCATTACAAAGATTTTCCACCAAATATGACAGTTGCGTCATTATAAAGAGAAGGGTTGTTTGTTGATTAATTTCCTCCATTTAATCCTAAGCTACCTCCGTAATTTGTTAAACCTCCATTTTTCCTATACTTATTTTATTTCTACTACTATTCCCACCCTCAATTTGTCTCCTCCATTCATTTCATTCATGTGCCCAGTTCATCTGCACGGGTTATTCTCTCAAAATCTCTTTCAGCAAAGAAACCCTATCATAACAGAAGAAGCCAATGAAGGAAAACAACAACATAATTCCTCCAGAAAAATATTTCCACTAGATTTACACCACCATTACTCTCAGCACCAGCATGTTTCCATAAGGCACTGGGCAACATTCAAGAAATAGTCACAGTTTTACAGAAAATCTGGCAGCAAAGGCTTTAAAAATTTGACACCTATCAATAAATAAAAATCAGAGTTCTATTAGGATTTTAAAGCTCAAAGACAGTTTGTCAATATAATTAATTCCATCAGAGTTCTATTAGGATTTTAAATGGCTAAAAATAGTAGACAATCTACTTTTTCTTCTTCTTATCTATTTTTTGTTAAGTTGTTATGAAAGGAATCCGAAGGTCTAAGTCTTGTTGGCAGATCTATTGTAAAACTATAAATAGACAGAAGACAGAGGGAAAAATAGAGTGGAGATGGTTGGTGGCACAAGGCTGAGTGCCCTGTTGCTGATTCTCATGTCATTCATGAATAGTGTATTATTGAACGCATAACATATTCCAGTTACACTCTTGAGGATTCACAAATCATATGGTGTGTGTATTGTTTTCCCTTATGTTTTTACATACTTTATCTGTCTTTCTAGATTTATCAAAAAAATTCTATCTTGTGTTTTTATAATTCTTGTGAACCTCCAAGTCATATGGATATGTTTTTGTAAGTCTTTTTCCAGGATTTCCTAATTCAGTATGAATTTAATATTGTTCATAAGCATTCCTTGAGGTGGAATTAAACCCTATTTCATGTTTTTGTAAGTCTTTTGATCTAGCATGCATGTTAATATGTTTTTGTCAGCCTTGATTCACCAAACATTCCTGATTCATGAAGTCATGTTAGTTATAAGTATTCCTTGAAATAGGATTCTTTAAATGTAAATTGAGATTCTTGTGAGTCTTTTAAAAGAATGCTTTCACTATACATTTCAAATCTGGAATTTGTGTCGTTTTTTCCTCCCAACAGTGGATTTCTGTCCTACATATCAACTGTATTTCTCCCATTCTTCTAATCATTGAACTACAAATTTTGATACCACATCATATATACGAGTGCCCTCATATGTGTCAAAGCTTTTTATCTGTTCAACGTTCCTTTCAGAATGCTTCAGATCCAACCACTTTCCAAAAAACCCAATTAAATTATAAGAATAGCCCTCGAGCTTAAGATGTGTATGGTCAGGTGCTTGATGTAGTCCAAGTGTTAATTCCAGCACCAACATCTTTTCATGTGTCTACTGGGAGACAAAGGCCTTGAAACAAAGTATTCTCCCGAGTCTCATGTTTTAATTGCTGAAGATTGATTCTTGAAGGTGAAAAGGAATTGATAACTTGAAGAGGACTGCATTTTTTCACCTGGTGACTCCATTGTTCAGGATCCAGTGGCGACTTCACGAGGATGTACAGATCAAATTTTCAGTGTAATATTTTGATAAACAACTACACCTTTCAGAATTATGAAAGAGACATCATTACAAAACCCAATATTGATATCTATGCTTCAATATACCCTTGGAAGCACTTCAAACTGATTTTTCAAACAAGACTTATGCAATTAAAAAAAAAAATACACACCTTTTTCTTCCTTTTTTGGAGCTCGATATTGAAACTGATGTATCTATGTAATTTCGGATCCCCAAGATTTTATCTTCAGAAATTTATTATTCCTCCATATTTTTATTCCATTGCCATAGGTCAGACCTGATTTTGATTCTTCAAGTCAAAGCTATGCCCAATATCCCACAATGACCTAATTATGGAATGATTTGATAGATCAAACTTGTACTATGTGCCACATGTCACTGTTTCCTCCTTCGGATTTGAAATTGATACACATGAAACTAAAGTCTGTGTAATTTCTACCACTTTTTACATAATTCCAATATGATGCTCAGAGATAGAGTTATGACTATTTTCCCAAGGTCACCTATTTGAAATGAAATTCAGGAGCCTGCAAAAACCCTAACTTCCACAGATCATATCTTTGAAAGTATTGTGAATGAATATTTGAAATTTTTCCATAGAGTTACTCTAGATTTAGGAGCAAATGGGTTGTTTTTTTAGCTTCTGAACCTTCACTGAAAAAAAATTTATAGCGAATATTCCATGATGACCTGTTTGAAGAAATGAAACCCTTGAATCCAAAGCTCTGATACCAAATGTAATGAAACCAGTGCAAAAAATAGAAGAAAAGAGAGATCAAATTAGAAATCAGCCTGTTTGAGGGGGAAACCTCCTTCAAATTACATAAATGAACAATTCTTGAATGACACAAATGAAAAAATCTCCTTTCTATACATAGGAGTCCATGGGGTCACAATATAATCCTAGTAGACCTAACAATAATATTGTAAGGGCAGAATAATAACAATATGGGGACTACAGGGGTAGAACAACAATAATAAGGGGGCTAACAAAAATAAGGGAATACACTAGTAATATAGGGGCCTAACAAATACTTTCCCCTAATGATTTTATGACTAAGGATGTTCTCTACAAGGTTGTAATCTATGATAGTAGTTGTCTTTTGCAAGGGTATGTAATGCCTTAAATTTTGGATAGCATAGAAAACTTCAAAGGAAAACTTCACAACATGAGAGAATCAAATCTTAGGTCTAAATGCATCTTTAATAAGGTAGTATATTATATTTTCTCTGTGTGCCTCATCCTATTGGATGAGAACCATATCAATGGTCAATTCACATGCCATAAGATAGAGTAAAAAGTATTGAGCACAGTTTGGAGGGATAAAAGTGGGGTTGACATAAAGGATTTCTTCAAATTATTGAAAGATCATCATGCTTGGTCATTCCACATGAAAATTACACCCTTTTCCAATAATTTCATAAATACTTTTGTTATATCAACATACTTGGTAGTGAACCTACTTAGAAAGTTTGTCTTCCCTTGAAAATTTTGAAGTTGGTGAAGGGTACAATGGGGAGGCAAGTTCATGATTGCTTCAAAATTCAGGGGATCCAACATGATCTTGTAGCTTGACATGATGAAGTCAAATAACCTCCAAAAAACCACACAAATAAAAATGCATGTGGTTCAAATGAATGTTATGAAAGTGGCATTGAATAAAATTTTTCCTTATAGGGGAATGATGATACCCATGCCATTGCAAATGGGTAGTAATGCCATCTAGATATGTCTCCACTATGTGTTTGATGCCATGATATTCCTATGGCATGGCCCATTGGAAAGTGGCCCCAACATTTTGAATACCAAATGGAAAATTATTATAAACAAATGTACCGCAGGGATATATGAAAATAGGCATATGTTGATCTTCTATTTTGATTTGTATTTTTTTATAGCTAAAAAGCCATCCAGGAATGAAAATATTTTACAACTGACGCAATCGTTAATCATTCATATCCATATAATAAAAAAAATTGAATTGCACCCTGTGATGCAAGAGCATTAGAGCTTGCAAGTCATCAAGCTTTTTGGAGGCAAAGCTCCAATGATCGGAATCTGGATTGGGGCAAATTTTTTCCAAAAATTCAAAGTGATCAGAATCACACCAAACTAGAGTGACTGGATTAGGGCCGTTGCTAGGAATCTGGAACAGTTTTTTTCACTGAAAATGGAGTCCATATGAAGAAGTTAGAGCTTGTTGAACTCCGTGCCAAACCAACGAATTTAAAAAAAAGGGTAAAATAGGGTCAAAGGTCAAAATTTTTTGAACATTTCTCCATTTTTTCCCAATGACACTATGCCAAGTTTCAATTTTTGGTTAGTGGTCTAAGTGGGTGATTTTTTTGTTTTTATTGGTTTTGGGAAGGACCTAATGGCATGAGAACACGTGGCTAGCCCAGAGGCCGCCACATGCCCCCTTACAAGGATCAATTTCATGGTCTAAGGTCGAATTATTATTCTAAATTTCATTGTCTAAGGTTGAATCATTATTTTGAATATCAAATTCTAAATGTCGAATTTATATTACATATCAAAGGTTGGGTTATATGATCCAAACTTCGAAATATTTCACATATGGAAAAGTCCGAAATATTTGTTATGTTGTAAGGTTTAAAACCTTATGATAATTGGTGGCAAAAATTTATACACTGATCTGGGAGGAGGTTGGGGCTTGACCCCATGACCTCCCCTGCACCAACATAGTGCAATGCAAATAGACCACACGATGACTCTTAATAAGTTATCGTTGCGGATTTTATTTATATTAAAGTGTCCTAACCTTGGGCGGAGGAGGAGGCCAGCCTCGCAAGCCATCCCCCTCGCCATGTTACTTTAATCCATAACCAAGAGCGGTGGAGTTTCAAAGTGCACAGATTAACATTTAAGATGGGCTTAATTAACCCTAACCCCATATTTAATTGCATTAATTGCAATGTAAATTTGGTTTATATAAATTACGCTTAGCGCAGTTAACGTGCGCTTATCACCAAGTTAACCTCACTTAATTTTTAATTAAAATCTAGTTAATATGGCAGAGAATTCGACGGAGCCCCCAAATTTGGCACTACTACCAAAATTGGCGGACTTAACTGGAGATGTTCTAGATTTGGAGGAGTTTTCTAGGGAAAAATTGAATGAGGCATAACTGGAGCATTTTTCGACCAATTTTGGCTCAAAAAGAATCATTCCTAGATGATTTTTATGATCTGAGCATGATGGTGTAGGTTTCAAATGTGTTGGAGCACTTATTTAAGTGTTTTTTCCACTTTTAATATTAAATAAGCCTAGGGATACTAGGAGAAGAGGTCATGCCCAGATCAGCTGAAGACCATTTTCAGAGCTTGAAGAGTCTATTTCGAGGTTTTTGGGTCTTTTGAATCTAATGGAGTAGGTTGAAAATCCATTGGAGCATGTAGGCGCATGTAATCAGAGAATTTACCATTAATCCAAAGAGGGCCTAGCTAGTTGAAGCACATCCGTGGAGATGTAGCCTAGGAGGGGTGAAATCCATTATGAACTATTGTGTAATGTGTTTTTTATGTTTTATTTATTTGCAATGTAATTTGTACATGCATTTTTAACAGTTAATTAACTCATGCATTGATCATAAAAGACAGAAAACTTGACACATAAACCCTTTCACAACTTGCTAATTTGAGACGATCCTAAACACATTTATTTAATACTGATGAGGGAGCTAGCACAACAAAACTAGTTTTCCCATATTCAAATCAAGTTGATATCAGAGAAAAATTTAGCTCATTTTAGTTATGAGATGGTTTGTCAAAGTTAGCTAGAGAATTAGCTGTTGATTTTGCATTTGTGCAAGGACAATTTAACTGTGCACAAGTTTATGTGTGTGAAGAGAAGGTCAAGATTGAAATCTCAGCTGTCAAATCACATCAAAGAATATTTTAATGCATTACAAGTGTGATGGTAGATTCATCAAGCATTGCTTCTAGTCAATTTTCCTTAGCAAAACTTTTTGATAATGAGATGTTGCAGAAGCTCTACATCATGAATGATATGGTGCAAGAGATGTATGAAAATAAGAGGGAGAGCATGATACTTCAAGAGAAGTTGATTGCCATCAAGGAGGAGAAGCAAGAGCTTCTTTAAAATCTACATGAGATGGATACTTAGCTCCATAATGCAAATGAAAACCTAGCAAAGGTGAATGAGATGGAAACTTAAGTCCATGATACCAAAGAAACTTTAGCCAAATATGAGCTTGAAAAATAAGTATGCAATTCAATTTTATCTTCAATTTCTTCTCAATATGAATGTGTAGGTGCTTTTGAAAGACATACTAGAGGAATAGGGTCCAAATTATTGATGAAAATGGGCTATGAAGGTAAAGGATTGGGAAAACATGCACAAGGCATAGTTGAGCCAATTGTTGTTGAGGAAAGGCCTAGGTATTTGGGTCTTGGTTATGGAAAACATGATGGAGATTGCTCCAAATCCAAGGAGGCACATGAAGGTGTTCCAAGAAGGATTTTCATTACATGTTCATTACCTCAAGCTTGTGAAGTTTGTGTTCATGAGGAATGTAAAAATTTTACACCCACTTTGCAAGAAGATGCTCATAAGCATGCAACTACTGAGAATGGAAAACAAGATGATGTTGAAATATCTAAAATCATTGATGCCATTTTTGGTATTCCTAAGAGAGCCACTACCTCATCAAATTCACCTCCTCAAGAAGGCGACAAAGGTGAATGTGCAAGGTATAAATTTTCCTTTAATCAAGTTACTTTTTATTATGATAAACATGGTAAAAATTAACATAAGATTTGGAGAAAGTTTGCATGTTCCTTTTGTGGTTTGAATAACCATAATTTTTCAAGATGTTGGAAGAAGATAGCCATGCATAAGAAGCTTTCAAAACAAAGGAGACAGTATGCTAAAGGTCCATTGGACAAGGAAAACTATGTTGAAAAGAAGATGCAATTATTTGTCACTAATTTCCATAATCAAGGTCATCTTGTAAACAAATTTTGGACTTTGTATCAAAAAATTCATCCACGACATTTGAAGAAGGTGGAGAGAGATTTTGGCAAGAATGGAAAAAAGGACTCCATAATTGATGTGGGTTAGGATGATTCACATGATGAAGTGTAGCTAAAAGAAGAACCATTGAAATGGATTGGTAAGATATGGTTAGATTTCTTATCCAATTAAGGCCTTGCATGTCTTTTGATGATTGATGCATTTATTTTCCAATTGAATGCATGTTGCATGTTTCCGCCAGGAAGTTGTTTGAAATGGAGAAGAATCATCGATTTATTATAAAAAGCATGTGCAATAATTTTGTTTGACTTGAGAGTCAGTTTCTTGAAGAGGCATTTTTTGTCGACTTGTGTTTGGTCAATGGTTTTTACACCAAGATGTAAGAATACATGGCGATTTTCACATGATGTGACAATTGTTTCTTTGAAGGAGCAAAAGGATGTGTCATCAACTTATGTTTCTTGCATGATGTGTTTTTCAGATTGATGGTTGTGTTTGTGACAAGATGTGACGAGATTTTTGGAAGGTCCACTCTTGAGCAAGAGGCTCATGAGTAACCTTCATTCCCAAATCATGGCATGAGCAACATGCAATAATGGAGGATGATGGACAAGAGGGACAAGATGCCAAAAATATTGCAGCGAAAAATTTGTAGCCATTGTAGACCATTTGATGTGTTGACGCCAGGAAGCGAAAGAGGTGGTGAATGCATTCTTCCAGATGTGGAATTTGGAGCAGTGGAGGTAAACTAGTGGTAATTTATTTTCTTGTTATTACTGATGTTTGAACTCATTTTTTTAGTTCACTCAGATGGGATTAACTTTGAAAAGTGGTTTCCAAGGAGAAGCTTGCATCAAATGCATGTTTGTGCAAAGGAGGAACAAGATTCTCAGTGGGAAGGCCATTAGTTAGCTTTCCAAGTGCCGAGGGATTGCTTTGGTACAACAAAGTTTTTTATTAGTTAGCAAGCATCCAACAAGTGTTGGATTGAGTCAACAACAAATGGGAGGACATTGGTTGAAGTGCCAATCCATTTGAAAGGCAAGGCATGTCAGTGAACCCAAGTGGTTGTCATGGTGATTTTTCCGAGTAGAATAAAGATGATAGAACTTGGGAAAGAGAGGAGTATTCAACTCTTATTAGATAACCAACTTTTATGGTTCCGAAAGCCTGTCAGTGGGAAGGAGTGATCAGAATTTGGATTGGGGAAATTTTTTTCCAAAAATTCAGAGTGCTCAAAATCACACCAAACTAGAATGAACAGATCAAGCTCATCGCCAGGAATCTGGTGCACTTCGTTTCACTCAAAACAGATTCCATATGAGGAATTTAGAGCCCGTTGATCGCCGTGCCAAACAAGGGAATTTAAAAAAATCAGGGTCAAACAGGGTCAAAGGTTAAAATTTGGGAATATTTCTCCAATTTTGCCCAATGACACTATTCCAACTATAAATTTGTGGTTAGTAGTCTAAGTGGGTTATTTGTGGCATTTTGATTGGTTTTGGGAAGGAACCAATGGCATGAGAACACGTGGCTAGCCCGGAGGCCACCACGTTCCCCCTTCCACGGTTCAATTTCATGTTCTAAGGTCAAATTATTATTTCAAATTTCATGGTCTAAGGTCTAATTATTATTTCAAATTTCATGGTCTAAGGTCTAATTATTATTCCAAATATCAAAGTCCAAATGCCGAATTTATATTACATATCAAAGGTTGGGTTATGTTAGCACTAGTTTTGATTCCTTTCAAAGTTTCCCTCTCCGTCTTTTTTTCTTGGCCTCTAGCTCCATATGATTCAATTCTTTCACATCTGTTTCCTAATTTTTTCCATTTCTCTTCGATCCTTTCCTCATTTTTCCAAAATAATAAAACGTCCAGCATTTCATTTCTTTCACAACCCCTTTTTAACTATCAAAATCCATTTTTTATAGCTAAAAAGAAGCTCCGTCCCCCATAACAAACCTTTAATATATATCATATATTACATATATGATATCATATATATTTTCTGCACTTAACTGTATTGAAACCCCTACCTTTCATTGCAATCGACGTTTCGTAGATAAAAACTTATTACATATCACAATTGTAGTCTCCTAAAGGGTTTTCCACAAATATAACAGTTGCGTCATTATAAAGAAAAGGGTTTTTTGTTGATTATTTTCTGCCATTTAATCCTAAGCTACCTCCATAATTTGTTAAACCTCCATGTTTCCTGTTGGTCACACCCTCAATTTGTCTCCTCCATTCATTTCATTCATGTGCGCAGTTCATATTCACGTGTTATTCTCCCAAAAGCTCTTTTAGCAAAGAAACCCTATCATAACAGAAGAAGCCAACAAAGGAAAATAACCACAGAATTCCTCCAGAAAATATTTCCACTAGATCTGCACCACCATTACTCTCAGCACCAACACGTTTCCATAAGGCAGCAGGAAACATTCAAGAAACAGTCACAGATTTACAGATAATCTGATAGCAAAGGCTTTAAAAATTCAACACCTATCAAAAAATAACAATATCTTCTTAAAGCTCAAAGACAGTTTTTCAGTATGATTAATTCCATCAGAGTTCTATTAGGATTGTAAATGGCTAAAAATAGCAGACAATCTACTTTTTCTCCTTCTTATATGTTTTCTGTTAAGTTGTTATGAAATGGATCCGAAGGTCTAAGCCTTGCTGGAAGATCTATTGTAAAGATATAAATAGACAGAAGACAGAGGAAAAAATAAAGTGGAGATGGTTGGTGGCACAAGGTTGAGTGCCCCATTGCTCAGTCTCATGTCATTCTTGAATAGTGTATCGTTGAACACATAATATATTCCAGTTACACTCTTGAGGATTCACAAATCATATGGTGTGTGTATTGTTTTCCCTTTTGTTTTTACATAAATTATCTATTTTTTTAGATTTATCATAAAAATTCTACCTTATGCTTTTATAAGTCTTGTGAACCTCCAAGTCATATGGATATATTTTTGTAAGTCTTGTTCCAAGATTTCTTGATTTAGTGTGAATTGAATATTGTTCATAAGCATTCCTTGAGTTGGAATTAAACCCTATTTCATTTTTTTGCAAGTTTGTTGATCTAGCATGCATGTTAATATGTTTTTGTCATTCTTGATTCACCAAGCATTCATGATTCATGAAGTCATGCTAGTTAGAAGCATTCCTTGAAATAAGATTCTTTAAATGTAAAGAGAGATTCTTATGAGTCTTTTAAAATAATTCTTTCACTATACATTTCAGATCTGGAATTTGTTTCATTTTTTCCTCCCAGCAGTGGATGTCTATCCTACAAACCCACTGTCTTTCTACCATTCTTCTAATCATTGAACTACAAATTTTTCTACCACATCATATATACGAGTGGCCTCATATGTGTCAGAGCTTTTTATCTGTTCAACGTTCCTTTCAAAGTTCTTGAGATCCAAACACTTTCCAAAAAACCTAATCAAATTATAAGAATAGCCCTCGATCTTAATAAGTGTCTGGTCAGGTGCTTGATGTAGTCCAAGTGTTGATTCCAGCACCAACATCTTTTGGTATGTCTACCAGGAGACAGAGGCCTTGAAACGAAGTATTCTCCCGAGTCTCTTGTTTTAATTACTGAATATCGATTCTTGAAGGTGAACAAGAATTGATAAGTTGAAGAGGACTACATTTTTTCACCTGGCGACTCCATTTTTCCAGATCCAGTGGCGACTTCACGGTGATGCAGAGATCATATTTTCAGTGGAAGTTTTGGATAAAGAGCTACACCTTTCAGAATTTTAAAAGGCACATCATTACAAAGGTAGCATTTAATGTTTTTACTCATTTATTAGCTGATGATTTGGAGTCTTCTTATAGTGCATACATTTAATGCTTTATGATTATCCCGTGCTGTGATTATTTTCGTCATGAGCTACACTATGTTATGATATGGATTCTTCCAATTTTACTCTTAAGATTCAGAATCCATATGAGGCTTTTTAGCTATTTGAATGGTTGTATGACAAATTCCATATTTCATGAATATTTCCATTCAAATAAGATTAGAAGTAGAAAAATGAATAAGTTTGTTGTTTTGAGCAATTTTTTCAGAATATTAGAGTTTAGTTTTCAGTTTGAGTTTGGAGAAGTAAGTTGCATAATTAAAATGATGGTTTTGACTCCATTACCCAATGGATAAGCATGCTGGTATTTTTGAGTTAATGAGCAAGATCACTAGTTGGAGAGATGAGAGTTGGATTTAAGGCACTGGAACTACAGTTCTTGATAGTCCGCAGGGGGCATATCATCCATAATTAGAGCCAATGTTAGCACCAGTTTTGAATCTTTTATTCCAAGAAGATACTTCTGGGCACCAAGGAAAATGATGGTTGTATTCACTTCATTTCCAATATAGTCCAAAATAAGCCTAAATGCATTGGGTGGAACTATCCATTTCATAAAACCCCCCAAAACCCACATGCATAAAGTTTTAGGACTTCATATTGAGCTATGATTCCTCCGTTTCATCTCTGCCCCCCACATTAGATGGCTTGATATATATATATATCTATATATATATATATATATATATATATATATATATATATATATATATATATATAATGTATATGTTAGAAACCACATAAGCCTTACCTTACCACAACAAACCTTGTGACCCCTTGTGTTTTCGCATCGACAATTCGCAACAGTCTTAGCCACATTCCATTTTTTTTTCTTGGGACTGCCGATGAGGTATAGTGGGACCCTTTTCACCACGTCACCTCTATTTTAATTTGCACAAATTCACATTCTTTACCATTTCACATCTTAGTTTTCCGCTTCTAATGCCGATGTGATATAGTGGGACCCTTGCCACGTCATTTCTGCCCATCGCACTTCGCAAAACATACTACTTCACAGATCGGTGAATATAGAATTTCGCACTTCGCCAACCTTTAATCCTTGCGATCAATGCAATATCTTATCACATGTGATGTGCAATATTTATCGCATCACATAGATCTTAATTGATCATCCTTCGCATCGCATCGTTGAACCACATCTCATCGCATCACAACTTTACTTTTTAACCATATTGCAAACTTATAACCTTACCGAATGCGATATGTGATGGAACCTATGACCAACACATGGACACTTCGGCACTTACCCAACTTATCTTGTGAAATAATCTAGGTCATGATCTTCACTCTGGACTTTGCGAATTAATCTATGCCGTCCATGGTTCTCCTTCCAAAAATATTCTTAAGAGTTTTTTGCCTTACTCTTTTCTCTGCTTTTGACTGTCACTGCTTGTAACTTTGTGTTCTCTTAATTTCAATCTATGGTTTTAAGTTGTTCTAATTTCTTCGCATTGGAGATTCTATTAAATAATGGTGGAATAACCAAAGGATGTGGTTGATCTAGTATTTATCTCCATTGTTATTGGCCACGTTCGACATTTTGATGAAGTTACTAAGGGTTTCAGAAACAGTTTTCATGGTGACCCTGAAGGGAACTGGTGATGAGGATGATGCTCGCAGATATCACACATTTAGAGACATGCCAAACATAAGTAGAATTTCATCATATTCTTTCTAGATTTTAAGGGAATAATTGGTGCAAGCGACAGTCAGTTCCACATTTCTTGCATCAGTGAAGACAATTAGGGAAAGTGGGAGAAATAAGCTTATGAGGCAGTCAAACAGTTTCATGCTTCATATTTTTAAGCCTCAAATCATTCAACAGTTCTAAATTCATGCAACAGTTTGATTTTTTTATTATTTTTAGTTTTTTTTTATTTAATTTCATTCCTAAAATTTAACAGCAGTTTGTTTGGTGCAAATCTATTTAAGAGTTGAGTTTTATGTAATAGAGGAGTGGAGATGGTTCGCAGCACAGGGCCGAGTGCCCTGTTGTTGATTCTCATGTCATTCCTGAATAGTGTATCGTTGAACACATAATATATTCCACTTAAACACTTGAGGATTCACAAATCATATTGTGTATGTATTGTTTTCCCTTCTGTTTTTGCATACTTTATCTGTCTTTCTATATTTATCATAAAAAATCTATCTTATGTTTTTATAAGTCTTGTGAACCTCCAAGTCATATGGATCTGATTTTGTAAGTCTTGTTCCAAGCTTTCCTAATTCATTATGAATTGAAGATTGTTCATAAGAATTCCTTGAGGTGGAATTAAAACCTGTTTCATGTTTTTTTAATTATTTTGATCTAGCATTCATGTTAATCTGTTTATGTCAGTCTTGATTCACCAAGAATTCCTGATTCATGAAGTCATGTTAGTTAGAAGCATTCCTTGAAATATGATTCTTTAAATGTAAAATGAGATTCTTGTGAGTCTTTTAAAAGCATTCTTTCACTATACATTTCAAATCTAGAATTTGTGTCATTTTATCCTCCCAGCAGTGGATTTATGTCCTACAGACCCACTATCTTTCTCCCATTGTTCTAATCATTTAACTACAAATTCTGCTACCACATCATGTATACGAGTGCCCTCATATGTGTCAGAGATTTTTATCTATTCAATGTTCCTTTCAGAGTGCTTGAGATCCAACCACCTTCCAAAAAACCCAATAAAATTATAAGAATATCCCTTGAGTTTAAGATGTGTCTGGTCAGGCATTTGATGCAATCCAAGTTTTGATTCCACCACCAACAGGTTATATGATCCAAACTATGAAATATTTCACATATGGAAAAGTTTGAAATATTTGTTATGTCGTAAGGTTTAAAACCTTATGACAATTGGTGGAAAAAATTTATACACAGGGCAGGGAGGAGGTCAGGGCTCAACCCCATGACCTCCCCCACACCAACACAGCACAACGCCAATAGACCACACAATGACTCTTAATAAGCTATCACTGCAGATTTTATTTATATTAAAGTGCCTAGATCATTGGGTAGAGGAGGGGGCTATCCCAGCAGGCCAGCTGCCTCACCATGTGAATTTACTCCATGACCAGGAGTATCAAAGTTTAAAAATGTGTAGATTAACAACTAAGACATGTTTAATTAACCATAACCCCATGTTTAATCATGTTAATTTCAACGTAAATGTGGTTTATATAAAATGTTCTTAGTGCATTTAATCTGTGCTTATCACCAAGTTAACATGACTTAATTTTTAATTAAACTCCATTTAATATGGCAGAGAATTTGGTGGAGCCAAAAATTCGGTTCCACTACCAAAATTACCAGACTTGACTGGAGATGTTCCAGATTTGGAGGAGTTTTCTAGGGAAAAATTGAATGATGCATAACTATAGCATTTTTTGACTAATTTTGGCTCAGGAAGAGTCACTCCTAAATGATTTTGATGCTCTAAGCATGATGGTGTAGGTTGAAGAGGTGTTGGAGCACTTCTGTAAGTGAATTTTCCACTTTGAAGATTAAAGAAGCCTAGGGCCATCATGAGAGGAGGTCATGCCTAGATTAGTTGAAGATCATTTTCAAATCTTGAAGAGTTTATTTTGAATTTTTTGGGTCTTCTGAATCCAATAGAGCAATTTGCAAAGCCATTGGAGCACTTTAGGTGCATGTACTTACAGAATTTACCATTACTCCAAAGAGGGCCTAGCTAGTTGAAGCAGGTCCATGGAGATGTATCCCAGGAGGGGTGAACTCCATTATTAGCTATTGTGTAATGTGTTTGTTTTGTTTTATTTATCTAAAATTTACTTGTTGTACATGTGTTTTTAATAACTAATTAACTCATTAATTTCTCATAAAAGACACAAAACTTGGCACATAAACCATTTCAGAACTTTCTAATTTGAGATGATCCTAAACACATTTATTTAATATTGATGACGAAGCTAGCACAAAAAAACTAGTTTGCCTATATTCAGATAATCCAAACCAGGTTTCAATATGGAAACTGAATTTTATTTCCTTATTGTAAATAAATTTAATTTCTTTATTTCTAAAATAACTATGTATAGAGATAATATTGAGTAGATAATAATTTTAACAATAAAATATTCCTTTTAAGGCATGTAAGATTTAGGAAATAAATCATGACAGATTATAGGAGAAAGAAACTTGGCAACAATTAGCAATTTTTATAGTTAGGAAAAAAATTAGAAAACTTAGAAACTATTGGAGTGTTGATAGGATATAGAGAAGCTATTAAATATCTTAATTCAAATTATAATAAGCCTATGGGAAATAAGAACTAATGGCCAAATGAATGTGAAATCAAGCCATAGAGAGTGAATAGAGAAGAATAATGTTTCTAAGTATTTGCATGTACAAGCTTTGTTGAATGAAAGTGATTGAAAGCATCATTATGCTCATGATTGTCTTTGTGTATTTGTGAATGAATAATTACAACATCTGTGTGTAATATAGAGTTAAGTAGAGTTTCAATTTTTTGTGAATATTGAAACTGATTATAGATTGAGTTTAAACTCTGTCATGAATGAATGGTACCAATCTAGTGAGAGATTGGAGACAATTTCAGTAGTAGAATAATTCTACGCATGTTAGATGATTCTCCATTTATTACAATTGAAGGTTTTGTAACAGAGTATGTGATTTCATAACATGAGTTCTAAATTAATTCTCAGTGTGTTAAAACGACATTGTAAGAAGTAGGTGTAAACATTGGCATTTGTTGACTGGAAGCATGCGTGAAGGCATGGCTAAGAGAACTGCTAGAGAGATGAAATCAACATTTCATGTGTGTTGGAATTATGGATGAGGTTCCCATGCTGGGTTTTTATAGGAATTTGTGGAATACCTTGTAGCTAGGACTTTAGATCTAATATTTGCATTGAAAAACATTTAGTTCTAACCAAAGAAACACCTAAATAAATGATGAACAATGAGTTGGAAGTTTTCCATGGAAATTTGTGTGTGTAAAACATATGGTAAATTCTATGTGGAATTAAATAATATGATGTGAATCATATTGATATTTAGTTGAATATTAACGAATGTAAGGTATATGGGAACCTACTATTGGTAGAGTACCTATACTAAAAACTCAAGAAATTTAAAGTTGCAGGAAAAGTAAATTTTCCTGCTATCACTGTGTTCATTACTAACCATAATGTTGGTCTATATCCATTCCATCAAGGGAAATAGACAGATAAACACTTTTTTCAATATTTTTTAAATGTTTTCCTTGATAGTAATTGTTTTACGAGGGTTAATTGATCCTCTATAAAATTGGTTTGGCTTATTCATACATATTAATTGTGCGTGTGATAATTCTTGGGTCACTCCATGGGATTTCCTCGTAGGACCAAGAGAACACATCATGGAATTATTTGAATAGGGTGGTGCATATTTTAATTTATGAGGGGGAATAATATATACCTATTAGGATTTGTTCCATGACACCTAGTTTCATAGCAATGTTGATGGGTATAGTCTTAGATATATTTTCCAAATTCCCCTTCGAGAAAACATGATGTAACATGATGGGGGATTGCAACCATGCTACAGGTCTACATAAAATGAATATTTTATTGTTATCATCCAATTTTTCCAAACAAGCTGTTGGTTTCAAAACAAAACCAAAAGGTAATAGGATTAAAGGAATTATAAGGGAACCCACAGAAGACCAAGTCACATCAAAGAGAAATTTGATTTCTAGGAAAAATCATTAGGGGAATTTTGAGGTCTAAAATGGGCTTCCTAAGGAAATTATAAAATAATAATAGAAATAATAAAATAATATTTGATTACATCATCAAATTTTAGAGGGAAAAAAGAAAAAACTACTTTTTCAATTCGTATTTTCAACTTATCTCCCAATTTTTTACTCAAATTTTGAGCAGGAATACTCGTTGAATTCAACATTTAATTCCTCATCCAAGGAGTACCCATGTTGAATACTTTCAATGGACCCTACTACATGAAAAATGATAAATAAATGAAAAACATGTTTGCAATCACGTTTTTCATGTAATTCTCATTTTTCGCGTAGCAGGGTCCATCAAAAGTATGCAACATGGGTACTCTTTGGATGAGGAATTAATTTTTGCATCCAACAAGTATTCCCGCTCGAAATTTGAGTAACAAATTTGGGAGATAAGTTGAAAATACGAGTTGAAAAAGTAGTTTTATTATTTTATTATTTTTTAATATTTTCACCCTTTTATGTAAAAATTGGTGAATCATCCCCCATGGTTGACTTCATCATCTTGAATCCTATTGGTTATTATAAAGTTTATTTTGGTTGTACATTTTTCTTAGGAGGCCCATTTTAGACCTCAAAATTCTCGTAATGGATGATGTCAACATGATGTCATACACAGAGGGACATACATCATTATGATGCTTTATGTTATATGATATAAACCGAATTCCATTGAAAATTTTTCTTACACCATATGCGTGTTAGTGAATAGATGGGCACACATCAACATGATGCAAGCGAGAGAGAGTTGCAAATGCGCAAGATATTATGATTAGGAGCGATCGTCAAATAACTATGGAGATATCATTACATCGATAATTTTGACGATGCTTACTACCTGAAGGTGGTGTGGAAAAAAATTCCCAAAAACACATGGTGGGTTGGTAGTGACAATGCATCCCCTAGAACGATGCACCAAACTTCCCTTCCCATCAAGAAAAAACCACTTTTGTTGGGGGGGGGGGGGGGGGTGTGGTGGATATTGCCTTGTTGGTACGGGTACCATGACATCTCCCAATTGTACTGCCACATGGCTTATGCACTGTCAACATGACATATTAGCATGCCATGTCACTTACCCAACCACATATGATGATGTCAACACCTTTGTACATGTATGCCATCCTCCCCATCAACTCATTCTGACATTAGCATGATGTTAGCATGACATCATCCTAAATAATCACAAAATGAAACATGGTAGCCCAAAATGATTTTTTTATAAGTCTAGAGAGGTCATCATTCTTGCCATTTTCATTTAAAACAATACATAGAGTAGCCAGAAGGAAATTTAGGCCCGATGAAATACCAATAGCTTGGTAGCTTGTGCAAGTCATTTTCTCACTCCTGTTTCACACGCCTGTGTAAGGCCTAGTGTGTTGTCCCTGTATATGCTAGCACTGTAAACATATCCCACTTAGCCAAGCGCTTTCTTTCTACATTCTCTTATGCTTGGCTTGGGTCTACCTTTTGAATTTTCCTTGGTTCACCCATTTCCTTACTATTTCCACCTAGTTTCATTCCAGTGTGCCATTTTCGTCCACCATCCATGTTCCCTATGCTAAAATGATGCCATATTATAATAGAGTCCAACCCCAAGTATGAGAAACCAGAGAGGTCCCACACATACCTAAAACTATCATAACCTCCTCATTCAAACCACGTTTTTTCAAAATTGAAAATGAACCACTTCCTTGTTTGACCTCTGCCACTGTATGCACTGAACAATCCATCAAATTTGGCTTGGAACCATCAAATTCATCCACTGGTCCAAACTCAATTGCGCCCTTTCAAAAAACTTGGTGGGAGCCCCTAGACACCTCAAAACCTAAGCATAGTCCCAAAAATCAATTACTCTTCTCTCACTCCCCAAGGAGCCCATTGGACCAAACCAATTGTACATGTGATATTCCTAGTTTCTATTTTCTAGTCCTAGAGTCAAGTCCACATGTCACATATTCCATCATCAATGACTTCTTTAGTAATGAAGCCATGTGAAAAGGAGCTCATATATACCCAAGATAATATCCATGATCCCAACTTAATAACTATATATATGTATGTTGGCATTCACCAGGTATATTCAAATGTAAAAGTAGGCCTCGACTTAGACAACTTGTTCAAAATCAATTTGGTGAAGGAAGTGGTACACAAATTTTATGGATTTCCAAAGGTCATAACTTGGGTAGTGCCATAATACAGTTTTGAAATTAAAACCATTCTATCCACTAGAGGATACATAATAGTTCTTTCAACAACTACATAAGCAGTAGAAACAATGTTATTTTTTTGAGGCCATATTGTCACTGTAAAAGCTAGATGAGGCCATACTACTAGGATATTGTAAGGACCTCACTAATGAGAAAAGGAAAAAGGCACCAACAAATCATGTAACAAAAGGAGTAGTGGATGCCACAGTTCCTCCACCCTAATTCATAGTAATTTTTTCTTAACAATCCAAAGTGATCATTTCCATGATTTCTCATATATTGGGAATGGACCAAGATACAAAAATCGATGAAAATATGTTGGGTTTCCAATTATCTTTATATCGCCCTGACACCAAAACTTATTCCTTGTTCGATTACACATAATACATATCATATGCAATCTAACACCAATTCATGAATTTTTTTTCCACTAATGCAGTTTAATACCAACCATATATTGTCTACCCCTTCATGAACCAAAAATTTAGTTCAGTAGAACACATGGCCCCTGGGTTAGCTAATTCATCTAGTGTAGTGCTTCCCACTATCGAGTGGATACATTCCATAATAACGACTCCAAACAACATGGGAATCTTGTACTATTTTCAATATTTTATATTAGTGTTTTATCAAATCATCCATGAGCTTCACCTGCCTATATTTATCAAAGTTTATGGTTTCAAGGAGAATCCATACTTGCTTCCAATCTTCCTCACATATAGAGAATTTTCAATGGAACTTATCAAACAAAGATTTATTAGTGATTAGTTTCATTTTTCATCAAGGAAGGTGGAAATCACATTCCATATTCCAAGAGATATTGGGCCATTCATAGCCAAAAATAGGAAAGCTCAAGACAAAGTGAAAAATATGTTCGAATAATTTCACTTTGCACAAGGATCTGAATGGGTTTATGATCCCATGGATGTGATTTCTAATTAGAGAAAGGACAAGGACAAAGATTCACAAAGGCATTAATAAAGAGTTATCTTAGACAAAGCAACCAACAAGTTGTCTTTTGAAGAAGTTGGATAAGTACTCCTCTTGACATGCCCACAAACCTCTAGGTTTTTTAGCACCAAGAGGATTGGAACTGATGTCATGGAGATATACTAGGAGGGAGATTCCAACTCCATGAAGCCCGAAATAAAGAAGATCGAAGGAGATCATGAAGAAGAAGAGAACTTGGATAAATATCTGGCATTAATTGTAGGTATTATAGTAGGCTCCTCAAGCAATATTGCAATACCTAAAGGTCCACCTATCGTGGTGCAACATATGTCAATAACTCTAACATCCTCAGAAGCCATGGACACCTATGACATCCAGACTATGTAGGAGCCATCCTCACTCATTGCAGAATTTGAGGATACAACCAAAAGGTCTAATAAAGAGAGGAAGAGATAAATTCAATGGATAGAGATAGGGAAAATGGTGGACACTTGACTTATAGCCTTGAATATTATACATGGGACGAATTGAACTTGGTTGTTTTAGAAGCTAAAGGAAAATAATTAAGCTCTATCGAGGATTATGAAGTTGCTTAGAGCATAATGGATCTGTCACAGATACCTTTTCCTAATAGATATAATATGTCCAAAGCCTAAAATGATGTCATCTATAATGAGGTTCAAAAGGATCATGTTATGAAACCAACTCAAAAGTATAAGAAAATATAGATCAACGACTTAGAAATAACCTCTTCGAGGGGGAAACCTCCTTTACATTACATAAATTAACCATTCTTGGATGATACAAATGAAAAAACCTTATTTATTGATATAGGAGTCCAATGGGTCACAATTTAATCCTAGTCGACATAAAAATATCAATGTAAGGGTAGAACAATAACAATAGTGGGCTTTTATGGGGACAATAAGAATAATATGGGGACTACATGGGCACAACAATAACAATAAGGGGATACACTAGTATTATAGGTACCTAACACACCCCTCTCCTTCAAAAAAGTGCTATCCTCAATGCTTGAGTAGTTATGGATGCTTATTTATAAAATTTTCATCCTCCCATGTCGAATCTTCAGCGGGTAAGTTCTTCCACTTAATGAGATACTCTAAAATTGATCGATTTCATACTTGTCAAGTTCTTGTTTCCATGACTACTTCAGGTTCCAATATGGTTTTTCCTTCCTTTTCAAGTTTTGGAAATATTTTTTGAACTCGGAGCTTGTCACCTATAACCTTCTTTAAGCATGAAACATGGAAAACTGGGTGCACTCGGGAAGACACAGGAAGCTCCAATTTGTATTCCATAGTACCAATATTTTGCAATACCTTTTAAGTACCATAATACTTTGGTGATAATTTATTATCCTTATTAGATTGCTTTAGGGACATTTGTTTGTATGGTTGTAGCCATAAAAAGACCCAGTTGCCTACATCAAAACTTATTTTGCTGCGATGTTGGTCTACCCGTTGTTTCATTTGATTTTGCACCAAAGTGAGGTTATCCTTTAAGAGTTGGAGAAATTGTTTTTGATGCTCGATGTGAGATTCCACTGCTTGAACCTTATAATTTTCTCTTAAAGATGATGTGATGCGTGATGGATGATATCCATAAATTTCCATAAATGGGGTCATTTTTGCTGCAGTATGGAAGGGATTGTTATACCACCATTTAGCCAGAGGTAACCACTTGACCCATTGCCTCTGTTTATTAGATACAAAGCAACAAAGATATCCTTCCAAGCATTTGTTCACTATCTCAGTTTTCCCATCAGATTGAGGATGATATGATGAACTATGACCTAATTGATACCCAAAAAAGAAAATAATTCCGTTCAAAAATTTCCTGTAAAAATGGGATCTTTGTCGCTTACAATAATCTTTGGGTTTCCATGTAGATTTTGAATTGTTTCCATAAATGCAATATCAATTGTACTAGCTTTAAATGGATGAGATAATGCACAAAAGTGTGGATACTTGGTAATTCTATCAACTACCACCATGATGACAACCTTTCCTTCGGAGTTGGGAAAACTTGTTATAAAATCCATTGAAACCTCCTCCTAACGTTGACTTGGAACCATGGAAAATTTTAAGGATGGAAAATTATCTTGAAGTTTAAAAACATTGGTGAATCTCACTAGTCCTTAATATGTAAACTATAAAATATTTATCAATTTATTTGTAAAATTATTCAAATTTATAATGATTTTATATATACTCTATATAATGTTGGCGATTTTTAAGGTAAAATAATTTTGTATTCTAAAATTTGGGCAAATATTTTTTATAAAAAATAGAAATTGGCGAAACTTTTTTTTTGGAAAATTCATGGAAAATTAACCCTCCCACAAATATTAGTCCCTAAAATTTTCTATGCTTGGAATGGATAAAGGTTGTAATAGACCTAGGGTCTTAATTGTCTCAACTTTATTTTGTTGGAAAATAAAACATTCTACCACAAAATTTTTAATATTAGATTTAAGGCCATCCCAAAAAAATTCCTTCTTGTCCTATGGTAAGTTTTTAAAAATCGCAAGTGCCCTCCTAAGGGAGAGGTGTGAAATTCCAAAATACTCATTTGTTTGAGTTGGGAATTCTTACAAAGATATAAGCAACCTATGTACCATAATGAATAATTTTTCCAGCTAAATGTTTCAGATGTACTGGGATCTTGCTACAACTTTTGAATGAGTGTCCACACCTCTTCATCATTATTCCATTCATACCTTGCTTTGGTTATCCAATCATGTTAGATAATATAAATGAAACAAAGAAATGATTCCACATCCTCATCCTTTCTTGAGAGTACATCTACAACAACGTTTTGCTTCCCTTTTTCTTAGATGATTTAAAAGTCATAACCCAACATCTTTGTGACCCATTTTTGTTGCTTTTCTGAAGATAATATTTGTTCCAAAAAGTATTTAAGACTATCATGATATGTTTTTACCTTGTAAGTGTATTCCCATTAGGTAAGGTCACCATTGCTTTAGTGCATGTAGTATTGCAAATATTTTCTTCTCATAAATAGGTTTATGTAAATACTTTTCTTTGATTGGATGACTTTCAAAAGAAATGGGTCTTCCTTGTTGAATTAAAACCACACCAATTCCATTTCCCGAGGCATCACATTCCACAATAAATCCTTTTGTAAAGTCTAGCATAGATAAGATTGGTGCTTGGAACGTTTCCTCTTTAAGATGTTAAAAGGCCTTAGTTGCTTCTAGAGTCCAAGAAAATGCATCTTTCTTCAGTAATGATGTTAGAGGTGCCATTATTCTCCCATAATTATTAAGAAACTTGTGATAATACCTTGTTAACCCCAGAAATCATCGAATATTCTTTATGGTTGTGGGGATTTTCCATTCCTTAATGGATTTAATTTTGTTAGGGTCTAACTTAACACCCTCATGAGATACAATATAACCCAAATATTCCACCTCCTACACTCCAAAGAAACATTTGGATTTTTTTTCATATAATTGTTTCTCCTCTAATAGTTTAAGCACCATGTCAACATGTTGAACATGATCCTTCCAACACTTGTTGTAGATTAGTATATCATTAAAAAATACTAACACAAATTTTCTAAGTAAAGGTTTTGAAATGGAATTCATTAAACCTTGAAATTTGGAAGGTGCATTAGTAAGGCCAAAATTAATTACCAACATTTCATAATGACCCTCATGAATTCTGAATGTTTTTTTTTCAGAATGTATTTAGTCTTCATTCTAATTTGATGATATCTAGAACAAAGATCCAACTTGGTGAAGTAAATTTCTCCATGTAATTCATCAATGACATGGATGGGAAATTTATATTTAATAGTGAGCTTGTTGAGATCCCTATAATCCATACACATATTCCATGATCCATACTTCTTGTGCACCAATACTACTAGAGTAGAGAAAGAACTTTGACTAGGTTGAATTATACTAGCCTCTAACATTTCCGCAACCATATGTTCAATCTCACTCTTTTGGGCATAAGGATATATGTAAGGCTTTATGTTTGGAGGAACACTACCTGGAATAAAATGAATAGCATGATAATGATCATGAATAGGTGGGATTCATTTGGGAGTTTCAAACACCTTGGAATGATTTTCCAATACTTTTTAGAGATCTGGATAAATAGATGATTTTGATGTTTGAACGTATATTGAACATAATTGTGCAATTGCGCCTCATTTTTATTTCTTTAGAATATTTGTCACGAAATTAGAGTTGATTCTATTTCCTGGGTTCCCCGCGATACCCTGTAATTCAACTTCCTTTCCTTCCAAAAAAAAAATTAAGAAAAGTTCTTAAAAAGTAAAAGTTATTGTCCCCAAAGATTGTAACCATTGGACCCCTAGTACAAAATCAACACCACCAATTGGAATGGAGAGCATTGGGCTGTTCAACACATATTCCCCCATGGTTAGATTGATATTATGGCACTTTCCAGAGCAATTTATAGTTCCTCCATTTGCAACTATCACTTGACACTCTGGTGCTGGTATAGGAAGCAATTCAATTCCTTGGCTACCTTATAATGAATAAAATTATGGGTACTACTCGAATCAATCAGAATTATTAAATTTTTCATATTGATATGTCCTTCTATCTTGAGAGTTCAAGGAGTGGTAATTCCTGCTAATGCATTACAATATATGGTTGGATTCATTTCTTCTTTCTCTAGGGACGGTTCCTAGTGTATATCCTCTTCTTTTGAAGTTTCTTTTTCATTTTCTTCCTCTTCACGATATATGTAAAATAATTGATTCTCAAAAAACTTATGACCTTTAATGTATTTTATATCACAACTGTAGCAAATCCCTAACCTTTTCGATTGTGGAAGTCTAGGAGTAGAAACACTTTCATATTTATTCTTGTGAATGGTATGCTTCCTTGTCGCCATACTTTTTCTTTTAGTTTTTCCTGCCAAAACGAATACCTTCTCCAATGAATCAGGTTCCCAAAGGCGAATCTCATGTTGGATGTTATCCTTTAAAGTCCCTATGAATACATAAATCCTCTGTTCCTCTGGAATATCAGCTACCCTTATATTCAAATTTTGGAAGTCCTCAATGTGCTCGACCATTGAACCCTTTTGTTTGAGACTTATCAATTGGCTAAAGAAGGTGTTGCTCTTTGTATCCTCACAATGTGCTATCATTTCCTCCGTAAAAATTGACCAAGTGACAATTTTTTTACGATAGAAAATAAATTGATACCATACAAATGTATTGGGTTCTAAATATAAAGTTGCAATGCGTACCTTTTGTGTGTTTTTCACATTATGGCGATCAAAATAATGCTCCATCTGTAGTATCCATGTTACGAGATCCTTGCCATAAAACTTCCTCATATCGAACTTTGGAATATGGTGGGTATTCAATCCAACATTATTTTATGAAATCATGATTAAAATTTCTTTTGTTCTCATCATGAGTTTCCTCTACTAAATTTTCTCCATTAGGAAGCTTTTCTTGTAGCAACTTTGTCAAACCTTCCATGTATTTCTTCAAATCTTCCATGTTTCCTTTTCAGTTATGCTTATATACCTTCCATAACATTATTAAACCCATACATGTCTAATTTTAAACCATTCATGTCTCCTTTTATTTCTTCTTTGGTTTCTCTTTGTGGGAGTGAAATTTGTTGCACTTGGTCCCATAATTTTGATATATCATGTTGCACTTCTTCCTCTTCATGTGTCATAGTAGAGTTTTCTGAGGGCTTAATGAATGTGGAATTATTTTTTGGAGGAATTTTAGAACCCAATATTGATATCAATGCTTCAATTTTCCCATGGAATCACTTCAAACTGATTTTTCAAAAAAAATGTATGCAATTTTAAAAAATATGTACACACCTTTTTCTTGCTTTTGGGGAGCTTGATATTGAAACTGATATATCTCTATGATTTTGTATCCTAAATATTTAGACTTCGGTCCTCTAGTATCCATCTACGCCTTATTTCCAATGCCATAGGTCTGACCTAATTTTGATTCTTCAAGATAAATTTATGCTCGATCTCCCATAATGACCTATTTATGGATTAGTTCAGTAGAGGAAAATTGTACGACATTCCACATGTCTCTTTATCAACCTTCGGCTCTGAAATCGATACATAAGAAACAAAATCCCGTTCAATTTCGTCCAAGTTCTGTAGAATTCGAATTCAATGCCTGAAACAAAAGTTATGATGATTTTCCTTCGGTCAACTATTTTAGATGAAATTATGGAGCCTTCAAAATCCATAAAATTCCTTAGATCATATCTCAGAAACTATACCGAACCAATATCTGAAATTATTACAAGAGGTTGATTGAGATTTCGTCTCCACGAGGTAAAAATTTCAACTTCTAAATCCTCGTAGAAAAAACGTTATAGTGAAAATTCCAATATGGCCTAGTTGAAGAAGTGAATCCCTAAAATCCATAGTTGATTCCAAATTTCATGAAGCCGGATCAAAATATAGAAGAAAATATAGGTCAACGACTTAGAAATCAATCTCTTAAAGGGGGAAACCTCCTTCACATTACATAAATAAAAAATTCTTGGATGATACAAATCACGAAACCTCATGTCTATATATAGGAGTCCAAGGGGTCACAATATAATCCTAGCCGACATAACAATAACAATGTAAGGGCACACGAATAACAATAGTGGGCTTATATGGGGCATAATAATAATAGTATGGGGATTACATGGGCACAACAATAAAAATAAAGGGGCTGCACTAACAATAACAATAAGGAGATACACTAGTATTATAGGGACCTAGCAGATGACTTGTCACTTAAAATATTAAGGGAAGATTACAATAAATTAAAGAAGAATTTGAAACAAGAGAAAGTCACCACCAAGGCAAGGATGCTAAAAAATTAGGCCTTGGAAAAAGTGATTGTAAAAATGGTCATCACTCAAGACCAATTCAAGGAATTCGGGAAGGTATTGGAGAAGAAAAATAACGAGATCAAGCTCCTAAGAAGGTGGAAAACGGGAGGCATATCGAGTACTAAAAATGGAGCTGATGGAAGTGGAAAAGAATAATGAAGCACTAGTCAAAAAATTGTGCATGGACACCATAGAGGCCCAACAATAGAAGGACAAGGTTTTATTATTGAAATCAAAAGTAGCAAATTTGAAAAGAAGAAGCACATGACAGAATGTTAACACATGTTTCGATAGAGAATCTCGCTGGAACTATATAAATAATGTCAATGAATGATGAATTAAATAGGTTGAGAATCTTATTAGCTAACGAGGATGAGGAATTGGAGAAAAAAGAAAAAAGATATTGATGAATTGAACAAAGGAGTTGAAGAAAGGGATAGGTCATATGCCCAAATCAAACGGGAGCTAGATGTGACCTTAAAGAAGGGTGCCTCTAAGGCCAACCTAAAGGTGACTTATCATACCATTTGGGATAAGATCACTAAGGATATGCTAAATTAAGAAAACTCGGAAATATTGTTAGTACAATAAAAATGGCCACTAGTCCTAGAAGCTAAAAGAGAAGTGGAAAGCATAAAAATGCAATTAGAGGAAAAGCCATAATAATGAAAATTGCTAATTAAATTAATACAAATAAGAACATGGAAATATTTTTCACTCAACTATAGGTCCTTTCTCATTTGACAATGAAGCATTGTTTTTTAGAAAGAAATAAGCATAGAACTAATGAATAAGAAGGAAAAGGAAATATTAGATATGGTGATAGGTATCACAGGGGAATTTGAGCTGTTGTTCAGGAGAGGCCTACCCAAGTTCATCGCCAACATGGGATAGTCATGTAAAAATAGGCATAACATATTTTTGTGGAAGAAATTAGGAATGACCCCATCACGTTTGAAAAAGAAGGGGACATAGTGGTACCGGTTGATATCATCAAGCACTTGTGACCTTCCTTTTTCATAATGATCAAAGTAAAGGAGCCCAAATCCAAATAAATATGAATTTTCCATTGATTTTGAAGTAAAAATTGAAACAATTTGAGACTACAAGTGTCCCTTGACTAAGGATTGCAGCTTGATATCAAGATGCATAATTGCATCACAAAAGTGGTATCAAAAGGAATTGAAGAAGCTATAAATATTAGCATCATTCATTTTAACTCAAAGGACACTGTCAACATCAATAGTAGGAAAAAAACATACACCTCAACAATCCACATGGTCATCTATTTAGTCACCCTCACTTATGCAATCTGAACAACCATATGTACAATAGGAGTAAGCAAGAAGGTGGGACACACCCTAAAAACTAGAAGTTTCTAGAAGTAGTGTGTCACAAGCTACTATGTTGTAAATTGAAAAACTCCTAGTGGTTTCATGATACCACTAGTGGTTTAGGGTTAAGGTCCTAAGGTGTTGTGTACTATATATAGATATGATTAAAGGGGGGTGATTTTTATGTACAGAAGCTCTTCCAATTTTTTTAGTAAAAGTTGTTGGGTGTGTAATCCAAGGCTATTGTAAGGACTTGGATTCTGAAGTACATGATGGGATGTTAGTACTCTTCTCATGTTACTATGTAATTTTGCACCTCTTATGTAATTTGAATTTGCAGTTTTAATTAATGAAAGTAAAATTGTTTCTTGAAATCTCTTGGTGATACATCTTGGTGTATGAATCGAATGATTGCATATAGTATAAGATAAGGATAATTAAATCACTTTGATTGTTCATCTTATTTTTTTGATATGAATTAAGTTCATATGGAGTATTCATATAAATATTGATGAAATATCACATGGGTTTGGAGTTTCAAGTGCAAATTAATTTTATTCGTGTGTTAAATAGATGGATTATTAAGTGTCCAACCATATTCTTTTAATGCCATTTACTTTCATAAGTTTATCATCATAACCGTAAAATTTACATCTAAACAAAAATGTATGAATGACCTAATTTGAAAATACATGGAAGAATTAAACCCTAGAAGTATTTTTCCAAAAGGATTATGTCTTTCCTACCTAATTTCTTGAAGAATAAAAAATAAAAAAACCTTGAAATTGAGAAGCATTAGATGTTACTAGGCTCTATAATGTAACACGATATAGTGTAACTCTAGAGCCCCAACACAAGATAGTAACGATTATATATGATGAAGTTCCTCCCATGGATGATCATGAACCAACATGACCTCCATGATAGCTTCATTAGTTCGAATTTCAAGAACATGGAGAGTTGAAGGTGTTATTATTGATGTAAAAGTTAGGGGTATTTCCTAGTGGATATATGATTGTCAAAGTCAAGGGGATACCTGAATGATGACCATGAATGATGCACTTCTTACTCGGAATGAAAATAGGTGTTTCCATGGAATGAATCGAAAAAAATTTGGCATTTTTCACGGGGTATGGTATGAGCCAAAGACGTAATCCACTAGGGTTTGATATAAGCCAAAGCTAGGGTCTGATATGAGAATGTAAGCATGGTGCTAGAATAGATGCACCCACATGACGCAGTATGAAATTAGATCATAAACCTTATAAATAAGTAAATTTAATTTTTAGTGGAATTGAACCTCATTCATGTTGGATATTAATCCAACATTAACATTAAGTAAACCATGATTAAGTTTCTACCATACTAGTTTAGGCAAGGCTTAAGTATATCAGAGAAGTTAAGCATCATGAAATAGAAGGAATAAACTAGACGATATGATGGTATGAATTAGAACCAATGCGATGTGGTAGTAGTATGACATGGAAAATAAATTACATGGCACATTCACATGGATGAAGTGGAAACATTCAACTATGACACATGTTAGGAAGAATGTCATTTTTGGGTAGCCAAATGGATGATTGGCAAGTGATATGTGGCAGGTATTGGTCAACACCCAAACACGTGGTCAAATTTTATTGGTCAAAGTATAATGAAATGGTGTGTGAATTGTTATTTGACATAGCTCATGTGGGTCCCTATATCAGGCTACCAGAGTAACAAAGTGAATTTTTTTTGGAGTAATATGATATATTGATATATCTATTAGTAGGGTATAGAAAGGTCATAGTTACACCCATCAAGGTTATTTAAAAGGATTGGTCATGCAAATATGGATTGTGTAGTGTTAAAGGGCGCATATATACATCCAATATTATAGATGTTAAAAAAACATTATTTTCTACAAGGAACTCGACACTAGATCCATTAGATCAATTAATACTATCACCTTAGCATAAGGTCATGAAGAATTAATATTTTAAGAACTTGGATTTGAAGGTGATAGGATGAAAATTGAGACACCCATGTATCTAGTGAGCTCAAAATGTTAATTCAATGATTGACACAACCTCCAAATTCACTAAAATGGTGAGTTAATCCAATGACCACATCAATTGATCGTGAAAAATGGAGATGATATAAAAAGGTGTTAGGGAAGGTTTAAAGATAGAATTAAAGTCTCACACCATATATAAATATGAATAATTTGTAAGAGAATGATGTCAAATAGAGAGGCATAAAGAGCATTTGTTTCATATGAAAGAATAATGGTGTATGTATAGGCATGAGGAGAGCACATGTGTGAAGTAAGCTGAGTGTGTAAATTGTGTGTAAGCAGGCGATTAACGGTGTGAGATATGGGCCCATAATAAGTGCATAAAGAGAGTGAATAGACATGATTTTAGAAGCACATGTGAGATATATAAGAGCACATACATAAATATAGCATGTGTAGAGGAGAAATATTTGACATATGGGCTATTGAAGAGAGTGAAAAGTTGTGTAGTGTGCCATGTGACTACTAGTGAACCAGAAAGATAAGCTTGTGTCAAGGAAAAAAAAAAGAAGGAGATCTAAACTAAAGAAGTTTAAATGTGCAAGAATTGAAGAAAGTTCCTTTAGATATAGTCTATAAATGTAATAAAAATGGTTCTTGCAAATCTGAAGTGATTGGTGTCTCTTGAAAGTTGGTTCTTGCAAATATAAGGGGATTGGTGTCTCCTAAAAATTGGTGCTTGAAAATATAAGGGGATTGATGTCTCCTACAAGTTAGTGGTTGAAAATATAAGGAGATTGGTTTCTCTTATAGGTTGGTTCCTACAAATATTATAATAGTAGGTTTATTACTAATATAATCAAATAATTAAAGAAATATTTTTGGTTTTCTCCATGATGGGGTTCACATATATCTTGTGTTCAATTCTTATGTGACTCATTTATTATATTGTGACTGCAAATTTAAATAGTATTAAATTTTATTATATTGATTCACCTCCCCCACTCTTAGTATAATTATGAATCCAACAATTGGTATCAGAGCAAGTTCCTTTAGAAACAATTTTATCATTGAAGGTGTTATAGGTCAATTTGGGCATCATTCCCATTGACCTGGTTAACTGGAAATTATCTCCAGGACCAATGAATAGGGTCTATCATCCCCTATCATTTCAGTTGCTACATGTCCTAAGACAAAGAACAAGGCAAATCATTTACAACTTTCATCTGCAAAGGTTTCCAAGATTTTAAGTTTATAATATATCATATGAAAGCTCATAAACGTTGCCTCTAAAGGGACTAAGTGCGTTGCATATGCAGGTAGCCCCATTCAAGGTTTCTCTGCAAAGCACTTCCTGACACTCATAGGTGCATTGGTCACATTGGGAGCGAAATTCTCATTGTTTCGGAACCTCCACTTGGCCAGTGCCTTCTAGAAGAGTTCACATGTATCAAACTTTGAATCCATGTCTCCATTTGACATCTAAAAGATTGGGAACATGTCTTGTCTATTATTGGAAAGTCATTGATTGTAAAACTACCTTCAAATCCTCTATAAATTGAGCATAGATCTTAGTGTTTGATAAGGAAGAATTTGAGTAGAGAAATGTTGGTGGAATTTCAATTGAGTAGTTTATTTTTGTAACATGCTGCTGAAGAGATATGCATTGTGATGAGGCTAGGATGCTACTGGAGATGGTCACTTCAAATCAATCACTGGGTTGTAACCTCCCCTTCTATCCATTAATAAAGATTGCTGCTTACTTTCCCCCATATGTATCTGTATAAGCTCATGTTTTCCATATTATGAATTCTTATCTGATGCATATGGTTTATGTTTCATTGATATAACTAAATAACTTGAATAGACATCTTTATTATTGCTATCTCTTGTTGTTTGGTGTTCATTCTTGCAGGAAATATTTTGCACAGCCAGATGGAATTTGAAGCTACAGCAAAAGCGACAGAAGGAGAATTTGGAAGCACTTGGACTCCAAGTAAGCTACTTATTTCATTCTGTGTGTTTGTTCATATTATCCTTGGAAATTCATTGACTTCCTATTAAGGTGATTGATGAGAACCACAAATGATAAGTTATAGCATGCATTCACGGGTCTTCTCCAGGGTTTTCATTTAATTTTGGAATTTCAGAGGGTAATTTATGTGAAATCACTGGCCACCAAGGGGAATAACTGATGGGAAAAGCTTGATATTGCACTGAAGATGTGAATAAGGGATCAAGCCATTCAATACTCATAAGGGAGGAACTAGATAGGATTCGAGTCAATGACATGGGTGATGTCAATGGAAAAAACATCGAAGATGAAGCAACAGTAGATGTTGTCGTAGTTGAAATAGATGGTCCAGTCTGGGATGTTATCTCAACCATGGTCAAATGACCCAATGTATACCCTATAGAATCTACAGGAACTCAATGTGAAATCAACAAAAGCAGAGGAAGGTGATTGAGGAAAAGACTCGTACAGGTAAAAATCCTACTGAAAATGAGTTGGAGTTAACGATGTCTTGTCTTGTGATATTTCTTCAATCGAAATCAAACCAAGTGGAAGAACTTCATTGTCTGGCCTGAAGTATATTTCAGGTGGTTGACTGTGTGATATGAGAGACTCAATGGCTACAAAAAATTTTGGAGTGACCAATACAGGAACAACTTCTGGATGTTCGAATTCAAGAACAAGATTTTCTCCACTTAGGGAATATAGAAACTAAAATATAAGGGGATGATAGACCCTATTTCATTGGTCCTGGGGATGATGTTCGGTTTGACCAATAAAATTCCCCCCCTAAAGCACAATGGGATCTGGATCAACTTCCAATTGAACAACGTCAAGTTCGAGAGGTATGGTCTCACAGATTGGATGGATCGTGACCACGGGTAGCTGTGAGGGCTCCGTCTCGACAATAGTAGACAAACCAGGATGTGTAGAAACAAGTTGTGCCAACTTTGGTATATGGGCAGATGATGTTTCACCAGAGGTACGGATGGTACTTGATTCGGTAGAGCGTGATCGCCTTCGCCTACCAGAAGTAATTGATGGTGGTAAAGGTGGTTTTAATGCTAATCTACGCGAGCGATGGGGGAAAGGGTTTTGTTCTTCCAGGATTACTGATTTATTTTAACCAAAAAAAAAACAAAAAAAAGGGTAATGCTAGGAAAAAGGGTTTACCAAGAAACTATGAACTGCAAAATACCTCTTGGCGAACCAAGAAGTATGGGTAGGCAATCTCCTTAAATTCTCTGTTTGTTGTATCACAATTTACAAGGCGACCGACTCAGTTCACTATGGATGGATAACACCTAAAAATTGTCCTCCCAAATATACTCGAAGGTACGTGGAGGCCGAATTCTGTATTAGTGTTGTCTGATGCGAAACCGCACAGTGAGAGCACCCCTTTATACTTTTCGTATTGTAACACCGCTCGATATACCCAAAAGTATGTGGACGAGCTATGATATACTTACTCACGTGGAGTGAGGTATCACACTCAGAATGTATCACAGACAAGTTAACGATAGCTGCTATGTTTTACGACGTTGGAACATGTCTCTAGCCTAGACCTTCTAAATGTTATCGTTATGGTTCCAATGTTTTGTTAGGAAAATTGAGATAAATTTTAAGTTGATCTTTTTGATCAATTTTCCTTTCAAAGGTTCATCGCGTTGATGTATTTGAAATTCCTAAATGCAAACTAAGAATGATAATAAATCTTTCACTTTTAATTTTACAATGAAAAACTTAGCTACTAGAGGGAAAGAGCAATCAATTTTAGAGAAAATAAATCAAAGAGCACAAACTAAATGCAGATTTCCTAATTGTTCCTTTTGCAAATCACACAATCCACTACGTGCAAATGCAATTTTTTTTTTTCTGTTACTTTAATGTCATGAATGTAGAAAAGAAACTAAGTGCACTAAATCAATAAAAACAAATTCCTTTTAATTTCTAGAAATGAGGAATATAAACAACAATTTCTCTTTTTAAGGAAAAATGAGGAATTTAACAACAATTTCTCCTATCAGGAAACGAATAATTTACGACAATTTCCTTTTCAAAAGCAAATGGATCTAATGCGACAATGAAAATACTTTAAAATTAATTCATCAATGATAAAGAAAAACTCTTTAAAAAAACATTGAACAAACTATTCTTTCAAAGGAGGAATGGGTAGATAAGTTCAGTGGTCAATATGAGGCTTAGGCTTTTCAAAACACAGCAGAGAACAAACTGAAACAAATTGCAATGATAAATTCAATGAAATTTGGATGGTTTCAGGAGGCAACATAGTCTCTAAAGAGAGAGAGTGCTTTTCAATGCAAGCTTGAAAGGGATACAATGCTATGCAAAGCATTTTGTCCTTTCCAACAGTGCGTTGGGCGTAGTGTACAATGAAAAACACAGTTGTTTAACAAAACTTCTAATGCAAATTTGGATTTCAAAAAAACCTAATATTTCTGACTAAAAGCTACTGGGCGAATAAACAAAGAAAATCAGAGGAAAATACACCTAGGATGAAGGGTAAATTCCCCAATGGAGTTGCCAATTTGTTATGCGGAATTATGAATTATGGATAAATCATTCTTCCCTAGACAGGTGCTTATCTAGAACAACAGGTTAAAGACTTTGCAAGTAATTTTCCTAACTATGAACATACACATAGAATGAAATAAGAAGCTTACTTGGAGTCCAAGAACTTCCAAAGTCTCCTTCTGTCACTTTTGTTGTAGCTTCAAATTCCAGCCGACTGTGCAAAATATTTCCTGCAAGAATGAACACTAAACAACAAGAGAGAGCAATAATCCAGATGTCTATTCAAGCTATTTCCCTTGATGGCCAGTGATTTCACATAGATTACCATTTGAAATTCCAAAATTAAATGAAAACCATGGAGAAGACCTGTCACGCATGTTATAACTTATCATTTGTGGTGCTCATCAATCTCCTTAAATGATAACTCCGTTAGACTACGTCTTTTCCAGTGCACACTCACTAGTCCAACTTCACAATGAGGATGGTTCTTTTACTGTGTCAACCTCATTAAAAAATGAAACAAATTTTGAGGATAGTTTTTTTTTCTTGTGTCAACCTCGTTAAAAAATGAAACAAGTGCCTATGAGGATAGTTCTTTTTTCTCATGTCAACCTCGTTAAAAAATGAAACAAGTGCCTATGAGGATGGTTCTTTTACTATGTCAACCTCATTAAAAAATGAAACGGACTCATGAGCATGTTTCCTTTTCTTGTGTCAAGCTCGTTAATAAATGAAACAAGGTTCCATGAGCATAGTTATTTTCCTATGTCAAGCTCGTTAAAAAATGAAACAAATCCTCCCCTATAATGAACCTTCATTCCATCTAGCTATTAGTAGCCAATAATCTACTTAAGTGAATGAAATGAAACTTGGGGGGGCATCTGCTCTTGCAGGGGGCATTTGAAATCTTCTCTTGTAGGGGACATTCGACATGCGCTCTTGTAGGGGGCATTCAAAACATTCTTACTAATTGCACGCAATCGATCACTAAAGTTCGGGGGCAAGGTTTAGAGCTCCAAAATCCAAATGGTAACTTTAAAATGGTAAAAATGAATGGTAAATCTCTTTTAGTTAGTCATTTTATTATTTACAATGAATATTTATTGTTGTGACTATGGTTTTATTCATTTTCTATCATGAAACATGTATTTTTAATCCATTTGATGTTGTTCAAAACAGGTCTTACAACTGATGAACAGATTAGTCGTGCAGATTTATTTCGAGAATGATTTGACCACAAGCATACTTTTTCTCCTTATTTTCCAAGATTTGTTAAAAATTAAAAAGGATTTGAAGTTCACTTTTATCTCTTTTTCTAGTTTCGATAACAACAAAAAAGGAACCCCTGAAGTTTTCTTTTAGCTCTTTTCAGACTTTGATAATGTGAAAAGATTTCCGAGCACTTGTCTTTTCAAGCTCGTAAAAGTAAATGAATTGATATCTACCTAGTATAAGTTTAACCCTTTTCCAGACTAAGATAGATTATTTACGAAAAAGGAATACCTTGGTTGAACATGACTAAAGAGGTTCTCTCAGATATTATTTTACACTTTTTCAGATCTGAGCGACAACTTTACGAAAAAGTACTTATGGATTTTTATTTCTCCCTCTTTTTCAAACTCTATAAATATGAAAAAGGACTGGGCTATCACTGTCGTTAAGCTTGTTAAAACATAAATTAGTGGCAGGCTTGTCGATCATGGCAAGAATCGAGTTTCATTCATCGCTAGACTCGTTAAATGATTAAATAGTGATACATTATTCACTTGAAGGGTTGAATTATAGATCAATAAAATGTTATCCTCCTCAAGCTTGTTAAAAAATAAAGAGGTACTGGTCGACAAATGACTAGGGAAAATTTGGGAAAGTGAACATAACTTTTTACAGTAGCAGGTCGCTCTTGAACATGACGCTTCACTCCATCACCATGACTGTTTGGGTTGGGTAATCTTCTTGATGGTTCATTCATACCTTTACTTCGGTTTTGGTTCAATGTTGCCATCTCATCTTAGTGTCACTGATATGTTCAAGAAATTCATCCAGTGAATAATCATCCTTCTGCAATACTCATAAACCTTCATTCTCATGACAATCATCCCTGAAAATTTCTATATCAAATCATACCTTTGTCTCCGAAATTAGTAGCTCCCATTTCACAATAAGGTGGCTTCCTGTTGACGAGAAATCATTATCCAGGAATTTCACTTAGAAACATTATGTTCCAGTACCATGAGGCTTGTTACAGCATCAACAATATCCTCGCTTCTGGACGTTTAACCGAAATATTTTGTTTGGCATTCAACATAAAATAATCTATTCATGCCTTATGAAATGTACTGTAGTACCTTGAGGGCCATTGACATTAATGGTGGTTCTCTCGCGCTTGCTAACAGCTCACATCATTGGCTGGAATTCAAACGATGTCTTTCCATGTTTGACTACAGATCATATATTCGCATGGTAGACTTGTACCCGAATGATTGAGTGAACGAGATAAGAAGACCCCAGATCTAGTTTCAGCCATTCAGGCTATCAGGATTGTTGTACACATCATCTATATGGTGACCTTACATACAAATTTTCATTTGGACATGGGCCTATATCTGTAGGCATGTTTGTATCGGGCAACATTCCAATGTAGACGACTTTCTGAATTATGTACATGTTATTAGATTTTTTATGTGTTGAACATGGGAATACCTACCCTCAGCAATTATGATCATGAGGATATAACATGATGTAATTTATTGTAAGATTGATGCTGTTGACCACTCCGCTTCATCTCCAGCCCATCACAGTGTAAAGCATCTTAGCCAAAATATTGTTATTATTATTCTGACTTCATGCTTTAGGGGGAAATTTTTTATAAGTCAATTTGGGCATCATTCCCAATGACCTGGTTAAATAGACATCATCTCTAGGACCAATGAATAGGGTCTATAATCCCCGATCATTTTAGTTGCTACATGCCCTAAGACAAAGAACAAGACAAATCATTCATGACTTTCATCTGCAAAGGTTTCCAAGATTTGAAGTTTATAATATATCATATGAGAGCTCATAAAAACTGCCTCTAAAGGGAATAAGTGTGTTGCATATGCAGGTAGCCCCATTCAAGGCTGCTCTGCAAAGCACTTCCTGACACTCATAGGTGCGTTGGTCACATTGGGAGTGAAATTCTCATTGTTCCGAAATCTCCACTTGGCCAGTGCCTTCTAGAAGATTTCACATGTGTCAAACTTCGAATCCATGTTTCCATTTGACATCTACAAGATTTGGAACATGTCTTTCCTATTATTGGAAATTCATTGATTGTAAAACTACCTTCAGCTCCTCTATAAATTGAGCACAGATCTTAGTGTTTTATAAGGAAGAATTTGAGTAGAGAAATGTTGGTGGAATTTCAATTGAGGAGTTGATTTTTGTAACATGTTGCTGGAGAGATCTGCATTGTGATGAGGTTGGGATGCTGTTGGAGATGGTCACTTCAAATCAATCAATGGGTTGTAACCTCCCCTTCTATCCATTAATAAAGATTGTTGCTTAATTTTCCACATATGTATCTGTATAAGCTCATGTTTTCCATATTATGAATTCTTATATAATTCATATGGTTTATGCTTAATTGATTTAGTTAAATAGCTTGAATATACATCTGTATTATTGTTATCTCTTGTTGTTTAGTGTTCATTCTTGTAGGAAATATTTTTCACAACCGGTTGGAATTTGACGCTACAGCAAAAGCGACAGAAGGAGACTTTGGAAGCTCTTGGACTCCAAGTAAGATTCTTATTTCATTCTATGTGTTTTTTCATAGTTAGGAAAAGTAGTCACAAATTCTTTAACCTGTTGTTCTAGATAAGCACTTTTCTAGGGAAGAATGATTTATCTATAATTCATAATTCGGCATAGCAAAAGGTATATGTTAAGGGAAGAAATGACTAGTTAGGATGGATCCTTATCAAGCATAGCACCACTCTTTGATGGGACCAATTATGCTTTTTGGAAGGTAAAAATGAGAACCAATTTTAAGTGTCTCGGTGTTAACATTTGGATGCTTATTGAAGATGGATACAAAAATACAACAAATCCTCTAATAGATTCAAATGGAAGAAAGGCCTTTATAAACAATGCAACAGAAATGAATGTAATTATATATGGGCTTGTTGAATCTGATTTTGTTAAGGTAACGCATGAAAATATGCTAAAGAATCTATGAAGGAGATGATGAGGTGAATAAAGTAAAAATTCAAAGATACATAATGGGGTTTGAAATAATGAAGATGAATGAAGATGAAAATATTGTAGGATTCTTACTTAGAGTTGTTGAAGTGGTAAAAACCATTAAAGGACTTGATGATAAGGTTAATGAAGTAGCTATTGTTAAGAAAATATTGATATATCGTGCAATGGGATTCAATTCCAAGATTTTATCCACTGGGGATATGAAGGATATATATGCTTTAAATATGGAAGAACTATATGGAATCCTCATAGCATATGAAATGAGGATTGGAAAAGAGAGGTTAAGACCAAAGGAGACTACCTTCAAAATATCAAAGAAAAAAAGGAAAATCAGACTTAAGATTTCTTTAGTCATGAATTAGATCTGAAAGTAGCTCAATTCAAGATGAAGATGAAAAGGATATCTATAAATAATAAAGGTAAGTTACCCCTTGAATGCTTTGATTGTGGTAGAATCAACCAGTTTCTTCTAAATGTCCTTAACCGATAGTAGAAGATCATGAAAAATTAAGAGAATATAGGAATATAATTAGATCTTACAATTATAAGAAGGGAAAGTCTCTAAAGAAGAAAATCTTCTATTCTAAAGAAGATAGTTTCTCATCATAAGAGAGAAATGAATAAATTTCCAATGAAGAGCAAGAATAATGTTTGCTCATGGCCACATTTTAATTCTAAATGTAGATTATATCTTGAGGAAGAAGTTAAATGGGAATTAGACCTTGAATGTGAAGAAATTAGCATTATAGATCAATTAAAGAAGGCTAGAAGAAAGAATAAAAGGTTGAAGAAAAATTCCAAAATGTAGAAAAAAATAATAATTGTTTTGATGAAGAACCAACCAGTCTTCAAAAGTTTGAATTATAAGAAGCAAGAAGAATTTAAGATACCCTAATAAAGAAACTAAAGGGAAAACAAAAGAGTTGTCAAAGACTAGAAGGTGAAAACATATATTTAAGAAAGGAGTTATCTAAAAAATATGAAAAGAGAGACTCAAATGAAAATGAGGAAGTAATCATCCTCTTGAATATCCAAATTGAAGAGGCAAAGAGAAAATAAGAAATCCTTTCAAATCAGCTAATATATTGGGAGAGAATTTATGAGGGGAATGAAATAGAATTAGTTTCTCTAAGAAAGTATCTATAGAAATATAGAGCTCAAGTAGATCTCAACTTAATATTCGTAAATGGTTTTGAAACCATTAACGATATCCTCACTAATAAAATATCATCGAACATCAAGGTAGGTCTAGGATACAAACAACACCATGATATCTTGAAAAAAGATTAAAACAAAAAATCCCTAGAAAAATAAGAGCCCATCAACTATACAAATGTGCTCAAAGGAAGGTCCAACATTTCAAACAGAGGAAACAGAAAAAACAAGAACCAACAAGGAAATGACCCCAATATCCACACAAGTGATACCATGAGTAGATGAAAGAATCAACAAGAAAAATAGAAAGGATTCAATCGAACCATTCCTCCAAGAACGACATAGGTATTCAGGTACCAAAACCTCTTTTGTGGTTGTTTGTTTTCTTGCAACAACTTCGGTCAAAAGAAAATGAATTTTAAAAGAAACGCCTTTAGAAGAAGAGGATGTTTTCAGACTCCCATGAATAATTTTGTAAAAAGTGTATCAAAGAGATCCTATAAAAATGATGTCAGAAAATGCAATCCTTTTGCACCTCTAATGAACCACATTGAATGCTATAAATGCAATAATTTTGACATAAGGAAAGTGAATGTCAAAGCATACTAATAAATCCCCTTAGGAATTGTTTTTCAAGTAGACCCAACAATAATAAAATGCTAAGAGGTGGAAAAAGAGACAAGAAAAATATGAAGAATGTGGATTTTCATTATATGCTCATAACCAAGAATGAAAGTGGTACATTAATATCGGAAACTCAAAGCACATGATAGGGGACAAGAGTAAATTTATCTATTTAAAAGAAGGTAAAGGAGGAATTTTTATTTTTGGAAATAATGCACCAACCAAGATAAAAGGTAAAGGGATGTTAACCTTAATGGAAAGGCTAAGGCTTAGAATATATTATATGTTGAAGGTATAAAACACAAGTTTTTGAGAGTTAGTAAAGTGTGTGACCAAGGATATAAGCTCACATTTAATTCCAAGGGATGTGAAATAAGGGAAATTAAATTTTGGAAAGTGATAGCTAAAGCAATTAGAACTCCTAGAAATGTGTATATTTTTTATGTAGCCAAAAACAATGTTGCATGAGAAAAGTGGATGAAAGTTGGTTATGGAATGGAATAATGGGCCATATATTTTGAAAAATTTGTAAAAATCAACAAAACTAAAGCAGTAATGGGCATAGATAAGATATAAAAGCCTAATTATCCCATAGGTAAACCATGTTAGTTTGGGAAGAAGATAGGGGCCCACTTCAAGAAATTAAAAAAAGTATTCATCAACTAGGTCACTGGAGCTAGTTCATACACTTTTTTGTGGACCTGCAAGAACTAAAACCTTAAGAGGTGAAAGATACTTTATTCTATTTATTGATGATTATATAAGGAAAAAAGGATCATCTTTCTTAAAGAAAATTTAGAAGCTTTTAGTAAGTTTAATATATTCAAATCTCAATTTGAGAATGAAATGGATATAGAGATCAATTCCTTGAGATCTGGGAAAGGAGGAGAGTTTACCTTAAATTAATTTGATGATTTATGTGACAAACATGGAATTAGAAGAGAATACTCAATAACTAGAACTCCTCAATAGAATTGAATAGTTTAAATAAATAATATATCAGTACAAGAGATGGTAATAGCTACACTAGATGAACCAAATAATCCAAAGAATTTTTGGGGAGAAGCAAATCAAACAGTTTTCTACATATTGAATAAGTCACAACTCAGGTTAAATAATGATAAGACCCCCTATGAACCGTGGAAAGGTAGACTTACCTCAATCAAGTATCTAAATATGTTTGGAAGTAAGTGTTATATCAAGAGAAATTAAGAGAACTTTGGGAAGTTTTAATTTAGAGTTGATAAAGGAATATTTCTTGGTTACTCATCCACATAAAATGATACAAGTTATATGAAAACATATTAAGGTAGATAGTGGAATGCGTTGATGTAAAGGTAGATGAATAATTTCCAAAAACAACGAAGCAAAAAAGCAATGAAGAATAAAAAAAGACAACAAGAATACATATAGAAAATGAAGAACAAGATGGGAGAGATGAATATGAAAAAGATATGGAACCTTATGTCTACTCAACTTAGTGTTCCTAAATTTATGTCATAAATTGTCAACCAGGGCTAGTAAACTGTTGAAGTGAAGTGCACTATATGTGCCTAGGTATCTTCTTCCTTCTTCATTGTGTTTAGTGTTTTTCTAATGTTTTTGGTTTTGTGTTTTTATGCTAAGAGGAAAAGAACTAAATTGTTGGCAAAGAGAAGTTATTGATCACACTAAAACAGAACAAAACCTACTCTAAACTATGTATGGCACTTAAGAATAGAAAATGCTAATCCACAGATTGTAACTCATAACATTAAACTCAGTCCAAGTCATTTCATTATAGGTATGTTGGAACAACTTGAGAAAATGATAAGTTTGATGTAATGAAGTTCTCTATAGTAAACAACAACTTACAATATCACAGAGAAAATCTCATCCATAGTTAGAAATTTGTTGGAACATTTTGAGAAAATATTATCTGCAACATAGTAAGGAACCGTATGCTAAAATGACTTATGAAACTAAAATTAACCCATTCTGCCACTCAAAATGTCACTATTAAGCCTCATTCAAGGGTTAAAGATCTCTTGGAATAGCTTTGGAAAAAAAATGTTTGTAAAATTATGAGAAATTGCAGAACAGTTAAAAACCCAAAATGATATAACTAATTCTTGTCCAAATGATAATGATGTGTTAGAAGAGATTAAGAACAAGAGAAGTTTGTAAAATAATGAGGGTCTTTAAGTCTAATTTAATAGGACTAGAATGCAATTAACTGATAAAACTTGAAATACAACGAACAGAACTGAACTAAAATGCAATGAACCTCTAAAGTACTACAACTCTATCTCATTCACGTGTTAGTGATATATTGGACCAGTTCATGAGAACAAGATTGATTGCAATATTCAATGTAAGTAAACATAAAACATAATGCTCATAAAATTGCCTAGATTAAGAACGAAACAGAGCTAAAGTTACTTATCTAGAAAATATGCACACAGCCTTTCGGACAGTAGGGGCCCTCTACCATCAGATTGGCACACGAATAATTAACTCCTAAAAATTTCTTCAGATCATGTATCAAAGTTGCACTTCTTTCATTAAAGGAAAAATACGCAGAAAACAGAGTATCACAGTCTTTGAGAACTAACAATAAAACATCAACTAGCTAACTATCTCTCGGTTCATTGAGTTATTCTTATAAGCAAAATACATAACTGTCATTGAGTAGAAATAGGAATAGGTGTCTTTTTCAATCAAAATCGAATTAGAACTCCTATTGAGGACTCGTACTTTGTTGAAGACATCTGCAGAGTCCTTGTCCTTGTAGAAATCTACTTCTTAATTTTGGCTTCCTCCACATGCATAACCACTTGCAGATTTTTTCTCAGACTTCGTAGAGGGAAAGGAATGATGTATGAGAGTTCTGGAATTCAACCATATGCATTTTTCTTTTAAGTGACACCTATAACCTGTGTGAACATAAATATGGTTGCAGAATATGCGACTAGCTACAGAATGGCTGCATTCTGTAGCTAAGTCTAGTCAAAAATCACTACGACAACAAAACCACAAAAGTATAGTAAGTTAGTCATTGCATGCATTCTTAAAGTGACTTTAATGAATCCTATTGATCTTTTAAGCCTATAACTGACAAAGGACAAATGGAATGAAGTGAAATTTGGTGAAAGGAAAGGACATCTTTAGGGATCAACACCTTAATAAAACAAAAATCTATCTAGGTATGTATGCAAATTTCATCTTGAAAATACAATACTTGGTAGTAGAGAATTGGGATTTTAGAATAGAAAAAAATTAATTAACACCTGCAAAGCTAGCACTATTGTCCGAAAATAGAACACAATGTTTTTACCATGCTGGTGGAGATAAGAACTCATTCAAGGTTATGAATGAAGAGATAGATAAAATATATAAAAATGAAATATGGGAACTTATGCCTAAACCAAAAGACAAAAATGTATTTCACATCAACTGGGTATTCGTAAACAAAATGAATGAAGTTGGACAAGTAGTGAGGAATAAATCCATACTAGTCTGTAAAGGCTATGCATAGGTGGAAGCTATTGAATTTGAAGAAATTTTTTCTTCTTTACTTAGAATAGTTGAAATAAGAATGTTCTGAGAATTTTCATGTTTCATAAAGTTCAAAGTATATAAATGAATTTTAAGTCATTTTTTTTCTGAAAGTTGACCTAGAAGAGGAGTTGTACACTAATCAACTAGAGGGATTTCATCTATTTGAAGATGAAAACTAGGTATAAAGATTAAATAAAGCTCATTGTGTATTAAAGAAAACTCCCAAATCTTGGTATTCAAGAATTGATAGATATATACAACAACAAGGATATAAAAGGGGCATAATATATAATAATGGATGCATTAAATCTGATAATAAAAATTTACTGATCATTGTTGTATATGTCAATGATATAGTCTTTAGAAGTGATTTGGATCAAATAGGTCAATGGTTTACAATAAACATGCATACAAATTTTGAGATTCCCATGCTTGGAGAACTATCATTCTTCCTAGGACTATAGTTTTGTCAATGAGATAAAGGCATCTTCAGCTTTCAAACAAAATATCTAAAGGACATATTAAAGAATTTTGGCATGGAATATTTTTCACCTATAAAGACACCTATGGTAACATTGTACAAGTTGAGAAAGGATGATGATTCCCCTGGTGGAAATCAAACCATATATAGGTGAATGATTGGAAGCCTCATATATCTAACAACTTAGAGACCTAATATAATGCAAGTTGTAGGAGTGATTTTCAGATTTTAGTCTACCTCCAATGAGAGCCATGTGAATGCAATGAAAATAATATTTTAGCCATGTGTCTCACGATTATTTTCATTTCATTCACATGTCTCTCCTTGGGGGTAGAATAAAATATAAAATTCAATCCTAAAACTTGCATTATATTAGGTATCTAGGCTGTTATATATGAAGTTTCCAATCATTCACCTATATATGGTTTGATTTGCATCATGGGTTTCATCATCCTTTCTCAACTTGCAACATGCGACCATAGGTGTGCTGATAGGCGCACAATATTCCATGCTAAATTTCACTCTAAAAACATACATAGATGCAAATTGGGTAGGTAGTGCGATTATAAGAAAATCACAAGTGGAGCAACCTTCTTTTTAGATAACTGCATAGTGTCATGGTTGGGAAAGAAACAAACCTTCATCTCCTTGTCCACAACTAACGTATAGTGCATTGTAATAGTTTCATGCTGCACTCAAGTCCTCTAGTTGAAATAATATATGAAATCTATCAAGGTAGAATATGTTGAACCTATTCCATTTATATGTGATAATACTAGTGAAATTAACATTTCCAAGAATCTTGTGATGAATTAAAAAACAAATCGTATTCCTACCAAATGTCATTTTCATAGAGATTTGGGTTCTTAATCACATTGCTAGGATGGGATATATTTTTACTAAAGAAAAAATTGTAGATATATTCACCAGAACTCTTCACAAAGATCCATTTGAGTATATAAGACATAAGTTGGGAGTGATATCTCTCTCACCTCATTAGGATTGAAATTGTGGGATATGGAAGCTATTTAGCGCATGTCAAAGGTTAAGAATATTTTCATAAAGTGAGCTACAAGAGAAGAATGATGAAATGGAAAGTTTACCAAATATCATTATCATTTTTCATATTGGAAGACATAATTGGTATCAACATAAAAATTATTAATTGGTGTCTGTAAGCTATTGGCATCATATTATTCATTGGTGTTAGAGAATCAATAGCAGAAGTTTTCTGTTGCTTATATTTAGGGGATAAATTGAAAAATAAGGAGAATTTTTTTAGGGAGAGTTCATATGAGAAAATATACATACTTAGTTGGTATTATATGTGTATATCCCTTATGTGTGTTCTTTAAATCAACGATTCATTGATATTAGAGTTGCTGACACAACCATTTTTCGTTGATGTCAAAGGGGGAGAAATTGGCCTTTGGATTAGAGAGTTGGACACTATAAGAGATCGTTGTAGGAGTAGAGAGTTGTAAACTTGAAATTGGTGTAGAGAGAGATGAAGATCTTGGAAATTAGTTGAGATATTGAAAAGGGGGGTAAATTGGCCACTGGTGCAGAGTTTGGATACTAGTGCATATATAAACTTGGTGTAGAGTAATTGGTTCATAGCTTGGAATCATTGCTGCAAAGTAATTGGTTAAGAAAGGGGGAGAGATTTTCCACTAATACAACATTTTTGGTTTATAGATTGGATATTATTGGTGTAGAACTTGGAACTTGGCTCAAAGCTTGGAAATTGGTTACAAAATAGAAAAAAGGAAAATTGAAATCGGTGCAGAGAGATTGGCAACTGGTTTACGAAAAATTGGTAGGTTGGAAAATGGTTCTCAAGTGCCCATGAATGACAGGGTTTTCTAGTTCTCCAATTCTAGGGGTTTACATAAATTAAAAAGAGGGATAATTTTGAATGTTTTGTCATTGATGTCATGTTCAAGGGAGTTCCTAGAGGATACATGACTATCAAAGTCAGGGTGACCCTTAACAATGGCCATGAATGAAGTGCTTATTCCTTGGAATGAAATTGGGTGATTCCTTGGAATGAATTAGAATTTTTTTTGAATTTCTTTGGGGTTTGGTATGAGTAGTAGGGATGGTCTAGTAGGGTCTAGTATAAGTCGAAGGCATGGTCAGGGAATGTAAGAGCAGTGCCAATATAGATGTGCCCACACCGTGTGGTATGAAATTGACACAAAAACCTTATAATTAAGTCAATTATTTTTTGTATGGACTTGAAAATCCTTAATGTAAAATACTAATTCATCATTAATGTTAATTAAATCATGATTAAGGGTCTACCAAGCTATTCTAGGAAATTATTAAGTATACTAGAGCATCATATAAATGGGCACCAGATGGAGTAGAGTAGAGAACACGCTAATATGTCTTGGTACCGATGTGATGTGGAAACGATATGTCATGGAAAATAAGTGACATGGAATGTCCATGTGGATGACATGGAAACATTTGAGTGCAACATGTGGTATGAAGAAAGGAATTTTTGGTCATCCAACTAGATGATTGGTAAGTGACACATGGAAGGTACATGTTAACATCCAGACATGTGGAAAAATTTGATTGGTTAAAGCAAGATGACATGACATGTGACTTGGTAGGTGACATAGCTTATGTGGGGCGCTATACTGAGCTATGATAATATCAGAGTGAACACTTGTTGGAGTGATTCAGTATACAATAGTCTAATGTGACATAAATATTTCCATCAGTAATAGTTAAGAAGGAAAGGGATCGCCAAATATATTTTTGTCTATTGGGCCAATATAGAAAGGTAATGGTTCCACCCACTAAGTTATTTTAAAAGGCTTAGTCATGAAAATAATGGTTGTGTAGTGTTAATGGGTGCATATAGGAATCTAGTAATATAGATGTTAAGAAAGAGTTCTTGTCCGCAAGGACTAGTACACAAGATTCATTAGGTCGATTAAGACTGTGGTCCTAACAGAATGTCAAAAAGCATTGACATTTTAAGAAATAGGAGCTGAAGGTGCTAGGATGAAAATATAGACATTTGTATATCTGGACAGCTCAAAGAGTGAGTTTAGTGATTGACCTAGATATCATATTCACTGCAACAATGAGTTAAACCAATGGTTACAAGAATTGGTCATGGAAAAGGGAGACAGTAGGAAAAGGCGCAAAGTAAGGCTTGAAGGTAGAATTAAAGGCTCACACCATATATAAATATGAAAGATAGATAAGAGAATGGTGATGAAAAAAGAGTTAGACAAATCATGTGTCTCATTTGAAACCATAATGGTGTATGCATATACTTGAGGAGAGCACATGCATAATTTGAGATAAGTGTGTAAACTATGTGTAAGAAGGGGATGAGTAGTGCGAGATATGGGCTTATAAGAAGTGCACATAGAGAGTGCATATGCATGATTTGAGAATCACATGTGAGATTTGTAAGAATATATACATAAATAAAGCATGACTAGAGGAGAATTTTCTAATATTTTGGTTAATGCAGAGAGTGAAGAGTTGTGCAATGTGCTATATAACTGCTAGTGAACTAGGAAGAGTAGATCACTATTGAGAAAGAAAAAAAGGAAGGATAATTGAATTAATGAAGTATAAATGTGTAATAATTGAAGAAACTTCCTCTGGTTCTAGTATGAGAATGTGATAATTGAGATTGGATTAGTAGATCCAAAGGGGATTGGTGTCTTGAGCAAGTTCGTGCTTGCAACTATAAGGAGATTTGTGTCTCTTGCAAGTTGGTTTTTGCACATATGATGGGATTGGTGTCTCCTATAAATTGGTTCTTGCAAATATGAGGGCATTAGTGTCTCCTGCAAGTTAGTTCTTTTAAATCAGAGGGGATTGGTGTATCATATAGAGTGGAACATATATATATATATATATATATATATATATATATTGTAACATTATGTTGGTTCCTACTTCAATCAAATAATTAGAAGAAGTTTTATGTTTTTCTCCTAGATGGGCTTCCACCTATATCCTGTGTTCAATACTCTCATGTGGCTAGTGTATTATATTATGATTGAATGTTTTAAATACTGTAAAATTTTATTTTATTGATTCACACCCCCTCTTAGTATAATTTTTAATCATACAAGGATGTCATGGAAACATCGATAATCAACAAACCATTAGGAAGAAGGCTACTCATTAAGTTATCCATCATATGATAGACTTGCATCATTATTAGAAAAACAAAATGGGATTACTTGATAAGAAATATTGATTATAATGAGTGACATTTTCTTACCACAATATTCTACTTCTAGAAGGGATGGAATCACCCAAGGGTCAATGAACTCATCCAATACACTAGTGAGAAAAGAGACCATGTGCATGGGAGTGATAGAAGTAGAAGTATCAAGAGAATGCATTGGAAAGATAGCAATGAGAGATAATTTTTTGAACGTCCCACCAAAATTCAAGTAAATCAAAGGTGTATTGCTACAAAATGACACAAAAAATAACAACAATGGTCATCAGTCATTATGAAAAAAATTATATTTTTCAAGCCTATTGGAATTAAATGAAAAATACACTGTTGAGCTTACTTGTCTTCTCTTTTATGCTTGTTAAACTCTAAAGGAGATCAAAAAGAGAAAAGGGAAGTGAAATCATTTTGCTCATTATATCCATAAAAATGGTGGTATCATTTGAATTTCCCTTGATCATGGCACCAGTTTGCGTCATTTCCTCACAATGGGGTTTTAACTTTGTTATGGCTATGTTTACATTGCCACTAGGAGCTATTTCTCTGTAGTCTTGGCCTTGAAAAGACTACCAGAAAAAGGAGTATATGCAATGTGACAAGAATTGTACAAACAAATATATCCCCAAACCATGCAAGCAAATCAATTATCCATGTATATATTTCCCTATCTATGGTTTGAGATTAGTACCTGAGATCCACGCAAGTTGATGGCGAGTGTTGGATCCAATGCATAGAATTCCCGCTCTAGCTAAGAGATCATATTATCTATAATATATTTGAATCCTACACACAATCACCACCAAACAAAGCACACAAATGGGCTTCCATATAGGACCGTAAACTCAAACAAATCAATGTGAACAATATTATAAACAAAAATTTAATGGAAAGGGAAATTTACTTCTATTAATCATGAAATAAAATAGATACAAAGAATTTTATAGCATCACATATGGATATTCTCATCTATATTCTAAAAAAGTATCCCCTTCTCCAAGAAATATGAACTTGAGACTAGAATAACTCATAATCTCTCACAAAATTAGAATAGAATATTCTCTAACTCTCTAAAAACTTCCCAAACTAGCTTTACTCTCAAGAGTGGACTAGTATATAAATACCTAGAGGACTTCCAAGGAGTACAGATGTAGAAGATTAGGGTGAAGATAAGTTAGGAAGCTTCTCTAATAATGCACCCAAGCCAACTTGAAGAGATAAGATACCATGTGGATTTGAAACGACCTCATAGGGAAAGTAAGCCTCTAGAACATGAGCCAGGTTTGTAGGGACTGACCTGAGAAACATCGACCCCAATTGCTATGAATATAAGTGTTCCATGAAACTATAAGGCTAGAATCACTCTTTCATACACTAGGTCCCAACGACTGTGGAAAAACTATGTCAAAAGAAGGGTCAAAACTCAAGAAAGTGTTCAACAGTAAAAGGAATCAAGAGTACTGAATATAGGGAGAAAAATAGGATGATAAAAAGATTGCTTAGGATCCATATCATACATATGAGTTTGTTTACTCCTCCATCTAGTTACTCTTCCAATGAGTGTGGAGCATCCTTCAATGCCTTATATGTTGTTGCACGGTATCATGTGGTTCTCATTAGTCAATGCTTCCAAGTCACTTTTGTGTCATTCCATTTCATGTTAAGGGGAAGTTTCAAACTCAGTTGGCCATTTGCAATCCTTGTTGACCTTTTGTATTAGCCATCCTTGTGTTATTTATAATTCATGACTTCATCCATTCACATCATCTCTTAATTTTTGCAGTGTCGATTGATGGGGTATATATTAAGCCCCTCCTATGATTGATATTATCCTATCAACTTCAACTCATTATCTAAGAGATTGATCTAGGAACTAGTAGTACCTTGGAGCTTGGAGACCTTAGTTGCAGGATTCCTCATGATTTATAATGGGCTTAACTCATTCACTCTTGATTTTTTGAGTTTTCTGACTTTAACTTAAACTCATTTACTCACACTTAGTGGATTGTTCTAGGTACCTTTGTGTACATTTTCATCATTAGTGAGTCCCATCACGTCTCTTAATGATATACCTTAATGATTAGTAATCAATCCATTTATACCATTCTCGAAATCAATTCATATATTCACATGATGTAGATTCATACCATCACGTTTTTGTAGAAGACCTTGAGCTAGGGACATTTCACTCTTATATGGCACCCTTCCCAAGTTTTGGTGGAAGTATGTATTATTTGATGTAATTTGAGGACTATAGTGGGGACCTTCTCTTTTGTGTGTCCATAGTTTTATTTATGCATAATTTGGCATAGAACCACATTTTATTTTGTTCTGTTTCTATGATATTTTAGTTTTTCACATGGATCCATTGTGTATTTATCGTGGCCATGTCCTAGAATTTGATGTCATTGATCCACAATGTATAGTTGGTGGGCATGATTATTTTCTCTATATGCTGAGCATGAGTATGCATGACTCAGGGATGATACTGTTATGTTTGATACCTAGGTATCAATGTTGTTATGATTTAGTCCTTTAGTGTTGACATCTTCCTTGAATTATGAGTTACATTTTTGGTAATTCATTTCAGCCATTAGTTTCTCTTTTCACCTCATGCATTAGGGGGCACCTGTTATAACCCTATTTTTCACTCCACTATAGTGAGAGAGACCCTAGTCCAACACACCTCAAGTTTTTGCTAGAATGCATCCCCTTTCACCCTTGTTTTAATTAAATGGGTCTTACAATGAAGTTATTAGATGTTATAAGGGTGAAATTAGATAATTGAGTAATTTTTAAAACATTTTTTCTCACAATTTCAAAATTATGAAATAATAATAATTTCATAATTTAAGAAAAATTCATAATTGAGAAAAAATTTCTAGATTTCATCACTCCCAAGGATATTAAAATTGACATGCTTGGGTAAGAACTAGATAGGTGTCGATTATTATAGAATTTTCCTAATTTCTCAAGCTCTTAGGTGTCCAATTACATTCTCCTAAGGGATGGAAAAATCCTATGTAATGAGACACTCTCAAGGGGAAAGGGAGGAATGGAATAATATAGTGAGATTAGTTACACTACTAGTTTGATGTCAGACTTTTATTTTATGTGAGACCAACCCTGTCCTATTGGATCTAGGAAGTGGCCATACCGAGGATTGAGGAGGAGGAACAATGAACTCAAGGTATATGATGTATTGATGTTTCATATTAATGAAAGTACATGTGATTTCCTTTCTTACGATTGTTGTTGATTATTATCTGCATATATCTTGCACATTTTACTATGCATACTAATTCCTTCTCTATGGAGGAAGAACTTCCATATTATTTGGTGGTGAATGTGTGAAAATGTTTGGATCTAGGGAATGAAATGAGGATAATATTTAGTTAGGAACAAGACATATGAGATTGTTTCTGATTTAGTCCATTAGTTTGCAAGGGATAGTTAGAAACTAGGAAAACACTGAGAAGGGGTGGGGGTGAAACAATATTATGGCCAATTTTAACAATTCTTAACAATATCCAATATTTAAATTCATTCAAAAATCAATCATATAAAAACCACATAGAAACACCAGATGTACATGGAAACCCATTAAGGGAGAAAACCAAAAAACATATGTCTAAATATTATTGTAGGCTATAACCTACTATTATATCAACTTTTTTATCTCCAACCAGAAGAAGACACACCCCCAAAATTTACAAGCAACCACTTGAAGGAAGCACCAAATCCTTGATCTTTATAGGCTCCAACCTAATGGAAGAACCAAATATTTTATAGGAACAAACCTGAAGGAGGAACCAACCCCATGATGTGTAGACACCTAATTTCTTGGAAACATCAACCTCTTAAATCTATTTACATGCACCAAACTGCTGGAGGCAAAAATCCCCAATATTTACACCATAGACCTCCCTTTCATAACACTTTCAAACTAGATGCACTCATTTAGTCATAAAAGGAAATTATTTATCATTTTGATACAATTTTTCCTTCTTAGAAATTTTCAAACTTAACTTTTATCTCTACAATTTATTTCTCTGACTTGCAACACCTACAACTTCATGTATATCTGAAATTTATAATAATGACCCTCAATAGGGAGTACTCTTTCTCTGTTAAACTCTGATATTTTCATTAATATATTTATTATGATTCATTTTGAATCAATAAAATTTAGTGAAAGACAAGAACACAACATATTATGTTAGTAGAAATGGACAAACTAAGCATTATATATAGATAATAACCATTCTTTATGAAATATTCATTTTAGAAGACAAGCTTGAATAAAAATCCTATCATAGGCTGAACATCCTCTTCAACCTTCACCCATTCTATAGTTTTTCCTTTAAGGATAGGATGAATATAGTCCACTCACCGAAATAAAAAGAAATTTTTCCTTGTTAGGAAAAAATAAAATGGAAATTTGGCCCCGTCACAAAACAAACAAACATGGCCATGTAGATTTCAATTCTCTACATCATATATATTTAATTATTTTTAGGTGTGCACACAACAAACTCACCAAAAAAAAATTAATCACTTTTCATCATATATTTATAGTTTATAGTTTACGGCATAATGGCTTGAACAAAGCTAACAATTTTTTTTTTATACTCCAAGTAATTTAATAACCATGGGTTTTTCACCCCTTGTAAATTCAATGTCAAAACCATGAATTTTTTAATGTATTATACTCAAAGGATCAAGTCCACATATCATGGTTACAATCACACTTTCCCTTCAAGGCTTATTGCCTCAACTTATGAGACCATGTCACACAACCATGACATTAACTATCTAAGAGCAAACTTGTGTTGACGTTGTGCTATCATCATGGTGACATCATTGTTCCACATGAAACCTTATGGGTGGTGCCATGTGGAACTTTCCCATCCAAAAAACACCATATACGAGTGACATGTGTAACCCTTCTGCATGTCCATGTGCCATTTTCCACTTCATCTCTCTGAGTCACATACCATGTTAGTGTTGAGTGGACTACCACATGTTCCATGTATGATACAAATCATCTATTATTTGTCTCTTGTTCCATGTGTCCTAGACTTGCTGGCATTCACCTATGTAAAAACTATTTTGCAAAACAATTTGTATTACACCCCCCCTTTTTTGGTATTTCACTTTTTGGGGGTGGGGGTTCGGAGTCCACCAAAACCATTAATCAACTTTTCAAAAGTCTTCGATGGTTTGGCATGAATCCAAAATGCAACCCGCCCCCGCATTTTGTTAACCCTTGACACGAGGGTGGTTAATCAGTATTAAAAAAAATAGTTCAATAAAAGGACCCAATTCTATAAATGGTGATTGGTAATTAGAATGTGTCTTCCATTTAATCTAGGGCGTGGCTTAACTCCTGCACATCTTTAGGCTTCACCAACCATTGATTCAATCAACTTGAATGTCTTGTATTGAACGCGATACCATGTCATTGGATAACTTTGATAGACATTATATATACATTAGTTTCCATTCCTTCATCGACATCAAGACCATGGTATGTTCATGTATTGAGCGACACCGAAAGGGAAAATGTGATCTATTAATAAACAAACCAATCAATGATAGATTTCATAGTAGATAAATTGTTTTTATTGGGACCAGGATATTGGGTGTTGAATAGAGTTGGTAATTAGGACCGCATTGATGTTTGATACCCAGTGATCTTAGTAACTTAATCAAGTTCCTAAGTTCATAGCCCAATCCCTTGTGATATTTAGCGAGGTCCAAAAAATTACTTCCTTACCACTCACTACTCGTCATTGCATTCCTACTAGGTTTTCTATTGTGCTTTGGTGCTATGATGGTCCTTTCTGTACCAAGAGATTTTGAGAACCATGAATTATCTTCGACTGAATATTTCTTCTCATCCCTTAGGAGTTAGGAAAATTTCCATATATTATTGGCATGGTACTAGAGAGGGCTATCCAACTAAGCACTTGACACGTGCTTTTGAAAAAAGTACCTACAACAAAATTTCCTTGAATATATTCTACTCAATCAATAAATAAATGATACCATAAGAATTATACATGGGTTATAGCTTAGGGGGTTCAGGGATTCTAATTTTGGGGTTAGGGGTTAAGGGGTTAGTGGATTAGGGTTTAAGGGATCAAGGGGTTAATGGGTTATAAATTATGAGTGTAGGGTTAAGATATTATGGCTTTTAGGTAAAGAGGATAAGGTATTTAGTGCTTATGGGTTGTGATAATAGGGCCCCTAATCCCCTTATCACAACTATTGGGGGTTCCTCTTTCAATTTCTTGTGTTACCTTCCCTCTAGCCCCTATTCCGTGAGGTACGAAGGCCCCTTCTTATTCTCTAATGATAGGATTATAGATCTTAGTAAACCATGCTATAACCTCTCAATTCTAATCATACATTCTACCCTAATATCCCCTTTCCCTGTTCAATACACCAAAATATCCCCCTCCCCTAAAATTCATGAGATTTTAACATTTAGAGGTGGTCATTTTACAGCTACCTCTAAAATTTTAATTCTAATGACTTTTTTATGATGGGTGGTCAAAACGACATTCAAATGTTAAATTTTCATGACTTTTGTGGGTGGTTCGGGGATTATAAATTAGGGGTTAAGGGTTTAAGGGATCAAGGTGTTAATGGGTTATGAGTTATGAGTGTAGGGGTTAAGGGATTATGGGTTGGGCATTAGGGGATAGGGAATTTAGTGGTTATGGGTTAAGGGCTTATAGGTTGTGATGAGGGGCCCCTAATCCCCTTATCGAAACTATTGGGGCTTAAGGTATTAGGGGCCTCTATCATAAATATGAAGTCAATTATTAAGAAACTATGTCTGGTTGATCATCGACTTACCTCAATTATGAAATGTGTAAAAAATGTGCTAAGGAGACATTATCACCAAGCTGACTCACTAGCTAGCAAGGAAACAATATTGAAAATTGGGAGATTTAGATAATGATGTTATATCCACCCCAAGTTATTCCATAATTACTCCCTTTCCAATTAAATTCCAAGTACCTAAAATGTATCCAAGTGCCATGTGTCATTAATGTGCAAGCCCATCCATCAAGACAGAGCAATAAGCACAAATAGACTTAAATTCCCCTCATACATGTCTAAGGTAGGGGGATGAGTGGTAATGAATTTTTGCATTTAATTCACCTTGAGCTAGGTGGGATAATGGAGAAATCATCCTAAATCCATTGGGTGGAAGATGAGCATCTCTACATGAATTCAATAACGCTCTTTAGGTTTGATTTGGTTTTCACTTTTCACTTTGTTTGTTCTTCTTATGTGGAGTATAGTTTGTGGTCAGAAGTTGGCTTCTCATATATCTAATCTCTATAGATATGGAAATACTAGTTTTGAATTTGAAATTCAGAGGATTGGACATTTGATTTTAAAGCTTTGTACTTTACTCCCTGTAATTGCATTTATATGTTTATTTGGCCTCTAAAATGAATCTTTATTTTTAGATAGGTAGTATTTCTTATTAACATTCAGTTCACACTTCGTCTATTGATTTTGGTTTTTATTCAGGTAATGGATGCTTTCCCAAATTTATACTTTGTTTCTGGGAATATGGATTTGTTTCTAACCCCCTGGGAAATGGTACAGGGAGATTTTTACTACTCAACCTATTTGCAACTTGTGGTAGTGTGTGTTGAGGAGTGCAAAGGTGTGCTAGAGAGTGCTAATGGATGCTATGGAGTCTTAGGGAATGCCAAGGAAACATAAGGGAGAACCAAGTCAAAATACATATAAATGAATGAATAAGAGGGAGAGTTCATTGCTCGAAAAAAGGCTGGTAAAGCCAATGTTTGGTGACATTTTTGTGGAAAAAATTTAAATTAATAATGGCTTTTTTACATTATTTATAGAAAAAATTTATGTTATGTTCATTGAAGATTAATTCATCCTATGGAAATGCAAGTGAATATTCTCTTTGAATTGGTGAATACATTTATGGAAAAATCATAGAACTCAACCAAATGGAAGATATTAATCACTAAAAACTCCTCTTACTTTCGTTCTGATTTTATGATCCATTGTATTTTCGATAGATATAAGAAGCATATAAATTTTTATGGGCCATTCCATTATTTAACCACTACGAACCAAATTCAAGACACCTTGTAAATTTCAAAGTGGAAATATATTACTTGGGCAACAATTATCATCAGTCATGTCTAGTTCAATTGCTTGTGTGATGGAGTGTTATCCTCCCTGCCAAGGTTCTCATAAGTGACACGAAAAATCTTTGAGCTTCTATAGATTCCATTTTACCCTAGGTACCATCCTCAGAGTGAGGGGAAGTTCCCAATGGGTTTCCTTGGGGAATGCATTACAGAAAAAAAAAAGAAAAAATATAGACGACTATGGAACTCTTGAATTATAATAATAGAAGATGTCACATAAGTGGCTTTAGTCTAGTTTAAATTAGCATATTTCATGTCGTGTAAACGAATGGTTTGAGACTCACGGGGTCATGAAAACACATATGAATATTAAATATGACATTTCCCATGTAGGATGGATTTCATAAGGGTCATTAATTGAATCCACATCAACATGGATCTTTGTGGGACTTCCAACACCTTACCTCCCTCCAAAACAATATATACATCATAAAAAAATTTAAATTGAAAAAACCAAAGATGATATACTAGATTAGAAGAAATGGTAAGGCTGAAGAGATATATTGATTCCATGCATTCAAGTTAATCAAAATCATGAAAGAATATTGGAAGAGCTAGAAATTAATAAAGAGCAGACTTGTGGCTTATTTGATGGGTCGAGCCAGGACCCATAGAACATTAGCAGTGTTTGGTCTCTCCCATTCCCATCTAAATTCCATTGTGTTAACATGAAAGTAGGGATATGTGTGGGAAATAGTAACTATGTAGTATTCGTGGCACTAAGGCTCTTCAAATATACTTAGAATAATAGGGTATCCCATTCTCAAGTATTTGGAGATTCAATATTTCTTATCAATTGGACGAATGGAAATGATTAGTTACAGAATATACACTCAAGGTGTTTGGATGAGGAATTAAATAAAGATGAAAAATTATTTAAATTTTTTTCAATCACACACGTTTGGGGTGAACAAAGTGATAGGAGATGCTCTATCTAGAGAAGGGTTACTAGTAGCAAGGGGTAAAAATATGTAAAGAAGACAAGGATGAAGTAATCCCTGTTTCTAAATGTAATTTTTAATTTCATGTGCAGTAATGCTCTAAATTTTTGGTTGTTGATCACAGTAGCTTGTCCTTGCATATTCTAAATATGGTGGCAAGCTTTGGAGGCTCTGATTTTTAGTGCCAAATAATTTATTGTCATGAAAATTACGTCTCCAAATTTTAAGAGGTGTAGCTTTTTGTGATTTTTAAGAAAAGAGGAGTATTTTTTTTCAATCTCTAGTAGTGCAAGTGCACATGAAAAGTGTAATTTATTTTCTAGTTAAAATGAAATGGAAAAATTTCCCTTGGAATAAAAATATTCTTTCATGCATGGAATAAAGGAAACATTTTTTTTTTTTACAAGACCAACTTTGCATTGAGAAAGAAGAAAGAGAAAAAGGATTATGGCTCAAACATCCTAGAAAAAGCGCATAATAAAGACTTATGGAAAGATGAGAAAGAGAAAGGGAACCATATGTGCACCAAACTATAGGTTCAAGTGCACCCGCTACTGTTTATAGGTTTTGTTTCATTAGCAATGCCGATCAAAACAATTCTCATTAGAGGATCCAGAAAGTCTAACTCTGCGCTGCTCATTTTCCTCGATGCCCTAAATGGATAATAGAAGGAGACTACCCCTCTAGCAGCTAGATAAATTATCTATGTGTAACCATGGTTTCATAAGTAAAACCCTCTCTTCGATGAACTTCTACTTTAGTCCTTCAAAGTCTGCATGTCCTTAGGCCCAATACACCTACCCTTCTACCATTATTGTTTTCCTTCACAAGTACATGACTTAGGGATCTTCTTTGATAGTCACCTAACAACCCTACAATTGTACTTGGAATACCATCAATTTTCCCAACCATAGTGAATTATTTTATTGATATGGTGTTCACAACACTACCCTCATCTAGGGCTCTTCAAATCTCCCACCTAATAGTGATTTTAGCCTTCTCAAAATACTATTCTTGTGTAACAATTTATTCGTTGTCCAATCTCTGAAAAATTATGAAGTACTCCTCTTATAATACTTCTAAAAATTTGTAGATGACTGAACTAGGGTCACAAATCATCCACTAACAATCCATTGAACAAATTTTTATAGGCTCCTTCATATCTCTATCCAAAAACATATGGGCATTCCAGCAAAATCAGCTCCTCTTCATGTCAATCCATTCCTCATATGTCACATTTATTCTACTAAATATTCTATTCAGTTTCTACCTTCCTTTGGATTTTATATCTCCACACATACTTCTGCAAACCAACTTCTAAATATGTTGTATATATTGCAGAGATAAGCCTATCTCTAAGGTTCATGACCCCTCTTCTTCTACGCATATTTGTCATAGTATTAAGGACATACCTTATGGAATGAACATGCTAGGAAACCTCCCTAACTAGGTCATTACACTTCTATTATAATTGCTTTATAACAAACCCTATACACCCATAGAAAAAATAACAACTCTTGCCTCCATAAGAGACTTTAACTAGCTCATATGGATACATAGATTCTGGGAATTTATTTAACTGAATCTTGACCTGCACTTTAGATATCTACAACCCTAAAAATATGATTACCTCCATCAATATTACACATATGGCTACTTCTATTCTGGCCATAAATTATAGTACATGCCCTACTCCATTTGTGTTTTTATTTATCACAGACCTTGCAACCTACTAACCATCACAATATAGGGTCTCAACCATCTCTACTATTTTAAAATTTGATGTGACCTTCACACAAAAACACCACTAAAATCACATGCCCAAATTCCCATGAGCAGCCTCACTTGAGCTCGATCTTCCACAATAGAACCAAAAATATGTCGTCGTACTTCCTATCTTGAACCCATTAATGTATGTGAAATTATTGCGAACCCTCACATGATGATATTGTTCTTGGTGGATGATCATGGCGTCCCTTTAGAAACCCTTACTCAACCCTCTAACTCGACCTACTTTAGGACTACATCTCTCCTGGCCTCCTTGATTGAATGAGATCCTTCTCACTTGATGTTCTTGCCTTCATACTAAGGCTTCCTTAAATAACTTTTCTTAGCTAGGCCTCTTAAGAACCCTCTAAAACTTATGAGATTTATCCACTTAGACGCTAGGAAATATTACTTTTCCTTTTTATTTTATTTTAGATTTAAACCCTGTCTTGAGTCCAAAACCCCTTTCCTTGGGTTCTTTTCCGACAAAGCCTTTTGTGAAAAACTCACACAAACCCATCTCACTAGGCTTTTGGAGTACCTCCCAAGCTACACAATTCAACAGCATAGTCAAGTTTTAGTAATCGTAAGCTGGTTAAGCTCTTGTAGTCAAGAAAGGACTTGGTTAGGTTCCCAAGTTGCAAATTAAGTAAGGGTATTTGTGAGGTAGTAATAGCTAGGGAGGGTTAGGGCATGCCAAGGAATGAAAAGGCATGCTAACACATGCCAGACAATGTCAATGCATGTTGAGGAGTGTTAAGGAGTGTCGAGGCATCACAAGGGAGAACTAGGTCAAAATGCATGGAAATGAACAAATACAAGTGTGTGATAGGGAGTGTCAGTGAATTCAAGTGTGACAAGGACGAAGTGTGTTAGAATAAGTTTATAATAGGATTTTTAAGATGCAATCCTACGATTACAATAAGAGGCTCGAAAAAGTAGCTTTAGACAAAGCGATACTTTGTGCTGGGCACAATGTTATTTTTCCTTTATCTATTATTTTTATATGACATGTGGCACTCTTTGGCCGAATGCTCATATTTTAAACTATTTTAGACAATTGCATATTTTACATTGTTGTGTATATGTTTTGGGGCACTTGACTTGCGCCAAATTATACCTTGTGTATCTTGTGGTTCTTACAAACTCTCATTTAATACTCTACTGTTTATATGAATTGGACATACATGTGAAATATTTCCTATGTAAGCTATGTTTCTTAGTTTTTTTATCGCCATGGATAGATGTGATCCTTGTATTGGTAATTTCTTAAGTGAAATATGTTCATCTTGGACATGAGTGGCCTAAGATGAGGTATAGGAAGTTTTTAGGTGAACAAGGCACAATCTACTTGTAGTAAGTGAAATTGGTCAATCTGTTGCAGTTGAAACATGCCAATCTCACATGAAGTGCAGTAGCTAAGGGCTTGATTCAGTTCCCAAGTCCTGAATAAATGTAAGGCTAGTTGTGCGGGCATGAGTGCCAAGGCATGCTAGGAAATGCTAACACATGCCAGATAGTTCTAAGGCATGTCAAATATGATAATATGTGTCAAGTGATAAGGCATGGCAAGATGTGCAAGGGCATGACAATACATCCCAGGTAATATCAAGGAAAAAAAAGGAGACACAAGTTAAACTACAAAGAAATGAACACATAAGAGGGTTAATAATTCATCAATTTACCTTTTCTGAGAGGGGCATGCTAGGCACACAAACACTAGGTGGAAATAGTTGTCAGGTGCCAAGTGTTAGTGCATTCTAAGTGCCAAATCATCCTTTGTTACTTCTCATATAATTTCCAATAATTTATCTCAAATAACTTTGATATTAAACCATGCCAAAGCATACCAAGGTATCTTAATGAATTCTAGACATCCTAATACTTTCCAAGCTCCAAAACGTGCCAAGTTCCAATTTGTGTTAGGGAGTGATACACATGTTATTAAGTGCAAGGGCATGTCAAAGAGTGCTAAGGTGTGATAGAGTGTGCTAATGCATGTTGAAGAGTATTATGGAGTACTAGGGAAACATAAGGGAGCACCAGGTCATAATGCATGGAAGTGAATGAAAATGACAGTGTGCTAGGGAGTGTCAATGCATGCTAGGTACCATGCCAAGGAGGGAGTAACAAGTCATATTAAACGCTAGTAAGGCATGCTATGGAATATCAGGGGATGTCAAGAAGTGCCATAGTGTGCTAGGGAGTTCTAGTGTGTGTTAACATGTGCCAAATAGTGCCAAGACATGCAAGATGCTAAGGCATGCTAGGATGTGTATGGTGCCTGGGTATTTTAATATTTGTCAAGGAGTATCAAAGAAAAAAGGAGAAGAAACAAACTAAAATGCAAGGAAATGAACACATAAGAGGGTTAATCAGTCAATACTTTATATTTTTCAAAAGGGGCATGCTAGGCACACTAATAATAGGTTATAATACATGGAAATTTCTAATGTGTGCCAAGTGCTCATGTATGTTAATGCATGCCCCAAAGTGTTCCAGTGCATGCTAGGGACTACAAGACATGCCAACACATGATAGGAGAGTGTTATGATATGCGAGGTCCTGTCAACATGTGCTTGGGTGTCCTATTCATGGCAAGATTCTAGGTACAAAGATGTTCTAAGACATGTGGGGTGCCTGCAAGGAATGTTAGTATGTGAAAAAGAATGTTAAGATGTTCCAAGAGTTTTGAGGAGTGTTAGATCTCTCTCAATAATAGAATTGTCAAAGCTTGATTATGTATTAAATAATAAAGTTTTTATACACACTAGTAGAACTTTATCTAAAGGAAATTTGTTAGATAATAAACCTAATAGAGATGAATAATGTATTGACTCATAGGAAAATTATATTCTCATTACTTGAGCGAAATGATACACACTAATTAATTCTTAAAAAATTGACTAGCTGTAACCACTATATGGCCTTGGACACATAATTAAAAGTCTCCAAAATAATGGTATTAAATCATTATATTTTAACAAAAAATATAGTAACATGCACATAGCGTCATCAAAAAATCATTAGAATGATCAATGATGACTAAGATTTTTAGACCGTCACCAAAAGTAACCAAAAAGAGCATTGTTGGGGGTCAATAAAATATCATCACTAGAAGTGTAACCAAAGAGATAATTAATGACGAGCCTTTAACAACCCTCACCAAAAGTGTCATTGAAAATGACTTTGGTGAAAAAACTTAAAGGACCATCACTATATGCACTAACAACAAAAGTTTTTTAAGGACCCTCACCATATGTGACATTGGTAAAAGACCTTAAAGGTCCATCACAGGCATGACCCTCACCAATGTCATTTTTTCTTGTAGTGACCCTTAATTAAACTTCCTTTCCTTCCCAAAAAAATTTCACGAAAATTTCTTAAAAATCAAAAGTAATCGTACCGAAAGATTGTAACCATTTAACTCCTAGTACAACATCAGCACCACCCATTGGAATGGAAATCATTGGACTATTCAATACATATTCCCCCATGGTTAGCTTGATATTATGGCACTTTCCAAAGAAATTTATATTCCTCCATTTTCAACCATCACTTGACACTTTGGTGCTGGATATAGGAAGAAATTTAACTCCTTGGCTATCTTACAATGAATAAAATTATGGGTATTACTTGAATCAATCAACACTATTACCTTTTTCTTCTTGATATGTCCTTTTATCTTGAGATTTTTAGGAGTGTTAATTCCTTCCAACACATTACAATATATTGTAGGATTCATTTATTCTTTCTTTAGGCTTGGTTCTAGGTGTATATCCTCTTCTTTTTAAGTTTCTTGTACCTTTTCTTCCTCCTCTTCACAATCTATGTAAAATAATTTATTCTCGGCACACTTATGACTTTTAGTGTATTTTCTATCACAAATGTAACAAAGCCCTTTTTCTCCATTTTCTTTCAATTTTTGTGGTGTCAACCTTGTAGGTTTTGAAAGGCTATGAGCAATGACATTTCCATATTTATAGTTGTGAGTGGTAGGCTTCCTTGTTGCCATAATTTTTCTTTCAATTTTTTTTTACCACTCATGTTGGATGTTATCCTTTAAAGTTACCATGAAGAGAACAATGCTATGATCCTTTAGAATATCATTTACCCTTATATTCAATTTTTGGAAGTTCTCAATGTGCTTTTCCATTGAACCATTTTGTTTGAAATTTATTAATTGGATAAAGAAAGTGTTTATCCTTGTATCCTCATAATTTTCTATCATTTCCTCTATTAAATTGACCAAGTGAAAAGTGGTTTATGAGAAAAAATTCATTGATACCATACAAACTGATTGGGTTCTAAATATAAAGTTGCAATGCGTACCTTTTGTGTGTGTTGCACATTATGGAGATCAAAATATTGCTCCATCTTTTGTATCCATGTTACTGTATCCTTGCCATCAAACTTCCTCATATCGATATTTAGAATATGACGAGTATTCAATACAAAATTATATTCTATGAAATCATGATTAACATTTCTTTTGTTCTCATCATGAGTTTGATCTAATACCTTTTCGCCATTAGGAAGAATTTCTTGTAGCAACTTTGTCAAACCTTCCATGTTTTCTTTTAAGCCATTCTTCAAATATTCCATGTTTCCTTTTATTTTTTCTTCTATACCATCCACCTTAGCTTCCATGCCATCCTTCAAACCTTCCATGTCTACTTTTAAACCATCCATGTGATCTTTGATTTCTCTTTGTGAGAGAGAAATTTTTTGCACTTGGTCCCGTAATTTTGATATATCATGTTGTAATTCTTCCTCTTCATTTGTCATAGTGAAGCTTTATTATGGCTTAATGGGTGTTGAATTTTGTTTTGGATCCATTTTAGAACCAAATATTGGTATATATGCTTCATATTCCCTTTGAAACACTTTAAACTTATTTTTCAAACAAAACTTATGCAAAATTTTAAAAAAATACACACCTTTTTATTGCTTTGTAGTAGCTTGATATTGAATCTGTCGTATCTCTGTAATTTAGGATCTCCAAGGTCTAACCTTTGTTTCTATAGTAGCCCTCTGAGTCTTATTTCCAACCCCATAAATCATATTGAGATTGGAGTCTTCAAGAAATAGTTATGCCCGATATCCCACGATGTCTAGATTATAGACTAGTTCTATAGAGAGAACTTGTATGACTTTCCATGTGTCACTGCTTCGCCCTTCAGCCCTGAAATTTCTACACAAAAAAATACAGTCAATGCGATTTCATAATTTTTTTACATAATTGAAATATGATGCTTGAAACGAAATTTATGACAATTTTCCGTAGGTAACCGTCTTGAGACAAAATTTTGGAGCCTGCAAAAAGCCTAAATACCCTTGATCATATCTCCGAAAATATAATGAAAAAAGATATAAATTTTTTACATGAAGTTAACTCTGAATTTTGTTCCACGTGGTTGAAATTCATCAAAATTTCAGATTTTAAAGCCTCATAGAAAAAAATTTATAACTTAAATTCCAAGATGACCTATTTTAAGAATTGAAACCCCAGAATCTAAAACTCTAGTATCAAATGTTATGCAACGAGCTCAAAAAATAGAGAAAATATTGATCAATGACTTGAGAAATAGCCTCTTAGAGGGGGAACCTCCTTTACATTACATAAATGAAAAATTCTTGGATGATTCAAATGACAAAACCTCCTTTCTATATATAGGAGTCTAAGGGGTCACAATATAATCATAGCCTACATAAAAATAATAATGTAAGGTCACAACAATAGCAATAGTGAGCCACTGGGGCACAATAATAAAAATATGGGGATTACATGGGCAAAACAATAACAATAATACGAATACACTAATAGTAAAAATAAGGGTATACACGAGTATTATACAGACTTAACAGAGATAAATAAAAAGAACATGTAGAAGTATATAGCTGAACCTGCTAAAGTTAATATGAAAATGTCCCTATTACAGAATGAGGCACAAAATGGCTTTAAGAACATTTACCCAAATTCTATGGAGGTTAGAGTCAGATATCAGCCAAATATTCCTGAAAATTTTGAGGACATAGTTGCAAATTATAAATCTTAGAATCAATATGTTACTACATAAATACAAGTTGAAGTTTTTTAGCTAGAGGTTCCTCAAACTCAAGCCTAATGTATTAAGTTTTGTCTTATTAGGCTATATCCATTTTTTTCTTATATGAAGTTTTGTAATTTTGTTTTTGGAAAATAATAGTGTATAAATTTAAGTGGAAGTCCAAGAGTTAAATGTCGAATGTGAAGAGTCATTAGTTAGAGTAAAGACAAAAGAAGTCCAAGAGTCAAGAGGGAAGCTCAAAGGTCACAAAGGGAGATGAAGATTCATCCCATTTGTTGCAAATAAATCCTCATAACTCGAACAAGGGGATTGGGACATAAGATATGGAGCCTTGACTTCTCTAGTCTAGCATAGAAAGCGTACCATTCTTTGGAGAAGTAAGTGGTGGCTTCATGTTCCACTATTGGGGCTAGTGTCCTATCATTGTAATTGCATTATTGGAACTTTCACTTAATGATAAAAAGATATCAAAGGTGACAAAATTGCATGCATATATCATGAATGTTGTAAGACTATGCTCTATATGTTTGTGATTTATGTTATTTCATCTATGTAAATGTTAATGAACTATTTCATTTACTTTAGTATGTATCTTGTTGAATTTGTGTTGTTTATGCTATCATGATCATTTTTATCTTTTGAACTATTTTACAGGTTAGCTAATGATTGTTTTACATGTGCTCGTGCATTTCTTTTATGATAGTATTATTACTTCCTTTCAAGGGGCTTGCAATTTTCCCCTTTCATGTGAAATAAAATTTTATACATCACAATTGACATCACACAAATTCCACGCACTTTTTATCACCAAAGCTATGTGTATATCATATTATGTGTTGATTGCATCCAAGGTACATTTTTGAGACCATTGATTTGGAAATTGTTTGTATTATCATTGGGGATCCTATTCCATATAGTGTGGGGTATTTGGACTTCACATTGGGGAGACCCCCTTCCCTATTGTTGGCATCAAGCAATAACAACACAAAACTTCACACATTTTTCTTCTAAGCCAAACAAGAGTATCTTTTTTGCATGGTCAAATTAAAAAAAAATGGTCAACAAAGACATGAAACAATAAGGAAAACAAATCAAGAGAAGAAAACACGGGTAATACTGAAATAAAATTTAGCATGTGATACCAAAAAAAAATCAAATGCAAAGAGTAGATGTGGACAAAAATGTAGGGTCAATGCAATGCAATATGCAACTAGGCCTAATCCTAATCTAACTAGCTAGAAGGTCAAGGATAAGTGATGTGAAATTTCCAATGCAACCATAGGATCTATTCTTGACTTGCAAGTAGAAAGATACAAAATATTAGAAACATTATGAAATAATGTGAAGAAATAAATAAATTTACCTAAACATATTGAAAAAATCTTTGAAGATCTTTCATACTGGAAGAAGAAAGTACCATACATGCTCCTTTTAACCTGTTTGTAACTTTACCTTGTTGATTGGAACAATAATCATAAAAATATTGAAGGTTTCTTGTGAACGTACACTGGTCCATGTTTTTTGTCTTAGAAAACATCAAGAAAGATTGAAATTTATTCTAATAATAGATATTTCCAAATAATATTCCTCTAGCGACTCATAGATTCAATCATGGTATTTGAAGTAACCCTTTTGAAAACTGTGAAAATCTTGGAAAGATGAATTTTCAATCAACACACCCGAATTAAGTGGAGGATATTGCAAATGGATAACCTGATATCATTCAACAACCTTGTCAATATGGTGAGGACCTAACATAGCCATTAAAAAAATCTGAAGTTCCTCGACTATCCAAGAAGTATGTGAATAGTAAAATGATGAATCATAAAGATTAATTGATGTAAAACAACTATCATCAGATGTACTTGTAGGAAAATTATTAATCGAGTGACAGTTGTTAGAACTGATGTTATTTTTAGATTCATGAATTGAAATATAAGATCCTCGATTATCCATTGGTTCCCTTTGTGTCTGATTATGCACTAGACCAACAATATGAGATCTTGGGGAATTAGGAACAATTGTTGGCATTGTAAATATGAGAAACAAATTAGGATACCATCTTAACAAAATATTAGAAACATACATTAAATAAAATATAGTATCCATACCAAGATTATCATTTTGATCCACCAAATGATTCAGGCATTGAATGATATTGAAAAGGATTGATTTCACTAGAAAAATGATCAAATTTATAACATATGTTAAAGAGAATAATAGTCGATTATTTACAGAAGAATTTGATAGGTGGGAGTCTTTCAGCTGGTGATTATCTTTGTATTGATAATCAAAATGATAAGCTTCATATATTTTTACATCTAAGAAATATACGCATTCCAATATTAGGTTAGATACCAAGGATTTGCATGAAGAATAATTAAACTAACAAAATTATTCTATCGAATCAGAGACTCTATCATGAGGATTAAGAGAATCAACTTGAAAACATTTAAAATACTTCAAGAGTGAGCATACATGTAGTACCTTGACTTCCTGACGAGTCTCTAAAATTTCAAATGTTAGGTGATTGAATTTAAATACACATCCAGATCAACATGTGTGTGAAGACAACTATCGCCAATTATTTTAATTAGATCATTATGAACCATATAGCAGTGGTTGGAATCAATAATTTCATTGGATGTCTCAACATCACCAAATACATTACCCAAATTGAAAGAAAGGTGTTCAATGATTACCACATCATATTCTTCATCATGGGAAACCTTATAAATTTGTGGGGACTTCAAGTTTAATTCATCAGTTGATTCGCCATACACATTTCAACACAAGGGCTAGTGAGTTGAGGAAGAAATTCATGTGAGAAACTCTTCTATGATCAAATCATGTTTGAGATAAAATATTTTCAAATCCTATTCTTCTTTAAAAAAAATAGATCATTCAATGTACTTTGGAATTCTTCACCATGCATAGTAATGGAGTTATCATCATTGGGGTGATGGTTGCCCAAGGGTTCATTTTGGTTGAGGAATTGAATCCCACTTGACTGATTATTACAATGTTGAGATTCTTGATAATAATAAAAATATAGAAAAACTACTTTGACATAGAGGAATTTGAAAAAATGAAGCTATATTAAAAGTGTCTTCATCCTTTTGCACCTATATATATGATATATAGTCATCTTGTACCTAAATTGAGAGTTAAGTGTCTGGGACCATTAATGGTAGAGAAAATTTATTAAGTGAATCAAGTTATAAAGGGTCATGAAGCATAAATTCTAGAGGGTGATAGGTATACCTTGAATAAACACTACTTTCAATAGAATCAAATTCAAGATTAGGATCATGCATATTACTGTTATCTTGGAGAATCAAGGGATAAGATTAAATAGGGTAATGATAATGATTAAAGTTATTTTGAATGAAATTTTATTCATGAGAAGAAGATGAATGTGGGAGATGTTGAACCCTTAGTTAAACTGAGAGGGGGGGAGGGGTGAATCAGTTTAACACATTCATGGACTTTTAAACTTTTTCATTAAACTTTATTAACACCTTCATTTCATGATCAACATAATGTGTGAGCAATCTTTATTTGTGAGCAGAAATTAATAAGCAGATTAGACACTGTATTAGCAGTCTTAATATGTGAGCATCAACTATTAGCAGACTAGATATACCATATCAACACATAGACTTCATGCACATAGACACCAGATATAAGTGGAAACCCATAAAGGGAGAAAACCACATTTTATTATTGTTGTGATGCAAAGGCAAGCTCCAACTCCCTCTCACCACTGATTTTCTGTAGGCACCAACCTACAGGAGGCTCAAACCTCAATTCTACAAGCTAAAACTTACAAGGAAGCTCCAACTCCCATCAATTTTTTGCAGGCACCAACCTACAGGAGGCTCCAACCTCATTTAGCTACAACTGACATTTTATCAAGCTACAACTTGATGTGGAAGCACCAACTCCCATCTATTTTCTGCAGGCACCAACCTACAGGAGGCTCCTACCTCAGTCAGCTACAACTGACATTTTAGCAAGCTACAACTTCATGTGGAAGTGCCAAATCCCATCTATTTTCTACGGGCACCAACCTACAGGAGGCTCCTACCTCAGTCAGCTCCAACTAACATCTATCAAGCTACAACTTGATAGGGAAGCTCCAAATTCCTTACTCTTTCTAAAGAAAAACACTTGCTGATTTACCTTGGATATTAGCTCTGTTCTGTACCTTCTCTTCTGCTGTCCATCAGTCCTCATATCAGCCCTGCATCATCTCTGCTCAGCTCCTCCTTCTTCTTGTCTTTTCTCCTCAATTATTCATACTCTGCATTTTCTATCCTCACTCTCTCCAACTCTCTTACGCGTATCAAGGTGATATTATTTATAGAAATCCCTTATGACTGTTGGAATTCCTCAGGGAATTTGAAATGGACAGCCATGCCTCTTTGCCTTCTTCCTTCTCATTTCTTTTACCCGCTCATTCAGAAAAATATAACAATATGCATTAATTTCAATATTACAGTGGGAGTTTTGTTTTCCTCCGGAGACTTTCCAATGCAACACAAACAATATAAAATCAATTACAACATTTACATTCACATTTTCATTTACATACAGACAATTTCACTCAGCCCATTTTCTGGCTTTTTGTTTTTCTGGCATTTCTTTTTTGTTGTTGTTAAGTGACTGATCTGCATACTTCTGTTTGTCATGCCTGTAAAATTCCCTATGACTTTTTCAGTTCCTACATTCTTTTTTTACCTCTGTTAGGCCCACATTTTCATCCCTGTGTTTATTCACCTGTTCACTATACTTGTGTGCACCTGTTGCATATATAACTACTTTTTCAATTTTATCCTCAAATAAATATAAATCTGGGCAATGTTTGTTCATTATCAATCTCTGTGCTCAGGCTTCCTGCTTACAAACTCTCTGTCCATATATGAACTTAAACTCAATGGTTAAAACTCGTATTACAACTTCAATCCAACTTTTTCCCTTGGGGCGTCCAAATTAACTTTAGCATAAAGCTCATTATATAATATCATTTCAAATCAATTCATTCGGCCTTTTGGATCACTGTCCATTTTTCTTGCAGTTGTCTCTCTCTCTTTCGTTTTTGCACGCTCTCCTCTTCATTGCAGTTGTGCAACCGCTGCATATATAACTGTCATTTAATATAACTGTTGATTTTAAATTTTGGCAAATTCTAATGCTTTGGTTTCCTTCACTGGAAATTTAAATAAAACTTGGTGCAGGTAAAACCCATAGTCCCCGCTTCTAGAGTATATAAATGAATCCCAAATTTAGACCCAATTAAAATTCAATCTAGGCTAAGTCACAACCTCATTATGTCTCCACTGGAAATTTAAATACTGTGCGGAACCTACTTCTTCAAAGGGTTATAAAAAACCCAATGTATATAATGTGCCCCTTTATCAAACCATCATTTATGAGTGCGCTTTATTATCTTTGACTTTGATAAAACTTACCAAGTATCAACATACACTATGGTTGGCCAGACGTTCATACTGCCATCGTAACTTTAACACTCTATACCTTGGTCAAAACCCAACATATCACGCCATACCTTATTTCATGATCTTCAGTCAATATTCAATAGTCATTAGTCCCAATGGTCTGCAGACTTCACCATCACTCTGAATGTATTATATAACTTTACATGAAACCGAATTGTGACTCTATGGTTTGGTGACATATATTATATCAGATATCAGTATTCACAGCTATATATTATATATATTATATATTCACAGCAGTAAAGATTCTCTTTATCATATAATATATATACCAACATATGTATACTCCCCGAATCAAGTGACATAAACATTAATATGAAACCCACTCACAACAATCCAAATCATATGATTATTCGACCATACGTAAACTCAGAATTTGGTTATATTACCGGTCACAAAGTATATTAACGATTGGGTCTCAGTAATAGATTCTTACCTCTTCAATCGATGGTTGTAAACTTTATCGCATACCATCCAATGATTCGACGATCATCGCACAACCAAACTGCATGTCGTTTAATTCTTCGAGTTCACACAATGGAGCGGGTCCCAATGCTTAACTCCCCTTCTCATCCTACGGTTGTAGTCTTATCGTGCACTCATCCACTTATCTGATGCCTTTAAACATATACATCAGCGCCTTGAGTTATCTTCCTTGATAATTGACGTGTGACCACCGTTCGATGGACCCGCCTCATATTGAATAGCATACGTCAATATCGCGCGGAGTCCACAGTCGACAGTTAACGCGTGATGGCACAGGATTAGGGCGGTATCTCCAAACTGCTTAAGAACACATGTCAGCCGATGGCATCGATCGCATTCAAATTGGAAATACAGCTTACCTTGCAAAGGCGATGCAATATGAGTGGGGTTGGTTTTGCAAACCCACTGTCATTGTTCACTCCTTCGTGGTTCCACTCCCCTTACTCCAGGTTCCGTCTTAAGGTTTCAACGCCAAATACTCCGCTTTCACCCTTTAGTGAACCTCACTTCAGTCAACACACAGCTTCGTGCCTCTGCCTATTCCAACAATACACAGCTCGTTCATTATGCAGACTAAACGCTAAGAATGGGAAATCGATTCCAATCGATTTCCATCGGTTCAGTTCAACCCAGACCCAACTTGAAAATTAAGCACAGAAGAAATCAAATCAACTCCACTGTATTATAGTCACCCTTACAGAGTTCATATAGACACAGGGTTCGATTTATATTCAACAGCCAAAATAACATCGATTTTCGTTAGTCTATTCCTATGAGAATTGAGCATGTTCGAGATTCGATTGTCAACAAATTATGGGTGCGACTTCCATACAAATCCAACATAGATTAATACAGAGCTTCAACCTATGCTATCTGTGCACGTCCTCACGGAACTTAAACACAAAAATCTCATACTAAGTTTTAACATAGGGTTATCACACATAGGTTTCACAATCTCCTATTGTGCCTCAATGCCTATTCATGTAGGATTAAGTTCCAATCATACACATCCTTATACTCTTGGTTGTTAAGTTCAGGCCCGCTCACATAGGAAATTAAATTGACAATTGCACATACAAGACTGGAACATTTCTTCATTACACAGTGAAATAACTTACAAACTTACTATCTCAGCCAGGTCTTCAACTCCGCGGCCTTCTTCCTTGCATCATGTAGCCTATGCAGGTCCCTCTACAGATACCTTGCAGGTCTCCTCTATAGTTCTATGCAGCCTATGCAGTTCTCTACTACCTATGTTCCCTATCTTCTACTTTTCCTTATTGCTGATTCAGGTGCTTCTCCTTTATGCTCCTTTACCATCAATGACAACATTTCCAACAGGAGAAACATATAAACAAATTTTTTTTCAGGTTTCACAACTAACCTTGACACATGGGGCACCATTGATTGGTAATGGGAAAGGAGGAGTGCAAGGAACAAAAGAAGTAATATATTCATCCTCTGAGAATGGAGGTCCCCCATGATTGAGAAATGTTGGAGGAGAAAAATCATCAAGATAATCTTATCAAAATTGTTTCAAAGAGACTAGAACTAAATGCTGGAACTTCTCACTCATGGAATCCCAATCAACATATTCTTGAGTAAATTCATAGAAAGTGTGAAGAAACCAATTAAGAAAATCCTAAAATGATTCACCATGTTTCACTTTAAGTTGATTGATTCTTTTATATACATATTTATAATCATATTTTTCAAAATATTCATGAAGTTACTTAAAACGTTTCTCAAATGAATGAATAGAAGCAACTCATAATGTGTGACACCATTTCTTAACTTTACCTTCAAGTGTAAGGGAAAAAAATTTAACCTGAGCATCATGACAATGTATTCCATTAGGAAGGAAAAATTGAATGAATAAAATCATATACCCAAGCACAGTTGTTGGACCCTTTCCATCAAACTTGATATGTTACAGGTTATGAGTGATTTCCACTGGGATTCTAACATTTGATCTATTAGAAAAGCATACCTAGAATATGTTTTGGTAACAAACCATTTAAGATGAGAGATTCAAAATAGACTTAATGGGATCAACTTGTCATATATCCCTCCTTCTAGCACCACTTGTTGATGGTGCTAGAAATCCAACAATATAGGGGGCCTCCCCCAGTATGAAGTCCCAACTAGACCTCAAACCATTTTGAGTAGGAACCCTATCTTGATAATAGGTCTAACCGCCATTATTCTTAAGAATTTTCCTTGGCTCCAATTATCAACATAGGATATTATGCAAACAATCTTTGAAACAAGCAAGTAAGTTGACATTGTGAGGAATATAATTGTAATGTGTATAAGATACTTTCACGAAAGAGAGAAGAGAGAAGAGAGTGAGCCTCTTGAATAAAAGTAATAGTACTATCTTGAAAGAGACACAAAATAACGTGGAAAGAGTCATTGATTAACCTACAAATTAGTTCACAAGATCAAAAAATCATAAAATAAATTACCAACGAAAATTCAACAAGATGCATACCAAATCTAATGACATAGTTAATTTTCCATAGTATGTTTTAACATAAATATAAACCACAAACAATGAAAGAATAGTCTCAAAATGATTCATGACATATGCATGAAAGTGCACTAACTACTAGATCTTCATATATTACATGAATGTTCCAAGATATATTATTACAATGATGCAACATGTTGACGGTGTTTTACCCACCAACATTGAGGGGATATCCCCAATATGAAGTCCCAACTAGACCTCACACCATTTGGAGTAGGAGTTATAGTAGTGGGGTGTTTAATGATATGACTTGTATTGAAAAATGCATAGAGTAGTGTACGATGTCTTTAGTTAAAGGAAGTGTATGACCCTGAAGAAATTCAATGATGTAGGAGTGGTTCTAACCACAGAGGGGAAAGGAAGTGTGCTCCTTAGAAGCCTATAATAGTACGCAACTTGAAAGGAACACACAAGCTGAAAATATATCACAAAACTAACAAGCGGAATAGTCCACAAGATAAAGGTGTTGGATTAAAACATGAGTAGGAATTCAACCACATTCATACAATTGTAAATGAAATAGTTCATAAGAATATGCATAATTTAAACAACATACATCACAAACATAACCAAAATAGTCCAACTACATTTACAATATATGCATGAAGATGTGTTGGCTCTGATTTTATTATAAGTGGATGTTCCATTCATACATAGAGCATGACGAACCAATTCCCCAATAGTGGAATGTTAAGTCAACAACACTTTCTCCTCCCATAGAAGCATACTCCCTCTATGCTACGAAGAAGCCAAGGCTGACACAAATCTCCCAAGCCTTTTCTAACCCTAAGCCTATCCAAAATCTTGGCTCCCAAAATTCCTTTACAAGAGTTATGAGGATGTATTTATAATGAAATGGGGGTGAATCTTGGAATTCCCCCTTGGTAACTCTTGGACTCTCCTCATAAATCCTCACATTACATATGAATTTTCACATTCCATCACGGACACATGGAATTTCACTTATATAATAATTACAAATAATATACATATTCCACTCATACCCATATAAGACAAAAGAGGGTAGAGAAAACTTGACAGCCTAACAAGACAAAACACTATGATGTTTAGTTTGGGTGAACTCAAGCCAGACAACATCAACTTGATGTCTCTCTATGAAATACTCAGGCCAAGCTTGGTATTGTGTGATTATCTCCCAAAACCACGAGATATTGTCAGGATGGAAACATACTCTTTCCTCCATAGAATTTAGGTAAAATGTCTTAGAGCCAGTCTGAACCTCTTTCTCATTTAGGAATAACATCATTTAAATCTGATCAAGGCCACCAATGTAGTTTTGTATGTTCTGTGTGTTCAGCTCCAAGTCCTTCTTGGTGGAAATCTACTTTGGCTACTCCAAGAATTCGTCGATCTCCTATTGCACATGGCACTTGCGCTTAGCTTGGGTGAGTGAACCAACTCATGGGATCTTGTGGGTTCTCACCATGAAGTCAAAACTATTGTACAAACACGTATATGTGTCCTAAATGTTTGTGATGAATTTAGAAAGCTTCTTGTTGGTCTAGATCAATATCCAAAACTTTTCATACTCTAGATCTACCTTTGGCTTCATCATCTTTACCAACATGAGTGGCACTACCTTGTACTGCGTTGTCAAATCATGAAAATAAGTGATGGCCGCTTGCACATGATTACAGATAGTGGAAAATTTTATTCACTAAATTTGTAAGCTATGAAATCAGAAAACTTCTTTAGGCATGGTCATGAAATCCTCATATAAGTCTTGCATAGTGTCTCTAGGTCTATATAATTTAGCAATTATCATTGCTCTCATTTCTTCCAGGTAGAACTGTGAAAAAATTGTACTTTTCACTAGTGTTGTGCAGAGTTGTTAAATATCTTGCTGAGAAGCCTGTAGGTTCTATACCAACTATTTTTCTCAATCTTCAAGTACTGAGTTTTTGATTTTGTAGCACCTGCGAAGTCAAAGTTGGGTTTGGCAATAGTGTTTGGATTCCTGATGGTGTCTGCCACAATCACCCTTTCTCTCATGAATGCAAGAGATGCATGATCATCCGAAAAATGATTTATTCATCCTTGCAAAATCTTCTTCTACAGTTCATAAAATGAAAGATTGTACACATCCATCATAGGATCATCATTAAGGGGAACTACCTCCCGTTCCTTGCTCAGGGATTGCTCTACAGTTGAAGGTGTTGGAGCCTGAATGATGACCTGTAGTGCACTAGGCATTAGGTCCACATATTCATCTTGCAGCTTCGGTCCCAACTCCATGTATGAAACCTTAATCGACTGCTCAATCTCTTGAGTGAGATCCCAATCCTACATCTATTCGCTCATTTCTTCTACTGTTGGTTGATCTGGTATATGCTCTTCAACCTGTATGGGTGTCGTTTCTTCCACCGTGAAACCTTGCATTCTTTCCTATTCTTGCTTTTTTCTCTCCTATTATTCTCTTCTTCTAAGCTACAAAACTTCCCTCAGTTCTTATTCTACTTTTTGCGTTATTTGTTCTGATTCTAGAAAGCTCTGGTTCTCTCTCATCCTATGCTATGTTCTCTCTAGACTTTGCTTCCTCTTCACTTATGCTGCCAAATCTTCTTTTATAAGAATTGGATCTGATTTCATCTTCCATATTTATTCCTCCTCCACATTATCAAAAACATTCCTCTTTCCCTTGTCCTGTAACGGATTTTTTCCTTCTACTATTGTTGCTAGAATTGCTTCCATGTTAGTGTTAACTCCTTTTCCATAAACAATTGAGTGTCTGCATATAATGGCAAGGTAACTTGAACTTCCTCAAATTCTTCCCCAATACTTCTTTCAATGGTTTCTTTTGAGGCTGCACCCTTTGGTGTCATTGTAACAATGAATACTTGAGAGATGCTCAACAACTATTGTACCTGTGGGATTGACAAGGAACTCATGACAAGGAAAGATCAATTTTAAGAAAAACCACTTTCAAGGCATGTTCATGTAGAAAACTAGGCATTTGATAGAGGGGATTGCATAATTTTCACTAGAAAGAGGGGTTTGATTCCTCTGGGAACTACATGCTACACAACCCCAACAGTTAGGTTCAAAGCCTTAGGTATGGAACTGCACAATGCACAGTTAGCTTGGGAAATGAGATGGGAGAGACTGCACATTGCATAGTTTGAGTGACTAGGGATGAAGAATGAGCCATGAAACTACACAATGTGCAGTTGGGACAAACTTTACTATGCACTACGTAGTTCCAGAGGCTAATTTTTTAGCTTGAGCCTCTAGATTAGGTAGTTTCGAGTTGGGAAAAGTGAAATCACGCCAAGGAAATGGACTATATTCCCAAGGGAAGTGTGGAAAATGAGAATATATGAGATATAGTGATTTCTTGAGTTCATATTTGACTAAGTGTTGATGAAACAAGACAAATAAAGTGTAGAAACCAAGTAAAAAGGAAAACCAAATCGGTGAGGAGAGTCGCCACAACAACGACCATCCGTGCAAAAGTGGAGAAACCAATGTGACACTTGTGAAAGGAAAATTGTAACTTGAAACAAAAATTATAAAAGATAAAGTAAGTTAAAACTCCAACATGAATATAAAGAAATAAGGAAAACAACACTTACATAAGCCAAACAACAAAAAGCGACAGAAAAAAAGCAAAAAGTGGTAATTGCAAAACTCGCTCGGAAAAGAAATGATGACCGTACCGAAGGTTCCTTAATCTGCTAAGGAATGCTAGAGTTCTTATATCGAGTGTGAAAATGAGCTATAGGGGTGTTGAATAAACATATTTGAGAAAATTAATATTTATGACACACATGAGAGAAATCGAGGAAAACGACAGATGGTGAAATTTTTGAAAAATGGAAAGTGTGCCTCCTTTGAGTTACTAAAAATAAATCCCTATATTCTAGGGATGTTTTTTTCTCATCTCAGATTTTCTTTTTTTCTCGGAAAAAACTTTCCTTGCACATTTTCGAGAAGGATTGCTCAGTTCCGGAGAACTAGCAACTCCCAGATCAGTGCATTGCGCATTTTTTTGGGCTCAGTGAGGGATTGCACAATTTTTGGGCTCAGTGTTGGGATGCCTGTCATGAATACGCAATTTTCAAGCTCAAGGCTAACTTCCAGTCATGGCTACACAATTCTAAACATCAAGGGAAAGTATGGCTCCACGAATTGCACAATGTTTGGAGGCAATCCCATAACCACTACACAAGGTGATAAGAGGTTAGCTTGTGACTTAGAAAAGATATGCTAAGTGAAGAGCAAGTAAAAAAAAGCATAACCGAAAGTTAAAGCATGGATAATTGATAGCAGTGTAGGCTAAGCTCCTGTGAAGGGAAGTTTGGCTCCAAAATATAAGCAATGGAAAAAATTTGGAGGATGGTTGTAGCTACTACAACATTACCGACACATTGGTAGAACTCCATCTCTTTGAATGAATATTTTCTTCGTGTAAAATAGGGTCTTACCCTTTCGGGAGTATTGTTCAATTCATTTATTATCATATCTCCCTCACATAGTTTGAGTTAAATATATCCTTTTAGATCCTCTTCATCAGTTGAAAACTAACCAAGCCAAGTCACACTAAGTTGTTTTGATTGGGGATGAGGAGTATTTAGATGCACAAGTAAAAGAAAAAGGACAGTCTTTATTTTCATGTTTGGTGTTTCTCCTCCACCAACAGGCCTAGAAAATACCCTGATGGAGTCATGTCAGAAACAAAAACATGCTCCGCTGCCAGTTATCTTAGACAGTACCTTGACGGAGTTGCTTTCTACACCTCTCAGCACAGGAATCCTTTCTCTTCTTTCACCCTTTATTTCATTTTTTTCATTTCCAAAATAATTTTTCATAGAAAATTATTTATTTCATGGGGCAGAAGAGGGATCCCGACTTATTAAGAGCATAAGAGGTTTTTCCTTCAGATAATTATGTTTATGTATACCTCTAACATACTTTTTTAGGTTTTCCTCCCCTCCTTACTCTACTAGACTAGAGAGACAAGTATTAATAATATATATATATATATATATATATATATATATATATATATAAGAACTTATTAGAGTGGGAAAAACCAGTTAAAACCCAAACATCATGATTTCACCATGAATTTCTCTGATAAGGAGCATATTTTTCATCTAAGCATCATCAACCAACAAAACTTTGGATTCATGCAAAGAGAGGGAATAGACATAAATCCAAGTGTTGGTAGAAGAAAAAATTTCCTCTTGGATTTCACCATGCTTGCTTCAGAAGCCAAACACGGTCTCATACAGAAACTAACCTAAGATTGAAATAAAATAAACAAAGAAAAGAAGAAAAATGTAATCAAACAAGCAAAAGAAAATCAAAGAAAAGAAAAATGAAAATCAAACACTACTCTTACTCCTAACCTAACCAGAAAGTAGGTTATTCTCACATAAAGTGATATTTCCAATGCAGCCATCGACACATTGGTAGGCCTATGTGGGAGAGGAAATACGTGTCAACAAATATATGCATGCATAACACTACACAAAACATATAATACATTACATACAAAAACATTCGAAGACTGAATTTGCATGTAGAAAAGAAATGAAAAAATCACACAGAAGACATTATGTGGACGTATCATGGTGTCGTGACACATCATGAATCAAAGATTTGCAAACATGAACCTTCGAATCATGAAAGAAATAAAACGTAAAGAAAGAAATAAATTTTCGTTTAACCACGGTGCTCGCCAGGTACGAATCCTTCAATGATTGAGCGATGGGATTGTGAAAAAAAATGGAAGATGTGAAAATTGTAAAACAGAAGGATTTTCAATATGTGTAGTAAAGTGATGAAGAGCCTCAACAAATTCAAAATTATTTTGATTAGAGATGGAACCAACCTTAAGGCTACAATAAATTGACATAACCATAAGCTTGGGCTGAAGTGTCTCGACAAATTGAGGAATTTCCAACTCATTGGAAGGTAGATCATCAGAGATAGGTGGCTTCAAAAAATCAATAGTGGAAAAATCAACATCGTGACTAGCTGAATTGATGAACATGTCACGAAAACCATGAAAATAAAGTTCAAGATCACCAACGGGGTAATCCTCATGATATGATGAACCGTATAGAGGGGAAGATTAAAAATGATAAATTTCACCCTCTATGTTTCCAGAAAGGTATGACGAGGATTTGGGAAGATCCGTGATAGCAAATTCAAGCTCTCCACATTTAAATGAAAAAATGGCATTCCACGAATTCTAAAAATGATTGGAAGTATTAATATGATCAAAAATTTAATTCTCACATCATTCAACCGAAATGATAGAATATTGTAAAGTGTCAGGATCATGTGGAAGATTTGTGGAAGGAAGATAATCATCCTTTATCACAGATTCTTGTTCGATTCTTGACTCTTAGACATACTCATTGAAAATAATATCGCAGTTTTTCTGCTCAATAACAACTCCATCCAACACTTGATCCTCATGAACATAAAAGGAAATATTTGAAACAAATGAAAATTTAAACTCGTAACTCGGTGGATTATAGGGACCAAAGGGTGGAGGATGAGGAGAAAACACTTCATCACACTCATCGGGCTTGCAGTCGAAAACTGCGCAGGGATCCCAAGCATGTGAGATGGGGAGATATGGTGATATTTCAACAAACATATTCTAAATTTTTCCCACCTCAACCTGTGGAACTAGATTTGTTTGATGAGAAGAAGATGGGGGGTTGTTGTGAACAACAACCTTGTCTATCGCAGATTTGGAAGCTCTAACCCTACGATATGTTGGGAGCGACTTGAAAAATTATATGTCTTGTGGATTTAGTGAAATGTGAACAATACTTATGAATAATTTGGTCAAGAAATCCAAATAAACTTCATTTTCTGGAAATTAACAACAAATATGTGCAAAACGATTGTGAAAATGGGATAACGATTCATCGAGTGATTTTCACAATTTTGAAATGTTCGTGCACAGATGTTCGTGATCATATATATCAAAGGCATGGAACAGTTCTATGGAAAAGTGTTCGAAAGAGTGAATGGAGACATTGGTCAATGTGTTACACCATTTCCTTACGTGCCCTTCGAATGTGAGAAGGAACAACCTACAACAAACATACTTAACGGGAATGTTGTGCTCTGTGAAAATTTGAATAAAGCGACTAGTATGCTCAAGCAAGGTTGTTCCACCCTTGCCATCAAATTTAATATGGGACAATCCATGAATGATATTCTTGGGCACTTGTAATTTTATATCTCTAGAAAAACATGTTGGGAGTTTGATTGTGGAATAAGTCATAAAATGTGTGCAGAAATTCAAAATAGACTTCAAGGGCTCAGCTTGTCACCTGGCCCTCATTCTCGTGCAAGAAATGTTGATGGTGCTCGACCATCCAACATTCAAGGGATCTCCCCGATATGAAGTCCCAACTATACCTCACATAGTTTTGAATAGGAGTCCCAACAGTGGGGTGTTTAATGATATGCCTTGGATTGAAAAATGCATAGAGTGGTGAACGATGCCTTTGGTTAAAGAAAGTGTGTGACCATACAAAAATTCAATATGATGCATGAGCGGTTCTAACAAAAAAGGGGAAAGGAAGTGTGATCCTTGGAAGCCTGTAATAATACATAGCTTGAAAGGAACACACAAGATGGAAATACATCACATAAAATAACAAGAAGAATAGTCCACAAGCTAAAGGTGATGGGTTAAAACATGAGCATGCATTCAATTAGATTCTTACAAATGCAAATGAAATAGTTCATAAGCATATGCATAAGTTAAACAACATACATTGAAAACATAACCAAAATAGTCCAACTGCATTTACAATATATGCATGAAAACGTGTCGACTTTGATTTTATTAAAAGTGAAAGTTCCATTCATACATTGAACATGACGAACCACTTTCCCCAATAATGGAATTTGAAGTCAACAACACTTTCACCTCCCAAATAATTATACTCCCTCTATTCTACGGAGAAGCCAAGGCTATCACAAAACTCCCAAGCCTTTTGTAAGCCTAAGCCTAGCTAAAATCCTGGCTCCCAAAATCCCTTTACAATAGTTATAAGGATTTATTTATAACCAAAGGGGGGTGACTCTTGGCATGCCCCCGTGTTGACTCTTGGACTCCCCTCATAACTCCTCACATTAGATATGACTCATCACATTCCATCCTGGACACATGGAATTTCACTTATACAATAATTAAAAATAATATAAATTTTCCATTCGTAACCATATAAGACAAAATAGGGTAGAGACAACTTGATATCCTAACAAGACCAAACACTATGATGTTGGAGTTCGGGTTAACTCAAGTTGGACAACCTCAACTTGATGTATCTGGGTCACATACTCATGCCAATCTTGCTATTGTGCGATAATCTCCCCAAACTGTGAGATAGTGTCAGGCTGGAAGCAGACTCTTGCCTCCAAAGAATTCAGGTACAATGTATTGGAGCTGGTTTGAACCTCTTTCTCAATCAGGAACAAAATTGTTCAAATATGAACAAGACCGCCAATGTAGTTCTACATGTTCTATCTGTTCAACTCCAGGTCCTCCTTGGTGGTGATTTTCTTCAGCTACTCCAAGAACTCGTCTATCTCCTATTGCACTTGGCACTTGCACTTAGCTTGGGTGAGTGAACCGACTAATGGGATCTTCTGGGTTCTCACCATGAATTTCAAACTATTGTACGACCACGTATATGCGTCCCAAATTTTTTTCATTAAGGGAATTTTGAGTTCTAAAATGGGCCTCCTAAGGAAATTATAAAATAATGGTGGAAATAATAAAATAACATTAGATTACATCATCAAATTTTAGAGGGAAAAAAAAAACTTTTTAAACTTATCTCCCTATGGGTTTACTCAAATTTCAAGTAGGAACACTTGTTGGATGCAAAATTTGATTCCTCATATAAGGAGTACCCATGTTGCATATTTCCGATGGGCCTTGCTACATGAAAGATGAGAAATACATTAAAAAGGTGATTTCAATCACACTTTTTCATGTATTTCTCATTTTTTCATGTAGTAGGGTCCATCAAAAGTATGTAACATGGGTACTCCTTGGATGAAGAATTAAATTTTGCATCCAACAAGTAATCCCACTCAAAATTTGTGTAAAATCTTGGGATTTGAGTTAAAAATGCCAGTTGAAAAAGTAGTTTTATTATTTTATTATTTTTTAATCATTTTAATTTTTTACACCAAAAATGGTGAATCGTCCCCCATGGTTGACATCATCATCCTTAATCCTAATGGTTCTTATAAATTTTAATTTAGTTCTACATTTTTCTTAGGAGGGCCATTTTAGACCTCAAAATTTCTCTAATGGATGAACGTGGTGAGCTTCTTGTTGTTCTGGATCAGTATCTGAGCCTTTTATTTCTCTAGCTCTACCTGTGGCTTCACCATATTTACCAACATGAGGGGCTCTTCCTTGTATGGAATTTTCCAATCATGCACATAAGTGATGGTTGCTTGCACATTCTTACAAAGAGTGGCAAACGTTTTGCACCGAAGCTGAAATCTATGCAATCAGACAACTACTAAATGCACAGTCATGAACTCCTCATATAAGTCATGCATAGTGAATCTAGGTGTGGATACTTTAGAAATTATTGCTACTCTAATTTCTTCTAGGTATAATTGTGCAGTAACTTTACTGTGCGCTCTTTTGTGGAGTTGTTCAATCTCTCATCGAGCAACATGTAGAATTTGTACCAACAATTTGTTCTCGACCATCAGGTACCGAGTGCTTGATTTCATAGCACCTGTGAAGGCCAAGTTGGATTTAGAAATAGTGTTTAGATTCTTTATGTTCTCCTCCACAATCACCCTTTTTCTCATGAATGCAAGAGATGCATAATCATTCGGGAAGTTATTTCTTCATACTTGTACAATATTCTTCTGCAGTTCATCTATTGACATATTGTACACATCCATCACCGAATCATCATTAAGGGGAACTACCTCCCCTTCCTTTCTCGGGACTTTGTCCATGGCTAAAGGTAGTGGAGTATGAATGATGAACTGTGGTGTGCTAGGCATCAAGTCCACATATTCATCTTGAGGCTCCAGTACCAACTCCATGTCCACAACTTCAATCAATTTCTCAATCTCCTGAGCAAGCTCCCGATCCTGCATTTGTTGCCTCACTCCTTATACTACTAGTTGATCCAGTATCTGCTCTTCAACCTACATGGGTGTCATTTCTTCCACCATGAAACCTTTACTTATTTCCTCTTCTTGATTCTGTCTCTCCTCTTGTTTGTTCGCAATATGATGTTGAATGTTGTCCTTGATGGCAACCCACTTGATGAAGATGATGGCAACCTACTTAATGAAGTTGTTCTTGATGAGCTTGTGAATGATATACATCTGATGTATCTACAATCAGTATAGAAGGTGCAGAAGAAAGAATTTCCAGAATGGGTCAGAACAGTGATGAAAAGTGTATTTCATAAGGAATACGCGAGTTTGTCTAGGGGAATTTGCGTATGCACGCGGGAAATAACGTACCAAGTCGCGTATGCTCAATTACGCTCTAAATATGTAAAACTAGGGGTTACTACCATGGTATTTACCCATTGTATTGAGCGTTGGATTGTTTATTTGATCCCGTCCAGGAATACCATAGGAAGTGATGTGGTTTTGACTCATGGTATTGATGAAGGCCAAATCTATATAAGGAGAAGAAAATCATTGTGCATGGGCATGTAAGTGTCTGGGCTTTAATGAATACTTCACTCTGAAGTATATCAGCATGGTTGAACTCTTCTCTTGATTGATAGATCTGATTCTATGATGCATCTATGAACATGGTGAAGGTTAAAATATCTCTAGATCTAGAAATGGTGAATCTCTTGGATGATCTGAAAAGAAGTGATGAAGACCTGGCGAAAATCTGCTGAAGAAATTGAAGAAATCTGGGTAAGTTCATAGATCTGATCTGTTGTGAAAAGTTTATCTTTTATAGATCTATACGCAGGTTCAGTTCGTGAAAAGCACGTGTATACGTGGATCTGTTTCAACAAAGTCGTGTATGGACAGTTAGGTTTATTCTAGGAAATGCACAGATGTATACGCTGGTTCACTTCATAAAAGGTGCGTATATACGCGGGTCTGATTAAATAAAAGCGCGTATGATATCTGATCTTGTGGTTGCTCAAGGTTGAATATGTTTCTGCATATTTATTCTGAAGTTTGGGTTATCTCTGATATTCTGGTTACAGTGGTTTCACTGTTCTATTTGATGCATTGGGCAAAGGTTGTTTATTAACAAGTAAAGGGTTATGTTGGAGTTGTTTGATCCAGTTTGAAAATTGATGAAATGTGGTCTACAGTGGATCTGAGGGTTGAAACCTTCAGTCTGAACATAGAATATTTCTGCCAGGAGAGGCTGGTGCTAATATCAGGGGGGTAGTAGCTCCCTTCCAGGTGAGGCTCGTAAACGAGAGCAGGGGGTTATTGCTCCCTTCCAGGAGAGGCTGGTAAACGAGAGAAGGTTGTAGCCTTCTGTAGGTGGGTGCCTGCGTACTGGTATGAGTCTGCACCAGTACATGTTGTAAGAAGTTTTCTTAATAATAAAAATTGAAGACTGAGACGACGGCAGCGGTGGTTTTTCCCGAATTGGGTTTCCACCTAAAAATCCTGGTGTTCATGTGTGGTTGCATATGTGTGATGATTATTCTATTCTTCTTGCACTTGTTTTATGTTTTCTAAATATCTGATGAATAAGTAATGCAAGGATCTAAGTCAAGAACTAAATGCATAATTAGATCACTAGATATACGCGATTTATGTAAAGGATATCCGCGTATATATGTGGGTTTGCTTCAGGAAAGTTGCGTATGGTTTTTAAGAAATAAATATCAAAGTTTTATTGTCTGCACTAAATACTGATTCACCCCCCCCCCTCTCAGTATTTTTTCCCAACAATTGGTATCAGAGGGAGGTCCTTCTGAAAAATCTTAACCGCTAGAAGGAAGATCAAGCAAGATGAGCAATCAAGATGGAACAGCATCTATCAAGCCTCCACTCTTTAATGGAAGCAATTTAATCTTCTGGAAAATAAGGATGAGATCCTATCTTCAGTCTATGGGAGCAGATGTTTGGGCCATTTTTGAACAAGGATATCAATATCCAGCTGCAATACCAACAGATCCGACTGAAAAGAAGAATTATGAAATAAATGCAAAAGCAGTCAATGCTCTAATGGGAAGTCTAACTGAATCAGAATTTGTCAAATTTATGCTGCTGAATACAGCAAAGGAGATATGGGACAAAATAATTCTAAGTTATGAAGGTGATGCAAAGGTAAAAAGTGCAAAACTTCAAACTCTCAGAATTGAATATGAAAATTTAAAGATGCATAGTGATGAGAATATTGCCAGTTTCTTTTTACGTCTTGATGATGTTGTAAATCGTATGAGAAATCTAGGAGAAACAATCACGGAATCTACTTTGGTTGAGAAAATCTTAAGATCGCTAATGGAAAAATTTGAATCAAAAGTCTCTGCTCTTGAAGAAAAACAGGATCTTCAAACTCTTACTGTGGTGCAACTTCATGGCATACTGACTGCATATGAAATGAGGAGAGGAGGACCATCTGAAGTCAAATAAGTTGTTTTTAAAGCTTCTACAAAAGGGAAAGAAGTTCAAAAAGCAGAAGGGTCAGGATATATCTCAAAAGAAGATGAGGCAAACTTTGTGAGAAGACTCCAACTAGGAACCGGAATATTTAAAGGTAAGCTTCCTTTCAAATGTTTTGATTGTGGAAGAGTTGGTCATTATGCTGCAAAGTGTCCTTATAAAGAAACATCTGCTAAAGGGAAAGAAGTAGCAAGAAGGAATAAGAACCTATATAGCACTAAGAAAATTTACTATACAAATGAAGACAGTGATGGTTTATCTGATAGTGAGGAAGAATGTGAACAAGATCTTAGACTTATCATGGCATTTGAAAATAATTCTAGAGATGACAACGATGCTTTTATGGATGCTCTATATGACAATGATTTTATTGATCAAAACAATCAACTCAAAATATGCTTGGAAGAAAGTAAAATAATCATAGAAACTCTAAAAAGGCAGAATGAAGAAGCGAAGAAACACAATGAGAAATTATAATGTGAAGTAGTAAGTCTAAGAAAATAACTTGAGAAAGTAAAGACTCTGAATCTTAGATTTTCTAAAGGATCTAAAACCTTAGATGATATTATCAAGGTCCAACGTTCTCCTCTTATAAAGACAGGTCTTGGATATACTGGAGAATCTTCTCAGGCTTCAGCATCAACTTATCTAAAAGTAGCTACAACTGGTTTACTACATTTAGCCACTCAGCAAGGGAATAAAGAATATTTACAGGTAAAGCATGATCATCACAATTCAAGGAACACTAACAGGGATATCTCTCAAAGAAGCAACAACCAACAGGTAAATTCAAATAGAAGATTTCATGATCGCAGAAATTTCTACTTCAATGGACAATGTTTCTCGTGTCACAATTTTGGTCATAAAGTTGTTCAATGTGTTGCATATAAAACCATCATGACAAGAGAAGCAAGAAAGAAAAGGATGGATATTGAACCAAAGAAGAACACCTATAACAACTTTTCTCCTCTTCAAAATGAAGTTGAATATGCTTATTGCAATAACGTTGGCCATGAAGAATCTGAATGCAGGAGCAAAGTCCAGCCAAAACAACATTTTCCTTCAAGTTCCAAAGTATGGAAAAAGAAGGAATTACAGGTTGAAAATTGTGGGATAGAATTATTTGCAGAAGGTGAAGAAAATCAATGGTACATTGATAGTGGATGCTCAAGACACATGACAGGTGACAAAAGCAAACTTCTTGCATATAATGCTCTAGAAAAGGAAAATAAAGTTACATTTGGAAATGATACTCCTGCTGTAATTAAAGGAAAAGGGTCCGTGTTTCTAAAAGAAAAGGTGAAGGCTAATGATGTCATGTATGTGGATGGATTAAGGCATAACCTGTTAAGTGTAATTCAAATGTGTGATCAAGGAACAAAAGTTGTCTTTAGTTCAAAATAATGTGTGGTTCGTGATCTTGATACAGGTAAAACTATTATAAAAGGGAAAAGAACTCCAAGCAACCTGTATGTATTGAAGAACTGCAAAGATCAATGTTACTTGAGCAAATATTCAGAAAATTGGCTATGGCATAGAAGGCTGGGGCATCTGAGCTTCTCTCAAATCAACAAATCAAGCAGACTTCAAGCTGTTCGTGGTCTTCCCAATATTACTCTACCAGAGAGTATCATATGCAAATCTTGCCAATTCGGTAAGCAGACCAGAGTACAATTTAATGCCAAATAAGGATCATCAAGTAAACCTCTTGAACTCATTCATACTGACATATGTGGACCTATGAGGAAAAATTCACCATGTGGGGAAGAATACTATATCTTATTTATTGATGATTTCTCTAGAATGTGTTGGATCGGGTTGATTAAACACAAAGATGAAGCATTTGAAATATTTCAGATCTTCAAAGCATTGGTGGAAAATGAATTAGATCTAAAAGTCAAGTGTCTTAGATCTGATCAAGGAGGAGAATATACATCAAATGAATTCTTTGAATTTTGTGAAAAACATGGCATAAAAAGATAGTTCTCTGTAGCTGGCACTCCACAACAAAATGGCGTAGCAGAAAGAATGAATAGAACAATTCAACAAATGGCTAGAACTATGCTTGATGATTCAGGAACTCCTGACATGTTCTGGGGAGAAGCAGTGCATACAACAGCAAACATTCTCAACAAGGCACATGTTCGGGTAAATAGTGACAAAACTCCATATGAACTCTGGTATGGTAATTCTCCCTCTGTGAAGCATTTTAGAGTTTTTAGAAGTAAATGCTTTATCAAAAATAATGATGAAAAGCTTGGCAAGTTTGAACCTAGATCAGATGAAGGGATACTTCTTGGTTACTCATCTACAAGCAAAGCATACAAATGTTACAATAAAAGGCTTTGAAAGATTGTTGAATGTATTGATGTTGTTATTGATGAGTCTCCTGCAGCTCCTAAAGAAGAAAAACAAACAACAGAAGAAGATGATGGTGACTTTTGTCCTTCTACATCAAATAGAAATGATATAGACAGTGGATCCAATGAAGAACTTGAAGATGATTTATCTGAAAAGGCTCCATCCAGATATGTTCAAAAGAATCATCCTGAATCTCAAATTTTGGGAGACAAGGAATCAAGTGTACAAACAAGGAGGACTCTTGTGGGATCTTCTAGCTATCTGGCATTTTTATCCACAATTGAACCACACAATGTCAATCAAGCTAGCAAAGATGAATTTTGGATTCAAGCCATGAATGAAGAGCTTGATCAAATTGAAAAGAATCAAACATGGGATTTGGTACCAAGACCAAATGATAAAAATATCATTGGAACTAAATAGATATTCAAGAACAAGTTAAATGAGAATGGGGATGTTATAAGAAACAAAGCTAGACTGGTTTGCAAGGGGTATACTCAAAAAGAAGGTATAGACTTTGAAGAAACTTTTGCTCCTGTAGCTAGACTTGAAGCCATAAGAATGTTTCTTGCTTTTTCAAGTTTTCAACAAATCAAAGTTTATCAAATGGATGTTAAATCTGCTTTTCTCAATGGTGATCTAGAAGAAGAAGTGTATATAGAACAACCGAAAGGATTCATTTTGGGAAATGATGAAAATATTGTCTGTAAACTTAAAAAAGCTCTATATGGTCTCAAATAAGCTCCAAGGGCATGGTATTATCTTCTTGACAAATATCTTCATCAACAAGGATTTTCAAAGGGGTCTGCTGATAGCAACTTATACACAAAAGTTGAAAATGATAAACTATTGATTATGGTTGTATATGTTGATGATATCATTTTTGGGAGTAATGAAGAATCTATGAGTCAGAAATTTGCTTCTATCATGCAGCAAGAATTTGAAATGTCCTTACTTGGAGAACTAACATTATTTCTTGGCTTGCAAGTGCATCAAACTACAGATGGTATATTCTTATCACAAGAAAAATATCTTAAGCAAATTCTGAAGAAGCATTGCATGGAAGAATGCAAACCTGTAAGTACACCAATGATAACCGGATGTAATCTCAGTTCTCATGATGATTCTCCTGCGGTGAATCAACCAGAATACAGATCTATGATAGGAAGTCTACTTTATCTCACTGGGACTAGACCAGACATTATGCATGCAGTTGGGATTGTTGGACGATTCCAAGCTAATCCAAAAGAGTCTCACCTTCAGGTTGTCAAAAGAATATTCAAATATCTACAAGGAACTCAAGACTTTGGACTATGGTATCCAAAGAATGCTAATCTTACTCTTCATGCTTACACTAATGCAGATTGGGCTGGAAATGTTGATGATCGGAAAAGCACTAGTGGTGGTGCATTCTATATGGGACCCCGGTTAGTATCTTGGTTCAGCAAGAAGCAAAATTCTATTGCCTTATCTACAACAGAAGCAGAATATGTGGCTACCACATCTTGTTGCACTCAACTCCTTTGGATGATGCAAACCTTACAAGATTTTAAAATCAAATGTACATCTCCTATCTCCATTATGTGTGATAACACAAGTGCCATCAGTATCTTAAAGAATCCAGTTATGCATTCAAAGACCAAGCACATTCCCATCAAGTATCACTTCTTACGTGAACAAGTGCTTGAACAAAAGGTGAAGTTGGAGTATGTTCCCTCCAAAGAATAAGTTGCTGATATCTTTACCAAACCTTTGCCCAGGGAAGCATTCGAATATCTAAGACAGAAGCTGGGAGTAGTCTCTACGAGTCAGAAGAACAAATCTGCCTAAATTCAGAAGATTAAATTGGATACGCGGGTTTCCTGAACGTCAGTCGCGTATATACGCGAGTTCATACACATAAAACCACGTATGGTTGGTTGCTGACAAATTTTAGGGGTCAGCATTTCTCAGCACAACTGTAGTACTATTTGGTATCTCTGATGATGCTTCAACTCTTATATTTTTGTTTCTTTCTCTGATATTGGGTGAAGATGCCTTGATGATTTGCTGTTGAAAGTGTTCAGGATGCACAAGCTAAGGGGGAGTTTTGGTCACTTGGAAAGGATGCATTGGTTGTACAATTTCAGGGGGAGCATTAGCCTTGCTGGGTGTAATGAATTTTTGGCAGTATGATGTTTCTGAAATATGATCTCTCTCTTGAGGTCCTTTCGGTATTGGTTATAAAATTCATATGTGTAATTTGATGAAAAGGCTATGACCTATGATGTAATTTGTAATATTCAGCCATGTAAAGGGCTTGTTCAGATTTGTAAACCCACTTGGTTGGGTAATTGAGTCAAAATGTGTAAACCCACGTGGTTGGGTACTTGGTTCACATATGTAAATCCACTTGGTTGGATCTTTGATGTAAGTGTGAGTCCTTGGTGATAGGAAAGGTCATAGTGTCATGTACTTCATTGAATAATAGGTTTGAAGATTTAGCTTGCACTTGAGAAAAAAACCTTGTGTTGGTTTGACCTGCCCTTTGTCCTTGATGTCAAAGGGGGAGAGTGGCATGGTGTTTGAATAAGGGGAGAGTAACGTGGTTGTTGTATAATGATTATAATCAATGTATCTATCTATTCTGGTGCTCAAACTCCATCGTGGTTGCCATCAAGTCCAAAGGGGGAGATTGTTGGCAATATGATGTTGAGTGTTGTCCTTGACGGCAACCCACTTGATGAAGATGATGGCAACCTACTTAATGAAGTTGTTCTTGATGAGCTTGTGGATCATATACATCTGATGTATCTACAATCAGTATAGAAGGTGCAAAAGAAAGAATTTCCAGAATGGGTCAGAACAGTGATGAAAAGTGTATGTCACAAGGAATACGTGAGTTTGTCTATGGGAAGTCGCGTATGCACGCGGGAAATAACGTACCAAGTCGCGTATTCTCAATTGCGCTCTAAATATGTAAAACCAGGGGTTACTACCATGGTATTGACCCATTGTATTGAGCGCTGGATTGTCTATTTGATCCCGTCCAGGAATACCATCGAAAGTGATGTGTTTTTGACTCGTGGTATTGATGAAGGCCAAATCTATATAAGGAGAAGAAAATCATTGTGCATGGTGTGCAAGTGTCTGGGCTTTAATGAATACTTCACTCTGAAGTATATCTGCATGGTTGAACTCTGCTCTTGATTGATAGATCTGAATCTATGATGCATCTATGAACATGGTGAAGGTTAAAGATCTCTAGATCTAGAAATGGTGAATCTCTTGGATGATCTGAAAAAGAAGTGATGAAGACCTGGCGCAAATATGCTGAAGAACTTGAAGAAATCTGGGTAAGTTCATAGATCTGATCTGTTGTGCAAATTTTATCTTTTACAGATCTATACGCAGGTTCAGTTCGTGAAAAGCGCGTGTATACGCGGATCTGTTTCAACAAAGTCGCGTATGGACAGTTAGGGTTATTCTAGTAAATGCACAGATGTATATGCGGGTTCACTTCATAAAGAGCGCGTATATACGCGGGTCTGATTAAATAAAAGCGCGTATGATATCTGATCTTATGGTTGCTCAAGGTTGAATGTGTTTCTGCATATTTATTCTGAAGTCTGGGTTATCTCTGATATTCTGGTTACAGTGGTTTCACTGTTCTGTTTGATGCATTGGGCAAAGGTTGTTTATTGACAAGTAAAGGGTTGTGTTGGAGCTGTTTGATCCAGTTTGAAAATTGATGAAACGTGGTCTACAGTGGATCTGAGGGTTGAAACCTTCAGTCTGAACATAAAAGCTTTCTGCCAGGAGAGGCTGGTGCTAATATCAGGGGGGTAGTAGCTCCCTTCCAGGTGAGGCTGGTAAACGAGAGCAGGGGGTTGTTCCTCCCTTCCAGGAGAGGCTGGTAAACGAGAGAAGGTTGTAGCCTTCTGTAGGTGGGTGCCTGCATACTGGTATGAGTCTGCACCAGTACATGTTGTAAGAAGTTTTCTTAATAATAAAAATTGAAGACTGAGATGACAACAGCGGTGGTTTTCTCCCGAATTGGGTTTCCACCTAAAAATCTTGGTGTTCATGTGTGGTTTCTTATGTGTGATGATTATTCTGTTCTTCCTGCACTTGTTTACTATTTTATAAATATCTGATGAATGAGTAATGCAATGATCTAAGTCAAGAACTAAATGCATAATTAGATCACTGGATATACGCGAGTTCTGTAAAGGATATCCGCGTATATATGTGGGTCTGCTTCAGGAAAGTTGTGTATGGTTTTTAAGAAAGAAATATCAAAGTTTTATTATCTGCACTAAATACTGATTCACCCCCCCCCCTCTCAGTATTTTTCCCAACATTGTTCTCTTCTTCTAATATCCCATTATTTCCTCAGTTCTTGTTCAACTTTTTGCATTATCCATTATGCTTCTTGCAAGCTTTGCTTCTCTCTCATCCTTTTCTCTAGTCTATGTAGCCTCTACCTCCTCTTCGTTTCTGCTGCCAAAATTCCTTTCATAAGAATTGGATACACTTTCTTCTTCCAAATTTATTCTTCCTCTGCATTGTTAGCAACCTTCCTCTTCCCCTTGTCCTGTACCAGATTTTTGCCTTCTGTTAATGTTGTCGGAATTTCTTCCATGTTAGTGTTAACTACTTTTCCATAAATAGTAGAGTTTCTACATATACTAGCAAGTTAACTGGCACTTGTTCAATTTCTTCCCCATTACTGCTTTCAATGGTGTCCTTTGAGGAAACTCTCTTTGGTGTCATTGTAACAATTAATGCTAGGGAAATGCTCAAAAATTGGTGTACCTATGGGACAGATAAGGCACTCATGGCAAGCAAACACGAGTTTTAAGAAAAAAAACTTTCAAGGCATGTTCATGCTTCAACTGGGAATTTTATGAAGGGGATTGCACAATTTTCACTGGTAAGAGGGGCTGGTTGCCCATGGGAACTGTGCACTATGCAGTCCCAACAGTCAGGGTCAAAGCTTGAGGTTTGAAACTACAGAATGTGCAATTGGGCCAACTTGTATTGTGCACTGTGTAGTTCCAGAGGCGAAGCTTTCAACTTGAGCCTCTAGATTTTGTAGTTTCGAGCTCAGAAAGTGAATTCGGGCCAAGGGAATGGCATATTTTCCCAAGGGAAGTGTGGAAAATGAGTAGATATAAGAGATAGTGATGGATTGAGTGTATATTTGACTAATTCTTTATGAAAAAGGACAAATCAAGCAGAAAACCAAGTAAACGGGAAGAAAACCAAATTGGCGAGGAGAGTCGCCGCAATGAAAACCATCGGTGAAAAATGGAGAAACTGATGTGACACTTGTGAAAGGAAAATGATACCTTAAAACCACACTTATAAATATAAATCAAGTTAAAATTCCAGTATCCATACAAAGAAACAATAAAAAAAACACTTACATAAGCCAAATGAAAAAAAGCAACAAAAAAGAGAAAAAAGCGATAAATGAAAAACTCATCCGGACAAATGACGACAATTGTACAGAAGGTTCCTTGATCTCCTCGGAAATGCTAGAGCTCTGAGATCAATTGTGCAAATGATCTCTATGGGAATCGATTAAACATATTTGAGAAAATTAGGATTTATGACGCATAGGCCAAAAATCGAGGAAACTGAGACATCGTGAAAGTTTCCCAAAATATAAAGTGTGACTTTGTTGGGTTACTAAAAATAGATTCGTATATTCTAGGGATGCTTTTTTCTCTTCTCATATATTTTTCTTTTCCCAGGAAAGCTTTCCATACACATCACCAAGAAGGATTGTGCAATTCCAAAGAACTAGAAGCTCTTGACTCCATTAGAGAACTTTTGAGGTCTAAAATGAGCAGCCTAAGAAAAATGTATAACAAAAATAAAATTTATAAGAGCCAATAGGATTCAATATGATGATGTTAACCATGGGGGACGATTCACCATTTTTTGGGTAAAAAAGTAAAAATATTAAAAAATAATAAAATATTAAAACTACTTTTTCAACTTATATTTTCAACTTATCTCCATAAGGTTTAACTCAAATTTTGAGAGGGATTACTCATTAGATGCAAAAATCAATTCCTCATCCAAGGAGTACCAATGTTGCACACTTTTAATGGACCCTGCTACACGAAAAATGATAAATACATGAAAAAACATGATTGTAATTACATTTTCCATGCATTTCTCATTTTTTGTGTACCAGGGTCCATGGAAAGTATGCAACATGGGTACTCCTTGGATGAGCAATCAAATTATACATCCAAGGAGTGTTCCTGCTTGAAATTTGAGTAAACACATAGGCATATAAGTTGAAAATATGAGTTGAAAAAAATAGCTTTTTCTTTTTTCCCTCTAAAATTTGGTGATGTAATCTAATATTATTTTATTATTTCCACTATTATTTTATAATTTTCTTAGGAGACCCATTTTAGACCTCAAAATTCCCCTAATGAGTGCACTACACTGTTTCTAAGCTCAGTGAGGGATTTCATAGTTTTTGGGCTAAGTGCTAGTATGCACATCATGACTGCGCAGTTTCTGAGCTCAAGGCTGACTACCAGCCGCGACTGCGCAATTATGAACATTAAGGTCAAGTCTGGCTCCATTGCACAGTTTCTGGAAGCAAGCCTAGAACTGCTACACAACAATTAGATAGGAAGTTAGCTTGGGAATTAGAAAAGATTTTCTAAGTGAAGAGAAAGTAAACACAAGCATAAATGAAAGGTAAAACATTAGTTAAAGCATGGATACTTGATATCTATGCAAGGTAAGCTCCTGTGAAGGGAAGTTAGGCTCCAAAATCTAAGAAATGGAAAACATTTGGAGGGTGGTTGTAGCCACTACAACACAATACTAGACCCAATAGTGGAATATTAATTCATTAGTTTCTCCTCCAATGAATGTTATTATATCCTATGCCAAGTTATAAAAGCCAAGGTGAAATGTCCAAAGTCCCTTTTCTTGAGCTATGATGGTATATTTATAAAAAATGAGGTGACTCTCCACCTCCCATGTGACTCTTGACCTCCCTCATGACTCTCGAGCTCCTACTATGATTTTTCGAATTCCTATGTGATATTTGAGCTTCTATGTGGCTTTATAACTTTCTAGTGACTTTTCACACTCCATGTGGGACCCTTGGGCTTCCACACATTTTACATTTGGTCATTTTTTGGAAATTACATAGTTACATTCCACAAATTGTGGTTAAATACATTGACACATATGAATTTTTTGGTGACATTTCGAGAAGCATGACTTGGGAATGGTGACATAAGACTTTATTTCATCGATGCCAATATATTGTATTTGTTTTTATGTCTTCTATTATTCATGATAAATCTAACTTGTACTTTCATATTCACCCTCCAGAGGCTCTAGATAAATGTTGGAACCTTCAAAGTTAACACGAGTTTCCATATCGCCATTATGGTCCAAGATTCCTTCATGTCCTTCATTATGGTTCCTCCTTTTGCTTCTTCTTCACAAGTGCCTTACTGTAACCTCTCCTTGATAACCTCCCTTCAACAACACTCTGCAATGTTGAGATTATAACACCTACAAATGAAGTCTAGTCATGAAAATCCATCATTAGTTCGAAGACCACATATTCTACCTTTTATTTCTCATGGAATATGCTTAATATGATGGGACAATGGGGAAGGGTTTTGATAGAGAGAGACTAGGAATTAGGAAGTTGATCTTAGCAGTGACCGAGGGATGACCATTTTGTCAACTAGAACTATGCAATGCACAATAACAAGAGTGTCTCTTCAAGGTCCTATGCATTGGGAAAGTCCAGGAGGCAAGGGTGACGATATTTCTAAGTAAGGATGCAAAATGCGCAATGCTCAAGGAAGAGGAGGTAAATATTGTGTAGTTTAGCTTCACAGTGACTAAGGAATGACCTCAATGCCAGCTAGAACTATACAATGCATACTAGGAGGAAAGATAGGACCAGGTAACACATAGTGAGTGGTTTTAGTTAGTCGGAGAGACAAGATTAGGAATTGTAATTGCACAATGCATAGTGATTGAGGAGAAAACTCCAGGATTGCGCAATTGAGTGTTGTGGTGGCCTAGACATGGACCTACTATCCAGTATAATTTCTCAATTCCCAGTAAGAGGCTTATTAGGTGAAGGGATTTATCATTTTACAAGTGTAAGCAACAAAAGGCTAAGTAAATGTACCTTGAGGATGCTCCCTTCACCATGAAGGGGTGATAGCCTTTTTATTGTGAATTTATCTTCAACTTGATCAAGAGAAGGCTCCACTATCCACTATAACTACTCAATGTGCAATGGAGGCGAGCGTGAGTCAGTCTTGCACACAATTTCAAATGGTAAACAGTAAACACTTGATGGAATGTGCTTGTGAAGAGGTTTTCCTTACGATTCCTTAAAAAAAAATTGAGGGTGTCATTACTGATGGCTAATACTTTGCAATGCACTCACCCTTTTGTTGGTATTTTGGTTGTGCATGATGTGAGGACAAGGAGATCTCCAAAATTAGCTAAGTGTATGATCAATGGAACATGAGAGAAAGAAACATGCAAACAAGCTCTAAAAAATGATCTCACACATGTACACCATCAAACAGAAGCCAAGAGAAAACAAAATACTCAAAATGAACATGCAAACCTCAAGACAATAACAAAGTGACATTTATTTCTGAGTGTTACAGTTAGAACATAGGATTGTGACAGTTAAAATACAAGTTGGAAACGAGTGACAATTACTACAAGAAAGTATCCTAAACTATGGGGAAGTGTCTAGCACATATTATTATGATATATAGGATAAAAAAAAACAAAAGAGTGCACTAGGAATTCCTCTAGTGGTACTTGTAAGTTCTTTAGCAATATAAGTGAAGGTAAGTGAAAGAGACACATTCAAGAGTGAAAATAATCAAAAGTGACACTTTCAGCATTAACAATAAGTGAAAATGAAACTTGAAAAAGCTAAAGAAAGTGAAAGTGACACATGTGAAATATAAATAAAACAAAAGCAACACTTGAGAAAGTGAAAGAAAGAAAAAAAACATTCACAAATGTGAAAGTGACACTTATGAAAACAAAATATTTCAAATGTGATAGTTGAGAAACTCACCTAGATGATGGTACATTTGCAACTAAGAGTGAGAGATACTTTCTACTAAAATTGTTGACAGAATTTCCATATGGATTTCGTAGGCAATGTCCTTGTCAACTACACACACACTATTGTTATCACTGGACAATCGTACATGCAAAAGACATTGGGAAATATCAAGAAGAAGGATTTACAGGGAAGAAAGACATTACAGAATCTGAAAAATTTAACTTTTCCTATGGTCAAGAAGACAAATTTATCAGATAGCGCACAAAAAACAATGAACCTAATTGATACGCGTGGTATTTTCTTCGATAGTAGTGAAGATCTTCGTGTCTATCCCTCAAATAGTCGCGTGATCTTGGGTATGGTGGAAGGTAACCATCTGGGACCACTTGGCACACTTGAAGAAGGAGATTCCCCACTCAACCCAACCAAGTATAGTCGCCTTGGAGCCACCTTGAGGCCTCAAGTGTATCACACAATGGAATCAACCTCCCACTCTTGTGTCAACATCCAAAATTGTACTAAGGGAGGGAGGGAAATTTGAATTTTTCCTATAGAATACTACCATGGGAAGAATAATGTAGAACACATTGTTATGTTGGCCAAATTGCTTGAGAGAAAACTGGCATTATGTTTTCCAAGCAGCAAGGAGTGGAAGGATTCAGTTGTTCACCATACAACACCTCAATCCAAGAGAATAAGTTCACCAAGTGTCTATTATTCCACCATCCGTTGAGTGTAGAGAGAGGCCTATAAGAAGCTTAAAGGGAAGATCCTCCTTGCCTTGAATATTAGAGCTCTATATCTCTAAGGATTCATTACGAGTGTTTTAGCATCCTATCCTCTTATACCATTAGCAACTAATAAATGGGGAAGAGTTCTCCATTTGCATTATTAGTGTGTTTGACTTGATTGATCTTATATTGTATTTTTATTTTTTGTTTCTTCTTTATCATCTATTGTAGCATGAAATTTTATTTACTTAATTTACTACATGTTATGTTGTTCCACTAACAATCTAACAAATCGTTTGACCTGTTACTTGCTTGTAGGAAAGCCGCCTCTCCTACCAAGCACAAAGCATTTCGTCCGCCCATGCGTCAAATGCACTACAACAAGAATGGAAACTCCACTTCTTTCTTCTTTTTAAGCTAGTGGTTTTTGTTTGCAGGTCCTCTTTCCTACCTAGAATTGTTGCAGGACCATTCCTCCTTGCCCTCAACATTTCTCATTCACCCTCAGTGAAAGATTCAGCTTAGAGGAGGAGAATTTTCAAGCACTTTAAATATGCGTGCCTTCATCCCAGACAGACGTGCAAATCACGTGCTTGTGAGAAAATAAGCCATGCAGAAACCAATGAGCACTTTTTTCACTATTTTTCTTAATTTTTAGTAGTTGTAAAGTGATTGGAAACCCATAATAAATTTCCATCACTGTGTTCTAGTGTTTCTTGACTGGTTAGGAAATTTGTGTTGAACTATTAGCTTAGCAATTAGATTGTTTTAATTTTAGTTTATTATCATCACGAACCACACATAGTTTAAGTAGGGGTGAGTAAGTTACATTAATCCATACATGCTACCTAAACAAACTAGTTGCTGATAATAGACACTAAACACATAGAGTAATTAGCGGAAAGTAAGTGGCCCATACATCCACACATATTTAGCTAGTTTTTTATTTTTCAAATATTTGCATTAGGATTTGGGACAAGGACCAAAGTATCAAAAAGAAGGCAAGTAATCTCTGTCATCCTTACACCTCTCGGTGAGACTGGGTACGCATATGAAATATTTATTAAGATAGTCTTCCATCTCCTTATAGTAAAAAACTTAGTCTAACTAGGCAAAGTGTAAGTGGCCTGTTATCATCACATTGTTTATTTTTCTATAAGGAATAATCACATGTAGTTTAATTAAAGAAGGAGTGTAAAGGATCACCACATATCCATATCTTATAACATTGTGATTGTACACTTCAAAACACACACGAAGCACTAGTAAGAACCAGACCAAAAGGCACCAAGTGTGTTGGGACCATTGTCCTCTTCTTATGGTTGCTTCATCAAGGCACACCTTAAGCAAATTAAGACTCTCTAAAACTAACCACTAATTGAACTCACTAAATTATCCCTACAAGGGCCATAAAAGAAATTATAGTTCGGGTTAGGACCATTAGGGGTAGGCATCCAATAATATGCCATGGTCATTCTATACTTTGAAACATAGATGTTGCCTATTTATGGAGCTTAAAATCCATTTATCTGCCCACAGAACAAAATTCACGAGCACTATAGAGACCCAATTCAGAGGGGGTTAAGCTTAGGCCCAGTGCGTGCGGTACTATTTGGGGCTACCTGACCCATCTAGTGCATGGCACTAGTAGCTGAATACCAAGAAGCTCAAGACTCGAATGCTCACGTGGGACGACGGTACTTTAGTGGCAAAATATAGGGCATATTTCCCTATAGGTGACAGTGCAGGAAACACTAGATCCTCATACCTTTACCTGGGTCAATTCTTTGGATGCTAAAAGGAGTGGCTAATTATTTCGAGACACTAACCCCAGTACCCATCAGAAGATATCTTCACAAGGCCCAGTTACATTTCAGAGTGTGAGGATTATTAGGTCTTTCTAGGCTTTTCGAGTATCATACGCGAAAAAACCAAAACCATTTTTTTTTTCTTGCTTGATCACATAAAATTAATCTAAAGGATAAAATTACGTTTTATTTTTCCCTTTTTTTCGTATGTGATCACATTTTATTTGGTAATAATCTCTCTCCTCTCAGAAAATAAAAAAATATCTCCAAAATTAAATCGATTCGACACCATAATGGACCCAACGGGACCTCATCGATCTAGACGTTTTTTGGACCTCCCCACCATTAGAGGGAGGAGTGTTAGGTCTTTTGCCATTTAGGCGTCAAAGATGAAACACTACCACCCTTATTGGATCATCCCTTATCGGGGCATCTTTAGTGGGAAACCCCTAAGGGTCACCCACGCCACACCTATGGAAACCCCAACAGGGTCACCGTACACAACTCCTCCCACAACCCCCAAAGGGAAGAGTAGCGCTACCCCTCTAGGGAGTCAATAGAACACATAGTAGGGTATGTCACAAAGTAATATTCCCCAGACGCCCCCCATACATAACCACCCCTAGATTCCTGTGTTTTCACAGTACACAATGGCACTCAATACTGAGTTACCTTTTCTATCATCATTAAACCTCCCAAATCTATCAAGGCTAAATAATGATCGTATTGCACACAACCCCAATTGGCCCCCCATGCCCACAAATCTCCCTTCAGACATTCTAAAATCTGAAGGGAAGCAAGCAGAAGACACTAGAAATCATAATGAATTTCCACCTATGGTGTTTTTCCAATAGTATTATTGATCATACTATTCAACTAAGATTGTTTCAATGCACCTTAACCAGACTTGTCGCGAAATTGTATGTGGAGCAACATTCTACTTTGCATGGAACCCTTAGCGCCCTCACTACTACATTCCTCACATATTTTTAGTTACCCACCTACCATGATTTAGGGATGGAGTTACTAACCCATTTTAGGAAAACACCAGCTGTCCATATTTCGGACCATATCCATGAATGGTGGCGACGTTGAAGTTTGTGCAACTCCAAACTTGATGAAGACTCTCACAATAAAAAGATATGGTGACCCAGGGACCTACCTCCAAAGAGGATGCCATTAGTAAAGCCCAAAAACTCAAACTTGTATACACTCATTCAGGATACATTTACAACGTCTTGCCTAATGCCCCATGTCGGGTAAACTAACACAAGTATTTTTTTATCAGTCCAGGTTTGTAAACTTGGAAGCATGTCCAAAATATATGGATATCAGATGTAGTAAATCTTGTAGAAGATAAATTTTTTAAACTAAAGGAAATGACTATTACAAATATAGAATTTAACTAAGTAATTTCTGATTCAATATGTAATATTTGAGGGAAGAGGCTCCTAACTTAGGAGATCATATTTTACCTTCCCTATAGTACTAATTTCTTAAGGAGAAATCAGTTCATTGATGGACAATAGATTCTTATGCATAAATAGTAATAGAAGGGGATCCTAACTGAGGAGGTCCATGTTGTCCTTGTTCACAATTTCATTCATCATTGTTACTAATGTATTTAAGACTAGAAATCCAGGAAATTACTTTAAACAAGGAAAAGAAAATGAATTTTAGTTTATTTCTCTTATATCATATAGAAGGAGAGTTTAACTTAAACACTGGTTTGTCCCTTCATATGCAGATTGAGAATTAAACCAAGATTCATAAGCATAAGTAAATAACTCAACAAGGAAAAGAAAGATGAATTCTAGTTATTGTTCTTGAATTAGATAGAAGGAGAGTTTAACTTAAACAGTGGTTTGTACCTTCATATGACGATTAGAAGTAAACCAATATTCATAATCAATCATAATAAATCATCATTCATCTAAGTAACTAAGCAAATCTGAAGCAATTTAAACTATTTATGAAAATCAAGCTAAATTAACCAAGAAGTGTACTTAGCTTGGTGTGGGGGCCCTCCACCCTTGCCTTGCACACTTGAAAAACTTATCAGCTATTGCAAATCAGCCAATAATCCACAACATTTAACAACAAAAATAGGTTGGAAATGGTTCCTCAAATTAACTCACAAATTTCATTATTCTCAATATGAAATTATATAAATTCTTCCTGTTTCAATGGGTCATAAACTTGGTATAAATAGAGAAATAATAAACAAAATATGCTACAATGTATCTAAAAACCTTATATTATCTTAATACCATCCATATAGTTTGAACTCATCCAATTAGTTACACCAAATCTAGAAAAATACCAAAATCTACTATTCCTGCCCTATTTTCTAGGGATTCTTGATAAGTCATGCTTGACAAGCGTTTACTGGGTCTGTTTTAGCTCAGTTTGATTGAACCAATAGATGATTTTTCATCCATGGTTCCCAATATTTCCAAATCCATGCTTAGCTCATGCCCAAGTGTCCTACATATATGACTTTCATGAAGTAATTATGAGAATTTTTAGTTTTGTCCAAAAATAATCTTAAAACCCAATTTTTACAAAAATATCTAAACATTGAAAAACATAATTTACTTACTTGAATATGCATAATATGGTAAAAATAAGGTGTATTTGGATGACATAATGTGGAAAATGATGGGAATTAGGTGGATTTATTATAAACAAAATTGACCAAAAATGAGGGCCACCATATCCATGAATGGTGGCGACGTCGAAGTTTGTGCGAAGATAAACTCGATGATAAAGTTTTACTAGAGCTATTTTTGAAGACACTCACAATAGAGATTTAAAAATATGTGGTGACCCATGGACCTATCTCTGAAGAGGATGCCATTAGTAAAACTCAACAACTCAAACTTATATACATGGAGTCAGGATACATTTACAACGTCCTGCCTAATGCCTCGTGCCTCCAGACATACAAAGAATTTCCAGGCGTGTCGAATACTACAGATGCACTGATCGGGTCATTGAACCAGGGTTACCTAGGCAGCAGTATCAAGTACCGAGGCTACTCATATGATTATAAGAAGAACATCACGCAACCTGGCTACCACTAGAGTCACTCTACACCTTTGTAGAATATGACCAATAAGGTATCGTCATACCACCATCAGCAGGGAGGATCTTACTCTCCCTCAGAGGGTACCCAGTACGTAGCTAGGAATGTTGATGGAAGAGATCCCCCTAGAAACCATATACCAACTAGGGATAGGGAAACCAATATTACCCTTCCCCCGCACAAAACCCACTACCATAAAACAATGCATCGGTGAAATTCGTGCAATATTTGCAGGCTTAGCCGCACCAGTATTACGACTAGGAGAATTTTAGTAATCCTCCAAACGCTGCAAGGAAATAGCCTAAAAATAAACAAAAGGGAGATTCTAGACATGGATGCAGTAACCAGTAACGCCCTTCGTGATCTCAGGCTAGGGACAGCCCTAACCAAAATCAAATCCAGGAGCTAAACAATGCTCAAGGGTAGAAAAAGAGGGCCAATCTACGGAAAAACCATTCTTTCACTATATGTGGTGAGTACAGCCATTAAAATCATCACTGTCCCGAGCTCCCTGAGCTAATGAAACTTTAGGGTAACCATGGACAAGGGGGACCTACACAGCAAACAAATATAATGCAAGAGCCCTTCCCCCACCAAGGAGTGGTTAATACCCAACATCAACAATGTCCCCCAAATGATTCCAGAAACAACAACCATGAAATCTATATGACTGGTGAGGAAATGTTTTTTCAGAAAATGAATCGAAACTATGATGCCACCCCAGACACCAACTCGTCCGGGGCTAACACAAGTGAACCTACTACACCGTTGACTATAACCACAATACCTACTGAACCCCTACCAAACATGCCTAAGGTTCCAAATAGGCGAGTGAGAAACCGCTCAAAAGTGGCCCACATCTACAGCATCGTGGGCGATTTAGCACAATATCCCACTGCCATGTTAACTTTAGAGGTCCTACAATCTTTTCCAAAACAACATAAAGACTTACTTTCCACAGTAGGTTCCATCGACCCTTCTGATTCGCGCCTAATGGATTTCGACTTAGACAAAGCCACCATCATGCTTCCTTCACTACTCACCTTTCAGATATCGGTATTAGTCCAAAATATCACTATACATCGATGTATCATTGGTTAGGGTGCATCTACATGCATCATGTCCAAGACTATTTGGAATAATTTGGGATCTCTTGAACTGAATCCATCCAATATCATGCTCAAAGCATATGACAGGCACCCTTCTACTCCCGTCGGTCTATATAATAATGTCCCTATTAACTTGGCTGAAAAAACTGTATTCATAGATATTGAGGTCTTGGATGCTCAACTTGACTACAATATACTCCTTGGATAGAGTTATATGTATGCCATGTCTGCCATACCGTACTCCATTTTTCGGGTGATGATGTTCCCCCACAAATATCAAATCATCATCATTGACCAATTAACATACCATGATAAAATAACCATGACAGTTATCGATGTCGTTCTACCCTATGTAGACACATCTATAGAATCGCTCATTTCGTAACAAGAATATGGCCCTAGTCAATTCAAACCAACATCAATCCTCAGATCATTCCTAGGAGATACTCCTATCATAGTAGAAGCAATATCTAATGTCACAGGGGCCCCGATGTGCATGATGTTATCATCAAACACCGAAAGTGGCCAGGAGACAAAGACTAGTAGTAATGAAACCGAGGCACTGGAACAACTTTTTTACCCTATGTTATCTCCCAAACTCCATTCTTATACCCTCCATATATTTTTGTGTCACAACAAGTGTTGGCAACTGTAACAATTCCAAACATGTCTTTCACAATACCTGTCTGGTATCTAGTCCCACCAGCCATGCTGGGAGGCCCTAGCATCACATCTACAAGGATAACCCCCATCACTTCTCGGGAGGCGACATCGGTTAAAGAGACTCCGGTAGCAGTGCTAGTTAGAGAAACCAAGAAAACCATAAAAAAAGGGAAGAAGATAGAAAACCCCAGCATACCTAGGGCACTACAACCTTGTGCATTATGCGCTATCATAGGCCATCCTACAAATATTTGGTCATAATTTGATGAACTAAAACCTCTTCTAAGCTCCGAAATAAATGATGTCGCCCCAAGTTCCCATAAAAATGAACTAGCCACGAAAAATCAAGGGAAAGCCTTATGCATAAACCATGCGTGCGCTATCTACGACCATTATGGGAATTACACTCATCATTTCGCAGAGATGGCATGATATAGGGTTCCTTACATGCCCTAGAGAAATCATATGAAGAGGATCCCTCACATCCACCCATGCAGATAGATGAGGGAGAACATCGAGTCATACTATACCTACAAGAGGCGAGGTAGTCACCTGAGAGACCACCTCCACCTCGGTTTCGCCCCCCACCTCCCATCCAACTCTCTGCACTCTATGATGAACATGATCATTTCATTTTTTACCGTGCGACTCTAGATATTTTTCATAGATGGTATCTAGTTAACCCTGTATACTACGATGGCGTATGGGCAGTCCAATATTCTTATCGAGTATTGTGTAGTCAATTTAGTGTCCTAAGTTGCTAACATAAATTATCAACTAGGGCTAGTAAATTGATGAAGTGTGGTGCACTATATGTGCTTAAGTGACCTCTTCCTTACTTCATTGTATGTATTTTATTGATGTTTTTGGGGTTTTGTCTTTTTAGTACTTATGTTCAAAAGATGAAATCAAATCTATGTCAAAAAGAAAAGAAAAGGAAACATTAGACTCAAAACAAAGTGTAATTGTAAATTCTATCCCTAATTAGGAAAATGATGAAAAAAACAGAACATTCTAATCCATGGATATCCTAGCTTGCAAATGAACATGAAATGTAACTCAACATAATACAACCAAATCTTTTTCATCTAATATTGATATGTTGGAAGAGCTTTTTAAGAAAAAGAATGATTGTAAGATAATGAGGATCTTTTAATCTAATTGCAAAATAGAAAATATTAATTAACTCAACATGATACAACCAAATCTCTTTCATCTAATATTGATATGTTGGAGGAGTGTTTTAAGAAAAAGAATGATTGTAAGATAATGAGGATCTTTTAATCTAATTGCAAAACAGAAAATGATAATTAACTCAACATGATACAACCAAATCTCTTTCATCTAATATTGATATGTTGGAAGAGCGTTTTAAGAAAAAGAATGATTGTAAGATAATGTGGATCTTTTAATCTAATTGCCAAACAAAAAATGATAATTAACTCAATATAATACAAACAAATCTCTTTCATCTAATATTGATATGTTGGAAGAGCGTTTTAAGAAAAAGAATGATTGTAAGATAATGAGGATCTTTTAATCTAATTGCAAAACAGAAAATGCTAATTAACTCATCATGATACAACCAAATCTCTTTATCTACTATTGATATGTTGGAAGAGTGTTTTAAGAAAAAGAATGGTTGTAAGATAATGAGGATCTTTTAATCTAAATAACAAAAAAAACTAAAGTGATGGTAACTCAAGATGTCACAATTAAATCCATTCCATGAATAGAGATATGTTGGAAAAGCTTTTAAGGAAAAGACTAACTATAACATCATGAGGGTCTGTTAGTTAAACAAATAATGCAAGACATGAATTAAAAGCTACTTATCTAGAAAACATGTAGAAGCCTCCTTGGATAGCAGGGGCCCTCTGCTACCAATTTGGTGAAATCCTTCAGCTCCTTAAAGTTGTAATCAAAACAGCATCAAAGAACTGAATTTCTTTATTGAAAACCTCACAAATCTACATCCCATTCCATTTTAAGCTTTGTTACAAAAGACTCTCTATTCCTTTCTCTCCTTCTCCTATTTTTCACTACTTTTTCATTACCCATGATAGGAGAAAGCTTCTCCTATTTATACAAAATATGAGTAGTTATCTCATTAATGGGATTCCATGAATCTCTCCCTCCATCTCTAGAGTTACAATCAAAATAGGAAATGATAAGACACATGTCTTTCTAGAGTTTCAACACAACTAAGAAATGAGACACATATCCTCTTAGAGTTTCAATACAACAAGGAAGTGAGACAGATGTTCTCATGATCCCATGATCTTCTCCAACCAAATTCGAATTTGGCCTTAGAGTGCCACATAAGGGTCTTCTAGAAGTCTCCTTTTTGACCTACACATGTCACAAAACTCACAACACATATATAGATATATGAAACTATGTTAATTTTCTAGTTTTTAATCATAAATTCACTTTAAATACATAAAATAAATAACTTTGGAAAACAAGGATCCTAACCCATATATTTATGAAAATGGTTACTTGATGTAGGGTTTTAGGTCAGATGGCTATGAAATAAGAGCTGAATGGTTATGGCATAATGGAAATATGTATGAATATGGAAAACACTTTTGAGACTCAACATACCCCCCAACTGAAGTTGTTGCATGTCCTCATGCAACTATTGCAATGATTCATTTGTTCATGAGTTGATCTTTTATGAGTTTTGACTCATATTGATTCGTTCCAAACTTTGCTTCTTGATATTTTCTTTTTGGAAAAGTATAATACATTTGATTGCAACATTTTTTAATGGTTGGTTCTTGTGTGACAACCAAATTGCTAACATAAATTATCAACATAAATTAAATTGCTAATATAAATGATCAACAAGGGGTTAATGGCGATGAAGTGTAAAATTTTACTTATGTATTATACATTAAATATCTTTGTACTTCGTTGTATGTGTTTTCTTATTGTTTTTTGGGGTTTTGTATTTTTATTAATTAGTATGCTACTCTATGTTTAACAGATGAAATCAAATCTATGTCAAAAAGAAAAGAAAAATAAACCTTAGACTCAAAACAGAATGTAATTGTAAATTCTATCTCTAATTAAGAAAATGATGAAAAATAAAACGTTCTAATCCATGGATATCCTAGCTTGCAGATAATAGAACTGAAATGTAACTCAACATAATACCAATGAAATCTCTTTCATCTAAGTGTTGATGTATATTTGGAAAAGACTTTTAGAAAAATAATGATTGTGGAATAATGAGGATCTTTTAATCTAGTGCCAAAGCAATCACTAATTAACTCAACATGATACAACCAAATCTCAACAAACGATGTTGATATGTTGGAAGAATGGCACAGGAAAAAAATGATTATACAGATAATGAGATCTTTTAATCTAATTGGCCTAATTATAAAAACGAGAAAATGCTAATTAACTCAACATAATACAACCAAATCTCTTTCATCTAATGGTAGTGTTGAAGAGTGTTTTAAGAAAAAGAATGGTTGTAAGATAATGATGATCTTTTAATCTAATTGCAAAACAGAAAATGCTAATTAACTCAACATAATACAACCAAATCTCTTTCATCTAATATTGATATGTTGGAAGAGCTTTTAAGAAAAAGAATGGTTATAAGATAACGAGGATCTTTTAGTTAAACAAATAATGCAAGACATGAATTAAAAGCTAACAACACATAATTAAAAACTAATTATCTAGAAAGCATGTAGAAGCCTCCTTGGATAGCAGGGGCCCTCTCCTACCAATTTGGTGAAGTTCTTCAGCGTCTTAAAGTTGTAATCAAAACAACATCAAAGAACTGAATTTCTCTATTGAAAAACTCACAAATCTACATCCCATTCCATCATAAACTTTGTTACAAAAGACTCTCTATTCCTTTCTCTCATTCTCCTATTTTTCACTACTTTTTCATTACCCATGATAGGAGAAAACTTTTTCTATTTATACAAAATATGAGGAGTTATCTCATTAATGAGAGTCTATGAATCTCTCCCTCCATCTCTGGAGTTACAATCAAAATAGGAAATGATAAGACACATGTCTTTCTAGAGTTTCAACACAACTAAGAAATGAGACACATATCATCTTAGAGTTTCAATGCAATGAGGAAATGAGACACATGTTCTCATGATCCCACCATTTTCTCAGCAAATTCGAAGAGGTGGCCTTAAGGAGTGCCATAAGGTCTTAGAAGTCTCCTTTTGACTACATGTCACAAAGCTCATAACACATATATAGATATATGAAACTATGTTAATTTTCTAGTTTTTAATCATAAATTCACTTTAAATACATAAAATAAATAACTTTGGAAGACAAGGATCCTAACCCATATATTTATGAAAATGGTTACTTGATGTAGAGTTTTAGGTCATATGGCTATGAAATAAGAGCTAAATGGTTATGACATAATGGAAATGTGTATGAATATGGAAAACACTTTTGAGACTCAACATACCCCCCAACCGAAGTTGTTGAATGTCCTCATGCAACTATTGCAATGATTCATTTGTCCATGAGTTGATATTTTATGAGTTTTGACTCATATAGATTCGTTACAAACTTTGCTTCTGGATATTTTCTTTTTGCAAAGTATAATACATTTGATTGCAACATTTTTTTAATGGTTGGTTCTTGTGTGACAACCAATTTTTTTGAGCAATGTTTCTTGTGTAACAATGTTTTATTTTCTTTGTTGCATCAAAGTTCATGAAAACATTTAGAATCAATTACTTCATCAATGAATTGATCATTTGCAAGGCATATATTCTTTTGGATCATGTTGCAACAATAGTTGGTTGGGAAGTATATGTGGGTGGAAATGAAATGAAAATGTGTGATAGTGTATGACATGTGGATATGAAATGATGTCCCTTCCCCCCCAACTAAAGATATGACAATGTGAAAAAGGGAGTGAGGAATTTTTCCAAAGTTACAATTTTAGCATTCTAATGAATTACATGAGTAAAAATTAGAAAACCACATACCTTCACTTACCTTAAATGTGGATGAGTTGTGTAAGTGTGGCAGCTGCAAAATTTTGATCATATTCTTCTTCAAGTGGTTGAACAAGAGGAGTCATGGATAAAGAGATAAGATGACTTTTTATTGCTCCTACTAAAACTTGTTGAATCTGCTCCAAAATGCTGAAAATAATAGTCTTCATGTCTTCAAAACTCATTGGCACAATTCCTACTATGTGAAAAGATGTTCTGATGTCGAACATAGTAGGAAATTGTCGACTTAGTGGCCATTAATGGATGCCACTAGTCAACATGAGAACTCTCACCATTGATGACAATGAGAGTCAAGATGCCCAAACACATCTTGCTAGGTACGAAATATTTTGCCGATGTCGAGTCACCTAGAAGATCTGACGAACAAGGGACATTAATGTATTCTCATTTTTTGTCAGCATGAGAACTTTCCATTAAGGCATGCAAGCCTCAAGGTGTTTTTACAAAGAACTTAGACTCAAAGGACTATGGACTCAATAATTTGCATTAAAGCAGGGCTTATTTGCAGAATGAAAATGATAAGAAATGGAAGATGAAAATGGAAGATGGAAATGGAGAGTAGAAATGGCAATGGGCAATAAACATGTGAATGAGCCTCTTGTTTTTATTTGTGGGTTATGAATGGACAAAAAGAAATGGAAAGTGGATGTAAATGTAAATGGAAAATATGAAGTGAAATGAGGTGAATGGTTTATTATGAGATATGGATGTGATGGAGATAATAGTATCTGAAAATTTTTCAAGTGTTTGGATCTGATTTTGCATCAGCATATTTCCTCTTTGTTGCTGATCATCCTCTTATGAAACAACTTGGTCTCTTAGAGAGACACCATTCTTTTGTATTCATTTGTCCTTCCTCCTGGAACCTGCAAAAAAACTAATACTTATTCTACAATGGAATGTAAGATTATCAAAGGAGAGAGGTGATCAATCTCTCTAGTTATGATATTTACACACAAAACTAAGAATTTGTATTAATGAAACAAGTTTTCAAAGGAAAAATCAAAAGAATTTATACCTGTTTTGGAATTAGTGCCTCAAGTTGAATGTTGTTTCTTTTCAACAATTTATTTCATTATTTACCGTTTCAAACTCTAATGATGGATTTTTCATTGTGTAGATCTTGTTGAGACCTTTCCAACGATACTTGAATCATCAAAATCTAATTTTGTATGAGAAAGTTAGGTTGATTTGAACAATGAGGTTTTTTTTCTGCTGCGGAATTGGAGAACAGGTGCGGAATTGGACTTTAGCTGCAGAATGTCGACGGTTTCTATAGCTAAAAATATTGAATAAAAAGTTATCTACTCATATTTCATCATCAGTGCAAAATTAATCAATACCTTCAGAAAAGTGAGTAAATAACTTATTCATTTCAATGATTCAAATTTATTGATTTTTTTTTTCTTTTTTTTTTTTAATCAAAACAAAATTGAAAAAGAGAAATGCAATTTTATTTATTTATTTATTTATTTTAAATATTATATATGTTACATTTTAAAATATATATATATATATATATATATATATATATATATATATAATTTTATTAAACAAAACAATTTATTAAATAAGGAAACTGAAAAATAAAAACTAAAGACATTGAATGCATATTTCTATTCGTCGGGCACTGAAGATCCGGCATCAGTGGTCAGTGGAATGATTCAGAATGCATTTGAAAGTCATGGGACAAAAAGCGGTATATGTAACATGCCATTCAACGCCATAAATTTAATATCATCACGACTTTGAATCACATGGGCGTCAAAACTGGCTTCCAACGGGAACAACTGCCTCTTTAATTTTTGGATAAATAACTGGAAAATCAATTTTGTGTTACCTTCTCCTCGTAAGGTGGCAGCGTGAAACAAAACAATTTCAATTGGAATTCTCCACTAATCATTTAAGAAATGATACTTCCACACACGAAATTCTTTCAATTGATTACCAAGAATTAAATTCAAAAACCATTTTTTTCTCACGCGGCAAGCAAAAATGGGCTTCAAAGAACCGAGAAATTCTCCCAAACCACAACGAATTTCTTAAAAATATTTCTAGGTTATTTAATTGCCCACGTTCTGAGAAAAACCCACGTCTCAGTTTTTCAAAATTCATTTTAGTTTGATCAGAAAACATGTTTCAAAATCACGTGTCAAATGCAGTTACGTTTTTCTAGCTTCTGTTTCAGCAACAAAAATCAATTTTTTGGATTTGTCTGCATGCCATTTGAGAAATTTGATTTGGGCATCGAAGCCAGCTTTTGCAGTTCCGGATTTCACAATTTCAATTACAACAATGGTGGCCATTCTATTTGCAAGTAAACCAGAAAGTATTGCACTGTGCAGGACAACAACTCTTAAATTGGACAAACGTGCTGCCAAATCTAAAGTTGGGCAACTTCCAACAGACTGACCATATAGAATAATGTCCTCCTCCTTTGCTCCGTATTGATCTTCAAGACATTTATAGGCTGCTTCAATATCAGCATAAGTATTGTGCTCACTTGGCTTCCCGCTTGATTGTCCATAACCAAAATAGTCATACATGTATAATCAGTACAGGGCAATTCACTAGAGGCATTTTGTCAATGTTCTTGTAAATGTCAAACCAGTATGTGCGTTTTACTGGGTACATAACACATTCAAAGCCAAGCAAGGGTATATTGCAGTGTTGTTGTGTCTTCTGGTACAGTCTCAGCATTGGAGAAAACATATAAAGAAAACATCAGAATGGAAGTGACGTTCGTGAGGTTGCAGTTGTTGGTGTTGAGCGAGAACAAAGGCAATTGCTACAGGTTTCGTAGGATGACTTTTGGAGCGGATCAATCAAAATGTTTGACAGTTTCAATTAGTCATGATCAGCAGGGTTGGCTTGGATGTTTTCTTTTTGATTTGTTTTGAACAAAAATATATCTCTCTTTTTTTTTTAAATGATTTGTTATTGAAATGATATATATATGTTCAAAAATTTTAAAAATATACATATATATTTTAGTAAACAAAACAATTAAAAAAAAATTATTTTTTTCATTTTTTTATAATTGATTTGTTTAATAAAATTATGTATGTTATATTTTCAAAAAAAATTAAAAAATAAACATATATTTCATTAAACAAAACAATATCAATATATATATATATATATATATATTGAATCAATTGAAATGATAAAGTTTATTTCGTCTCCTTTTTTTTCTTTTTTCTTTTTTCTTTTTTTTACATAACAATTCTTTTTTCTGATCCTCCAGATCATACAAAATGTAGGAGGAGAGCATACTCAAGAATTATTATTTTTTTTTTTTTAGATGTAAGAAATAAGGTCTCCTAATTACACTTCCCCAACAACGGCGCCAAAATGTGTAGTGAATTTAGTGTCCTAAATTGCTAACATAAATTATCAACCAGGGCCAGTAAACTGATGAAGTGTGGTGCACTATATGTGCTTAAGTGACCTCTTCCTTACTTCCTTGTATGCATTTTATTGATGTTATTGGGGTTTGTCTTTTTAATACTTATGTTCAAAAGATGAAATCAAATCTATGTCAAAAAGAAAAGAAAAGGAAACCTTAGACTCAAAACAGAGTGTAATTGTAAATTCTATCCCTAATTAGGAAAATGATGAAAAAAACAAAACATTCTAATCCATGGATATCCTAGCTTGAAAATGAACATGAAATGTAACTCAACATAATACAACCAAATCTCTTTCATCTAATATTGATATGTTGGAAGAGCTTTTTAAGAAAAAAATGATTGTAAGATAATGCGGATCTTTTAATCTAATTGCAAGACAGAAAATGTTAATTAACTCAACATGATACAACCAAATCTCTTTCATCTAATATTGATATGTTGGAAGAGCGTTTTAAGAAAATAATTATTGTAAGATAATGAGGATTTTTTAATCTAATTGCAAAACAGAAAATGCTAATTAACTCAACATGATACAACCAAATCTCTTTCATCTAATATTGATATGTTGGAAGAATGTTTAAAAAAAAAGAATGATTGTAAGATAATGAGGATCTTTTAATCTAATTGCAAAATAAAAAATGATAATTAACTCAACATAATACAACCAAATCTCTTTCATCTAATATTGATATGTTGGAAGAGCTTTTTAAGAAAAAGAATGATTGTAAGATAATGAGGATCTTTTAATCTAATTGCAAAACAGAAAATGCTAATTAACTCATCATGATACAACCAAATCTCTTTCATCTAATATTGATATGTTGGAAGAGCGTTTTAAGAAAAAGAATGGTTGTAAGATAATGAGGATCTTTTAATCTAAATAACAAAAAAAACTAAAGTGATGGTAACTCAAGATGTCACAATTAAATCCATTCCATGAATGGAGATATGTTGGAAAAGCTTTTAAGGAAAAAACTAATTATAACATCATGAGGGTTTGTTAGTTAAACAAATAATGCAAGACATGAATTAAAAGCTACTTATCTAGAAAGCATGTTGAAGCCTCTTTGGATAGCAGGGCCCTCTTATACCAATTTGGTGAATTCCTTCAGCTCCTTAAAGTTGTAATCAAAACAGCATCAAAGAATTGAATTTCTTTATTGAAAACCTCACAAATCTACATCCCATTCCATTTTAAGCTTTGTTACAAAAGACTCTCTATCCCTTTCTCTCCTTCTCCTATTTTTCACTACTTTTTCATTACCCATGATAGGAGAAATCTTCTCCTATTTATACAAAATATGAGGAGTTATCTCATTAATGGGAGTCCATGAATCTCTCCCTCCATCTCTAGAGTTACAATCAAAATAGGAAATGATAAGACACATGTCTCTAGAGTTACAATCAAAATAGGAAATGATAAGACACATGTATTTTTAGAATTTCAATACAAAAAGGAAATGAGACACATGTTCTCATGATCCCATGATCTTCTCCACTCAAATTCGAATTTGGTTATGGGAGGCCACATAAAGGTCTTTTAGAAGCTTCCTTTTGACCTACACATGTCACAAAACTCATAACACATATATATATATATATGAAACTATGTTAATTTTCTAGTTTTTAATCATAAATTCACTTTAAATACATAAAATAAATAACTTTGGAAGACAAGGATCCTAACCCATATATTTATGAAAATGGTTACTTGATGTAGGGTTTTAGGTCAGATGGCTATGAAATAAGAGCTAAATGGTTATGACATAATAGAAATATATGTATGAATATGGAAAACACTTTTGAGACTCAACATGTATGTTTTGGCGACCACCTAGTTCATCATTTCCATTATACCCCCTAATTTCGTTCTGTGTTAAGCAGTTTACGTATGGCCATATTACGCTTCTCCCTAACAGATGGATCAAATATAGAATCCATGGAAATCTCGATAACACAAGAATATGTGACAAGTAGGTCCATTCGCTTCATGTCAACCAAAAAACGGCTAGTCAAGGTGCACACCATCACCCCCAACCACCCTCAACAGATAAGACCAACATCTGTGTTATGTAATGCATGTAACCATTTGGTCGTGAAATGCCTAAACCTAGAATCGCTCCGTAGATGGTATCCAATCACTTCACCAACCTAGAGGGAAGGGAATACCCAAGAAAGAAAATCTTGTTTGGTCTGTCAAGACAACCATTAGACTCGACAGTATACTTACATCCCCCAAGTGCATCTACTAATAGACATCATACAATTGTTGGAGAGGCACCACCAAGATATAATTGGTCTAGAGCCCAATAGAAGGCAACTTTCCCCTAGGCAGCCTGCCCCCCATCAATAGCAAGAAGGTAGAAGAGCTAAATCAGCACACAGCCCTGGCAGGACCTAGGTCTAGCCAAGGACGACATGCGGGCTATGTGATAAAATTGATCACCAAGTCAATCAATGTAAGGAACTGAAGAACCTAACAAATAGCCTTCACATGGCCACCCCCATCCTGCAGATCAATATCTCTAATTAAGAGAAGATCACAAACTTCTATTGCAGGATTTTCTCACAATTTGTAATATTCCTAAATTAGCTTCAGCTAATGGGAATATTATTTTTTCTCTTGAAACTTAGATTGATGAATAAATGGGCAAGGAGGCTCATAATTTTCTCAAGTATGAATAAAAATCCCTCCTAGTGTGAAAGGGGATCATGTAATAACCAATTCAAGCATCCACATGTGTGAACAAGGTCTAAACTATGTGGGCAAGGTCAAGTTTGACCAAGTCAATATGATTTATTCTCAAATAAGTGGATCCTACATAAAGCCAGCTCAATGTGAATAGAGATCAATCCAGCTAGATAAAATGAAGGCACGTTGAGTGTGAAAAGGGACAAGGCATGAAGAATCATTCAAGGTTTACCAAGTCAACAAAGCTGTCTAGATACATTGCATCATCTTGTTGGACATCACAGTTTTTGTGGAGGAGCCTTTGCATGGAAGCAACCTCATAGTGGGTGGGACCCTTGGTGAGGAAGCTCATCAATTATATAATGAAGGAGATGGAAAGCATATGGACATATTTGAGATTATATTTTCATGAGGTCTGCTTAGACTTCCTGCATACTTAGCTGTTTAGCTAAGTTTCTGCACTGCTTAGTGCAAATGTTTACCTGGGTGGAGATTCCCTCCTCTTTATTGGAGATCTTGCTTGAGAAATATAAGAGGAGGTTTTTGATCTAAATTTTCCACTGCCTAGTGTTGGGCCAATCACCTACCTTCAGCAAAAGCATAGTCCCTTTAGAAAACTGTGTTATTTCTTAAGGTGTGTAGTGGAAGGGGCTAAAACCCCATTTTGAGGAGCTAGTTTCCTAATAGGAGGATCAACCTTTCTTTGGGAAAGCAAGAGGAAGAATATATAGAATATATTTGCATGTTCAGCCATATATTGTAGAGCTTCAGCGATACAACATTATTCAGCCACAGATTTTGCAGCAACTTTATCTTGTATATTTTTTCTGTCAAGAAACCCTTGCCGGGTCTTCTTAGATCTATGTAAAAGATATTAGATCTTTGTTTTTGTACCTCGTTGAGTATTATAATAATATTATAAGACATATTTCTCTATTTTCTGAGTTAACCTCTATTTAGACTGCGCAGTCACTTGTGCAGTTGCTCCAACATTTTGCAATCTTAGGGTTCTGGCAATTTTTAGTTGTCTTGAGCGTGGGAGGCATGTTTACCTAGAATAAAGGCATTTGTTTATGAAAATATTTTTCATTAAGGTCCTATATTGTCTATTCTAAGGGACACAACCATTATTTTTCATTGTTATAACTCAATATTTAGAAAATAAAGTTTTTAAGGAAAAAATAGTTGATTTTCCCCACTTGGTGAATTGTATAAAAGCATAGTTTGTTGTTGTGATTGTTGTTATGATGGATATGTGTTCAAAAACATGAATACATGAGATGATTATTTTCTGTTCTCCAACTTTGGAATACGTTAAGGTATTCTTATTGTTGTAGAAATTTCCAGTTTTGGATATTACACAATTCCACCATACGATGAATTGTGAGTACTTCCCAAGGCTACGAGTGGCAATAACACCATAAATTATAAACCCCCCAAAGGAGCTAGACCTTACAAAACCAAAAAATCAAAGATGGAAAATGAGAAATCATACCCCTACGCCTGATCCTTTCTGAGTGTCCACTTCAGGGACAAATATTAGTGTATTTCTTATACCATATACTTAGTAAGCACCATGATACCGTGCACCATTTTCATCGGCCATAACCATGAAACAGAGTCTTGCCCTTAATGGAAGCATTTAGGAATCTCTACACTCAACACAATTCCCAAATCTAGGAAAGTGCAAGTACCCTTAGTATGCCTCGAGAGGAACCTAAAATTTATCTCATACAAGACACCACGATGGAAATTCATACCCTCCCCAACATTAACTATTTCACCAAATGGGAAAAAGCCATGCCTATATATGACAACATGACAGAAACTGCAACAAGGTTTTTGTTCAACCATGTCATTTTGTGGTTTAGTGTGCTAAAAGAGCTAGTCGTTGATCATGAAAAACATTTTGAAAGAAAAAATTTCCAGGAGCTGTCTCACCACATAGGGTTTACACACAAATTCGCATCACCATACTATCCTCATTCTAATGGACAAGTAGGAACTATCAAAAAAGTGATAAAAACAATGTTATAGTGAATGGTGAATAACCATAAGACAAACTGGCACCATATGGTTTTTTCCGCTGTGTACACATACCACACGATAGTTAAAAATTCAAAAGGGTTTACACCCTTCCAACTAGTGTACGGGGTTGAAGCCATGATTCCCATCGAACACGGAATCCCCAACCTACACGCCACCATCAAACTCCTCGATGATACCCAACCTTTAGAACAATGATTAGTACAGCTAGTACTCGTCGACGAAAATCGACGACAGTCGCTCCAACATAATGAGGCCCATAAAAAATGGGTAAAAGCATCATTCGACCGCAACATCAACCCTCACTCATTTACCAAGGGAGAGTTAGTCCTTCGCTACGATGTCGCGAAAGAGGCCCCGGGACCTGGGAAGTTCGAGACGCTATGGAAAGGTCCCTATGTCATAAAAAAAATTTCTCCTCAAGGAGGCATACATCTTATCAAATCTCGATGGTATATTCCTAGCTAACCCCGTCAATAGGCTCTACCTCAAAAAATTCTTCCCATAGGTGGCAGGAGGCCTCAACCCTAGAGATAAGATGCATGTAGCATAATCTATTTTTGATGATCACAAGCATCACAGACTCATTCTAAAAAGTGCTATGGTGTCGTAGATGGATCTTTCCCCCCTCCATTATTTTGGATCCGTTGATGGAGCGTTAAGATGGTCTCAAAACCTAGCTGCAGCTGCCTGGGCCATTTACTATCCTGACCGATCACCATTCTTCACTAATGGAGTATGCATCAGATCAACCACAAATAATCAAGAAAAATATGATGCAGTCATCGGGCTGATGAGCGACGCCTTCAACCAAGGCATTCGCTGTCTACATATCTTCCTTGATTCCTAGCTAGTGGTTTCGTAGTTAAACTAAGATTTTGAAATACGATATTCTCAACTATTTGGAAAATATTTTTCATGCACAAAGATTAAGTCATCAATTTGATGATATTACATTCACACATATACTAAGAAATCAAAACCATATAGTTGATCGCATAGCTAATCACATTATAGACAAGAATTCATCTCGTATTAACCATCATCCATAGAAAAAAAAAAAATTAGATCTCCATCAAATCTACACAACATCCATATATCAAAATTACCATAGACACATCATCAAGAGCTGCAAAAATACATATCTCGCATATATACCAAAAATGTGTGTGAGTCAAAATACACAAGTCGTGTCTCTGACCTGCAGGTTAGCCCAAACATATATATACATGTCATTAAAAATAAGGGAAGCATCCACATAATGGGTGCTTTCCCTAAATACATACCATCTCTAGGGCTGAGCCCCATTAGGTGGACTCTTTGGACCCACTATTGCACACGACACTAGTACAAGTGCAATAGCCAAAAATGAAAGTGCCACTCGACACAGTGTCGGACGATATGACCTCTCTCGAGTCATAAAAAACTCGAGCCATGCATCATACAGGTCATATACAAAACCTTGGTTCGGCATACCCTGGGTCAACTTGTCCACCTGACCCCAAGCATCAGCTGAGTCTGGAGACCGAGCCTCAGAAACAGCTAGCTGCCTCTCAACCTCCGCTACTCGCGCCTCTGTTGCCTCAACATGAGAAAGAACAATGGTGTACTTAGCAACAACCGCATTGCTACTATCCCCTTAGGGCCCAACATCATCCCCCTACCCCATAACTTAGGGCTGAGCAGCTCCACCTGGAACCCTCCTCGGTGGCTGATGCCCCACTAGGAGGGCAGTCAGATGCACAACTGCTCCTACAAATGAAAGAGAAAAAAGGATAGTGTTAGTGTCACCACAATAGACTTATAAATATACAAATCATAAAAACTCAAAGACGCAGGAAAAAATTAAAAACATCATACCTGCAGTTCCCCACACATAACCAGCAGGAAGACCCATGTTTGGATACCCCCAAAAATCCATCCCAGCATATGGATATTCCATTAACATCTGCAGGTTTGCCTAGAACCATGCCTCAATGGTCACATCCCAATAGTGACCCACCTCACCTCCTCCTCCACGATGCATAACGGATACCCACTGCCTCATCTGAGGATCTCGACGAGGACCAATGGGGACTGGCATGATAGGGCACAACATCACCACACTCTCAAACATAATACTACAGAGGATGCTAGCATAATTAAATACTTTGGATCTGCCCTAGGCCTTCCCCAGCTGCATCACCATGCCATCGTATACATGGCATGCCCAATCATACAAATTTCTGTCTCTAAGCTGGCATAGGACACCAATATTTTTATGAAACTAGCTCCAAAAATAGAAGAAAAGAGATATCAACACCTTAGAAATAAGCCACTTCAAGGGGGAAACCTCCAATACATTACATGAATGAACAATTCTTGGATGATACAAATGACAAAACCTCCTTTCTATATATAGGATTCCATGGGGCCACAATGTAATCCTAGTGGGCCGTAATGTAATCCTAGCCAACCTAACAATAACAATGTAATGGCATAATAATAAAAATATTGGGGTTACAGGGGTACAATAATAACAATAAGGGGGCTACACTAATAACATTAAGGGGCTAAACTAGTAATATAGGGACCTAACATGCCCCTCTCCTTCAAAAAACTGTTGTCCTCAATGCTTGAGTAGCTCTAGGTGCTTCTGTATAAAATTCTCACCCTCCCATGTAGACTCTTCAATAGGTAAGTTCTTGCACTTGATGAGAAAATCTGAAATTGATCGATTTCGTAGCTGTCGAGTTTTTGTTTCCGTGACTGCCTCAAGTTCCAATATGATTTTTCCTTCCTCATCAAGTTCTAGCAATATTGTTTGGACTGGAATATTTTCACCTATAACCTTCTTTAAGCATAAAACATGGAAAACTGAATGCACTCGCGAAGAAGCAAGAAGCTCCAATTTGTATGCCATAGTACCAATCTTTTGCAACACCTTGTAAGGACTATAGTACTTTGGCGATAATTTATTATCCCTTTTAGCTTGCTTGAGGGACATTTGTTTGTATGGTTGTAGCTATAAAAATACCCAGTATCCTACATCAAAACTTCTCTAGTTGCGATGTTGATCTACTTGTTGTTTCATTCGATTTTGTGCCAAATTTAGGTTATCCTTTAAGAGTTGGAGAACTTCTTGCTGATGCTCGATGTGATCTTCCACTACTTGAACCTTAGAATTTTCTCTTAAACATGATGTGATGGATGGTGGATGATATCCATAAAGAGCCATAAATGGGGTCATTTTTGCTACAGTATGGAAGGAAGTGTTATACCACCATTTAGCGAGAGGTAACCACTTGACCCATTGTGTTTGTTTATCAGATACAAAACAACGAAGATATCCTTCCAAACATTTATTCACTATCTCAGTTTGACCATTGGATTGAGGATGATAAGATGAGCTATGAGCTAATTGAGTATCCAAACAAGAAAATAACTCCGTCCAAAAATTTCCAGTAAAAATGGGATCTCTGTCGCTCACAATAACCTTTGGGTTTCCATGTAGCTTTTGAATTATTTCCATAAATGTAGTAACAACTGTACTTGCTTTAAATGGATGAGATAATGCACAAAAGTGTGCATACTTGGTAATTCTATCAACTACCACCATGATGACACTCTTTCCTTTGGACTTAGGTAAAACTATGATAAAATCCATTGAAATCTTCTCCCAACGTTGACTTGGAATGGATAAAGGTTGTAGAAGACCCGAGGTCTTAATTGTCTCATCTTTATTTTGTTGGAAAACCAAACATTCCACCACAAAAATTTGAATATTAGATTTAAGGCCATCCCAAAAAAAATTCTTTCTTCACCCTGTGGTAAGTTTTTAAAAATCCTGAGTGTCCTCCTAAAGGAGAAGTGTGCAATTCCAAAAGAATATTTTGTTTTAGTTTGGAATTATTACAAAGATATAAGCGATCTTTGTACCATAAGGAATCATTTTTCGAAATAAATGTATCAGATGTACTAGGATCTTGCTGCAACTTTTGAATGAGTGTCCACACTTCTTCGTCCCTCTTCCATTCATCCCTTGCTTCAGTTATCCAATCTGGTTGGATAATAGAAATGGCATAAAGCAATGCTTCCACCTCTTCATTTTTTCTTGAGAGTGCATCTGCAACAACATTTAGCTTCCCTTTTTTGTAGATTATTTCAAAGTCATGACCCAACATCTTTGCGACCCATTTTTGCTGCTCTTCTGAAGATATTCTTTGTTCCAAAAATTGTTTAAGACTATCATGATTAGTTTTTACCTTGAAGTGTCTTCCCATTAGGTAAGGTCACCATTTCTTTAGTGCATGTAGTATTGCATACATTTCCTTCTCATAAATAGCTTTCTATAAATACTTTCCTTTGATTGGATGACTTTAAAAAGCAATGGGTCTTCCTTCTTGCATTAAAACAGCACCAATTCCATTTCCTGAGGCATCACATTCCACAATAAAGATTTTTGTGAAGTCTGGCATAGCTAAGAGTGGTGCTAGGCACATTGCCTCTTTAAGATGTTCAAAGGCCTTAGTTGCTTTAGGAGTCCATGAAAATGCATCTTTCTTCAATAATGTTGTTATAGGTGCTGTTATTCTCCCATAATTCTTAACAAAAATGCGATAATACCCTGTTAAACCGAGAAATCCTCGCAACTGCTTTATAGTTGTGGGGACTTTCCATTCCTTAATGGCTTTAATTTTTTTAGGGTCTACCTTAACACCCTCGTGAGATACAATATGGCCCAGATATTCCACCTCTTTTACTCGAAAGAAAAATTTGGACGATTTTGCATAAAAAATTTTCTCCTGCAATAGTTTGAGCACCCTGTCAACATGTTGAACATGATCCTTCCAAGACCTATTGTAGATTAGTATATCATCAAAAAATACTAGTGCAAATTTTCTAAGGAAGGGTTTGAAAATGGAATTCATCAACCCTTGAAATGTAGAAGGTGCATTGGTAAGGCCAAAAGGCATGACCAAAAATTCATAATGACCCTCATGAGTTCGAAATGTTATTTTCGAAATATCTTCAGTCTTCATTCTAATTTGATGATATCCTGAATGAATATCCAACTTGGTAAAATAAATTGCTCAATGTAATTCATCCAATAATTCATCAATCACGGGAATGGGAAAATAATCTTTAATGTTGAGCTTATTGAGCTCCCTATAATCTGGACACATGCGCCATGATCCATCCTTCTTGTGCACCAATACTACTGGAGTAGAGAAAGAACTTTGACTAGGTTAAATTATACCAACCTCTAACATTTCTGCAATCATACGTTCAATTTCACTCTTTTGGACATAAGGATATCTATAAGACCTGATGTTTGGAGGATCACTTCCTAGAATCAAATTAATAGCATGATCATGATCACGAATAGGTGGGAGTTTCAAACACCTTGGAATGATTGTCCAAGACTTTTTGGAGATCTGTAGAAATAGATGATTTTGATGTTGGAACTTATAGTGAACATAATTGTGTAATTACGCCTTGTTTTTCTTTCTTCAGAAGCTTTTTCATGATATTAGAGCTTATTATCTTTCTCGGATTCCCTGTGATACCCTGTAATTCGACTTACTTTCCTTCTGAAAAAAAATTCAAGAAAAGTTCTTGAAAATTAAAAGCTATTGTCCCCAGAGATTGTAACCATTGTACTCCTAGTACAACATCAACACCTCCCATAGGAATGGAAAGCATTGGACTATTCAATACATATTCCCCCATAGTTAGCTTAATATTATGGCATTTTCTAGAGCAATTTATAGTTCCTCTATTTGCAACCATCACTTGACATTCTGGTGCTAGGTATAGGAAACAATTCAATTCCTTGGCTACCTTTTAATGAATAAAATTATGGGTACTACCTGAATCAATCACCATTACCTTTTTCTTCTTGATATGTCCTTCTATCTTGAGAGTTTGACATGGTCGGACTCATTTCTTCCTCTTATAGAGTTGGTTCCTGGTGTATATCCTCTTCTTTTGAAGATTATTTTTCATTTTCTTCTTACTCTTCACAATCTATATAAAATAATTTATTCTCAGTGCACTTATGACCTCTAGTGTATTTTCTATCACAACTATAGCAAAGCCCTTTTGCTCTTTTTTCTTCTAATTGTTGTGGTGTCAACCTTGTAGGTTGTGGAAGTCTAGGAGTAGCAACACTTCCATCTTTATATATGTGAGTGGTAGGCTTCCTTGCTGCCATAATTTTACATTCAATTTCTCTTGCCAACCTGAATGCCTTTTCCAATGAATCAGGCTCCCAAACGTGAACTTCATGTTGGATGTTATCCTTTAAAGTCCCTATGAAGACATCAATCCTATGTTCCTCTGGAATATCAATTACCCTTATATTTAATTTTTGGAAGTCCTCAATGTGCTCCGCCACAAAACCCTTTTGTTTGAGATTTATCAATTGGCTAAAGAAGGTGTTGCTTTTTGTATCTTCATAATGTGCTATCATTTTGTCCGTAAAAATTGACCAAGTGAAAAAAATTTTACGGGAGCAAAGCCATTGATACCATACAAATGTATTTTGTTCTAAATGTAAAGTTTCAATGCATACCTTTTGTGTGTTTTGCAAATTATTGAGAACAAAATATTGCTCCATCTGTAGTATCCATGTTACGAGATCCTTGACATCAAACTTCCTCATATCCATCTTTGGAATATGGTGGTTCTTCCGTCCAACATTAGAGTTTGTGAAATCACGATTAACATTTATTTTGTTCTCATCATGAGTTTCCTCTACTATCTTTTTTCCATTAGAAAGCATTTCTTGTATCAAATTTGTGAAACCTTCGATGTCTACTTTTATATCATTCTTCATGTTTTCCATTTTTTCATCGATCTTAGCTTCCATGTCATCCATCTTAGCTTCCATGTCATCTATCTTAGATTCCATGCCCACTTCCATGCCTTCCATCTTAGCTTCCAAACCATTCATCTTAGCTTCCAGGACTTTCTTCAAACCATCCATCTTAGTTTCCATGCCTTTATGAAAAACTTCCATTTCATTTTTTGTTGCTCTTTGCGATAGCGAAATTTGGTGCACTTGCTCTTGTAATTTTGATATCTCATGTTGTGTTTCTTCGTCTTCATGAGTCATAGTAGAGCCTTCTGAAGAATTAATGGGTGTTGAATTATTTTTAGGGGCCATTTTAGAACCCAATACTAATATCTATTCTTCAATATGCCCTTGAAATAAATTCAAACTAATTTTTTTTTTCAAATGAGACTTATGTAATTCGGAAAAAATACACACCTTTTTCTTGCTTTTTAGGAGTGCGATATTGAAACTGAATTATATCTGTGATTTTGGATCTTCAATATCTGAAAATTTCTCATTGAGGTAGCCCTTTGAATCCTCTTTCGAATGCCACAGGTCTAAACTGATTTGGATTCTTGAAGACAAAGTTGTGCCCAATCTCCTACGATGACCTAATTATGGACTCGTTCATTAGAGCGAGCTTGTATGACTTGCCACGTGTCACTGCTTCCTTCTTCAGCACTAAAATTGATAGACAAGAAATTAAATTCTGTGTGCTTACATCCACTTTTAAAAAAATTCCAATCCGATGCTAAGAGAGCGAGTTATGAAGATTTTCCCATGATCACCTCTTTGAGATGAAATTCGGGAGCCTGAAAAAGTTTTAAATTCCACAGACCATATATCCGCAAATATGGTGAACCAAGATCTAAAATTTTGCGACGATGTTCCTCAGGATTTGTGCTTCGCACTCTAAAAATTTCAGATTCTGAACATTCGTAGAAAAAATTTCATATCGAAAATGCTGCGATGACCTGTTTAGCTTAAATTTAGGAGCCTGCAAAAAGCCCTAAGTTCCACAGATCATATCTCCAAAAATATTGCTAACCAACCTCTAAAATTTTGCGACGATGTTCCTCATTATTTCAGCTTTGTACTCTAAAAATTTCTGCTTCTGAACCTTCGTAGAAACAAAGTTATAGCGAAAATTCCATGATGACCTATTTGGAGCAACGAAACCCTAGAATCCAAAGCTCTAATACCAAATGTTATGAAACTAGCTCCAAAAAAAGAAGAAAAGAGATATCAACGCCTTAGAAATAAGCCACTTCGAGGGGGCAACCTCTAATACATTACATGAATGAGCAATTCTTGAATGATACAAATGAAAACACCTCCTTTCTATATATAGGAGTCCATGGGGCCACAATGTAATCCTAGCCAACCTAACAATAACAATGTAAGGGCACAATAATAACAATATTGGGGTTACAGGGGTGTAATAATAACAATAAGGGGGTACACTAATAACAATAAGGGGCTAAACTAGTAATATAGGGACCTAACAAATATGTGGTCCTGACACCCTGTTGGGTGATGAGGACCCTGTGAACCAAAATATCATAGCTAGAGCACACCGATTAGCTAAGTCGGTCACTGATGCAATAAGGACACACCCTTGAGAAATAGGTGCACTGCCACAGTGTTGCTTCACCCATCGCCTAATACTCACCCTCCTAGGCGGGAGAGGGTGTGGTAGCGCCTCACCCTGAGGTAGTAAGCTGGTCACAAAATAAACATCAGTATCCAGATAGATGGAAACATCTTGACCCCATAGCACCATCACCTTTCGCTTCCTATTCCAGCAGCGGACCAGGAAGCGAAGCAAACTATCCTAAGATCTCATAATTTCATTCTTAGGAACTTCAGAAGGCCACACTGTGCTATAAGCCCTTATGCATTGGCATCCCGTGCCACATCTATGCATAGGTCAGGCCAATCACGCTCACGCCACAACATCCTGTCACCAAGCACAAACAAATAAGTGACCTAAAAACCAAAAAATAAAAAATTTAACCAAAAAAATATTTCTTGGCTCATCATCGCTCCTTTTTTTTACACAGGCGTGATGTTCGTGCATCTGTATCAGGAACAAACATGCGAGTCTTCGCACAAAGGCATTACCATGCATGGAAATTTTGTGGGAAATTTTAATTTCCAGTGGTATTTGTGCGCCTGTACCTTGGTTGTCCACACGATCAAGGCTGTAAAGAGGTAGTTATCCATATAAACCTAATTTTTACAGAACCCCCCCCCCAAACCCCCCCTACCCCTAGGAAAAACTAAAAAAAATAAAATGCTGGATGTTCAGGGCCCTACCTGGCACTGACAGCATGAATCTTGGGTACACAGGCTGATCGCAATGACAAGAAAGGCTCGATAGTAGGGGCTCAGCTCTAACCTCACAGCTCTCAAACAACACAAATGAACTAAAATGAGCCATATTGGCCCATATATCACCCTTTTTGAATTATTCGACAGACCATAATGGGAGCTCAAAATGCCCAATTACAGAACTGAAAGCAACACAATGATCAACTCCTCATCACGTCCAAAGGAGGATTCACACATTCACGCCTCTGAAAAATCATTTTTTCAGCTGCAACATGTATGCCCTCTCTTATCATTTTTTCATTCAACATGTTTTTCAATATATTTGAATGGAAAATATGCTTTCACATGGGGTATTGGTTGCAGGTGTTACAAAGCATGAAAAAACCACCTATTGCCCTAGCCACTAAAGGTTCAAGAGCAGGTATCATTCTACCCCCAACATTATAGGCTCCCCAAAGAAGCTTTGCATATCCTGACATCATTTCTACACAATAATAAACCATAGGGTCTAGTCACCCAACCATTTTTATCATCACCCCACCTTGCACATCATAAACATTCTCATCATTCGGTAGAGCCTCACCCTCCATGGCATCCATCAATCAAGTAGACAGTGCATCAAGAATATGATGCCATGGCCATAACATCCAAGTCCAAGAAGCACTTCATGTTCATCCATCCACAATACATCAAGTCAAGTCTTACCATATCGTGAAAAGACCCCTTTCTTGGACTGCCACTCTCATAAGCAGATCAAATACGCACCACTGCATCTCACATTTGGCCTGCCACAGCCCCATCAACATAGCCCATCTATGACACTTTCCATCTGCTTCACCATCCTCGCACCTAGACCAGCAAATGGGTCCCCCACCCTAACCAAAAACACCTTCCTCGCATCATCAGTGAGTGGTCATTGTCATGTTTTTGGGGCACCTGTCTCCATGCTTGTACATCCAAACCCATTTTATATTATTTTGGCAAGTGTACAAGTACTTTTTAGGAGAACCACCTCACACATCCATCCATTTTTCTCCCCTGACAGCAGTCCCTAATAACCCTTGGTCATAGCTTCACATTATTTACCAAAACCCACCATAAAAACCATATACCCACCCTGAACGTCCTACTGACCCCACGGTTTTCCTCACCTAAATTGTATGGATACCATCACTTGCATTTAAAAGCTCTGACCTTGGGCCACTGAACTCCCACCATCAGTTAGAGACATTTATCGCCATCATGTATATGTTAACCTATCATACCCCACGTCCTATATTAGATACCATGTTCCCTTGCATCAATACTTCCTCGGTCTATTGAGGCTTCCTTCTCGTCGAATTAAACAACCATTTTCCAAGAAGGAAGCAGTGCCTTGGATGGCTCCTCACCTAAATAGGGGAATTATCGGATGTCACTATGGGACTCATCATTTTCCATTGATGTCATCGATCCTCCTGACATTTGACTACAACATAAGCTTTCATGTCAAGATGGTATCGTACTTCACAACCATTGCACTTTTTCATAATTCATCGAAAACCCATGCCATCATAAGGATATCTTTAAGCAATGCTTACACGGGAAGGTCCTAGTCATAAAACCATGCATACAATGAGAATTTATTCTAAAAGCATGTCATACCAAGATTATGCATGTGGGCACTACATTCAACCTATTTTCAAAGAAAAAATTCCCCTGAGGACATCAACAATCATCATCATCAACCAAACAGTAGGTCACTACCACACAAGTGACACAGAGAGAACATCTATCTGTCATATAGGCTTTAACTAGCCAAAGCATCACGAGCATCGGACATGGCCACCTCGTAGAAAAATTGTATTTATTTTATCTCTTGTAGGTTTCCAACAGAACATGGTCCCTCTTTTACTCACGGTAAATGGTATCCAACCTTAGGTTTCACGAAATTTACTCTCTCTCTCTCTCTCAAACATATTATATAGAAAATAAACTATAATGTATTTCGGCTATACAATTCTTCCTAGACCTCATACATTAGTGGAAAACTATTATCACTAGAAAATTGTACAAGCAAAAGACACTGGGAAATATCAAGCAGAAGGATTTACAAGGAAGAAAGACATTACAGGATCTAAAATTTTTAACCTTTCCTAAGGTCAAGTAGGAAAATTTATCAAATAGCGCACAAAAACATTAATTCTAAGCGATCTGCGTGACCTTTTCTTCAATAGTAGTGAATATCTTAACGACTATCCCTCAAATAGCTGCATGATCCTGGGTATGGCAGAAGGTCACCATCTGGGCCCACTTGGCACACTTGAAAAAGGAGATTCCCCACTCAAGACAGCCAGGTACAACCTCCTTGGAGCCACATTGAGGCCTCAAGTGTAGCACACAATGGAATCAGCCTCCCACTCTTGTATCAACATCCACAATTTTACCAAGAGAGGGAGGGAAATTTGAATTTTTCCTATAAAAGACCACCATGGGAAGAATAATGTAGAACAAATTGTTATGCTGGTTAAATTGCTTGAGAGAAAACCAACATTATTTTTTCCAAGAAGCAAGGAGTGGAAGGATTCAAATGTTTTCCATCTAACACCTCAATCCAAGAGAACAAGTTCACCAAGTTTCCATTATTATACCATCCGTCAAGGAGAGAGAGAGGCTTGCAAGAAGATTAAAGGTAAGAGACCTCCTTGCCTTGAAATTAGAGCTCCATAGCTCTAAGGATTCATTGTAAGTTTTTTAGTGTCATATCCTCTTATACCATCAAGAACTAATAAAAGGGGAAGAGTTCTCCATTTGGATTATTAGTGTGTTTGACTCGATTAAGCTTTTATGCTATGTTCTTTACTTATTTTGCTACATGTTATGTTGTTCCACTAACAATATAGAAAATCATTTGACCCATTACTTTCTTGTAGGAAAGTAGCCTCCCATACCATTCACAGTGCATTTCATCTGCCCATGTGTCAAATGAACAACAACAACTATCATCAGTGACTGTGTAATGTCTGAGATCTATGCAATTCCTACAACTAAAGAGTGTACAATCATTGATACCAAAGACTGTGTAGGAAATATCATCCAATACTACACAATTCTTGTCTCCAAAGGATGGATATGGACTGCTAAGCTTGCAAGATTGAGGTGCGGTTGTGAATACATCAAAATCTAAGCATGTGTAGGAAAGTGACTTCAACAGTTAGAATATCACAAGAAGAATTAATGAAAAATAAAATTATCAACCAATCATGAAGTGACCATGAACAAATTGATATGATAGATCATAAGATCACAAGGAGGCCCAAAAATTCAGGTTGTAGGAAATATTTCAGAGGGTGTTTGTCAAAGTGACAACAAAATAAAAAATTACGACACTTAGAAGTGCTTATATTGAAAACATAGAGGGACTCTCACCAATGCATGCTTAAGCCAACAACTAATTCTCTACTTGAAAAAATTCTAATCACAACAGACTCACCATAATATGCTTGACTCATCATGAACAATCAAAACATTGAAATAAGGAATATTTGAACAACACTTTGACTTACAATCTCATATTTATGACAAAAATATAATGAATATTAATACCAATTGATAATAACTTTGAGATCAATGATACCAATAGTTTAATTGATACAATTATTGAGCACTTGTTAAATGAGTGTTATCCTCATGTGATCATGCTGTTTTCACCAATGTGTTCTCTTTAAAAATATGATGTATGACACCAATTACTGATTGGAACGGTATGAAAGCATCACAACAATCAAACCATTCATCATATATGCAACACAAAACTTTGGTCATTCAAACAACATTACAATGCACCAAACACAATTATTCTCTATCTTCCTTTCTTATCCTTAAGAATCAAACAAGTGATACGGATCAATGATACCAATTGTTAATAGAATAATATTATACTCAAATCTTAACTTGAATATACTCCCAATATGGTTATGCTCCCTCTTAGCATTAGGAATCTGTAAAGATAGTTGCACAAGACAAGAAAACTTTGATAGTAAATAGATCATTATCCCTATTATGTCATCAGCATATATACATACTTAGACTATCAACTTGATTTGAAAACAACATTAAATCAACCAAAATAAGCAACAACACTTCAACAATTTCATAAACTCGGAAAAAACAAAAGTGACATACTTGTTGGGTCCTTCGTTTTTGAGAAATTTTGGTAAATTTTGACCAAGGTTTTGGTTGGAAAATATTCACAGAAGATATCGATGGAAAAGTGAAGTAAATGGTAAAAATAACTAGATGAGGGGAGCAATTAAGAAGAAGTGATAAAGGAAGTTAAAAGCAGCTATGTTGCAATTTGCATAGATTGCAAAAGAAGGACAGACACATTGGAATTTGAAATAATCAAAGGTGATAAGGACCAAAAAACCCATATTTTGTCAAAGTGGGCTAGATCAAGTGAGTGGAATCAAGAAAATAAAATATATAAAAATGTTGAAAAATGCAACAAGAAATTATTAATTTGATTTTACCTTGGTCAAATTGGGAAAATTTGAATTTCCACATCAGCAGAAAACTTGGATGTAGTTAACTAAGGTGACATGGCTCTTATCACACAATTATCTTAGTAAAGTTTATTTGGTGTAGTTAGAGTTTAGGTAAGCACATGGGATTTCTAATTTGTAGCAATAAAGGTTAGTTATTTGAAGGTTGTTTTAGTTAAAATAGAGTCTAACTATTAGAGGAACTAGTGGAGGGTCATTTGTGCAATGGCACTTCACTAAAACTTAGTGATCATCCAATTAATTGAAAAATCAACCCTAAATAGCTAGTGTATATAGAGAATTCAATTTCCATGACTGTGGTGGAGATTCCAAGGAAGTGTAACATCAATTGTAGACTATTATTGAGTGTATAGGTGTTGCATGTAGTCATATGATCAAACTTGGGAATCGCACAATCAATTTGAGGAATTTCATAAATAATAGGGGCCTAATTTCTCAAGGAATTATGCTAGGAAATAGGGGCTCAAATAGAGGAAAAAATTTAATAATTCTGGGTTAGAGCTTCTCAGTGAGCAGAGATATATATTATTGACTTGTAGGTTGTGCTTAGTTGAGCAAAGAAATTGTAATACATCTCTATTCATTAGATTAATGCAATCATGCATTGGGTTTTTAAGAGATTTATTTCCCTTGGAAAAATACTGTGTGCATGTATGTTATTTATCATTTCATGTTTGTGATCGATGTTATAAATTATGAATTGAATTCCACAGAGCATTAGAGTAGGTTTGTCTCTTGTGATTTTGATTAAAAAATCATGAGAGGTTGCAACTACATCGTAATTTATACAGGGTGTCAGAGCTGAATTCACATTAGAGTAGGAATTTCGAAGTTGTTTCTTAGGTGAATCAAGTTTACAGTTCAATGTAGTAGGATCTCCAAAGTTGGGAAGATGAAATTCAATGGGTTGAGGCTAGAGTATGATTTGGAAGGTCGCTCTAACTTAATTGCATGGAAGGATCGCATGGAGGTAGTATTGGATGAAACTTTAGATTGCTAGAATACACGAAGATAAATTTTGCAAAACCACAAGCATATGATTCCCGAAACCTTTATCAGTGGAAGAAATATGTAGCTAAGGTGTGGAGAATAATATTGGAGGGAGTACAGGATCACATTATCTCAAAAATCCATAGAAAAGAAACTTTGTTTGCAATGTGGAAATCAATGACAATTGTTTTCGAGAATAGTAGTGAACACAGGAAGCTGGCACTCAAGGATTAACTTTGAAATATCAATATGTAAAATAATGACACTATTCCATAGTATCCGAGCAAGTTCACACAAGTTCATGATGAAATTGGTGGGGTTGATGTTAATGTTGCAGAAGGTGACTTGGTAAGCCTAGCCTTTCTAGGCCTTCCCAAGATTTGGCATAGCTACCAAGATTCACTGAATGGGAGGGAGAAACTACCAAATTGATAAAGATTATGGTATGATTTGGTATAAGAGGAAATAAGGAAAAATACCATATATGGGACTTCATCCAACGTTGAATATGAAGAAAAAATTGCATTGGTTGACAAGGGAAAGAATGGAAAAGGGGAAAAATATCAATCCAAACTAGAGCAAAACCAAGGGGGTAAGAAGAAGTATTTGTCCAAAATTAAAATTTTCCATTGTCATGAATTTAGGCACTATTCCATGAAGTTTCCAAACAAAAAGGAAAGAAATAAGACCTTAGGAGGAGGAGCACGTGAAGCCTTGGATTCATAGTTTGAGCTTTACTTCACCCTTATCACATGGAAAACACAATGATAGAGAGCATGTGGTACTTGGACTTAGGTGCATCGTTCCACATGAAAAGGTGTAGAGATTTTTTCAGTGACTTGGAGGAGAAATATTTGTATATGCAAATTGGGATGGGGGATGACCAAAGGTACAATGTGATCGGGGTTGGTACAATCACCTTTCACAACGAGTCGAGCTACCCTATGAGGCTCAAGGACGTCATGTTTGTTTCAGGCCTAAAGAAAAATATCCTCTCTGTTGCATTTTTAGAAGACTGTCGTTATGATGTGATATTTAGTAAAGGAAAGGCATTCCTTAGAGACATAGCCACAGGAAAAGTGATGAATATTAAGGTTTCGTATGAAGAACTTGTATAAGATAGATGTGGAAGATTATGCTTCATTAATAACTAAGTCATAGAAAGTGCAAGTTTGTGATGTCAATGAAATTTGGCATAGAAGACTTGGGCATTTGAATCATGGCACCTTAAAGATTATGCAACAAATAACCACTGGCCTCACTGGATCGATAGTTATCTCACTGGTTTGGGATTCACCCAAAGTGAAGCGAATGAAAACCTTTATCATATCTTCGTATGTTATATGCAAAATTACCTCCTCATTAACCTAGAGGATAAGGAAACTTTGACTGGAAGAAAAAACATAAGTTACAAGCCCATTTTCCATGGTAATGCACCCCAGAAATAGATAGAGGGCATTATAGCACTACCTATGACTCATGAGGGAGTGCTAGTACCTAGATTAACACTATATTTTTCCTGAAGGGAATCCTTAATGGATATTTATGAGATTCCTAAGCTAAAAGTACAAGTTTACTGACTGACACTCCGCTTTTCACTTAAATGTCAGCTTGAAAAGTGGGAAACATTTGCCTTGGTCCTCACTAAGGACATTGATAATCATAACGAAGGCACAAGAGAAGGGAAAGAGAAAGAAAGAGAGAAAAATACAAGATTTTTCCTCATTGGAACTCATGGAGTAATTGGAAAGGAGAGAGCCTCCCGACATATATAAATTAGAGGCTTTGCCATTGTAACAAGGATTAGAATATTGAAGTTTTAGTATTGTTATGATGTCAAGAAGTTGAGAGGGGGAGAGAGGGAAAGGAAACAAGGAGATAAGGGAAGAATTGATTCAAAAACCATGCTTGTAATCAATCTTCTCTCATTGAGTAATATATATATGCTCCTATTCTATCTACTTGATGATGTTGAGACCTATTTTATTTATATGTTGATTCGATTCTGAGATTGATAATTATCTTAGATGCATGCTAGTTTTATATTCTATTGTATGTTAATGATTTTAATCGCCAAGGTTTGTATGTTGTGAAGGTTAATACTTTTCTTTTCTATGTGCAGGTTCTATTTAGGAGTTTGCGGATAGGTTTTCCCTTTGTCACACTGAGATCTCCGATAGAACTACACTAGAGATTGAGTGGTAGCTCTTCTCTTTTTCTTTGTTGATTCTAGATTAACATGAATATATGCATGTGCCTTTAATCAATTACATGTCATCTCATTCCGTATGAATTAGGTCTCGGAGACCTAAGATGGTTTAATGTCCACAACCACCTGTGCTTTAATCCCTACAGCAGATTTTTCGACTCCACTGGGGAGTGCGCTTAGTTCCAAAATTTTCTCTTCTTGTTCCTATATCTCGCTTTCTCTCTAGGCCTTTATGTTCTTTGGGATTCATATTCTGATCACCTTGTGTGCTTCCCGATCTCTTCTGCTACTCACAACTTTTTCTTAGACCCTGATTGGACATTTTTTTCACCCTGATTCTTTGTAACACACCTCCTTGTGTTGTCTAGAGCATTATAAAACCTTCTAATATATTGCACAGTGCATTATTTTTGCTGGTAACACTCTGATTGTCCTTTTGGGATGTGTTACTAAACCATTATCTTGACATCCCCCCTTTCTCTTGTATCCTTGGGTTGATAGGTTGCTTGTGGTCTGGCCTTGAGATCCACAACTGTGAAGTATTCTTGGTTGGCTACTTGCATGGTCATTTTTCTATTTATAGAATATCTTAATTTCATTTAACTTTTGCGAAAAGGAAAATGAAAAATTTACTCTGGCTTTCTATTTTAGTTGGTTTTTTTTTTTTTTTATTATATTGGGTTAAATTGTTAGAGCATTGTATGTCAGCATTTTTTGCATGTGTTTGTACTTCATTTGGATGTGTATTGCTGAAATGATGTATAGAAGCTCTTTTTCATCGAATGAAAATATTAAAATATTTTTCTTGCATGGTTTGAGTCAAAGTCCCATTAAACTCCATATGTCAACACCCCCTTCAGAGACACTAATAAAATTTCACATAAAATTTATCAACAACTCTCTTTTTGAGCTTACACATGGATTAGTTTAAGCTAGGACCTTGGGTTAGGAAGTGGTGAGTAAACTTCCCATGATCTCAAAAATGAGACTAGTGTCATTAATGAGAGTAAAATATTGCTGCACACATATCATCCAAGACCACTCCTCTAACAAGGGAGTTAAGAGCGAGACAAAATTAGAGTGTGAGAGAAGGTAGCCAACCTTCGATTGCATTTTTGGTGGGTATTCTATGTGTTGAGCCCCAAAGATGTCATTTTCTTTCACCACATTTCACTTCATTTCCTTTGTTCCTTATCAATTACAGGCTTAAAAGATCAATAGGATTAATTAAAGTTGCTTTAAGAATGTATATAATGACTAACTTGCTACACTTTTATGGTTTTTTTGTTGTAGTAATTTTTTTGACTAGACTTAGCTACAGAATGTAGCCATTCTGTAGCTAGTTGCCGATTCCGCAGTTGTCTTCATGTTCTCACAGGTTCCAGGTGTCACCTTAAAGAAAAATGCATATGGGTGAATTCCAGACTTCATCCACATCATTCCTTGCTCCCTACGAAGTCTGAGTAGAATTCTACAGGTGGTTATGCACATGGGAAGCCAAAACTAAGAGATAGACTTCTAATAGGACAAGGACTGTACAGATGTCTTTAATCACAGTACGAGATCTCCACCAGAGTTCTAATTTGATTTTAGTTGGGAAAGACATTTATTCCTATTTTATCTCAAGGGCAGTTATGTAATTTTCTTATAAGAATGACTCAGGAGACCGAGAAACAGCTAGCTAGATTTATGTTTTGTTGCTAGATCTCAGAAGACCGTAATACTCTGTTTTTAAAGTATTTTTCCTTTAATGAAAGAAGTACCACTTTATTGCAAAATCTGAGGCAATATTGAGGATATTTGTATGCTAATCCGGTGGTAGAATGCCCCTACTACACGAGAAGCTCCGTGCACCTTGTTTAGATAAGTAATTTTAGCCTTGTTTCATTCTTAGCTCAAGCAATTTTCTGCACTTTATGTTTTATCTTCATTTGCATTGGATGCTACAGCGAGTCTTATTTTTATGAATTATTCCAACATATCACTAATACTGGATCAAATATAGTTGTGGTATTTTAGAGCTTAGTTGCATTTTTTTTCTTCTGAAATTTATGCTTTTATGCTCACTCACACCAAGTGTTACAACCTTCCTTGTTTGTATGAAATTGTTCCAAAATATCACTAATTTTGAACAAGAAAGGGTTGTAGTTCTTCAGAGATTAGTTGCATTTTAGTTTAGCTATAACACTTTGGAGATTAATGGCACTCTAGCTCATTTTTGGTCATTGTATTTCAAGTTTGATTACTTGCACTCTAGTTTAGCTCTGTCACTGTATTTCAAGTTTGATTGATTGCATTCTTGTTCAGTTTTGTTTAATGCATTTCAAGTTTGATTATTTAGTTGTATGCTAATTATTTTCTATTAGACTTCAAGGCCTTCATTATTTACAAACTAATCTTGTTATTAATCTCTTCCAACATATCACCATACAGACAAGAATTAGTGATATCAGTTCAAGGCCTTGACTGTTATGCAAACTCTTATAATTGTACAAATAGCCTTTTTCCCAAAACTATTCCAAAAGACTTTTAACTTCCGAATAAGGCTTAGTAGTGACAATTTAAGTTGCAGAATGGATTAATATCAGAGTCATAGGTTAATTTAGAGTAGAGTTCCTCACTGTGTTGCAAACTATCTTTTCCAAATATGTTACAACAAATGTCTAGCCATGGATAAGATTTTCTCTGTGATCTTGTAGGTGGTTGTTTACTTAGAAGAACCTCATGGCACTAACTTATCCTTTTCTCAAGCTATTCCAACATATTTATAATGAATGAATTGGACTGAGTTCATGTTGTGAGTTATTGAGTTCATGTTGTGAGTTACTTTCTTATCAAAGTTTTGCATTTTCTAAATGCCATACATAGTTTAGATCAGGTTTTGCTCTGTTTCAGTGTGACCAACCACTGATCTTTACCAACACTTATTTATTTTCCTTTTTAACACAAAAACGCAAAACCAAAAACATTGGAAAAATACTAAACACAACGAATTGAGAAATAGATACCTAGGCACATATAGTGCACTTCACTTCAACAATTTACTAGCCCTGGTTGACAATTTATGACATCAATTTAGGAACACTAAGTTGAGCAGACACTATGTACTCGGGATCCCCTCAGGGATATCAAAAAAAATTCATGGACTCAAGTGTCCTTCCCACATAACGTAACCTTAGTGGCTAGTGGTGTATGTGATTTGAGGTAACCTTAGTGGCTAGACTTTTTATGGATGAACACAAGGTGACTGGGGTGGGCTTCCTTTGTACCCAAATAGATGAACCTACTCTATATTTTGTTTTTTGGGAGGGTGCTCTTCTTGACGAGAGTACATGGCCCATTCTTATAGAGGTTCAAGTGAAGCTCATGAGTAATCATAATTGTACATTTGGATGGCTCTCTATTTTAGCCACTTTGAAACTAGGTTTCATCTCCAACTAGTGGTGGTTATCAGATATAGTTATGTTCCATGGATGCTTGTTGATTTCCTTTAGAGTGTTTTTTTAAATTTTTAGTTGTTGGTTTTTTGAAATTAAGAATATAACAAATATCACTTTAATTTTTTTTGATAAAATATATATGTCACCATGGCTACATTCGACCCTTGTCATATATCTAGATGACAACATGGTATTCCTCCACTAAATCTGGAGGACTTATCTAGCCTTGGTGAGTTAGATTCTCCCTCTCTGAGAAATCAGTCTCCAGTGTCCAACACTTAATAACATAACAATTCCCAAGAAACCTTATTACTTGAGAACCTTTTTCACAAAGGAGTTATACCTCCTCACAATCCTCCCCTCACCAATCCTCTTGGTCTAGTGTTGGTTTAGGTAGCATATGTACCTATCATGTCTTCAAAAATTCACACATCCAATATTCTTGTGGTGACTAATGGGTTGTGGTATTTTGTGGAAAATTTTTATCCACTATAACTTCCCCCGCCTATGGTTAGTACTACACAACTGATTGGTCATGCTACTACTTAGACTATGCCTAGTAAAAGAAACCTTGTTACACGAGTTATGAGTGGAGTTCAGTATGTCCTAGTCTCCACCCCTTTCTTGTCATCTCCTAGACCACCGACTATCTCTCTTAGCAGCATTGTTAGCACGATCATCTTTAACAATCCTTTCGGTTGGAACCCATTGCTAACTTCTAACCCCCGGGTTCCGATTCCTAGGGGAATTTTTCCCAACATGCATATACCTATGGGGGCATCCTTGTTCACATACCACCTATAGGAAAACCCGATTCTTCTCTAATCAGCTTGCTTCATCCAAGTGGACATTATCCTAGTGTTAGTAATGCACCTACTAAAAACTATGTGGCTAGCAGTAACCCTCAACCCAGTCCTGTAACATCCATTTGGGTACCCCCTCCTTAACCAAAATTGAGACAAGGGGGAAGTTTATATCTAGGGGGAATCCAAGCTTTTTCCACCCAACCTAATATCCCATATGGATCGCCACCTTATATGACTACACCACCACAGCCAAGAATTTATTATCTGATGAATACCATGTATCATGTTGGAAACAACTTGATGGGGGGAAATCACTGGTCCTTCAAGTCATCCTACACCACATTGGTTGGATTCGGGGAACCTACACCTTTTCCTTTTTTGGAAATTCTTGATAAACCAGATCTATATAATTTGACTAATTACTCCATTAATCACAACTTGCATTAGCCTCCAATCCCACACAAGATTTTGACAAACATTCCAAAATTCGAAGGGAAACACAGAGATGATCCAACTACACATGTCACCACCTACCATTTATGGTGTATATCGAAATGCATGGTTGATGACCGTATGAAACTCAAAATCTTCCATTGCACCCTTACCAGAAATGCTTCCAAGTGGTACATTGAGTTACCACATGAGTCAATACATACCTTTAGTGCCCTGGCAATGGAATTCTTAACGAACTTCCAACTTCCTATCCGCTATGAAACCAAAACAAAAATCCTCACTGCTCTACACCAAGACACCTCTACCCACATATCTAATCATATCCATGAATGGATATGTAGGAGGAGGCTTGTCAAAGCCCCCATTCTAGATCACATGTTGGAAGATTGGTTCTGCAAGTCACTTCTTCCCCCCATTTCCAAGGATGTTGCCATAGCTGGTGCAGTCACGGAAGACCAATCCATTCGTCATTCCAAAAATTTACATTTGATATAATCGCAATATGGAACACTCTATGATTTACTCCCCCATTCCCCTTGAACTTCCATTGCTCCTACTACTCAGCAACCCGGTGCGCACGTGGACAAAGTTGTTAGCACTACCTCTGGGCTTATGTAAAACAACTCAATGGGAAAGCTTTCTAGTTATTTTTCTATACCACTCCTACTTCCCAATTGACTACTCTTCCAACCACTATGATAAAATCTATGTAGTCTACAGAAAAACCCAGCGGTAAGGATAATAAGAATAAGAAAAAGACCTCTCCTTCAGAGGAACAATCTGCTACGCAAAAAAACCCCAAATAGAAAGTTGTTGCCAAATTTGTTACTGGGAGGGAAAAAAATATCAAGTTCCCTTGCAAGATCTATGTGGAGGACCACATGACTTAAAAATTTCCTCTCCTTCAAGAATGCACAAATCTTCTTGCAAAAAAGGACACTAGCCAGACTCCTGTGGTCCTCAACAACCCTTTCACTACTTAGTAGCAACAATGGCTCATATCAAACTCATCTCAACCCCTGTAAGGAGGAAATGACAGTTCGCATCCTCCATATCGTGAAGGATTGCCAATTATTTACACCTTTGAAACACTTGATCTACAAACATGAGCCAATAATTATGGAACTCTTGTCACTAACGCTTCAGAACCTACCTTGAGTTGAAATCCACCACCTACTAATGATATCCATATCGAAAGGCCATTCATTGACCTTATGATCCGTTCCCCCAAAGGGACACTTATTTGCATGACACACAATACATCTGCACATGCTGCCTAAATCTATGGTATTGTAGAGAATTTAGCACAAGAACCATCTGCCATTTCTTCCCACAAATTATTACAAACCTATCCAGTATAAATGAAAGCTTTGATTTCAGAAATTGGTGGGATTTAACCTTAGGACTCCACTCTACAAATTTTTGACATGGAAAAAATTAAGCCTCGCCTTTCCCATAAGCTTTCATTTCAAGTTCAAGTCATATCGAAATACAGATCTATCCATCGAACTATCATTGCCGAAGGTTATTCTACTTGTATAATGTCTACTTCATGTTGGCTCACCCTGGGTTCTCCCACTCTTTCACCACCATCAAATTCCCTCAAATATTTGGATGCCCCCACTTTAATCCCGAAAGGATACATTTCCACCCACCCCATCAGTCTGAGTGAGAAAATGGTAATGGTAGATATTGAAGTTGTAGATCGTCATCCTGAATATAGTCTAATTTTGGGCCACAATTGGACTTATGCCATGACTTCCATTGTTTCTTCGGTCTTCTGACTCATCCTATTCCATTTTGATGGGAAAATAATCACAGTGGATAAACTATCCTTTTGTACCCCAGATTACTCCTTGTTACCTAGTGCCACCATGCCCTTAGTGGGTGGCATCCCTGACTCCTATGTCAATGTTCGTACCTATATTCTGAAGGGTTCCTCGCTTTTAGGTTGTTTTCATCTCCCACCGCCTGAGGTTCCACATATTGTTTCAATTTTCTCTACCATTCCTAATGGTCGTACTGATCTCGGGATCCTGGCGGCCCCTTCAGTCATTGATTCCTATGGTGAAAAAATGTCGCTTTCACTAGCGCAATTGGCTTATCAAACCATTCAATCTGCGTCTGATTCTTATGTTGCTTTGGTTATGACAAATGGTACCACTTCCTCTCCCATCGCCACTCCTTCTAACGATATCCTCAATGAATTCCTAACTTTGGACAAATCTATTAGATATATCATGTCTTTAGAAGAGTGACCTTGGGATGATTCTCATCACCGCACTTCAATATCTGATTCAAACATGAAATCTTTACAAATATTTCCGTTTGAACCACCTAGAATTTTTCCTTTGGCTTATCCAACTATCCAAACTATGGATTTAGAAGGTAACTTACACAATATTTCAAAGAATATGCTCATCGATATCTCAGTTAAGCAAGTATCACGGAAAAATTCAAATTGGAGCTAACTTTAGTCTTGAGGAAATTGTGAGCTTTACTTTACTTTTTAATTAATTCCACGATGTTTTTTCTTGATCTTATGAGGAATCTCCCCACATAGATCCTTCTACTATTGAGCATGAGATAAAGAAGATTTGAGTATTCTTTTTATGGTATGTTTGTTGCTCGTTAATTCGAAAAACCTTGGGTTTCCTTCTTCTGGCTCGTTAAACTACCATGAAGAATACCTAACACTATTTTTATGGTATTTTTCTTGCTCGTTAATCCAAAAAACCTAGATTTTACTTCTTCAGGCTCGTCAAAATCTTATGGAGAAGATATGAGCATATTATTTTTTGGGACCCTTTCTCGCTCTTTAAACGAAAAATCCCCGAGTTACATTTTTTGGGCTCGTAAAACTCCTATGAAAAATATTTGAGAAATTATTTTTATCTCTTTTTCTCGCTCCCTAAACTGAAAGAAAAAGATATATAGTGAGATTTTCTTCATCTAACTAGTTAAAATTTAACAAATAATATTGTGTTTACTTTGTCTCGTAATTGTAACAAAATGAGGTAGACGTCTATTGAGCATAGGTTTCTCACTTTATCCAGAATCAATGGAATAACTTAGAGAAAAGGAACTATGTTGGGTATATTATTGACCCTTTGTCGCACCCATTCATCAAACATGAAAAAGGTACCCCTTGGAGTTTTCTTTGTGATCTTTTCAGTCTCTCGAAATATGAAAACACCACCAATTTGACCTTTTTGGAATCGTTAAACTTAATTAGATTGGAAAAAATTGGACAAAACAATGGCTCAATCTCTATATTCTGAAGGACCTTTTGGCAACAGTACTCTTGTCACTCCCTTAAAAATTCTAACCCCTCAACAAATTCCTCTTTGTCAGCTTCTCGTTGAACCCTACCATCCCATGAGTTTAGCCTTGATACCCTAATGTTCCTGCATCCTTGTATCCTAACTCTCGTTGGTTTTCTTGGGTCTAAGATGCTTGGTAACCTTGATTTTGTTCCTTCTATTGTTCAAGGGGTTCATATACTCTCTGATCCCTGTATCAACCATACCATCATATGCCTAAAATTTCCCTCCATCTGTTTTCCACATTTCTCTAATCTATCTCCAATAAAATCATCCTTGTCCCATTTCATGTCAAATGATGTAGGGCACCTTATTTCCTACCTTTAAAAGATATCTTCCTATCGAATTCAACACCGTATCTAGGAAGAATATCAAAAAACATATTAGTACCCTAGAACTTGCAATCCTGAGTGGTAGGTTACCCTGCGTTTGATTGGGGGTTCTCAATATTAGCTCCCGGTTGGAAGATACTATGAGTGTTCAACAAAAATAACATTTTCACACTCATTATATTGTATTGGACATCTTGGATACCATCATCCTTATTGGTGTTCATCCGCGCATCTATTAGAATTTTTCATCATTGATTGGTAATCAAACGCATGTTCGACTTCATATCCTTTATTCAGATGTGCAGAAATATGTTGTTCAGACAGGCAGCAACCAAGACCTTGGGTAGAGGCTTACATAACTCAACCTTGTTTCCTCTCCCAAGCTATGTATATTGTTTTCAGAGACATCCCATCAGATTCATAATATTATGACACAACTTTTTCATTATGCTTATCAGGGGACATGAAGTTCATACCTCTTATGAGAATCACTCTGATATAACTACTAAGCATGGGAATTCCCAACTCATGACATGTTTATATTTTTTTGGCATATGTTGTTGTTTTAAGGTCTCATACAATTCTGAACCTCCAATTCTTTCTCTCTCTCCATCTATATATAAATTATTTCATCCATCTTCTTTGTATATGACATCACACTTTAGCGAGTATCTTTTATACACAAAATTATCTCCTCATATGCTCAGAGGAGAAGGACACTTTGACTGGAATAAATACCCTATGTTGCATGCCCATTTTCCAAGGTAATGCACCCTAGAATTAGATAGAGGGACTTATAACTTCGCCTATGAATCAACAGGGAGCGTTAGTCCCTAGGTTAATGCTTTGGTTTTCCTAAAGGGAAACATTACTAGATATTTATGATATTTCAGAGGTCAAAGCGCGAGTTGACTAACTGCCACTCCGATTTTCACTAAACTTTCAGCTCGAAAAGTAGGAAACATCTGCCTCAGTCCTAACTTAGGACATTGATAATCCTAACAAATACGCAAGAGAAAGGAAAGAACAATAAAGCGAGGAAACATCCAATATTTTCCCTCATTGGAATTGATGGAGTAATTAGCAAGGATAGAATCTCTCCTTATCTATAAATTAGATGTTTGGCAATTGTGACAAGGATCAAAATATTGAAGTTTTAGTATTGTTATGTTGTCAAGAAATTTAGAGAGAGAGAGGGAAAGGAGCCAAGGAGCTAAGGGAAGACTTGATTCAGCAACCATGGTTGTAACCATTCTTCTCTCATCAAATAATATATATTTTCTCCTGTTCTGTCTACTTCATGATGTTGAGACCTCTTTTCTTTATATGTTGATTCAATTTCAAGATTTATAGTTATCTTAGATGTATGCTAGTTTTTTATTCTCTTGTATGTTAATTATTTTAATCGTCAAGGTTTATATGCTGTGAAGGTTACTTGTCTTTTCTATGTGAAAGTTATGTTCTAGGAGCTGGCGGAGAGGTTTTCCATTTGTCACACTAAGATCTTTGACATAAATACACTAGAGATTGAGAGGTAACTCTTCTATTTTGATTTGTTGATTCTAGAATAACATGAATATATGCATGTGTGTTTGATCAGTTGCAAGTCATCTCATTCCATCTGCCTTAGGTCTCGAGAGACTCGAGATGGTTTTATGTCCACAACCACTCATTCATTAATCTCGACAACATGGTAGAAGTTAAATTCCTTATTATTTTCACATATGTTGATAATTTGATTTTAACTCGTGATGAGAATTTGATCATATCTTCCAAGGAGGACCTTGCAAGGGAATTTGAAATGAAGGACATGGGTATCATGCACTACTTCCTTGGGTTGGAATTATGGCAAGGCGATGGGGAACTATTTTTTTCTCAAGGAAAGTATACAAATGAGATACTACATATATTCCACATGGAGAGCTGCAAACCCATGGAGACACCTATAACATTTTAAAATTTCAAAAAAGAAACATTGGAAATGGAAACTAGAAATGGAATCTAGAAAATGGAACCGAGAAATGACACCATATAAGGTTTATGATTTAATTTTCCCCTAATTAAATTGGAAGAGAAATTGTAATTTCATCTCATGACATATCGTATTAGTTAAGTGAGCCAGGAATAATTATTTAGCCTAGGAACTTAGAGTTAGAGGTCAAAGAGGAGGCATGTATAGGACTTTCCTTGATTTTAGGGGGTCTAGTTACAGTTATTTGTAAGTTGTAATTAGTTAACTCAATTAATTGAGTTAAAATCAATTTAACTAGTTCTAACTGAGAGTTGAGCTAGTGAGAGGCCCAGTGAATTAAATATGATTTAATTCACAAATAGTGATCAATAATTTAAGTAATAATTAGCTACAAATATTTTTTCATGTAAGTTATAAGGAAGGCCCAATTGAGACTGAGGTTATAGGGAAGATATCTATCAGTTGTACTATTAGAAAATTGTACAGGTCATGCATGAGGTCATCGGGAAGGCCATGAAGGATTGCACAATGATTAATTGGTATTTTCATAATTAATAGGGGCTCAATTGGCCCAAGAATGTGTAAGCAAGGAAGATTAGAAGGAGGCAAGACAAAGGTTAAATACTTGACCAATTTTCCTTAGATCGCAAGCCATATTCACGTAGGATCAAAATGAGACAATTAAGAGAGTGAAAATATTTCTCAGTGTGAGGAATATTATTTTATTGTTTCATGATATTGACCATATGAAATATATATATAGATGGGTTTTTAGAATTTTATTTCCACAGATACATCTTGTGGTGTGCGATTGATTGTATCTTTCTCTTACTTGTTATGTGATTGTGCATCGTGTTTTGTTTTTGAAAATTATAGAAGGATTAAATCTTGTTTTAGTAAATTATAATATTAGATTTAATCCTATTGGTATATTTTATACATGGTATAAGAGCACAGGGAATCAAAATAGAAGAGAATAACAGAGTTTGTTTTGAATAGGTTCAAATTTGCAGATTTATTCTTCAGGATCCAGCAGTAGATCAAGATGTCTTTCAATGGCTTGAGACACGAATATGCCCTTGAGGTAAATTCAAATTACATAGCATGGACTGACTCAGATGGACACATTGATTGAGGAAAACAAACTGAAGGAATTCATAGACAGTGATATTCCCCAACCCACAACTGCAAATCCTCAACTTCTTGATGCATGGAAGAAGAAGGTAGAAAAGGAAAGAAGGATATTGTTAGAAGGAGTTCAAGATCATATTGTCCTGAGTCTCCATGGGAAGACCACTCCATATGCTATATTTAAGGCCTTGAAAATTATTTTTTATAATAGAAATGACCACGAGAAGTTGGCGCTGAAAGACAAGCCCAGAAATATCAATATGGAGGAGGGAAAGATTATACCAAAGTACTTGAAGAAATTCACTCAATGTAGAGATGAGCTTGGAAGTGTTGGTGTGAGAGTATCCCAGGATGATTTGGTTAGCCTAGCTCTTCTAGGACTTCCCAAGAGCTTTCATAGTTACCAAGAATTTGTGAATGGGATGGAGAATTTACCAGACTGGGAGCATTTGTGGTCCTACTTGGTAATAGAAGAGATAAAGTAGAGCACCAGAGACGGGACCTCCGACAAAGACAAAAAATAATTTTTTACATTTTTTGAAAAATTAAATAAATTCAAGGGAAATAAGTCCCAAGGTAAATAGGGAAAATAGATACTTTTCCAAGATCAAGTGTTTTCACTGTCACGAGCATGAGAACTATGCCTCGAATTGTGCACAAAAGAAGGAAATCAAGAAGGAGTCTGTAGTTAAAGCAGGTGAAGCACTAGCTTCACAACTTGAGATTGATTTTACTCTCATTTCATGCATGTACAACACTATAATTGGATGCATATGATATCTAGACAACAATTCCTCGTTCCATATAATGGGTAATAGAGATCTCTTCAGTGACTTGGAGGAGAAGGACCTCCAACAGAACATAGTGTTTGGAGATGACGGGTGGTATAGCATGACCAACATAGGTATAGTTACTTTTTAGAGGGAGTCTAGCTCCCCTCTTAGAATGAAAAATGTTTTGTATGTTCTAGGGCTAAAGAATAATATTATCTCCATAGCGGTATTGGAAGACCATGGTTATGATGTCATATTTAGAAAAGGAAAGGTGTTCCTTAGACACATCACCATGGTACGAGTGAAACAGATTGGTCTGAGAGTCAAGAACATGTATTCTCTCAAGGTCGAAGATGCATGAAAAGCTTTGAGGGGAAAAGGAGAGGTTAGTTACTTGGTGGTTGAGTGGGAGCATACATTACCTCTCAACATGCAGCCTTAGAAGAAGTCTCAGCAAATTGTGGAGAAACCACTATTGGAGAAGAAAATAGAACACCGAGTGGAGGCATCCACTCAAGTAGATACCTCTAGGAGGGGGAAATTTCAAGCTAGATGGGAAGAGGGAGCACATGCAACCATACCTCTAGGTGAGAAGTGGGGCGATGTGCAGACATAATCCCAACAGAAGAAATTTGGGAAGGATCCATTGAGATGTCTTGTCTCATGGATCAGACCTAGCTATGAGGAACCCACAATGCATAGTAGCAGGAAGGATCAATAGGATTGATGTAGCCACCTGTTAGGAAGAAAAAAATCATAGTGACACACATCAGATACTAGAGTGCAGATCAGATTTGGTTGTAGTGTAGAGGGCACATATGTAGAGTCAACAACAACGCAGAGTTTCCAGTAGACAGTGTAGTATCTAGCAGTAGTTAGAGACTCTGATGACATATGCAACATACTGATTCATATTTTTTTTAGGCTATTAAGTTTTAGGAGTTGTAGGAGAAAACAACACTAGAGAATTTTTGTATGCAGAACATTCCAAAGGTACTAGATTGGAATAAATTTAATTCTTTTCTTGTTGAGACAAAGTGTCAAAATTGGCAACAAGAAACATTGAAAATGGTAACTAGAAATGGAATCTAGAAAATGGCACCCAGAAATGGCACCACATGAGGCTTCTGATTTAATATTCCCTTAATTCAATTGGAAAGAATTGTAATTTCATCTCATGATAGATTGTATTATTTAACTGAGTCAATAACACTTATTAGCTTAGGAAATTCGAATTAGTGGTAAAAGAGGAGGCATGTAGAGGACTTTCCACAATTTTAAGGGGCCTAGTTATAATTATTTAACCCAATTAATTGAGTTAAAATCAGTTTAACTAGTTTTAAATGAGAGATGAGGTAGTGAGAGGTCTAGTGAATTAAAACTGATTTAATTCACAAGTAGTGATCAATCAGTTAACTAATAATTCGCTATAAATAGTTGTTGCATGTCAGTTCTAAGGAAGGCTTAGTTGAGACTGAGGTTAAAGGGAAGAGATCTATCAGTTGTACTATTAGAAAATTTTACAGGTCATGCATGAGGTAATCGGAAAGGCCCTAAAGGATTGCAAAATCATTAATTTGTATTTTCATAATTAATAGGGGCTCAATTAGCCAAATAATGAATAAAAAAGGTAGGCCAGGAAGAGGCAAGAAAGAGGTTAAATACTTGACCGATTTTTCTTAGATCAAAATTCATATTCGAGTAGGATCAGAGTGAGATAGTCAAGAGAGTTAAAAATTTCTCAGTGTGAGGAATAACATTGTATTATTTCATGATCTTGACCATAATAAATATAGAGATAGAGGGGTTTTGAGCAGTTTCTTTCCCTAGATAGATCTTTTGTTTTGTGATTGATTGTTTATTTCTCTTACTTGTTATGTGATTGTGCAATCGTGTTTTGTTATCCTAAATTGTAGAAGTATTAAGTATATTGTTTTAGTAAAATATAAGATCAAATTTAACCCATTGGTAGATTTTATACATAACGACCAACTGGAGGAAGGACAGTTCCACTTCAAGTGAAGAGGTGGATGCTACTATTTACCGGTAGTTGGTGGGTTCACTAATGTATTTTGTGAACACATGACTAGATATGTTCTATGCAGAAAACCATCTAAGAAAAACTATGGTGAGGCTGTAGAAATTATTTTGGAAGGTAGCTAAGCATGTTTTACGGTACCTAAGAGGCACTACCCAGTTTCGACTATGGTACAAAAATATGTAGGGAGTGAAGCTATCTGGCGTGGGGAGTCCATCAGACTAAAAGAGTAAATCAAGTGGAATTTTCAGTGTTGGGTTTACATTTTTTTCCTAGTATAGCAGGAAGCAAATATCTGTGGTGCTCAACTCGTCAAAATAAAAACACATGGTTGCAAGTCAAGCAACATGTGAGGTGATCTGGATGAGAAAGTATCGTGGGATTTTTTGTCCAGATGATGGATCCAATTGTGATATAATATGATAATTAGAGTTGCATCAAGCTATATAAGAATCATGTATTTCATGATCAATCCAATCATATAGATATCAGGTATCACCATTTATGGGACTATGTGCATAGGCGGATAATGTTGCATTATTACATTCCAACAGAGGAATAATAATTTTAACATAGGATTTGTGAAGATGGAAGTTCAAGTTCCACATATACAGGATATGGGTGGTTGATAATCCCTTTCTTGCTAAGAGGAAGTGTTGAAAGATGAAGCAATAAATTCTTAATTTGATTTTTCCTTGGTCAAATTGGGAAAATTTGAATGTACACATCAATAGACAACTTGGATGCAGTTAACTAATGTGACATGGCTCTTTTCACTTAGTTAGCTCAAACATTCAAGTTGGACGAGTTAGAGTTTAGTTAAGCATCTGTAATTGCTAATTTTTACCAATCAAGGTTAGTTATTTCAAGTTTTTTTCAATTAAACTAATTCTACCTGTTGGCGGAACTAGTGGAAGGTCAGTTGTGCAGTGGGACTTTAGTAAAACTAAGTGATCATCTAGTTAACTAATCAATCAACCCAAAATAGATAGTGCATGTATATAATTTGAGTTCCCCAACTATGGTGGATATTCCAAGGTAGTGTAACATTAGTTGTAGACTAGTCTTAAGTGTACAGGTGTTGCATGTAGTCAAATGATCAACCTTGGGAATTGTGCAATGAATTTGAGGAAATCCCTAAATAATAGGGGCCTAATTTCTCAAGGAATTTCGCAAGGAAATAGGGGCTCAAGCAGAGGAAAATTTTACTAAAGTTTGGGGCATAGCTTCTTAGTGAGAAGAGAGATAGGTAATTCACTTGTAGGTTATGCTCAGTTAAGAAAAGAAATTGTAATACATATATATTCATCAGATTAATGCGAGAAGGAATTGGAGTTTTTAGAAGATTTCTTTCCCCTAGAAAAATATTGTGTACATGTGTGTTATTTCTCATTTTGTGTTTTTCATTAATGTTCTAAATTGTGAATTTAATTCCGCAGAGAAGTAGAGTAGGTTTATGTCCTATGATTTTGATTAAAGCTTCATGAGAAATTGCAAATCTACATCATAATTTCTACAAAAAAGATAAGGAAATATGGCACAAGAGAGAGACTTAGAGAACACGTTGAAATGATGTTGGTGTGATGTCTGGAGAAATATCGAATATTTGTAATCTATCTCTAAGTTCCATTTGTATCTTGATCCATTAGTGATCCATGCTCTTGCATCTTATGAAGGGTTCGCTATCATGTAATTATTTGGTTATTAATGAGGATAATTGTTGCAGGGAATGATTATGTGTATGAATGATGATGATATTTTGTTTAGCCTCTCAAAAGTTTTAATATTATTCTCCTGAATGTTCTTTATTATTTTATGTTGCATGATGGTTCTGATTCATTTCTAATTGTTTTGAAAATTCTCATGTGATATTTGATATATTAGTTGCATAATGAATTTTCTATTAAGTCATTCCTCAAACCTAGTATGTGATCCCTTACCTTTTTGTTAAGGTTTTGGTACACCTTGGGTGAGACGATTCTCCTTTCAAGAGAAGTGAAAAATTTACTGAATCACTAGAATATGAAAATTATTTTTGTTGTAACCCTATGTATGAATGAAAGGTCTTTCTTTGTTAAAATTTTGAGCCAAAAAATTGTCCCATTGTTGGGAACCTAAGTAATTTGAAGGGATCTAGGCCATGATATCAAGTATCCTTAGAGGATATCTTCAATATTGGTGGCATGTGTAGATCGATCAATTTATTTTCAACAAGTGCACTTGTGAAAAATATTTTAGCGTGGGTAAAGGAGGAGTTTTTATATGAAGAACCTGTCTGTGTCCAATATGAAAGATTCTGGTGTAAGCCCCCTAAATAACTTCATAATTAGTTGTGCAAGTTGAAAATTAAAGGAGGAGTTGGAAATTGTGTTAGAATTCATCATACTTGGACTACGACTGATTTAGTTGAACTGTATAAGTTTGATACTGAGTTGACTAGGGTTGTTGATTTTTTGGTACAAGCAACTATAGAAAGCTATATCATTGAATTTTCTACAAAATATCACTAGTCTTTTCTAATGTTGAGGCTATGTTCAATTACGGGTTGTAGGGAAGGTTGTTGAAGGAAATCCCTCTTTAGATTAAAATTATGATGGTGGAAGAAAACTTGTTGTCATTTCAGGAATACAACATAGAAGCTTAAAACTTTAGGTATTGGGGGTAGGATTTAGGGCAGAGATGTTTCCTAGTTTTGGATGATGGGGGCATTATTGTGATGGATGCAGATGAGTCATAGAGGAATTTTGATTTGAGGACACATAGTAGGGAAAATATAGCTAAATAATGTTGAGAGTAGACCTTGTGTGGGATTCGAAGATTACAGAAGGAGTTACACAAAATAGGAGAGGCATTGAATAGTCCAATGTTGGATATAGAGGGACCAAGTAGTTCAACGTTGTGGCATAAAGAATATAGTAGTAGTTTGAGTTCTATCCGAGTAGGAGGTGCATGAAGCAATGTCATTAGATATATGGAGGGAAGCAGTGGAGGTCCCCATGAGTTAGAAGGAGTGAAAATTCCACGTGGATTAGGACCTATGGTTGAATTAATGAGCCAGAGTACCCCTTTTGAGAGAGAAATGAATTTTGTAGTGAGGTAATTTTTTTCAAAGAAAATGCATCCCTAGAAATTAATATCTAATTGGCCAACAATATAGGTAGATCCTTCCCTAACCTCCCCCTGGTACCATATCAGAATCCTATTAATTTCATTTAAAATTCATTTAAGAGTCTAAGAGCTTATAAGGTTTATAGTGTGCATATGATTGATACTTTTGGTGGTGTTGGTAGTAGTTCACAATCAAGCTCTTTAGGATCTTCACATCTGAGTTCACAACAATTTTTATTGATATCTCCTGGTCAATCTAAAATGGTTGGTAATATAGCCAGATCATTCACTCAATGTCATGAATTTTTAGAAAGAGGGATTGAGGATGTTGAGCAATAGTTTTATCTGTGCGAAGCTATATGGAGGGCCAAAAAAACTCTCGATGCTGGTAAGATGATTGAATTTTATACTACTGTAAGAGGGAGAGTGCTAAATTTTTTTATCAAATCGTTTTGCTTACATGTGAACCCTACTATTGATGAGGTGAAATGAGAATTTTTTTAAGAGTTCAAACTCCTACAGAGAAATCAACAAGGATTGTTCGAATTTTGGGATATTAAACAACATGAGGGGGAGAATGCAGGGATGCATGCAATGATTTAAGTATGGTATTCACAAGTTAACTTATCCTATTGATCCCAACCATTAATGAGACTAGTTTATTAAATAATTATTTCCATAACTCAGATACATGTAACTCAACAAAATATTGATACTCTACAAGATTCACTTGAGCAAGCTAAAAATATTGAAGTTATGGTGGGGTATCCTCAAGAGAATAAGGGAGGATTTGCTTCAAGTGACCCTACCCTTATTGTATTAGAACATCAAATTGTTGATATGAAAAATAAATTATGACGTATGCATGTTGCATGACCCTTACGTCATAAATTATGGTGTACTAATTGTCATTTTGAGGGTCATCATGCCATAGAATTTCAAAGGATACAAGGTCCAAGAAAATCCTCCATTCCTGTGGGACCAAATCCACTTCTGTCTAATGTTAGAGTTATGTAAGTTGTTACAAATTCCTTGTATCAAGGACATACTCAATTCTGTGTTTTCTCTAATCAACATGGTACTTCTATGACTGAGTATTGTGAAATATGTTGTACATATGGACACTACCTTTTTCTCTATCCTATTTTGCAGAAATAATCAAAATTTTCAAATATTTTTTTTTGTGAATTTAGTGATTTTATGACTCATCACACTAATCAGTGCAGATCCTTGGATTCTCTAGCTGATTGGATTTATCATTCTACATTTAGAGTGAATGAATATCCTCAAGGATAAGGAGAAGGGGTTTGAATGAGAGGAAGAAGTAGAGGAGGTGATCTGGTAAATTTCTATAAATTTGATCAAGAACTATATGTTTCTCATGATTATCTGTTACCTAGAAGACTCTAGTGTTCTCAATTTAGATTAAATGCCCATGCAATAGAGGATTGTCCTGAATTTATCGCTCGAATTGAAGAGAATAATCGAAAAAGAGGAGCAAATTTGATCAATGCAGTTCTTAGGGAACTCAAACCAACTTCAATGTTAAACATTAATGTATTCACTAGAGGAGGAAAAATGAAGGGAGTGAATGCAGAAGTCCTTGAACAACCAAATATAATTAGACCCGCATCACTAAGAAGTCTTATGATTACAATCAACATAAGGAATATTACATAGACACAACATAATTTTTTAAATAGTTGGTAGCTTCCTATAGTCTCCATTCAAAAAAAAGGAACAAGTAATAATATAGAGTCCTAGTTCATCTCAAGCGTTCTCGACCTATAATGGAGTGGTTTAAATTTTTTTTTTTCTAGATTATGAGTAATGAGCAGTTATCTGGGTATTTGCGCAATAAAAATAAGACTATTGTTAAGTATTAGGAGCTATCAAATAAACATATTTATGCAAAATTGTCAGAGAGGCACTCCAGAAATGTTTTGCGAAATAAGAGGAGAACATGAAGAGAATTATATATCCATGCTAAAATCGAGGGATTCTAGATCAAGTATTCAATGCTTAATTTGGGCTTTAATGTCAATACTTGTTGAGAAAGACTTCGGAAGATTTGGGGAAACCAAAGTTGGTGTTCTCTGTGATTCAACTGCCTATGGATAATCAATATTATATTATTCCAATTGGATGTCTGGAGGATGTTGAAGTAGATATCGCAGGAGTAAAAACATACACATATTTTGAAGTAATAGACATTGTGGGAGATAAAAACCCATATCTTTCATTTTTGGGAATAGATTGAGATTTTGAGGGATACACTAATATCACTAGTACATATGGTCAATTTTTCGACACTTTAGTTTCGACAGTTTTGACGTATTGTCGAAAAGTTCCCCAATTTTTCTCAATTTTTTTTTATCCCTACAACAAGCATCGCTCTAGCGACGTTTAGGGAGTATCTGTTAAAAATGGCAACAAGAAACAATGAAGGAGGCCTTCTGAAACATCTTTCCTAATCCTAGTTGGAAAGTGATCACCTAAACTAGGTGGGGGACCACACAGGTGATTTTTGTCGAAAAGTCTATTTTTAGACTATGTCTATTTTTAGACATATGGAGCATGGTCTAGGAGTTGCGGGATGCTATTCTTGGATGATTGGTAAAGTTGGTAAAAATAGATGGACAACTATTTTTAGACATACAGGTCGAAGTCTATTTTTAGACTGCCTGTCTAAAAATAGGTCAGTCAAATATTATTAACCCTTAATAATATTTAGACTATAAACATTATCTTTTCCTCTTGGAGCACTTCAGTTTGATTCTTGGATGTGGCACATGCAGCTGACAGAAGGAAATACGCTTTTCCTAAGGGTTAGTTGAACTATTGCATGGTTGACTTCAGTTAGAACTCATGTGGCAGAGTTTGGTGGAGTTGATGAGACAGTTGGTGGAGTTGTGTTCGGTTTAACTTAGTTGAACTAGTTGTATTTAGTCTAACTGACAAATACACTAGTGATGAGTGGTTTGAATTAATTATTAATTAGTTCACTAATTATTAACTCATAAATCAACTAAAGAACACATCAGTTAATTGCAATGCATGGACAGTTCAGTGGAGACCAGTGTTAGAGGTGGGTGAAAGGGTGAGTGTGGCTATCAGTTGTGACTATACTTGTGCATGAGATTTGCACACACATTGATTGAGATTGCCAATGAGGATTGCATAGTACAAGCCAAGGGGATTCAAACTTGGATCTCATTCATTCTCATCTTGGATTGCGCAGTAGAGGCAGGCAGACTTGTGGAGGAGATTTGAACCTGTGACTTGTTCAGATCTGAGCTAGTTTGTGTGTAACTATTGGAGATAGTACTAAGTACTTGTGAGGAGTATTGTACTATGATTGTTACATGTTCTCTATCATTATAATATACAGATAGTTGGGGGTTTTCAGCTGTAAGCTTTCCCCATTACATACTGTGTTTATGTGTGCTTGACTATTGTGTTTATGTGCGCATGCGACTGTTTCTATTTCCACATATTGATGATCAATTGTAGAAGAGGTTATGTATTATGCATGAAGCTTAAATAGTGTGTAATCAGGATAATCTCGGTGAATAATTCAGCAAATTATTCAAATTTCTACATGGTATCAGAGCGAAGAATTGATCATCGGGATCTATTACAGTGATTGCAATTATTTCGGTAGACAGAGTCTGTAACGGGCCAGGTAGCCTCTGGATCCATCCTTTCCTTGAAAGGTGATATATCCAGTAAATGCCCTTACAGTCGATCTCTGTGCTAGAAATAATTTGTTCTCACAGATCCAGAAGCAGCTGAGTTTTGAGCTTGGAATTCGAATTTTTGCAGCAGTTTGTTTTCTTGGTGCTAGAGTTGAAATGTCTTTCAACGGATTGCGACTGGAATATGCCCTTGAGGGCAGTTCAAATTATGTTGCATGGAAGGACAGAATGGAGGTGGTATTAGATGATAACGGGCTGAAGGAGTTCATAGATGCTGAGATCCCAAAGCCTACTGATGCTGCTCAAGTTGAAGCTTGGCAAAAGAAGATGGCGAAATGTCAAAGGATTCTGTTGGAGGGCGTGAAGGATCACATTGTATCCAGCCTGCATGGAAAAGCTTCTCCATATTTGATGTGGAAAGCGTTGACAGATCTATTCCAGAGCAAGAGCGACCAAAGGAAGCTGGCGCTCAAGGATAAACTCATAAACATTAAGATGGAGAAAGGCGACAGTATCGCCAAGTACCTCACGAAGTTCACTCAATGCAGAGATGAGCTGGGAAGTGTGGGGGTGACTGTCGATGAAGAGGACTTGGTGGAACTGGCTCTCCTTGGTCTTTCGAAGAGTTGGCATTCCTATCAGGACTCTGTCAATGGTCGGGAGAAATTGCCAGGATGGGAGCAACTTTGGTCGGATCTTGTGCAAGAGGAGATAAGGCAGAGTACTAGGGATGGATCTTCATCAAAGGCATTAATGAAGAGGATTGTGCTTTGGCTGCAAAAGCAAGGAAGGGGAAGGGCAAGAAGAATGCTTCTCAATCTGGTGCGGATGGTAAAGAGCATGACATGTCCAAAGTGAAGTGTTTTCACTGTCACGAGCATGGGCATTACGCCATGAATTGTCCACAGAAGAAGAAGAATAGCGTGGCCGCCGGAGTCATAATGTGAGGCTCTTGCCTCACAATTTGATTCAGACTTCTCATTGACTACATGGTGTCTAGTGCATTGGGATCGGGTGGTATTTTCGATAGTGGCGCTTCGGCATGAAGAGAGATGTGAATTTTTTCGTTGACTTGGTGGAGAAAAATCTCCCGATTGCATGTTGAGTTAGGTGATAATGGACGATACTTGGGTGATAATGGACGACACAATGCATACAATGCGACCGACATTGGTACCATAACCTTTTAGAGGGAGTCAAGTAAACTCATTCTTTTACAAAATGTATTGCATGTACCAGGTTTAACAAAGAATTTGATCTCAGTCGCAATGCTAGAGGATAAAGGGTATGAAGTTGTCTTCAGTGAAGGAAAATTTTTCCTTCGGCACAAGGCAACGCAACAAGTCAAGAAGGTTGGGATTCAGGCAAAGAATCTCTATAGACTTGAAGTAGATAGGATGTCTACGGAGCTTCCTACTGTTGGGAAGCGGTAGAAAGACATGCAACCGATGCTTGAGAGGGAGAAAGTTTTGCATGTAGGTGAAAGTGAACCTCGGCGTGTGGAGTAGCCGCAAGAGGATCACGGAGTGGGAGAAACCACTCATGTAGAGAAATTTTGTGCTAGATGGGCAGAGGGAGTGCATGCAGCTATACCACCAAGTGAGAGGTGGGGCGACATGCATGAGTAATCCCAAGTGGAGATTTCAAGGTAGGATTCATGGAGATGGAGGATCTCATGAATTAAACTCCGGATATGAGGTGCCCGCGCCGCGGAAGAAAGAGTACACGGCTTGGATTGATGCGGTGCGTATCAAAGTGACAAAGCAGTCGGATACTGGAGCGCGGATCAGAGTTGACAGAAAGTGCAAGAGTGCATGGGTGCAAGAGTTCAATAGCGCAGTGGTGCCTGATGACATGTGTAGTAGCTAAGAAAAGGTAAAATAATTTGATGATAGATGCATCAGACTGATTGAGTTGTTTGGAGCCTATTCAATTTCAAAGGAGTTGCAGAGCAGATGCATGGAGTTGCATGGTGCTTGTGAAGGTTGCAGGGCGAATGCATGGAGTTGCATGTCGCATGCAAAGACATTCCTTTCTTGTTGAGAGGGAGTGTTGAAGATTGCAAAAATAAATAATGAAGGAGGCCTCCTGAAACATCTTTCCTGATCCTAGTTGGAAATTGATCACCTAAACTAGGTGGGGGACCACACAGGTGATTTTTGTCGAAAAGTCTATTTTTAGACATATGGAGCATGGTCTAGGAGTTGCGGGATGCTATTCTTGGATTATTGGTCAAGTTGGTAAAAATATATGGACAACTATTTTTAGACATATAGGTCAAAGTCTATTTTTAGATTGCCTGTCTAAAAATAGGTCAGTCAAATATTATTATCTCTTAATAATATTTGGACTATAAACATTATCTTATTCTCTTGCAGCACTTCAGTTTGAGCTACGGATGTGGCACATGCAGCTGATAGAAGGAATTACGCTATTCCTAGGGTTTAGTTGAACTGTTGCATGTTGATTTCAAGCTAGAACTCATGTGGTAGAGTTTGGTGGAGTTGATGAGACATTGGTGGAGTTGTGTTCGGTTTAACTTAGTTGAACTAGTTGTATTTAGTCTAACTCGAAAAATACACTAGTCTTGAGTGGTGTGAATTAATTATTAATTAATTCACTAATTATTAACTCACTACACGGGCCACTTGTAATGAATGGACAGCTCAAAGGAGACCAGAGGTGGGTGAAAGGGTGAGTCTACTATCAGTTGTGACTATAGTTGTGCATGAGATTTTCACACACATTAATTGAGATTGCCAATGAGGATTGTGTAGTACAAGCCAAGTGGGATTCTAACTTGGATATCATTCATTCTCATCTTGGATTGCGCAGTAGAGGCAGACAAATAGTGGAGGAGATTTGAACCCGTGACTTGTTCAGATCTGAGCTAGTTTGTGTGTAACTATTGGAGATAGTACTGAGTACTTGTGAGGAGTATTGTACTATGATTGTTACATGATTCTCTATCATTATAATATACAGATAGTTGGGCGCTTTCAGCTGTAAGCTTTCGCCATTACATACTGTGTTATATGTGTGCTTGATTATGTTTTAATGTGCGCATGCAACTGCTTCTAATTTCCGCAAATTGATGATCAATTGTAGAAGAGGTTATGTATTATGCATGAAGCTCAAATAGTGTGTAATCAGGATAATCTCGGTGAATAAATCTTCATTATTCAGCAAATTTCTACAGTATTTTCGGAATAGTGACATTTAGGGGTATCATCAAAATAGCGACATATTTGGACAAACCATTGGAAGTGCGAAATTTAGGACAAATACGTCAGAAGTGCGATGTTTAGGACAAGGCTGTTGGAAAAATGATGTTTTTGGAAGGCGTCATAAGTGCAACATTTTGACAATAAGTGCCGGAAGTGCGACGTTGAGGAAAAAGGTGTTGGAAGTGTGGTGTTTCGGGAATAAGTGTCGGAAGTGAAAAGTTGAGGACAAAGGCATCAAAATAGTGACGTTTTTTTGTGATGGTACCCAAGTAAACACGTTCGAGTTGGGTTGGGTTGGGTTGTGCCGTGTGAGGGCGTCCAAGGAAACGTGTTGTTCGTGTGGGTCAAGTCATGTTGGGTTATGTGATGGAGCCCAAGGAACGCTTCTGGGTCGGGTCGTGTTGGTTCGTGTGAGGGCACCCAAGGAACATGTCTGGGTCAGGTCATATTGGGTCATGTAAGGGTTCCCAATGAACGTGTCTAGTTAGGGTCGTGTGAGGGCACCCAAGGAAATGCGTTCAGGCAGGTCGGGTTGGGTATGGTTGGGTCGTGCCATGTGAGGTCGCCCAAGGAAACATGTTCGTGCAGGTCAAGACGTGTAATGGTGCCCAAAGAAACATATTCAGGTCAAGTCAGGTTGGGTTGTGCCATACTGTGAGGGTGCCCAAGGAAACACGTTCAGGCGTGTTGGATCAGGTCAGGTCGTGTTAGGCAGGTCGGGCTGGGTCCGATCAGGTGTCATATGAGGCCACTCAAAGAAACACGTCCGAGCAGGTCAGGTCGGGTTGTGTCAAGTGAGGGTGCCCAAGGAAATGTGTTCAAGAAGGCTGGGTTGGGTTGGTTCATGTGAGGGCGCCTAGTAAAAAATGTTCAGGCAGGTCAGGTCGGGTCGGGTTGTGTGAGGGCGCCCATGGAAACACGTTCAGGCGGGTTGAGTTAGGTCAGGTCATGTGAGGGCGCTTAGGCAAATGCGTTCGGGCAGGTTGGGTCATGTGAGGGTGGTCATATAAAAAATTCTAAGTTGTGACCACCTGTGTGCCTTGTACTACACATTTGCGTGATCCGTTTTCCATTTTCTCCCTCAAGCCTTCGTTCGAGTGGGCATCATCCTTTCGTGTGAGGGCGCCATAGGAAACACATTTGGGCTAGATCATGCGAGGTAGGCCATATAAAATATTCTAAGTTGTGACCGCCTGTGTGCCTTGAGCACGTTCATGTGACCCATTTGTCGTTTGCTCCCTCGCCATGCCTAGTTAATCGACGTTCGGGCATGTCAAGTCAGGTCGGGTCATGTGATGACGCCCAAGCAAACGAGTTTGGTTTGGGTCAAGTCGAGTCATGCCATATTGTGAGGGCGCCAAAGGAAACACATCCGGGTGGGTCAGGTCAGGTCGGGTCCGGTTGCGTGAGGGTGCCAAGGAACATGTCTAGATCTGGTCGTGTTGGGTCATGTGAGGGCGCCTAAGGAAATGCGTTCGATTGGGCCGGGTCAGGTTCAATCGGGTTGTGTTGTGTGAGGTTGCCTAACGAAATGTGTTTAGGCAGGTTGGGTTAGGTCGTATCGTGTGAGGGTGCCCAAGGAAACACATTCGGGCGGGTAAGGTCGGGTCAGGTTGTTTCATGTGAGGGTGCCTAAGGAAACACATTCGGGTGGGCTAGGTCAGGCCAGGTCATGTGAGGGCGCCTAAGGAAATGCGTTCGATCAGGTTGGGTCGGTTTGGGTCAGTTCATGTGAGGGCGCCCAAGGAAACGCGTTCGTGCAGGTTAGGTTGGGTCGGGTCATGTGAGGGCACCTAAGGAAATGCGTTCGGGCAAGTGAGGTCAGGTCATGTCATGTGAGGGCACCCAACGAAACGCGTTCTAGCTGGTCAGGTCAGGTCATGTTGGGCCATGTGAGGGCGCCCAAGGAAACACATTCCAGCAGGTCGGGTCGGGTCAGGTCAGGTCATGTGAGGGCGCCCAAGGAAACGCGTTCAGGCAGGTTGGGGCAGGTTGGGTAATTTGGTTGGATTTTTCTTGATTACAAACAATCATAAACAACATGCATTAATGTTTCTTTTCTTTATGAAACAACCAACATGAATAATAGTGTCAGAACGCATCACACAAACGTGCACAAGGCACAAGGGTAGTCACAACTTAGCATTTTTTATAAGACCTCCCTCACATGACCTGACCCGACCCAACCTAAATGTGTTTCCTTAGGTGCCCTCACACGACACGACCCAACTTGCTCGAAAAAAGGCACGAGGGAGAAAATAGAAAATGGGTTGCACGAACGTGCACAAGGCACTCAGGAGGTCACAACTTATCATTTTTTATATGACCACCCTCACATGACCCAACACAACCCACCCGAACGTGTTTCCTTGGGCATCCTCACACAACCTGACCCCACCTAGCCTACTCAAATGCGTTTCCCTAGGCACCCTCAGACGACATGACCTGATCGGACCCACCCAAATGCATTTCACTGAGCTCCCTCAAACGACCCGACATGAGTACCCAACTTGCTCGAATTTTTTTCATTAATGGGCACCCTCACATCACACGATATTACCTGACTCGACTCGAACCTCCCAAATGTGTTTCCTAGGTGCTCTCACATGACATGACACAACCTGGCCTAACCCATCCTAACGCATTTCCCTGGGTGCCCTCACACGACCTGACCTGAGTACCTGACCCGCCTGAACGTGTTTCCTTAATGGGCGCCCTCACACGACACAACCTGACTTGACCCGACTTGACCTTCCCAAACGCATTTCCTTAGGTGTCTTCACATGACCTGACCTGCCTGAACATATTTCCTTGGGCGCCCTCACATGATAAGGGGATGAGAAAAGAAGTTTCAGACAAAGGGAGACTTTGGGCTAGACACAACACTATTTTTAAATGACTTGGTGTGGCCCCAAGACATGCTAAGGAGTGTCAGGGAAACATAAAGGAGGACTACTTTCAATTGCATGGAAATGAATGAATAAGAGTGTGTGATAAGGAGTGTTATCAAGTTCTAGGTGTGCTAAGGAGGGAGTGACAAGGTATGCTAGGTACCCCTAACCCACTTAATTCCCTAGACCCTAAACCTCCAAAACCTTAACCCCTAACCCCTTAAACACTAATTTTGACCCCTAACCCATTTAACCCACTAAACCCCTAAAACCATGACCCATTTAACCCCCTAAACCCTAATGTAGAAATTTGAATAACTGATATGTTATCCACAGAGATTCTCCTGATCACACACTATTTTATCTTCATGCACAATACAGAATATTTTCTACCATTGATCATCACATGCGGAAATAAAATAAATTGCATGCACTCATTAAAGCCATAAAAATTCACACATATGAACACAGTATGTAATGGAAAAGCTTAAAGCTAAAAACCCCCAAATATCTGTATATTATATATGTCATAGAGATCATGTAACAATCATCAAACAAATCTCCTCACAAGCTCTTAGTATAATCTCCACTTGCTACACACTAATCAAGCTAGATCTAGCAAAAAACATGCTCCAATCTTTGCCACTTGATAACCTGCCTCTACTGCGCAATCCCTGCTGAAGAATGCCTCTTGATGATAATTAATTACCCCAGCCTTTCTCACGCAGTCTTTATAGGCATCTCTACTAAGTTTTGTATGCAAACCATGCATCACTTATAGTCACAACTGATAGTCACACTTGCCCTTTCACCTATCCTTGCATTGGTCTCCACTGAAAATGTCCATGCACTGAAGTTAACTGATGTATTCTTTAGTTGATTAATGAGTTTATAATTAGTGAATTAATTAATAATTAATTCACACCACTCTCACTAATTGTATCAATCAGTTAAACTAGATACAAATAGCTCAACTATGTTTAGATTAGTTAAACTGAACACAACTCCATTAACTCCCTCAATCAACTCCACCAAACTCTCTCACATGAGTTCTAACTAAAGTATCCATGCAATAGCTCCACTTAACCCTCAGGAATAGCGTAATTCCTTCTGTCAGCTTCTATGCCACATCTGTGCACTTAACTGAAGTGCTCCAATAGAATAAGATAATGTTTAGAGTCCAAATATTATTAAGAGCTAATAATATTTGACATATCTATTTTTAGACTGGCAATCTAAAAATAGATTTTGCCCAATATGTCTAAAAATAGAAATCCATCTATTTTTCCAACTTGACCAACCATACACAAATAGCATCCCACAACTTATAGAATATGCTCCATATGTCTAAAAATAGAGATAGTCTAAAAATAGACTTTGCGACAAAAAATCACCTGTGTGGCCCCCACCTAGTTTTGGTGATCACTTTCCAACTAGGATCAGGAAAGATGTTTTAGGATGCCTCCTTAACTATTTCTTGTTGCAATCTTCAACACTCCCTCTCAACAAGAAAGGATTGTCTTTGCATGCGACATGCAACTCCATGCATTCGCCCTGCAACCTTCATAAGCACCATGCAACTCCATGCATCTACTTCGCAACTCCTCTGAAACTGAATAGGCTCCAAAAAACTCAATCAGCCTGATGAATCTATCATAAAATTCTTCGACTTCTATTGGGCCCAACTGCACATGTCATTAGGAACCACTGCACTGTTGAACTCTTGCACCCATGCACTCTGCACTTGTTGTCAACTCTGATTCGCACTCTAGTATCCGACACTGTCACTTTGATCTGCATGCATCAATCCAACTGATCATGCTACTGCTGCGCTGTGGGAACCTCGTAGCTAGGTTCAATTCATGAGATCCACACCATCTCATGAATCTTGCCTAGAAATCTCCTCTTGGGATTAATCATGCATGTCGCCCCACCTCTCACCTGGTGGTATAGTTGCATGCACTCCCTCTGCCCATCTGGCACGAATTTCTCTGCATGAGTGGTTGCTCCCACTCCATGATCCTTATCTCATGGCTTCTCCACATCCCGAGGTTCACTATTACCTGCATGCAACACTTTCTCCCTCTTAAGCATCAATTGCATGGCTTTCTTGCACTTCCCAACAGTAGGAAGCTCCGTAGAAATCCCATCTACTTCAAGTCTGTAGAGATTCTTTGCTCAAATCCCAACCTTCTTGACTTGTCCTTCCTCATCCACACTAACTCCTACACTCCCAATCTCATCCCTGAAGTGCACAAACTTTTTCAAGTATACCGGAATAGTGTCATTCTTCTCCATTTTTATTTTCCTAAGTTTATCCTTGAGTGACAACTTCCTCTGGTCACTCTTGCTTTGGAAAAAATATGTCAAAGACTTCCACATAAAGAATGGAGAAGATTTACCATGAAGGCTGGACACTATGTGATCCTTCACACCTTCCAACAGAATCCTTCAACACCTTGCTACCTTCTTTTTCCATGAGTCAAGTGCGGCAGCATCGCTAGAACCTGGTTTTGGAATTTCTGCATCTATGAACTCCTTCAACCCATTGTCATCTAGCACCACCTCCATCCTGTCCTTCCATGAAATAAAATTCTAGCTGACCTCAAGGGCATAATCCAATCACAATCCATTGAAAGACATCTCAACTTTGACACCAAGAAAACACTACAGCAATTTCGAATTCCACCAGCACAAAACTCAACTGCTTCAATGCTTTGCAATTGCTCCAATGATCAATATCGCTCTGATACCATGTATAAATTTGAATAACTGATATGTTATCCACCGAGATTCTCTTGATCATACACTATTTTATCTTCATGCACAATACAGAATCTCTTCTACCATTGATTATCACATGCGGAAATAAAATCAACTGCATGCACTCATTAAATCCATAATAATTCACACATATGAACACAGTATGTAATGGGAAAGCTTAAATCTGAAAACCCCCAACTATCTGTATATTATATATGCCATAGAGATCATTTAACAATAATCATACAAAGCTCCTCACAAGCTCTCAGTATAATCTCCACTTTCTACACACTAATCAAGCTAGATCTAGCAAAACACATGCTCCAATCTCTGCCACTTGATAGCCTGCCTCTACTGCGCAATCCCTGCTGATGAATGCCTCTTAATGAGAATTAATTACCCCAGCCTTGCTCATGCAGTCTTTATAGGCATATCTACTAAGTGTTGGATTCAAACCATGCATCACTTATAGTCACAACTGATAGTCACACTTGCCCTTTCACCTATCTTTGCACTGGTCTCCACTGAAACTGTCCATGCACTGAAGTTAACTGATGTATTCTTTATTTTATTAATGATTTTATAATTAGTGAATTAATTAATAATTAATTCACACCACTCTCACTAATTGTATCAATCAGTTAAACTAGATACAAATAGCTCAACTATGTTTATATTAGTTAAACTGAACACAACTCCATTAACTCCCTCAATCAACTCCACCAAACTCTATCACATGAATTAAATCGAAGTATCCATGTAATAGCTCTGCACATAACCCTCGTAATAGTGTTAATTTTTCTGTCAAATCATATACATCTGTGTACCCCTAATTAAAGTGCTCCAAGAGAATAAGACAATGTTTAGAGTCCAAATACACAAGAGCTAATAATATTTTGACATATCTATTTTTAGACCTGAAATTTAAAAATAGATTCGCCTAATATGTCTATGTAAACAACCCATCTATTTTTCCAGTAACTTGACCAACCATCCACAAATAGCATCACTAAATCTATATTAGCTCCATATGTCTAAAAATAGACATAGTCTAAAAATAGACTTTGCGACAAAAAATCACCTGTGTGGCCCCCACCTAGTTTTGGTGATCACTTTCCAACTAGGATCAGGAAAGATGTTTCAGGATGCCTCCTTCACTATTTCTTGTTGTAATCTTCAACACCTAACCCCTAAAATTCTTAACTGCTAAATCTCCTAACGGCCTAAACCTCTAAACCACTAACCCATTTAACCCCCTAAACCCTAAACCTCTAACCCCTCAACCCCTAACCCCTTAAACCCTAATTTCCAACCCCTAACCAATTTAACCCCCTAATCCCTAATCCATAATCCCTTAACCACTAACTTGTTATTCACCTAACCCCTAACTTTGCCTAAATCCCCTAACCCCTAAGCCCTCAATCCCTAATCCCTTATCCACTAGCTCATTATTCGACCCGTAATCCCTAAATGCACCTAAATCCCTTAACCGCTAACCCCCCAATCCCTAGACCCTTAATAAATAACTCATTATTCCCCTATCCCCAATCCCTAATCCTTTAACCACTAACTCATTATTCCACTAACCCCCAAATGCACCTAAATCGCCTAACCCCTAAGCCCCCAATCCCTAACCCCTTAACCACTAACTCATTATTCTCCTAACCCCTAAACCCTAAAACTGTAACCCCCAATATTCCTCTAACCCCTAAGCACCTAATCCCTAATCCCTTAACCACTAACACATTATTACCCTAACCCTTATAACAGTCCTTAAAACTCACTGGGATTATCCATTCCAAACGAGAGCAGGTATTGTTGCGACCTACGATCGGGTTAATTCCCCCTTGTTGTCAAGGTGGAATTTTTTCCCTTTCAACAACCTTATAGTCCTTAATCCCTCTAACATATATTTAAACACTCTTTTTTTGTAAATGTGACCCTTGACTATGCCATGAAAATCCTCCAAACAATTCTTAAATGATGGGAATTCATATTCATGCATGAAGCTAGTGGAATGTGGAAAGTCATCCAAGATACATACAAAGATTAATGTATTTGTGCCTTGGGAATGTGAAAGAATGGGGCAAGGGGAAACAAGGGTATAACATGGATGGGTATAATTCAGAGGTTAGGTAGTAGGAATCAATGGAGTGGAATTATCCATTTAATCCTCCAAGTAGAGTCTAGTTAATGCCACATGTCATCCAGCTAGGTGGCACCCCCTATTAAAATAGAAAACCCTAAAACTAGAGAATTTGAAAAATGATAGGGAATTCCCAATAGTGAATGAAAATTGGTCATATGTGCCCCTAATAATGTATGAAATAGGGTCTAATGATGGCCATAGTGTGTGCCTTAATGAACTAATGAGTGTAATGTACCCAAACACCACCCCACAACCCAACTAGGGAGTATGCTATTGAACGAGTCCTAGCAATTCTCAGTCGTGCTAAGTATTCATGTAAAACAAAAAAAAATCAATGAGTCCCAATAATTTGTGGCCATGTCAAGTACTCATGAAATAAATTATACAATACACAATATCAGAAGAGTGAGGTAAAGAGGGACAACCTACTAGGAAGAAAACCACCCCTCAAAATACAATGCATACTATGTCAACTATGTAGTTGCTATGAATAAGGATGGTGGTGCGACCCATTTTCCATTTTCTCACTAGTGCCTTTGGCATTCAGGCGGGTTGGGTCGGGTCAGGTTGTGTGATGGTGCCCAAGGAAACACGTTCGAGTTGGGTTGGATCAGGTTGTGTTGTGTGAGGGTGCCCAAGGAAATGTGTTCGGGCGGGTTGGGTCAGGTTGGGTCTTGTGAGGGAACCCAAGGAACACGTCCAAGTTGGGTCATGTGAGGGCACCCAAAGAACGCGTCTAGGTCAGGTCATGTGAGTTCTCCCAAAGAAACCCGTTCAAGCAGAGATGAGGGAAAAACCCACTATGGTGAAACCCTTTAAAATTATTCTTCTTATTATATTGACATTGAATGATTTAACAAAAGAGTCTACAACAATCCACATCTTCAACAATAATCATATCCAACAAAATCAATTAAACAACATCCATGACATGACCCCAACAACGCTAATAATCAAAACCTTGATTCAAAAGCATGCGGTCAATTTTCACGGTCTTCGGTCAACTGATGAACTCTACAGTCAAATGATGAAATATGTGGTCAACTATTAAACTCAAACCTTGGTTCCCAATCGTACATATAAAGTGATGCGTGTGTAGCTAAAAACCTCCAACTACATGCATGAGCCTGCATGCATGCATTTGTGATCAAAATCTGCCTGTGTCATCCCTGCGACCGGAAACCAAAACCCTAGACACACGTGCGAGCTTCAAACCCTGCAATCTCAGACGTGTATGAACCAATATCTGTGACCCAATCTCATGCCTGTGTGAGCCAAACCAAAAGAAATAAGAATGACCACGATGATGATGTCCAAATTAGGATCACTTGAATTGTTTTTATAGCCATCCATGGGTGTCCAATTTCTCTTTTGGTCAGACCTGTCCTTCTGTGCACATGTGGGTTTTTCCTAAAAAATACAATTTCCCTTCCCAAATCGAGCATTTATAAATAGTCAAAATTGATCCTCTTGAAAAGAGGAATTTAGTCCCATGGTTGGAATTTGTTAGCGAGCTACCAAATCATGTGATTATTACTGAAAGAAATCTAAATATGTACGATGGATAACAGAAGCCAAAATTCTAAAACCTTTCTCATTGTTTGCAAACATTACTTTGTAATCAAGCTTTGGATTATATGTTTCTCGAAAAGGTCTTCAGTCAAAAATTAATTAATATATTCCATTGTTCACTATTAATTCCTTCCAATCTCAAAATATTTACATTCTTCCACCTTTGATGTCAAATAATGGTGGTCAATGGGCGATAATTAGCTCAAGACACAATATGAATGGTTCCACCTTGTAATATTTTTATGAATCTTTCTCAAGGAATACCTTACAATAAAACCCTCAACATTTTGTCACATTTTGTAGGTATGATACCCATTGTAGAATTACTAGTGTTAATTATAACCCTTAAACTTGCAGAAATAAAATTGCTACCAATCTCCGTACCTTAATCAACATCCCTATCATCAATAGGAGCTGAGGGTTAAGGTTGTTTGATGTCACAACATCAAGAATAAACCACTTAATTGAATGAAACAAGTTAGATTCAATTGGTGCCAATTGAAAATGGGGAACTAAAATTTTATTTACATTGAAATGGACTTGCATAAATGTTATACTTGTGACCTATTAGTTCCAACTATTAAGACTTACCAAATCTTGTGACATATTAGTTCCAACTACGAAGACTTACCATTAAATCAAATGACTAAGTTATACCTGGCATACAACAAAGGAAACTAACCTCAAAGATCAATCTCCATACCTCTTAAATAAATCTCAAAATACTCAACCCCTCAAACTAAGCCAAAAAACTATATCAATAATAATATACCACAATTAATCTAAATTTAATTTTCAAGGTATTCCACTTTAGCTAAGCTAAGCGTCCTCAGATTTAAACCCCACTCAAGTGAAAAAGGAATAAGGTTAAGTGAAAAGGAGCACTTAAAACACTAATGAACATATTGACAACAGGGTTAACGGCATGCGATTATCCCAATCATCAAATCCAAACCATTGTCTGCTCTATCTAATCCTTTGATCCATCTGCTCGTTTAAGGGGCAGGCGGAAATTTCCTCTTTTTTTAGCTCTCCACTGGCTTATTTTGGATGATTTCAGGCTACTAAGCATAACCATGCCTCCCAAGAAACACTGATGTAGCCAAAAAATTGAAGGTCATGGAGGACAATATCTTCAGCCTCAAGAACAAGAACAAGAGAAAAAATGTTCAGAAATATGTCCAGAGCCTTAAGCAATCAGTGCAACCCAAACCTGACTCCAAAGTTAATATAGCCAAGGTAATATTTTCCCCTATTTTTTTGAGGGTTTATGGTGCTTGAAAAGGCACAGCAATTGGAATTTACTTGGGTTTTGGAGTCTTGATTGATCTATTTGTTTGGTTTGAAGCAAAAGAAGGAAGAGGAAAAGAAGAGGGAGAAGGAACTGAACAACCTGTTTAAAGTTGATGTCAGTCAGCCGAAAGTTCCACCCAGTATGGTTTTGAAATTATCCTTTCTTTCTTCATAATTTTTTTCCATTTAATTATTTTTCGTTATTTAAATCCCCCCCCCCATTTATTACACTATATGAGAATAGACTCCTCTAAATGTGAGCGTCTATATCCCCTTGGGAGTTACTTGAACTTCCCACACTAGTTACAGTGCCATACCATATTACTCAACTAAAAACCCTTATATATGTATATATAGATATTTCTACAGATTGTTTTCTTTCTTGTATCCAATGGGTGTAGGAGGAGGCTCAGGTGATACGAGAGTGACTCTGATTTTCTCAACATATTGTTAACTCTGAATTTTATCCCATGGTTCTTCCCTACTCCAATCATTGTAGATATCATCTATTTAATGTGAGGTGGATGGAGCTCTTAAATAAAATGTGAAAAATACCCTAACTTATTATGTACTATAATTTCTGTTAACAACCATAAGGCACAAGTGTTCCTCCATATTTAAGGTTTAATTTTAGCAAAATATAACTTGAAAAGAGAGTTATTTAGTGATGGTTCTATTAAAGACTTGTTTTCTTTTCTTCCAACATGCCTGATCGATCCAAGATAAAAGAAAAAGATAAAAGAAAAACCAAACCTAAACCTAAATGAAATAAAATAAGCAAGAAATGAAAATCAAACTATAAATTAAAGCAAGTTGAATACAAGAATGAAAAGTTAATGAACCAAAACAAGAAGCTATTGAAAATAAAAGAACTAGCAGAACACTAATAAATACAATATTGCTTCAAGGTGAAATCATCAGATAGGATCCTCATTAGATAAGACAACAATAGCATAGGAATATAAAGATGCCAATAAAAATCCAACCCAAAGTAGTAATCTTCCAGGAAAAGAATCTCATGAGAAAAGAAAAGAAATAAGAGCCCCATAATCAAATAACAGTAAGTGCAAGAACTTCATTTATTTCCAATCATCTCATTACTTGTTCTGGAAAAAAATCCCGTTACAAATCCGTTGAAGGATAATGACATCAAAAATTTCTTCCAAATCATACCCCCTTGCTCAACCTTATCAAACTTCATGAAGTTAACAAGATCTTCACCAAAGCATATAGAGAGGTTTTCAAACTTCTCCACTCACCAACGCTTCATATTTGTCTCGGCCATAATTGGGTGTTTTAGTCAAACATTTTTCAATCTCCCATTAAATGTAAGACACAGCTTCACCATTACCCATGTGAATTCTCAATCTAAACCAAATGGAACTGAATTCATAGAGACTACCAAGTAATAAATCACCAATCACAACTCCACTACTTACTCCCCCATACCACATAAATGTGTCACCAACTTTTTGGCATACTGGAATCAAGAGAAGAGGGTAATGGTATAGTAAAAAGGTCTGTTAGATAAGTAACAAGGAATTCAACTCTCAAGGCATAGGGAAATACTAAGAGGATGTTCCTAGATTAGAAATGGGCTAATGATCAAACAATGAGGAACATCAAAACTTGGAAGAAAATAATAAGCAGATATAATATTCCCTTATCTTTGTTCATGGTCAAGCCCTTAGATGTGTATTATAACTGGTAATTCCTTATCCATTGGGCAATGGAGTATTTATATCTACCACCACAAACACATGGTGTGAGTATGTTGAACTTGAAAACCACTTAGGGCACTTTTCAAATTCTAAGATTGATCCGGGTAAATTTATGATACCCTCTAAACCAAGACATTTTACTTTAGCTGATGTGTTAGAATTGCATTTTATCAAAAGAATTAATGAACTCATGCATATATAATAAAGAAGAACACATGCCAACAATCATATGACAAAGACACAAGATGTTTAATAACAGAGTTCATCCAGTGTGGACTATGTCTCTGGGGCTCGATGTCTCAACGGTGTTGGCTGGTTCATTCAGTGTTGTAAATGTGAAGATGTAAATGGACGTTGTTTTCTTATCATACAAGGAAATCAGCCCTCAACATTAGTGGCAAAGTCTCTCCATGAGACGTTCCAATGCAAGGAACTCTCACTCATAACAGACCTCCTATCAACATGACATAAAATCACACATAATGACTATTAGTATCCCGTCAACGTGGAAACAAAGGAATCTTAATAAAACATACATGTGACAATGAGTATCCTGCCAACATGGCATCAAAGGGATCTCAAATATAAATGAAAACCCATGATAGAAATTACATCTCACATCAAGAACAAAAACAAGATCCTGCATTGAACATCAAGCAGGGATCTATACATCACAATGCATCTCATAGCAAAGAGACAAAGAAGTACATGATCACACTGCATCCTAGTCATCAGTATTTTTCACTATTTTTAGGTGACTATAGATTGGTTCTAGATTTCTTAAAACAACCTTCCTAGAATATTGTGAGTTTCAAAAATCTCACTGCCTTCATTATCCTTATAGAAACTTTTTCACTATTCCATTAGTTTCCAAGTTCATGGTCACCATGTCACTCCTACAAACTCATGGGATTTTACCTATCATTTTTATCCAACTTATCTGGCTATAACCTCATTGCCCTATTTTTTTCCCCTGTCCATAACTCCAATTTCCCTTTAGGGTTACCTATAGCCTACTCATTCCCATGTTCCCTGGGTTCCTCCAACATTGATGGTCTCAAAACCATCTCTATAGGCTCTTTAGATAAATCAAGTACATTGGATTTTGGATCTTCAAAACAACACCTTTGACAATACTCTGTTTTTCACTTAAGCCTCCAAACCAATTTTTAGTCAAGCTAAGGTCAAAGAACCCTCCCACTAGGTCAATTAGGGTTTCACATGTTTTAAGGTCATCATTGGTGTTTCAAACACTACTTTTCCTTTGCTATAATCTGGCTCAGATGTAATAGAATGTCAAGACATGGTTATTCAAGGAGGACCTAAAATATTTCCAAAGAAGACTATCCCTTCGGGAAATGGACAAAGTTTGACACTTTTGCAGGAGTGTTGAAAGGTCTATCAGAAGAAAGTACTGGTAAGGTAGGTGGTATACTATTGAATGAAGACAACTTGCAGCAAGGAAGAGAGGAAACAATTGTTCTTGTAGACAATTATGGTTCTTGAGCTTAATGGTCCAGTTGAATGCCAAAACAGTGATCAATTACAAAAATAACATGGAGAAGGTACACAAGGCCAAACATGAAGAAATTCTGTCAAAAAGATTGATGAAATAGAGAAAAAGGTGAGGTGAACTGGACATAAATTAATGAACTTGAAAGGGCTATAGAGAACTTAGAAGACAACACTGATTATTCTTGTAAAGCACTCCATACACCTAGGGTTTTGGGAAAATGGCCAGAGAAGGTGAAATGATGTGTTGAACTCCATGGTGCAAGCAAAAGAGGGTTTTGAAGGTGTTGGTATGTGAAATCCTCCCAAAGGTGTTTAATGAGCTTGTCATGCCTACAATGAGAAAATTATGAGTTAAACTCCATGATGGAAGCAAAGGAAGGTTTTGAAGATGTCACTGTGTGATCAGATCCCAAACTTGTAAAAAGTGAGCCTGCCATGTCTAAATGAGAAAAATATGAATCGAGCTCCAAGGTGGGAACAAAAGAGGTTTTCAAAGATTCTTCTACTGTGTAAACGACCTAAGGTTGTCAAAAGTGAATTCATCATGCCTCAAGGAGCAAAAGGAAGAGCCACCTAAAATATTTTCAGTCACCTGCAAACAAAAGTGTTGAATGACATCAGTGAAAAAGAAAAGGACTTGTAAACTTTAGAAAGTGGGTTTAAAATATTAAATCAAAGTTTTATGAGCCTATAAAAGTCCATCTAACACTTCAAACAAATAATTTTTTCCTTGCAATATCATTATAGCATTCAGAGGAGAATAATTTGTGATTTTTCCAAGAGAATTTAGGCAAATTTTCCTGGCGTTGCACGCCTGGGATTAGGCGTTGAGCCCCTGGTAGTTTTCTCCTGTGCAAATTCTAAAGGTGTTGCACACCTAGAAGTGAGTGTTGCACTCTGGGGAAGGCGTTGTGCCCTTACCCGACATGACCTAGTAAAGTTTGCAAAGGTGCTGCGCACTCAACCTTGGCGCTGCACCCTTTGCTTAGGCATTGCACCCTTGGCTAGGAGGGCTTCATAAATAATTTAACCACTCAATTCACCTCAAACTACTTTCAAGCTTCCTCCAAGGTCCTCCAAGGCACTGATAAATGGTAAGTGGATTCCATAACCACACTTTTAAGATTTTTGATGATTTGTAGTTGAAATAAGTTGAAACCCTAAGAGAAACCCTAAATTTCATGCTTGAAATCACTCTTTGAACCTCATTCCATCTACCTATGAAGAGTATCAGTCAAAAAAAAGGTTAATTTCATAGCGGAGGGTTGTCATTGAGTTTTTTAGCCTCTCACTCAGCCTGATATACCTATACCCTCACTTACTCATTCCCTCATTAGCCTAAACTGCCATTTCATCACCATCTCTTCATTCCATTTCCATTTACACTCCAAGGTTGGAAAAACAAAGTTTTCAAAATGTCAAGAGAGGGAGACAATGGCAGTGATATAAAGGCTCAAATGCCAAGGATGCATGAGCACAAAGGTGGAAATATTAATATATTTGAACCCCTCAACACAAGGGAGCTAATGGCATCTCCCCTCACTGTTTCATGTTTCAAACATGTAGGTTGCTATGAATTTTGTGAAAAGGTGCAGCAGGTGCAAAACCACCCTGAGCTAACTAGAATCTATGTACTTAACTTACATGAAAAACAAGTTAACCTTGCAGGGGTCACCTTTGAGCTATCTACAGATGTTATTGACAATGCCACTCGGATACCAAGTGTGGGTGAGAAATGGTTCAAGTAGGCAAACCTAGACATGAGTTAATTTGATCCATACCTTAAGCCCAGGTATAAAGACCATAACAAATCCATTTTTCCTTTCTCACATTTTTCCTTAAGCCCAGGATCATTATGAAGAATTTTACATGTGAAGGAAGGTTCTCCCATGTTTACTCCTACCACATCAGGTTTTTTATGCATTTTACTAGAGTGAAGATGTTGCACACACCCTATTACCTCTACAGAAACAATAATAAAATGTCATACATAGTGCAAAAGAGACATTATCCTTAGAATATGCAAAGCCTCTTCCATCACTCACTTATTAAAATGGTTTTTATGCACCAACTACATCACAAAGGCAATCCATGGGAGACCTTCATTTCCAATGAGGTGTTTACTTCTCCATAAGACCATTATCAACAAAATACACCTTCATCCTCTCATCCTCCCATTCATACTCCTCCATCACCTCCTATTGATCATACATCTCCATCCACTCACATTACTTCACCCCATGATTACCCTCTTTCATCACATTTTCACAATCCCTCACCATCATCTCATGGTACTAGTGCATCGAAAGGTGAAGAAGGAAGTGAGGAAAGTGGCAGTGAGGAAGATGTCAGTGAGCCAAAGAGAATTGGAGCAGATGGCAGTAATGATGGCAGTGAGACAGATGGTACTGAGATGGTTAACATAGAACATTTTCCTTTGACCTACCAAAGTGGAAATAGGAATGTGTTTGCTACCCTCAAGAGGCAAGAGGCCATGCCTTCTACATCAACCAAGCAGCTAGACAAAGGTAAGGAGAAGGTCATTGATGAAAAAGAGGAAGAAAAACATGAGTCTGAACAAGAATTTCAAATAATTCACCTTGACAGTGATGATGAGAGTGAGCAGAGGATCACAAACATGCCGCTCAAGAGAAAATATGCCCAGATTAGGGATCTACAAGCCAATCTTGGTTGGGCCAAGAATGTGATCAATTTCTTTGAGGTGGAAAACCAACAGTCGGAGGCAAAGAAAGCCATCTATGAGTTCAGAGGTATTAGATCTAGGAAAGAGGCTAGAAAAGCCAAGGCAAAGCTAGATGAGGTCTTGTACACTCATGAGGACATTGAAGAAGAGGAAGAACAACTTCCTAGGAGGAGGCCAAGGACAATTGGCTTCAAGAAGGCTCTAGCCAAGGAAAAAGAGTAAGAGACAACATTAGCAGAGCAGCTCACTCCAAGTGAGTTTCTTGCCATGGAAATAGAATATGATATGGAATCTTGACTAGAGAGGGAAAATTTACACCTAGAGGATCAGCTGGAGAAGACCAAGAGAGACCTTGACATGCAAAAGAAGATGGCAAGGCATTATGCCTTAAGAAACAAGATTGCAAGGGCCAAGCTCAAGAGAGCCCTTGCAAAGATTAAAGCCATAAAATAGTCAAAGGACAAATAAAAGATAGAAATTTTTTCTGATGCATCCCCACAAGCATCCCAAACATAATAAGTAGGTTAAAATCCAATTTTGGCATTTTTTGAGTTTTTTGAAATTTTGATTGTTTTGAAGGGCCAAGCACGCAGCGCCACTGGCGTTGCGATCTTTTTTGGGGTACTCAATGGAGGAATGGCTTAAATTTTCATGTTAATCATGCCAAGTACATCACTTACAAAAAATTTCAGCTCATTTGGAGCAAAACTGGTCCTCCAAATGTGCCAAAAACAAGCAAAAAATCACCTTTCTGTCCTCTTTTCAGCACTGGCGCTATGCCCTTAGAAATATTGGAAAATTTGTTTTATGAGAAGGTAAATGACATCCAATCATGAAAATAAATGAATTTTTGGAAACTATATAGGATAGGCTTTCTAATGAGCTATCATGGAGCTCATTTGGACACCGGGAAGGCCTTCAAATCTCAGTTGCAAAAGAGGCAAGTTTTCCAGATTTGGCGCTGCGCCCTTGCACCTTGGCGCTGCACCCTTGCCTGAAAGTCAACAAAACACAAAAGGAGTTAGTGAAAAATATATTTTGATGGCTTAATAGAAAAATATCTCTAAAATTAGTTGGAAAGTTATGTTAGGAGTTATTTTTGCATTTATTAAGTTAGGATATTTGTGCCTTGGGCCTTGCATGGTCTCATAGGACAAAATGACATAAATATGTAATTAAGGACATTTTGAAACCCTAGCTAGGGTTTTGATCCTCCTTTGCAAGTTAAATACTGCATGGATGTCTCATTATTCATGTTGTTGGTTGATTGTTGAGATAAAATTCATAGACTTTGAGTTGTAAGGAGCTTTTTGCTTTGGAGCATTGTGAAGGTTTTGGACTAAATATCAATGAGATAAGCACATTTGCAGGATTCATGAACATGGTTAATGGTGATTTTTTCTCTGATTTTACATTTTTCTTCTTATGTTTCCATATTGTGTATCTTTCTCTTGCAATAGAATAGAAAATTTAGCTTAAGATATGTTGTTAGAAGCACCTTAAGGTTGTTTACTTCTATTGCTCTAATGTTTTCCTCTGCTGGGCCAGATTAGATAATTTTTAATTTCTCTCTAGTTCAACTCAGCTTGTTTGTCTTAAGAATGATTTAATGTAGCTAGTGCCAAAGACATTTATGGTTATCCCTGTCCTTTGGTGTAACTTAAAACATTATTTTTGAGGTCTTTTCTTTGAAGTTTACTAATTAGGATCTGGCTGAAGAGGTTTATGGTTTGCCCTGCCCTTTTTTCCATATTAAATGGTTTATTTGAAGGTATTTGTAGTTTGATTAATTAATTTAGGAGTTCCCTGCTCTTTGATCATTACTATATGTTATCTTAAATGTTTTCTTTGCCTTAAGGTGAAATCACTAGAGAATTTACAAGTTTCTTGCTCTCTAGGGTTTGCTAGATTGTTGTCTTAGGGTTTACTTGGTGAAATTTAATTAAAGAAGTTGATGGTATGCCTTGCCTTTGGTTATTTATTTATGCATAGTACTCTTATAGACTCTTCTTGTTATATTTTATGTTAAAGGATTCTTAACTTCCCTTTAAACCTACTATGTCACAACTTAATGTTCATTTCACCCACATAAGCTACCTAAATCCATTTGGATTTGTTAACTTGTCCTCTGAAACACCCTTGACCTATTGTTGTACTTTTCAAGACCTTTTGTAGACTCCATAGCCCAATGGTTTGAATTTATCTTACTCTATATATTCTTCTTGACAACCTACCCAACCAGAAAAACAAAACAAACAAACCCTAATCACTTTAACTAGCCTAAAATCAGCTTACTAAACAATCAAGTTTACATTTTTTATACAAATATAGAGAGAGCCCTCTCTGAGTCTAGGAAGGCTAGGTCCTCGGAATCCAAAGTTGGTTTGATGTTACCCTTGTACATTTGGTCTTTCCAATCTAAAAAATTATAGGGACCTAACACAGAATATACCTCACACTGAAGATGACTGAAGAATAGGCTACTCTACTACTGGATCTGAAATCACCATCACAATCTTGGTGTCAAAAGGCATAAAATAAATTATTCACTCACTAAATGCTTTCGTCGACAACTCCACATTGAAAAGTGGCAAAAAAACACAAGGCTCAGATGGAAAATCTGACTACACCATTGAACTCGTGTCGCCGAGAGGTGTAGGATTGACTGTCAATTTCATGAATTCTAACAAAGTGAAAATCTGGGCCTTAGGGAATCTTTTAGATTCCCCCTAGATTCCTAAAAGATGTTTCTGCACAGGAAATATAGAAATATACAACTAAAAATAGGAAACTGATCTCACCATTGAGATCCTTGTGAAATTCCAAGAAGAATGAGTATAAAGTTGACCTCATTTTCACACCGGTGAATTTCGGCCTCCAAGGAATCTAGAAGATTCCCTCAAGATTCCTGAAGATTCTCTTCCATAGGGAATCTGCAAAACCGCGGCTCCAATGGCAAATATGGGCACACCATTATTCTCCCTGAGAAATTATGGTTAAAATGCATATAAAGTTTAATACATTATGCAAATTTTACCTCCTTGGGATCAAAATATTCCCTTGGCATCAAGAAAGATTCCCTCAAACTGCGTGCACCATACTTCCTTCAACTGTGTATCCGTCTGTCATCCGACCCACCTTCTCTTTTCTCACGACTCCATTGGCCTCCCTATGCCCTCATCCCTCATGTATTCTCCATCATTCTCCATGGTTTCCTTGAACCATTTGAATGACATTTTATAATAAAGTGTGAGAATGCATAAGACAAAGTGTGAGGTTGGCACATTAGTTGGCATAATCATATTAAGATAGTTTTTGTTGGGAGGTTTTGAGTTCAAATCATATTGAGTCCAAATATTGTTTAAAAACCCACTTTTAGTTTTAATATAGTTTTTTTCAAACTATATAATATATGGAATTCATATCTCCATATTGTAACGACTCCCAAAAAATATGGAATTTAACCATATTTAATACGATTTTTGTTGCATAAAAATTTACCATATTTAAATTGATTTTAATTGTTTAAAAACTGTATTTAATATATAGTTATTTTTTTAATGACTTTTTTGTTTTCATGTGGGAAATTAAATATCTTTTTGTTTTGTCTTTTTTACAGGGGCAAGGGGCCAATGGATGAGCGCCATGTGTCAAAAGTTGAGGGGCTTTCCATGTGGGTCCCATGTGCTTACTGGGATGCCATGTGGCATGATATGGGCCCCACTTCCCTTACCTTAACAAAACTTCAAACTACTCTAACCTTCTTATACAAGCTCAGATTGACATGTTGTTCACACTGTTACGACTAGGGCGACGAATTCTTAAACTTGAACCTAGTTCGAGAGCAATCCAAACATTTTGATTTTTGAGCTTTCATTGTCCCTCTTTGTTCGGCGTGTGTATCTGGAGCCACCTGGAGCAATACTCCCTACTCAGGAGCTTTTGTTCCTCCAAAAACATCAACAATAGTCTGCAATTGCTTGTGTACTATGCCCGCACCACAAGTGTCCTGAAAGGTCACCCTTCCTTCTCCTTCACCTTTTTCCTTCAGAGCCATAAGTGATGAGCCGACACCTGCATCCTTTTAAAACCTATACTACAATCTCTTGCAAATTACAAGCTCAAATATGACAAAATATGACCCAAACATTTCCACACTTGCCACAAATTTATAACATGTACTCGGTGGTCAACTTACATCAAAATGGAAATCACACCCCAGCTATCATTGCAAGACCAGAACATCATTGTCGCATCAAAAGTGATTGAAAATATCATCATCACTTTTACAAAATAAATGCAACATGCAACTTATAAAACAAGGCCAAAATATCATTGTTGTTGAACAAGCGATGGAAAAACACATCATCACTTTTACAGTTAAAATGCAACATATGATTTACAAACACGACCATGAAAAGCTAACATATCTAGAAAAACCTTTCTTTTTCAAATTGAATGGGCCATTCCCATGTGGAAAATTCTCTTGGAAACCAGCTCTTTCGACTGGTTTCTGCACGAACGTTTTGTCTTTGAGGCACTGCTCTGGATGGAGTTTCCAACATGTGACTCTTTGATGGCCACTTTGATCGTAATAACTGCAATTATTCTTCTTCCTCCAGACCTTCTTAACCAGTTTATTTCCCTGCTTTAGAGAAGGATTTCCATGCCTCATCCTCCTTTGTGTTTCCATCCTTTTCCAACATTTATAAATAACATGGTTATGTAAACCACAAAAATGACAAGTTTTTTGATGCCATGATTAGCAACATTATTATAATCAAAATGCACTCTGGAATAGTGAGACTTGTTATACCTTCCCTGATGGTTTTTGGTGCGATCCTGATTACAAGAGCTTGCCTCAACTCTTTCACTCCAACATGCACTGCCATGGGGTGATGGTGAAGTGTTCCCATCATTCCTCTCCCTTGGTGAGTTCAAAAATGGCTATTTGCCTTTGATTTCCTTAGAACATCCTCCTCCAGTGTATCCCAATCTTGCATAGTGAGGTCTCTGCACAACCTCCAATGGTTGGGTTATGCCTTGGCCATGAATGCCAAGTCCTCCTCCCTTGGACCCCATCTTGGTGAGTATTCTCATGTCAGTTCCTATAATGGGGATCTCCACACTTCCAATAGAAATGATATCATGTGAAGAAACTAAAGGGAAATCAACATTTCTTATCTCAGTTGTCAATTTTGACACAGGTGAAGAAGGCTTCTCTAAGCCTTCATTGTGCTTCACTTCCTCAAAGGCCTTTGTCGTGGCTTGTAGCTGAAGTTGCAATCGATGCTTATCCTCCTTCTCTTCCTGTAGGAGTGCCTTCAATGCATCATGATATTATTGAAGAATTTCGTTGTTGTGCTTCAATTCTTCTAACGGCTCTATCGTGGCTTGCAATTGAAGTTGAAATCAACGTTTGTCCTCCTTCCCTTCTAGTAGGAGTGTCTTCAATTCAGCGTTGTCTGTTGCTTGTTTCTCATAAGATTCATACAACATGTTTTATTTTTCAGACACCCTAAGCATGGTCTCATACATCTCTTTGACGTTATCCATTACTCAACTCAGCGAACGTTCAATGGTTCACGCCTACAATCCAAATCAACAAGAAGACTGCTCTGATACCACTTGATCGAGGTAAATTTATGATACCCTATAAACCAAGAGCTTTTACTTCGGTTGATGTGTTAGAATTTCATTTTATCAAAAGCATTAATGAACTCATGCAGATATAATCAACAAGAACACATGTCAACAATCATACGACAAATATACAAGAGGTTTTATAACAGAGTTTGTCTAGTGTGGACTATGTCTCCGGGCCTCAGTGTCTCGATGGTGTTGACTGCTTCATTCAGTGTTGTAAATGAGAGGATGTACATGAACATTGATTGCTTATCATACAAGTAAATCATCCCTCAACATGAGTGGAAAAGTCTCTCCACGAGACGTTCCGGTGCAAGGAAATCTCACTCATAACATACCTCCTATCAACATGACATAAAATCGCACATAACGACAATGAGTATCCTACCAACATGGAAAAAAGGGATCTCAATCAAACATACATGTGACAATGAGTATCCCGCCAACATGGAATCAAAGGGATCTCAAACATAAATGACAATCCATGATAGAAATTACATCTCACATCAAGGACAAAAACAATATCTCACATCAAATTACATCAAGAAGGTATCTATACATCACAATGCATCTCATAACAAAGATACAAAGACGTCCATGATCACACTGCATATACCTCACACTGAATATGACTGAAGAATAGGTTGCTTTCCTGTTGGATCTGAAATCACCATCACAATTGTGGCATCAAAAGGCATAAAATCGACTGCTTACTCATTGAATGCTGACGCCTACAACTCCACATTGAAAAGTGGCTAAAAAACACAAGGCTTAGATGGAAAATATGACTACATCGTTGAACTCGCATCGCTGAGAGGTTTAGGATTGACTATCAATTTGCTGAATTCTGACAAAGTGAAAATTTGTGCCCAAGGGAATCTTTTTTATTCCCCCTAGATTCCTCAAATATTCTTCTCCACGGAAAATCTAGAAATCTACAACTCAAAACAGGATCTGATCTCACCATTGATATCCTTGCAAAATTGTTGTGTTGCATTTTTGTCCATGTTCTTATGTTTTTTATCAAATAAATACAGACTTGTACCTGGTGTTTTTAATCACTATTAATCCATTATGTTGTTAAATAGAGGAATTTAGAAACAATAGCTATTAAATTCTTGTTATTAGTTAATTTAATGAGTGTTTTTAATAAATTCCTTCTTGGTTGCAGGAATGCATTTGAGTACAAATTCACCAAATGCATAAAAGCAGCAGTTGGGTAGTTAAGTACGAGATTCTTGTAGGTGAAAATATCAATTTTGTGACTAAATGGAGCAGAATATCTAAATTCCGAGACATGGGTTTTGTTTAGAGCACCATGTTTCAAACAACCAAGAAATCGTTTGGCAGAATTTGGCTTCGTGAAGGAATTATCATCAAGGGAATATTCCACTGAAAACCTTTTTCTGGATGTGAACGTACTGGGTTCTCTCTCCCCAATAATGGGAAATTGTGATAATGCGACCAATTATTATGCTATGTGTCATTGCTATGTATGTGAGAAGCCTGCTCCATGTTTGACTTAGGGGCCAAGGAAATTCCATGAGCGATCACTGCCATGCCTCAGACAAAGAAGATAAATGGAGGAAATTAAGACATTCCTACAAACTAAACAAAACACGGATGATATCACCACGCATTGTTGATGATGTCATACCTCAATTATCTTATGGGAGATCTACATATATGGTTAGTGGAAGTAATCAAAAGGATGTAGATGTAGTTACGTATATTCCCTCAGACATTTTCCAGAATGCAACAAGTCAATTCACGGCTTCTTCAATGACAGACCCTGTCTTTTCACAAGGGCCTTTTCTTCTGTTATTCTGTCCAGTGAGTTGGCTGGACAGAATAGAGACATTCTTGCAAACTCCATGAGTTCCATAGGTTATCGAAAGAGTCACATCTGCTTCATAAATTATTAGCCATGGTGATGTGACAGTATAGGACCAACAGAACAAATTCATGCTAAGTTACAATAGAGACAAGAAGTTGCAATCAAATGGGAGAGGGCCATGGAATATGCTCTAACCTATCAATGGCAAGAAAGCTCAAGACAAATACATCTGAGGGATTAGAAGTTGATGAAATCAATTGGTGTTGGAACTGGCTAGAATGCTAGGAGGTATGATCGTGAATCTCTTTACCAGAAATTGGTGGAAAAGCACAATGAGGGAATGGTCGGCCAAGGCATCAAACAAAAACCTGGCATTTTACCACTGAATTTTTGTGGTATTATCACCATGGTCTCGATGTGTGATATGCTCCAAGTATCATACAGGTTACAGAGTGTAGTTGACCCATCATGGTCGAACTGATATAACGCTCACGCATTAATAAAACTATATTAGCCTTGAAGATGTGACAAACAAGACAATGCCCTTGAGACACTACCGATAAGAGTTTGCATCCAGAATGCATCTTTTTAACTTCTCATAGGTTTATCTTCATGCACTTTGGTCCAAATTTCCACGTTATCTTGGCAGTTACAATTTGTTTCGTTTGAATTGAGTATCTCTTTCAATCCAATCTCTAGATCAAGTCGGTCTAGTACTCTCTGATCTTCGTGAATTGATCACTTCTAATACAACACTACGAGATGTCATTGCTGGCATGAAAGCTTTGAGAAAGTCAGAAATTGTATTTTCAACTGCCATGGTCAATTTTCTATATGGAAATAAAGGGACAGTTAAAAGAGTTATCGATTTCATCTTTCACAATATAGATGGGTTGCTCCAACTTGTTCGAATTTCCAAGGAAGCAATCCAATATTTTTCCAGCATTGAAGGTTTAACAGTTAAAAAATGAATTGTGATAACTATGGCGAACAGAATGAAGCTTTCCAGTTGTGTGATGCCTCTTCCAGTGGTACGTGAGAATCACATTCTTCCAAAACCTAGGATAGACCCAAATCAAACCTGAATTAGAAATCACATATCGTTGTTTTGATTTTATTCACCTGAATCCTAAATTTATATTCTACGTAACAATTGACCCATTTAGTTAGAGCATTGTTGCTACTATAAAAGGTAGAAGGCTGAACACTAATTAAGAAATGGATTTCTCAAAGGAAGAAAGGAGTTAGCCCGTCAAGTAGATAGAGGAATTTCTTAGTTGTAGAAGCGGAATTCTTGAGATGTAGAAGCAGAATTCTAAAATGTAGAACCATCATCGAATTTGCAGAGGAGAAGGGATTGTAATAGGAAAAACAACTTATGTTGTATTTTCCATTCAAATTTTGAATTCCAATATATAATTTTCTCCATCGTTTTTACACATACATATTATGGTTTGCTATGATTTATCAAAGTAGATTGGGTTAATCTAGGCTTGCTCCAGGAGTGGTAAGGGCCCACCACCACTGGAGACAAGTCCTGTAGCTGAATAATATCATAGATTTCAGAATCATAGATTTGAATAGAATCATAAATATCATATATTTGAATTTATAAATATACTTTTCGTTTGAAAGGTTGCGAGATTAGATTTCAAAATCATCATTTCATTCCATACTTAAAACTTTTGTTTCACTTCCATAAGTTCGAATAGAATGTTGTAAATCCAATTTTATAATTAAAATGATTAAGCAGAGAGTCTTCACTAAGAAACAAATTTGTTATGCTCTGTTTAAATTACTATAATTATGTGATTAATACTCAATAAAAGCAATACAATGGTGATCGTGAGTGGAATGTGTGAGTGTTGGTATGATTAGGGTAGGACTAGAGTTTTGTTATGGTTAAAAGTTGATAAGAGTTGAAATTTATTAATTATTTTAGTTATAGGAATGTAATGATTTTTGAGTGATCGGAATTATAACATATTTTAAATGCTTTGAGTTTGAGTATGGTTTTTCATTACTTAGTTTTGTTTGAATGTTTGCAGGATTTAATTTGATTTGTTTATGTATCCTGGGACTTCGCTTAATAATTAGATTTATTTTTAGTTGGAATGATTCTTGTTTTCGTAGTGTAATCATTTCCTTATAAGAGCAATTTTGAGTGCAGATTTGATAGATTTATTTTTAGTTAGAATGATTCTTGTTTTCGTAGTGTAATCATTTCCTTATAAGAGAAAGTTTGAGTGCAGATTTGATTGTGCAGGTAGAGATATCGATTCAAATGCAGCGTGATTTAGTTTTAGTTACATGATTTGATTTTGAAGTAGGTTTTTTTTTTAATAGTTCCTTTTCATTTAAATAGAAGGTTTCTCATAGGTTATTTTCAATACGATTTTCAATAGGATCTTTTAAGTGTTATTTTTACATAAAGTAAAGTAGTTTTCTTCCCACAATAATTAAAACTTTCCTTTGTTAATTTTAATCTTGAATTTATTATGAAGAGTATTTTTAGTTAGTATAATGTGTGAGGTTGTCATTAGAATCATGTGTGACCTTTTTGCTTATTAGTTTCAAGTGATATTTTCACGTTGATGAGAGGAATAAATAGATTAGTTTTTTTAAGTTATCATAGGAGATTTAAAAAGTAGAATGCAAGTGCGAGAATGTTATGTGATTGAGGATTTCTTTGTATAGCCTTACAGTTTAATTGCAGTATGGAGTTTGTAGTGAATGAAATTGGTTAAGTAAGTTCCATTTTCAAGATTGTTTCTTTGCCAGCAAAGGTGTGTTTCATTCCAGTGCCTAGTTTATCATTACAAAGGAATATATTTATACTCTGACCATTAAGCTGAGCTAATATGCAGTACAAATCGTGTTTATGAGTCCCAGATTGATAATTAATATTGATAGGTTTAATCCAACAATTAATCTGACCAACATAAATTCCGAGAAGAATGAGTATAAAGTTGACTTCATTCAGAAAATGGCAAATTTTGGCCTCGAAGGAATCTGGAAGATTCCCTCAAGATTCCCGAAGATTCTCCTTCACAGGGAATCTACAAAATCGTTGCTGCAATGGAAAATTTGGGCGCATCATTGTGCTCCCTGCGAAATTCTGGTTAAAATGCATATAAATTTTAATACATTCTAAAAATTTTACCTGCTTGGGATCAAAATATTCCCTTAGCATCAAGAAAGATTCCCTTAAACTGCATGCACCATCTTGCCTCGAACTATGTGTCCCATGGGCTTCCCATGTGGGTCCCACATGCTTACTGGGATGCCATGTGGCATGATGGGGCCCTAGTTCCCTTGCCTTAACAAAATTCAAACAACTCTAACTTTCTTATACGAGCTCGGATTGACGCGACGTTCGCACCGTTGCTATCAGGGCAACAGACTCTTCAACTTGAACATAGTTCGAGAGCAATATGAACAATTTGGTTTTTCAGCTTTCATCAACCCTCTTTGTCTAGTGTGTGTCTCTGGAGCCACCTGGATCAAAGATAAACAGTTTGAAATAATTCAATTCATTTCGAATATATTAGGGTGACATCATGATATAAGAGGAAATTGACTAGTAGACAATGGGGTTTCATCCCAATATGGGAAAGATAACTTAATGAGAGCATGAAATATGTATATGGGATGAAACTTGATAAAACCCAATAAAATGTGATCAAAGGGTTCAATATTGAAGGCCATGATCAGAGAGAAAATGTATTTAGGAGATATGGATTACATTCCTAGAATATTGGATCAAAGCAAAAAGATGTGAGTGAAACAAAATTATGTGAATCACAAAAGTATTAACAGATCTCAAAACGAGTGATCAAGAAGGAAAAAGCAAATGTAACATAAGGCATGATACCAAGACCATGATAATTAAGATCAAATGAAACATAAATAGTCTATCCAAAAATTAAATTAGAATGAATTAGATCCACATTCTTTCCCAAAAATAAGCTTGCCCTCCCGAGCCATTTGTCTCCATTACCTCCACCCTTTTCCTCCTCCTGCATTACATGGTCCTTACCATTTTAGCTCAGTTTCTTGTCATATCATGTTTGCTACAATGCTCCTCCCTATACAATTCCCCCTTCCCTCTATCCTCTTTTTTCCTTCTTTTATACTCCTTTCCTTGCCCTTCTCCATCCCAATACCCTGCCACCCTTCTAAACTTTTAAATTATTAAACACACTTAAATTCTCATCTTAAATCACCTACCTTAAATTTTAATAAAAACTAACATAATAAATAACTCCCCTTCTTAATAAATTACATTAAACCCGTCTAATTTTAATAATATTAATTCTACATTATCACAAACTCAAACCTTAGTTAATATTAATAGTATGTAAAAAACTAAATGTAAAAATATAAAAGTTAAAATTATAAATTTAGAATGAACTAATATTTTTAATCATATCTTATTATAATCTAGGTTACAAATTCATTTTATTAGCTAAACTTAGTCAATATATTAAAAATAACCAAAATTCTTAAATCCTAAGTATTTCAACATTTATAAATATTACTAATATTAATTATTAATTGAAAAATAAAAAAACTTTTAATTATTATTTTAAGTATGAAAACATAGCGGATTATAACAAAAAATAAAAAATTAATAAACAATATTTTAATATTTTAATTTTGTGATAATTTTAATTAGAAATTAAAATTGGGTTAAAAAATTAAAGTAAATAACTAATTAAATGAAATAATAACCTTTTTGAAAATATTGGGAATTAGTCGGCTCTTTCACCTCTCATCTTTCTTTCCTCTATTTATTCACCCTAATCTATTCTCTTCTTAGCAGGTTTGTCTTGGAGATGAGTCTTGATTTAGACTCGAAACATCGACTAAAAATTAAGACTGTGGAGATTCCGAGCGTTACATCTAAAAATCTACACCATAGAAACCTCCAATCTATCATAAATAGTCTTCTTGGTAATTTAGATATCTAATGGGAAGAAGAACTATTTTGGGTAGCTAACATGCGAAGATGAAAACACCACAAAAGTGTGCATGATGGCTTGAGTTGGGGGTCATAAACGCAATAACAAGGAAATTCTAATTGGCTCATCTTCCATTATCATCCAGCCAGGTATATAACCTCTCGCCTAAGCATCAAGTACTTATGGTGAAATAATAATGTTCCTTTTTGCCCATCCACCCTCCCCCTTACTTAGATACTATTTATTCACTTACTTCCCCATGGGAACTTATTCACTGCCTTCTACGATTGGCTTGGGGAGATTTACTTTTTACCTTACCCTTTTGAATTTGTATTTATCTCCCTAGACCCTCTCTCCTGAGTGAGAAATAGATTAGGAAAAACCCATTATAACGACGACCTTCAGGACCTATCAATTCTATAGAATATAAGAGTCCGCACTCAACCGTGGTGGCCCCCTTCCTTAACTTCATGATCAATTCATAGGGTTATCTATGTATGTGATGTTATCCATTTTATTTTATTCCCTGCTTTTGTATTGTAGTTTGGATGAGGTTAAAGTCCTTCTAAGTGTGGCCATGATTTTAGAGTGTAGTCATAATTTACTCAGTTAACAACCCCTTTAATACAGAGATCCTGAAATTCCCTATCAGGGGTTTAAACATTATATACATAAGAGGTGGAATCGACAACTAGGGATGTTTGTTACTCTCGTAACATGGGGTTGATTTCGACCACTACACATACCATTGTGGCCCCTAGGTGTAGTCGGGGGTTTGAACCAGTTACGACACAAAGAGTGCACTTAACTGTGCATTTTATCAGGAATTTATCTACACCGTGGTAGCTAAACATAATATAATATTAACATTTGTCCTTATGAGAAACTATTTTTTGTTCATGGGAATACGACATTTACAGTTCTATTTTTCTTTTTTGGGGGGGGTGATATTGGTCGAGCCTTTGTGACTATAGAGATCATTGTTATTATATCCATATGTATGTTGGTAAACATACTACTGTTGGCAATGCGTAATGAATGCGATGCTTAAAGTTAGAAACTTTAGCTAGATCAATACAAAGGAATATATTAAACTAGTTTCTTCCTTGCATAGGTAAGATCATAAGTTTTTCTTAGAAGATTCAAGAAGCCCAATTGTGTTGGGTTTTGTTCATGAGGCCTTTTATATGCCGCAGTGATGTCTTTGGCTCCATCCTTAGACTTGTCCTATTCTACTGCCATTTATTCCATGAAGGTGTTACGAAATTCAGTCACAGTATCATGTTCAGTTTCTAACATCCCGAAGACATAAAGGTCCGATGAACTACTTGGATAACAATTTATAAGAGCTTCAAGAATAATTTAATTCTTAAGAAAAATTCATGAAAGAGAATATGAACCATAAAATACCCATCCCATTCAAATAAATTGGTCCAAATGAATAGATGGATATCTTCAAATTTGTTTGTTAGGTCCTTCCATTCATAAGGTGGTTCATTATATTCCATCTCTTAGCCTTATTTAATTTTTTTATTAAGATTATTATAGGATTTTATACAGGTTTATATGATTCTTTTTTGTTATGTAACACAGTACCTCACCCTCTAGCATGTAGGCAAGAGTAAGATATTCCATAGGGCATAATTTTGTACAACAATAGGGCTCAAATTCATGAGCTCAACATGTACTTGTGGTAATCGAACCTGGGTGGGGAAGATGACGGTCATTCCTCCCAACCAATTGTGATAAACCTAATTGACATACAGGTGTATATGATACTAACACTAATATTTGGGGAGAATAATAAATGTATCAATGTTGTATAGGAGCCTGAAATAGATTATTCATACCCCCAACATACAAGTACCATTCTATCAATTTCTTCCCTCTCATTATACCATTATATTACACCTAACTCCTAGCCACAATATTTAATACTACATTGGTAACATGTTACCAAATTATAAAGTGACATTATTACAAAAATATTTATTGTTGTTTATGATGGGAAGTGTATATGGATTCACCTTTATTAATCAAGTCAAATATTTAACCAGTTGTGATGCTTTCTGCTTCTCTAGGTGGGTAACCTGAGTACATCTTCATCACATAATTTTCATTAATTTTTAAATGCTACAGTTCTTCCATTTATTCTAATCTATGCATCCCTTGGGCTACACACTTTGGAACTCATAAAATGACCATATTAAATCAATATTTATTTTGTTAATTATTACCAGCTTGAAGTCCGCAAATAACCAATATATGCGAATTAAAGCTACATTAAAGTATCATTACTCAAATCCATGGAATAAGGTACAACCGATATATTTATTTTTATTCTTTGATGATTTCTAATTTTCTCCAACTCTTGCAATTCCAGGGTTTCCCTTAGAGATGTCATCAAATATAAAAGTGGTATAATTTGCTATAACGTTCTATCAAGGGTATTATTATTACAACATCACTCAATGGCTACCTTTAAATACTAAATATATTGTTATAAATGTGAGTACCACTAGTTTTCTTACTTTTCTTAACCATATTTGTTTGTAATAGGCAGTTACACATAGAAAAACATATAGAAAAGTTTATTTTTTCCCCAAGTTCTTTAATACATACAAAAAATAAAGTATTCTTGCTATGATCTTATGATTCTAATCCCTTGAATTGATCATTGTGCTAACTTCTGTGATTTGGACTATATTCTTTTAAATATGCAGGTGTTGATCCAAAATCTATAGTATGTGAATTCTTTAAGGCTAGGAAATGTGGTAAGGGTTTTAAGTGAAAATTCTCTCACGACTTGAATGTACAGAGAAAGGGTGAAAATATTGACATATATAGTCATAAGCGAGATGAAGGTGTGCTTTATCATGCCTACTTATTGTGAGATTTCTCTATTTGTTGTTTACTGGAAGATCTGTATGGTTTAGTGAGAAATGTTGTTTCCCTTATGTTAATCAGTAAAATGTTAGGTATAATGGCCGAAGACCATTGGTTGCTTCTAGTCAGTTGAGTAATCTCTTGTTATTTGTGAACACATGAATGGGAATCCAGGGAACATGGGATTCATTTTGACCTTTATTTGCATGTTAATAAAAATTATGATTTTATTATATCTTTGTGGTTATTAGCTACCAGAGGAGGGAAATTTTTCATTTTACTTGAGTGACATAGGCTCTCGAGTCTTGTGTAATATTATCAGTATCATTAGTTTTGATTAGTTGTTTATTCCCTACATCTGCCTATGGGTTCCATTTAGGAAATTAGATGTTTACCGCTTGAGGGAAAGAACTTGATTATGTGTGCATGATCATGTACCTTTATGTGGGTGCCATTTATTGAACCATAGTGCATTCAATAACCCTAGTGAACCGTAGTGCATTCAAGAATGTAAAGAGAAAGAAAAGAGTGCAAGATGATGAAAAAGTCTCTCCTTCCTATAGATACGTGAGAGGTAAGGGAGGCAACAATGCATATGTGGGCCTAGGCCCAACTTACAAAACCACATGTAGTCTTGTACATGATAATTGCTACACTCCAAAGATATACACATGTGAAGGTCTAAAGGCTCCATGCAAGTGCGCACCATGATATGTGTTCGAGACTCTTCCAAGCCTTTGAGGACTGCAATGCTCCTCCTAAGCAATGTGATCCACTAGGTCCACTTGCTTTGCATGAACACTGTTGCAAACTGTGTCCCCAAGTTGGCTCCATACCTCTATGTAAATATCTAAGTGACTCGATGTTGTCCAGGGCTATCAACTCACATAAGGATATCAAAAAAATGTGAACATTAGAATTCCTCATACACATCTGAAAAATACTAGCTACTGTAGAACCAACCTAAGCTAGGTCAAATTCCTCTTTGTGAAATAACTGAAGCAAGAGTATCATTGAGGTGAACTCCTCCTGTTTGGGAGATGGTTCATAATGTTTCTAATTGGAATATAGAATGCCACAGGATCAACAAGTAATCTATAAAGGCCACCTGTCAATGCCCTTGTCAACCTCAAGTTTATATTTCTGCATAGAGTTTTACCTGACCAATTCTATGTGTTTTGAGGTCAAGTTCTGTATGCTTGTTTTGAGAGAGTTTGAGATAGTTATGTGTGCTAAGGAGGTTGGGCTAAGGAAAAATAATAATACTCTTGGTTTTTTAAGAAAGAGGTTATATCAAAGGTGAAAATATTTTTTGTGTGAAAGTTCCAACTAGTCTTAGAAAGTGCACAATGAAGGGTGACTAGACCTAAGCCCTCTCCAAGGACAAACCAAAGTAGAAGGGAATGATTTGTATTAAAGGAATTAGATAAAGTTATGTGTCAATGTAGGTCTAAAATATATGTTAATGAAGGGCTAATTTTTGTTTTATAAATTAGTTGAGTTATGTCACAAAAGTCCAAGTTTTTTCCTCAAGTGACGCTTGAATTTTGTATTTTTATCATAGGTTTGAATTACCCGCAGGGGGGGTTATGTCTCATATCAGGGTTGAAGTTTGTCTCATCTCAAAGATGAATTATATTATTCACCTCATGTATGAAGTTATTGTCACTAAAGGGTTGAGTTCCCAATAATAGATAACTCCAAATATGCTCCATAATTTTTTTAGATAGCCCACTAATAATCCTTAATTCAGAAAAAATTACGGACTGTGAATTGCTCCAATTTTCTCTTCTTCACTAGTTCAAATTTACTCTTCTTATTTCCTTGACCCAAATGTTGCCCGAATGGAGGAGAAAACTCTTCTTATTTATATAATTTGGGTTAATCAAAACATGGTTGACCTGTCATTTTTATTTTATGTTGGAGAAGACTTGTAATACAATATTGGATATTAAGTGTGATGAATGTTGCTAGTGACAGTGAACATGTTTATGTAGCTTACAAATTTTTTGGTAATGCTTAACAAGCACAATATGTCCCAAATGAAAAGTTTTAGATGAAGGTCCTCTACCAGTATATAGATAAAATTTTCTCCTTTTTGAAATGCATCAATAACCTTATTAAATTCGTTGTTGAGTGAAGAATACATTGCCATGATTGTTATTGATATTTTCACCTATTTTGTAGCTACTTACCATGGAGCCAAAATATGGTTTTCACCCTTTGGGGTAGAAAGAACGAGATCAATATTTTCAATTAGATTATGTTAATATATGTAAATTTGTTTCGACCAAGTGGATTATCCCCACCTACCAATTGAATAACAAAACTAACAAAAGTTCTTGTAGTTATGCAACATCAATTTGTTTCCACAGACCACGCCTCGTTCATGTGTGTTGGTGAGGTAAATCCCCTCTGCGGATAGAGGCGAATCCACTAGCCCTAGAGTGGATCTAACCACAAATGAGACAATCTATAACATTGATTCCTAGTTAATGAATGGACAAAGATTATATAGATGACTTACAGGAAATCCTACGCTGTTGTTGTCATCGAAAAGAGTGGCTGCCTCTCGCTCTTGGTTTAACAGATCACGATCCGCTCGCTTTCACGTTCGGATACCTACACACACAAGAAACAATGACGATATAAAACATAATATTTCACATTCGTAACTATCAGTCAGTTGAAGAAGACTAAATAAATTGCTTTAAATAATCAACATAACATAATGATGGAACCAATACCATAGTCGAGTATATTAATGAAATAAAGGAAGAGTACAACCAAGCTTCGACATTGCAGTCTCCTCCAATAGGGTTCCAGTGGAGCGCATCTCACAAAGGCTCGTCAGGAATTCAGACGGGACTCTCTCTACGAAATTCTCCTTGGTTCTACCTTTTCTATAGCAATTACTCAGCTATAGTATCTCTTCTTCGAAGTTCAGCTTCTTGGCTATATGTTTAGCTATCTTTTGTAAAGGGAGAAGGCTTGTTTATATAGAGGAAGAGGGAGAGGTTAGGATCCCTATAATCATGGAAGGGAGTCCTATCTTCAAAGAGTGTTCCATGGGAGGTAAAAAACACTACCTAAAAGGAGACATCCATGGCTTATCAAGTATAAACACTTCTAATGATTCATCCCTGAGGTAGTTAGAAGGAAAATTCTGCCTCTATTTGTTAACAAAAATTCCTAAAATAGTTGGCGTGGAAAATACACAGAGACAGAGCACCAGGTGGCGTGGGCTCTAGTGCAAACCTTCCCTATTAGCGTGAGGGGTGAACTGGATACCTATGCCAATGCCAAAAAATAGGTTTTTGTGTGTTTTTTGAGGAAATTCTCAACAGAAGAAATGATGTCCTTATGCAGAAGGATGCAAAGAAGGTGTTTGTAGAGTATGAAACTGTTCACAGGTCACAGGAACGATCCTCCAATATGTGGGATGAGAGATTGCAGGGACGGTGACAAAATGTTGTGTAACAGATGCCCCCTAAAGCATGAGGTATGAGAGAGAGGGAGGGGTGAAATGATTTATGAGAACGCGTTCAATCCAAACACTGCTGTCGGAAGACCTGCAAGTACAAGTACAACTGATACATATGATACATGACATGTGGCATGGGCGCAGCCATCCATAATAGAGTACATAGATAGTAAGATCTGAGGTATGGAAATAGCCATCCAGCAGTAGGGATCAACAAACAGACTCAGGTATGGTCGTAGCCATCCAATCAGAAGAGCCATGTAATAAGTCATAGTAATCCAAAACGAACCCACAACCTGGATCTCATCAGACAAAACCCAAGGTATTGTGCTCCATATTGACCCGAAAAAAGTACAAATTCGAGCATGCGAATATGTGAGCTGAAGTCAAACATGCAAGAAAATCATCTGATTACTAGCCAATGATGAAAACCATTAACAGACGTGAGAGAAACCACCAATAATTACAATGGCTCTCAAGGTACGAAAGGTACAATCCACAGAGTTTCAACAGTGATCGGACGTTGAACACCCACAGAGTCAGTCGATCGAAGGCCAATGATTTGGACCTTATGTCAAATTTGACGAACCTGCCATTGAGGCATGCAGGCTCCAAGTTACCTGAAGCGAGTCTCTAGATCAGCTTCCTGGATAATGAGTTGGAGTCAGAAGGAAGTGACCTAATCGGAGGTGGGCCATAATGTTTCCGACATCATCAACACGAGACAGAGGAATGTGATGTTTTTGAATCAAGACCAACAGAGCATCAAAGGGAGGTTGAAAAATTTAGAGGCAAACTTCTCTTAAACATATCGACGGCACGACAAGGGATTTGGCAGTATTTGACATCAAGGGATCTGAGGTCATGGCAATGTGGAAAAGAGCATATGAGTGGTCAAAAAAAATTACCCAAACCCATGGAGGAAAACAAATAACGGGATGAGATGTCCCCAACCCGACACGAATGCAGACAAGTGCCATGTTCGAGAGCGACATACTGCCAACACGACTACAATTTTGGTTCCATTTACCCCCACCATTTCTGGCAAGTACCCTAATTATTTTTGAAAATGAGCTTGAAGGGGATAGCATGTGCTTGCATTGTAAGTTTTTCCTTCGGACAAATCCAACCTAGTACATTTTATGAGCCCTAGGAAGGAGGAACTTGAGGAACATCATAAAGACGGAGTCCGATGTCATCAGTTTTAACGAGTCTGACAAAGGAAGAACTCAACATCTTTTCATATTTAGAGAGTTTGAAAAGGAAGCGGAAAATAAAACTCCAGCAAGGCCCTTTTCGTAAATAGTCTCGCAGATCCGAAAAGGTAGAAAAATATGTCTAAGAGAACCTGTTAGTTGCGATAGGCTAAGGCATTCCTTTTTTGTAATTAATCTATCCCAGCCTGAAAAAGGGGTAAATGTATACTGGGTAGATATCATTTTGCAGCCACTTTAACAAGGTCAAAACGACAAGTGTCTCGGAAATATTTTCAGTTTTAGAGAGTCAGAAAAGAGCTGAAAGGTGACTCCAATAGTGACATTTTTGTGCTTTTACCGAGTCCGAAAAAGTATAAAATACAACTCGTTTCTTCATCATAGCCATGTGAAAACTTATCGCTGCACAAAAATATGTGTGTAAAACGTATTTCTCGACAATAATATGATAAAATAATCGACAAATATGTTTTAAAACCTAATTTAAGATTTTTAAAATCTATAAAAGACCATAAGTGGTAAAAATTATTTACTTTTCACATTTACCTCTTTGTGGAGCAACAGTGGTCCATTTACCTTGCGATCTTGTGGCGACAATTGCGAGCGATCCAGTGAACCAATCTTGATTTCATTAGTTTCATGTAAGAGCCGACACCATTTGCCATCTTTTAAGATATTTTTTATTACCTTGATTTGTCATTTTGAATCCTTTAGGGGAGGATTTGTAAAAAGTAGGGCATCGAAATTGGTGCGGGTTTCGGGCACGAACCTGCGCCAATCGCCCCTTTTTTACATAGGGGTCTTGCCAACCACACAACCCAAAATCTACCTAAATTTAAAGAAAATGCAACCATTTTCTTGTAAATTTCGATGCCTAAGGAGACATTAGGGGAATTTTGAGGTCTAAAATGGGCCTCATAAGAAAAATGTACAACAAAAATAAACTTTATAACAACCAATAGGATTCAAGATGATGATGTCATCCATAATGGATGATTCACCATTTTTGGAGTAAAAAGTAAAAATATTAAAAAATAATAAAATAATAAAACTACTTTTTCAACTCGTATTTTAAACTTATCTCCCAAAATTTTTACTCAAATTTCGAGCGGGAGTACTCGTTGGATTCGGAATTTAATTCCTCACCCAAGGAGTACCCATGTTGCATACTTTCGATGAACTCTTCTACACGAAAAATGAGAAATACATAAAAAAACATGATTGTAATCACGTTTTTTTATGTATTTCTCATTTTTCGTGTAGTAGGACCCATCGAAAGTATGCAACATGGGTACTCCTTGGATGGGGAATTAAATTCCGCATCCAACGAGTACTCCCGCTCTAAATTTGAGTAAAAACTTTGGGAGATAAGTTGAAAATATGAATTGAAAAAGTAGTTTTTTCATTTTTCCCTCTAAAATTTGATGATGTCATCAAATCTTATTAGATTTTTTCCACTATTATTTTATAATTTCCTTAGGAGGCCCATTTTAGACCTCAAAATTCCCCTAATGCTTACAATGCTCATATGAACAATGTGTGCAGGTACCATAAAAAAAAGATGGTAATTGAGTGGAAAGAAAGAGAACACAACGAGGAGGATGAACTAGCCATGGGGAATGAACAATGCATGAATGCCCTCAGAAACTGTGGGCTAAAGAAATTATTTTTGAAACCATGTCTCTGGGCTCAGCCTGAATTTCTTCAATATCTAATAAGAATTTTGGACAAATATCAGGAAAATTTTGTGCTTCGAGACCAGGAACTTGAACTCGAAGTATCTGATGTATATTTTATCATTGGATTGTCATAGGGGTGTAGTCCCTATCTTGATTGGTACCTGTCCTTCCGGAGAAAGTATGGAAATGGTGATTGACAGGGTGTACCGAGGGGCATGAAAAGGAACATGGAGTGGAAAGGTTGACATCCAAACCATTCCTGATCTGGCACTAAAAATAGTGCTGCACACTATCACGCGGGCTACAGGATCGCAAGCACTGCATGAGGCCATGAAGAAACAATTGCTTCTTGCCTCAGAGTGCATGAACTTGACTCTCTTCAACTGGGCCGAGGCCATGACTATTAACATCAAGCGGTAGCTCACCTAGTGCAAGAAGACCAAACTAAAGAATTTTGGGTATGGATCCATTTTGGTATCGTTCTTCTTGGAACGATTACCCATATTCCAGCGTCAGGAGGTAATTGTCCCGATGCCACCACCCAGAGAGCCACGGATGGCCGAATGGGCTGCACTGATGCCTGGAGCAGGGGGTGGCCAATAGATGTCCTAGAGGCCAGATTTTTTTGATTGGCTCTGATGACAACTGATTGTCATGGAGGATTGGCCCTATGATGGCATAGACTTCACCGGTGATCTAGACCTCCCGCTCCCAGAGGGAGAAGATTGGGATGAAGAGCTAGGTGAGACTCATTTTTTATTTTCATGAGTTTTATGTTTTTTTCAGTATATATGCATATTATGACAGTTAAATTTTATATGTATGCAAATGTGGGCCCAGAAAGACCTGCAGGTATGTCGCCAATAGTGAGGCAAACTCCTCGCGATTTCGATCCTCATGGTGAGGGCAATAACAAGGAGATAGTACAGAACCTGGAGGGGATCACCCATGGCATTCTAGACTATGATCGCTTTGATGATGCTCCTTGAGCCTATCAGAGGCACACTATAGGGGTGCTGAGTCATATCCATCGCTTGTTGAGGCAGTTGGTACGGGCGGTGACGTGCTATCATGAGCACCATGCCGATTAGGCACTTAGGCTTTTTATTTCCTCACATTTTTGAGAGACATGTTGTCTCGCGATGTAACTGAAACATACATATATATTTTTGGGTTTTTATGATACAATATATATATATATATATATATATATATATATATATATATATACATCTATTTTCTACATGGGTCTATTTACATATGATGATGTTTTATAAATTGCGCAAATTTTTATCTAGCACAATGTTAGCTATTGCATCAGTTAATGTATTCATTCATCTTGGTATATTTTGATATGTAATGAAATCAAAATGTCTTTAAAGTAAATGAATACGTAAATACAATCTCAAAATGCATGGGTTTCGAACCAGATAATGACCATTAAGTTGAAGAACAAGAAGCTGCGAATCCATATTCACAAGAAATGTGCATATGTTGAGGTTAACTGCCTCGGTTAATAGCTCCAAAACAACACTATATTCAGCGACATTGTTTGTATTTGGTCCTATACAAATACCTTGTAGGTTAATCAACTCACTAATAGGATCATAAATTACCCAGGCTGTCGAAGACAAGTTCCTGGTACTACGGGAAGCACCATCCGCTAAACTGACATAAGGGGAAATAGACATCTGCATAACAAACAAGACCCAATAAGCAGAAAAAATCTCACAAAGCACATCAAACCAAAGCATGCACGAAAATGAAAAAATCACCTATGAACACATATCATGCATGAATGACCCAAGCATAATACTTTTTGAGGTACAACCCATTTCTGGGATGTGCTAAGGGATAACCTTCATGATCAATAAGCTTGTAAGCCCCATTTTGTAATGCAAATTTGACAATGTAGGGCCCATGCCACATGGGCTGGAATTTACCTTGCCCCAGCTTGTCATGAGCTTGGTCGTATAGGAGAACGAGATCGCCTTTGATAAAAGAACGAGGGGAAATTGTTTGGTCAAAATGAGCTTTGAATCGCTTCTTCTGTGCTTCAATGACCAAGGCATCTAAGCGACAAGTTTCATCCAATCTCTCTAGATAGAGGAGACGCTCTTCTTCAGGTGAAGTATTAGGTAGTAATTCCACAGCTAGTTTGAGTGAGGCATTTCACATTCAATTGGAAGAGTAGTTTCCAGATCGTACACCAACTGAAACGGGGTAAATTCGGTTGCACTCTTAGTCAATGTTCGGTAAGCTCAGAGAGCTGAAAACAACATGAGATGCCAATTTGATTTATGGATCCTGATTGTTTGTTGAAGAATTGTAACAAGAACTTTGTTGACGACCTCAGCTTGAGGGTAATAAGGCATTGAGTTGTCGTGACGTAGACCCAACTTAGATGTCATCTCCACCATCATATATTCCTGAAAATGAGAACCATGATCAGTAAAAATGGCTTGAGGAACACCAAACCGAGTAATAACATGATTAAATATGAATTTCGATGTTGTCTTATCGTTCGCAGCCAGTGTAGGCATTGCTTCAGCCCATTTTGTGAAATAATCGATGGCAACGATAATATATTCATGCTCCCCAGCCAAATGAAGGTTACACATCATAAAATCGATGCCCCATTTGGAAAAATGACCAAGAGTAATGACAGGGTGGAAAGGAACAGGTGGCGCACGCATCTTGCGTTGATATATCTGGCACGCATGGAATTTGTGTACTGCAACAATGTAGTCTTTAAAAATGGATGGCCAGAAATAGCCAGCACGAAGGATATTTTGTGTGGTGGCATAACCATAAATGTGACCACCATAGGCACCACTGTGGTAGTCATTTAAAAATTTCTCAGCTTCCTTGAGGGTCAGACATCGTCGGAGTATAGAATCGACTCCAACACGATAGAGGGTATCTCCAATAATACGGTAAGGTTGCGACCAATGCTGAATGTGGCGACAGGCATATTTTGTTAACTCAAACCTAAAAGTAGAAGTTTGGAGATACATGATGATATCACCATACCACAGATCGAGGGTGCTAATAAAGAAAAGAGTTTCATCCGGAATATGATCCTCGAAATGAGAAGGAGCAGAGGCGGTGAGGAGAGAACAAATCAAATCAGCGAAAACAAGTGATTTCTTTGATTTGGATGTAGTAAACTCCAAATCAAACTCTTGGAGGATAATGATCCACTTCAAGTATTTTCCCCCCAGCAACTTTTGAGATAGAATATAGGTGATGGGGTTACAATCAGAAATCACGGTCACCATGCGTAAAAGGATATAATGATGAAAACGTTGGACGGACTGGACCACAGCCAACGCTAACTTCTCGACATGTGCATAACGCGTTTTAGGGTCAAGAAGGTTCCGAGGCAAGTAATAAATTACATGTTCATTACCGTCATCATCATCTTGAACCAAAACCATGGCAATCGTACTGAAGGCGGCAGCTAGATAGAGGGTGAAATCACAATGATAATTTGGAGGACGTAATAGAGGAGTGTTGACAAGCAACATCTTAAGTGTATCAAAAGAGTGCTAAGCAATCTCATCCCAATAGAAAGTGATGTCCTGCTTTAAAAGTCGTGTGAATCCCTTAGCTACTTCGGCATAGTTGGGGATAAAGTGACGTAAGAAATTTTCTTTCCCTTGGAGACTTTGGAGCTGGTGTAACGAGGATGGAGAGGGGAGATTAACAATAGCCTCAACCTTAAGTGGGTCAAGGTGAATTCCATCTTTAGATACGATAAACCCTAAAAGTCTACTGGAATCGACGTAGAAGACGCATTTATGTAGATTGAGCTGAATGTTGTAGCGTCTACAACGAAGAAAGATCTGGCAGAGATGGTCCGGGTGGTATTTTTGCACAGCTGAATGAGCCATAAGGTCATCGAGGTATGGTTGAACAATATGACGAATATCATGAAAGCCATAAGACATCACGCGCTGGAATTTATCCCCAGCATTCTTCAAGCCAAAAGGGAGTTTCTTATCGCGAATTTTCCCCAGGGACAGATAAAAGCGGTCTTGTGTTGATCGGACTGGAGAATGTTGATCTGATTATAGGCAGAAAAACTATCCATAAGGGAAAAAATCTCACTCCCCGCACAATTGTCAATGATCTAATCGATGAAAGGGGTGGGATAGTTATCTTTAAGACAAGCCCGATTAATATTGCGATATTCAACACAGACACGAATTGATCCCTACTTCTTATCCATAGGAGCAATGTTAGAAACCCACTCTGTCAGAGGAATCAGATAAATGAAACTCTCTTTAAAAAAAATTTCAACTTCAGCTTTTATGGCGGCGGCTTTCCGATGATGTACTAGATGCAGACATTGGAAAACAGGCTTCACACCTGGGTAGGTGGGAATCTCGTGCACCACAATACTGGGATCAATTCCTAGCATCTCTTCGTAAGACCAGGATAAAACATCACGAAATTCGTGAAAGAGGCTAGTATACACTTGGACTTCATCGGAAGAGTAAGCGACTCCCACATGGATGTTCTCGACAATTCCTGATTTCACAGAAATGTCGATAGGCATCGTCTGAGTGATGTTACCCAAGTTACCTTCAAGAAGGACTTCATGAGTCAAGATAGGTATTTGAAGTGGCGGAGAAGGAACTTGAGATGAAAAACGCTCAAGATAGTTAGACATTTCCCCAAGGCCAGGCATAAACGAGGAACGATGATGCCCATCGCTCCATGGTAGATCTTCGAGAGACATGGTTTCCATTATAGCCTCATCGGATGAAAACACTTCTTTCAAAGGACCAGGTAAATGCAAATCGCCGAGCCAGGGGGATTGAGAATAAACGTCGAGAGCCATGCTCAAAGGAACACCTTCAGAAGGGGGAGAATTAGATGCAGTTGTAAGCTCACAATAATTGATTTCAATTGGACTAAGCAGCATCAAATCCCCAAATGAATCAACCTGTTTAGGTAAAGGGGCGATCCATGCGTCATCCGACCGAGAGATCATATTAACTTGAACAGTATTTGGTGCTGGAAAGGGAAAGATACCCATGTGAGTAGGATCTTTGAAAAGACCCGGCCCTACACTGTCGGGGGGAGAAGGAATCTGATCCACGTATGGCACATTGTTCTCAGAAGATGAGCTGAGGAATGACAACTGATCAACAATAATGATTTTTCCCTCGTGTGGAAACTTTAAAAGTAGAAAGAGGGTGGACAGAACGCACAACATACCGTGAGTCCAACTACGACTGAGCAGAAGATTGTAATTGAGTTTAGTGTCAATGACTTCTACTTCAACATTGACCGTCTTTCCTCGCAACGTGATCGGTAAGATAGCGAGAACACCCAAGGGTTTCGATTCCCTTCCATCAAATGCCTCAAGGGAATTGGGTGAAGAAGTGAGAGCTGGAGAGCCAATATATTTCTAGCAAGTGGATGACTTGACACAAGTGGATGCACCTTCGTCCACAATGGCTCTATAGACGTTGAGACCGTTAATGCCGACTTGTATGACAAGCGTAATTTGGTGTGGAAGTCGGGGGACGAAATTTTCTAAGTCGAAAGAGAGAAGGCTAGAATCAGCAGTATCAATCCCACCGATCGCAAATAATAACGCCTTCTGTTGAGACAGAAAACTCTAGATAACTTCCAACGTGAACATCGCGGATGGCACTTGTGCTAAATCTTCAACAATACTATAATGATGAGTAGCACGAGCGTTAGGATTATAAGAAGATTTTTGGAGAACACCTTTAGAAGGTGGTCATACAACGGGTTCAACATTGGGCCTTTCAATATCAAGAGGACCAGAGGTAGGTGGGGGAGGAGGACCATTGATGATCTCTTTCCCGGCTACCTGTCATGATCCAGCATAATCTTTCAACCGAGTAGCAATGGAAACGGGTGCAGAATCATTTACCATAAACACTTGAGAGCCAAACGATGTAGATGATGCAGGTTGATCGACCATTTGAGCTTGCTAAGATGGGAAAGGTTCTTTAAGGACCATTGGAGTTCCCTTAGCGGCTTTGAGCAGTTGATTAACCTCAGATCATCTAGGACAATCCTTAGTATAGTTTTCCTCATCACAAATTAGACAGGGATACTTCGACATTCACTGTGAACCATCATTAGCACGAGGTTTAGATGATTCTGGTTTTGGGGCATCGTCTTTGGCCTTGCCTTTGCCCTTCTTTCTCCCCTTGGAAGTCTTGTCTGCAGGATTGGCCTAAACAACATTGACCTCCGAGGTTTTACCAGAATCTTGGGTAGGCTGAGGAGTAGAAGCATTGGAAGAATTTGATTTCTGCTTCCCATTGGAAGACTTGCATGAAGTCTAAGACAAAAAACCAATAATTTCATCGACCGATGGGGTAGCCGGTGCTTTAGAGGTCCCAGGTCGTGGAGCCTCATTCAAGATGTCATACAATATGCCTAATTGAGAGTACACTAAATCAAGGCATTGGGTACAAGCAATGGCTTGTTCCTCGGTTACACATGCCCCCATGGCGATGTCTTTTCCAATATGATTGACAAAAGAGGTAGTGAACCAATGAGTAAGAAGCTGATCAGGAATTTTGAACTTGGTCAAGCAATGATGCCGTCTCCATTCATGAATGTGGTCTGAGATATGGGTAGCCCGGCCCTATTTCAAGGATGTTAGGAGATGTGTCCCGACTTCATAACAAACCAAAAATTGAAAATGAGTAAGGAATTCCATAACGAGTGTGTTGAAATCTTGAAAGATACCATGAGACAGTTCGATATACCACTTAGTAGTAGCTCCAGTGAGAGTGCGCTGGAAAAGATGGAGTCAAACAGAGTCATCTACCCAAGAATTGGAAGAACACCATAAATGGTAGTCATGACGTGTGCTTGGGGGTCTTCTCCAGATTTACCCTCAAACTTGGGACAATCACCAGGAACCTGCGTTGGAACCAGAGGCCAATATTGATTATGAAGAGTTGGATCATTTGTCAATTTGGACACATCTGCTAACTCCAATGTGGCGAGAAAAGGTAATTAAGGGTTAAAAGGCATATCAGGTCCTCGATAAGGACCCGTACCCATATTCCATCCTGGTTGAGTATAACTCTGCCCCCATTGGTTCTATCCCAGAGGATTCAGACCATAAGGGTATAAGCCACGTAATTTGGTTGATATGGTGACTGAGGACCAGGATACGGGGGTTTAAAACCAGGATACTGATTCTAAGTATACGAGGGTCCTGATTGAGAAGCATAAGGATTTTGCTGTGGAATATAAGTATGGCCTGTCAGTTGAGGGTAATAAGCAAAACCTTGAGGCATGTTGTATACCAGTCGATATTGACCTTGAGGGTAATAACTGCCTTGGGGTCAAACGGGCTACTGATAAGTAGGGCCCTGTTGAGCTGGATAAGTTAGGTGCACAGGTTGATTTGATTACGGCATAGAATAGAGCGGTGGCTGAGTAGGGTGAATTGTCTGTGCAGGTTGTCTCGGCTGAATAGGTTGACCTGACTGATGAGGGCCATCGGGTTGCCCCTACTAAAAAAGTTGGCCTGATGGCTGCGGTGGGCCAGGTTGTGCCTGATAACTAGGTTGACCTGGAGTAGGACCATAAGATGGTCCAGGCTGTGCAACATTTGGACCAATTGGAAAATATGGCTATTTTGGTTGCACCAAAGGTTGAAATGGATGGATTTTATCCCCAAGACCGTATAAAGGTCCAGGTGGATATACTGGTTTCCCACATGATCCTTGAGGTTGCCCTGGTTGGACCACGGGCTGAGCTTGTAAAGGTTGACCTTGAGGATTATAAGGCTTCCCTTGCAGGCCGTAAAATAATCCCTGTTGGACTGAAGGCTATCCCTGTAAGGGTTGCCCTTCTGGGTCGTACGCATACCCTTGCTATATAGAAGGTTGTCCCTGAAAGCGTTGTCCTTGTGGGCCGAAAGCATACCCTTGCTGAACCGAAGGTTGTCCTTGTTGGTTAGAAGGTTTCCTAGACAAGGGAGGTCCAAAACTAGAAATGAACTGATAAGCCTCAGGAACAGGAAAGTAGATGAGGTTGTTGTCCTCATCATACTGAAACGGAAGTGAATAAATCGAGGTACCATCCACGCCATAATGAGAAAAATAAGGATGATTAGGATCCTGGGGGGACTGATTAATCTGGGAGCTTTGCTGCTGAACAGCCAGCCGATACTCCTCAAAAGAAAGGCCGTCAGGGATTTCCGTGGAAATAGAAGTCTCTACTAAAGTCGAAACTCCTGACGACTAAGCCCACGCCGATGGTGAAGATTGAGTAGGCTCTTGGTGGATGTCTTCCAGAAAAAGTTGGTATTCTTCATCATAAACTAGAATTGCCTCACTGTCATTAGGACCAGATGAGTCCATGTTTGGATCCACCGTGAGATCTTGTAAAAGACTACGAGGGCTACGAGGAATGATAGCAGCCAAAAACGGTGATCCCGATGTCAAAGGGGGAAAATGTTCCCTGACCCCAAACCCAAACCAAGCGTTTGAAAGAGGCCAATGGAACTCAACTGGTTCTCCAAAGGGGTACTCTAATGGGATGATAGGTTGCTGAAGCTCGATAGACCTAGAGGTTTGCGAAGTTTCAGATGAACCGTCTGAGAAAGGACTACCAGTAGACGAAACCGATGGTTTCGCCACTGTGACTATAGCACACCAGAAAAGGGAAAAAGATCCGAAAAGAAGACTCTTGGATTAAAACCAAGGCAAAAAAAGACAGGCCAAGCAATCAAACTTTAATGGGCGTGTAATTGTAGGTAGTTTAGTTTACCGCATTGAAACCAAAAATTTGTTGTTTCATGTTTTGAAAGTTAAGAAATAGTCAAATATGACTCTAGTCTCTTTCAGTTTTAAGTGAGCGTGAAAGGACAAGTGCTCAATGATCTTTTCAAATTTATGGAGTCAATAAAGATCGAAAATGACTACTCAGGTACTCTAGGTAAAAGGGTGTACCAGGTTCCCGTGAACTGCCATATACACCTTGGTAGTAAAATGAAAGAAGAATTAACCAAGGAATTGATGTACGTGTAGGTAGTCTCCCCGAATGCTATGTTCGGTGTATCAAGGTTATAAGGCGGCAGACTCAGCTTCCTACAAATAAAAGGATTGCAACCTAGAGGGGTCTCCCTTATGGTATGGGGAGTGCAAGTCCGTGCTAGTGTTGTCTGAAGCTAGATGGCGAGCGACAGCTGCTAGGTTTAAAGACGCCGGAACACGTCTCTAACTTATACCACTAAATGTTTCGTTAGGTTTCAATGTTGCCTTAGGTTAATTGAATAAATTTTAAGTTGATCTTGTATTTATGTTTCAATTCCAAGGTCCTACCGAATGTCGAATCTCATGAATCCCTAAATGCAAGCTACATGCCATAAAATACCATTTCATTCGGTGAAAATATATCTAGGAGAAATTTTAGGAGTTTTCAAGCGATAGCAAATAATGAGAACACACAGAAGCATCCACTACAGTATCTGATACAAGCTAATGTAAATGATAAATATTTCCTAGAATGTCCAATGCTAGTTATACGAAATATTTTCAATTCCACAATGCAAACAAGAATGCAAGCACAAATTTTTTTATTTTTCAATGTAATAGGACAAACAGTGCACTAAATGACATAAAAAACAAACCAACACACTAGTTCGAGAACGTTAATGCGAGAGTTGAAGCGAAACAATTCAATCAACTCAAAAGAAAATAAAACAAAACTCAAACCAACGATACAATCTCTCAAATCGAAGAAAGATGTCGAAACAGACCCCTACAAGCAATGTAATCTATGCTTGGAGTGAAAAGAAGCACAACTGAATGAAAGAGGCAAGACTCATCTCACCAAATGCAATCACTCAACTGGATCAAGGGAACCAAATGCAATCAAGCAAGGAATGAAGTTGACCGTGAAAAAAAAAGACCCAGACTCCTACAGGAGGCTTAGCATACCAAATCACTAGAAAACCTTAAGGCTATGATGCTGACAAGAGATGGACAAACAACTGAAGGAAGGAGGGTGTTCACAATCACAAACAATCCCAATGCACTCAAAACATATCAAGAAATTAGCCAGAAGTACAAGGACTGACCAAAACTCAAAAATCAAGCAAACCCTAACACCTACAGGAATTGGTGTGACTGTTTGGTTGTAATCAGTGCCAAACAGGGGATGGCGTAGGTGCTGAACTAGAAACAAGCACCAGTGGGTGCGATTGTCAGACTATAAACCGCACTAATCAAGTCAACCCTGGTAAAAGGAAAATTTTGGAAAACAGAGGTCAAATTTGATCCTCTGGGGCTGAACAAGGGTCTTAGACTCAACAAAAATAATCAGAAAAGGCAAGCTAGGCAAGAAAAGACCAAGAATAATACCTAATGGGTGAAAGACAAACTCACATTGATCCCCAGTATAGTCGCCAATTTGTTGGTGAGGTAAATCCCCTCTACGAACAGAGGCGATCCCATTAGCCCTAAAGTTGGTCTAGCCACAAACGAGACAAGCTATAACATTGATTCCTAGTTAACAAATGGATGAATATTCGATAGATGACTTATCGGAAATCCTACACTATTGTTGTCGTCAGAAAGAGTGGCTGATTCTCACTCCTGGTTTGACAGATCACGATCTGCTTGCTTTCACGCTCGGATACCTACACACACACAAGAAACAACGACGATATACAACATACTATTTCACAATCATAACTATTAGTCAGTCGAAGAAGACTAAATCAATTGCATTAAATAATCAACATAACACAATGATGGAACCAATACCATAGTTGAGTATATTAATGAAAGAAAGGAAGAGTACAACCAAGCTTCGTCATTGCGATCTCCTCCAACAGGGTTCCAGCGGAGCGCGTCTCACAAAGGCTCGTCAGGAATTTAGACGGGACTCTCTCTATGGAATTCTCCTTGGTTCTACCTTCTCTATAGCAATTACTCAGCTATAGTATATCTTCTTCCAAGTTCAGCTTCTTGGCTATATGTTCTACTAGATTTTTTAAAGGGAGAAGGCCTGTTTATATAGAGGAAGAGGGAGAGGTTAGGATCCCTATAATCATGGAAGGGAGTCCTATCTTCAAAGAGTGTTCCATGGGAGGTAAAAACCACTACCTAAAGGGAGAGATCCATGGCTTATCAAGTTTAACCACTTAGAACGAGTCATCCCTGAGGTAGTTAGAAGGAAACTTCCACCTCTGTTTGTTAAAAAAAATTCCTAAACAGTTGGCGTAGGCAATACACAGAGACAGAGTACCAGGTGGCGCGGGCTCTAGTGAAAATCTTCCTGATTAGTGCAAGGGGTGAACTGGCTACCCGCGCCAATGCCAAAACATAAGTTTTTGTGTGTTTTTTGAGGAAATGCTCAACAGGAGAAATGATGTCCTTATGCAGAAGGATGCAATGAAGGTGTTTGTAGAGTATGACATTGTTCACAGGTCACATGAATGATCCTCCAATATGCAGGATGAGGGATTGCAGGGATGGTGACAAAATGCTGTGTAACAATGTGCCTTGATAAAACACTTGCGCACCTTAGCTCATCACACTCCTTAAAACAAATCTTGGCTCACACCTTGTGAAAAGATGGTGTGGTTGTCATATGTGATGTGTGGTACGCCATATTAATCTACATAGGTATGAAAAGTAGAGAATCAGAAACTATAAAATTTGATAACACTACCTTTGAATGTGATGGAAAATACACAATTTAGTGTTGAGTTATTGAATGTGATAGAAAATTCTCTACATGTTGATCAATTTGGTCAACACCATAGCACACTTCTTATGAATTTTTAATCAATTTTTATTTTCCAATGTCAATTAAGACACCAATGGTAGGATTTTTGTGTGTTTATTTTACTAAGTAACCACTTCATATTGGCATTAATTTCCCCCTTATAAACTCACCTAGGGCATCCATTTATTTTTAAGTTGAGTTATCTTTTCCTGGTTTAAATTAGGTTTTCAAGGCCACGTGGAAACATCTTCAAGATTGGCATTCAAGTTTATTTTAGGAGAAAATGCATTGGAGGGTTGGTGTTGTTTGGAGACTGTCGATACCTCATTTTTTCATTTTTAGGAACCTATAAAAACCTCATAATCATAGTTCTATTCACTATTTTCAATAGGGCCACTCACTATTCAAGGAATTGAATTATGGGCTCTCTTAGAGTGATTACAGTTCACACTCAAATATTGTACATGGGACTACAACCAAAGTCTATTTTAACTTTCCACTCTCTTCATATGTGTGGTCTTTTGGATTCACATGTCTTGCCTTTGGTCCTTTTGGAGATGCAGAGAGTTATAGATTAATTTTCTCTTTTATGGGAGTTTTGTTCCTCTTTATAATGTGCATGAAATTATAGTTTTGAGGAGTTTATTTAAGCTTTAAAAGAATTAGCATTTGGGTACTTGCTCAAGAATTTGTGCTAGATTCCCAAGTACTGAAAACTATCAAACGAACACGATGGCTATTTAAAAAAAATTTCATTATTACAAAACCAGAAGAGAGTAGCTTCAAATTTATAGTCAGGTCAAGCTTATTATGGGGCACAATTATGTTTTATTTTATTTAACTTTTATGACTCACTGCACCTCGAAATAGCGTATATGTGACAAAAGGGAGTTACTGGAATTTGAAACCTTTCGTGCACAACCCAATTTCTTTGTTTGTGGGTGGTTAAGGTCAATGGATTTTATGTAATGAAATGAAACATAGAACTAGTTGTTGCTATTATAGATTGGATCTTAACATTCACTAACCCAACAATCAAGAGGTGTTTTTTGATAGTTTATAATTTTTGAAATGTAACCAGATACGATGGTAATGTATACAAATGAATTTCCACCAACAGACTAAATTTGAGTATCATGTGAGCTTAATAAGTGGCATGAGTAGTTTATTAGGAGTAAGTTTTCGCGTAATATATTTTGGAGGTTTTTTCATGATTATGGTAAATTACAAACATAATGCAAGACATATTATTTGCATAGTATGTGATTTGTTTTTATGTTCAAATTGCCTCCTGAGTAATTAAAAATGTAATGTAATGATGCTCAATTGAAATATTCTGATAGATGGTAGAATTTAGATGCTCCTTCATTCTCAAATTTATTGGTTTTGTAATAACACTAGGGTCTACTCGGTTGATTATGTTAAATTATATTTGTCTAGATAAAGGGTCCACTAGTTTGATGCTAATAATTTCGATTGTTCCAAAAAGGATTTCTATGTTTTCCGCTAGGTGAATACTTTACAACATCATAATTTATTTTATTAATATGAATGATATGTGTCCTCTGTTATTGCCCAAATCCACCTCAAGCTGAAAGAAGGCGAGATTTAGGGTAACACCAAACCACGCTCAGTCTGGTAGCTAGCCCTACTAGAACAGGAGAGGGCTCTCTCCGGGTCAATCTCAGGAAAAATGTATCAATAGGGCTTGAGATGACTGAAATGAGTGCTAATTTTAGGCTAGGTATATTAATCAAGGAGTTTGAAATGATTTTTTAAAGGTTTTTGTTGGAAAAAGGGAAAGGCAATTTTGGGCTTGGGGATGAGGCCAATTTCTTGCAGAGTTCAAGTTGGGGCAGGTAAGGCAATGGCTTTGATGTCTTAGATCCAATGAATGGATAGAAAATACTGTTGAGAATCTAAACAGGGCAAGAGGGAGCAAGGATCCTCTTCAAACTGACAAAAACATAAAAAAACTAAACAAAATTTTAAGGCAGAGCACCAGCAAACTAATGAATTCTACCTTAGTTACTCATTTGTTTAATTCAGAAGCAAAGAGAAGGGAAATGGCATACATAAACATCAATGAAAATTACAGATACATGAAGAAAAACATCATCAAAACTCAAAGCCACAAGGATCCCAACAAGTGCTGCAAAACTCTGGTCTTTCCTTTGCCAAAAATACTGAAATGAATATACAATGAGGTGCCAAACTATTCCCAAGAGTCCAACCCTAAAAAATGACTCAGAAAATACATAATATAGACCATCCTAACCCCTCCCCATGCCTCTATGGTTCAAGCTCATCCTTCTATGAGCTGTTTCAGCCAATTCTAAACTAGGAACTAAAATCTAGGCAATCAAACAACTTGCCTCTATATGGAAGGAAACTGATTCATTCATTCAATTTTCACTTTTTAGTGAATAAATCCTCTAGAACAAGTAAATGTGAGCCAAAATTACATCATATTCATCAAATTACATCAATATAGATCAATAGTTACATAAAAATGTAAAACTAGTCAAAACTGGGTGAATTTCTGAGCTGAAAAGTGAAAATGGGGCCAAATTTCTCTATGCGCTGCGCCAGAAAACTCAATGTGTCGCGCCACTTTGGAGCTGATTTTCAGGCACTTCACGAAGTCCAAATTGAGCTCATGATAGCTCGTTGGAAATCCCTGTCTATCTAGTATCCAACCCAAGTAAAATTTCTGGATTTGGTGTCCATTTTCCCCTCGAAAAGTTCAATCTCCCAAGACTGGTTCCTGTGTGTGCAAAAGGTGGCAGAAAGGCCATTTTCAAGGTTTTTTTGACCCTTTTAACCACCCAGAACTTGATGAAATCTCTCAGACATTCCTAAGCATGCATAATTTATCATAAAAAACTCAAAAATATCAATTTTTCCTCCAGAAGATGTCCCAATCATAAGCGCGCGCCAAGTGGCGCGACGCGTCGGGTGGAAAAATCTGTTTTGCGACCACAATTTCAAAAATGACAAAATTTACTCCAAATTTGCTGAAATTTGGACTGAAGGTCCTCCATCACATGTCATGCTCAGCCAACAAAGCTTCGGCCAAGATTATGTCTTTTCACACCTCCTCGATGCCTTCTTCATCTATGCTGCCTGAGGTGAAAATGAAGAGCTTGGTGTCTTTGTCTTAGTTCGCCAAATGTGTCAAAGTCAAATGAGGGACTGTGGGAAGAATGGGCAGTGAGAATGATGGAATTTTTTCAAGTGAATTTAAAGTGTAATACAGTCACTTGATTGTATGGGGATTTAGGAATTTAGGGATTTTATAAGTGATATGAAAGGAGGAGGGCTAGTAGGGTTTAGTGATAGGAAAAATGGGAACAAGGGATATGATTGGTTTTGGGACAGAGGGAATAGGAGAGGGGTGTTGATGATATTGTGAGAGTTAGGATTAAAATATCCACAGGTGGGGAAATGTGCTTTTGGCACCAAAATCAAACTTCAACACTCGAACTCAAACCCTAAGGGAGAAATTTCTAACAAGTGAATAGGGTTTATAACTTGACATTCAAATTCTCATATTCCCTTTACAAACGATCCCAAACACTGGCTAATAGCATTTCAAAAACTCATAAAATTACTTGAAACACAGAATATTGAGTCAATTTTTATTTTTTATGGAGCAAGGGAAAAAATTAGGTGTTTCGGCCCTGTGCGCTGTGCACCAGCCCAATGCGCCACGCACAAACCCAATGCGTCGTGCCCACTCTTCTATGCGCCGCGCCATTTTTCAGGAGGCTTTTGGAGGCCTTCCCAATGTTCAAATTGGGCGTGTGATAGCTCATTGGAAAGCGCTTTGAGTATAATTTCCAAAAAAAATGGAATTTTTCAATTTGGAGTTCATTTACCCTATCAAAAATCAAATCTCCCAAGACTGGTCAAAATGAGCAGAATGAGGTTGCCTCAAGGTAGAGTGCTGTTGTAGTCAACTTTTGAAAGTCTTCTTCAGCTCCAAATTGAGATCATGATAGCTCATTGGAAATATATTTTTGTCTAGTCATCATTTGACTTATCAAGAAAGTCATTTGGCCAACCAAGCTAGGAGAAATCTTGATTTTCCCAAGGGCACTTCAGAGGTGCATCAATTCTCCTGAGGCAACGGTATTTTTAACATTTCTCTAAAACCATGACACCTGTGTAAAAAGTGAAGGAGTGTTTTCTTCCTTGGCATTTTTTGGACAAAAACCTCTCTCAGTGTCCCCAAATTCATCTTTTATTGCTCAGAAACATCATTTGAGTGAAACCTATCCCGATGTGTGGAATAAGGGATTTGTCAAAATGGAGCAAAACGAAGGGGATAAGGGGCTTCTAAATTCTTGAGAAAATTTTGGGAAGTAGGGAGGGATGTTAGGAAGCAGGGGAAAGTGGAATTTCAGAGATTTAGTAAGGGGAAGGGGTCCAAAAGGGAAAAACACAGGCCTAGCCTAGAAAATTGCCAAGTTGTAGCAAGAAACTAGGGTTTGTGCGAAAATGAGGAATTTGGGGGATTTTAGTGATGGGAAGTTGTTAATAAGGTAAATTATGGATAGAGGAAGGTATATGAACATCAGGATACAAGTTTTTCTAATGATTTGACATCCAAGAGAAATTACCTCCAAAACCCTAGGAGAAGGAAATGAAACTTACCTAGGCACCACAAAGCATGAACAAGGTGTAAAATGACCCTTTGGAACTTGACATGATGATGAAAACCCTATGAATGATGGTACACTTAGCTGAATGGTGACATGGACCGACATGTGGACAACTCTGGAAGGAGTGAAAGCAAACCCTAGACTTAATACCTAGTGACCAAATTTTGCTTGAAGACTCACTGAAATGACAAAATTTGACCTTGACACCTTAAAATCACTTTGTAAGAGCATTTTTTATCACTGGAGGAAGGCTGCAAAGGCTGACACTAACATCCTCAAGGAAGCTTTATATTAGAAAAATGAATGAGCCAGAAAAATATGCTAAGCTACTAACATCGCAGATTTGATGAATTGGCCTCAAAGAGTGAGGATCCCACAATGAGAGGAATAACTCATCTTCCAAACAAAAAAACCTTTTGAATGTATTATATAGAAACATTATTTTTTTTATTTGGAAAATTAGTTTTTCAATTGTAAAGTCTCTATTTTGTGCTTTGGCTAAATTCAATCCAATATAGAGACTAGATTTAATTCTACAAGAGTATTTTGGAGCACATATATTATCAGTGAACTATTTCAAAATGAGAAACATTATCATTTACATAAAAAAAACTATTTGGTTAATACATAACCTAACGTTGTGGTGTAAAAGGAAAGTATTTAACATATTTTTCTCTAGCATTTTATTTTTTGTCTATGCACTAGCTATAAATGCCATCTTCTCTCTTGAAAATTTGGAAGACTCCACTTTCCTGCAAGAAGAAATGAATTGGAAATATCATTCTCTTCACTTCAATTTCCTTTGTAAAGGGTGCTTCTCAATACATTCAAACATGTTAGGGTGCAATGAATTCATGTTGAATTGATTCAATAACATGATAATTAAGTCCAACATTGTCTATACATGTCTATATGGTGGAGTCTGGCTAATCCTAAACCAGTTCAAACCTCCTAGTTGGAACAATCCTCCAAAGGCTAAGGTTCTATGATCATTACTATCCCCTTCATTGGAAGATAAACCTGATATGAATCCACTCCATTACCATAAATCTATAGGTTCAATACAACCAATCTTCATGCCCCCAAGCTCTTTACCAAGAAGGTGTAATGTTCCTACTTAGCCTTAGCTAAGAGGAGACATTCAATTTTGATTTAATTTATGTTTTATGAATAAATGAATAAAAGAGGACATGTAAAACTCCTAAGAAGTCTAAATAAATCAATGCCCATGTGAACAAAGACAAATCAGGGCTATGTACATAATCACTTGCAGGTGTGAAAGAGGTTTGAGCCAAATATTGGGTCCACCTTGACCAAGTCAACTGCGTTGTCTAGGTTCATTGCATCTCCAAAAAGGGACTGCGCAGTTCTAGAAGGGAGCCTCTAATGTGAAGAGGGGTAACTCATCAAAGTGGTTTAGGGTTTGCAAGGGCTTTCTCATGTTATAAAAGAAAGAGGAAAGCAACATGAAGGGGTTTTTGATAGATCATATTTCTGAAGTATTTGTCTGCTTAGACAAATACCATTCTCTGCTGCTTAGTGGAGGATTGTGATTGGAATTCCCATTTATGGGTTTCATCTCTTCCCTTGGGGATAATTGGAGGAGTTCTTTGCTGAATTTTTCCACTATCTGGTTTGAGACCAAGCTCTATCTTTCATGAGCAGTGCTGGCACATTGAGGGTTTTGTAGCTGCTATCTTTTTGTAGCAAGTGGTGTTCTAGATCTGCTTAGATCTAGCTTGTTTTGAGAGGCTTTATCTATTGGAGTGTGTTATTTAGCCTCCAAAGAGATAGCTGATCCATATTTTATATCAGATCTGTGATTTCATTCCATTTATTCAGTTTCCTTCACCCTTTGCACAGTTCCTACTCAATATTGCGTTATTTTGTGAGAGGGCTTGCTTATTTCAGTTTCCTATCAGTTTGGAGTAAGATCTCTTGGTGTTAGGCTTGCCTTCCATTGGTGATCCATGGATTGGGTTGCTAATCCATGTATCTATAGATCTGATCTCTTTCAGCAATAAAAGTTATCTTCAGAAATTTCTGAGTTTTCTGCAGCACTGTAATTTGTAATTCAGATCTACAGCTTGTTATGCAATATTTTGATGTAATTCTAGTTGGATCTTGTTCTTGATTTCTTATAGCTTCCAGATCTATATTAGATCTTATGTTTCATCCATTTATATGATAGAGATATTAAATTTAATGTACAATAGCTGAACCATCTGAAAAATAACGTTGTCTATGTATTTTTGCAGTTTATTCCTAGTTGCAGCTCTAAATTCTGAAGGGATTTTTCCCTAGTTTCTTTTGTAATCTGCTGTAGAAGCTATAATATCAAATATAAATCTGATTTACTGTTATATATTTGAATTATCAGAATTTTTTATGTCCTCTTTTGAGTTTTAGTTAAAACTGCACAATTCTAGTTACTGGGATTTTTTGTGTTTCAATAGTCTCTCTCTTTGGCTGATTTATAACTAGTCTTCATTTGGGGAGGTCTATTTAATGTGCTTAAACTTATCTGTTTCAGATAAAATTATGTATATAAGTCAAATACAGGATAAATGAGGGGATCCCAGCCGTGATCTACATTATTCTTGCTCATATTTTCTTATACAGCATTTTCATTGAAGATCTTGTTGAGATTCCTCAAAGGGATTATTCCAAGTTCTATAGGCAGAGTCTACAGTTGGCCAGGAAGCCTCTGGTTCTCACTCTCTTTTTAGATGTGAAATAACCAGTAAATTCCTCTGTAGTCCATATTTGACATAGAATCTTGAGAATCCCCAAAAAGGAATATTATAGTGGTATCGGAGCTCCACTCTTAGCGCAACCTGTGCTAGCATTGGAGCCTCAGTCATGCTGCATTCCGAAGATGAAGATACTATTTCTAAGATGGGGAGGAGATACCATAATATAAGTCATAAAAAGTATGACTATACTATTGTTGACATTGACAAGGGTCAAGACAAGGGGAAAGCCCCTGAATTGGTGAATGATAAAGATAAGGAGGCAGAAGAGTTTGCAAAAACTCTCTTGGAAGCTATGAAATATCTATCCAAGGAGATAAAGGAGATGAGGATAGATCGAATGAGGGATTCCCTTGGAAGACTCCACCAAGGAGAAAGTTCTGAAATGTCTCAGTATGGAACTAGACAGCCTATGAGCTTGCCACAAGTGCCACATATCTCACAACGCTCTACAATGCCCACCTTTTTGGCTGTAGGGAATGAAGGGCTTCAAGAGCCAACCTCTTTGGAAGGCTACTTTGCAGAATATGATTCAAAAAGTCAAAGTTTCAAGGATAACTTGAGCTTTCAAGACTTCTACCATCTCAAGGACCGAAGGAGGCCTTGGTAGCAGTACAGAGATGGAGGCTTCCTTCATGGGAGGCACCACACCATGGGTAGATTCTTCTTGCCTAAGTTTTATGGATCACCCTCTTGTTCATCTAAAGCATGGGTGGAAAATTTGGACATCTATTTCCAACTGAATAAAGTGCCTGAAGTAGAAGCCATAAATATTTCTCCGCTTCATTTTGATGGAGAAGCCCACAACTAGAGGTTTCATGGAATTTCTACATTGGGGCACATCAATGTGTCTACTTATGCTGAGTTCACTAGGAGACTAGTGGAAAGATTTGATCAGAATGATCTGGAGGCCCCTTTCATAAGCTTAGCAAAGCTTAAGTAGACAGGAGATGCTGAGGCCTATATCTCTGAATTCCTGAGGTTGTTTGTAATGGTTCTTGATCTTTTAGTTGCAAGGAGAGTCTATATGTTCATTGATGGCTTGGAAGAACCTTTGCATGGGTTGGTCAATTATACCAAACCCACCACTCTGCATGATGCCATTTAAAGAACAAGAGATCTCCAAGATTCCTTGCCAAGGGAAAAGGCAACCTTCCCAAGAAAAGCCACTCACTCTTCTAAAGGGAAGGAGGGGAAAGATGCTCCACCCAAGGAGAGCTCACAGAAAAAGTTTCTTGACAATGATCTCTAGAGGGAGTTGAGGAAGAATGAATTATGTTTTACTTGTTAAGAGCCATGGGTACCAGGGCATATATGTGCTGCTGGAAGAGCACACTATATTGAAGTCTTCTTCGATTGTGAGGAGGAGGAGGGAAATGATGGACCTAGGAGAGGTCACAGCGCTAGTGATGATGATGAGGAGGATCCCTCATCATCCAGAAAAGAAGAAGGGGCATTTTCTCCAAATAGTGGGACTCTTGCTTCATTGAGAGGAGTGCCCAAGTATTTGACTCTTAGAGTGCAAGTTTTAGTTATGAACCAAAGAGTATCTATTCTGATTGACAGTGGGGCAACCCACAATTTTATTGATGCTCAGTTTTTGCAAAGGATAGGGACCCCTATTGATACTTTTGATGGGTTCTTTGTTTTGGTTCTGGGAGATAGAACTATGTAGTGCATGCAGTATGTTCCATCACTTTCTATGACTATGGGGACCTACAGTTTGGAGGACCTCTTCTTTGTAGTGGATATACTAGACACCAACATCATCTTGGGTGTCTAGTGGTTGATTAATTTGGGAAAAGTTACCATTGACTGGAAGGCCTTGTAGATGGAATAAAGGGATTTGAAGAGTGGGAAACAAAAAATCATTCAAGGCATGCACACCTACACTTCACTTTATGCTTCTACCCACACAAAACAGATGGAATTGCATAGTGGGGGCATGGACCTCATAGTTCCTTCTCTCATGTTTATGAGAATGCTACAAGGGACATTCCTACATCATGGCAAGCAACTTGGGGTGCCATTGGATTCTATGGGGAAGGCTTCACCAAGTGCTAAGACAATGGAAGAGAGAGTCACAGCACTATGGGAGGAAGCAAGGGGGAGGATCATCCATCCCAAAAACAATTTTGGCATGCATAGTGCCAAAGACACCAGCAGCAACAAGGCTAGCACCACCATAGATGCATCAATAGTGTTGTCCTCATTGAGAAGTGCAGATCCATATTGGAGGCCTCAACTCCTTGTGGAGTACTCCAAAGATCTGCACACCGGGATGATCTTAGATGGCATAAAGCAAGGAGGAGGCTATTTACCTGCGAAGGGCTGGTCTACTGACCCAGAGTATTCTGTCCTTGCCCAATCTTATTAGGACATCGCAACAGCGCATGACTTTCCACACAATCAAAGAAAAATCTACTCCTAATCTTTGTGAGTTTTGATTGGGAGGGTATGGAGGAAGAGCTACATCAGCATTATGATTGGGAGAACTAATTAGTACCCTATAAGAGTGCAATATTTACAGAAGATGAAGAACATATCCTATGCAGGAGACATTTCAGCCATTTCTCAAAAAAGGGGAAAAGCCCATGCCTAACTCTATGTGTGTGGGAGGATTGTATGGCAAGAAATATGATCTTATGGAGCAAGTTTATTTTTCTGATTTGGCACACTCTCTTACCATATGTATACAGGCCATGGCTCCTACAAGGAGCAATATTACATGCAGATCTCATGGCAATGATGAGGCCAAGAAAAATTCCCAAGATGGCCACTCCCTTGAGGTGTAAGGGGATATTATTTATCATGATGAGTGCTTCCCAAAAGCACCAAATGAGGGCTTCACTTTCAGCCGTGTCAAAGTGACCCATGCAGAAAAGATGTGGTGGGAGTACCACCTATCACATTTAGATCTACTCAAAACAGGGAGTGCACTGCGCTGGTACCTTATGTGGGATTGTGACCCACCTCCTCAAGTGAAAATTTCAGTTTACCTATTTGTGATTTTTCTTCCATACATAGATGAAATATTGGCATTGTTTTTGGGTATGTATGGGAAAATAATAAGTAGTGTACATGTATCACATGGGATGAAACTTTATCATGTACTTCATGATACATGTTTTAGATGTGACATTGGCTCACCCATGTTTATTTCTGTTGATTTTTATACTCCTGAAGGGGCAGACTATGCACCTCTCATGTTAGCATTGGAGGAGCAGTTTTTGATGTATTGTCTTGGTGAGCACTTAATACATGATGAGAGCTTGATTCTTGATGGTGTCATCAATGGAGAAGGAGAAGAGCTACAGCTCTTGCCCTATCAATTTCTTGAGGACAAGCAACATTTTGAGGGGGGGGACTGTAATGTTCCTACTTAGCCTTAGCTAAGAGGAGACATTCAATTTTGATTTAATTTATGTTTTATGTATAAATGAATAAAGGAGGACATGTAAAACTCCTAAGAAGTCTAAAAAAATCAATGCCCATGTGAACAAAGAAAAATCAGGGCTATGTACATAATCACTTGCAGGTGTGAAATAGGTTTGAGCCAAAGATTGGGTCCACCTTGACCAAGTCAACTGCGTTGTCTAGGTTCATTGCATCTCCAAAAAGGGACTGCACAGTTCTAGAAGGGAGCCTCTAATGTGAAGAGGGGTAACTCATTAAAGTGGTTTAGGGTTTGCAAGGGATTTCTCATGTTATAAAAGAAGGAGGAGAGCAACATGAATGGGTTGTTGATAGATCATATTTCTGAAGTATTTGTCTACTTAGACTAATACCGTTCTATGCTGCTTAGTGGAGGATTGTGATTGGAATTCTTATTTAGGGGTTTCATCTCTTCTCTTGGGGATCATTGGAGGAGTTCTTTGCTGAATTTGGCCACTATCTGGTTTGAAACCAAGCTCTATCTTTCACGAGCAGCGCTGGCCCATTGAGGGTTTTGCAGTTGCTATCTTTTGTAGCAAGTGGTGTTCTATATCTGCTTAGATCTAGCTTGTTTTGAGAGGATTTTTTTATTGGAGTGTGTTATTCAGCCTCCAAAGAGATATATGATCCATATTTTGTATCAGATCTTTGATTTCATTCCATTTATTCAGTCTCCTTCACCCTCTACGCAGTTTCTGCTCAATACTACGTTATTTTGTGAGAGGGCTTGCTTATTTCAGTTTTCTATCAGTATGGAGTAAGATCTCTTGGTGTTAGGCTTGCCTTCCCTTGGTGATCCATGGATTGGGTTGCTGATCCATGTCTCTATAGATCTGATCTCTTTCAGCAATAAAATTTATCTTCAAAAATTTCTGATTTTTCTACAGCACTGTAATTTGTAATTCAAATCTACAACTTGTTATGCAATATTTTGATGTAATTCTAGTTGGATCTTGTTATTAATGTATTATAGATTAAAAATATGTATTATATCTGATTTTTCATCCATGTATATGATAGAGATCTTAAATTTAATGTACAACAACTGAACCATCTAAAAAATAACGTTGTCTATGTATTTTTGCAGTTTATTCCTAGTTGCAACTCTAAATTCTAAAGGGATTTTTCCCTAGTTTCTTTTGTAATCTGTTGTAGAAGCTATAAGCTAAAATATAAGTATGATTTAATATTATATATCTGAATTATTAGACCTTTGGCTGTACTCCTTTGAGTTTCAGTTAAAACTGCACAATTCTAGTTGCTGGGGTTTTTTGTGTTTCAACAGTCTCTCTCTTTGGCTGATTTCTAACTAGTCTTCATTTGGGGAGATCTGTTTAATGTGCTTAAAATTATTTTTTTAGCTAAAATTCTGTATATAAATCACATACAGCCTAAATGAGGGGATCTCAGCCCTGATCTACATTATTCTTGCTCATATTTTCTTATACAGTGTTTTCATTGAAGACCTTGTTGAGATTCCTCAAAGGGATTATTCCAAGTTCTATAGGCAGAGTCTATAGTTGGCCCAGAAGCCTCTGGTTCTCACTCTCTTTTCAGAGGTGACATAACTAGTAAATGCCTCTGTAGTCCATCTCTGACATAGAGTCTTGAGAATCCCCAAAAAGGAATATTACAGAAGGAAAGAACCATAGTTACAACTTACCTAGTGAAATACAGGTTGAGGCAAAAGAGTTAAGAGTTTGAATTAACTCTAGAAAAAATTCACAAGCATGGAAATATGAAAAAATTACATAGTTTTTTTTATTAAGAAAAAAAAAGTACCTCATTCTTGTAATCACACATCAAGATCCACTGAAACCATATGTTGCAATTATTTCGACCTTTTTTTTTAAATATTCTTTTGTTTCTGTTTGTATTCTGACGCTACCGTCTCTGACGTTTTTTTTTAAATACTCTTTTTTTTTCATCGGTATTCCGATGACACTGTCTAGTTATGGGTACACATTGTAAGAGCGATGACCATTAGCATCGAAAGTGTGACACTTAGAAGCATCGGTTGGGTCTTTTTTAGCATCAGACCAATGATGTTTTTTTCGTCGGAAGAGTGACACTTATAAATGTCAGTTATGGTGTTAGTTAGCGTCGAAATTATGACGCTTATAAACATCGTTTATGGTGTTGTTAATCGTTAGAACCGTGATGAATTTTAAATCATCGGTAGAGTGACAACGTGTTAAACGTCAGAAGAGCGACAAAGTGTGAGATGTCGGAATAGTGACGACCAATTTGAAACATCAGAAGAGCAACGACCAATTTGAAATGTCAGACTTGCAACGCTACCAAAAAAATGTTAGAATTAGTATCGCAATTTCAATAATTAACTGAAGTGTCTGAATTGCGACATGATTAGAAATGATGTTTTTCCCTGCCTCGAAGTGTTGCGCTTGGGATGCCTATGTGTTGCAAGAGTGAAATTTTGGCCATTGGAAATTGGGCCAATGTGCTAGTGTATTGACCTCAAATGGGAGAAAATTAAATTTTAAGTAAATGGAGTCCAAGTCATAAAAACACTAGATCCTTACCAAGGTCTAAGGTTTATGAACTGTAGATGATAGAGAAGAGCCTAACATTTTTAACCAGATATATCGACTCACTGCAGGAAAGAGAGAAGATTATATCAATCCTATAAAAAATGGTTTTATTATTTGGAGGCGCATCCAAAGTATAAAATTTGGCTCAGGTGTTGCGTTGGATGATGGCAGCAAGGAGATCATGATTTTCACTCTAGATGGTGTGCAACCATTTGTTGTTCCCACTAGATTGGCACTGAGGTATGAGGCTTTCCTAATTTTAATGGTATTGTTTATGTTGTTAATTTCATTAGTCAAGTTGATTGAAAAATTGAATAGACACAAAAGGTTCCATTGTTGGATGTTTCTCTTCAAGAAACATTGAAAATGTGATGGAGAGTTCATCATGCTTATATTCAATATTTGGAGTGTGTCAAGATTAATTTTCTATGTCGATTTGGTGTACCAAAAGGTTATTCAACTATAATTCCTATATCTGAGGGATATGTTCATCCATAGAAACATATTCAAGCCTGTAGAGATCAAGGTAGAGCTAAGTGGACCAAAGTGGGACTTATTGAATATTTTTGGGTACATCACTTCATCCATACCCAGGGAATGCTTCCAAAAGCTTGGTATTTGAAAGAGGAAATGAAAATATAGACAATTGAGTGGGAACCAAAGGTAGCTCAATTATCCAGTGATTTTTCCTTTTTATATGCAGATGAAAAGATTGCAAGGAAATTAAAAGCAATAAAAAGAGTTTTGTTCCCCACAGGGAATCCTATTGAGGAATGTAATGATTAATATATAATTGAGCACACGTATGAATTGGGGTTTCATGAAGCCATTTCTTATGGTCAAGTTAATCGGGACCCTGATGATGATGATTTGGAATAATTTAGGCATTTAACTTTTAAGGAGTCTGAAGGGGAGGAAAATATAAAAAATGTTCATGTTAGAGATGTGTCTCATTTGAAGCCGTTAAAGTTATGGAAACACAATATTGGCACTGAGAAAAAAACTAAGTTGAATTCCATTTTATATTATTTCGATGAGAAACTAGAAAAGAAATTTTTGATCTACTGAAATAATATGAAGACATTTTTCCTGCATGAGTGTCAAAGCTCAAATAAATTAAGGGAGACTTAAGGGAAATGAAAATTGTCTTGAAGCTATATGCTACACTAGTCAAGTGTTGGCCTTACCAATTAAATCCTATATAAAAGGACAAAGTAAAGAAGGAAATAGAAAATATTATAGGAGTTGGTCTCATTTTTCCCATGGATGAAGCTGAGTGGGTCAGTCTTATTGTGATTCAAGATATGAAGGGCTCTGATGATATTTGGGTTTATGTGGATTATAGGAACCTCAATAATTCTTGTGTTCATGATCCATTCCCTACTCCTTTTAGTGATGAAGTATTGGAAAAGTTTACTGGGAATGAAGATTACTTATTTATAGATGGATTTTCAAGCTACCACCAGTTGCACATTACAGAAGAAGATAAGTGCAAGACTACATTCACAACCAAGTTGGGTTTTTATGCCTACCATGTCATGTCATTCGCTCTAAAGAATGCTCCATCTATATTTTCAGGGATTGTTATTGTAGCCTTCCAAGATTATATCTATAAATTTATGGAAGTATATATGGATGAGTGGACTATATATAGTCTTTTGAAAAAGCATTCCAATCTCTTACATGTGATGTTTGATCATTTTCAACAATTGAAAATATATTTAAATTTGAATGAGTGTATCTTTGTTTTTCCCTTTGGTACATTTCTTGGCCATATTGTTTCCAAGGAAGGATTTTGCATAGATCCTTCTAAGGTTGTAATTATTTTGATTATGTCACCAAAAAACAGTGTTAAGTATTTGCGATTAACTCTCATGCACACAGGTTATTATCACTGAATTATTCATATTTATGCCTTAATTACTTCCCCTATGGAAAAACTGTTGAAGAAACTAGAGTGTTTTGTATGGACTGTTGAATGTGATACTGCATTTGATATTTTGAAGGAAAATATTGCTAATGCTCAAATCCTAGTCTATCCATATTGGAATAAACAATTCCATGTACATATAGATGCCTTTCGAATTGCTTTGGGTTCTATTTTAGCTCATCTCGGTGATGGTAATTTAGAACATATTATTTATTTTTCTAGAAAAAAAAATATATATGGATGAAAACAATTATACAACAGCAGTGAGAGAAGCTCTTGCTATGATGTATTCACTTCAAAAATCTAGGCACTATACACTTAGAGGCCCTTTTAAATTTTTTACCAACCATTCTACCTTAAAATATCCGATAAATAAACCTATATTGGAGGGGAGGGCATGCAAGTGGCTTATATTATTTTAGAAAATTCATGTTTGAAGTTATTGTAAAACCATGACAATCAAATGCATAAACTGGTCATCTTTCTTGGTTAGATTCTGGTGAGCCAAGAGGATCGATTGATGAACAAATACCTGATGTGGAATTGTTTCAGATTGAATTAGTACCAAATTATTTGGAGAATATATATTTGCTATTATCCACTTGAAATTGTTCTAATGAGTATAAAACAACATAGAGAATAAATTGGTGGGTTGAATACATATTACCAACTTATTGCATGAAAACTATTCAGAATGGGGCTCGACCATATTTTGAAAATATGTATTTTATACCATGAGAAATAAGATGTTTTATGAGAGTTCCAAATTAGGGTTGTGGGAGGTCATGTAGGAAGAAAGTAAACTCATAGAAATGTGTTTCAAGCTAGAATATAATCGCCTACCTTGTTTAAATATGAAAAATAATATGAAAAGGTGTGTGATTTTTTCCAATTATTTTTCCGACCTTTGCCATAAGATGAGCTTACACTACATCCTGTTCAAGCCCCCAAATATTTTGAAAAGTGAGATGTCGATTTTGTGGGTCCTGTCAATCGCCCTACATAACATTCACATGTCCAATATATTATTACCATTTCCGACTACTTAACGTGCTAGGATGAAGTTGCAGTTGTTAAGGATTATACTGTTGACACTACTACACAGTTTATCTTTGAGAATATTATCATTCATACTGGGTGCCCAAGAATTTTTACCAGCAACTAGGGATCGCACTTCATTAATGATACATTTGTCACATTATTGAATAAATTTATGATTCAACCTCATAAGACTAGTTTATATCATCTTCAGGGCAATCGAACAATTGAAGCTTTTAATAAAATCGTGGAAAAATGGCTTACTAATATTTTTCTGCAAGTAGGGATGCTTCAGATGAATGTGTTCTAACTACATTATGTGCCTATAATAATACTATGAAGCGATTGCACAAGTACACTCCGTTGCAGCTTTTTTATGGAGTTCCTAGATAAATTTTGGATGAATATTATCATTTTATTTGGTTCGAGATAGGCCATGGAAATACTGACATTCTCCCTAAAATTTCTAGTGTTGAAACCTTCCATACGAAGCCTCTACATTTTTTTGTCTCAGAAGAGGTGTTCCACAATGAAGTTATATCCTAGCATGCATCTAATGTCAGTGTCAGGACGATAAAATTGTTTATTCGCTTGAAGAAGTGTTTCCATGAATGTATTCTAATGACATCCATTCATCATCTAAGAAGCGCACAATATACTAGTTTCTTAACCATGTCTTGAAGAAATTATAGGAAATATTCTTGTTGACTTGCAACAATTTGCAATCAGTTGGTTCAATAGTAAGTTGTGACCTCTCTACCTCATCTATTCAAACAATTATTCCCCTTACTAGGTGATTTCTCAAACCTATGGTTGTCCCTTTTCCTACAATTGATGCCATATATGTTACTCCACCATCCATTCCTTATATTTTTTCTTACAATATGGATACCCTTCTTCAATATTTTACAAAAGGTAACCCCCATAAGAACAACTCCCATATTGTAGATCTTACAAACGAGGAACCTCAAGGTTTTATTAAAAGAGCCCAAATAGTGGAGGAACCTCATCATCTATCACATGTTAATGTGTTCCAATCCCCTAGTTCATCACCACATATTGAATCTATGTCACGAACCATTTCTAAAATCCCTGATACTAAAAATAATAGTGGGGACTCTACTAAGGTGGAGGTCGATTTTTTCCCAAAGACAACATATTTCATACCTCTGAGTGTTTTCATGCAAGTAATACCCTTGTTACTACTATCCCTATTTCTATACCTGATTAAGTATATCAAGACCCATGTTTGGATTTTCCAGCTACACAAATTGCAGAACTTAGTAAAATCCTTGCTTGTTGTCGAGAAGATTTGAGCCTTGTTGCACAAACTCGAGATATTGTTCTATTTTTACCCTTGCATATTTTTAATCAATGTTTTGTTGAATTTCATAAAGATTTGAGTCAAGAATAGGAAACCTCTCTACAATATTATTCAAAAAAATCTATTGCTAGCGACCAAACTCTATAATCTCTATTTCCTATGCCCGATGATTTGTCCTCAGATAAACATCATAATTAGTCCTCTTCCTAGTTATTCCACCATATTCAACTCACTACTCGTCATGTGGAAACCTATCACAATTATTTTGACTCTAACTATGAGAAGCAATGGAAACAACATCTTGTTATTACAACTGAGTGATATCAGTTACATATTCAGAAGCAACAATTGGAGCGAAAAGCTTAGGACATAATTGTTAAGTTTCAGAGAATGTGGCCTACTGTTACTGAAGTTGTTCCTAATACACCAGAGGATTTTTTTATGTGCCATATTATTAATTTTGTGACCACATTGAAGCTTCATATACTAAGCTTATTACTATTAATTGGGAGTTGCAAAATACTATGGTTGGGAACCACAAAGCCATTCTAGACCCCACGATTCAATATAATGTTGAGATTAAGTAGAAATTGGTTGGTAGTTCTTACCTTGGATATTCACTTTGACAACTTATTGATGATGCCCAAGATATTTTACGACGGGTTCAATATTAGGTTGGTTTGCTCACAAAGAAGAATACGCCCTTATAAAAATTGTGACAACAAACACAAAAACACTTCAATAAAGACTTGCCCATTTTTTACTTTCCTCAGCAACAAGAGTTGTTTTCCCGAGTTGATGCATTAGAGAAGTAGAACCATCAATTACAAGAATACTCACATGAAACCATAGTTTCATTGCGAGATATTTGGCCACCCACTCAAAAACACTTTTTCCACTTGCGCCAACTTAATACTGAAGCTAATAGACAATTGAAAATAGTGCTCAATATACAGCTGGGACAACCTATTGTTGAAAAAAATACTAAATTTATTGATCAATCTATCGTGCTTATGGATTCTTGGAGATATGTTATAGATGGATAACCCTCTTTCAAATTTGAAGCTATACACACAACACCTGAGTTGGGTCCTTCGTTTTAAGGTGAAACGACAACACAAGAAATGGAAGGAAGAGAGGAAGCAATGAAATCACAAGAAGAAGAAAAAGAGCCAGTATAATATTGAATCTATGGAGAATCAATGAATTGTGGCTGAGGCCTACTAGGTCCTTCATTTTTGGAAAATTTTGATTGATTTTTTGGTTGAAAAATGGTCACAGGAAATATTTATGGAAAAATTGAAGTAAATGGTAAAAATAATTGGAAAGATAAAAAATTAGAAAGAAGCAACAAAAGAAGTTAAAATATGTAACACCCTCCTCCCACATTTACCAAGCTAACTAGTCCATTGGGGTAAAAATGTGATGAGAGGCTACTAAGATGTGATTCAACTCCCCATGTACAGTTAAGGAAGTGGAACCGACATAACGAAACAAAACTGACCTCCCAAACATGCTACAAAACCTTTAGGAGCCACCAAACCCTTCCAGATGAACAACCCCTAAGGTAAATTTACTTCTTACTGACCTAGACCCTCAACCAGTCCCATGACAAGCCATACATACAAATGAGGCCTTCGAGTTGCTCCTATAATAAAGCATGCTAATGACTGTGGAATTTTCTAGGAACTTCTGTGCCAACAACCCCAGATTATGAGCCACCTTTTCAGGTCCGAGGCCACTTCCTAGAACTCCGTGAAAATTTAAGAATTGAATGATAACAAGGAAAAAAATCTACTAATTCAATCACTGATACACATACTTTGAAATATTCCAAATTTAGCATGCAGCTAATTGGAATATTTTTTTTTTCTTTTGACACCTAGGAGATGAATAAATGGGTAAGGATACCCATACATTTCTAAAATAGGAATAAAATCATTCATGATGTGAAAAGGGATCATAATAATAATTGGATTTTGCACCCTCATGTGTGAACAGGGGCAAATACATGTGGACAAGGTCAAGTTTGACCAAGTCAACAGTGCCGGAATGAATGGTGGAGATCATCTATGGAGACAGTGCAGTGATAGTGGGAGGAAGATTTCTTGGTGGAGGAAACCATAATGAGTGGGACCCAAGGTGAGAAGGCTTCCACTTTTTTATAAGGAGGGCAAGGCAGCCATAAGAGGACATGTTATTGATTATTGATTTTGTGGTATGCATGACTATTGTTCATTCTTCAGTTATTTAGTTGAGATTGTTGTGCTTCTTAGCACAAGGTATTCCTATTTAGGAATTCCATCTCCTTTCTTGAGAGGCCTATTGAAGGAGCTTGCACTTCATTTCTCCACATCCAGGCTTGATTCCAAGATACCTCCTTCAGCTACAACACAATTTCTATTTAGAGCTGGGTTGTGTTGCAGGGTGTTGCAGTGGAGGGTTGAGAACACCACTTCCGGAGCTTGTTTTTCAGAGGAGGAAGCTTTCTTTCCTTTGGGAGATCAGTGAGGAATATTTTGGAGCTGATTTCACATCTTGGCACTTGACCAATCTATTTTCCATCATCTACAACACAATACCTCTCCTTGACTGCGTTATTTCAGTGAGTATTTGTAGTGAGGGGTTGTAGTGTTTGATCAAAGGGTGAAATCTTCAGTGATTGGATTAGCCTTTCACTTGGAAGATCCATTGGAGGAGGCATATTAGTCTTATGCATCATCCTCATCCATCTCCATCCAGTTCTTGAGTTGCAGCTGCTACTCAGCCCTAGGACTGCACTCCAATTTTTTTTGCATATTTCAGGAAATCCTTTCCAGATTGTCTTGAAATTGAGTTTGGGAGTCTAGATCTTCACTCCCAACATTGTATGAGCCATATATTGCAGATCTGTACTATTTTACATTTCCATGTGTAGTGTACCATCTAATACTGCGCTGTACATGTTCATGAGCATTCTGCTATATAGCAACATTTCATATTTGGCATAGGAATTCATGTGAGGCTTCTTTGCCTTGATTATCTGAGTTGTATTGTGCTTATTTTCTGTTGATTTACATAATAAAATGGCCCCATTGTTTTCACACATTTTGATGTAATGTTATTCACTATTATTTCTAGTTTTATATTCATTATTGCTGCATTCCCCATTTGGGAATACTAAGTGGTATCGGAGCATCATCTTGGCACAACCTGTGCTTTCAAAGAAGCCAATATGTCTTTTCATGAAAAGAAGAGACAAAGAATACAAGGGTAAAACCCCTTTATCTGGAAGAATGAAAGGGAAAGAGTTCTCAAAAACTCTGTTACAAACTCTACATGAGCTTAAAAGAGAAATCAAAGAAATGAAGAGGGGAAGACATGAAGTTCCCTCAAAAAGATCTTTACATGAAGAAAGCCCCAATTCTTCATCTTATGTCTGAAATCACTCAGCTAAAAAATTAGATCTACAACATTATTATATGCCCAGATTTACTGCAAGAGAGATGAAAGAAGAAAGAATTCCTTAGTAGGATACTCTTAGGGATTATCTGCAGGAATATGAATCTCAAACTAAGAACTTTTGAGATCATATCACTTTCCAAGAGTTTTGCAATATAAAATTGGAGAGGAACAAGCAGCATAACATGGGTATATTTTTTCTATCTACTTTTGATGGGTCACCAACATGTTTAGGTAGAGCTTGGGTGGAGGAGCTACACACCTATTTTTAGCAACACCAAGTTTCTAAAGATGAAGCCATCAAAGTTGCAGCGCTGCATTTTGAAGGTAAGGCCTATGCTTGGTGGATATTTGAGTCATTTTCATTAAAAAATGCAAATACTTCTTCTTATGAAAATTTCACTAAGATATTAGTAGAAAGGTTTGATGGAGGACATTCTGAAACACCTTTGATGGAGTTGAACAAACCAAAAAAAAACCAAAACAAACGAAAATTTTGCATGGGTTGGAAGGACCTATAAACTCTAATCCATTTCAGAAAACTGTTGGAGAGGAAAGATCTTTATCTCATATTCTTGGACAATAAGGCATGGAGATCCCTTTTTCAAAAGAGGATCCACTTATTGAAAAGTTGCCCGTTCATGTTAAGGAGGAAGAGAAGGTTGAGGGAAAAAAACGTTGTCATGTCTAAATCATATCTAGCACCGCATGCAGAGGAATATGGAGCACTTGCTCCAACAAGAGGGATTCTTGTATCATTTCAAGGAATTTCCCAGGATCTCATATGTGGAGATCAAGGCAGAACCCATGATCATCATGCGCCATCGTTTACAAATTGTGAAGCCATGCAGAGAAAAGGAGGAGGTAGGGAGGATGACCAGCATCATATGATGAGGAGCACACACCCCTATCTATTTCAGAGGGTTGATGCATAGAAGAGGGAGATTGAATTGTGCAATGAGGGTAGGGACAAGTATGTCCATTCATGTATGTAGTCTACTATTGATATTGATGTCTCATTGCATGGAGGCATCTCACCGAGGAGACCACCAATTCAGCAGATGATGAGAGATGCTTCACATTTGGATGCACCACTCATTGATTCCATAGGGGTGAGGACCTTGGGAGGACTTGTTATAGTTCTGAGAGTCTTGGGTAGACTCCAGAAGAGGAGAGGCATTCTCCCATCATCATCATTAACCACTCTAATTCTAGATTCTACATTGTGGTAGGAGCAGCATGGGAAGGATAACAACCTTCCAAATTGCATATTTGGAATCGGAGATGTCAAAAAGGAGGAAAAACATATGACATATGTTATTTGTGATAGATCATCAGTGCTGTCACTATGGAGGATAGATCCATATTGGAAATCCCAGTTTTTGGTGGATTATTCCAAGGATATTTTTACTTGTATGATATTGGATGACCAATTGCATGAGGAGGGATATTCAGTAAGAGATGGGGTCATCTAATATCATGGTATGATTTTCTTATCTAGAGCTTTTGAGTTCAAGAATAATTTACCACAAGTATCTCATGAAGATTTTCTTTTCAACCACACTTATTCTATGAGAGCATACCACACCATCATGGAGGGGTACATCTGGGAAGGCTTTGAGGAGGAGATATATCAACATTTGAGGAGATGCATAGATCATGCGGAGATGGAGGAGATACATAACTCTTTGGGGGAGTTAACACAACCACCTCTTTTCTCTTTGAGAATGAGAGGGAATTCATCTATGAACCACTCCATTTGTATAGCCAAAGCATATGGTAAGGATATTGTTTGGTTGCAAAATGATTTATATAATGAATATGTGCATTCCCTAACCATATATGTGCAGGACATTGCTCAAAGAAGGAGCATTCTTTCTTCTAGACCTCATGGTCTACTTGAGGCCATAAGCAGCATTGATGATGGCCACTCCCTAGGAGGTCTTTGGGAGATGATATCTTATGCAGAGTATGATAACTTTGCACCATACACCATACACTTTTGTAAAACTTGTGAGGAGATTGGGGTAGCAAGAAAGTGGCTGGTAAGCCACACATCATGCCATTTTCTGATGCAGTTGAGAGTAAGACTGCGCTGGTTTCATTTAATGGATCATTCTCCTTCTCCCTTGTTACATATGGCAGCTAGTATGATTCTCATTATGGTTCCCTATTTTGATGTTGTTCTTATCTTTGTGGGGAGCATGTTGGGAGGAGAGATACATTGGTTAGATGTGTCCATGGGGAATGAAAATTCCCACATCTTTTATGTTCCATGCTTCAATAGGAGTATGAGAGATGGCTTGCCATGTTATGATTAGCAACAATAGTTAGAAAAAATGCGCTGTGACCACTTGGAAAACTGTTGGTACCTTCGAGCACTACATGAAACCTTCAGTATTCCTCTCATTTGGATTCCATATGGTGGTGATTTCCTATTCATCATATATGGGATATTTTGGGCCAGCATGATTCATAACATTGGAGAGGAGATCTTTGGAGATCCAATCTTCTTCTTGCCACTTGAGGGCAACATTATTAAAGCCCAAGATCAGCAACTACTCTACAATTATCATAAATGGAGAGAGAGACAACGTGGGGTAGGCTATTTTGTCTACCATGTTAAGCTATACATCCCACCTATTCTAAAGGAGCTACAGGTGGAGGGAAATTTTCAGGAGTTGCCATGTTGGGAGGTAACTCATTTTGTATGGATGATAGCTTGGGGATGGAGGATCCACATGGGAATGATGGTTCCCCATACATTTCAGATTCCATGCCTCAAAGAGACCTCTAGAAAACACATCACTGCCTCCATGGATGTTTTAATTTTACATGATGATAGCTATATGGGATGCTCACCAAAAGCTAGCTTGCATACTTGGGAGGGGCAACTTGGATATGTATTGATGAGACAACATCTTGATCCTTGGAGGATTTTATCATATGAGGATGCTACAGGAGAAGAAGAGGAGGCTCTTCAGTTCTATCCTTATAGTTGCTTGAGGACAAGAAAAATTTGGCAGGGGAGGACTGTAATATTCTAAAATTAGCATGCAACTAATTGGAATATTAATTTTTTCTTTTGACGTCTAGGAGATGAATAAATTGGTAAGGAGACCCAAACATTTCTAAAATAGGAATTAAATCCCTCATTATGTGAAAAGGGATCATAATAATAGCTGTATTTTTCACCCTCATGTGTGAACAGGGGCAAATACATGTGGACAAGGTCATGTTTGACCAAGTAAACAGTGCTGGAATGAATGGTGGAGATCATCTATGGAGACAACGCAGTGATAGTGGGAGGAAGATTCCTTGGTGGAGGAAACCCTAATGAGTGGGACCCAAGGTGAGAAGGCTTCCAATTTTTTATAAGGAGGGCAAGGTAGCCATAGGAGGACATGTTATTGATTATTGATTTTGTGATCTACATGACTATTATGCATTCTTCAGTTGTTTAGTTGAGATTGTTTTGCTGCTTAGCACAAGGTATTCCTATTTAGGAATTTCATATCCTTTCTTGAGAGGCCTCTTGAAGGAGCTTGCACTTCATTTCTCCACATCCAAGCTTGAGTCAAAGCTATCTCCTTCAGCTACAGCTTAGTTTCTGTTTAGAGCTGAGTTGTGTTGCAAGGTGTTGTAGTGGAGGGTTGAGAACACCACTTCCGGAGCTTGTTTTTCAGAGGAGGAAGCTTTCTTTCCTTTGGGAGATAAATGAGGAATATTTTGGAGCTGATTTCACATCTTGGAACTTGGCCAATCTATTTTCCATCACCTACAGTGCAATACCTCTCCTCGATTGCATTATTTCAGTGAGTATTTGCAGTGAGGGGTTGTAGTGTTTCATTGAAGGGTGAAGTATTCAGTGATTGGATCAGCCTTTCACTTGGAAGATCCATTGGAGGAGGTCTATTCATCTTATGAATCATCCTCATCCATCTCCATCCAGTTCTTGAGTTGCAACCGTTACTTAGCCCTAGGACCACACTCCGGCATTCTTTGCATATTTCAGGAAATCCTTTTTGGATTGTCTTGAAATTGAGTTTGGGAGTCTAGATATTCACTCCCAACATTGTATGAGCCATATATTGTAGATCTATACTATTGTACATTTCCAGTAGTAGTGTACCATCTAAGACTATGTTGTACATGTTCATGAGCATTTTTCTATATAGCAGCATTTCATATTTGGCATAGGTATTCATGTGAGGCTTGTTTGCCTTGATTATCTGAGTTGTATTGTGCTTATTTTCTGCTGATTTACATAATAAAATGGCTCCATAGTTTTCACACATTTTTGTGTAATTTTATTCACTTGTATTTCCATTTTTATGTTCATTATTGATGCATTCCCCATTTGGGAATACTACATACCATATCTAACCCCTACTAGCCATGAAAAACATTTTGTCGAACATGTCATTAATATGTAATCTACAGGTCATAACAATAGAATTGAGCATAGGGGTCTCATACTTATCTGAGATTCGTAAGGAAGCATCGTTGCCTTATCACAATAACTGAATTATCATCTATTAGGAAATATATTAATTGTACATTCATTTTTCTAATCAAAACATGATGAGAACCATACATCAAAACTATCATAAAACTTACTCGCAATGAGTATATAACCATCAGAAATAAAAAGAATATAGCAACCATGAAAACCACATATGAACCATTACATTTACAAATAGAATACCAAGGAGAATAATCTCTTATTAATGAATGAAACATCCAACCAAGTATGGGAATTCCACGAACCACACGACCATAGATTGTCTTAACCAAATATTTCTTTCAGCCAATCACCCTCCTCCCATATTCCAAGCATGAATTTGGGACTCAAAACTAAAACAAATTAATTTTCCTTAGGATTTACCACAATCCCTGCTAGATCACTAGGCCCTAAACAAGCATGGATTCCTTCCATTTTCTCCACCTACACCGTGAGGAATTTTCCTTCCTCCTATTCCCTAGGCTTTACCATATATCCCTCAATTCATCGATCGAGGATTTATCATATATCCCACCATTCACTGTTCGAGGATTCCTAGGCTTGCTCAAGGGCACACACCTCTATTATTTACCATATATCCCGCCATTCACCAATCAAGGACTCCTAGGCCTAACGAGGCACACAAAACCTTGATTTACCACAATCCCACCTTCTTTGGTCTAGGTGTTCCTAGGCCATGTTTTATTTCTTCAAAGACCACCTCACTTAGTTTCAAAATCATCCGGCAATCCAGCTCAACAAAATACAAGATAAACCATCACACCATGGCTATCTAGAAATGGCAAGGAAAGGTTGAAGAATATTTTCACAATTGGAAAATACCATGCTAATGACAACAAGAGAACCAATTACACACATGCATGTACCATTCATGAAAAATATAGTAAGGAAATCACACATTCACATCGATATGTGTAAGTAATACCGCTGCATCTTCTTGATCATGTGCTTCCTTTCTTGATATTTTCTTTCCTTTGCCTTCTTTTTCCTTCCTTGATCCAATACTAAAGTGATCCAAGAAAAATATAAGTGTCCAAGAGTGAGAGAGAGAGATAGAATAGAGAGAGAGATCCAAAAATGAACTGACAAAGGGTACCAACTGATCCTTAGATTCCTTTTTATTAATAAGGACTCTATTTTATTCATTTTCCATTATTTTACTTCAGTTTCCTCTTCACATGCAACCTATGACCTTTCACCTTCCTTTTCTGCTAATTTCCATTATTTTTATAAATAAATTGCCAAAAATGCCATTTTACCTTTCCAAAGCCTTTAGCATTGCGTTTTTGAATTTCCTTTAGCCATAATAACCACATGAAAACCCACAATAGGATTGTTTTCCCATTATTCGACTCGAAATAAGTTTCCCATGACCATGGTTATTATTTTTCCTTTATTAACTTTTATTACATGATTTTTTTACCACAACTGTTACAAAAGAAAGTATGTTAGAATTTGCAGAGACTACAAAAGAAGGATAGGTGCGATGGAATTTGAAAGAATCAAGGGAGGTAATGAAAAAAACACCTATATTTTTTCAAAGTGGACTAGATCAAGAAAGTGGGATTAAGGAAAGAAAATCTAGAAAAGGCTAAGGAAAAATGGTAGAAGAGAGAGACTCAGAGTACACGTCAGAATGCTGCTAGTGTGATGTCAGGAGAAATCTTCAATATTTTTAATCTATCTCTGAGTTATATTTGTATCTTGATCCATTAGTGATCCACGCTCTTGCATATTATCAAGAGGTATATGTCATGCAATGATATGGTTATTAATGGGAAGAAGTGTCACATGGAATGCTTATACATATGAATGATGATCATAGTTTTTTTGGCATCTTAAAAAATTTAAGATTATTTTCCTGGTCGTTGTTTACCATTTCCTCCTACATGATGATTCTGATTTATTTCTAATTGTTCTAAAAATTCTCATGTAATATTCGATATAATTTTTGCACAATGAATTTTTTGTTAAGTTATTCCTCGAACCTTCTCTATGATCACTCACCTTTATATTAAGGTCTTGGTATTCCTCGAGTGAGATGCTTCTCTTTTCAATGGAAGTGATAATGTCGACAAATTTCTTGACGGATCTTTTTGTTTGCACCCTGTGTCTCAACCCACGGTCTTTCTCTATTCAAAATTTGAGCCAAAAATACTTCCCTTATCCTTCACATGAATTACTTGGCATGTTTCTTTCTTCTCCTTGCATATGTTCTCTCTAGCTTCTCTTGAATTTGGCATCTTCTTTGCAATGAAGAGGAATAGGGGATCTACTCCCCCTAAGTAGATTATCTCCCTTTCCCTTCCACACATAGGCATGCTAAGTTTTTACTTCGTCAACACCATGAACTAATTGAATGTGATGATCTAGTACCCTTGCATGAATGAATGACTTCCTGACATTTTCTGAGCTCACAAACCACTTATCATTCCTATTATTAGCACCAAGTAAATCAAAACTACAAATTACATATTTCCATTCTTTCTCATTGTCTATGCCTAGATTCTACAATGAAAAACTAGTTGAGCTTCTAATCCTTTGGTATGATCCAAGTATCTTCCTATTGCATGTTATATAAGAGTGATAAAACTTAGGAACTTTAGGCTTTGATAAACAAATATTTTATTGATAATATTCAAAGACAAAGACTAGTTTTTGTTTCGTCCACGCACCATTTGACCTACCTCTCTTATGAGTTCTTAAATAACTCCTGCATAATTATCCATTTTGAATTTCCACATAATCCATGCCTCTATTTGAATTGTTCTAGAAAGGAGGTGAATAATTTCCAAGTTTTCATGCAACATATTTGTGCCCAAATTTCTTACACTTGTAGCATTCAACAAGATCCAAGATGGGGGCAAAGGAATTTTTATTACCAAATCTTTTACTCATCCAATTTCTTTGACTGATACTCACTCCCCTAGTTTTATTAAGCCTTTAATAACAATTCATGCAAGGAGAAAAGGATATTTTTGCATGGATGATCAAATTTCTCATAGAAACTCATGGTTTTTTCTGAAATTTCACGTTCCACCTATGCTACTACAACTTTTTTTTCCTTTTTGGACACTTGGAGGAAATGTGCCTTGCATTACTATAATAAAAGTAGATAAATAGGATGCGTACCTTGGTTTTTATTGCTGAAAGTCCTTTTTCTACTTGTGGATGAATTATCCTTTATGTTAATTTAGTATTGTCGATTATTTCTTTAATAAAGCTATTAGGTCCCTCTAATGCTACTTCTAATTTAATTTCATTTTCGAATATTATCTTGACCTCAAGGGAAATTTGGCTGGTTTGAACCTCTTCCCAAACTTTGGAATACTTTGCAGGTTTCCAAAGATTCAAAAAATACTCTTTTGTGTTCTATTCTCTACTTCCATCTCCAAACTGATGGCTATGAGATTATTGATCTCCCTGAGGGTTGATATGAGTTTCCATTTTAAAAAAATATTTTCTTTAAGATCTTCCAACTCAATAGAGGAGCCACTAGATTCACAACTAATGTATATTTCACTCACAACCTATTCAAAATCTTGTTCCCTCACTGTCTCTTAGGATTATTCTACTGATACATGAATATTGCTATCTACTTTTTCACCGGAGGTATACCCAATTACTTCTTGAAAAATGTCTACTTTTGTTATTATTATCAAAGTAGTTCATTGTTCACTACTTGTACTTGAGAAAATCTCACTTTCACTAGTACTTGTAATTGGGAAATTTGAAGATAAATTACTTATTGTGTTACAATAAAAACAAAACAATAACTTACTTGTAGATGAAATATCCTTGGTATTCACTATAAACTATCTACGTGAATCATCCTCTGATTTAGTATCTTCAATACTCTTTGAATATTTGACTCCTCCATCCTCCAAGGAAATCCTATTGACATGACATGTAACTTGTATATCTATATCTTAGATGGACTAGAACTCGTGCCATATCTATTTAGCAGTTTGACACAATATTACTTTCTTAATATCTAATTTGTAAAACCCTCTCGATATTTCCTCCTTAGCTTGATCATAAACCTCATTATTTGTTAATCCAATCTCCATAGATATCCATACATCCAAATCAAGATATTTCAAGTATATTCTCATTCTTATCTTCCAAGTTGTGTAATTTTAGTTAATTAAATATGGAACTCCATTCGAGGTAATCCAGTTTTGGTTCTCCATGATCTTTGACATTCCTTTTAGTTGTTAAACTCATCCTAAAGGAACCTGGTAGCTTTTATACCAATTGTAAGAAATAATGGAAACTAGGGCACTTATGAGAGGGGGAGGGGGGGTGAATCAACGGTGTTACTAAATTATACAACTCTTGAAAAACTACACTTAAAATCACTTTAGAAATCAATCATGTAGTCAACACCATGACTTAAACATGTAAAAAATATCATCATAACAATTATCATACACATGTGCAACATATATAAGACATCAATTTTCCGTTTATTTATTTTGACAAATACAAGCTTCAACTTGTTATTACATCATTGTCCCATAAGCTACTACTTTTAGGTTTATCAACTACTACTGAAAGGAACTTCTATCATTGCTCGTTTATCATCTTTCCAAGAAAGGGATATTTGTGCCTACTCATTTATTAGTTTTCATTGAAAGAGACGCTTTCCCATACTCATTTATTAGCCACTGCTGAAAGGGAATCCTGCCCCTTATCATTTAATAACCATTTTTGAAAGGGAATCTTACCCCTTTATCACTATCAACCACTGTTGAAAGGGACTCTTGCCCTTGGAATGCAAGCTACCAATTTTTGGCCATGTTGATCCATCTTTCATTCATTTTCAAACTCAAATCAAAAGGCCATTTTCATTCATGAATATATAAAATTTCATACCTCATACACTCACCAAAACCACCAAACAAACACCTTTAATAATCTTTGATTACTTAAATAATCACCAACTGTACCAGTAACATCGATATTTTACAATTTTCTAATATCACCATAAAGGCCTCTTCATGAAAACACGATTCAAACAATACCACCAAAAACACCTCTTCATAAATAAAATCTTATCCATGATTTTCCCTTAATGCATACTCACATTATGAACCATATTGCACCAAAAATCTCTTATTCACCTCTTCCAAACAACACGGCTGCACACTTGCACACATGTGCACCTTGCAAATTTGATTTTGCTTGTAAAGAAATTTGGACTGATATTTTTGGATTGAGAATTTAGATAACTTTCTCTTGACTGCTTGCATTAATATTATATTTGTGTCTTTCTCCTACTTCAAATAACTCTTCTTAATATGTTATTTAAGTCATCAAACTATACTTCACTGTTTCTATGAGAAAAAAACTGAGTTAAACTATTGTTTTCCTCGAATATGGTAAATTACAAGATTTAGCGAAGGTTCTTATATTTTTAGCGAGCTTTAACTGCCAATTCTGCCACTAAATCTGTTCATGTCATTATAATAATACCAACTCATTCATGCCTATGATTTCCATTTTTAGTAGTGCTTTTATATTTAGCATAAACGTCAAATTCCAAAGTTGTTGACCTGTTTATGATTTTACCATTAAGTCGAGCTTGTAGTTACTTTATTTTGGCCAAATGCATTTGTCTTTAGTGCTCCACTAAATTACAAAATTAGGACTATATATCTGGTCAAAAGGGATTTAAACATAACACAGAATCACTTTGTTTTAGTCCAAAGGGATTTAGAGCTACCATATAATAGTCTTTTGCCAAGATCTATATATATATATATATATATATATATATATATATATACCTCCATGGGCCCATTAAGCTTTAAGAACAAAATTAAAAAGAAAGAATGTAGATATTTCTTGAGCTAGAGTACTTTAAACATGGTCCAAAATGAGTTTATAAAATGCTTCCAAAACACTACCAAATTCAACTCTGTAGGCACCTTTCCACCTTAAGCCATGTGGGATTATTTGACATTGAAAATATCTTTGCACCTTTGGTAAAAACCTATGTATAAAACCTTGTCCTGGAAATTTTAGCTTGACCCCTAGTATCGTTGCCCTTGTACTCTTTCATAAACACCTTTAGGGTCTACCTTCTATGATCCAGGTGGATATTGGTGGCCACCCACCTATTCCATTTGGACCCACACCATCAGTTCTTTTAGTTTTTCAATTTGAGCACAACTTACTATTTTTAGCAGTTTTTTGGGTCATGATCTTCTGGAGCTGTTTTGAATCCCTAATGATCCAGGTGGATATTGGTGGCCACCAAAATATTCCATTTGAACCCCCACCATTAGCTCTTTCAAATTTTCAATTTCAGCACAACTTACCATGTTTAGCAGTTTTTTTGGTCGTGAACTTCTAGAGCCATTTTGAGGCCCTAAACGACATTTTTTGGGAAAATCGGGAGCAACATGAAAGTAATTTTGATGTTTCTCACATAAAAAGTTTTATTCTTTAGATATATCTTTCTAAAGAGGTATTGAGCAAGTTAAATGGAGATCATATGGAAAATCTACATCCACGGGAAGATTGATGTACCAATTTACCCAAACGAGCCCCACAGTTTTGGCACTTCATTTCCTAGGGTTAGGTTTTTGGATGTTTATGGTTTTCCATTGTTTCTAAACAATATATAGGCTTAGAGCCTCACTATAACATAGTTTAGAATCCTATAGCCACCACATCTCTTCTCAGAGATATCCTACTAGCACCCTATCTAGTTTATTTCCATTATGTTTGTAAACATATTTCTGTTATATGATATTAATGAAATGAAGCGTTATTTCCACTGCATCTCTATATTTATATGTATTTATGTATATAATTGCATTCCTGCATAAATCCGGATCATTGGTATCAAAGTGGTCTACTATTTCTTTGTTTTTCTTTGCAATTTCCCCAGCGAGGTTAGAGTATAAGGAGTTAGGGCTCAATTTGGTTGAACCCTTGCAAGAACAGCCTCGCAAACTTCGAAGACCTCCCATGGAGGAAGAAAATAAAGATGAGGGATCAAGGGATCCTATCAAATTATTTCTCGAGGAGGCCCTCAAGAAATAGAGGAACACGATGATGGATAACTTTTCCCAGATCCTTCAATAGCTTCCCACCGGTGGTGCATCTACATCAAACAACCACTCTAGAGGTGCCTCTCCTTTCAAGGAACATGTCAAATTAGACATTCCTATATTTGAAGGTAATATAGATGTAGATGTCATAGATAGATGGTTAATTTTGTTGGAAGGGTATTTCTCGGTCCATGATTTCTCTGACCGAGAAAATATTACTTTTTGCACTCCTCCAAGTTGCCCCTCATGTCAAATACTGGTGGGAAACCTACTGTGAGAAGAAGAACATGAGGGAACCCTCTCTATTCTCAGCCGCACCCACTTGGAATTTGTTCCGATATGGAATGAAGGAACAATATTACCCTGTGGGGAGTTATGAGGAAAAATACATCCAATGGACCACGCTGCGGCAATAAAGGGATCAAGATGTGCATGAATTGACAAATTTTTTCCATACCCTATGCACAAAGTTGGGTATTAAAGATTCAGAGAGACATTTGGTGCTCAAGTACTGTAGCTGTTTACATAGATACATTCACGAGGAAATGGATTTCCTCGACATCGCCTTGCTTGGCACAACATATCGCTATGCAGCCAAGATCGAGTAGAAATTTAAGCATAAGAAGTGAGACATTGGATCCGCGAATCCGAAGCTAAGGAAAGGCGCCCCTGAACCGCTGAAAAATGGGAAAGCCAAAGCAGGGCAACTTAGAACAACACCAAAAATCCAAATAAGGACACAGGGAAGTGAAGTTAATTTCATAACAGCCTCACTCACAGTGCAAACGAGTGTCGAGCCAAATAGTCATTGGTAGCAGAACTAAAGGCACCCGAATCAGATGCATGTTATGATCTTGAGTCAGAACCAGACAAGGGAAATGAAAAAGGGAAGCAGATAATTGATGCAGACTCTAATTCCATTGTTTCTACCACTAAGCTCCACAGGGATGATCCCGAGGATCCAGCGACGGGGGAGCACCTCTTCCATTCAGAGATGTGGGTGAAGGGTTCTCCACTGCAATTCCTTGTTGATAGTGGAAGCCAAAAGAACCTCATTTCAGAAGAGGTTGTGAAGCGGCTCAACCTACCGACCATAGCACACCCACATCAATATATCATTGGGTGGCTTCACAAAGGAAGAGATCTTCGCATCCACCAGTAGTGTCGCCTTTTGTACAACATCAAGCCATTCACGGATGAGATACTATGTGATGTTGCTCCTCTTTATGTGTCTGATGTATTATTTGGCCATCCATACTTGTGGAAGCGACATGCTGTGTATGATTCTAGGCCTCATGCTATTTTTATTACTTTGGGAAATAAATTGTACAGGATGCTAGAGGTAGTACTGCCTCCTGCCATCTCTTTGACTACTGCAAAAAAACGTAGTAATATTGTTTCCCAAAATAGGAAATTTATTTTCATTACAATTCACCCATAGGGCAAGAAGAAGATTGTGGCCACATGTAATATTCCAAAATTAGCATGCAGATAACTGGAATATTAATTTTTTCTTTTGTCATTTAGATAGATGAATAAGTGGGTAGGGAGACCCATAAATCTCTTTAGTGGGAATAAAATCCCTCTTAATGTGAATATGGATCATCTTGACAGCTGGATAAAGCACCTCCATGTGTGAACAAGGGCTAAAGCATGTAGACAAGGTTAGTGTTGACCAAATCAAAAACGCTGGTATGGAGAGAGTGGATCATAAATGAGAGACATCGTAGTGTTAATGGGAGAAAGTCTCCATGAGAGCAGTGGCTTTAATGAGTGGGACCCAAGGTGAGAAGGCTCACAATGCATATAAGGAAGGGAAAGGAGGCCATAGATAACATGTTAGATAATTATTGATTTTGGTCTTCTTAGATCTGGATTTTTCAGGTGATATTTATATGCATGTTTTCTCTGTTTAGCAGGGTCTACTGTGTTGTTTAGCACAAGGGTGTTTCCAAGTGGAAATCCCACACTGATCCTCGAGGGACTTCAAGTACCTACTCAGGAGAGATTATTGAGCTGCATAGTCCACATTCTGGAATCATGCCAAGCTTCATTCTTCAGCTACAACAGTTTCTGTTCAGATTTGTGTTGTGTTGTAGGGTGTTGCAATGGAGAAGTGTTAGGGCACTTTCAGTGTTTGTTTTTCAGTGGAGAGGCATCCTTTCCATTGGGAGGCCAACAAGGAAGGTCTAGGAGATTTATTTCATATTTTGGCACCAGGCCAACCTATTTCCACCTCCTACAATGCAATTTCCCTCAAGGACTGTGTTATTTCATTGAGTATTTGCAGTGGAGGTTTCATTGTTTCAGATAGAGGGTTAGATCTTCAAGGAAGGGATCAACATTTCACTTGGAAGATATATTGGAGGATATATATAAATTTCATATCAGTTTCATCCACCTCCTTCCAGTTATTCAGTTGCAGCTGCAATTCAGCCTTAGGGATGCATTCTAGAATTTTGTACTTTTGGGTATTTCCAGCTTTCTAGGTTATCTTGGAAATTTGTTAGGGAAATTAGATCTCTATCCCTTGCACTATTTGAGATATATAACAATAGATCCATATTTTTATACCTTTCTAGTAGTAGTGTACTCACTAAAATTGCACTATATTGGCTCATATTATTTGTATAGCAGCTATACTTTTATGTATTTACGTATTTGCTTATTGGAGGCTTGTGTTATATTGCTTGAGTGACTTGATCCTCAAGATTTTGTACCCATTATTACCGATATGCTTAATAAGATGGCTCTAAATTTGTCTCTTGTATTGGTGTATTGATATTCACTGCTAATTTTCCATTATTTTGTTCTATATTCTTGTCTTTTCCTATTTTGGAATATTACACCATAGCCTCGAAATAGGGCTCCTCTACATGACAGCAGCAGATGAAGAAATTTGTGGAGGAATACGAGGACATTTTCTCCTCACCCACATAGGTTCCTCTACACTGTCAGATCAAGCACTCCTTTGATCTGACCCTAGGTGCATCGCTACCTAATGTTTCCATACCTCATGTGACCACACAGACAGAATCACACATGTACTGTCTGAGGTTGGTAAAGCAACCAAACTTATTAAATTCATCCAACACATCTGCCATCAGGTCCATGACATCTTCAACAAATCCAATACCAAGTTCAACAGAATTTGCCTCATATCAGGGAGGAAATCAATGCAATGGGGACCATTGCTTCCTAAGGAGGAGGAATGATCTAGGTGGATATTGGTGGCCACCCACCTATTCCATTTGGACCCACACCATTAGTTCTTTCAGTTTTTCAGTTTCAGCACAACTTACTATTTTTAGTAGTTTTTTGGGTCATGAACTTCAAGAGCCGTTTTGAGGCCCTAATGATCCAGGTGGATATTTGTGGCCACCCACCTATTCCATTTGAACCCCCACCATCAGTTCTTTTAGTTTTTCACTTTTAGCAGAGCTTACTATTTTTAGCAATTTTTCGAGTCCTGAACTTCCAGAGCCATTTTGAGGCCCTAAACGACGTTTTTTTGGGAAAATCGGGAGCAACATGGAACTTCCTCAAATGTTTCTCACGTAATTTTTTTTTTTGCTCGGATAGATATTTCTAACGAGGTAGTGAGCACGTCAAACAAAGATTGTATGCCAAAGTTACGTCCTCGAGAATATTGATGTACCAATTTACCCAAACGGGGCCCATAGTTTTGGTGCTTCATCTCGTAGGGTTAGGTTTTTGGATGTTTAGGTTTTTCCATTTTTTCTCAAAAATAAATAGGCCTTAGAGCCTAATTGTAACACAGTTTAGAGGCTTGTATCCACCACATCTCTTCTTAGAGATAGCCTTCCAGTGCCCTAGCTAGTTTATTTCCATTATGTCTATAAGCATATTGTGTTATACAATATTAATTAAATGAAGTTTTATTTCCATTTCAGATATATATTTATGTTTATTTTCGTATATGATTGTGTTCCTACATAAATATGGATCATTTTTGGGGTTACAAGTGAATGTGGGTTTGCCTTTCTATCTTCTCCCATTGGTTATCGACTTCATTGTGTTCATATATGCGCCTTGATGCTCTGTCAACCAACCATTTCTCCTTTGAAAACATTGAAAACCTTCCGAGTTCAATACACTGAGCTAATTAATTATGTGGGAGCCACCACCTTCGCACTTGGACCAATTGCATCTATGTCAGGTTGACTTGTCCCTGACAATTGTTGCATCTGCCCAAAGCATGGTTAGACAAATTCACTTTACCTGTGCTTAATTAAAAACTTCCAAGAAATCCCTTTTTGGTTATTTCCATGATGACGTCACCATCACCATGTGGTATCATCTGAGTGGTGAAATATGTCACTCAAATTTGGCCCAATAGGGCTCCCAAAAATAGTAAATATACATGCCACATGTCCCATCTACACGTCATGTCAATTTCATCACTAAATAATCACATGCTTCCACGTGTCTTCCTTAAGTTGATAGAGAAATGGGTTTGGGTAATTTTGTTTTGCGTTAATTTCCTTTGTAAAATTTATAACGGTCACAACCATTTCTGCACTACTGCCATGTTTGTCGATCATTTACCATCCTGATCCTTACCTTCAATGCACAATATGTTTCTTCCAGGGTAGCCATCTTGGGATTATTTTTATAGGGGGGACCTCCCACTTTGATCTGGGTATGAATGTTAGTTTTTTTGTGCTATTTTCATTTTTCAAATTTATAATTTATTTGTTGATCTTATGCTTGATGTACATAGGTTTCCTTGGTTGTTATGTGTGTCAAACACTAAAATAAATGAGTTTCATGAGTGAATTGAAGAACATAAAGTATGAAATAAAAATTATAAACATCAGCAACATAAATAACAGAAAACCATCACAATTGATCCATCAACACAGAGTTTTGATGAAGGGGTTCACCCCTCCTGGGCGACATATCCTTGGTCCATCTTCCTCGGCTTGGGCCTCTGTATTAGCTCAGTAGTGAAAAAAATTATGTTTACATGCATCAAATTCTCTTGAAACATACTCCAATGAGTTTAGAATGACGAAATATATCAGAAAGGACTATTCATTCACTCCATTTGGCTTTCAGCTGATCTAGGCATGGCCTTCCTTCTTGATGGCCCTAGGCTTAAAAATTCTTTAAAGTGACAAAAAACCTATATAATTTCTCCTCTGCATCTACAACCTATACCAATGTGTTTAAAGCATGCAAATATGCTAGGAATGACTCTTCCTGAGCCAAAATTGGTCAAAAATTTCTCAAGATATGGCCTATTCAAATTTTCCCTAGATTCCTCCTCCAAATCTAGAGAAGACTCTAGATAACCCTGACAAACTGGTGGTTCCGCCAAAATTGGTGGTGCCTCCTAAAACTCCTGTTTAATTAGTAGTTAACTATGATTTAAATGTGGATAAGTATAATATTATGGCGCATTAAGCGCACTTTTACAAAATTGCGCGTTAATATAAAGGTCTAATAATACGTGGTTCCGCTCCATTTAACCAGGAGCACCACTTGGCACGCTGGTAAGGTGCTGGAGTTTTTGGGGGGAGGTCACGAGGTCAAACCCCAACCTCCGACCCTACATACACTGTTTTTTTCAAACTTAATAGACACACATGCATATAGTTTAAACCTTAGGTTAAATAAATGCACCATTAATTATATAGTTCCCATACCATATAATAATTTAGAAATTGACATTTATAAATTGAAATTCGACCTTTGATATTCAGAAATTCAACCTTGGCCTAAAATTTGGAATTTTACCAACATTTTAAGTTGGACTTTGGAAGGGGGCACATGGCGGCCTCCAAGCTAGCCATGTGTCCTCATGCCCTTGGTTCCTAAAAACCAATCAAAATTCAACACATACCCTAGATTTCAAGCCAACCACAGCTCGACATGTGCCATGATGTCATTGGGCTAGAGAAAAACCCAATTTGACCAAGGTTTGACTCTGTTGACTAGTTTGACCCTTTTATTTTTTAAATATTTGCCTGTTCTCAATGGCTATCAGTGGGCTATAACTTCTTCATACGGAGTCGGTTTTCGACGAAACGAAGTGCACCGAATTCCTGGCAGAGGCCGGTCGTGGTCGTTTAGTTTCTAATAACTTTTGAGAACTTTCATTTTTGATATTATATACTGAGCCTCTAATCATTCCTTTCCACTAGAATTCTTTTGGGCCCAAAAATATATATGATTATTGATCATGTGGATGAGGGTATTGTTCCCTCACTCTTCCAGTCTCTATCCACTGAAATTTTCCCATTTTTATCATTCAGAGTTTTTCACAAAAAGTTAACTTTTTCCTTGATTCTTGTGACCTCCTCTTGCTGTCATTGACACCATCATGTTGCAATTTTTTTGAATTTGTAGATAAAAAAATCTATTCTTGCAGAAACCATCTTGTTCCTACCTTGGTCATTAATCAAAGGAAACTTAAAAGCTATCTCACCTTGCACACTGTCACCATGACGATTCTTAGATGATCTCTCTTTGTACTTGTGTCAACTCTTGACCAAGTATCTTCACCATTGCCATGTACCCTTTGGAAACCAAAAACAAGCATTTGTGGAGCCCATTCCTTCTTTGTCAATATGCTTTATCTCTTTCTCTTTGACCTTTGCACTCTCTTGCATGGGCATCTTGTTTCCAACACTTCTCAACATTAATGTTGATTGTTGCAATTCTATCATATCTTTTTCACCTCCTTTCAATCGAAACCTGTTAGAATCCTGAAGCATATCATTACAAGAATAAGAATATTTTTGAAAGGTTTGATTCAAAACATCTCTTTTTTTTTACATTAAGAATGTCAAATTCTGACTTGCATTCACTATTCTCTTCATTTCTCCTGCATGTATAAGAGAAAAACTTGTCTTCTTCATATGCGTTCTAATTATGTACTCAATACCATATTTATACAAGTGATACTTATTCTCATGGCGATGAAATATTGCTATCCTATCATATAGATAAGGGCTTCCCAATACAATACCTGATATCTCAGGCAACACCACATCATGTTCAACTTCATCAAGAAAGTTTGAATTGATGGTGAATCTTAGTAAGCACTTCCTTGTAACCTGCAAGTTTGCATTCTTACATATCCACCCTAAAGGATAAGGTCTTGGATGTCTAACAATTTCAAGGTCTAGTTTCTTAACCAAGTCTTCGGAAATCAAGTTAGCTTGTGACCCACTATCAAAAAGTGTATCAATCTTGATATGTTTAGAGACAAATCTAATATGGAAAATTTCTATTTATGTATCTTCATCATGAGTAACATTGTAACAATTTGAAGAACTAGTGCTTGCTATGTTCTTACTTTTCAAACTCATGACTGTAATCTTTGTCTCATATCCTAAATTTGACCCTAAGTCATGTTCAATTACAACAATAGTTTTACCCTTCTCTTTGGCTTTCAGTTTGTTTGGCTTCAACTCTGGATGGTGCTGCCAACAATGGTCTTCACGATGGCCAGTATTTGAAATTTTTTTGCATGTGAGTTTTTCTTTCTCTCTTTTTACATAACTATTTCTCTTTCCTCTTCCATAAAACTTTCCCTTTCCTTTACCCTCACTTTCACTTTTCTCATCTATGTTTTGTTTCCCTCTTGCCTCTAAGTGTGTGGCTTGAACACAAATTTCATCTATATTTGTGGGATTAAACATGGGAATAGTGTGCCTAATGTAATTGTGCAAACCAGAAACATACTTTAACAAATTTTCTTGAGAATATAAATTAATACCCAAACTAAGAGTTCTTCTCCTAAATTCATGAGTATAATCTTGCACACTTTTCCCTTTCAATTGTCTAAAATTTTTCCAATCTGTAATTGCCTTTTGCATGTAATCTAAGTGATATAATTTCCTTTTAATGGTAGCAATAAAACTTGACCAAGACATAAAGATCTTACCATAGTTTTTAATATCCTCTTGATTCCTTGCTTCCCACCATACAAGTGCAGATCCTTCCATTCTCAAAGAAGCCAATTGAATCTTTATGTCATCTTCATGAAGGTTCTGAATTCTATAGTACACCTCCAATTAATGTATCCATTTTTTCAATATTTCTGAATTTACCTCACCATTATACATTGGAAGCTCAAATTTGATATCAATTTTGAGTAAGGGTGTTTTTCCTTTTGTGGCTTTTGAGTGAGTATGAGTGGTTTTTGTGGTGGAAGTGGAAGATGATGCTGATGGAGATGATGAGGATGATGAATATGGTGGAGATGGAGGCAGATTTCCTCCACTACCCTTTGAACTCTTCTCTTCATCCTCCTTATCATCTGAAGTTCCTTCTCCATGTCGAGGCTTAGAACCTTCTCCTGCCATCCCAACAGTAAATGCATCAAATATAATTTTAATCATCATCTTTATGTCATTGAAGTCTCTCTTTACATCATCCTCTTCTAAATGACCTTGAGTCTCTCCAGCACTAGACATAATGGGTATCGATTCAAGCTCAACTTCTAATGCTTGTACCACTTTAATTAACTCAACTTCTTGTGAAATTTGTACATCTTCAATATAAAATTCTTGAGACAAAACTTGAGGTGCTTTAAGTGCATCTATAAGTGGAAATCTGGGTGAAGATGGTGCTCTTGTAGCTCTCCTTCTTCATGTCCTAATCTTAGGACTTCAAAACCAACAATTTCCCTTCACCTTTCTGCAACTTTAACCTTGTTAGCATCACAAATCTATAGCCATTAAACTTGCACAAAACTCAATCAACTTATCAAGAAAATAGCTGTTAGTATGAATCCTTCGTCGAAGTGTACGAAAAAGGACCACTTTAGCTACACATAACTAATAGCCCTAACAACAATAGTGGCTGCCAATATCTTCAGATCTGCGGTTAGTTAGACATAAAAGAACTGCAAAAACCAGATCTATGCATGGAAAGACATTAAGCAGAAAAAGTAAGGGTTTACTCCATATACCAGTAGACAAGACAAGAACAATTTTTGAAAGAATTTTTGTATTAATCAGGCACCTGGGAGGAAAACAAGAAGGTGTATCCAATTCTCCTCAGCGGGATGGGTTCTTGGAAGTCCTCAGCACTTCAGATCTAAGCTTTCACTCTCTTGTAGGTGTAGAAAACCCAATGCAAAAATGGAGCTCAATGGGAGCAAATGATGAAAATGAGACCAAGTGTATAGATCCAGAGTGATCTAGTAGGCAACAAAAGGTGAGGAATGATGGGGAAGAACCCTCCTATTTATAACAAAATATTGGGTCATTCTAGATCTTGGTGCATGATTAAAATAATGTTAACCAAATCTAGATCCACCTTTATGGAATATTTTATTATATTTGTTGGAGGGAAGGGGTGTTTGACTTGGGTCAATTCCCTTGATTAGTGAAAAATAAATAAATAAATGATTTATTTGTCTTTTTAAGGAAGTGGTTGGAAGATAATCAAATAAATTAATGATTTATTTGATTAATAGTGGGTGATTTGGTCATATTTAACAAGGAATATTATCTAAATAAGATTTAAATAATTATTCCTAGAAAATAATAAGATAACTAAGGGTTTATCTCATTAATTTCTTTGTTTTTGGGTTAAACATGACTGGGAATAATAATTAAATTATGGTTTAATTGATTATTCCATGAGGAAAATCAAACAAATATAGGTTTGTTTAATATTTCCTTTTGGGGTTTCCTGTTTGGACCATAAACAACCTAATAAATATGGTTTATTAAGTTATTTAACATAGTGAAGGCAATTTTACTGAGGGTAAAATTGGTCTTACATGGTGTACTTGGGTCCATCTAATGATGATAGGTTAGATGACCAAAAAATGGTGTAACAGATTGCCCCCCAGCGTGTGAGTGTCAGGAGCAAATCGTATGACCGAAGTACGTTGTAAGAACTCAATCACTAGACAACAAAAGGGAAGTCAGAGAGAGAAAGGTGAGGTAGATAGTGTGCTGAAGGACTAGACCCCGAGGAGACGAGACTCGCAGGTGCAACAAGTCTCTTTTTATGAGAGGGTACCTGTGCTGAAGGCGGCGGGGGAGGCATACCTATGCCCGCCGAGACAAAGTACAAAATAATAGTGTGTCCAGTAAACAAGGGACCGAACCATAGAGTACAGCTGGCATAATCAGGAGCCAGATAAAAATACAATGAGGAATCTCACATACATGTTGTGCCTGGGATAACAGCCAGGACTAGTACAATAATATCTGAGTACATGAGATAAATACAACCCGAATGCCCCCTGTAAATGGGGAAGGGCTCACAAAATCTAATTGATACATGCAAACCGAAGAGGTGCTGCAAGTGGCTAAGGCCAACATCATCAAAATCTGGAGCTGCATCGAAGGCTGCAAAGAAGAGGTCATCCGGGCATGTGGGGGGCTACCTGCAGGGCCACCCCCTCATGAGGGTTGAGACACCTCACACACACCCGAGAATCATCAAGAGCTGCTGCTGGATCACTGGACCGTCAAGTATACGAATCTCGATCATGCTGAAAAGGAGCTGGAGAGACAATCAAGTCAAGGGGAAATGAGAGATCCCCTTGCCTAATCCGAGGCACCGAACAAGAGTGGAAGCTGGAACCAAGGTACACCGCCCTCTAGACCTGTCTTCTGGAATGAATGTGTTGATGTCGACAGAAGGAGGTCCGCCATAGGTGAGGTAATGAGAGATCCTCAACTAAAGCACGAGAGAAAACAGTAGAGCAACGGACAGACTGACACTGATGACGATAATGGAAATGGGAAGGACTGAGTAGCGAATGGACGACTTCCCTTGTTAGAGCATAAAGAGCATGGATGACATGGCAGCGACTGACACAAGATCATAAGGGATAGGGGACAATGAGACTGAAGGTCATAATGTGCGACACAAGAGAGAGACCAAGCAATGAAGGATGGAGGGCTATAGTGGGGTGCAAAGGGACGTGGTATAGACTCCATGGATGCAATGATGACTCAACTTGGATGCTCTAAACAAGGGCGACTCGATGGTGCTGCCACACAATAAAGGCCCCAATGGGGGACCATGGAAGCATGAGTACAAGGTGGGAACTCATGACGAAAATCGACACGAACATGGACAGGTAAGGGGGCAATATGGTGCCCCAAGTACAAGTGTCGTAAGTGAGGAAATTCGATTTTAATTGGAGGTGGGTTGGCCTTGCTTGGACGAAATGGGTCCTGGTGAAGGAGGAAAAATGGAAAAACAGATGCTGGCTATCTAAAATAAAATAAAACATGCACTTCAGAAGGAAAATGCTAAGGGTAATATTTCTTAAGATAGAGTGCATTGCGAGGATTAGGAAGGGGATGGCCTTCGAAATCCTCTAACAGGTATGCCCCTTTACCGAGATCCTTACTGATGATGTAAGGGCCTAGCCATAATGAGTCAAACTTCCCATGACCAAGGACATCATGGACCTGGTCATATACTAGAACAAGGTCGCCTTCGTGAAAAGTACGAGGCTGGACTTTTCGGTCATACTGAGCTTTGGTGCGTTTTTTGGCTGCTTCCATGGTTTGCAAGGCAACACGGCGGTCTTCGGAAGCACGCTCAAGCATGATAAGTCGTTGTTCTAGAGGTTGGGTGTCAGGGAGAAGTTCAACGACTAGTTGTAGGGAAGGAATTTCACACTCGATCGGTAAGACTGCCTCCTCTCCAAAAACTAGGTGGAAAGGAGTGAACCCGGTGGCGGTTTTAACAAAAGTTCGATAGGCCCATAAGGCAGGGAAGAGCATGAGATGCCAGTTGGTTTTGTGATTATTCACCATTCGTTGAAGCATAGTCTTGAGGGTTTTTTTGACTGCTTCAACTTGGCCATTACCTTGGGGGTAATAGGAGGAGGAATATTGGTGCTCAAAACCCAACAGGGAGGATAGCTCACGCCATATCTCATCCTCAAAATGTCTGCCATGATCAGAGACCAGTTGCTTGGGAACCCCAAATCGAGCAATAACATGGTTAAAGAAAAAGAGGGCCACGGTAGCTGCCGTGTTGTTGAACGTTGGCATGGCCTCGGCCCATTTGGTGAAATAATCGACCGCCACGATGATATACTTGTGGTTACCAGTGGATGGCGGGTGACACTCCATAAAGTCGATGGCCCATTTACAGAAGGGACCAGTTGAGACGATCGGATGGAGGGGAGCTGGGGGAGCTCGCGCCTTAGGGGCGAAATGTTGGCAATTGGGACAGTGTTTGACTGCCTCAATTCAATCACTAAAGAGGGAAGGCCAAAAATACCCAGCGCGCATAATTTTTTGGGCAGTAGTAAGACCAGAGAGGTGGCCACCGTAAGCGCCGCTATGGCAGGCATTAAGGACCTGTTCAGCTTCAGCGTGTGTGAGGCAACAACGAAGGACAGTATCAACCCCGCGACGATAGAGGTCATCACTGATAAGTAGGTATCGGGGGGCCTGGTGTCGGATACGTCGGCGAGCCTCACGGTCAAGGTGGAGGGCGAACTTTTGGGTTCGCAAATAAGTAAGAATATCACCATACCACGGGTCATCAGAAGTAATGGCAAAGAGGTGTTCATCAGGAAAATCGTCATTAATGGGAGAGTCTTGCGATCCGGTAGGTAATTCAGAAATGAGCTCAGCGAGGGCTAACCCTTTCTTACTTTTTGGGGTGACAAATTCAAGGTCGAATTCTTGAAGAATAACGACCCAACGGGCGTACTTCCCAGTGAGGATACGACGACTCAATAGGAAATCCATAGGGTTGGAATTAGTCACAACCTTGGTGGAGCGCATGAGAATATAATGACGAAGTTTTTGGACTGAGAACATGACAGCCAACGCTAATTTTGCTTCATAGGAGTATGAGACAGGGGGTCCCACAAGGTTCTTACTGACATAGTAAATCACATGCTCTACGCCATGGTCATCCTCTTGGATAAGGACTCCAGCGACCGAATAGGTGGAAGCGTAGATATACAGGATGAAGTCCCGATCAAAGTCGGGAGGGCAGATTAAGGGAGCAGATGTGAGAGCCTACTTAAGGGCATCGAAAGACTCATGAGCATAGTTATCCCAAAAAAATGGGATATGAGAGCGGAGGAGTCTAAGGAACCCATGTGCAGTGGTGGCATAGTCAGGGACGAACTGACGAAGAAAATTAGCTTTGCCTTGGAGGCTTTGAAGCTGGCGGAGGGTACGCGGAATGGGGAGTTCAAGAATGGCTTGAACCTTCAAAGGGTCAAGAGTGATATCGTCCTTAAACACGATGAAGCCTAAGAGACGGCCGGCGGGAACACAAAAAATGCTTTTCAACGGGTTAAGGTGGACATTATACTTGCGACATCGGAGAAAAATGGTGCGCAGATCGTGGAGGTGCTGTGCCCGATGCTTAGAACGCGCAGTGAGGTCGTCTAAATAAGCAAGGATAATATGAGCTAAGTCATGGAAGCAGTAAGACATGGCCCGTTGAAAGGTGGCGCCGGCGTTTTTAAGGCCGAAAGGCATGACCCGGTAAGCAAAAGTTCCCCACGGACTAATGAACGCGGTTTTTAGTTGATCAGCGGGACGGATAGCAATTTGGTTGTATCCGGAGAAACCATCCATAAAGGATAGGACCTCATGCCCCGCACACTCGTCAATGATTTGGTCGATGAACGGTGTGGGGAAGTTGTCTTTGGGACAAGCTTTGTTCAAGTCACGAAAGTCCGTGTAGACACGGATGGTGCCTTGTTTCTTGAGAACGGGAACTGGGTTAGAAACCCAAGTGGTGTATTCAATGGGATAAATGAAACCAGCCTGCTTGAGCTTATCGATTTCGGCTTTGATAGCGTCACGTCTGGAAGGATGAATGGGTCTCAACTTTTGACGGACTGGTTTGGCGTCAGGCCATGTGTCGATATGATGTTCGACAATGGCAGGATCGAGTCCGGGCATTTCAGAATAGGACCAGGCAAAGATATCGCAGAATTATTTAAAAAGCTTAGTGTAAGCTTCAATTTCTTCCGGGGTGCATTGGGCGCCCAAGGTGATGTATTCTTCGATTCCTGGTTTGACTGAAATGTCAATTTTTATGGTAGGAGAGACATTGGCCATGTTTCCTTCTTCGAAAGCATCAGGTGTAGGGATAGGGTTTTTAAACCAATCGACTGCATGGGGAATGAAGTCTTTGGTTTCCACAGCATATTGGTCATGGGACTGCTGTGGGAGGAAATATGCGCGATGGTGCATATCATCCCAAGGAAAGTCGGGATTGGTCATGGCTTCCATAATGTCTTCATCGAACTGGAAGATGGGAAGACTGGAGGAAGGAGGGTCACCCGAGGGTGTAGGGATGTGGGACGGATCATCGTGGGGAGAGGGGCTCAGCTGATCGAGGCTAACAGGTGCAAGGTCGGCTGAGAGGGAACCGAGAGTGTCGGCAGGTCGAAGGTTAGGGGTACTATCCTGCAAGGATGAAGATAGGTACAGAATGGTGAAAGAAGGAGCTGCTGGTTCAGTCGTAGGAGGGGGAATGTGAATGGGAGGAGAAAGGTCCTCTGGTTCGATGGAGGTAGCTTTGAATTGGCGGTACATGTCCAAGGAGGAATGATACTCGTCAAGGCAGGGACAAAGGTGGGTATAATGGCCGTGGAAATCACATAAGGCACAAGGGTGGTTTGTGCGCAAGGTTTTGAGTTTCGGGAGAGAGTCTGGGATAGTGATGTAGACTTCGGGGATGTCCGAATCGGGGAACGTCTCGTTGACTAAGATCTTGAGGTGGGGCAATTCAGGACACATGTGGGTGGCGTGACCAACAATATCGCACAAAGCGCATTGAATGGCAGGCTTTGGCGGTCGAGGAGGGGTAGGGATGGTCGGAGCGGCCTGATCCTGATGAGTTGCCCCCTTACAAGCTTTGCCTTTCTTCCTGGGAGCCGTCACGACAAGAGGAAGGTCCTGTGGAGGTGCAGGAGGCACAGTGGCAATGGAGGAAGCGAGGGGGACCAGTTGGATCAGTGTCAAAGCCATGTAGGGTGTGGGGTGACCAGGAGGGGTGGCGGCTGGAGGGTCAAGGTACCAGACCGGAATGCCCAAGGTCAGGTTAGGGAGAGAGAGGGTGGCCATGACGGGGACAGAAAACACTCCGGGAGGGGGAGCCAGGAAAGGGATCTACCCAGCAGGGTAATGACCAGGAGGGACGGCTCCAAGATGGTTAAGGCCAGGGGGAACCGAGCCAGGAGGATAAAGGGGTTCAGGGATACCAACTGTAGGAGGAGGGCCAGGAGGAAGAGGTCCGGCTGGCGGAGAAGTATGGCTAGGAGCGGGTTGCGGAGGGCGAAGGGGCGGTTGCGGACTAGCCGAAGCAGGCCGCTTAAGGGCAGCCTGAGACGATTGCATCATGCAAAAATTTGAGAAGCTGGGATCAGTGATAGGAGGAGGGGGGAGACAAGGAAAGGTTCCAAGTAGGGAAGAGTCCTTGTAAACGCCGGGGGAGACACTGGTCAAGGAATCGACGGTTTTCTTGTTGGCTACAGAAGAGATGGTGGTTTCGGGTGAGGCCTGAGAGGGGGGCTCATGATATGTCAATTGGTCAATGGTGACTATCTTTCCATTATGGGGGAAAGACATCTTGCGAAAGACCGCGGATGGGACAGCAGACATAGCATAGGTGTAGCTTCGCCCCAAAAGAATGTTGTAGTCTAGCAGGGCATCAATGACTTCGACGTCAACGCAAATAGTCTTACCGGCGAGGGTGATAGGGAAATTACGAAACAAGCCAATGGGCCGGGAGGCATGACCGTCCCACGCTCTAAGGGTGATCGTGGAAGGGGCCAGCTCAGGAGATCCGAGTTGCTTCCAAACCGAAGCGGACATCACGCAGGTGGATGCCCCCTCATCAATTATACATCGGGAAACGATGGCGTTCCGTATTTTGACTGAGATTTGGAAGGCGACGGAAGGAGGAAGGGGAGGGTGGTCCGATTGAGTGGCGTCGAAAACAATCATTTGGTCGTCAGCAGGATCTACAATGCCCACGGTAGATAGTAGAGCCTTCTTTTGGGAAGGGCACGACTGGAGGAGTTCTAGTGTGGAAATGGCAGCAGGGGATTGCGCCAAATCATCTACTATGCTATACGACTGAGCGGCTCGGCTGGAAGCAGCATTTCGGCGTAATGGTCCCTTTGGAATCTTTGGATGAACCTCAACTTTGGGTTGAGGGATGTGTAAGGGGCCACTGGATGTCGAAAGAGGCTCTGTAGAACCTGAAGAGGGAGGCTTGGGAGCAGACTGACCAGGAGGCTTGGGGTACTGGCGAGACAGAGTTTGAAGGTGTAGGTCGACGGTTGAGGATGGATCGGAGTTCATCATAAGGATCTGGTAATCAGAGGAACCAGAAAGGGAAGGGGGGGTGGCTACCTGGCTATCGAGTGGTTGGGTAGCCACGAATCCTTGCTGAGGGAAAGGATCAGTAAACACAGCTGGCTGGGTAGTGGCCACATTAGGGGGAGCATGAGGGGAGGCATGCTGTCCGCACAATGTGGCTTGAGACTCCCACATCTGCCACATCTGGGGTAAGAGGGGACAATCGTGGGTGTAATGACCATAAACACCGCAACACGAACAAGGCTTATTTGTATGAAGCGGCCTGTCCGGCTTGGGCTGAGTGCCCTGTTGCGGGTTGGCGGTGTTAGGTTCCACACCGGGATTGGGTCCACGGGTACCAGGGGTATATTGATTTGGATTGCCTCTCCGCCTTCTTTGAGAAGAAGGGGGGTTAGTCACGCCCTGCTGTGCAAATACCTGCCCTGGAGGGGGCTGTAGGTGCTGTTGCGGGGGTTGAGAAGGCAAGGGAGGTGGAAGCGCATATGCTGGAGGAGCTGGCATACCAGGCTGCGGATAAAGGTAATGGTTAGGTTGGGTAGCATTGAGGTAAGCAGGAGGTTGGACAAAAGGAGGCATGCCGTATCCTGGATACATGCTACTGGGAGGGGGAAGAGTGCTAGAGGTGCTGGCCCCTCCAGGAGGAAAACCGTAGCCCATAGGAGGTTGAGCAGGTGGATGTGAAAGGGCTCCAACGATACCGTCAGCGGAATGAGATTCCCCCGGGGCATTGGCGCCACCGGGCCTGGGGAGGTCAGGGAGAACGGTATAAACATAACTAGATTGAGCGTAGATCAGGTCATATTTCAAGGCTATTTGGAGGGCGGCTTCTTCAGTTTGAGGAAAATGAGAGGCGACATCTTTGCCGATGGGAGCGGGAAGGGTGCGAAGGAACCAGTCCATGTAAACCTGATCTTCGAAGGGAGGGGCTCGACATAAGCTCCGTCTTCTTCGCCATTCCTGAACATGGGCGGAAAGGCGTGTTGAAGAGGATTGCTTGAAGGAAGTCAAGAGCTCCGTGCCAGTATCGTATTGGAGAGGGAGCTGGAAGTATGACAAAAAGGCTTGGGCAAGAGTCTCAAAGGTGCTATGGGTAGAGGTGGCTTGTTCAACATACCATTTAGAAGCTTCGCCGGTGAGCGTGAGTTAGAACAAACGAAGACGAATGGAGTCATCGGTAATGGAATTGGAGGAACACCACATGTGGAAAGATCGGACATGATTGGTTGGATCTTCGCCATTAAGGCCCTCAAACTTAGGGATGTCGGAGGGGAGCTTGGTTGGCATAGCAGGCCAATTAGCATTGTGGTGGATGGGGTCATTGATCAATTGATGGAAATCGGGGAGGTTGAGGCCTGCAATGTACGGCAGCACAGGGGTGGCCGGGGTAGTTCCTGTGGCGGTTCCGCTAGTAGTAGGGTCGGCATTAGGGCCGGGAGAACCGCTAGCGTTAGGCCCTGGACCAGACATAGTGAAGGTGACAAGGGGGGAAACAGGAGGAGAAGGAGGACCCGATGAATCAGGAGAGGAGTCGGAGTGCGGACTCAAAGGTGGACTGGCTCGACGACGGCGGGGCAGAGCAGGTCGATCAACCAGAAACTGAGGATGAAGACCAAGAAGTCTCCGGGAAAGGCGCCTTGGGGGCGCAATGATGACAGGAAGAAGGAAATCAACAGGGGAAAAAAAGGGACAGAATCAATTAAGGTCAAGGGCAGAAAAAGTGCAGTGACAATTGATTTTAGAGTCTTTTCCAGGCGGTGTTAACCAGGCGTTTCTTCGCTTAGAGTCAGTGTGTGGTGTGCGTTAATTTTAATTTTTAAACGCTTTTCGTTTTGAGAGCAAGAAAAAGTGTGCTGCGTAACTGAAAAGAAATCTGCGTAGAACAATATAGATTGCTGAAAGGACAGAACATTTAATAGCTAACTATGAATCAATCTAACCCAAAGAGGCAGGTCTCTCAAAACTACGCTAAAAGAGGGAAAAATCTAGTCAAAACACGCATAAAAAGAGCTCAACAGATCTAGGGTCGAAAGGGACAGGGATATGGAGGATAAAGCTGCAGGAAAGAGGTGCAGATCATAGCCAAGAGACAGAGGCAAGGTGGCTGGAAAAAGGAAGGAAATCAGCAAAAACCGGAGGGGGCAAGGCGAAGGCCTTCAAAGGAGGTCCAAACAAAATGACAAGAGGTGATTTGAAAGGAAAAGAGGCTGATTTCAATGGATCTGAAAGGGAGGTAACAGATTTGGAAAAGAGGGGGCAGAAGCTCTGAAAAAATGACGGCTGAAACAGCTAAAAATCTTCCACAAAAAGTGGAGGGTACTAAAGCCCTAAGGGGCTGGGTTCCCACTTAGATGAGTAAAAACAGATCAGATCTTGGTCAAGGCGGGCTGAGACAGAGGCTGGAAGACCCTGGCAGAAGCTGCAGCAAAACCCGTAAAATCTGCAAAAAAATCACCGAAAACGTGTGTCGCGCTTCGACTCCGTTTTTAGTGCAGTCGCAATTTTAAAAGGGGGCTGAAAAGTGCGACCTGGAGGTCCAGGTCGTAGTTTCTGGGCTGAAAAGTGCGACCTGAAGCTCCGGGTGTCCCGGCGGCAAATTTCCGGAAAAGTTGTCGTCTCAGTTGCGGCTGATGTCTGTCACCTGCGCAATAGGGCCAGAAACACGCGGAAGTTAGAAATTTTAATGTTTTATGGTTTTATAGGTGAAAAACAACATGAAAATAGGAAAAAAAAAAGCTGAAAAGAAACCCTAGGGTCTGAAGTAGCTGGATATGCAGGAATATGAAAAATGACAGCGGTCGTAATTTAAACCCGTGTGGAGTCGCCATTTGTTAGTATGAATCCTTCGTCGAAGTGAAAATAAAAAGGACTAATTTTAGCTACGCATAACTAATAAACCTAAACAACAATAGTGAGCCATACCAATATCTTCAGATTCGCGGTTAGTTAGACATAAAAAGAGCCGCAAAAACCAGACGGCATGAAAGACATTAAGCAGAAAAAAGTAAGGGTTTGCTCCATATACCAATAGACAAGACAAGAACAATTTTTGAAAGAATTTTTATATTAATCGGGCACCTGGGAGGAAAACAAGAAGGTGTATCCAATTCTCCTCAGTGGGATGGGTTCTTGGAAGTCGTCAGCACTTCAAATCTAAGCTTTCTCTCTCTTGTAGGTGTAGAAAACCCAATGCAAAAAATGAAGCTCAATGGGAGCAAATGATGAAAAATGAGACCAAGTGTATAGATCCAGAGTGATCTAGTAGGCAACAAAAGGTGAGAAATGATGGGGAAAACTCTCCTATTTATAACAAAATATTGGGTCATTCTAGATCTTGGTGCATGATTAAAATAATGTTAACCAAATCTAGATCCACCTTTTATGGAATACTTTATTATATTTGTTGGAGGGAAAGGGTGTTTGACTTGGGTCAAATCCCTTGATTAGTGAAAAATAAATAAATGATTTATTTATCTTTTTAAGGAAGTGGTTTGAAGATAATCAAATAAATAATGATTTATTTGATTGGTTTATAGTGTGGGTGATTTGGTCATATTTAACAAGGAATATTATCTAAATAGATTTAAATAATTATTCCTAGAAAATAATAAGATAATGCTAAGGGTTTATCTCATTAATTTCTTTGTTTTTTGGGTTAAACATGACTGGGAATAATAATTAAATTATGGTTTAATTGATTATCTTGCATGAGGAAAATCAAACAAATATAGGTTTGTTTAATATTTCTTTTCCTGTTTGGACCATAAACAACCTAATAAATGTGGTTCATTAAGTTATTTAACATAGCGAAGGCAATTTTACTGAGGGTAAAATTGGTCTTACATGGTGTACTTGGGTCCATCTAATGATGATAGGTTAGATGACCAAAAAAATGGTGTAACAATAGCCTTGCCTTTCAACCAGGCTCTGATACCAACTTGATCTCAGTATGAATGCTAGTTTTTCTATGATAATTTAATTTTTCAGATTTATAATTTATTATATGATCTTATGCTTGATGTATATAGGTTTCCTTGGTTGTTATTTGTGTCAAATAGGTAAAATAACTGAGTTTCATGATTGAATTCAAGAACATAAAGTATGAAATACAAATGTTGAATAACAGCAACATAATGAATAGAAAACCATCACAATTGATCCATCAACACAGAGTTTTTATAGAGGATTTCACCCCTCCTGGGCTACATCTCTTTGGTCCAACTTCTTTGGCTTTGGCCTCTGTATTGGCTCAATGGTGCAAAAATTGTTGTTAGCATGCATAAAATGATCCTGAAACATACTCCAATGAGTTTAGAATATTGAAATCTATCAGAAATGACTATTCATTCACTCCATTTGGCCTTAAGTTGATCTAGGCATGGTCTTCCTTCTTGGTGGCCTTGGGCTTCAAAATTATTCAAAGTGACAAAAACACCTGTATAACTTCTCCTCTACCTCTGCAACCTATTCCAATGTGTTAAGAGCATGCCAATCTGCTAGGAATGACTCTTCTTGAGCCAAAATTGTTCGAAAATTTCTCAACATATGTCCTATTCAATTTTTCCATAGATTCCTCTAAATTCAAAGAAGACTTTAGATAACCCCGACAAACTGGTGGTTCCACCGAAATTGGGGGCGCCTCCTAAAACTCCAGTTTAATTAGTAGTTAAATATGAATTAAATGTTGATAAGTATGATATTATGGTGTGTTAAGCTCGTTTTTACAAAAATGTGAATTAATATAAAGGTTTAATAATATGTGTTTCCACTCCATTTAGCAAGGAGCATCACTTGGCATGTTGGTAAGGTGGTGGAGTTGTTGAGGGGAAGTCAAGGGGTCAAACCCCGACCTCCGCCGCTCCATAAATTGTTTTTTCAAACTTAATATATGCGCATGCATATAGTTTAAACCTTAGGCTAGTTCATCCATAGGTTAAATAAATGTGCCATTAATTATATAGTTCCCATACCATATAATAATTCGGAAATTGACATACATAAAATGAAATTCGACCTTTGATATTCAGAAATTTGACCTTGGCCTAAAATTTGGAATTTTACCAACAATTGAAGTTGGACCTTGGAAGGGGGTACATGGCGACCTCCAAGCTAGCCATGTGTCCTCATGCCATTGGTTCCTAAAAACCAATAATAATTCAACACATACCTTGAAGTTCGAGCCAACCAAAACTCGACATGTGTCATCACATCATTGGGTAAGAGAAAAACCCAATTTGACCAAGGCTTCACTCTGTTGACCAGTTTGACCCATTTTTTTTGAAATTTTCCTATTATGAACGATGGTCAGTGGGCTATAAATTCTTCATCCAGAGTTGGTTTTCGATGAAATGAAGTGTGCCAGATTCTTGGCGATGGGCTGGTCACGGTTGTTTAGTTTCCAATCACTTTTAAGCAATTTAATTTTTGAGCTTATATACCGAGCCTATGATCACACTTTAAAAATTTATAAATAATAAATCCTTTCCATTGTTGTTGTTAGGTCATCTCTTCCCATGCTAACATCATCCCAAGCATTCACCCTATACGTTCTTTTGAATCCCTCAAGGAAACACCCGCAAGGATGATGTGTCAAGTGGGGCCTCCAACTTTTTGACTTGCATCAATGAAATACTTTTCCACCATTGCTATCAAAGCCACATCTACATGGGCTTACACCATCCCTGGCACCCCCTTATGCGCACCTTTTGGCTCTTCCTAGGGTGACTCCATCGATATTTCATGTCATATGGGCTATACCGTGAGCTAATAGAAATTTTTTAGTGACACTTCATTGTTAGCCACGTTTTCCCAGCCCTTTGGTTTTCCCTCTTCGCTAAAGACTCCACCACATTTGGAAACCATGTCAAAATTATCTTTCTCTAAATGGCCATCTAACCACTTTAACTATGCAACTTTGACTTTGAGGTACTTGAATTTGACTAGAAATACCTTATGACTGAGGAGGTCATTCTAGAGCTTCTATATACCACTGAAAATATCTTCAAATATATATCCATTTGAGTGAGTCCCAACTGCATTTGAGGTTAATTATATACAATAAATGACACCAAAATATTTTCATCTTTACCAATTAGCTCCACCACTATTGTTCACCATTATAATTTGAAACATCTAATCTTTGCAACACCTTGGCCATACATGTGTTGATCATCCTTCTTCTTACAATCCTCTATAGTTTTTTCCATTTTAGTACCTTTTATCTGGATACACCACAATTGAAACCCGTCTTAATGAACTAAAGACAATACCTTTGTCAATACATGGCATCAATTACTTGAAATTAATGAGAACCTCCTTATTTTCCTTTTCCTTCATTCTCGTCACATTTTCTATGAATGATAACATTTTTCTAACATGTCAAGGATCAAACCCCAATTGTGTAGTTCAATCTAAAGAATCCACTTTTTTGTGACTCCAATGTGACTTCATTAGATTTTAATGGTGAATTATTTTATTTTTCAAATAGATGCAAGGTATTATCTTCTTGATTTTTCAAATGTAGATAGTTTTCCTAATTATATTTATAAAACAATTCTAGGGAGACTACCAGGGAAAATTTTAGGGGCTAATATTCGCAAGTGGGCTATTTTTCCATATTTTTTCTGAAAAAAATATTTCTTAATTTCCATTTTTTCAAAAAAACATGTCCAAAATTTATAGTATAAAATTATTTTACCTTAGAAATTTCCAAAAATTTATATAGAGACTATATAAAATTATTATTAATTTGAATACTTAAAAAAAAAATGCCAAAATTTTTACAAATTGCATACTATGTACTAGTGAGATTTGCCAAGGTTTATAATCTTTAAAATAAATTTCCATCCTTAAAATTTTCCCTAGAGAGTACCTTCTGAACTTTAGAGGAGATGATCAAGATAACTAAGCTCATTTCCTATTGGATTTCAACCGATGTATGCATTAGTTTCATATTTCTCATTCATATGTTTTAATAAAGATACTTGTGATTCCACTTGGCAGTGGTATTGATATTTTCCTATTTCTAGCATAAAATCTTTAGCATACTTTTTCTAATGATTTTAAAAACTAATATATGTATTTTTATCTAGATCAACCTATCATTGAAATTTTTTGTGCTTTTGCAAGAAATAATTACTATTAATCCAGGTTATATTTCTATTGAAGATATATAATTGGAGAGTGATTGTGCAGAGACATTTGGAAATTTTAAGAGTATCACTACCCATTTTTACTTTAGAAGATGAAATTGAAGATAATATTTTTTCTTTTATGATATTTACCAATCACAAATAGTATATTTTAACATTGACATCTATAGAATTCAACTATGATGATGATCATTTTTATTTTCATCAAATTCTTATTCCAAAGTCTTATAAATATTTTACTATCTATTATGACTGAACATATTCAAAATAAGAAAATTTCCAAATCAACATCTTTAGAAATTTTGAGTCTTATTAATGATGTGTTTAAAGATTTGGTAAAAAGTAGAAAACAAAGATAGTGTTACCTATTTTTCCTAAAATATTTAGATACAAAATCTTGAACAAAAATTAGTAGATGGAATTACCATAAAAAAAACATACTTCATCAATGAAAAAAGGGAATCATGGCTTCCAAAAATGGGTATCAACCATTGGAACCAAAAAAAAAGTTTTAGGAAATAACAAGAGAATGCTTTCCATTTGCCTGAAGATCTCGTAGTATCTTTTCTTGAGTCATCAAGTGGACAGTGCTTTTCTTCATTATTTCATTGTATGTATGGATTCAAGTTTTAAATTGATTTGTAGTAATCCATATTGTTTTTCACATTGCTAACTATAAGTGAAAGCCATGATTATGTGAGTAACAAAATGTTTCCTTGGATACACTAGAATTTTAGTTTTACCTTACCAAGGACTGGCTTGATGTAGAATTTGATTTTATATAACAACTTATTTTTAAGTTTGTGCATACAATTTGTTTTAGTGATGAAGAATTAAGTAGAAATAAATAGAGAGTTGACTTAAGTGGATATATGTACAAGTTATCAGAGATGAGAAAGTACAATGATAGATTTACAGAGATATGAAGAAAGAACATTGCATGAATGATATCAGTGTCTCTCAAGGAGACATTATCACTAGTTGGAGTTAGATCTTGTAATAAAAAATTTACTCTTTCAAAATATTTCAATAGTTATGCAAAAATTGTCTTAATTTTCAAAATCTCAAATATATACCCATAAGTCTCATTTTTAAGCTTTTAGTTGAGACTATGTTCTTAGCATTTTTCATATTTGAACACCCAAAATGTCAAAAAATGAGTTTCTTCTAAGTATTGCACAATCGTGACATCATTTGCACCATGTTTCAAAACCCCACCAAGTTTAAAGTGTTCATAACCATAATTTCAATGGTTATCTTTCAAAAAATGGTTTATTTGGTTTTGAAGTCTTCCCTCGATCTTATCCACCAATTATTTATTATTATGTGATATCATATAGTGTAAAAACAATTTTTTTAAATCCCACTTCATGTGTTCATATTTCCAAGTATCAGGAAACTTCATGCATGTTCCTACGATGTATAATATTCTATATGATGTGCTCATAAGCTAATGGAAGCCCCATGTATTTTAACAAACATATTTCCCAAATATCAATTGATGTGGAATTTTTACTAAGGAAACAAATGACCAACATGATGTTTCGATTCTCGAAATGGAAACCAAGGTATTTCCTATATACAATGGTGCTTTTATAGGCATGTATAAGGAAATTTCATCTACTACAAGTTATGCTTGAGCAGATTCAAGGGATTTTATTTATAAAATGGAACTACTATTTAGCTGATTGTTAACCATGAATGTTGGAACAGGGTCTCCTAAAGCTGTGAATTTTTTCCATTTTGTATATTTTTTTTGTATTATTTAGTCTAGCACAGGGGTTTTGGGGTGCTTCAAAGCCCCGAAGGCATTGTAATGGGTCAAGGGTAGACCAAGAGTCTGCAAACCACAGTTTATGGACCATTGGATGCATAGGCTAAATCGGTATAAATAGATGAACCTTTTTTAGTCTTAAGGTAGAAAAGAATTGAGATTGATGTTAAGCATGAATTTTTAGATCTATAGTTGGGTTGTTTGGGTAAGGAATCCTGCTGGTTGTGTGCACAGAGATCCTCAATCCTGCTGTGTGCGGACCCTGCTGACTATGTGCGCAGGCGGTATTTTGGGATTTTAAGAGGATTTTGGTATTAATATATATATGTGAAGTACTGTTGGATATATGATGTTATCTGGATATATTTTGTTATAATTGATGTGAACTTGGGTTGTATGATTAAGTTGTGAAAGTATCTAGTTGATAGTTGCGAAAGCATCTTTTTTTCTGTTATATGAATCTATGATCTGTTAATTGTTGCGATTATAGTTGTTGTGCTGATAAATCAATATTATGCACATGGATGCGAAGGTAATTAATAGATTTGTGCTCTGTTATATAAGCCTACGAATAGATATTTTAATTACAAGCTTAATAGGTTGGGAATGTAGACCTGCTTGACTTACCTGCTCTCTCTCAGGGTGCGGAAACGTGATTCCAGCACCCTCCCATACTGCTTTGGGTGAGACTTTGGCCTAGGAAAGCAAGTCATTGCTGAAAGGGGCAGTATTATAAGGGTTTGTTGGCAAACCTTAACCTCCGAACCTAGGTCAGGACCCCTCGAGCCAAAAAATAGTTCCATTTCCAAGACCGAGAGAATTTTGAGAGAGATCGGGTAATGCCAAGACCATATTGGAAGCCTGAGAATAAATAAATCCACGAGTGGTTTGAAAAGAAATTTCAGGAATTCACAGTAAAAGAAAATCACAGTGCGAAGTTGACGACAGAGAAGTGGAAGAATAAGTACATTTTCACAGAGATCTATGAAATTTTCTTTGTAACATTTGTGACCAAGCTTAAAGAGTGGCTTGCAAGGCTCGTAGATTTTCAGAAGTGTTGGAAAGACTAGCGGATCATGCACTGGACCCCAGAGCTGATCCAGAAGTTAGAGAATACTGATAACACCATCACTCGTGTTAGTCATCATTAAAATTTTGCTTTCTATAGATGACTAAATGTTTATCCTAGATTTCTAGAAACAAAATTCATGAATATAGTGAGTTCTAGAAATCTCACTACCTTCATTATCCTTAGGATAAATTTTTCACTATTTACCATCATATCATGTCATGGTTATCTCACCACTTCTGGAAGACCCATAATGGGCTCATACCACTCATTTTCACTATATTTTTCCACCCCTGACCTAAAAAATATGTTTTGTCTTGCCTAATTTCCTCCACTTGACACTTAGGATCACCAACCAACCTACTCACTCTTATGTTTCCCAGATACATAAAGCATTGATGGTCTCAAAAATATCTCTGTAGGCTCTTTAGATAAATCAATTTCATCAATTTTTAGGTCCGCAATGCATAACGTTTGTTAAAATCTATGTTTTACACCTAAAGACCTCAAGTCAAGTTTTCAGCCAAAAGCCAAGTCCAAAAAATCCTCCCACTATGTCATTTAGGGTTTCATAGGTTGTAGGACTGTTGTGGTGTTCTGATTCAGTGCTTTTCATTTGCAAAGAAGGTGAATCAAATGGAAAGGGAGGTAAGCAACTATTTGTCCACGTTTGATAAAAAAATCCTTTAAGGAAGACCTCCTTGGTCAAAGCACAAATTCTGCAAAAGGACAACTGCCCATCTTAAAAAAATTCTGCAGAAATGATTGAGATGGCTATCAGCAGAAAGGAGGTAAGGTGAGAGGCCAGTTCCTCACTAAAGGACACCCACAACAAAGAAGAAAATTCATGCCTAAGTTCAAAGAGAATCAGGGTTTTTTAGGATTAATTGGCTAAACAATACTATCAACCAATAAGCCAATGCAGAAACCACAAGGATGGAGGTACATCAACACCACTGAGCATGAATTGAAGATTTATTAGAACTAGAAATGAAACCTCCATGATGAAAGAAGGGAGATAATGACAAAGCATGATTGTAAAGATTGTGGTGACTATGCAAGACACATTTATTATACCTCTGAAAAATCAGTGAGAGGGGAAGAAACTATGTTTTAAAGATCACCCACACTCAGAGATCTCAAAGGGGGTAAATACATGAGTTCCAAACTTCATAATGCAGGCAAGAAAAATTTTGGCATATCCCTCAAAAATTGTTTTAAAGAACTCACCCTTACTAAATGAGTTTAAAGAGATGTGTTTGATTTCAATTGGCAGAGAGGGAAAGTTTTAAGGTTTTGATATAATAGATTGGGTAAGAAAAAAAGTGTTAAAGCATCAACAGTTCAAAGGAAATAAAATCCATCATATTAGTTACCTAAGAACAACAAAGAGGAAAGGTTGAGATGAGAAAAGATCATTTTTTGTGTTTTAAGTCACCTCCTATAAAAGAAAAAGGGATATTAATGATAAAGTAACAAGATAAAACTCAAAACATTAGCAAAAGTGGGTTTCTAGTCTTAATTTATTGTTCCAAGGGTATAAAAGCATATCATTTGTCACTCAAGCTCATTTATCATTTTCACAAGAGAGTGAGAGGTTTCCAAAGAGAGATTTAGAGATTTCTGGCCGACTTCGGGCATAAAGAACCCAGTGCTACGCTCCTGGAAAACCTTGCTACATGCCTGTGTGTGCATTCTTCAAAAAATATAACCCAGTGTTGTGTGCCTGTGAAAGGACGATGCACGTTTACAATGTGCAGAACCAACCGATTGCTCCACTCAGTGCTGCGCACTTGCACTACCCATTTACAACGTGTGAAGAGGCCCGACAGGCCCAAAATGCTACATGCAGGGACATTCAGAGGGACCCAACATCGCGTGTAGAGGCCCGACAGGCCCAAAATGTTATGCACAGGGATGTTCAGAGGGGCCCGACAACTCGTGCAGCTCTGCCGGTGCTACGCACCTACCCATTCAACACTACATGAAGACCACCCGACAGGCCCGACTGCTACACCCCTGTGCTACGTCCTTTAAGCTGACCTGACAACCGTGTAGGGACCCAACTGCTATGCTCCTGTGCTACCCGTTTAGCTAGGGAGCCCTTCAAGCCTGTGAAAGCCTCGAAACGCCTCAAAGCTCCTCAAATCCTCTGCTTGGTGCCTCATGAAGATTGTTATAAGAGGTATTTAGATACCTTCCACCCTTTCATACTGTCTAAAAGGTAAAATTATAGAGAAATGTAAAGAAAAATAAAAACCCTCAACGAAGAGAAAACCTAATCTACCTACTACCAACACTGTTGTTTAAAGGGCACCCATCCATCTACATATTGAAGGCACACTGAAACTGTTTTGCTAAGAAGCTACTCATCTGCCAAAATACTATCTCCATCTGCAAAATTAGCCTCCACACTGCCAAGCCTTGACATTACTGTCTCCTCACCATTCTACTCACCCTTTTCATATCATTTCACAAGCAGTTTCAGGGTTTTGATTTCAAGGAAAAAATAAGAGACAAAATGTCAAGAGAAGGAAGTAGTGACAATGGTAAGGGAGGCCAAAGACCTAGGGGACAACAAAGAAAGGGTGGAATATTAAACAGGTTTGAACCTTTGAACACCAAGGAGTTTATAGCTTCCCCTACAACAATTGCATATTTCCAAGTCTAGGTGGGTTTTTTTTATTTCTGTGAAAGAGTATAAAGAGTCCAAAGTCACCCTAATTTGACCAGACCTTTTATCCTCAACCTCCATGACCATCAAGTGCATCTAGCTGGGGTAAATTTTGATCTATCCACCAATACAATTGCTATGGCCACTGGGATACCTTGTATGGGATAAAAATGGTTCAAGTAGGCGAATTTAGACCTGAGCCATTATCAACCTTTCTTGAAACCAAGATACCAAGTTGATTGCAAAACTATTTTTCCCTTTTCCCATTTGTTGGAGAAATATGCCCCCTTAATGAAAGTCATCATGAAGTATTTTACATGCGAGGGGAGGTTTTCTAGACTTTATTCCTACCATATAAGACTACTTATGCACTTCACTAGGGCCAAGCTGCTACATTTACCCTATTACCTTTATAGAAGTATTGATAAGATGTCATACATTGTGAAAAAGAAACCTCCTTCACAACAAATGCAGTCTTTTTCACCATTTTCTTATCAACATGATTGTGTTGCATCAATTAGAGAAACAGGGTATCCCATGGGAAGTTTTCATCACCCATGATGTTTTCACAAATACACAACCTCTTCATCTGCAAAGTTTACCCTCATCATCTCATCCACCTTCCTCCATTCCTCCATTAGCCCCCACTGACCATGATTCATCCTCTCCACATGAATCCTCCCCTAAAGAAAACTTTTCACCCTCACCTTCTCCTAAAGCATCAAAACAAGAAGAGAATGATGAAGAACAAGAAGAGAACAATGAAAAAGAGGAAAATGACAGTCAAGAGGAAGAAACAAATGATGAGGAAGAGTAAAATGAAAATGAAGAAAGTGGTAATGATGAGGAAGAAACAAAGGACAGTGAAGAAGAAAATGATAATGATGAAGAGGACAGTTTAGAACAAATAAAAATGATGAAAAGGAAGAGGATGATGAAGAGGAATAAAATGATGATGAGGAAGAAGAGACAAATGAAGAAGGAATATATAATGAAGAGGCAGATTATGAAGACAAAGGCAGTGATCCAAATAGAGAATAAGGAACAAATAATGAAGACATAGATTATGAAGAAAAAGGCAGTGATGAAGAGAAAAGAATTGATAAAGAGGATAAAGAAGAAACAGATAATGGTGAAGAGGCAGATGCAAGTAATGAAGAAGAGGATGAAAATGCAAAAAATGTGAAAGAGGATGAAAATGATAAAGATAATAACAGTAAGGACAATGCAGAGAATAAGGATAGCAGTGACACTTATGAAACAGGCCTCAGTCATGAAGATAGTGACAGAGATGAACAAAATGAAGATGATAATTGTGCAGAAGGTAAAGAAGAGGATAATGGTAGTAATGAAAATAATGAAAAAACCATTATAACTGATAGCCCTAATAATAATGACAACAGTGACTTTATGAAAAAAAAAAAAATTCAAGAGGTTGATGACAGTGGTGAAGATCATAACAGTAATTCTAGCATGAAAGAAAATGAAAGTGACTCTCAAGAGGGTAGTAAAAAACACAGTGCAAAAGACATCAATAAAGAGATCATTGATGAAAAGAAAGGCAGTCTTGAGATTAGCCATGATGAGGGCATTCTAGTAGACAAATTTGGATTTTTTCCTCTCACATATCAAAAGGGGTCAAGGCTTGTGTTTTTTGCCTCCAAAAGGCAAGGGACCATGCAATCCTCCTCAACTCAAAAACTAGACAAAGGGAAACAAAAGGTAAAGGAAGAAGAAGAAGATCATGAGGTTGAGATGGAGTTTGAGATCATTCAGGTGGACACTGATCAGGAGAATGAAGCAAGGATCACAAACTTGCTCCTCCATGATAGAAATGCACAAATAAAAGACCTGCAAGAACATTTGGATAGGGCCAAGAGTTTGAATGATGCCCTTGACTTAGAGAACATGCAGCTAGGAGCAAAAATTGCAATCTATGAAGCTAGAGCCCTCAAGGCCCAGAAAGAAGCCCAGAAGGCATAGGTGAAACTAGAATAGTTCATGGGCACCTACGAAGAGAGTGAATATGAGGAAGGAGAATCTAGGAAGAGACCTAGAACCATGGGGTTGAAGAAGACATTGGAAAAACAAAGGGAACAAGAATCAGCCCTAGCAAAATAACTCCCTTTAGATGAGATTTTGGCCATGGAGATAGCATATGATAGGGAGCCTTGGTTGGAGAGATGCAACATACACTTGGAGGCTAAATTCAAGAAAGAAAATCAAGATCTTGACCTCCAAAGAAGGATGACTAAACATTATGCCCGGAGAAACCAAATTGCAAGGGCTAAACTGAAAATGGCTCAAACCAAGATCCAAGCACTAAAAGAGGAAAAATGCCAAGCTAACCTTGGAATCTTGGCGCAAGCTTCTCTACAGGTCTCTTAAAACCCATGACGCACACATCCACCAAATTTGGGAGAATTTTGAGAAGTTTTGGTTTTTTGCTAATTTTGAGGGCCAAGGGGGTAGCACCCATGGGGCTACTATTTTTCTCAGAGCATCTTCAGGAGGAAAGACTTACATTTTTGGAATCCTCAGCTTGATTGTGGCATGATTACAAAGTTTCAGGTCAATTGGAGTTGTTTTGGTCCTCCAAAAGGGTAAAAAACACCCTAATTCTCACCTTTCTACCTAGATTTCAGGACATGTGATGCACTTTTACCATTCTTGGAATTTTCTCTTTTTGAATAGGTTACAGAGGTCAAATCAGAGCACCAAAGGTAGATATGGAAAATAGACTCAAAGGTCTTTCCAATGAGCCTCATAGAGCCTATTCCGAAATTGGGAAGACCTTCAAAACATTTGCTCCAAGTTGACCCAGTTTTCCTGCTCCAGTGTTATGCCCTTGGCATGGAAATTCATCCTAAAACACAGTGCTATGTGCTTAGTAGAGGAAAAGTAAACAATGTATGATTGGAAAGTTTTAGGAGGCATGGTAGAGCTCAAATGTCAATTTCTTTGCTAAAAATTCCCGAAAAGATATTTTGTTTTAGATATTTTGTGCCTTGGGCCTTGTAAGGTCTCAAGGACAATAGTGACATTTCTGATTAGCCAATAGAATTCTAGAGACTCAATTAGGTTTTCTCCTCCTTGCTTGTTAAAATAGCATTGAGGATTCATTGTTAATGTTGGCATTTGATGAGTTTTGAGAGAAATACATGGTTTTTTGAGGTTGAAGAGCAATTTGGTGTTATGGAGCTTGTGAATGATTTGCTTTGATTGATGATGATGAAAACTTGCTTGCAAGATCCTTGAGCTTGGTCAATGGTGATGTGTCTATACTTTTTTCATGTTTACTAGTTTATCATTGTGTCCATCCTTCTATGTTGCAGTAGATCAGAAAAGTATAGGCTAAGAAATGTTGTTTGAGGCACCTTAGTCCTTCCTGTTTACTATTGTATTTATTTTTTCCTCTTTTGGGTTAGTTTAAGGAATCCTTAGCTGATCCTTAGACCCACCTAAGCTTTTTATTTCATTAATGGTTTAATAAGGTAGTTTACAAATATGTTTTATGGTTAGCCATGCTTACTTGATGCTATCTAAAATCTGTTTGTGGAATCTCTCTTTGATGTGTTACTTGCTAGGTTTAGCCAAAGAGGCCATGTTTTGATCATGCTCTTTGTCCATGCTTTAGAAGTTTTCCTCATATTTCTTTATAGCTTGATAGATGATGTATAGGAGTTCCCTCTTCGTTGATTAAAGTTATTTTTCATCTTATATGTTTTCAAACCTTGAAGGTGAAATCACTAAAGTTAGATAAGTTTTCTTGCTTTCTTTGTTTCACAGAATTGTTCATCTTGAATGTCTATTTTTTTAAGTATTTTCATTGAGTTAATGGTTTTCCCTATCTCATGATTATTATCTTTTTCTTATCAGTATTTGAGACCTTCTTGTTTATGGGTATTTGACAAAGGATACTTCACTTCCCTTTGCCCTATCTTGTTCACCAACTCTATGTCCATTTCACTTCACACATAACCTTTAAGATCCACTGACCACAAAATATTTTCCTTGTGATGGAATCTGACTCATTTTTGAGATATCCATGACTTTCATAGACTCCATAGCCCAATGATTTAATCACCTCTCACTCTAGCTATCCTACTTGATCATCTTACCCAACTAGAACAAACAAAAAAACTCTACACTTAACAACTAGCCTAAAATCAACCCTAAAAGAAAACAAGTTTACATCCTTTACACATAATAGAGAGAGCCCTCTCTGAGTCTAGGAAGGCTAGGTCCTCGGAATCAAAAGAATGGTCTGATGTTACCCTGTGCATTTGGTCCACCAATATGCTAAATCAGGGGACACTAACAACTCGCATGGTAGATCACTGGGTGGAGAGTGTGATAGGAGGATTTGTGATGGAATTTGAAATTGATCAATTTGTGTCCTATTCAGAGGCAAAGTGGAGGTTCTTCAATGGTTTCCAAGGTAATTTTCTAAAAAAATTTCCATTAATGATTAAGATCTTATTATGTGAAAAGAGAATTTTATGCATTCATACAGAGTGAATGAGCTTCGATCAAAGTAAGGGTACAACGCATCGTGGTAAGTACTACAGAACTAATCAAGAAGGAGATCGATCTATCTATAGTCCAAAAAGAAATTATGTTGCGCATAGCCCTCCGTCTATGCCACCTTCGAACCCTCATAGGGGTAATAACTAACCACCACCACCACAAGAAGATGATATGGCCTCACACATGGAGCTACCCACCTTCAAGGGCATAGGAGATGAAGATATGGATCGGTTCTGGTTTGTCGCAGGATCGGTATGGATTGTGAAAAACGTAGCTAGTGATGTGGTGAAAAGGGTGGAGCTATCCCTTGCCTTTGAAGGAAGAGCCTTGGACTGGTATATGGGATACATAGACTAGCATGCGAATGCAACCATTGAAGAGGTTAAGAATGCCTTGAAACAACATTTCAAAAAGCCCAAGTCCTACTCTCAGATAGTGAACGATCTGGAATATTTCAAGCAAGGATTGTCCAAGTTTGTATGGGAGGCTGACCAACAGTTAAAGAAGGTAATTAGAGAAGGAGGATTTTTGTATGATGATAGGCTACACACGGAGTGGTTTATGGCTATGATGCTGCCCCACCTGCACGTGCCAATGGGACATCAAGCCATTGAATCATAGGAAAAGGCCTTAGAGATTGCAATGAAGCTGGAAGTAGTGCCAAGAGATGATACCCAGTTAGGAGTACAACAAATACAAGGCCAGCTGCACATGGAGATCCAAAATCTATGGAAGGAGTGAGGAATGGAGGCTAGCCCTGAAATATGGTGCATACGATCCAGGGTGAATGGCCACACCAAGAATAATTTTCCTTTGCTAGCAGACAACATACAAGCTGGGGGACCTAGTCTGTTGCGTCCTAGGGAAGTTGCAGGACCAAGTGGGCTGGTGCTATGGTGCAATGATTTTCATGTTGCTGGGCTACATGATACCAACCACTGCCCCCACCTTTCCACATATGTCCTAGAAATAAAGCAACAATGGTGCAGGTTCTGCATATTTGTAGGCCATGATGAACAAAACTGCCAGATATATGATCTGATGATAGATTGAGGAAATCTATATAGGGTATAGTCAGATCCGTCCTTGCCAAGATCCCCCTCGAGCATAGGTGGCTCCCCAACTAGGGGCAGGGGAGGGGGCCGAGGTGGAAGCACAGGTAGGGGGAGAGGATAACTCATTTGCTATAACTATGGAGAAATAGGGCACTTTGCAAGGGACTGCATGTACCCTGTGAGACAATCCTGCAGATACTGTAGACATCTAGATCATGTGATTGAAGATTGCCCGATTCTGATAGCCAAGATGTAGGAGAAGCAGAAAACACCTATGTAGAATGTACAAAGGGTCAAGGCAGAACCTCGAGATGAAGGACCAAGTGTCAATGTTATAACATGCGAAGGAAAAGGAAACCTTTGTCATAGCTTGCTAAGACTTTGCTAAGGCTAAGGCACCTACTCCTTAAGCCCCTTCGAACTTCAAAGGAGACGATAAGGTCAAACCATTCCTGGAGGCATGTATGAAGCTGTTGTGCAACCAAAGGGTCGTATAAAACCTTGAAGCCTTGATAGACAGCTGCGCAGAAAAAACAACCCCAGCTATGGAAATTAAGGATGTGCACAAACTATATAAGCATAAGAGACACACTGGTAGGGAGATGCAGTTGACCATGCAGATCGGTGATTACGAGATGGATTAGGTTATTCTAGACTTAGGATCAGATGCTAATGTACTACCTAAACAAACTTGGCAGCGAATGGGAGAACTTAAGTTTGAATGGTCCACTACCCAGCATCACATGGCCAATCAATAGAAGATCATCCCATTGGGAAGGCTATCAAATATTGTGGTAGATATCACAAGAGTTAATGTCCGGGCTGACTTTCAAGTCATTCATATTGTAGAAGATGCAGACCCCTATCCGACACTCCTAGGATTGGACTGGGCCATCAATATGGGTAGTATTATCAATTTGAAGAAGAGAAGTACGGTGTTTCAAAGTGAAGGAACACGGGTGATCGTACCACTATACCCCGCAGAAGGAGAAAGGTATAGAAGGCCAGTGCTTGAGGAAGAGGAGGTGGATCACATCTATAAGTTAACTATGAGGGATGAATACTGGATCAATCCTACCACTGATGGTGTGTGTTGTTGGGAAAAAGATAGCGAATGCTCCTCAAACTCTGGTGGAGAGAAAACTGGAAAAACCAGCTGCATGATGTCTCTGCACTGCTCTGCCTGCGAATCACAAGGGACTTCTGCTGCATATCTTTAGAGATAAGAGAACTACCCTACTTCGATGGTTCCGGTAGTATAAAATAATTTTTATGAACATTCAAAGCTGAGGTTCCCAAAGAACGAAGGTTATGGGCCCTTAATCTAGCCATGCGCGCAACACCTGCATGATGGTGGGACACGCATAAGGAGGCATTCCAGGACGGGAGGAATGTCGGGACATGATGATCCTGTGATTTGAGCCTCTAGTTGAGGTGCGCGTCAATACCTTCCTTGACCTGGGGGATTCGCGTGAACACTTGTTTGCTTGGCTGGAGAAGTGGTGCAATCGAACTGTAGAGGAATGGGTTCACTTGTTTATTCATGCGTTGGGACCAATCCCCACTTCATCAACGCACCAGCCACTAGGAAATTTTAAAGGATGAATTCATAGGAACATTTGGACTAACACGGGGCTCAGAGGTGCTTGACAAAGCTCTGTAGGATATAGATACATTTGTGTTTGGTGAATCCAGCTCCTCTACAGTATTTTGGGCACCGACGTGGGAAACACAGATGTAGGATATTGTCAATTGTCGCAATATAACTATAGAAGAGTGCGATGAGGATCCACGAAATGTCTCTATCCCAGAATGGGAGGGGGAGCGCGTAGTTGCGGGACCTCCACTGTAGACTGTGGATGTGACGAAGCCTCTAAAATTGCGAGAAGTCAACATTGGCATGATAGAGCGGCCTAAGTTGGCTAAAATTGGGGACTATTGGGATAATGACACTGTAAGAAAAGTTGTTGAATTTCTCACAGAATATCAAGACTTATTCCCAACTAAGTTTTAAGAGCTCAAAGGGATCACAGGGGACCTAGGGGTTATGCACATCACACTAAAACTAGATGCGTGCCCTGTAAAGCAGCGGCCTTATCGGCTGAACCCTAAGTATAAGAAGAAGGTTAAGGAAGAAATCGATAAAATGATCACCGCAGGTATTATCGAGCTGATCGAGCAGTCGGATTGGGTAATTTTGATAGTGGTTTAGGAAAATAAAATGAAGGTATAAATCCGAATCTATGTGGAATTACACAAGTTAAATGACGCCTATGTACATGACCCCTTTCCAACACCATTCTCAGATGAGACCCTGGATAGTATAGGAGGCTAGGAAGTGTACTTGTTCACTGATAGGTTCTTAGGATACCATCAGATCATAATCGCACCAGAAGATCACAGAAAAACTAATTTTTCCACTGAATGGGGATCCTTCCAATATATAGTCATGCCGTTTGGACTCAAGAATGCCCCTGCTATCTTCTCGCGAGTAGTTGTCGCAGTGTTCAAGGAATTCATCCACAAATTTCTAGAGGTGTACTTTAATGATTGGACTATCTTAGGCTTAGTAAAGACACACATTTCAAACCTGTGCATGATGTTGGACGCCTGCCAAAAAGACCAGATTTCCTTGAATATCAAGAAATGTATCTTTTGCGTACCCTTTGGAATCTTGCTCGGACATATAGTTTGCCAAAAAGGGTTGATGGTGGACCCTGTGAAAGTTTCAGTTATCATCAATCTGGTAGTACCTATGACTAAGAAACAGTTGCGTTCGATCCTTGGACATACGGGCTACTACAGAAAACTCATTCAGGGATACACACTGATCACAACACCTCTGGAAAAGCTACTTAATAAGGATGTTCCATTATTTTGGGATGACGAGTGTCAAAAGAGCTTTGAGCTACTAAAGGCAAAGATGGTATCTATGCCTATCCTTCTTTTTCCTGATTGGGTGAAGGTATTTCATGTTCATGTTGATGCTTCAGGAATTTCCCAAGGAGCAGTCCTTATGGAGCCTGGAGCCGGAGACATTGATCACCCAATCGCATTTGCTAGTTGAAAACTCTTGGGTGCAGAGCGTAATTATGCCACCATGGGGAGGGAAGGGTTGGCCATGGTCTATGCACTACAGAAGTATTGGCACTGTCTGTTAGGAGGACACTTCAAAATGTTCACATATCATTCGGCTTTGAAGTACCTAGTCAATAAGCCTGTGTTGGGGGGGGGGAATATGCCGATGGTTTTGCTCTTCCAGGAGTATGACTTTGAGATCATTGTCAAGCCAGGGAAGTTGAATGTCGGGCCAAATCACTTGTCTCAAATCAATAGGAGTGAGGAACCAACCAACCTAGAGGAAGGGTTTCCTGATGTGTAGATATTTGTTATTAAGGTGGTTGATGTGCACTTCGCTGACATCATTCAGTTCCTAACTACGGGCATGACACCTGTGGAGTATTCAGTGCAACAAAAGAAGGAGTTGGTAGCCCGTGCTGCAGATTTTACCATCATCGCAAGACATCTATATAATATGGGGGTAGAGGAAGTGTTGTGTAGGTATGTCCTGGAGCATGAACGTCATGATATCTTGGCAGAAGCCCACGATGGGGTAGCAGGAGGTCACTACGCAGGGAAGGTAACGACACATAAGATATTAAGAGCTAGCCTATGGTGGCCTACCCTAAATACTAACTCTCACGACTACTGTAAAGCCTGCAATACATGCCAATGGATAGGAAGGCCATCACGTAGAGATGAAATGACCCTTCAACTGAAAATAGCCCTACAAGCCTTTGAAAAATGGGCCATCGATTTTGTGGGACCTATTAACCCACCTGGGAAGCAGACAGTTATGAATTACATTATAACTGCTACTGATTATGGAACTAGGTGGGCTGAGGCATAAGCAGTGAAGGACTTCACTTAGATACCACTGTGCACTTCATCTTTGAGCAGATTTTGACCAGATTCGCATGTCAAAAAATCTTGATGAGCGATAGAGGTACGCACTTCGTCAATGAAACAATACAGGCCTTGACGGAAGAGTTTCAGATCCATCATGTGAAAATGAATCCATATCATCCTCAAGGAAATGACGTGGTCAAAGCTTTCAATAAGGTCTTGGAGCATGCATTGACCAAGGTCTGTAACGCCAATCGCAACAACTGGGATGTGCGTATTCTGTTTGTTCTATGGGCTTACCGAACCACCTGTAAGAAATTGATAGGGAAAACACCATTTAGGATGGTTTATGGTAAGGAGGCCATTATGCCCATGGAGTATATTATTCCTAGCCTATGCATCATAGCCTTCACCAATATGGTAGAGTCTGATATCCTGGAGGAGCGGTTAGCATAGCTTGTGTCTTTGGAGGAAGACTGTTTCATCGCTAACTTCCATCAGTAGGTTCAAAAGGCATGCGAAAAGGCCTGGCATGATCGACATATTCATCAAAACACCTTTTTAGAGGATGACTTAGTCCTGCTATATGATATTCAATTTTCAAAACACCCATGGATGTTCCGACAGCACTAGCTTGGGCCCTATATAGTTAAGGAAATAACGGATGGCATAGTTGTTCGATTAGCTACCCTACACGGTGATATGCTACCTGGCTATATTAATGGTAGTCGGCTCAAACCATATCAGATCAAATGACTATATGGCCAGAGTAGCTGTATGAAGTGGGATAGCCCCACTGTTACACAGTAATTTGTCACCGTCCCTGCAATTCCCATCTCGCCCATTGGAAGGTCATTTCTGTGACCAATAAGCAGTGTCATGCCTTGAAAATACCATCATTTCATCCCTTTCCATGAGGACAACATTCCTTCTGTTGATCATTTCCTGAGCAGACCCCTAAAAACACCTGTTTTTGCCTTGGCGCTGGTAGCCCGTTATGTACTCGTGCCAATGGGGGAAAATTAACACTGAGCCCACGCCAATTGGCGCTCTGTCCTAGTGTTGCACCCGCGCCACTCTGTTTATGGAAAGTTTTTTAAAAAAGGAGGCGAAGTTTCGATTACAACAACTTCGTGGATGAGTCATCAGGAGTGGTTTCGCCTGAATAACCACGGCCTTCCTCCTTTGGCCTCTCGTTTCCACCATATGGGGAACCTCCCAAAGGATAAGGCCTCCCTTCCACTATTGTAGGGATCCCAACCTCCTCCTCTCCTCTATAAATATAGCCTTCATCCATTGATGAAGGGGCTGAAGGGTTGATAGTCTTGAAGTGCCTAAGCTTTGAATCTCCAAATTCCCAAGAGCCTTTGTGCTGTAAGAGCCCTCTTTCTTCCCTTAAGGCCGACTCAAGTAAGGAGACTATTGTTGAGAGACTTTGGAGAGGTTTACCCTTTCCCTGGCGAGCTTTGCGAGACGTGAACGACTGGAGACCCATCCGAAGGAGACCACGACGTCAGAACATTGGTTGTAATCTCTTTTGATTGTTATTTAATGAATGATTATGATTATGGTTCCACTCTGTTTTCGATTATGTTAATATGAGTAGTATCCTTTCTAACTGATATTTAGTTGCATATTCTAGATTTTATGCTTGTATATGTTTGTTTCTTGCATGTGCAGGTGTCCATCCATGGAGATCGTGGAGGATCGTGATCTGCCGAGGCTGAGGAACGGGAACGCTCTCTTCTTCAGATCGTAGCATTGGATTCCAGGTAGGCCTCCATCTTTGGTATTTTCATTCGTAACTAGGAACTTGCGTCGTAACATTTCATGATTGTTGCTAGACCCCTGTTGGGCTAGTAGGGATCACCTCTGTCCGCAGAGGGGATTTACCTCCTCAACACCCACCAAGGAAGGTAAGCCTAGAAGGTACCATGCTTCGCACAGGAGGCAGCCATAGGATTAGAAGCCTGGGGGAGTGGGCCAAAGATGAACGAATAAACTCAAAATGAAGCAAGTGTGCTGGAAGCGCAAGAGGTATGCTAAAAGCGCAGGGGTGCACTGAGCGTGCTAAGGGGGCAGAAACTAGCCATTAGAACAGTCAAATTAGGTAAAAATAAAAAGTTACTATTGGAAGGAGCGGGCGACTGGCATTTAATGAGGCAATTTTTGGAGATTTTTAACCATTTACTTGATGGTAAGTTCCAAGTGAAGTTTACCCTACCATTGGGCGATTTCCAAAGCTATAAAATGGGCAAGCTAGTTCAGACAAGGGTTCTGTTTCTCTTGAATAGCTTGTACTTGAAATTTTTGTCCTCAAAGAATTTGTGTTGTAAGAAAGTATGTGCCTCTAGCATCTCTTTCATGTCTGAGCAACCTACTCCCTCTAACAGTAGAAATCCCGAGTTTGTCTTTCATGCCAGGATGACGGCTACGAATCCTGCTGAACCCTCGGAACCAGTGGCCTCAACAAAAAAAGGAACTGAGGAAGTGGTGGAGATTGAGTCCAAAGCCAAAGAATTTTTCTCCACACCCGTCACTAAGAAGGGAAAGGAAAATGCAGAAGTCTCAGGGAAACCCCTGAAGCCCATGAAATGGGCTGGAGGGAAGCCTCATACTTCCCCGAGAAATGTAAAATCCCCGCGGAGGATGCCCTAGGCACATGTTGCTCAGGAGGAGGCCCAGCCTACCAACCCGATCAACTGGTTACCTCCCTTCATCCGACTGTGCAGGCCCTCGACGCGCACGCCGAAGAACCTCGATAGTATAATCACTTATCTGCAGATGCCACTGACCCTGGGAGAGCTCCTCGTCATTGGTGAACCTTTTGGAAGACTCCATGAGATCAAATTTGATGACCATGACTTGGCCAATTTGGAGGCCTTCCCTAAGCTGGAACTTGAGTTATACCTTGACACGATTCAGGTAGATGATGGGATCAAAATTATTCCCCAGCGCTGGGTATGTGGATTGGTCGGGTCCAGGCTCTTGAACTTGCTAAGGATGCCACAGTTCGGTCACTACAACGCCACGGACCGGCTAACCCGACAGTTGCTTTCCCTAATTCATGATGGCTACCTGTGGATCCAGGACAGGATACCCCTCGATGCTACGCTAGTTTATAGAATTACTCGCCTTCCCATGAACGGACCGAACCATCTGGAGTGTGTGGGCAAGAAGAATGAGGGGGGAACTGTTGAGCATGTGCGCAACACCTACCACATGGAGCGAAATACTCGAAGCTTTATAATCAAGTCCATCAGTGACCAAGGCATGCAGTTGGGCACCATGTTGTTGGCATAAAAGATGATGAGAAAATGTCAGGTCACCTCTGTCCCCTCATACGTAATTCAGTTAGTGGGCAAATGCAGGAAAGGGGTATGCTTCAACTGGGCCCAGTATTTGTGCGATGAGTTTTTGGATAATTTCCAAGAGTCCCAGGAGCAGGGACGAGCCTTTTGTAATTCCTGGTTGTTGTACCTCATAGCGTTGGTCTCCTAGGAATCCCTTGCAGAGTCAGTCCTCCCTGAGCTCATCCTAGACATGTGTGAAGGGGCTCATTATGCGCACTTTTGGGACCTCAAGGATGTGTAGCGCATCAAGGACAACCAAGTCTTCTGGGTCCTCTTCCAGAGCAGATTAGTGGTAGCTATCAATTCCTGACCATGCTTTTCACCCAAAGTATATGACAGATACAAGAGAATTGTGGCCTTCCAGGTAACTATGCACAATGTCCAACTCCGAGGCCGCAAGGATAAAGCCTAGACCTCGCTCCTTTATATGGTAGCAGATGAAGAAATTGACAATGTAATTGTGCTCTAGCCTCCTAACTGGAATATCGGCTTCAAAACTAGTGTGAAGGGCACCGAAGGAAACAACACGATGCAAGTAATCCCACTGGTCATCATTAAGGATACCGGAGGACCAAGCAAGAGTACAGGGAAGGACACGGGTGCAACATCACAAAAGGATGCATTATAGAAATATACCACTAAGAAGGACACTGAAGTAGAGACTCAGGTCGATTCACAGCCAAATCTAGGTACAAAAGGATTGCATGTGGGTGGAACTGCCTCCCCTTGAGGCACAAATCGAACAAGCGAGCCTATCAAAGGGACCCAAAAGAAGCATCACTGTCAACGGATGGAACGAGATGAGATAGTCATACTGACTGATGGGGACCTTGAACAAATTTCTGGCACGGTCACTTTGGTCACAGAAGACAGATGTTTAGCCTTAGAGGAACAACAGAAAGCTACGGTCGACACAATCTAGGCTGAGCTCCACATGCTACAGCTGAAGATAGACACATTGCAGACCAATGTGACTCAGGTACAAGCACCCTTGACAACCAACAGTGCAGCACTAGTTACATATGAAAGTCGCCTCTGTTCTCTACCTGGCACAACCCTTGTGATCAATCCACTCAACCTGGGAATGCAAGTCTAGGCTAGTACCGAAGTCCAGCTGAATTTAGCCAAGCTACCACATGAGGCATTGCAGGGTCTCCACACCTCCTTATTTCAAGAAATTCACCATCAGGACCAACAAGTGCACCAACAACTCAGTGCGGCTAAATAGACAATCGATGCAAAGAATGTTGAAGTGTGCCTTGCCACTATGAAGCAAACAGAGCTCAAAAACTTGATTCACCAACTCTGTGCAGATGTTACAACAGAAATTTCGGCCTCAACCACCCCCTAGGAAAATATTGAAGGGATGCTCATAGCATTGAAGGCCTCTAGGATAGAAGTTCAGTTGGTCAAGACACAAATGGGGTAGCAGATCATGGATCTGAAGGCTAAGTTGTAGCCCAAAACGCCTCTGGAGGTATGGGCCCAATGAGCTGCGTTGGTTACCATGGCTACCAACGTCATTACAGGGCAGATCACGCAGGGTGCCCAATTACTGGAAACAACCATGCAGATATGGACCAAGGTCCAGCATGACCCGATCCTACGACAAATCAACCAAGACCTGTTGTAGAAGGAAGAAGAGTTTGAGAAGATAGAAGCCACCCTGCCCACTTTGGTTCCTGCTCAGCGCTTGGCATGACTGCGAACTAGCCACACCCTCCAAAATGATATGGATGAACTTTGACATAAAAAGAAGGTCCTTGGTGACCGCCTGAAGCCTTGGGCTGATGAAGCCCTCAAGCTCTCACAGGATGCTGACGTTGTTGTTAAGCAGCTAAACCAAAATCTGGAGAGTGTCACCACCGCGATGGAAGGTCCGATTTCACAGAAATTGGTCGATATTACGCAAAATGATGCATCTTTGAGTGAAGGTGTGCTGCCCCCATTGGCTGAAGCGATCAGACTACTATGGGTATAGGTGGAGACCCCACCATCACAATGACTTGGGACGAGTCACAAGATTTTGTTGTGGGACTGTTGGAACAGGGTCTCCTAAAGCCGTGAATTTTGTCCATTTTGTATATTTTTTTGTATTATTTAGTCTAGCGCATGGGTTTTGGAGTGGGTCAAAGCCTCAAAGGAATTTTAATGGGTTAAGGGTAGACCAAGATTCTGCAAACCACAGTTTATAGACCATTCGATGCGTAGGCTAAATCAGTATAAATAAATGAACCTTTTTGAGTCTTAAGGTAGAAAAGAATTGAGATTGATGTGTTACACAGCATTTTGTCACTGTCCCTACAATCCCTCGCCCCGCATATTTGAGGGTATTTCCCGTGACCTGTGAGTAGTGTCATACTCTGCAAACATGTTTTTTTCATCCTTCTATATAAGGACATCATTTATCCTGTTGAACAGTTCCTCAGAAAGCCCACAAAAACCTATGATTTGGACTTGGCACGGGTAGCTAGTTCACCCCTCATGCCAATGTGGAGGATGTACACTAGAGGCCGCGCCAGCTGGTGCTCTGTCTCTTTGTTGTGCCTACACTAGCCTTTTGGGGAATGTTTTTTAACAAATTAGAGGTAGAATTTTCCTTGAACCACCTCAGGGATGACTCATTGCAAGTGGTTAAACTCAGTAAGCCATGGATCTCTTCCTTTAGCTAATGGTTGATGGAACATTCTTTGAAGATAAGACTCCCCTCCATGATTATAGCGATCCTAACCTCTCCTTATCCCTCTATATAAACAAGCCTTCTCCCTTTACAAAAGCTAGCTAAACATATATCCAAGAAGCTAAACTTGGAGAAGAGATACTATAGCTTAGTAATTGCTATAGAGAAGGTTGAGCCAAGGATAATCCCGTAGAGAGAGCCCTGTCCAAATCCCCGACGAGATTTTTGAGATGTGCTCCACTGGAACCCTATTGGAGGAGACTGCAACATCAAAGCCTGGTTGTACTCTTCCTTCTTTAAATTAATATACTCGACTATGGTATTGGTTCCATCTCTATGTTATGTTTATTTAACGCATTTGATTTAGTCTTCTTCGACTGACTGATAGTTATGGATGTGAATAGTATGTTGTGTATCATCTTCATTTATTTTGTATGTGTAGGTATTCGGGCATGAGAACAAGCGGATCATGATCTGTCGAATCAAGAGCATGAAACAGCCACTCTTCCTGAAAACACAACAACGCAAGACCTTTGGTAATTGATGTCATAGTGTTTCTTGTTTGTGGCTAGACCCACTCTAGGGCTAGTGGGATCGCCTCTATCTGCAGGGTATTTACCTCACCAACAAATTGGCGAATCCACTAGGGAACACTATGAGTTTGTCTTTCATCCATTAGGTCTTATTCTTGGTATTTTATTTCTTAGCTTTCTTTTTCTAATTATTTTTGTTGAGTCTAAGGCACATGTTCATCCCCAGAGGATCAGATCTGACCTTTGTTTTTCCAAAATTTTCAGTTTTCTAGGGTTGGCTTGATTGGCACAGTTTCCAATCTGATAGTCGTGCCCATTGGCCCTTATTGTTGGTTCATCACTCATGTCATCCCCTTTCTAGCATGGATTACAACCAGACAGTCGTGCCATTTCCTGTAGGTGTTAGGGTTTTCCCTGTTTTGAAGTTTTTGGTCCATAATTGTCTCTTTGGGTGTTTCCTTGGCTTGATTTGAGTGCTTTGAGATTGTTTGTGACTGTGAACGGCCTCCTTCCTTCGGTTGTTTGTCCATTTCTTTCAACATCATGGCCTTAGGGTTTTGTTATGCTAGCTTATGTTGAGCCTCCTATAGGAGTTTGAGTCTTTTGTTTCACAACCACCTTCATTATTCACTTGATTGCATTCAGCTCCCTGGATCCGTTTTCAGTGATTGCATTTGGTGGAATGAGTCTTGCCTCTTTCATTCAGTTTTGCTTCTTACCACTCCAAGCATAGCTCACATTGCTTGTATGGGTCTGTTCCAACATCTTTCTTCGATTTGAGATATTGTGACATTGGTTTGAATTTTTGTTTTGTTTGCTTTTGGGTTGGTTGAATTGATTCATTTCAACTCTCGCATTCACATTCTCGAACTAGTGTGAAGGTTTATTTTTCATGTCATTTTGCACTCTTTGCTCTATTACATTGAAAAACAAAAAAATAAAATATATTTCGTGGTTACATTTTTGTTTGCATTGTGGAATTGGAAAATCTTTCGCATAACTAGAATTGGGCATTCTAGGAAAGGTTTCTCCTTTTCATTAGCTTGCGTCGGATCTTGTAGTGGATGCTTCTGTGTGTTCTCATTATTTGCTATCACTTGAAAACTCTTAGACTTTCTCGTAGATAGCTTTTCATTGAACGAAATGGTGGTTTATGGCATGTAGCTTACATTCAGGGATTTGTGAGATCCAACATTCGGTAGGACCTTGGAATTGAAACATAAATACAAGGTCAACTTAAAATTTATTCAATTAACCTAAGGAAACATTGAAACTTAACGAAATATTTAGTGGTCTAAGTTAGAGACGTGTTCCAACGTCTTTAAACCTAGCATCTGTCACTCGCCATATGGCTTCAGACAACAGTAGTATGGACTTGTGCTCCCCGTACCGTCGATTATATAAAGGGAGACCCCTCTAGGTTGCAATCCTTTTATCTATAGGAAGCCGAGTCTACCGCCTTGTAACCGTGATACACCGAACATAGCATTCGAGGAGACTACCTTCATGTACGTCAAGTCCTTGGTTGATTTTTCTTTCATTTTATAACCAAGGTGTATATGACAGTTCACGAGAACCTGATACACCCTTTTACCTAGACTACCTGAGTAGTCATTTTCGATCTTTATTGACTCCATAAATTTGAAAAGATCATTGAGCACTTGTCCTTTCGTGCTTGCTTAAAACTGAAAGAGACTAGAGTCATCTTTTACTATTTCTTGACTCTTAAAACATGAAACAACAAATGTTTGGTTTCAATGTGGTAAAATAAACTACCTATGATTACATGCCCATGAAAGATTGATTACTTGGCCTGTCTTTGTTTGCCTTGGTTTTGATCCAAGAGTCTTCTTTCTCGATCTTTTTCCCTTTTCTAGTGTGCTACGGTCACAGTGGCGGAACCATCGGTTTCTTCTAACTGGTAGTCCTTTCACGGACAATTCATATGAAACTTATCAAACCTCTGGGCCTACTGAGCTTGAGCAGCCTATCATCCCGTTGGAGTACCCCTTTGGAGAACCAGTTGAGTTCCATTGGCTTCTTTCAAACGCTTGGTTTGGGTTTGGGGTCGGGGAACATTTCCCCCCTCTTACATTGGGATCACCATTTTTGGCTGTTATCATTCCTCCTAGCCCCCATACTCTTTTACAAGATCTCACAGTGGATTCAAACATGGATTCATCCGGTCCTAATGGAAATGAGGGCATTACAGTTTCTGATGAAGAATACCAACTTTTCTCGAAATACATCCATCAAGAGCATGCTCAATCTTCACCCTCGGTGTCGCTTCCAGCTGGATATAGGTCTTTAGGTCAGATTATAGCCAGTATTTCCTCAATGGCAAGATCAACCCCATCAAGGGGTCCGGTGCTCCCATCATTGGGAATGTCGCCAATGACACCTATCTCATCGACGCCCTTTGTTATGTCTGTCCCCACTAGGCCTACTGTCTGTGTGGTTGCATCGACACTGGTTGTCACTACTCAGTCGTTAGCATTTTCAACTTCGGTAGAGACTTTGATTGCCATGTCAATCCCTGATGGCCTTTCTTTTGAAGAGTATCGGCTGGCTGTTTAGTAGCAGAATCCCCAGACTTATCAGTCCCCTCAGGATCCTTATCGGTCTTATTTCTCTCATTATGGAGCGGATGGTACCCCGATTTATTCACTTCCATTTCAATATGACGAGCAAGGCAACCCCATCTATTTGCCTGCTCCTGAGGCTTATCAGTTCATTAACAGTTTTATACCTACCTTGCCTGTGCAACCTTCTAACCAACAAGGACAACCCTTTCAGGGACAACCTTTGGTTAAGCAAGGGTATGCTTTCGATCCACAAGGGCAACCCTTTCAGGGACAACCTTCGGCCCAGCAAGGGTATGCATACGACCCATAAGGGAAACCCTTACAGGGATAACCTTTGGTCCATCAGGGATTGTTTTACAGTCCGCAAAGGCAGCCTTACAATCCTCAAGGTCAACCTTTACAAGCTCAGTCTGTGGTCCAACCAGGGCAACCTCAAGGACCAGCCGGGAAACCAATATATCAACTTGGACCTTCATATGGTCCTACGGGGCAAATCCATCCATCTCAACCTTTGGTGCAACCTCAACAGCCATATCTTTCGATTGGTTCAAATGTTGCACAGCCAGGGCCATCTTATGGTCTTGCCACAGGTCAACTTGGCTATCAGGCACAACTTGGCCCACCGCAACCATCAGGCCAACCTGCTCAGCAGGGGTAGCCTAGTGGCCCTCATCAGTCAGGTCAACCTGTTCAACCAGGACAACCTGGATAACCTATTAACCCTGCTCAGCCACCACTCTATTCTATGTCGCAGCTAGATCAACTTGTGTGCCTGACCTATTCAATTCAACAAGGCCCTACTTATCAGCAGCTTGTTCGACCCCAAGGCGTTTATTTTCCTTAAGGTCAATATTGACCGATTTACAACCTGCCTCAAGGTTCTACTTACTACCCTCAACCGCCAGGCTATACTTATACTCCACAACAAAATTCTTATGCTGCTCAATCGGGACCCTCGTATACTCAGAATCAGTATCCTGGGTTTCAACCCCCGTATCCTGCTCCTCAAGCACCATATCAACCGAATTATCTGGCTTATACCCCTTATTGTCAGAATCCTCTGGGACAGAACCAATGGGGGTAGAGTTATACTCAACTAGGATGGAGTATGGGTGCAGGTCCTTATCGGGGACTTGTTATGCCTTTTAACCCTCAATTACCTTTTCTCGCCTCGTTGGAGTTTCCAGATGTGTCCAAATTAACAAATGATCCCATTATTCATAATCCTTATTGGCCTCCGGTTCCAACGAAGGTTCCTGGTGATTGTCCCAAGTTCGAGGGCAAGTCTGGAGAAGACCCCCAAGCACACATCATGACATGCCATTTATGGTGTTCTTCCAATTCTTGGGTGGATGACTCTGTTTGACTAAGTATTTTCCAGCGCACTCTCACCAGGGCTGCTGCTAAGTGATATATCAAACTGCCTCGTGGTATCTTTCAAGATTTCAACACTCTTTCCATGGAATTCCTTACTCATTTCCAATTACTGGTTCGTTATGAAGCCGGGATGCATCTCCTAACATCCTTGAAACAGGACCGAGCTACCCATATCTCGGACCACATTCATGAATGGAGACGATGTCGCCGCCTGATCAAGTTCAGAATTCGTGATCAGCTTCTTACTCATTGGTTCACTACCTCTGTTTTCAATCAGATTGCGAAAGACATCACCATGGGGGCATGTGTAACCGAGGAGCAAGCCATTGTTCATGCCTGGTACCTTGATTTAGTGTACTCCCAATCGGGCATTTTGTATGACATCTGGACTGAGGCTCCACGACCTGGGACCTATAAAGCATTAGCTACCCTGTCAGTCAATGGCATTATTGGTTCCGTGTCTCAGACTTCATGCAAGTCTTCCAATGGGAAGCAGAAATCAAATTCTTCCAATACTTCTACTCCTCAACCTACCTCGGATTCTGATAAAACCTTGGAGGTCAACGTCGTTCAGGCCAATCCTATCGACAAGACTTCCAAGGGGAAAAAGAAGGGAAAAGGCAAGGCCAAAGCCAATGCCCCCAAACTGAAATCATCTAAACCTCGTGCTGATGATGGTTCACAGCGAAAGTCGAAGTATCCCTGTCTGATTTGTGAAGAGGAGCACTACACTAAGGATTGTCCTAGACGATCTGAGATTATTCAACTGCTCAAAGGCACTAAGGGAACTTCGGCAGTCCTTAAGGAACCTTTTCCATCTTAGCAAACCCAGATGGTCTATCAATCTGCACCATCTACATCATTTGGCTCTCAAGTATTCATGATGAACGGTTCTGCACTCGTTTCCATTGCTACTCGGTCGAAGGATTATGCCGAATCATGCTAGGTAGCCAGGAAATAGGTCATTGATGGCCCTCCTCCCCCCCTTGCCTCTGGTCCTCTTGAGATTGAAAGGCCCAGTGCTGAACCCATTGTACGGCCACCTTCTAAAGGTGTTCTCCGAAAATCTTCTTATAATCCTAACGCTCGTGCTACCCAACATTACAGTATTGTTGAGGACTTAGCACAGGCGCCTTCCACGATGTCTGCATTAGAAGTGCTTCATAGTTGTCCATCTCAATGGAAAGAGTTATTATCTACAACTGGCGGGATTGATCCTGCTGATTCTAGCCTTCTCTCTTTCGACTTAGAGAATTTCGTCCCCCGACTTCTGCACCAGATTTCACTTGTCATACAAGTCGGCATTAATGGTCTCAACATCCATAGGGCCGTTTTGGACAAAGGTGCATCTACCTGCGTCATGTTATCTGCTTGCTGGAAGGCTATTGGCTCTCCAGCCCTAACTTCGTCACCCAATGCCTTGGAGGCATTTGATGGAAGGGAATCGAAACCCCTGGGTCTTCTCGCTAGTTTACTGATCACGTTACAAGAAAAGATGGTCAATGTTGAAGTAGAATTCGTTGATTCCAAACTCAATTACAATCTTCTACTTGGTTGTAGTTGGACTCACACCATGCTGTGCGTTCCGTCCACCCTTTTTCGACTTCTAAAGTTTCCACACGAGGGAAAAATCATTACTATCGATCAGTTTTCTTTCTTTACCTCGTCTTCCGAGAACAACGTGCCATATGTGGATCAGATTCCTTCTCCCCCTGAAAGTGTAGGGCCCGGTATTTTCAAAGGCCCTGCTCTCATGGGTATCTTTCCCTTTCCACTACCAAATACCGTTCAAGTCAATATGATCTCTCGGTCGGATGACCCATGGATCATCCCTTTACCTGAACAGGTTGATTCATTTTGGGATTCAATGCTGCTTACTCCAATTGAAATCAATTATTGTGAGCTTACAGTTGCATCTGATTCTCCCCCTCATGAATGTGCTCCTTTGAGCATGGCTCTCGATGTTTATTCTCAATCCCCCTGGCTCGGCAATGTGGATTTATATGATCCTTTGAAAGAAGTGTTTCCATCTGATGAAGTTATAATGGAAACCATGTCTCTCGAAGGTCTACCATGGAGCGATAGGCATCATCGTTCCTCGTTTATGCCTTGCCTCGGGGCAATGTCTAATTGTCTTGAGCATTTTGCATCTCAATTTCCTTCTCCACCACTTCAAATGCCTATCTTGACTCATGAAGTCTTCGCTAAAGGTAACTTGGGTAATATCACTCAGAAGATGCCTATCGAAATTTTAGTTAAACCAGGAATTGTCGAGAACATCCATGTGGGAGTCACTTGTTCTTCCGAGGAAGTCCAAGTGTATACTAGCCTCTTTCACGAATTCCGTGATGTTTTCGCCTAGTTTTACAAAGAGTTGCCTGGAATCGACCCCAGTATTGTAGTGCATCCTCAGAAATCCGCTACTATAAAATCTGAAGTTGAAAAACTTCTCAAAGCGAGTTTCATTTATCTGATTCCTCTGACGGAATGGGTATCCAATATTGTTCCTGTAGATAAGAAGCAGGGAGAAATTCATGTCTATGTTGATTACCACAATATTAATCGAGCATGTCCTAAAGATAACTATCCCACCCCTTTCATCGATCAGATCATTGATGATTGTGAGGGAAGTGATATTTTTTCCCTTATGGATGTTTTTTCTGGCTATAATTACATCAACATTCTCCTGTCCGATCAACACAATACTGCTTTTATCTGTCCTTGGGGAACGTTCGCGTACAAGAAACTCCCTTTCGGCTTGAAAAACGTTGGGGCTATCTTCCAGCACGCGATGTCTTATGATTTTCATGATATTTGTCATATTGTTCAACCATACCTAGATGACCTTCCAGCTCATTCAGCTTCCCGAAAAGACCACCTGGACGATCTCCACCAGATCTTTCTTCATTGTAGATGTTACAACATCTGACTCAATCCGCATAAATGCGTCTTCTGCATCGATTTCGATATAATTTAGGGTTTATCATATCTAAAGATGGAATTCACCATGACCCACTTAATGTTGAGCCCATTGTTAATCTCCCCTCCCTATCCTCGTTACACCAGCTCTAGAAACTCCAAGGGAAAGTGAATTTTTGGCGTCATTTTATCCCAAAATATGCCGAAGTAGCCAAGGGATTCACATGAATTTTAAAGTAGGATGTCCCTTTCTGTTGGGATGAGATTTCTCAGCAGTATTTTGATAGGCTCAAGGCATTGCTTGTCAACGCTCCCCTATTACGTCCTCCGAATTACCATCATGATTTCACCCTCTATCTGGCTGCCACCTTCAGTATGATCGCCATGGTTTTGGCTCAAGATGATGATGACAGTGTCGAGCATGTCATTTACTACTTGTCTCGGAACCTTCTCGACCCTGAAACACGTTACGCTTATGTCAAGAAGTTAGCGTTGGCTACGGTCTAGGCCGTCCAATGTTTTCATAATTATATCCTATTACGCACGGTGACCGTGATTTCTGATTGTAACCCCATGAATTATATTCTATCTCGGAAGTTTCTAGGGGGAAAATACTCGAAGTGGATTATTATCCTCCAAAAGTTTGATTTGGATTTTACTACTGCAAAATCCAAGAGATCACTTGTTTTTGCTGATTTGATTTGTTCTCTCCCCGCCAACTCTGCTCCTTCTCATTCCGAGGATCATATTCAAGGCGAAACTCCTTTCTTGATTAGCACCCTCAATCCATGGTGCGGTGATATCATCGTGTACCTCCAGACCTCTACTTTTAGGTTCGAGTTGACGAAGGATGCTTGACGTTGCATTCAGCATCAATTGCAACCCTATCGTATTGTCAGAGATACCCTTTATCATGTTGGAGTCGATTTTGTACTCTGCCGATGTCTGAATCTCGAGGAAGCTAAGAAATTTTTAAATGACTACCACATTGGCACCTGTGGTGGTCACATGTCTGGTTATGCCACCGCACAGAAGATCCTTCGTGCTGGCTATTTCTGGCCGTCTATCTTTAAAGACTACATTTTCACAGTACGCAAATGCCATCCATGCCAGATATATCAACGCAAGATGTGTGCGCCACCAATTCCTTTACATCCTGTCATTACCGTGGGTCCTTTTGCCAAATCAGGCATTGATTTTATAATTGTAACCCTTATTCAGCCGAGGGGCATGCCTATATTATTGTCATCGTCGATTATTTTACAAAATGGGCCGAAGCAATGCCTACACTAGTTGCGGATAGTAAGACAGTGGCACAATTCATATTCAATCATGTTATTACTCTATTTGGTGTTCCTCATGCCATCGTTAATGATCATGGTTCTCATTTTCAGGACTATATGATGGCGGAGCTGACATCTAAGTTGGGCTTGTGTCACGATAGCTCAATACCTTATTACCCTCAAGCTAATGGCCAGGTTGAAGCCGTCAACAAAGTCCTTGTTACCATGCTTCAACGAACTATTGGGATCCATAAATCAAATTGGCATCTCATGTTGTTTTTAGCTCTTTGGGCTTACCGAACGTCGATTAAGAGTGTGACCGAATTTACCCTGTTTCAGTTGGTGTGTGGTCTAGAAGCCACTCTTTCGATTGAATGTGAAATCCCTTCACTCAAAATAGATGTGGAATTACTACCTGATACTTCACCTGAAGAAGAAAGTCTCCTCTACTTAGAGATATTGGATGAAACTTGTCACTTAGATCCTTTGGTCATCGAAGCACAAAAGAAGTGAGTCAAAGCTCATTTTGACCAAACATTTTCCCCTCGTTCTTTTATCGAAGGCAATCTCGTTATCCTATACAACCAAGCTCATAACAAGTTGGGGGCAAGAAAATTCCAACCCATGTGGCATGGGCCCTACATCGTCAAACATGTGTTACAAAATGGGGCTTATGAGCTCATTGATTATGAAGGTTATCATTTATCATAGCCCAAAAATTGGTTGTACCTCAAGAAGTATTATGCTTGAGTCATTCATGCATGATATATGTACATAGGTGATTTTTTCATTTTTTTGCATGTTTTGGTTTGATGTGCTTTGTGAGATTTTTCTGCTTATTGGGTCTTGTTTGTTATGCAGATGTCTATTTTGCCTTATGTTGGTTTCGCAGATGGTGCTTCCCGCAGTACCAGGAACTTGTCTTCGGCAGCCTGGGTAATTTACGATCCTGTTGGTGAGTTGATTAACTTACAAGGTATTTGTTTAGGACCAACTACAAACAATGTTGTTGAATATAGTGTTGTTTTGGAACTATTAACTGAGGCAGTTAACCTTGGCATATGCGCATTGCTTGTGAATTTGGATTTGCAGCTTGTTTTTCTTCAACTTAATGGTCATTATTCAGTTCGAAACCCATGCATTTTGAGATTGTATTTGCGTATTCGTTTACTTGAAAGACATTTTGATTTCATTACATATCAACATATACCAAGACGAATGAATACATTAACAAATGCAATAGCTAACGTTGTGCTAAATAGACATTTGCGCAACATATAAAAACATCATCATATGTAAATAGACGCATGTAGAAAATAGATGTATATATATATATATATATATCATTTTTTTTGCAACGTGTGCATCATAAAACCAAAAGTAATAATATATGTTTGTTTCAGTTACATTGTGAGACAACATGTCTCTCAAAAATGTGCGGAAATAAATCCTAAGTGCCTAATCGACGTGGTGCTCATGATAGCACATCACCGCCTGTACCAACCGCCTCAGAAAGCAGTGGATATGACTCGACACCCCTACAGTGTGCCTCTGATAGGCCCGAGGCACATCATCCAAGTGAGCATAGTTTGGGACCCCACGGGCGATCCCCTCCAGGTTCTGTACTTGCTCCTCCTCGCCACCCTCACCATGAGGATCGAAATTGCAAGGAATCTGCCTCGCTACCGATGACATGCCTGCAGGGCGCTCTGGACCGACATCTGCACACATATAAATTTTAACTGTTAGAACATGCACATATACCAAAAAAATCATAAAACTAATGAAAATAAAAAATGAGTCTCACCTAGCTCTTCATCCCAATCCTCTCCCTCCGGGAGTGGGAAGTCGGGATCAACGGTGAAGTCTGTGCCAGCATAGGGCTAGTCCTCCACGATAATCAATTGTCGTCAGAGCCAATAAAAAAACTCTGGCCTCCAGGACATCTGTTGGCCACCCCCTGCTCTAGGCATCAGTGCAGTCCATCGGGCCATCCATGGTTCTGTGGGTGGCGGCATTGGGACAATAACCTCTTGACGCTGGAATATGGGTAATCGTTCCAAGAAGAACGATACTAGAATCGATCCATACCCAAACTGCTTTAGTTTGGTCTTCTTGCATTTAGTGAGTTGCCGTTTGATGTTGATAGTCATGGACTCGGCCCAATTGAAGATAGTCAAGTTCATGCACTCTAAGGCAAGAAGTAGTTGTGTCTTCATGGCCTCATGTGGTGCCTGCGATCCTGTGGCCCACGTGATAGTGTGTAGCACTACTCTTAGTGCTAGATCAGGGATAGTTTGGATGTCCACTTTGCCACTCCCTATTCCTTTTCGCGCCCTTGGGCACACCCTGTCAATTAACATCCCCATGCTTTCCCCGGAAGAACGGGTATCGGTCAAGATAGGGACTGCACCTCTACGCGACAATCCAGTGATGAAATACACATTAGAGACTTCGAGTTCAAGCTCCTAACCCCGAAGTATAAACTTTTATTGATCTTCGTCCCAAATTCTTATTAAAAATTGAAGAAATTCATGCTGAGCCTAGAGACATGGTGTTAGGAAGAACTTCTTGAGCCCACAATTTCTGAGGGCATTCATGCATTGTTCATTTTCCATGGCCTGTTCATCCTCCTCACTATGTTCTCTCTCTTTCCACTCAATTACCATCTTTTTCTTCTTAGTACCTACATGCATTGTCCATATGAACATTGTAAGTCCCCTTGGGCATTAAAATTTGTAATCAAATGGTTGCATTTTCTTGAAATTAAAGCAGATTTTGGGTTGCGCGGTTGGTGTGACTATTTTTCTAACAGTCGCGCCACCTGGCACGGCCCTTGTGTAAAAAAGGGCTGATTGGCATGAGTCCATGCCCGAAACCCACACCAACAGCGATGCCCTAGTTTTTAAAAATCCTCCCCTAAGGGATTCAAAATGAAAATTAAAGGTAATGAAATATAGCTCAAAAAGATAGCAAATGGTGTTGACTCTTACCTGAAACTGACGAAATCTGGATTGGTTCACTGGTTTTCTCACAATCGTTGCCACAATATTGCAAGGTAAATGGACCACTAGTTCTCCACAAAGAGGTAAAAGTGAAAAGTAAATAGTTTTTACCATTTATGGTCTTTTATAACTTTTCAAAATCTAAAATTAGGTTTTAAAACATATTTTTCAATTATTTTCATATTATTTTCGAGGAATACATTTTACACGCATCTTTTTGTGTAGCGATAGGTTTTTACATGGTTATGACGAAGAGACGAGTTGTATTTTATACTTTTTCGGACTCGGTAAAAACATAAAAAATTCACTACTGGAGTTATCTTTCAGCTCTTTTCTGACTCTCTAAAACTGAAAATATCACCGAGTCGTTTGTCGTTTTGAACTCATTAAATTGGCTGTGAAACGATATCTACCCAGTATACATTTATCCCTTTTTTGGGCTGGGATAGATTATTAACAAAAAAGGAATACCTTAGCCAATCGCGACTAAGAGGTCCTCTCAAACAGTTTTCTACCTTTTCAGATCTGAGAGACTATTTATTAAAAGGGCCTTGCTGGAGTTTTCTTTTCTGTTTTCTTTTCAAACTCTCTAAACATGAAAATATGACAAGTTCTTCCTTTTTCAGACTCATTAAAACTGATGACATCGGACTCCATCGTCTTGACGTTACTCGAGTTCCTCCTTCCTAGGGCTTGTAAAATGTACTAAGTTGGATTTATCCGAAGGAAAAACTTACATCACAAGAACATGCCATCCCCTTCAAGCCTGTTTTTAAAAATAATTGGGGTACTCGCCAGAAGTGGTGGGGGAAAATGGAACCATGATTGTAGTCATGTTGGCAGTATGTCGCTCTTGAACATGGCACTTGTCTGCATTCATATCGGGTTGGGGACATCTCATCTCGTTTGTTACCTCCATGGGTTTGCGCAATCTCTTTTGACCACTCATCTGCTCTTTGCCATGTCACCATGACCTCAAATCCCTTGATGTCAAATACTGCCAAATCCAGTGTCGTGCCGCCAATATGTTCAAGAGAATTTTTCCTCTGAAGTTTTCAACCTCCCTCTGATTCCCTGTTGGTCTTGATTCACAAACATCATATTCCTCCGTCTTGTGTTGATGATGTGGGAAACATTATGGCCCACTTTTGATCAAGGTCACTTCCTGTCAACTCCAGCTCATTATCCAGGAAGATGATTTGGAGACTCTCTTCAGGTACCTTAGAGCCTGCATTCCTCAATGGCAGGTTCTTCGCATTCGATGCAAGGTTTACATCATTGGCCTTCAATCGACTGATTCTGTGAGTGTTCAATGTCAGATCACTGTTCACACTCAGTGGATTGTACCTTTCGTACCTTGAGTGCCATTGTCATTACTGGTGGTTTCTCTCACATTTGTTAACAACTTTTATCATTAACTGGTAATCAGATGATTTTCTTGAATGTTCAACTTCAACTCACATATTTGCATGCTCAAATTTTTACTTTGTTTGGGTCAAGATGGAGTGCAAGACCTTGGGTTTTGTCTGATGAAATCTAGGTTGCAGGTTCTTTGTGGATTACTATGAATTATTATATGACTCTTCTGATTGGATGGTTGTGACCATACCTGAGTCTGTTTTTTTTATCCATACTACTGGATAGTTGTGTCCATACCTTAGATCTTACTATTTATGTACTCTATTATGGATGGCTGCGCCCATGCCACATGTCATGTATCAGATGTATCAATTGTATTCGTACTTGCAGGTCTTCCAATAGTAGTGTTTGGGTTGAACGTGTTCTCATAAAGCATTTCACCCCTCTCTCTATCTCGGACCTCATGCTTTAGGGGGCATCTGTTACACAACATTTTGTCACTGTCCCTGCAATCCCTCGCCCCACATATTGGAGGCTCTTTCCCGTGACCTGTGAGCAGTGTCATACTCTGCAAACATCTTTTTTGCATCCTTCTGCGTAAGGAAATCATTTCTCCTATTGAACATTTCCTCAGAAAGCCCACAAAAACCTATGATTTGGCCTTAGCGTGGGTAGCCAATTCACCCCTCATGCCAATGTGGAGGATGTACACTAGAGGCTGTGCCAGATGGTGCTCTGTCTCTTTTTTGTGCCCATGCCAGCCTTTTTGGGAATGTTTTTTAACAAATTAGAGGCAGAAGTTTCCTTTAACCACCTCAGGGATGACTCATTGCAAGTGGTTAAACTCGGTAAGCCACATATTTCTTCCTTTAGCTAATGGTTGATGGAACATTCTTTGAATATAGGACTCCCCTCCATGATTATAGGGATCCTAACCTCTCCTTCTCCCTCTATATAAACAAGCCTTCTCCCTTTACAAAATCTAGCTGAACATATAGCCAAGAAGCTAAACTTGGAGAAGAGATACTATAGCTGAGTAATCACTATAGCGAAGGTTGAGCGAAGGAGAATCCCATAGAGAGAGCCCCGTCCGAATCCCTAACGAACTTTGTGAGACGTGCTCCGTTGGAACCCTGTTGGAGGAGACCACAACGTCGAAGCCTGGTTATACTCTTCATTCTTTAAATTAATATACTCAACTATGGTATTGGTTCCATCTCTGTGTTATGTTTATTTAACGCATTTGATTTAGTCTTCTTCGACTGACTGATAGTTACGGATGTGAATAGTATGTTGTGTATTTTCTTCGTTTCTTGTGTATGTGTAGGTATTCAGGCGTGAGAATGAGTGGATCGTGATCTATCGAATCAGGAGCAAGAAGCAGCCACTCTTCCCGATGACACAACGACATAGGACCTCCAGTAAGTTATCTATCGAGTCTTTGTCCATTCGCTAAATAGGAATTGATGTCATAGTGTGTCTTGTTTGTGGCTAGACCCACTCTAGGGCTAGTGGGATCGCCTCTGTCCACAGAGGAGATTTACCTCACCAACATGATTTTAAGCATAAATTGTTAGATCTTTTGTTGGGTTGTTTGGGTAAGGAATCTTGCAGGCTGTGTGCACGGGGATCCTCAGTCTTGTTGTGTGTAGATCCTGTTGGATGTTTGCACAGGCAGTATTTTGGGATTTTAAGAGGATTTTGGTATTAATATATATGTGAAGTACTGTTGGATATCTGATGTTATCTGGATCTGTTTTGTTATGATTGATGTGAACTTGGGTTGTATGATTAAGTTGCAAAAGTATCTAGTTGATAGCTCCGAAAGTATCTTTGTTTCTGTTATAGGAATCTATGATCTGTTAATTGTTGCGATTATAGTTGTTGTGCTGATAAATTGGTATTACGCATGTGGATGCGAAGGTAATTACTAGATATATTCTCTGTTATATAAGCTTGTGAATAGATCTGTTAATTACAAGCTTGATAGGCTGGGAATGCAGACCTTCTTGACTTACCTACTCTCTCTTAGGGTGCATAAACCTAGTTCCAAAACCCTCCCATACTGCTTCAGGTGAGACTTTGGCCTACGCAAGCAGGTCACAGTCGAAAGGGCCAATAGTATAGGGGTTTGTTGGAAAACCTTAACCTCCGAACCTAGGTCAAGACCCCTCAAGCCAACAATGAACCAATTATTAAAAAACAAAAAAATATTTAAGAAGGATGAATCCATGACATTCATACTAGGAGATATAAATTTAGTTAATGATTAGCTTGTTATACCTTGTGAATTTGACGGTAGGAACCTAAAGAGACATTTCACTTTATAACTATATGAGAGAGACATGCTAAAAATGTAGCAACAAAATTTCTCCTTTTGTGTTGTGATGGATTGTTAAAGGTAATGAAAAATAAATAGGATATTTATTTCGTTAGAAAAATCAAGGATCCTCTAGTGGAAACCAAGTGTCTAACTGAGCAAAGATGATTAGTAACCACCATTGATTTTCAAACCATCAACTTGCTCAATAAATAACAAGTTTGCAGGAGGGGGTCTAAAATATGGAAATCGTTGTTTTCAATCCAGGAGGATGTAGAAATTAGTAGTTGGGTTTTCCCCCTATAATGGTATTTAAAATCTATTTGTACTTGTCCCTTGCAATTAAATATGGACCAACAAGTGGCATATTTCTTGAAAAATACATTGAATAGAACTAATTATTCTCAAAGAACAAGAACAAGGCATCATAAGAGGATGTGGAGTTTGTGTAGAAGAATAAATGATATAGTATATTTTTCAAAATATTATTCACCAACACTCTAACTAAGTAGGTTTTGGTGATTTTTTCTTATAATTCCAAAAATTACAATACTCTGGAATCTTACTATAAGAAGAGATTGAAAAAAATTTCTTCATATTCTTTCTTTACTTCAGAGGCCACTAATGATTTTAGGTTGGACATAGATCTAGTCAATGCACTTCCTATCTCGACCTTGTATCAAAAAATATATAATAAAATAACTTCTAGGATTTCAGATCCATTACAACATAATGTTGAAGGAACCATGGTTGAAAACATTGCAATGGAAGACATTTGCACTAGAAAAACCAAAGATAATCTTAAAATATTTCAATTTTTTTATAGGTTCTGAAATTATGTGGTCATTTTTTTTATAATGGAACTATAGGAAATAACAATTATAACATGGAATGCTTAATTCTCACCAACTGAAATATTCTATCGATATTTCTTTAAATAGGTGTCAATCAACTCTTTTGTAGGTTTTAACAATATACATATAATACCGACAAAAAAAATCTTATAAAAAACAGAAAATATACAATAGTGAGAACAAAAATATACATAGAGACTTTTCTCTTGGAAATCAAAACCAAGAAAACTATATTTATTTTTCATTATATTCCTTTTAATGTTACAATAAAATATATACATGATGAAACATTCATAAATCCCCAATCCATTAACACTAGATTATAACATAACAATAGTTCATGTGACCAGATCTACAAAATCATGGGTTAAACCAACATACCTAAAGCCAAACCATGGGTGGGTATGCTCCAAAGAAAAAAAATCATGCAAGCTACTTCCTTAAACCCCATGCAATGGGGTGGTAGTGTCCTGTAACAACCTTAAAAGGGGGGACTATTCCCCTCTACCATCCCTCTTTTGTGCTTGACACACTAAATAACACACTAAGCTAGTAATACAAGGAATCTAACAGATACCCAACATTATCTCACTTTTTTCTTTATTTGCACACAAGGGGTTGTAGGAATACATAATCACTAATATAAGTTAGTAATGCCCATTTTTTATCTGCACCAAGGAAAATGATCAGTGCACATATTTTTCCAATGCATCTTCAAAAATCTTAAAAGTTCCCTGATCCTCATGTGGGAAAATTATCGCCTTCCGGAACCCTATGTAAGTAAATAAGTACCCTAAAGTAGGGAGTTGAGGGGTATATTCCCCCCCTGTGAATTCCCAACCGCACTTGATGCAAAAAATTTCACGTCGATCTAGTCATGCAAAGAATATAACACATACCCAAAATTCTCCCACTTTTTTTTCTTTGCACACATGGGGCCACAGGAGTACACAATACTAATCTAGGGCAATAACACCCATTATTTCTATACACTAAGGAAATTTCTCAATTCTTCACAAAATTAATCAATGCATTTGAAACATTCCTCAACGTCGACCTTTACCAAAAAAAACTTTTTATCTTCAACCATATCCCTGACAAAGTGATATTAGACATCAATATGATTTTCCTTTGAATAATAAGTAGGGTTATTTTCCAAGGAAATCGCACTTTGGTTGTCACAGTATATCCTTATAGCTTTTTTTACTAATCTAAAACCTAAACACAATATATATAGCCAAATTTCTTCCTTTCTTGCATGAGTGGGTGCCATGTATTCAACTTTTGTAGTTGAAAGTACCACTACAGACTATCTCTTGGTCATCCAACTGATTACTCCTCAAAATAGGGTAGACACATACCCACTTGTAGATATTCTCTGATCCAAATATCAATCTCAGTTAGCATCAACAAATCCATGTATTTCCAACACTTTGTCCAATCATGGTCTTCCTTGATACCAAATACCATAATCACTAGTGCCATGCAAACACTTGAAAACTCGCTTTATTGTTATCCAATGATCCTTTCTAGGTTTTGAGATAAACCTGCTCAATACTCCCATTTCATGTCCAATTGCTAGTATATTAAATTCCATATCATACATAAAAATTCCAAGTACTCTTTCATATGAAACATGATGCATTTCTTATTCCTCTTCTTGTGTTGTGGGACATTGTTCTGTAGATAACTTTACACCTACAGGAATAGGAACCTTCATTGGTTTACTACCATGCACATTAAGCCTCTATAATATTTTATCATCATACATCCTTTGTTTTAACTAAAATTTTCTCTTTTCCTAGTCTCGTTTAATTTCAGTTACCAAATTAAGTCTGTAGCACCAAGATCCTTCATACCAAATTTAGAGGATAACAGAGTCTTCACATACATGATAATTTCTCTTTCATTTCCAATCATCAATGCATCATCCACATGCAAGACAAAATGATTAACAAGATAACCAGATAATTTATAATACACATAGTAATCTACTTTTATCCATGTGAATCCAAGTCCCTATATATGTGTGTGTGTGTGTGTGTGTGTGAAATTTTTGATACCATGTCCTTAGTGATTTATTTAACCCATAAAAATATTTTTTTAATCTACATACCATTTATTTCTTACCTTTTTCTACAAAATCTTCCGATTACTTCATTTAAATCTCTTCTTCCATATCCGTAGATAATAATGTTTTCTTCACATCCTTCTATTCTACCTCAAAATCAGAAGAAACAACACCATATAAAAGTAACTTAATAGAAGCTAAATTGGAAATAGGAGAAAAAATATCACCAAAATCAATTCTTGGCACTTCGAAATAACCTTTCACTATAATCGAGCTTCTTATTTCCCCACTTTTCCTTCTACATTATTCTTCCTCTTAAACACCCATTTGATACCAATGGTTTATCTTCTAGCTGGAAACTCAACTAGATCCCAAGCCTCATGCTTGTCCAAGGGTACCATTTCTTCAACCATGTCCTTTTTACAATGTTTTAATCCTATGAATCCACTACTTCCTTGACAGTTCTGGGATAATCATCAATAATAGTTAAATAAAAATTTGAAAAAAAATAATATGGAGTATACCTTTCTAGTTTCCTTATTTTCGAAATTGGTCTCTTCGAAAATGGAGTATGTGGTTCTTCTTCTTCTAATTTATTTTATTCTATAGAGTTTTATTTTTCACCCTTCAATTCCAATTCTATCTTCTCTAGTTTTTTTCCCCTTGGTAGAACTTCCTATTTTATGACATCCTTCACTTCTCTAAATACCACATCTCGATTATAAAAAAACTTCTTTATTTATGGGTTCCAAAACTAGTATCCTTTAAACCCATATTTACACCCAATGAAGATTCTCCTTTTAGATTTACTATCCAACTTGGTTCTTTTCTCATTTGTAACATGTAGTATCTGTTAGTGTCAGTCAATTTTGCCTGTCACCAGTGATCAAATGGTATCTTTCAAAATGTTTATTAAGGTGTCAAGTCAAATTTTAATGGTTTCAGTGGGTCTTCAAATAAAAATTTGGTCACTAGGCTAGTGGTGTCTAAGACTATTTTTGCTCCTTCCAAAAAATTTCACTTACTGGTCATTACCATCTCTCAGTTTGATGGGTCATCATTACAAGGTATTTGTATTCATTTCAGTCATGTCATCATGGTATTCATCCATTTCCATGTCTCCATTAGTTCATTAGGGTTTCAGTCATAAAAAAACAGTCATTTCATGCATAAATCCAACAAATGAAGGAGTAGAAGTAGGGAGATTGCTTAATAAATATTGTTTCATATGTAATTTTATTCAATCATGATGTAATAAGTTCTATTTGTTCCAAAGAATCATATTTTTCAAAGAAAAATTGAAAAGCACATGGTGGACCACCACCACATCACAATGAAGAAAAGGAATTCCAAGCTACAAAAAGATCAAAAAGAGGTTTCATTTGCTCTTTTCATCTTCAAGAGACTTCTCTCCACCTTTAAAAACCACTTGCACCCTAAAAAAATTAATTTGTATGCCCAAGAGTGCCATTTCTCCTTGTTTTGCGCAAGTGCTGTGCACTCACTACACTTTTCCAGAGTGTTGTGTTTTCTTCTTTAGGAGGCACAAAACTTCATTGCAGAGGGATATTTCATCAAAAACAAAGTATGTTTTCTCGGTTTCATGTTCTAATTGACAAATTTCTAAGTCAAACCATGAGATTGAAGTTCAATAACCTGCCCTCATCTATTATACACCTTCCTAATCACTTCCCATCACTCCCATCCCTCATTTTTCATTATTTTCCCACAAACCCTAGCCTAGACTAGGCATTTCTAGGTTAGGACAATTTTTTCTCTCTTTGGACCCTTCCTCTCACTCATTCCCTCAAATTCCACTTTCCCCTTCTCCCTAACATATCTCCCTACCCCCCTAAATTTTCCCAAGAATTTAGGAAGCCCTTAACCCCTTCATCTCCCTTCATTCCTAAAAAATACCCAAATCCCCTGTTTTTCCCTTCACTAAACCCTACTTTCCATTCCCATTGAGCTAGGGTTAGAAATGGATTCTGAAACAACTGAGCATAGGAGGCATAAGGGAGGTCATATCAGTAGGTATGATTCCACCAAAGTCCAAGAAATCATAGCTTCACCTTTCCAATATATGGGTTGCCTAGTGTTTACATTGCACACGTGGACAATGTTTCTTCAAAGTGTGTTTCTGACCAAATAGAGATGAATTTTACAAAAGTGAAAGAGGTTTTTGTCCATAACACACAAAGGGAAAAAAAAAAACCTTCTATTTATACATGGGTACTATGAGTTGGTAGAAATTCAAAAAATACAATTGCTACATAAGGTTTTCTGCACTTTCGGACAACTTAACTTCAAGATAGTTTTTTAGGGGTTTGGAGAAGGTGTTCGCCATGATTGTTGACTCCACCAGATCCTTAAATTATTTAAACCTGTCATAGACTTCATATTTATTCCTGAGTAAATATATCCATGTATTTATTCATAAGCCATCTCTAAATGATATGTAGCACATGTATTTACCCATTAATGGATCCGACATAGGTCCAAACACATCACCATGCACAAGATGTAATATTCCTTCTCCCCACTTAGCACCAGAGGAAAACCTCTCTTGATTTTGTTTCCCATATACATAATACTCATAGATATAGAAATACCAAGAGAAATTAGACATTCCTTCAACCATACCATTACCATGTAGTATTCGAGGCCATTCTCTCCATTATGTCCCTATCTTTGATGTCACAACGTAGTATCTTCTCCAGAGACTATAAGAATTTATACTCCTCTTTCAAGAACAATAGAACTATTGCACCCATCAATAAATTACTTCCCAACCACTTGTACAAAGTTTTGATATGCACTCCCCTCATCAATAATAATTATCCTCAAACCATATTATGGGTATCTTTCTCAAACACAATTTTTACACCTGCGTTGTCCATATTCCTTTAAAAAATAGATTTTGGGCTAAAAATGGAACTAGAACACTAGGGAGTGTTATGATCCTTCCACCTATCAACATACACTTTAATTTTCCTCATCCTATGATTTTTGTCTTCCTATAAACACTTAGGAAGACATCACCACCATAATATTTCTCATAATCACATAACTAGTCCCTATGGGAAGTCATATGGAAGGTCGCATCAAAGTCAATCAACTATGCCTCATGATATAAATGTGTACTTGAAGAATCCAAGTACACAACCTCACCTTCATCTAAGGTGGTTTTTTCCACTATAGAAGGAGCATCATCATATCCCTTTCATTTTTTAGGAATTTTAGATATACAATATTTCTTGTAGTGCCCTTCTTTTTAGCATTTCAAAAATTCCTTTATAGTTTTTCTTAGAGATTTAGATATCCCATTTGGGGACTTATTTCTATTTCTATTTAGGGAGAAGCCTATTATATTAAAGGCATCTCCTTTTTAACTCTCCATGTTTTCCAATCTCATCTCCTCCGACAAAAAGGATGAGACTATTTCATCGAATTTCAAGGTAGTTGCATTACTAGCTATGGTGACAACTAGACTATCCCACAAGCCTAGTAGAGAACATAAAAAACTAATGCACTTATCCTCATATAAAATCTAATATCAATATATAATAGCTAACTTATCATAGTATTGAAGGAATTTAGATGCTTTGTCACCAAGTCTCCATCCCTTATCCTCAGGTTATTGAGCTTCTTCAACAAGAACAATTTATTTACCAAGGACTTAGACTAATACAAAATCCCTAACTTTCCCACAAAGCATTTTCTATATATTCTCTTAAAAAATTTAGTCATATTGAATCTAATACACATAACAATATTGTTCTCTTTTCCTTTCGACCCAACTTGGTATTGACATTTTCATTAGTTTAGTAGTTGGATCTAAAACAATCCATTGATATTTTCTTCCATTTTGAGCTTCCACAACTCAAAATAATAACCATTGAATTTCTCAATATTTATCTTTCCATTCTTCGCCATTTTATCTCACCAAAAGAATCAATCCAACAAATTTTCCCACTATAATTGGGTCTACGAGAGTCTTGAGGAAAACCCCTCAACTACAAAGGAATCCCCTTTAAGCCAAATATGTTATAATACCACTTGTTGGGATTCGTGATTTTCACTACACCAAAACACGCAAGTGTTAGTTAATGATCACATTGTTAGAGATAAGGATCCACAAGAATTGGTTATTCCATGTTAGGAAACACACAAAGAGCATTGATTTATCCAATTTCCAGCAATACCCCCCCCCAATGTGAGTTAGGCGTGTATTTAACCTTGTACAAATAATAAATTCAAATGAGTTTTTGAAATAATGGAAAATTTACAATGGAAATGACATAAAATATATACAGAGAGTTTTCTCCTAGAATCTGAAACCAGGAAAACATGATTGATTTCTCATTGCTCCTTTCAATGATACAATATATTATATACATGTTGAGGAATTCACAAATCCAAAATCCATTACCTTGGATTAGAACATAATCATAATTCCTTTGACTGGATCTACAAAACCATGGGAAAAACCACCATGCTTAAAACCATGCAAAAAACCATGGATGGGTCTTCCCACCCATAAAAAAAAATTCAAGCCACTATTTTGAACCCTGTACTAGGGGGATACCACCTACCAACAAACCCCCCCAACAACCCCTCAAATGGGGGCTTTTACACCCCCCTTGTGACCCCCCTAGAAAACACCTACCATAGTGAATCACTCACATAGATATTCATGCAAAGAATATAACACATACCCAACATATTTTAATTATAAAATTCCATTACATTTAATCATCAATCTAAGTTTGTAAAATGGTGAAGTGTTATGAAAAGTATATGTAGAATCTAGTTTCTAATATAATTATAAGATATTACATCAAAAGATATATATTGTTTAGCTACAATAAATAAGCTTATCTACATAAACAAAATAAGTGTGAATTCAAAAAAAATGAAGACAATAACAATTTTAAACGCTTCTAAATAGTCAAACTTTAGATATTTATTTCTCCATGTCAATTGAAAAATTATCATTCAATTCGTAGATTCGTAGTTAATGATCTCTTAATTAATTTAAATAATTCCTATGTATATTCTTACTATGCATTACAATCACACAAATTATATGTAGCAAGAAATCAAATAAACTCACACGATTGAAAAAAAATAGAATTAATGCACTCCTCCCTCACGGGGTTTTCTTGGCTCAATGAACACCAATAAGAAAGTATTATGAGATTGAACTTATGAAAATAAAATATGAAATGCATAAAACAAGAACTCAGTACAACTTCTAATTCACGAACAACACAACTTTATATTAATGATAATACTAAGTGTTAAGTTTATTTTCAAAATCAGATATTGTTTCTTTTATTTAATACTTATGGAATTTATACATTCCAATAGAGATCGTCAGAGATATATTATGTGAATTCTTAGAACAAATTCACTATGATATTGGTCCTCATATATGAGAATTTCGTGATATTAATGCATGAATTTCTCACATCTGATATCATTATTTGAGTATGGTTTGTTAGTTGTGATTTTCATCCAACTATTCTACCACTAATCCAAATTCTATACCACCTATCCGATTACTTTACCACCATGTAGTTTTCATTGACTGCAAATTGGTCTTAGCTTTTATGCTGACATGGAGATTGTTGGAATTGAGCTGATGGGTGAATAAGGTTTAGGTCTTCATTTATGGTCACATCCAACTCCTAATATCATTATGGCATGCGCACACCCATCTAGAAATGTAAATTTGATACCTAGTCAATTAATGGATACAAAATAACATGGAGCTACAAAATTGATGATTATGTAGCTATTTCATTAAAATAACTTTTAAAATACTTTCTAAAAGAATAGATGAAAACATATGAAGAATGGAAAATTTACCTCTAATATTTCTTGGTATAAATCCTATAACTCAACCAAAAAATGATGAAATAGAGTGTAAGGTCGTTGATATTATGAGTTATGATGAATTAAACATTGAAAAAGTAGAAAAAAAAAATGTGTATTTCAAGAGTCCAACATTTCCTCCACAAATTTTTTTCTGCATGTCTTCATGCAAAGTAAAAATTTCACTATTTGTGAATTCATCCTTGCTATACCTATTTTTTTTTGCCTTGGATTAGAATTTCCAAATTTTTTCTTGAGATCCTTTGCTTCTTTACTGGAACTAGTCATCTAAGTTTCTTCATCAAAATTCTAACATTTAGACTCTTAATTTTCAGATAAAGGTTTTTTTTTAAATTTCTTTAAGTTATTTCGATGCCACCTTTGCATTATTTTTAACATCCTTTGATTTTGAGTATTTTATATGTGGCTTTCATCCTTTTTATAATTCTCTAAGACTTCTAATTCTTTAATATATTCTTTGGATTTCCATATTGTTTCCTTCACTTTGAAAGATTCAATTGCAGATGGTGCATGACTACAAGAAAGGTAGATGGTACACATTTGTAAGCTAATTGTAGTGTATTATTCTTCTACAAAGATTCAATAAATTCATATATCTCCTATTATGCATTATCAATTTTTGGATTACTCAACTTGTTAGTATGAAAATTCTTAGTGGGTGTACCAAAAATTCTTCACTTAAGTCACTGGTGACAAGTGACCCTAACAACAAGTTGTGGTCACTTTATGCCTTATATCTACAATAAAACATGATAACACCCTACAAGAAATAATCTGATGCAAGCCTAAAACATATAGCAACAAGAAATAAAAGTGTAATAACCTAATATAAGCTTTAAATGAATAATATTTCTATTAACAAACCTGGTGAAGAAGATTTACAACATGGGTCTATAAATCCCACTCGGTGGGATGGGTCCTTTTGATATCCTTATGCTTCAAAGACATGTTTCTATCACTCAATATGCAGAAAACCAAAAATCAAAATAGAAATCATGTGAGAGCTCAAATGTGAAAAGATTATAGTGGTGAAGATGATAGTGATCATAAAAAAAATGAATGGAAAACCCTCTTATTTATAACATAGTATTGAGCTAAACTAGGAATTGGAAAATAATAAAAAAATATTGACCAAATTCAAATCTAACCGTTAGGAATACTTTATTATATTTTTTGGAGACGGAAATGATATTGAAAATGGTCAAATATCTTTATTTAGAAAAAAATTCAAGTAATTAAAAAATAAAATTATTTATTGATTACTTTGAGAGGATTAAAAAAGTCGTGAATTCAAAATAATTATTAAATAGTGATTTAACATTTATTACAAATAATAAAATTAAGGCATAATAAATAAATTGTGATTTATTTATTTTTTCCAAGGTGGTTTAGTTAAATTTAACAATTAATAATTATAAAATAATAATTTAGTAATTATTCCTGGAGGAAATTAAATAAATAATGATTTATTCAATTATTCTCATGGGGTTTTTTATTTTAAACAGAAATAATTAAATAAAAATGGTTTACATAATTTCTTCCTATGGTGAATGTTAGGTCCCTATAATACTAGTGTAGCCCCTTATTGTTATTGTTAGTGTATCCCCCTTATTGTTATTTTTGTGCCCACGTGGTCCCCATATTGTTATTATTGTGCCCCATAGAAGCCCACTATTGTTATTGTTGTGCCCTTACATTATTATTGTTATGTAGGTTGTGATTATATTGTGACCCCTTAGAATCCTATATATAAAAAGTAGGTTTTTTCATTTGTATCATCCAAGAATTATTCATCTATGTAATGTAAAGGAGGTTTCCCCCTTGAAGAGATTGATTTATGATCAGAATTTCAATAAGGGCCTAAAATTAGCTGAAATTTCAAAGAGCTCAAAATTTCTTTGAACCTGAATGACCGGATAGAGTTCATCGCCAGGATTCCGGTGCAAATCATTTCATCAAAATCTGAGTTCGTATAACTGAGTTATCATCTGTTGTTAGTTTTCCAAAATAGGCAAAAAAGGAGCAGAATAAGTACAATGATGATGTGGCAGGTACAGTTAGCATTGCAGGGAATATTCTCTAGACTGCAGCCAGTGGCACTGTAACAAGTTTCATCTTTAGATTCATCAGATGGGTTAAGTGAAGAGAGAAATTGTCCAGTGACCTCCAATCCTTCCTAAGTTGGAATTTGAAATTTTTTTAGGTGTTGGAGTATAACCCAACCAGAGGGCACCATGTGTCCTCTCTGGTGGGCCATCTCCTAACCTATGAGGTCGAATGTCAAATTACACTAATGTTGTACATTAGGTTATGGTGGAATTATTTTTTGTATATATATATGTTTGAATTTATATATATTATAGTTTTAAACCCACCAAACTCGGCAAACTTAACCAGATTTAAAAGGACTGCTAACCAAACTGGCGAAGGGTTAAACTGGCAGCATTGAAAAATTTGGAGACAAGGTTATTTAAATGGCAGAGCAAAATTTTTTGCGTGAGGTTGGGCTTGAACCCTTGACCTCACGCCTACCAATTGTGTGAATTACTGTCTCTCCTCCTGGGTGTTTCTTAACCCTTAAGAACTTAGCACATATTTGAATTTAATTGGCCTGACCATTGGGGGTTGGAGAGGGCCAGCCCCATAAGCAGCCCCACGGGCCAGCCCCCTCCCCATGTGGCCACAGTCCCGAAACCAAGTGCTTATCCAAATGAACTGACGACAAATTAAATGAGTTTAATTAAACTTCAAATGTGGTTTAATGGCGTTAAACCATCATTAGCCCTTAAAACATGCTTATCACTAAACCTCACTTATCCACCCGTAAAATATGTTTAATGCTAATTAAGCCCGGAGGTTAAGTTGGCGGTAATTCGGGAGGTCGCACCAATTTTTGCAGTTTTCCAAATTTAGAATGTTAACTAGCAGTTCCTCCAGTTTTAGAGGAGAAATTGGGGAAAAATTAGTTTTGGTCATAACTCACTCAATTTTAGACTAAAATGAGCTCAATAAAAGTCATTCAAGGCTAATTGGCATGATGGGAACTCAATGGAGTAGGTTGCAAAGCCAGAAAAGGTCATCTACAGGTGTTTTAGTGAATTTGAAGATTTTTGAAGGCTAGGGCCACCAGGTGTTGGTGTCATTGCCAGAGCATCTAGAGTCCAGATTCAACAAACAAATAGTAATTTTTGGGAGATTATGATGTTTTAAACTCATTGGAACAGGTTCCAAGAGGTTTTGAAGCTTGTAATAGAAATTTGAGCACACTTGAAGCTAATACAAAGGCCCACACTATGAAGTTGGACCAAGGATATGTATACCAGGAGGGATGAACTCATTTATCAAAATTTAGTGTGTTAAGCTCTATAATGTGTGTTTTCTATGTTTTATATTTCTTTTATTCCATCATTTAAATTATTCTTTCTAAGCTTATGACAAACTCATAATTTCACCAAGTATATTGATTTGACAATCACATGCTCATAAACAAACCTATGAAGGATAAGTAAAACAAAGCAAAGAAAATTTTATATCTGATATGAAACTAGCACAACAATAACTAGCATTCATTTTCAAATCAAGTTGGTATCGGAGCACAAGGTTGCTTGCTTGTTTTACTTGAAGGGTTTTCAACAGTGCAAATTTAATGTTGCTTACAATGTTTAGGTTGCAGAGAGGAGAAGGGAAGCTACTGATAGTTAGTCTTGAAGTTAGGAAAAAAAGGAAGAAGGCTGAGAAGGCATCATCCTTACCCAAAGGACCACTCAAGGAAACACTTGAAGCATAAGAGGGATTAATTGCACAAGAAGTTGAGGTGATTGAAGAGATACAAGCTGTAGAGATTGAGCTTGAATCTAGAGCCAAAATGTCAGACCATGAAGGAACTCATGAACATTCTGAAGAAGAGGATGTCAAGAGGGAATTCAAAGAGATGCAAAGGATGGTGAAATTTATGTATGAAGCTTTGTGAATTGTTGTGAATCTCTTTAATTAATTACATTGTGATGGATAATTCATTAAGTGGTGATTCTAAAGCATCCTCCTTTGCAATACTATTTGATAAAGAGATGGTGTAGGACATATACATCATGAAAGATATGGTGCAAAATCTGTATGAAGATATGTGGGAGAGAACTAAAATTCAAGAGAAGGTGGTTTCCATGAAGAAAGAGAAGCAAGAACTTCTTCAAAAGATGCATGAGATGGAGATTCAACTTTATGGTGCCAAAGAATCCTTAGCCAAGCATGTGCTTGAAGAAGAGGTAAATAATTCAAGTTTGTCTTCAATTTCCTCTCAAGATAAATGTGTAGGTTCTTTTGAAAAACACACTAGAGGAATAGGGTCCAAATTGATGAAGAAAATGGGCTATGAAGGTAAAGGGTTAGGAAAAAATGCACAAGGCATAGTTGAGCCAATTATGGTTGAGGAAAGGCCTAAGTATCTAGGTCTTGGCTATGGATAATTTTATGGAGAAAGTTATAAAGCCATGAAGGCACTTGAAACAGTTCCAAGAAGGAATTTTGTTGCAGGTTCAAAACCTCAAACATAAAGAGTTTATAATAAAGATGAATGCAATTGTTTGAAACCTATGTTGTAGCAAGATGCTTTTAGACATGTAGCTTATGGCAAACAAGAGAGTTGTGATAGCTCTAAGGACATGAACATTGGTTTTGGTCTTCAAAAGAGAGTTGGAACCTCTTTAGGTGCATCTCATTAAGAAGGTGATAAAGATGAACATTCAAAGAATCATTCAAGGTATAATTCTTCCTATAATCATGTTGTTTATGATTATGTTAAGCATGACAAATCTGCATGCATGAATGGCAGAAAACATTGTTGTTCATATTGTGGTTTGTATAACCATCAAGGTTCAACATGCTGGAAGAGAATGATAGCGTACAGGAAACAGTTCAAGAAAAGGCAAATTAATAGAAGATGCAAAAGATTTGAACTCATTGTCAGAAGAAGGGACATCTCATTGACCAATGTTGGACACTGCATCCAACAACTCATCCAAATCGTTTGAAGTAAGTGGAGAAAAATATTGATGATAATGGAATAGGAGATTCCATCATCGATGTGAGTCAATATGATTCACAAGAAGAGGATGTTCAACAGGAAAAATCACCATTGAAGTAGTTTGGTAAGAAATGGCTTGATTTATTGACCAAGTAAGGCATGCATTTCCTTTGTACAAAGATGCAAGTTTCAGCCTCATGTATGCATGAATTTATGTTGAAAGTATGACAAGTTGTAGCAGATTATCACAACTTGTATGATGCAAGATTGCATGTGAATGTTGTTCGGTTGAAGGCATTTTATTTGTTGCAAAATTTCGCCAAGATGGTTTAAAATATGGGAATGTCACTCATTTATGTTGCAGCAATTTATCATTTAGTTCAACTCTTATGATCACTCATATGTTTTGGGTTTATGTACTTTCTTGTACTTGAAAGAGAGAGTTGAAGAGTGTACATATCCATGATATTTTGTATATGTAAATAGAGAACTTGTGATAGGTTCATTGTAAATAGATACATGCATGAGTGCTATCAATATGTATCATTTTATATCGATTTATGTTGATTGTGCTGCACATGATTTTATCGATTTATGTCGATTGTGTCGCATACATTTCATATCGATTTATGTTGATTGTGCTGCACATAAGTTTATTGATTTATGTCGATTGTGCCGCATACATTTTATATCAATTTATGTCGATTGTGTCCCACACAATTGATATCGATTTATGTCGATTGTGTCACACACATTTCATATTGATTTATGTCGATTTTGTTGCATATTTCATGTCGACTTGTGTTGTTAATGACGCATGTTGTTTTTCGACTATGTTTGTCGATTATGTTGATTGACTTATGTTTTAGTCGATGGTGTTTGTCAATTGTGAGTCGATATTGGATACACCAATGTGCAATAATATTTCCATGTAATTGGTGTTACAAGAGGTGACAATCATTGCTTTAAAGGAGAAAAAAAGATGTGGTTATCATTTCGATTCTTGCATAATGTTTTCTTTTCAAGATTTATTGTGTGTTCTTGTGACAAGGTGTTGTAGGAAGTTTGACGTCCATTCAGTGAGAAGTGGATGAAATTCAAAGTTTTTTGCAACCATTGTAGAACAAGCTAGTTTCTTGTGCTGACACCAAGAGTTCACTCATATTACAAGCTTAATTTGGATAAGAGGATTTCCAAGAAGAAGCTTGTATGCATTTGTTGCAAGAGGGACTTCATTCTCAGTGGGAAGGCTAATATTTTTCCAAGAAGATAGAGATCAATGTGGTACAACCGGATATGTATCAGTCATTAGTAGTCAACAATGTTGAAGTGGTTCAACAACAAAAAGCAGTGGTTGAGAGACATAGCCAGTTGTGATTCAAGGCATGTCAAGATGATTGTCAAAAAGACTTGTAAAGTAAAATTAGTTGATATAACTTGAAATCAGAAAAATGTTGAAGCTCAAGAAGATAATTATCAGATTTTGTGGGTCCAAAATCCTGTCAGTGGGAAGGTGTGATCATAATTTGGATTAGGGCCTAAAATTAGCTAAAATTTAAAAGTGCTCGAAATTGCTTCGAACCTAAATGACTGGATAGAATTTGTCGCCAGGATTCCGATGCAACTCGTTTCATCAAAATACGACTTTGTATGAACTCATTTTATATTTATTTCAATATATATATATTATAGTTTTAAACCCACCAAACTCGGTGGACTTAACTAGATTTTGAAGGATTGCTAACCAAACTGGTGAATCGTTAAACTGGCAACATTGATAAATTTGGAGAGAAGGTGAGCAAAATTATTTGTGCAAGGTCGGGCTCGAACCCCTAACCTCATGCCTACCAACCGCACGACTTGCAGTCTCTCCTCCAGTGTGTTTCTTAACCCTTAATAACTCAGTTCATATTTGAATTTAATTGGCCCTGCCAACCCCCTCCCCATGTGGCCACAGTCACAAACCAGGTGCTTATCCAAATGAATCAGAGGCAAATTAAATGAGTTTAATTAAAATTTAAACATGGTTTAATAACGTTAAACCGTCATTAGCGCTTAAAATGTGCTTATCACTAAACCTCAATTATCTACCCGTAAAACACATTTAACGCTAATTAAGCCCAAAGGTTAAGTTGGCGGGAATTTCATAGGGTGTGCCAATTTTGGTTGTTTTCCAAATTTGGAATGTTAACTCGCATTTCCTCCAATTTTAGAGGAGAAATTAGGGCAAAATTAGTTTTGGTCATAACTCACTCAATTTTTTGACCAAATTGAGCTCAGTAAAAGTCATTCTAGGCTAACTGGAATGCTAGGAACTGAATGGAGCAGATTGCAGAGGTATAAATGGTCATCTACAGGTGTTTTAGTGCATTTGAATATTTTTTAAGGCTAGGGCCACTAGGTATTGGGGTCATTTCCAGAGCATCCAGAGTCCAAATTCAACAAACAAATAGTCATTTTTGGGAGATTATGATGTTTTAAACTCATTGGAATAGGTTCCAAGAGATTTTGAAGCTTGTAATAGATATTTTAGCACACTTGAAGCTAATACAAAGGCCCACACTATGAAGATGGACTAAGGAGATGTAACCCAGGAGGGGTGAACTCCTTTATCAAAATTCTATGTTAAGTTCTGTTATGTGTGTTTGTTGTATTTTATATTACTTCTGTTCTATCATTTAAATTATGATTTCTAAGCTTATGAAAAACTCATAATTTCACCAAGTATACTGATTTGACAATCACATGCTCATAAACAAACCTATGAAGGATAAGTAAAACAAAGAAAAGAAAAGTTTATATCAGATATGAAATGAGCACAACAATAACTAGAATTCATTTTCAGATCAATTTCTATATAGTTGATCTATATTTTCTTCTATTTTGTGAGTTGGTTGCATAACATTTGGTATGGGAGCTTTGGATTCTAGGGTTTCGCTTGTTCAAAGGTCATCTTGGAATTTTCACTATATAATTTTTTTTCTATGAAGATTTTTTTAGAGTTAGTTAGTTAGCCATTTGTCAAAAGTCTTCAAATCTAAAATTTGATGTCTTGTAACGAATAAAAACTCGTAGACCTTTTTCTGTCATGAGTTTGATCAAAATATGTATAGGAAATCATCATGATTTTGGATGTCTGAACTTTGATTAGAAGATGTGAAATATTTTTTAAGTCCTTGGGAATTATCATTGTAAATTATGATTCGAGAGGGTTCATGTCCAAAGATGGTCAGTTATAAGGTTCATGCAGACATCTGTTCATAGTCAGAGGTATTTTTCTTCAAGGTGTATGGTTTAATATTATTCCTTTTTCCTGATTCTTACATCCCTTATTCCATGCAATTTCACCATTCTTATACTAATCCCCACACCCTATTCTTATTTTTCCCTAATCCTTATTCAAATACCCTTAATACTACATATTCTACCCCCCATCCACTTAGTCCCCTCATAACTATTTTATATTCCATACACCCAACTATAAAAATTAAATCAACCATCACATCCATAATGACTACCTTAGTCCTTTTTCCCCCTTGACAAGTCATCATTACACATCAGTCAACACATACTACCCATATGCTAATAAATTTACCCACCCCTCTCACACTCATGAATATCATTCCCTAAGTTTCCACGCTCCTAAATCATTGCTCATCAAATAGGAGCACCAAAATAGAGCGTTGTATTAGACCATGTTATGTGTCGTATCATTTAATTAAAAAAAAAAAATCAAATTTCAAATTGTAAGACATAGCCTCCATTTTTCTATTTGATGTTATTGATAAGGTGATTGCTCCATGGTCTATACCAATTCAGAGGCTAATCGTGGTGTCAAAATGAAACATTGGAGAACAGAGGTTTTTTGCGCAGGTGCTATGCATGATGTCGTGTAATCAATGTGCAACATGTTCACTGGATTTGCCTCCTTGTTTCATGGAATTTTTTATTGGCATGAGGTAGGAGCTTGCCTTTTAATTCCCCCAAACTATGATTTCAAGTGGAAAATTAATTTTGTAAACCTAACATTTTAATTACAAAGAGGTTTTTGATGTGCACCAGTTGTGTTTCCATGCACACAATCACAAATTAAAATAATCAAAACTGTGTTCTATGGGTACAAACTCTGGCAGGTGTGGGGTGCTGAATGGTTGGCACACTTTATAGCTTAAATTTCATACTTTTGAAGCTCCTATTCATCAGTGTAAACCTCCTTTGTAACCAATGTGCTACATTTGTGTAGCGTAGTGTGAGCTGTCACCAAAACCCAGTGTCCCACTCCTTTATTTGCATACCTGGATTCCAGTTGGTTAAGCCCCTTTTCCATTTGTTTTTAGGGTTAACTGGCTCCTATAGTAAATAGAAAGCAAGGAGATATTGTTTGTATTGAACCTCAGACTTTAACCATGGTAAAATACTCTCCTAAAATAAGAGTAGCCTTTGAGAATGCTGGGTGAATTCCTTTCTGCTAGATGATGTAGAAGATGGGCTACCACAACCAACATGCTATGTTTTTTCCCTAAACTTCAAGAATGGCAGAGTTAAGTTGGGATATGTAAAGTTTTCAATTAGTGAAAATCTCATTGTAGATGCAACATGTATCCAAACAACAGGTGAAAAATGGTTCAAGGGGGATGAGTTAGAGGTATCAAATTTCAAATAATTTGTTAGACATGAGTTTAACAATGATTTTTCCACCAATTTCCTCACAACATACCTTCAGGACTATCACAGTGAGTTGTTAAAGTAGTTCAAAGATATTTTACATGTGAGGGAAGGTTCAACAGGGCTTACTAGTATCATTTGAGACTTCTATTACACTTCATAGACAAAAAACCCATGAAATTGTCTTACTTATTGCTCAAGAGCCTATAAAGGATGGAAACAAAGGCACCACTTCAGAGTGATAATCATATGTCTAGCCTATTCCATTTTTCCCTTATCAAAATTATTTTCAAGTATGTTGTTGAGAAGGAAAAACTTCAATGGTATAATTTCTTGTCTAATCTTGTTTTAACACCAAAATAAGAACCTTAATCAATTAAAACTAATGAAAAGAAACAAGAAGAGCACGATTTTCATGAAGGCAAAGCCACTCCAACAGTGAAGGGAGCTAACATAGTGGAAGATAAAGGTATACAACACAAAAAGAGTTGTCAAGGTAAGCATGGTAAGAAGTTTAGGAAGAAGTAGGTGTTAAATGGTAAAGAAAAGCTACAAGAGTCAAAGGAGCAAGTGCTAACACCTCACATCACCAATTTTCAAGTAGCAGCAGGGGAGACAGTCAAGGATGATGAGTTTGAGATGAGACCCAGGACTAGGTCAAGGGTTAAGATAGACATGGAATACGCAGTGGATAAAGTAGCTGTTGAAGCTTCCGAGGATCATTAGGAGATTTAGATAGAGAATAATGACCAAGTATAGCCTAAAGAAGACCCCAATGTGACAAAAATGAAGGAAGCCCTTGCTATATATCATTTTAAGATATCATTCCTAGAAAAATAAAATAGAGAATTGACAGAAGCAACCAAATAAACTACGCCACAAAGGATACATGTGAAGATACCTTCTAGGTCTGTTGAACAAGGTAAAGGGAAACAAATGGTAGTTGAAGCTCAACTCAAATATATTAAGGTGGAATATAGCAGACCCACTACAAGATCAACAAAGATGAAACAAGGATGGGTGAAACTGATGAAGGAATTAGCACAATCATCAAATAATCCAGATTTTGACCAATGGAAAGAGTATCAGATATACTTAGAGGAGCTAGAGGGGTGTCAGATGCAAGAAATTAGGATACTACAAAATCATGAATATTATGAAAACTCATTTCAACAACTTTTTAAAGCATGTGACAAAGAGCTGCATAATGCCTCCACAACCATGGATACTTGAAAACACTTTTTCAAATGGACATTTCTTGCAAGGAGGAAAAATAAAGCCCTGTATGTTAAAAACTTGATGTTAAAGAGAAAGATAGGGTACATGAAGAATATTTTAAACAGGGCATGGAGATTGGTCAAGCAGTACAGAAAGGCGGCTGAAATCCCTCCACGTAGAGATAGGCCTTGACCAAGAACTACAATTAAGCTTGAAACAAATAATCCTCGGTTAGTGCCTTTTGAGCTCAAAGATACTATACCTGAAACTTCAAGAGTCAAAGCACCCACTAGAAAAGTGTAGATCAAGTCTAGGAAGAAGAGGTAATAGTAATATGTATAAGGTTTTTACAGTTTTAACCATTTCTCCAGGATTTTGGTCTGTGTTGCACAATAGAGATACATTTTTTTTAGAGCCACCATCAACATTTTTCATTGATATAAGGTGGCCGTGTATATAATAAAGAGACTATCATGTTAAATTTTTTATCATAGGAATATTAGAATTGAAATAAAACAAGTTAAGGATTGTGTGCTACGCAGGTGTTGCACAACTGCAACACAACCCTTGCTTACATAGATTCACTGATTTTCTAGAGCTTCCAGTTGTCAGAGATTAGAGAGGTCGATTTTTCACACATTTGGAAGCCACCTCAACTCAACTTTCATCAATCAAGTGTCATTTATGAGGAGAGGAATGACTTGGAACTGTGCTACCCAGCTGTTGCGCAACACTACCAGTTCATTGACAAATTTTTGTTTTTATGTTGTTTCTAATTTCCTTACTAGGATGGATGAAGTTCCAAGATAGAAAAAATTTCAAATATTTTTTTTCTTTAAGATGAAGTTAAGTATATTTAGGATTTAATTTTATCATTTTTGAAAAACGATGTAAACAACAGTGATGTTTCTATTTTTTCTAGTTTGCGTTGATCCTCTTCATGGATCAAAGATACTTTGTATTCAACTTCTCATTAAAGTATCATGTATGCCTATATAATATGCAAAGATTATGAAAAAATGGTTGGAGAGTTTTGATACCAGATGTTAGTTCGTGATGTATTTTTCTCTTGGTGATTTCAATCTAATGAATGAAAAACTTAAATTCACAGAGTTTCTCAAAACCTTTGCAGAGGATATCGTGGTATGATATTTTGTATCCATGTTCTCCTTGTGTTTTTATTTTGTTTAATTCTCTTAAATTCTAGAGGAGGGTTGTGTAATTCTATAATTAAAAGCACATTTTCTATATTATTTCTATATCCTAGGTGTTTCAGTCGCAAATGAGACATTTTAATCCTTATCTGTGATATACTTGTTTAAAATTGTCTTTTGTTAGATAAATTTGTCTCTCGGTTTCATGCAGTATTACAAAATTCTGATTTATCAAAAATATGTATAAAAAATAGACCTATTTAAATATTGGGTTTATGCATGGAATTTATAGATGAGCTTTGATCACCTGCACCTACACCTACACAGTATATTAGAGATATTTGTCATCTCTAGAAAAATATTTCAAGAACCCCTTCAGATCTGGTCTCTACCTAATAAATTTACACTTTAAACTATTTTTTATTTTGAGTTTTTCGTGAGGGAGCACCCTCCAGTTGGAGAAGACAAGTATCTCAACCCAAAGTGGTTTGTGGTTACCTTTGTGAGTCTATCCTCAATGTAGTATAATTCACAAAGTGCTAACATATTGGCGTCGTTGTTAGGGACTCGAAGAGTCTAAATTTTCCCTAGAAAAAATGTTTGTTTAAAAAAGTTCTATCATAGGATGAAGTATAAGAAAACTACTTTGTCTGGTACTGAGGTTGGTTGCATGCAAAAAATATGGCTCCTAAGTGACACAATAGAAAAAATCTCAATTTGGACCCTCCAAATCTCGTTTATAATCTTGAAAGTATTACTAATAGAAAGAAGGTCCTTGAAAAAGCCTTATCACCTTGGTTCTCCTTAAACAAATCTTACTCCTTGCCTAATAAATTACTCACCTTGGAAGATCTTGAATTTGATTTTGCTTTCAAAAAATATCTTTTTAGGACAAAATTTGAAACATTCACCTCTATAATTTTGAATATTGAGGCCCCCCATTAGTATTTTTAAGTCCTTTTCACCAAAAGGACCATTAGTTCGGTCTAAAAATTTTCAAAGTTTTTTGTATCATTTTCTATATACTACTGAAAATTCAGAAATATATCAGTGTGACAGTCAATATTCAGTTGTTGTTTGATTTCCTCACATTGCCCTGTCATCCTCACCTCATATAATTTCATGTAGTATCACTCCTTTTGTTTCGCTTGTTGTTAATACACTTCCTATTTCCAACACTAAAATTAGTGCAATCATCTTCTAAATGATAACCATGGCAGCAAGATATGCCCCTTTATTTCTCCCTTCACAATTGCATGACTTGCCTCAAAACTATGGTCAAAGACTTCCATAGTATGATGGTATAGGGGAGGTCACAAAAAAGCAACATGTGGACAAAATAAATGATTTTATAGACCTGTAAGAGGTGGACAATGAGGATGTGAAAGTAACATTGTTTGCCCAGATTTTCTCTAGCCATGTGAAAAAGTGGTTCAGGAATGCCTACCCTGTAGCTTATGCTAATTATCAGGAGTTAGAATATTATTTCCTAGCAATATGGGGCGAGAAAAATAATTCTCTACAAATTCTGGCTGAATATAACAATCTTAAAAGAAGCAACTCTGAATTTTTCTGCAAGGTTTAATAAATTTTATAACCCAATCCCTGTAGACATAAAGCGTCCTCTTGGGCTGGCTCTCCTCCATTATCCTATTTTTTTAATCCTAAGATGGCATATCAACTTAGAGAAAGGAATCCAACAACACTTTAAGATATGCATAGAAACGTGATTAGCGTAGAGGCCAATTTGTTGGCGAAGAAGGCTAAGTTGAAAACAGAGAGAAGAGTTACAATAAAGGAAGATCATGCGATTTCTTCTAATGAGAATTTTGATACACTGGTTAAAACCATGGATAAGATGATGGAGAAGATCTCTCTAACTAACTGGGCAACAACCAGAGAACCTCAAGTAGAAACCCAAATTTTCAGAGGCAACCTCAACCACCAAATAAACCAAGGGATAAAAAGGTATAGAGCATCCAAAACAACATATTAAACAACCTTTTCTGTGAAACTATGCTCAGGATCAAGATCAGTAGGAAGAGAAACCCCAAGAGGACTAAATTCTTTTCTTTGTTGAAGAGAAACTGAATGTGTATTTGACCCAAGAAGACCAAGAGAAGGAGCAACTTGAAAACTTTGTGATAGAGGAGAAAGATTTATTGTTGGCACAGTCCTATAATAATTCCTTGATGACCGAATCCAAGGAGTTTAGGAAAGGATATCAAAATTCCATAATCTGTGTTCAACTTAAATATAATTTGATAAACAAAATAGTGGCCAACAATGCAACAAGAAAGGAGATAATGAGAAGTAGTATGCCAAAAAAGGAGACTGTGGGAAATAGTATGGTGAAAAAAGAGACAACATATAGCATTGGAAATAAAAAAGAGGTGGCAACCAACAATGTGAATAAAGATGTCCCCAACACTAGTGGCCAAAATAAGGAACCTATTATCACAATTCTGTAGAGGAAAGAAGACACATCCAAAGATTTTATGGAAAGGAAAGTTGTTGTCTATAAATATGTTGACAAGGTTTCAAATTATTTTAATCTTGAAACCGAATTGGATAATTTGAGGTGTCTATCCCTCTTAGTGAATTTTTGAAAATGACTAGTATATATCCCATATTGTGAGAGCATTGAAGTTGGAAAAGGTTTTCGACACAGTTAATATAGCTGATGATCATCCAGTTATCGTTTTTGGTCCAAATATTAATGATAAGGGACAAGACAGAGAAGTGCCACAATTTTATGTTAGTTTGAATGTGCATGAGCATATTTTTCTCAATGCTATGCTGGAATCTGGAGCTTCACATAATTTAATGCCAAAGGTTATCATGTAAAGGTTAGGACTGGATTTCACAAGGCCCTACAAGGACCTTTATTCATTTGATTCTAGCAAGGTGAAATGCCTAGGATTAATAAAATATTTGGCGATGTCCTTGACTCAAATTCGCTCAAAATGTATGGTGATGGATACTGTGGTGGAGTATATACCTCCCAAATTAGGTATGCTCTTGCCTAGATCTTGGATGGAAAAAATAAATGGAGCTATGAAAACTAACATGTCTTACATTACAGTTTCAGTTTTTGATGTCTAGACAAGGATATTGTATCAGAAGCCACTCATGCAGTTCATGATCAGAAATATGGATACAACTGTAAATCATCCAGTGTACGTTGTCCAATATTATTTGGATTCATTTTTTCTATTCAATTTAGGCTATTCCAGTGATGAATAGATAGAAGAAGAAAGGGACAATGGTCAGCATTTAAAAAAATTGGATAAAGAATCAGAACAGGATAGTGAAGAAAATTCAAAACAAAGGAGGGAAAACAAAGTGGGTGTTTATTTTTTAGACATTGGGAAAGAAGGTGATGATAAAATAATTTATGAACAAGGTAGTCATGAAATGGGAGTACCAGATAGTAGAAAAATTGAGGAGCAAGGTAGCGAAGGTGTTCCTAAAAAATCTGCAATTTTGAGTGTTGTAATGAATGAAAAAGAACAGAAAAGACAATGTTTATGTATGATGCATTTTGATGGGGCAATGAGGAGAGAAGGTTTTGGTGTTGGTGTTTGGATAATCAGTCCAGAAAGTGGTAAGAAAAAATTATGTTCTTTCAAATTAGTGTTTGATTGTACTAATAATGTATCAGAGTACGACACACTCTTTTTGGGTCTCCATACATTGAAAAAATCAGGATCTAGAAGGATAGTTGTATATGGAGATTACGCGTTATTTATTAAACAAATCAAAGGCAAATATGAAACCAAACATCCTTGAATTTGTGCTTATCACAATGCTCTCCTATATTATTTACAAAAAAATTCTGATTATAGTTTTTCTATTGTACCAAGGAAAGATAATTTTTTTGCAGATGCTCTGGCCACTTCGGCCTCTGATTTCAAGGATTTGAGCAGTGCTAAAGGAAAAGAAAAGGTGGAAGTCAGGCATAGGCCTATTGTCCTAGAAAATTTGAAGCATTGGAAAGTATTTGAAAGTGATAAGAAGTTATAATATTTTCTGTTAATGAAGGAGTATTTCGTCAAAATGAAAATGGAAAGGATCTCTGTATGCAAAAGTTTGGACGAGGAAAGTTTCATTAACAGTTAAAGGAGGAATTGGATAGAAAAGGAGCAGAGTTGAGAGTGTTCCAGCTCAAGGAAAATTTCCTTCCCAGAGGGATGGTACCTTTGGAGGAGCTCTTTGAATAGAATGATGTGGCCAAAAGGAAAAAATTAGCACTTGTGGGTGAAGAAGTGGAAGAATATAATATAGGTAGAACGGAGCACCCGAAAATTATAAAAATTTCCAAGACCTTGAGCCCAGAAATGAAGAATAAGTATTTGGAACTGATGACTGAGTTTGTTGATGTGTTTTCGCGGGGGTATGAAAACCTGAAATTATATAACAATTATATAATCCAGTATACATTACCAATCAAAAGGGATCAGAAACCTTTTAAGTAGAAACTATGGAGGAAAAATTCGATGTTGTTGCCCTTGATCAAGAAGGAGGTAAGGAAGATTTTTGATGTTGGTATTATAGTTCCTCTTATATTTTCCAATTGGATATCTAAATTGGTGTTGGTCAAGAAAAAGACGGGTGAAATTAGACTATGTGTGGATTTTCAAAACTTAAACGGGGCATCACTCAAAGAAAACTATTTTTTGCCAAAGATGGACCTTGTTATTCAGAAGGTGGTGGGAGAAAAAAGAATGTATTTTCTGGATAGTTTCTCAGGGTATAACCAAATTTTGGTTCACTCAGAAGACCAAGATAATACAACCTTTACTACACCCTTGGGCACATTGAAATATTCTAAGATGTTATCCAGTCTAATGAATGCGGGGGCCACTTTTCAGTGATCTATGTACATAGATTTTATGGAGAAAAAAGTGAATTTTTATGTCATATACCTTGATGATATTACTATTTATTCAAATTCCAATGAAGATCATTTGCAGCACCTGAGGGCAGTCTTTGAGAAATGTAGGAAATATGACATATCATTAAACCCTAAGAAATCATTGTTTGGGTTGGAGGAAGGTAAGATTTTGGGTCACATTATTTCAAAAGATGACATCAGAAAAGATCCCAATAGAGTTGTAGCAATTCAAAAAATGGATATTCCCAGGAGTAAAAAATAAATGAAGTCATTTATAGGCAGAATACATTATTTAATAAGGTTTATCCCAAATTTTGCTGAAATTTTGCAGAATATTACAAAAATGTTAAAGAGGGACAACGAGGTGAAATGGGGTGAAGACAACAAGTAATATTTTTGTGAGGTTAAGGTTATGTTTTCCCATGTTTCCACACTAGTTAGCCCATATTATACACGTGAATTGGTAATATTTTATTTTGCTTCTGAACACAGTATTGCTACTGTCCTATTGCAAAAATTCAACAGGGAACCGAACAACCCATTTCTTTCTTTAGTATGATTCTTAGAGATCTTGCCCCCAAATATAATATAATGGAGAAGTAGGCATTGGCTCTCGTCAAAGCATTTAAAGAATTTCATGTATAAATTTTGCATTCTCATGTCGTGGCTTATGTACTTAGTGCTACAGTCAAAGACATTTTGACTCAAAGTGATCCAGATAGAAGGAGGGGAAAATTGATTACTTCTATACTTGAGTATGACATTGGGATCAAGCTAGAAAAGTCAAGATTAAGGGACAAGGTTTTTCCCGAATGATGGTTGAATCCAATCTACATTCACTACAAATAAATTCCTTGGCTCTCATGACAAAAGATGAAACTTCAAATTATACCCAAAAATTTCCAGAAAGCTTTGTTGATTCACTTTGGTATGATGATATTTTGAATGTGTTACATCATTTTCAAGAACCTTTTGATCTTCCCAAAACACAGGCTCGATTTCTCAAATTGAAGGCACACAAATTATACATTGTTGATAAATTTCGATACTGGAAAGATTCCGGTGGAATATTGTTGAATTGCTTGACAGAGGAAGAAACTTAGAATAAAATGGAATATTTTCACAAAGGATATAGTGGTGGTCACTTATAAATGAAGACAATAGAAAATAAAATTCTAAGGGCCGGATTTTATTGGCCTAGTTTGTTTGCTGATGTGTATAAAAGGGTGGCCAGTTGTTGATAATGCCAGATGTTTGAAGGAAGAAATAAGTTTCTTCCACTGCCCCTGAAACCCATAACAGTTGAGTCACCATTCCAGGAATGGGGTCTCTATTTTATTGGCAAAATCCATCCCACACCTTCCAACCAACACAGGTGGATATTGACGGTGACAAAACATTTCACCAAGTGGATTAAAGTAGTTTTGACCAGGAAATATACATATATAGTGATCATACAGGTCTTGGAAGGTAGAATTTTGCCTCATTTTGGTTGTCCACAAAATATTATCACAAAAAAATTTGCAACTTTCATATCCAAAAATATGATAGAGTTATGTCACAAATATAACATTGTTCTAGGACACTCTACAACATATTACCCTCAGGGTAATGGCTTGGCAGGACCTGTAAATAAAATTCTGGTAAATGTCATCAAGAAGATGTTGTAGGAAAACAAGGAGAGCTGGCACAAAAAATTGGTACATGTGTTGTGGGTGGATCATGTAAGTACTAAAAAGGTGATAGGAATGTCTCCATTTCAGCTAGTTTATGGGACAACAACTCTTTTCCCTTCCTCACTAGGATTCCCAGTCATGAAGCTATTACAAGAGGAGGAAGTAGAACAAAATTCCATGCAACAAAGTATTGGAAAAATGAATCAACTTCAACAGTCCAGGGAAGAAGTGTTTAAGAACACAAAACTGATCCAAGATAGAGTAAAAATAGTATATGATAGGAGGACAAAAATAGGTGATTTTCATATTGGGGATATGGTACTAAAATGGGATGCCAGGAGTGAAGAAAAGGGAAAGCATGGGAAGTTCGAGAATTTGTGGAAGGGCCCATTCAATATTGTTGCATTAAGAGGAAACAATGCTTATCTTCTTGAGGATTTGAAAAATGAACCAATTGGAGCAGTGCATGTGAATGGAATGATTCTTAATCATTTTCTTACCTGATTCTATGATTGGAAAGTCATTTCATTGTATATATCATTTTTATTTCTGATTATTTCAAGTGTGAACAATTTAGGTTGGGATTTGAAGCCCGAAGTGAAGGCCCTGAGGTCTCAACTCTCATAAATAGACTATTTAGTCCACTAAATATTTTCTTATAGTCAATAATCAGTTTTAGTCAGTTAATTCAGTTAGATTTGTCTTTTCAATTCATTTTTTAGTTTATACGTTCACCCTATTTCCCAATGTTAGGCTTATGGTCTGCGTTGTTGTTCTTAGCACCTCACAAGGAGGTTGTCATCCCCAATGGAGCCAATGTTAGAGTTAGTCAGTTTTTCAGTTTTCGTCATGATTTTGGTTTTATCAGTTTTAGTCAGTTTTTCAGTTTTATCATGAGTTTGATCAAATGTTGTATAGGAAATCGTCATGATTTTGGTTTTCAGAAATTTGGTCAAAATATGTGAAATGGTGTTTAAGTGCTTGGGAATTTTCATCATAAATTTTGAGTCAAGGTGGGTCGTTTCCAAATGCTGTTTTTTTATAAGGTTCATGCAGACATCTGTTGACAGTCATAGGGATTTCTTTTCAAGGCATATGGTTGAAAACTATGCTTTTCCTATTTCTTACATCCCATATTCCATGCAATTTCACCATTATTATACTAATCCCCACAACCTATTCTTATATTTCCCTAAGCCTTATTAAAATACCATTAATCCTACATATTATACCCCCTATCCCCTTAGTACCCTCATAACTATTTTATATTCCATACACCAAACTATCAAAAGTAAATCAACCATCATATCCATCATGACTACCTTAGTCCTCTTTCCCTCTTGAAAAGTCATCATTACACATCAATCAGAACATACTACCCATATCCTAATACATTTACCCACCCCTCTCATGCTCATGAATATCATTCCCTAAGTTCCCATGCTCCTAAATAATTCCTCATCAAATAGGAGTGCTGAATTAGACCATGTTACCTATCAGATCATTTAATTAAAAAATAGAATAAAATTTCAAATTGTATGACATAGCCTCCATTTTGCTATTTGATGTTTCTGATAAGTTGATTTCTCCATGGTGTATGCGAATTCAGAGGCTGATCGTAGTGTCAAAAGGAAAATTCTGAAGAACTGAGGTTTGTTGTGCAGGTGCTACAAAGAATGCCATAATCAATGCGCAAAAAATTCACTGGAGTTGCCTCCTTGCTGCATGGAATTTTTTATTGGCATGAGGTAGGAGCTTGCCTTTCATTTCCCCCAAGTTGTGGTTTCAAGTGGAAAATTAATTTTTGTGACTTGACATTTTAATTCAAAATAAGTTTTTGCTGCACACGACCTATGTTTCCACTAAAACAGTCACGAATTCAAACATTCAAAATCAAGTTTTGTGGGTACAAACCCTAGTAGGTGTAGGGTGTTAAATGGTAATTGGCACACTTTATAGCTTAAATTTCATATTTTTACAGCTCCTATTCATCGTTGTAAAGCTCCTCTGTAACAATTGTGCGATAGTTGCATAACACAGTGTGAGTTGTCACCAAAACACATTTTCCCACTCCTTTCTTTGCACACATGGATTCCAGATGGTCAAGCCCCTTTGCCATTTGTTATTAGGGTTTAATGGCTCCTACAATATATATAAAGGGAGGATATATTGTTCGTATTGAACCTCAGAATTTAACCATGGTAAACTCCTCTCCTGCAATAAGAGTAGCCTTGGAGAATGTTGGGTGCATTCTTTTCTGCTAGATGATCCAAAAGATGGGCTATCACACACAGCTTGCTATCTTTTTTTCCATGAACGTCAAGAATGGTAGATTTAAGTCAAGAGATGTGGATATTTTCATCACTGAAAGGCTCATTGCAGATTCCATAGGTCTCCTAATAATGGGTGAAAAATGGTTCAAGGGGGATGAGTTAGAGGTATCAGCTTTCGAATAATTTTTAAACCTGAGTTTAGCAATGATTTTGCACCAATTTCCCTACAATATTCCTTTAGGACCATCACATGGAGCAGCTAAAAGTAGTTCAAAGATATTTTACATGTGAGGGAAGGTTTATATGTCTTACCAGTATCATTTGAGACTTCTATTACACTTCACAGACAAAAAACCCATAAACTTATCTTACTTATTTCTCAAGAGCCTAGAAAGGATGGCAAAAAAGGTACAAATTCAAAGGGACAATCATATGTCCTGTCTATTCCACTTTTACCTCATCAAAATTCTTGTCAAGTTTGTTGTTGAGAAGAAAAAACTTCAATGGTCTAATTTCTTGTCAAATCTTGGTTTAACACCACAAGCAAAACCTTCATCAATTTAAACTGATGAAATTAAACAAGAAGAGCATGATGTGCATGAAGACAAATCCACTCCAACAGTGAATGGAGCTAAGATAGTTGAAGCTAAAGGTATAAAACAAAACAAGAGACATAAAGGTAAGCATGGCAAGTAGCCTGGGAAGAAGCATGTGTTAAAGGGTAAAGAAAAGCTACAAGAGTCAAAGGACAAAGTGCCAACACCTCACATCACCAAGTTTCAAGTAGCAATAGGGGATACAATCAAGGATGATCAGTTTGAGATGAGACCCAGGACTAGGTCAAGCGTTAAGAAAGACAAGGAGGAAGAAGTGGCTCAAGCAGTTCTTGAAGCTTCAGAGGATCATCAGGAGATTGAGATGGAGAAAAATGACCAAGTACAGCTTAAAGAAGACCTAAATGTGACATAAATGAAGGAATTCTTTGCTATATATCAACTGAAGATATCATTCCTGGAAAAAAAAAATAGAGAATTGATAGAAGCAACCAAAGAAACTGCTCCACAAAGGATATATGTGAAGATAACTTCTAGGTGTCTTGAGCAAGATAAAGGGAAAGAAGTGGTATTTGAAGCTCAAATCAAAGAGATTAAGGTGGAATCTAGCATATCCAGCAAAATATCAGCAAAGATGAAACAAGAATGGGCGAAGTTGATAAAAGAAGTAGCAAAATCATCAAATAAGAGATATTTTTAACAATAAAAAGGGTATCAGAGATAATTAGAGGAGATGGAGAAGTGTTAAATGTAAGCAATGAGGATACTACATCATCATGAATATTATGAAAACTCTATTCAACATATGCTTAAAGCATGTGACAAAGAGTTGTGTAATGCCTCCACAACCATGGATACTTGCAATCATTTTGTCAAATGGGCATTGCCTGCAAGGAGGAAAAATAAAACCCTGTATTTCAGAAACTTGGTGTTAATGAGAAATATGAGGTACATGAGGAATATTTTAACAAGGGCATGGAGATTATTCAAGAATTACAGAGATGCAGCCAGAATCACTCCACCTAGAGATAGGCCTAGACCAAGAATTAGAGTTAAGCCTGAGAAAAAGCATCCTCAACTAGTTCCTTATGAGCTTAAAGATAATGTACCTAAAACTTCAGAGGTCAAATCTCCCACTAGCAAAGTGTACAACAAGAGGAAGAAGAGGTAATAGTCATATGCATAAGGTTTATATATTTTTGACCATTTCTCCATGATTGTTTTTTGTGCTGCATAATAGGGATACATTTTTTTTTTTCGATCCACCATCAACATTTTGGCATTGGTATAAGGTAGTTGTGGGCATAATGAATATTTTATTATGCTAAATTTTTTATTAGAGGAAGCTTAGCACTGAAAGAAAACAAGTTTGGGATTTTTTTCTACGCAGCCCTTTCCTACAGAGTTTCACCAATGTTCTGGAGCTTCCAGCTATCAGATATTAGAGAGGTCGACTTGTCACACATATTTAAGCTACCTCAACTCATTTCACCAAAAAATTGTCATTTATGAGGAGAGAAATGGCCTGGCATTGTGCTACCCAGCTTCTGCATGGCACAATATATTCATTGGAAGCTTTCTTTTTGTTGTTTCTAATTTCCTTGCGTGGATGGATGAGGTCCAAAGATAAAAAAAATTCAGATATTTTTTTTCTTTAAGATGGAGTTAAGTATCTTTAGGATTCCTTTTATCATTTTTCAAAAAGGATGCAAACTGCAGTGATGTTTCTATTTTTTCTAGTTTGCGTTGATCCTCTCCATGGATCAAAGATACTTTGTATTCAACTAATCATTAAAATATCATGTATTCCTATATAATATGAAAAGATAAATGAAAAAATTATTGGAGAGTTTTGATACCAGATGTTAGCCTATGTTGTATTGTTCTCTTGGTGATTTCAGTTTAATGAATGAAAGACTTAGATGCACAGATTTTAGCAACACCTTTGCAAAGGATACGTTGGTATGATATTTTGGATGCATGTTCTCCTTATGTTTTTCTTATCTTTAATTCTCTTAGATTCTAGAGGAGGGTTGTGTAATTCTAGAATTCAAAGTATATTTTCTCAAGTCTTGCTATATCTTGGGTGTTTCAGTTGAAGATGAGACATTTTACTCATCTATGATATACTTCTTTAAAGATGTGTTTTGTTAGATACATTTTTCTCTGTTTCCTGCAGTATTAGAAAATTTTGATTTGTCAAAAATATGTATCATCAACAAACCTATGTAAATATTGGGTTTATGCATGGAATTTATAGATGAAATTTGATCACCTGCAACCAAACCGTATCTTAGAGCTATTTTTCATCTCCAACATAAAAGCCCCTTCAGATATGATCTCTTCTAAATAAATTTACACTTTAAAGCCTTTTATATTTCAAGTTTTTTGAGTGAGGGAGACCCCTCTGGTTGGAGAAGAACAATATCTCAACCCAAAGAGGTTTGTGGTTACCTTCGTGAGTCTATCCTTAGCCTAGTATAATTCATGAAGTGATAAAAACTTTAGAATATGAAATTGAAACAACATGGAGTAGAAATAATGCTGAACCTCATATACGAATTTCAGATCTTGGTTTGCTATATTTTCTGATATATGATCTGAGGAAGTTATGGTTTTTGAAGGCTCCAAAATTTTATCTCAAATAGGTGACCGAGGGAAACACATCATAACTTTCATTTCAAGCATCATATTTGAATTTTGTAAAAGCTGGCCGAAAGTGAATGGACTGTAGTTTCTTGTATATCCATTCTAGGGCCAAAAGTAAAAATAGTGACATGTGGAATGTCATACCAATTCGCTCTACTGAACCTATCCATAATTAGGTCATTGTGGGAGATTGAGTATAACTTTATCTTGAAGAATCCAAATTAGGTCTTACTTATGGAATTGGAAATAAAACTCAGAGGGATACTACAAGACCGAAGTTCAAATATTGGGGATATGAGATACACCACGTTCAATATCGAGCTCCTCAAAAGCAAGAAAAATGTGTGTTATTTTTCTAAAATTGCATAATTGTTTTTTGAAAAATCAGTTTGAAGTGATTTCGAAGGAATATTGAAGCATTTATATCAATATTGGGTTCTAAAATTCCTCTCCAAAATAATTCCACACCCATTAATACCTCATAAATCTCTATTGTGATGCATGAAGAGGAGGAAGTGAAACATGATATATCAAAATTACGAGACCAAGTGCAACAAATTTCTCTCTCACAAAGAGTAAAAAAAAATGAAATGGAAGCTAAGATGGCTGGTTTGAAGAAATACATGGATGGTTTGAAGAATGTCGTGGAAGCTAAGATCGATGGTATACAATAGAAACTGAAAGGAAACTTGGAAATATTGAAGCAAGATTTGATAAAGTTGCTACAAGAAATTATTCCTAATGGAAAAATGGTAGTAGAGGAAATTCATGATGAGAATAAAAGAAATGTTAATCATGATTTCATAGAATCTAATGTTGGATTTAATACCCACCATATTTCAAATATCAATATGAGGAAGTTTGATGGCAGGGATCTGGTAACATGGATACTATAGATGGAGAAATATTTGGATATTCATAATGTGCAAAACAAACAAAAGGTGCACATTCCAACTTTATATTTATAACCAAAGTGAGAAATTGAATGTATGATTGCAAGAATTCTAGAGGCCGATATAATTCAACCCATTCAAAGTTCTTACTCTGCTCTAGTAGTATTGGTTCACAGAAGGATGTATCATGACACATATGCTAGATTCTGTTAGCACTCGAATCTACCTTAGGTTGAAATAAGGTAAAACTCGAGGCAACATCAAACCAAGCTCAGCCTCGTAGCTAGGCCTATGAGGACAGGAGAGGGCTCTCTCCGGGTTTATCTCGGCAAAAGATCTTCAAAGGGGCTGAGATGACTAATAAGGAATACTGATTTTAGGCTAGTAAAAAAATGGAAGAGTTTGATTTAAATTTTTTTGGTTTTTTGTTGAAAAAATGGGAAAAACAATTTCCGGCTTGGGGATGAGGCCAGATCTTCGCAGATTTCGAGTTGGGGAAAGGTAGGCAGTAGTCTTGATGCTTTTGATTATGTGTGTGGATGGATCAGAATGAAAAGGAGCTGAAGAGGGCAAGGGAGAACAAGGATCCTCTCCAAACTGGCAAAAACATATAAAACTAAACAAATTTAAAGGCAGAGCACTGGAATCAATGGATTCTACCTCATTTACTCATTCATTTAGTTTCAGAAGAAAAAGAAGGGAATGGAATACATTAAACATTAAAGAACTTACAAATAACTAAGAGAACACACCATCAAAACTGAAAGCAACAAGAATCCCAACAGGTACTGCAAAACCTCTGATCTTTCCTTAGCCAAAATGCAGAAAATATGTACAATAGTGTGCCAAACTTTTCCCAAGAGTAAAACCCTGAAAGTGTCTCAGAAAATACAATAAATAGACAAGTATAACCCCTTCCCATGCCTCTAGGGGTCGATATCATGCTTCTAGGAGCAGTTTGAACCAATTCTAAACAAAGAGCTAAAATCTAGGCAGCCAAACAAGTTACCTCTATAAGCTAGGAAACTGATCCATTCACTTGATTTTCACTTTTTTGTGAATGAATCATCTAGAACAAGTAAATAAGTGCCAAATTTACATCATGTACATAAAATTACATCAAAAAAATCCAAAAATTACATCAAGAGGTAAAACTAGTCACAACTGGCCAGTTTCCTGAGCTGGAAGGTGAAAATTTGGTCAAAATCCTCTATGCGCCGCGCTCCAAATCTCTATGCATTGTGCTACTTTGGACCTATTTTTTGGGAACTTCCTAGAGTCCAAATTGATCTCATTATAGCTCGTTGGAAAGCCCTGGATGTTGGCTATCCAAACCAAGCGAAATTTTTTATTTTGGAGCTCATTTACCACTCCAAAACTTCATTCTTCTAGAAGTACTTCCTGCTGGTGCAAAAAGTGGCAGAAATGTGGTTTTCATGGTGTTTTTGGCCCTTTTGATCATCAAAAACTTGATGAAATGATTTGGCCATTCCTGAACATGCATAATTTACCATGAAGAATCCAAAAATGAAAAACTTTCCTCCAGAAGATGCTCCAAACGTAAGCGCGCGTCGGGTGGTGCGACGCGTAGAGCAGAAAAATCTGTTTTGTGACCAAAATTTTCAAAAATGAAAAAAACTTCTCCAAATTTGCTGAAATTTGGAGCGAAGATCCCCTATCATGCCTCATGCTCAGCCAATGAAGCCTCGGCCAATATCTGGAGTGGATCAGGCCTCTTTCGCCATTTCAGTGCTCTGTTCAACCTTCTCTTCAAGATCTTCATTTTTGCTCTGCAAACATGCATGCGGGCCCAATAATGATTCTTCATATGACGGAGCATGTCTTTGTCTCTATTGGCCTTCTCCAAGAGCTTCTCCAGATGAATTTTAACATGCATAAGGTTGGTCTCTCGCTCAATTGGTGTCATGTCACCTGGTCTCTTCCGGGCCAATGCACGGTCTTCGCGAATTCGCCGCAACTCTGTAAGTGTATGCTGATCCTCCAGTTGTTTGTTCTGCTGCTCCAGGTACTTTATCACCCACTGTGCTCTCTAAAAATTCTCTATAAAAGTACCAATCTCAGTTTTTTTCTCCTAGATGACTTCCCTCAGTTTTGAGCTAGGAGAGCTCGCATCAACATCGATGAGTATAAAATCAGTGTCTCGGCCTCCTGAAGGGCCCTCATTGTGCATAGGCCTCTTGCCTCTGTCCTGTACCTGTACCTATGTTGATGTCAAAGGCGAGACCCCTTCCACCCTATGTGGAGATAGTACTCACGCTGTTGATGAAGTCAACGAGACCCCTTCCACCCCGGGTGGAGATAGTACTCATCGTGTAGCTGCAAATAAGGCTCTGTGGCCTCGCTGACATGTCACATACACTGGAGCACTGATATGCTTAGTCTCAGGAATATCAAACTAATGTGAAGGCTCTCCCTCATCATGAACTACCTCGGGAGGCGGCTGCGGCGCTACAAAGAAATCACAGGAGATGAACTCATCCCATGCGATGCCCTGCTGTGCGAGCTGATGTACCACCATGATTTTGATCAGCGCATAATGATATATGCTGTTATGCTGCTGTGTTGGGGTCTTCTTCTATACAAGAAATGTCATCCGCTCTATGTTAAGGTACATGAAGTATGGAATGCTCATCAACCTCACTCTCGTGAAGTGCATCAACAGCCGGATGTGATATGCATACAAGCGTGAAAAGCGCCCTTCGCAACTGAAATAACGAATGATGAGTTTCATCAATGGTGCATACTCATCCTTCAGAAATCAGAATGGAAATACCCTGCTCAGCTGCCTCATATATCCAGGTCTGATATATGGCTCATAATAGGCTTTATCCAACTGCTGCCGCTTATTCCATTCTTCCCCGATGTTTGGTATCCCAGTCGCCTCTGAAATGGTCTCTGGTGACAAAGTAAAATCCACCCCAGCAAGGTTTACACGACCGTTATGCAAATGTATGACAAATAGGCGAGCTAACTCATGATGATGCTGAGTTTGGGAAATCATCTCACAATAATGGAAACATGACTGACGCTGAAAAAAATCCATTGCAAGCGGGCAAGCCTGCAATTGGGTCAAAGAAGTGGGCTCCTCCCTAACATGCCTGCCACTTTTGCCACTTTTGTGAGACCTCCTTGGCACATTAACCTCTGTAGATGAATCACTGTCCTACTCATACCCCTGCTCATAAGGTGAATCCGTCTCTGACATGGTGCTAAAAGTATGACAAATATATGCTGATATGGTAATGATGAAAACAAGAGTTGAGTGTATGCTCTAATTCCCAATGTGTCACATATGTATCAAGGTGCTATAGGAAAACCACAATGAGGAAAGTAATGTCAAGTGTGAGGACAACCATTGTTTGAGGGATTTAGGAATATGGACAATTTACAAGTGATATAGGAAAACAGTGATAGTGAGGGGAGTATTTTTGGGAATAGGAATAGGTGAAAAGACAAAATGTAAGTGAAATCTAAGGCATAATCCTTGAATGTTGTGGCAATTAAAATTTTGTCAATGGAGGGAAGGGATAACAAGTGATAAATTTAGAGTTTTACCACATGGGAACAAAAGGGAATGAAGGATGTGAAACAGTGGTATAACAATGGGACTGTGGTATAATAACAGTGATCACAGCAGTGAGGAAAATGATATAATGATAGCAGTGATAAAAGCATACATAACAATGGCATAAGAGTGTTTTGGCAAATGCAAGTTTTTACACCAACAATATCACCAACACTTCTTTCAAAACCCTATGGAGCAATTTTGGATGTAGACATAGGGTTAACTTTTTGACCATTCAAACATTTGTTTTCTCCGCCTTTAAACCACCACAGCATATCCAAAAATCATTGAGCATGCTTTAACAGACTTACTTGGATGCGAAAAGATGATTTGAATTGAAAAATCACAAAAAAGTGATGAATTTAGGCTAAAAGGCTCAACGCGCCACGCACACTCCCAGTGCGCTGCGCCCACACAAAAATACACTGTAAAAACTTGCCCAGTGCACCACGCGCTCCTTTGTATGCACCACGCCCTAACTTTCAACATAGTCATGGCCCTTCAACTGCTAGTTTTCTCTTCCAACTCAATTTTTGACTTTGCTGTGAAGTTTTATGAATGAAACTTGATACAAATGGGTTCAAATAGCCTTTGAAAATATCTTGCAAGAGATGGGTTTAATTTTTAGTTCTTCAAAAAACCCAATTCATAATATTTTTTGATTTGGCACTTTATCCTTTCATTGAACTTCTGTCTTTTGGCTTTTTCATTGATTTTCTGAGTTTGGACTGATGAAATTTGTTGATTTTTGCAGGAATGTTGGCATTTGGACTTCGGCAAAGACCAGAGGCTGCATTGAAATTTTTTATGGTAGAAAAAATACATGATTGTTACAAAAAATGAATTTGACAATTTCTAGTTCAAAACAGAGTTTTGAACAAGAAATGTCCTCAGATGTGTTTGATGATGAAAATTTGAATTAAGAACCTTTTTGAAACCATCCTCATGGCCTGCCGGCATTTATTAAACATATCAAAAGACTGAACCCTAGACTCTAAAACTAAAAGATTCTTGTTGACCAAAATAATTATTTATGACCAGGAATGATGTGAACTGAACTTCGATGACTTTTGAGGAGTTTTAATTAGCCCAGCAGGTACAAGCATGAGGGAATACAAGAATACCAAACCCTCTCGTCAGTCAATGGCATGCCCCTAGCGAAATGCAACGAAGTGAAGTGAGCGAGACACCTAAAAATGATATGCAAAAAGAGAAATGATCTTTGACGGAGGGCTGTAAGGACCGAATCTAACATTGGCTCCAACGAGGATGGTGGCTCCAAGGAGATGCCAAGAATGGTAGATCTCTGGAAGAGTTAGACAGTGCCTTCATCCATTAGGCGATGGAGTCATTATTTCAACAGATAACACAAAACCTTTGACACATTTATTGACTGAAAACTTGACTGAAACTTGACTGAAACCGACTCAACTTTAAAACTGAAATGACTGACAAAACTAACTTGACAAAATTCAAACCAACTAACCTCCCTTTTCAGAATTATAGCCTTCGCTTCAGGCCCCAGACTGAAGAAAAGAGATTAGTACACACTTGCAATGAATCATAAGCAGAACGATATATATACAATGACAATGAAATCAGCAGAAAATACTCAGAAATAGTATCGCTTGAGCAGCCGACCATTGATCGGCCCTCCAGGACAATCATCCCCGTTCATTTCCTTGAGAAGAAAGGCGTTCTGACCATGATACGCTGCAATATTAAAAGGACCCTTCCAAAGGTTTTCAAATTTGCCGTGCTTGCCCTTTTCCTCATTCCGAGGATCCCACTTCAGGACCACCTCATCCAACTGAAACTTATCTTCTTTCACCTTCTTGTCATAAATATTCTTAATGCGCTCCTGCAACTTGAATTTATTTTGAAAGACCTCCTCTCGTGTTTGCTATAAATGAATCATCTGATTTATCCTTCGCTGCATGGGATCTTCCTCACTACCAGCTTCCTGAAGCAATTTGACTACCGGGATAGCAAGAGAAGTGGGAAACACTGTGTCTACTCCATACACCAACTCAAAGGGAGACATACCGATGGATTTTTTCTGACTTACCCTATCACCCCAAAGTGCATTTACTAATTTCTTGTGCCAGCCTTTCTTATTGATTTCCAGCAATTTCTTAATGATATTTACCAAAGACTTATTTGAAGACTTCGCCAAGCCATTTCCTTGCGGATGGTAGGCAGTCGAATGTCCCAAGCTATTGTTATACTTATTGCAAAATTCAACCATCCTTTTAGACTTGAAGGCCGCTGCATTATCTGTGATTATCTTACTAGGACAACCAAAACGTGATAGAATGTTATTCTCAAGAAAAGAAATAATTACCGCATCCGTAGCCTGTCGGGTGGGAATTGCCTCGATCCACTTCGTGAAGTAATCCGTTGCTGTCAATATCCATCTATGCTGACCTGAAGATGCCGAATGGATTTCTCCAATGAAATCCAACCCCCATTGCTGAAATGGTGCACTGACTTCAATTGGTTTAAGAGGCAAAGGCTGTAATTTCTGCTTCCCTTCAAAAATTTGAGATTCGTGACAATTCTTAACAACCTTATATACATCAGAAAATAAAGTAGGCCAATAGTATCCTGCTCTCAGAATCTTATTTGCTGTGGTTTTCCAAAATAGATGGCCCCCACAGTCTCCTCTATGAAAGTCCTCCAAAACTCTTTTGGCTTCTTCCTCTACCAAAAAATTCAATAACATTCCACCAGGGTCTTTCCAATATAATGTAGAATTCAATATACAAAAATTTGCAGCCCTCAACTTCAAGGTTCTACTTTTATTTCTAGGCATCCCGGGTGGTGGAGACAAATTTTGAAGTACATATAAAATGTCAGCATACCAAGGAGAAGAAACAAAGATATCAGATACCTGAAATGATGCACTTTCCTCATCCTCATCAGACATAGCAGCGATCAAATTTATATCTAGAGCATGCAGATTTGTTTCGGCCATAAGCTTTGCTAGTCCTTGTCCTTTGATCAGCTTGGTCGGTTTAATCTCCACATCATATTCTAACAACGCAACGATCCACTTACCCCGTCTTCCTTCCAGATCTGCTTGTACCAAAACATCTTTGACAGCTGCGTTAGGAACGTAAGCTATAATGTGGGAATGCAATATATACACACGAAAATCTTTCAAGGCCTTCATAAGAGCAATTGCTTGTTTCTCAATAATGTTATATTTCAAAGATCCGTCCCTTATAATTCGACTAAAAAAATAAATGGGCTTCTCAACTCCATCTCTTTTCTGCATTAAAACAGCTGCCAAAGTGTGCTCAGAAGCAAATGAAAACAAAATGAAGTCCTGTGTGTAATCCGGGCTGATTAAAATGGGAGCTAAAGAAAGAGCTAACTTTACCAAATTGAATGATTTCACTGCATCTTCCGTCCACTTCACATGGCTGTCCTTTTTCATCATGTTTGTGATCTCTCTAAGATGCTCAGAAAGATTTGGAATGAAACGACGTAGAAAATTCATTTTACCATTAAATGACTATATTTCTTTCTTGTTCTGGGGCTGTTCAATTTGCTGGATAGCTTCAACACGTTCCGGGTCAACACGAATGCCGTCTTTAGATATGATGTGGCCAAGAAGTTTGCCTTCATCCATGGAAAACAAGCTCTTTTTCGGATTCAGCGAAATGCCATATTTTCTGCACTTCTGAAAAACAACTTTCAAGTGATACAAATTTTCTTCATCAGAATTTGAAAACACCGTCAAATCATCAAGGTAAACAACCAAAAATACATCTTTCTCATTGGTGAAAGCCATGTCCATTGCACGCTGAAAAGTGGCACCTGCATTTTTCAAACCAAACGACATCTTGGCATAATGAAACGTTCCCCATGGAGTGGTGAACGCGGTTTTGTCACGATCGTCCTCATGAACTAAAATTTGATTATATCCTGAATATCCGTCGAGTAGTGACATCCTTGATGCTCCAACTACTCGCTGCAGTATATGGTCCATTTTTGGCAGTGGATAATTGTCCTTCAATGACACCTTATTCAAATTTCTGAAATCAATACACAAACGGATCTCACCTGTCTTTTTCCTCACGGGCACCAAATTGGAAATCCAATCAGAAAATCTGATAGGTACAATGATTCCTGACTTATACAACCTATTTACCTCCTTCTCAATCGATGGTAGCAGCTTCAGATTGATTCTCCTCAACTTCTGACGGAAAGGCTTCTGATTTGGTTTAATAGGGATAGTATGTTGAATGATATTAGTGTCATACGTTTTTAAATCTGAGTAATCCCACGCGAAAGCATCAGCAAATGAAGACAACAATCTCACATATTCAGCTCTTACCTCCGGTGACAATGACTTGGATAACTTTACCATCTTGGGGTTTTCAGCTGTCCCAATATTTACTTCTTCAAAACCTTTTTCAGTCGGCCTCAATGTCGGTTTGCGGGCTACATCATCTTGATCAAAGAGTTCCTCTAAAGGAATCAATCCTTTAGGAATGATGTTATCCTTAAGCGGCAGCACTTCCATTTGATTTATTTGCATATCATCATTACCATCATCATGTTATGTATCTATGGAGGTATCTTTAAACTTACCCTTGTTTTGCAGGAAATCATTAATCTCCTCATCATCCTGAAAAACTTGCCAACATCTCTGATTATCCGGAACGGTAGGGCGGTGCTTCACATGGATCTCGAACTTATTTATGGAATTCACTGGGATTTTTAAATTGCTTGCTGTCTTGGCAAGTCCATCAGCAACACCATTTTGGATGCGAGGCACACACATCAAGGTATAATATGAAAATAACTTCAAAATGTCTAACACTGCATTACGGTAAGCCCTCATGCAAGGATGCTTGGCTTGAAACTCACCCTTTACCTGTTTTATCACCAATTCAGAATCACCATAGATTGCAATTCTTTTTGTGTTCAGCTTTCTTAGAATCTTTAGGCCAGCAATCAGAGCCTCATACTCAGCCTCATTGTTAGAACAATCAAATGCTAGTTTGTAGGAACATACTCGCACATTGCTCGGGACCTTATTCGGAGCGGAAAATGGACTGCGTATCCAAACACCAATCCCAGCACCATCACTACCCACTGCGCCATCGAAATCCATGGTCCAAAGACCATCTTCATTATCCTCTAAGTGCTAAAATTGCGCTAGCTCTGTTTTTTCTGTTTGCTACCCATCGTCTTTAGCTGATTGCTCAACAGTAGCTTGCTTTTCTCGTCTTTCTTTCTGCAGAACTTCTTTGAAATTCTCGGTAATCTCTGGTATATCTTCTACTTGAACTAACTGACTATCTATATCATTAAAACTATCAGCAAACAAAACAAAATACTCTAAGTCGGTATGTACATAATTTACAGGATGATTGATTGGTTTCTCCTTGCTTGTTATCATGTATTTCATCTTCTGTTCTCGATATAACTTTCTCATTTGGCCAAAGATAGGAATTGTTGCATAGGAGAAATCTAACTGTAGTGTACCTTTCAACTTTTCTCCCCAAGATCTAGAAAGGAACATCCCAAATTGGGGAGGAATGTCTGCCACAACCACGTCCATCAAGACATTCTTCGCAGGAATCTGATCTAAACTGACAACCAAATCTTTGATGAGTCTGATACATCTCACTCGGCTGGAATCAAATGAGTAAAAATCATGGTACTCCCTTGTAATGTCTAAACCCAGCTTTTCCATGATTACTTTTGGCATAAGATTGTGCGAAGCACCGGAATCAAACATGGCATTATGCAATACAAATTCATGCAACCTCAAACTGATATAAAAGGGAGGAACATCGCTGTCAGGGGACTCACCATCTAAAGCAGGCCCAAATATCAATTCAGGCTGATCATCTTCAATATTCACCGTGTCAAACATTGGATCAAAATTTAGAATTTTAGAGACTTGACCTCTATAACTGCTGTTCTTCATAATTTCTGTCAAAGGAATAGATACTTTCAATTTAGAAATTTCATTCTCCAAACTAAAAGCTGAAACCTTTTCAACCTCTTTGACTGGAACTTCTTTCCTTTCGGCCTTATCCTTCATTATGCTTGGCTGATTTGACTTTTCTGCTGATGATGATTTGTTAGCTGCGGGATCAATTGTCTCTTTTCCTTTCTTCTGTGCTACAGGTGAATCTAACTTCGGTGCTGAAGTCTCTTTTCTCTTCTGAATTGGGTTTATGGGCACATCTCTGTTTCTCAATGAGTATTGCTTCTGCTGAGCAGACAAAGCATTCATATACCCTCTTTGGTATTCATCTGATTCTTCCTCAAGAGTTGCATCGTTTGCTAAAATAAAATTCTCATCTTTCTGTGCAGCTAAACTTTCTGCATACTCTTCATCTTCAGTGATGTAAATGGGCAGATCATCAGGAGTAAAGAAGTGGTTTTTCTCCCCTACTACATCATCGTCATCATTTGAATCTTGACTCACAAAATTCTGCAGAAGAGGTGTTTTAACTTGCTGCTGGGCCGGCTCTTGTGCTCTCTGTTCACGTTGCTTAATTCTGAACTGTGGCTGCTGCTGGCCACGGTAGTTGGGATTTCGAATATGCGGTTCGGGCTTATCAAGCGTCATTCTTTTGAACATTTGTTCCATTTCGCGAAGCAAGTGCTGTTCTGATGTAGATGTGGAAGCTTCTTCCTTTATGGTCACTCTCTTTTCTGCTTTCAACCTAGCTCTCTTATCATTTGGATTCGCCTCAATACTAACAGCAATCTTCTGCATATCTTCCAAGGTAGGCAGATCTCTGTCTCGTAATTAATAAGCCATCTCTGGATCGAAACCATCCGGGAATTTAAGGAGAGCTGACTTTCTAGATGGTCTTAAGTCATCTGGAATTGCATTATAAACTGTATTGAATCTGATAATATAGTCTTGAACGGACTCACCAGGATTGCGCTTGATGCTGTTATACTCGGCATTGATCTGAAGTGGATCTTTTTTGATTTCCCAACGATCTAGAAACTGTTGGTAAAGTTCTGCCATTGTAGTAATGCTTCTTTCTGGCAAAGCTCTAAACCATTTTCTTACCTCCCCTCTGAAAGTTTGCACAAAAAGTCTCATGGTTACATTCTCTTCATCGATCTCATGAAGATCAAAAAATTCTGTCATCTTATCTACATGCTATTGTGCCGGAAGACTCTGCGGAGTGCCATCAAATATTGGAATCTTGCTCTGATAATCTGCAGGCATATCATTCAACTGCTGTGGTAACACAAGAGGAGCAAAATGACCAGCCATGGCTCTCGGCGGATTTACAATCTGTCTTGGAGAAACAGGTGGAATGGGAGCAGTATATGAATGAGGTGTATGCGGTGGAGATGGAGGGGAAACTACCGCTGATTGCTAATTAGAGATCTTAGGCTGTACGGGAATGGTAGGGATAAAGGGAGGTTCAGTGGGAATCTGTGAACCGGATGCAATTTCAGATGGCCCAAGAGTTTCAGATGCAGATTCAATGAATTCAAGGATGTTGGTTGCCACAATGGAGTTCTGAAGATTCAAGATATAATTATCAATAGATCTATTCGCTTTTTCAACTTCTAGATACTTGATGAACTCAGGATTGATGACGATAGAACCAGTAGCGCTTTCGGACTTGGTTTCAAACAATGATAACTCGAACTGATCGTCCAAACTCAATATCTTCAATGTATTCAAAAACAGTGGGGTATGAGTGAGATTTGACCAAAGGAATGATGGGAGCTTCTCGATGGAAAATTCTTGGGATTAGGTTGGGGTTTTCATATACTGGAGGCGGATTTGGATCAGGATTTGATCTAGTATGCCTTTTTGAAGCCAGTGTATTGATCTATTCAAAAATCAAAAGGACACAACCGATTATTCTCAGCCTATCGACTTCTAGACTCAATCATCCAAAAGTCTAGAACGAACAAGTGTACTAGGGTAATTTGCAAATCAAGTGCCGAATTCACAAGCTAAACCGGAGAACGACTGAAGCAGCATTTATCTACTTTTGCCAATGCATAGCAAAAGCATTTCGAAAGCTACCTGGCATGACTTCAGACTCCATCTATAACTCATGAAATGAACACACCAACAAGCAAACCATTTGAGATTTTTCCCCAGTATGGTCGCCACTATGTTAGCGCTCGAATCTACCTTAGGCTGAAATAAGGTAAAACTCGAGGCAATATCAAACCAAGCTCAGCCTCATAGCTAGCCCTACGAGGACATGAGAGGGCTCTCTCCGGGCCTATCTCGGCAAAAGATCTTCAAAGGGGCTAAGATGACTAATAAGGAATACTGATTTTAGGCTAGTAAACAAGTGGAAGAGTTTGATTTAAATTTTTTTGGTTTTTTGTTGAAAAAATGGCAAAAACAATTTTGGGCTTGGGGATGAGGCCAGATCTTCGCAGATTTCGAGCTGGGGCAAGGTAGGCAGTAGTCTTGATGCTTTTGATTATGTGTGTGGATGGATCAGAATGACAAGGAGCTGAAGAGGGCAAGGGAGAACAAGGATCCTCTCCAAACTGGAGAAAACATATAAAACTAAACAAATTTAAAGGTAGAGCACTGTAATCAATGGATTCTACCTCATTTACTCATTCATTTAGTTTCAGAAGCAAAAGAAGGGAATGTCATAAATTAAACATTAAAGAACTTACAAATAACTGAGAGAACACACCATCAAAACTAAAAGCCACAAGAATCCCAACAGTTGCTGCAAAACCTCTAATCTTTCCTTAGCCAAAATGCAGAAAATATGTACAATAGTGTGCCAAACTTTTCCCAAGAGTCCAACCCTGAAAGTGTCTCAGAAAATAGAATAAATAGAAAATTCTAACCCCTTCCCATGCCTCTAGGGATCAAGCTCATGCTTCCAGGAGCAGTTTGAACCAATTCTAAACAAAGAGCTAAAATCTAGGTAGCCAAACAACTTGCCTCTATAAGCTAGGAAACTGATCCATTCACTTGATTTTCACTTTTTTGTGAATGAATGATCTAGAACAAGTAAATAAGTACCAAATTTACATCATGCACATCAAATTACATCAAGAGGTAAAACTAGTCACAACTGGCCAAATTCCTGAGCTGGAAGGTGAAAATTTGGTCAAAATCCTCTATGCGCCGTGCTCCAAAGCTCTATGCGTTGTGCTACTTTGGACCTATTTTTGGGGCACTTCCTAGAGTCCAAATTGAGCTCATGATATTTCTTTGGAAAGCCCTGGATGTTGGCTATCCAACCCAAGTATAAATTTTCAATTTGGAGCTCATTTGCCCCTCCAAAACTTCATTCTCCCAGAAATACTTCCTGCTGGTGCAAAAGGTGGCAGAGAGGTGGTTTTCATGGTGTTTTTGGCCCTTTTGATCATCCAGAACTTGATGAAATGCTTCGGCCATTCCTGAAAATGCATAATTTACCATGAAAAATCCAAAAAATGCAAAACTTTCCTCCGAGAAGATGCTCCAAAAAGCGTAAGCGCGCGTCGGGTGGCGCAACGCATAGAAACGAAAGAAGCTCGTTTTGTGACCAAAATTTTCAAAAATGACAAAAAACTTCTCCAAATTTGCTGAAATTCATAGAGAAGATCCCCTATCATGCCTCATGCTCGGCCAACTGAAGCCTCGGCCAAGATCAGTGGATCGGGCCTCTTTCGCCGTTTCGGTGCCTCTTTGCTCAACCTTCTCTTCAAGATCTTCATTTTTGCTCGCAACGTGCATGCGGGCTCGATAATCATTCTTCATATGACGGAGAATGTCTTTGTCTCTATTGGCCTTCTCCAAGATCTTCTCCGGATGAATGTTAACATGCATAAGGTTGGTCTCTCGCTCAATTGGTGTCATGTCACCCTGGTCTCTTAGAGCCGATGCACGGTCTTCACGAGTCGCCGCAACTACGTAAGTGTATGCGATCCTCCGGTTGTTTGTTCTGCTCACTCCAAGTACTTTATCACGCTTGTGCTCTCTAAAAATTCTTTCGTCAAAGTACCAATCTCAGCTTTCTCGCTCTACGGATGACTTCCCTCGAGTTTTGAGCTAGGAGAGCTCGCATCAACTTATCGATGAGTATAAAAATCGGTCTGTCTCGGCCTCCTAAAGGGTGCTCATCGTGCATAGGCCTCTTGCCTCTGTCTCGAACACAGTACCCTGTGCTTTGATGTCGAGAGCGATACCCCTTCCACCCTATGTGGAGATAGTACTACGCTGTCTTCGATGAAGTCAACGAGACCCCTTCCACCGCTGGGTGGAGATAGTACTCGTCGTGTAAGTCGCAAATAAGGCTCGGTGGCCTCGGCGATATGTCACATACCTTTCGGAGCAGCTGATATGCTCGGGTCTCAAGAATATCAAACTGGTGTGAAGGCTCTCCCTCATCATGAACTACCTCGGGAGGCGGGCGTGTGGCGCTACAAGAAATCACGGGAGATGAACTCATCCCATGCGATGCCTGCTGTGCGAGGTGATGTACCACCATGATTTTGATCGACACATAATGATATATGTTGTTATCTTTGTTGTCTTGGGGTCTTCTTCTGTACAATAAATGTCATCCGCTCTATGTTACGGTACATGAAGTATGGAATGCTCATCAACCGCAATCTCGTGAAGTGCATCAACAGCCGGATGTGATATGCATAAATAACGAATGATGAGTTTCATCAATGGTGCATACTCATCCTTCAGAAATCGGAATCGAAATACCCTACTCAGCTGCCTCATATATCTAGGTCTGATATATGGCTCATAATAGGCTTTATCCAACTGCTGCTGCTTGTTCCATTCTTCACCCCGAGTGTTTGGTATCCCGATTTGCCTCGAAATGGTCTCTGGTGACAAAGTAAAATCCACCCAACGAGGTTTACACAACCGATTATGAAAATGTAAGACAAATAGGCGAGCTAACTCATGATGATCTTGAGTTTTGGAAATCATCTCACAATAATGGAAACATGGTACATGGCCGAAAACAATCCATTGCAAGCGGGCAAGCCCGCAATTGGGTCAAAGAAGTGGGCTCCTCCACGACATGCTGCCACTTTTGCCACTTTTGTGAGACCTCCTTGGCACATTAACCTCTGTAGATGAATCACACGTCCCTGCTCATACCCACTGCTCATAAGGTGAATCCGTCTACGACATGGTGCTAAAAGTATGACAAATATATCTTTGATATGGTAATGATGAAAACAAGAGTTCGAGTGTATGCTCTAATTCCCAATGTGTCACATATGTATCAAGGTGCTATAGGAAAACCACAATGAGGAAAAGTGCTTGTCAAGTGTGAGGGACTGACTGCTCTGTTTGAGGGATTTAGGAATATGGACAAATTTACAAGTGATACGGAAAACGAGTGATAGTGGGGGAGTATTTTTGGGAATAGGAATAAGGTGAAAAGACAAAATGTAAGTGAAATCTAAGGCATAATCCTTGAATGTTGTGGCAATTAAAATTTTGTCAATGGAGGGAAGGGATAACAAGTGATAAATTTAGAGTTTTACCACATGGGAGACAAAAGGGAATGAAGGATGTGAACAGTGGTATAACAATGGGGCCCAACATGTGGTATAATAACAGTGATCACAGCAGTGAGGAAAATGATATAATGATAGCAGTGATAAAAGCATACATAACAATGGCATAAGAGTGTTTTGGCAAATGCAAGTTTTGACACCAACAATATCACCAACACTTCTTTCAAAACCCTATGGAGCAATTTTGCATGTAGACATAGGGTTAACTTTTTGACCATTCAAACATTTTTTTTCTCCGCCTTTAAACCACCACAGCATATCCAAAAATCATTGAGCAGGCTTTAACGAGGGCTTACTTGGAGGCGAAAAGATGATTTGAATTGAAAAATCACAAAACGGTGATGAATTTAGGTTGAGAAGGCTCAACGCGCCGCGCGCACTCGATGCGCCGTGCTGGTTTGGTGCACCGTGCCCACACAAAAATACACTGTAAAAACTTGCCCAGTGCACCGCGCGCATTCTATGCGCCGCACGCTCCTTTGTATGCGCCGCGCCCTAACTTCCAACGCAGTCACGGCCCTTCAACTACCAGTTTGCTCTTCCAACTCAATTTTCAACTTTGATGTGAAGTTTTATGAATGAAACTTGATACAACTGGGTTCAAATAGCCTTTGAAAATAGCTTGCAAGAGATCGGTTTAATTTTTAGTTCTTCAAAAAACCCAATTCATAATGTTTTTTGATTTGGCACTTTATCCTTTCATTGAAATTCTGTCTTTTGGCTTTTTCATTGATTTTATAAGTTTGGACTGATGAAATTTGTTGATTTTTGCAGGAATGTTGGCGTTTGGACTTTGGCAAATACCAGAGGCTGCATTGAAATTTTTTATGGTAGAAAAAATACATGATTGTTACAAAAAATTAATTTGACAATTTCTAGTTCAAAATAGAGTTTTGAACAAGAAATGTCCTTAGATGTGTTTGATGATGAAAATTTGAATTAATAACCTTTTCGAAACCATCCTCATGGCCTGCGGGCATTTATTAAACATATCAAAAGACTGAACCCTAGACTATAAAACCAAAAGACTCTTGTTGACCAAAATAATCATTTATGACCATGAATGACGTGGGACCCGAACTCCGATGACTTTTGAGGAGTTTTAATTAGCCCAACGAGTACAAGCATGATGGAATACAAGAAGACCAAACCCTCTCGTCGGTCAATGGCATGCCCCTAGCGAAATGCAACGAAAGTGAAGTAGAGCGAGACACCTAAAAATGATATGCAGCGAAATGATCTACGACGGAGGTACGTAAGGACCAACTCTAACAGATTCACTACAAGAAAAAAGGACATTGGTGAGGGTCATGTTTGTGATGGAGCTTTTTAGGTCCATCACCAATGTCACATATGGTGATGGTCCTTAAAAAAAGCACCACTTTAAGTGTATACGGTGATGGTCTTTTAAGGTTCGTCACAAAAGCCATTTTCAATGACACTTTTGGTGAGGGTCGTTAAAGGCCCATCACTAATTCTCTCTTTGAGTGAAACTTCTAGTGATGAAATTTAATGACCCTCACCAATGCTCTTTTTTGTTACTTTTGGTGACGGTTGAAAAATGTTCATCGCCATTGATCATTCCAATGAGTTTTTGATGACGCTATATGCCTCTTAATATATTTTTTTCAAAAAGATAACTATTTAAGGCCATTATTGTGGAAATTTGTTTTTGATATTTCCAAGCCATAGTGCTTATAATCGATCAATTTTTTAAGAAGTAATTAGTGTGTACCATTTCCCCTCAAGTAATCACTAGTCGAATAGAGTTTTCCTATGATTCAACACATGATTCATATCTATTAAGTTTACTATCTATCAAATTCCCTTTAGATAAAGTTCCACTAGTGTGAATAGGAAATATATTATTTAATACATAATCAAGCTTTAACAATTCTATTAATGAGAAAGACCTAACACTCCACAAAAATTCGGGCACACCTTAAATTAATGCTTTGTCACACACTAACAATTTTTTAGCACCTCGAATGTCTTGGAACATATTTGAACCTAGAAAATCTTGTCATAACACCGAGCCTCCAAGCACATGGTGGCATGCGCTAGCACAACATGAAATCTCCTAGCATGTGTTAGCATGCATGTAGTCCCTAGCATGCCTTGGAACACCTTGGTTGAATGCATTGACATACATTAGCACTTGGCACACAATGCCGGTTGGCATGTATTGGGATCTATTATTAGTGTGACTAGAATGCCCCTTTTGAAAAAAGATAAATTCCTGACTTATTAACCCTATTATGTGTTCATTTACTTACATTCTAGCTTGAGTTCTTCCTTTTGTTGCCTTGACACCTCTTGACACATATTGACATACAGTGGCACCACTGCACATCCTTAGCACGTATTGGCATATCTTGGCACTATTTGGAACATATAATTAGCACACCATGGAAATCCCTAGCACACTTTGGCACCTCTTTACATGCCTTGATATTCCCTAGCATGCCTTACCAATGCTTATCATACCTTGTCACTCCCTCCTTGGCATGATAGATAGCACTCATTAACACTAGTCCCCAGTACACGTTCCTCATATTCATTAACTTCCATGAATTTTGACCTAGTGCTCCCTTAATGTTTTGTCCTATTACTCCTTAACACTCCTAAACATTCATTAGAACTCTTTAGTAGACCTTAGCAGTCTTCTACATAACATTCCACTTCATAGCATGCATAACAGTCCCTGACACATACTAGCGCTTGGCATGTGTTGGTGCTTGGAAAGGCTTAGCATGTGCGGATCATGTTGAGATTCCTTGGTATGATTTGGCATCGTTTAATATTAAATTTATTTTAGATCAATTTTTGGAAAGTAGATGAGAAGCAACAAAGGAATACTTGGCACTTAAAATGCACTAAGACTTTTCACTTGGCACCTATTGGCACCTAGTGTTGGTGTGCCTAGCATGCCCCTCTTAGAAAAGGTTAATTGATGACTAATTAACCCTCTTATGTGTTCATTTCTTTGTAGTTTAACTTGTTGCTCGCTTTTATTGCCTTGACATTCCCTGACATGCATTAACATAGCCTTGCACATCTTGGCATGCCTTATCACTTGGCACATATTATCATGTTTGACATGCCTACGCACTATCTGGCACATCTTAGCATTACCTAGAACACCTTAGCACTTATATCCTCACAACTAAAATTTACATTTTTTCACGACTTGGGAACCCAATCAAGTCCTTGGCTACTATAGTTCATGTGAAAACATTGGCCTGCTTCAACCCCAACAACTTGACCAATTGCACCTACTACAAGTAGATTGTGCCTTGTTCACCTAATAACTTCCTATAACTCATCTTATGCCACTCATGTCCAATCTCAACTTGTCCCACTTAACTATTTACCAAGACAAGAATCACATGATCTAGCCATGGCCATAAAAAAACTAAGCAACATAGATTACATAGGAAATATTTCACATGTATGTTCAGTTCATAGAAACATGAATAGAACATTAACTGAGAGTTTGCAAGAACCAAAAGATTCACAAGGCACCTGAAGATATAAGTTGACACAAGTTGTGTGCCCCAAAACTTATACACAACAATATACAATATAAATTATCTATAATTGTTTAAAACATTAGCATGTAGCCAAAGTGTTCCACATCTCATATAAAAAAAAATAACTAAAGGAAAAACAATGTTGTGCCTAGCACAAATTGATCTCCCTTTGTCTAAAACTGCTATTTCGAGCCCCTTATAAAAACCGTAGGCTTACCTCCTGTAAATCCTATTCTAAACTTCTCCTAACACACTTTGTCCTTAGAACATTTGAATTCGCTAACACTCCTTTGCACACACTCTTATTTGTTCCTTTCCATGAATTTTGACCTAGTTATCCCTTGATATGCCCCAACACTCCCTAACACTCTAGTTCAGCATATATTGACATTTTTCGACATGTGTTAGCATGCCTTTTCATTCTTTTGCATGCCATGAACCTCCCTAGCTATCATGCCTTCACAACTACCCTTACTTAATTTTCGACTAGGGAACCCAACCAAGCCCTCGCTTGACTACAAGAGCTTTACCAAGTTATAGTTACTACAACTAGACTATATTTTTGAATTGTGTAGCTTGGGAGGTACTCTACAAGCTTAGTGAGATGGCTTTGTGTGAGTTTGGTCACAAAAGGCTTTGTGGGAATAGAAGCAAAGCAAAGGGATTTTGGACCCAAGACGAGGTTTAAAATCTAAAAGAAAATTAAAAAGGAAAATTAATATTTCCTAAGGTCTAAGGGGATAAAACCTGTAAGTTCTAGAGGGTTCCTAAGAGGTCTAGGAAAAACTATTTAAGGAGTCCTTAGGATGAAGAAAATAACATCAAGTGAGAAGGAGCTCATTTGATAAGGGGGTGAAGAGACATGTAGTCCTAAAGAGGCCATGATCATTATCATGTATAAAATTCTTTAAGATGCCTCAATATGATTTGGCATGGTTTAATATTAAAGTTATTTGAGATCAGTTATTGGAAAGAAGAAGAGAAGTAACAAAGGATGATTTGGCACTTAGAATTCACTAACACTTGGCACTCGAAACTCATTTCCACCTAGTGTTGGTGTGCATAACATGCCCATCTTGGAAAATGTAAATTGATGACTTATTAACCCTATGATGTGTTCAATTCCTTGTATTGTAACTTGTTTCTCCTTTTTGTTTCCTTGATAGCCCCTGGCATGTATTGTCACACCATTGTAGATATTAGCATGCCTTAGCACTTGACACATATTAATGTATTTTACATGCCTCCGAACTATCTGGCACATGTTAGGATTCACTAACATGCCTTGGCACTCATGCCCTCACAAATATCCTTACATTTTTTCATGACTTGGGAACCCAATCAAGTCCTTAGCTACTCCAGTTCATGTGACATTGGTCTGCTTCAGCCGTAACAACTTGATCAATTGCATCTAATACAAGTAGATTATGCCTTTTTCACCTAATAACTTCCTATACCTCATCTTAGGCCAGTCATCTCCAAGATGAAATTTTCCCACTTAATAAATTACCAAGACAAAGATCACATCTAGCCATGGCCATAAAACAACTAAGAAACATAGCTTACATAGGCAATATTTAACATGTATGTCTAGTTCATATAAATAGTATAGCATTAACTAAGAGTTTGCAAGAACCACAAAATACACAAGGCACATAAGATATAGGTTGGCACGAGTCGAGTTCCCCAAAACTTATACATAACAATGTACAATATTGAATTGTATAAAATAGTTTAAAACATGAGCATTAAGCCAAAGTGTGCCACATGTCATATAAAAATAATAGATAAAGGAAAAATAGTGTTGTGCCCAACACAAAGTCTCCCTTTGTTTAAAATTTCTTTGTCGAGCCTGTTTTCACTCTATAATTTAGAAGATTGGAAAAACTAAACTATAAAGCACAACATCAAACCGATTTGGGGTCCAAGACCTAGCCTTCCTAGACTCAAAGAGGGCTCTCTCTGTTTTATGATTTAAATCTATTTAACTTGCTACTTATACATAATGATATTAGGCTAGTTATAGTGATGAGGGTTGTTTGTTTTATTGATTGTGTGGTTGGACACATATGGCGGTAGAAGCTATTCCATTGGGTGATGGAGTCAATGGATGGAATGGCACATCAAAATCAAGAGCAAATCACAGGGCAAGCTAACTGTGCTAAATGGATTTTAAGAGCTGTATCAATTATGAGGTGAAAGAAATAGTAAGGTTTGGTAGTGACTAAAGAGAAATTAAGAATTATTTAATCAGACTTTAGCCGAAAACATTTAGATTGTAAATGCAGACAGAATTAAGGTGCTCCAACAGTGAATATTAATCTAAAATTTTTGATTTACAATTAGATGAGCAGATACACACCAGACAAAATAATGGAAACATTTAGACAAAGATGAAACACATCACCATTTTGAAATAACTCAAGAATCCTATAAACGGTCTTTTTTTATTGATTTCCAGCTCCAAAAATTAAAGTGCTTCAATAGTAGTTCTTACAATACAGTTGCTAAATATCCAACCTTTTATAATGATAATTCTAGTGGTATTTAACTAACAACTAAGTCGGTTTTCCCTAATCTACCCTGACAAACTTTCATTGATTACAATTTAAGCAGAAAATTAACAAGTATGGCCATGCAAGGTTATGATGAGGTGAATATGTTAGCCACCGTTGGCTATATTAACTTTGACTACCCTTCATGAATTATAAGGTGAACAAAATTGGGCTTTTAAAATTCTGAAAATACAAAGTGAGACAAAATTGATGTCTGGCCTAGCCTTTCCTGCACTGCCTTGGCTGGATCATTAACTCCAGTGTGGCACCGATTGATTTTTTGTCCTACTGTCATACTGTCTGGCACTATTTTGATGGAAAATTCTTGCCAAAATATATTATCCTTGTTCACATGTAAGAACCATCATAAAAAAAAAAACAAATTCTTGAAAATCTTGGGATGTTTGTCATGCTGTGAAAAATGGGCAAAACTCCTGAAAATAGGGGTCAACTCATACATTTTTTTTCTCCCCAATGGTGACACCTATGAAAAATATGAGAGAGGTTATTTTTATTTTCTTAGTGATGGTCAAAGACCTCTCTCTGATTTTCAAAATTCATCTCCAGCTCTCCACAACAGTCGCCACAAAATCATGACCAACACATAAAAAAAGGAAATACGAAAAATAGGGTTGAGATATGGCTTTCGATTATCCCAACTAAATACACCTGTGAAAAATATGGGAGATGCATTTTTTCTTCAGCCCGTGCTGAATAAAAACCTCTCTCAGTTTGTCAAATTCATTCCCATCTGCCTGGAATCTCCCTCGAAAACGAACTGGTAAAAATGGCTAAAAAATGGTTTTTCATTTTGGGAAAATGGTTTTGCAAGAGAAAAGTGGTATTTTGGACCCTTTGGAAGTGGTAAGTGGTAATATTAAGGGGGGGGGGGGTGTGAATTCAAGAGAGAGTGACATATAAGAAGGTCCCTTTATTGAAAACCATTTGTTCCGGACCCCCCTGCAAGGACAAAGTAAGGATGGTAAAGGGGGGTCAAAATGAAATGTAGGCCGTCAGATTTAAAGTTGACAGTGGCGCGATGAGGTGGAAATCCTTTGATTATTTCTAGGTATTTTGGCCTATTTATTCATGAAATGAGCTATAAACCTCATAGTCCTGAATTGACCTGTTATACACACAAAACATAGTGACAACTCGTTCACCCGAACTTGAAATTCTGTAGAATTTAGTTGTGAAGTGGCATCTCATCCGTGCACTTCACAACCTTTACATTTTATTTTATAAAGAATACGATTGGTGATGCGATGCGATGGGGAGGTGACATGGAGGGTAAGTGGGACCAGACTGCAGCATACATCGCAATTTGTAGCGTTTATTATAAGCGCAGAATATGTAAAATCTAAAATCTACGAAGTGCAATGAGCACGGGAGGAGATGAGTGACTTGGCAGGGAAGAAGTGGGACTAGATTGCAAGTTTACATCGCAATTCTTAAGTTTTATTTACAAGATGCAGGGTTAACTCCTAAAATTTGTGAAGTGTGGAGAAGGGGGGCCCAATGGAAATTGGCAGTGTTATGAATTGACAGAAGGTTTTTAAGTGGTCAGTGTTATGAAGTTTTATATGATATAACAATGTATTGCAATGGTTGTGTAATGGGGTGGAGCTACTAAGGTGGGGCCAATTTACCACATCGAAAACTAAATAAAATAGATTGCAGGTGCTCACAAGGTAAAACAATGCGATGCGATATCAAAATCAATGATCGCATTATTTAAAGTTTAGTTCCAATGCAAAATACGTAAAGTCTGTGAAATGGGATGAGGGCCCTACTTTGATCGCGATCGGGGAATAAAAAGAAATGAAATGGTAAAGGTGGAAGGGTAAAGCAGAAAGGTGGAATAAAGGTAAGGTAACGTATATTTCAAAATGGAAGATGAAATGGAAGAGAAGCATGGAAAGGAATGGGTTTCAGAGCATGGGAGAATATGGAGGAAATGAGGTGGGAAAAGAGGGTGAATGAAATGAAATGGAACAAGGGAAGAAATGAAGTTTGATCCCCATCACACCTTGTAAGCAACAATTTTTCTCCTTTCCACTAAACTATAAGGAAAATTGATTCATTTGATGCTCTTTGATAATCAAGGTCTCCCTTTCTTCTCTAAAAATAAATGATAGCCATAGAATATTATTTTCAATATATGAACAATCTAATCAGTGATCAGTCACCTTGTGATACTGTGAAATACATGAGTCTAATAGAGCCCTTATCACAATCGTAGGCTAGCCTCTTACACATCCTATTATGAACTTTTTCTAACACATCACTTCATCCTTGGCACACTTGAATTCACTGAGGCTCCCTGGAACACGCTCTTATTTGTTCATTTCCAAGCATTTTGACCTAGTTCTCCCTTATGATACCTCGACACTCCTTAACACTCCTCAACATGCATTGACATTGTCTAGCATGTGTTAGCACGCCTTTTCATTCCTTGGCATTCCCTAACCCTTCCTAGTTATCATGCCCTCACAACTACCTTTACTTAATTTTCAACTTGGGAACCCAACCAAGTCCTTGCTTGACTATAGGAGCTTGACCAAGTTACGATTACTACACCTAGACTATGTTGTTAAATTGTGTAGCTTGGGAGGTACTCTAAAAGCCTAGTGAGATGGGTTTGTGTAATTTTGATCACCAAAAAATGTTGTGGGAAAATAACCCAAGAGAAGGGGCTTTAGACCCGAGATGAGGTTTAAAATCTAAAAGAAAATTAAACAGAAAAAATCATATTTCCTAAGCTCTAAGTAGATAAAATTCGTAAGCTCTAAATCATTCTCAAGAGACCTAGCTAGGAAAAGTTATTTAAGGAGGCCTTAGTATGAAGGCAAGAACATCAAGTGATAGGGAGCTCATTTTATCAAGGAGGCTAGGAGATATGTATTCCTAAAGTAGGTCTAGTTAGAGGTGTGAGTAATCATTGCTAAATGGAGGCTTCTCTTTCTCTAAATTTGCAGAGATCGAGTTTAAAAACTTTGGGGAATGGCTGCTCATATGCAACATGTTATGAAAACAATATAAATTGGGGTGATTGGCCAATTTTTCTAGCCCTATCTATTAAGATAAAACTCTTACTAGGTATCTAAATTTTAAGAGTTTTTCTTTAACTTCTTTGGCTCATGGATGTTTAGATGAAATATGGTATAAAAACATAATAGAATTACGGTGATTGGGAGCCTTTTTTAGCCCTGTGTTTTTAGATAGAATTTGGTGTGAGTTTTTAAATTTATGGAATTTGGGTTTAGGAGGTTTGGTCATGGTGTTTAGATGAAATATTTTTTGAAAAGAGGATGGAATGGGGGCAATTGGGAACTTTTTTCTAGAACCAACTATTTAGGTAGAATTTGTAGATCATCTCTCAGTTTTGAAGTTTCACTGTAACAGATTTGGGCTATGGCCATTTAGATAAAATATTTGATGATAATATACTAGAACTCATGTGATTGGGATATTTTCCTAGCCCTGGCTATCTAGATAAAAATTTTAATGTATTTTTCAATTTGCGTAGTTTGGGTTTAAGAGCTTTCGGTCATGGCTGTTTAGATGAAATGTGTACAAAAGAAAATAGAATTGGGATGAGGGGGCGTACTTTATAGCCCTACATGTTTAGATAAAATTCACTATACATTTCTAAATTTGTAGAGATTGACTATGAAAACTTTGGGTCATAGTTGTATAGCTTAAGTATGTTATGAAAACAAAATAAAATTGTGGTGATTGGGAACATTTTCTAGCCTTGACTGTTGATAAAATTTGTTTCATATTTCCAAAATATGCAGAGACTAGGTTTAAGAGCTCTGGGACATGGCTATTGAGATGATATGTGTTATACCTTTCTATATGTTTAGGGATTGGGTTTAATAGTGTTTTCTTGATAACAAAACAGGCTTACATATGCAACAATGGATATAAGATAAGGTTTAATGAGATACCTCCACTTGGAACCAAAATTGAATATATTGTTCCAGAGTGGATATTATGAAAATCTGAGCATTAAATACCTCCAAGAATTTTATGGTTTTGAGCTTCCAAAAAAAATAATAATACTCTCTTTGCGACGTGAGAAGGTTGATGTTGTGAAAGAGTAGCTAGTTAATATTCATCCTCAAGTAATTATGTTTATGTCTAAAATCAGAAATTTGTCTATTCCTAATAATAACGAAGACTTCGCACTAAGTAGGGTTAATTCAATCTATGTTTCACGAGAAAAAACATTTAGAACTACCAAGAATGAACACAATAAATCATTTATTCATCACAATTTAAAAAAAAATAAAAAAATAAATCACTTATGGAGATATTCACTTCAACTTGTCATGGAATTGAAACTCTAAAAATGAGTTCTTGGGATGGAGAAAAATTCATAAGAAGCAGACACATATTTCTTCCCCCCCAACACATATTAGAGTGAAAACCCTTGACCAGAAATAAGCTTGAAGAATTTTGATTTCTAAACCACTTTCACTGGAAATATTTACTATTTTCCCACATTTGCAAGTCTTGATATATCATATGAGGTACCCCATTCTATTGGCATGAGATTGAGAGGGCCATGATGATTGAAGAAACTAATTAAATAATCAATTAAATATTTAAGATAGCATGGTAACATTTTTTACTACAAGTTCTAATCCCTTTTATATTCTTCTAGGAAGCTGAAATGTCATTTTTGATGGATTGAAATATTGTCATGGATATAGGCACATAAAGAAATTTGTAGCATCCAAATTACTGGATGGTTAGTGAAGAAAATACATTGCACTGCTAGCATCAAAAATTCCCTTGTGGATCTTTAAGAATGTTAGGGTGACAGATTTCATGGCTAGGCCTGCATTCAAAGATGGATTTGTTAAAGTTCTTGACTATTATATTTGCCAAGAGTTCTATTTTAGCAAATAAACAAAATTTAAGTCCATGAATACTATTCACGGGTCAATCCCAAAATCAATACCCCAAGCAAACACATCACAACACGTGCCCAACAAACAATCCCAGGACATAGCTTATAGCTCCCTCCAGCCAGTGGCTTCTGCTCTAATGCTTTTCTACTATCAATTACGAGCCTGTACTGCTGAATTCAATCCCAAGAAGTTAATCTATACCAACAATGGGTTGAAATCTCCCTTGAAGATTATATAGTCAGGTCTAACATTAAGCTATAGCTGTTTCTCTAAAGACAGGCCTAAAATTCAACTATTTGTGTTATAAGGAGTTTGGAAACAACAAAGAAGATTTCCATGCCCATGTTTTTTAGACATTCAGAAGGCAAAGCTAAGGGCTCAAATGTAAATCCATGTTGCTTAGCTATGTATGTTTAGCTACGTGTGGTCTCACTATGGCCTGGTTGATCCAAGCCAGTTTCACTCTAATTCATAATCCTTGGTGGTAATGTTGAGTACACAAATAGTACAGCCTCAACAACAAATTAGGAAGTAACTTAAATGGGAGTAATAATTTATCCATCATATTTATATATAGATTTCAACCCTTTGAACCTCAATTAGCTTAATGCCACAATGACTTATAAAAAATGAAACAACATCTCTACACCAAATCTGTCTATATCAGGAGAATTTTCCAAAACAATTTAGCTATTTGTAAGAACTGTAGGATAACAATCATCGGCCAATGAATTGATATAGATTAGAAATAATTGATGCACATTTTAAACCCTAGTGTCATTCTAAGACACAATCCTTTCTTAACAAATTCCTTTTTTTTACAAACTGAATATTATGATTTATAATCTTGAAACTTCCTTTGTACTAGTTGTCTTGGTTGTGTTATTCCATTATTAGTCCCTAGAAATTTGTCCTATTCCATTACCTCTTAGCATATAAGCAGGACTTGAATAGATAGAGTACATTACTTCTCCTCCGGTAGGCCTTAAAACTATGATGGATTTGTACAAGGAGCACTTCATGCATACATAGGTTTTGGATGCATGCTCTTGGGTTTTTCTTGGCCATTTTAAGGTCTTCCATGAGAGAAATAGCAGCATAATCAACCCCAACCTTGCTAGTACGATGTGTTCACCTTATCTGAAGTTTTGGTTATCTGAAATTGTGGTTATAATGAAATTGCGGTTATAAGGAAAGAGAAACTGGAATTGTGAGTTTTGGAAATTCTTCAAATATGTTAAATTTGTCTATGATAATTAACAGAGGAGAATCCCACAAGGCGGAATTTGTATCTCCTTCCATGATAATGTTTGCTAGTTTAGCTGAATTGGGTATATCTTCTCATATAAGTAGAATGCCCATTTTGTGTATCTATTGGAAGAGGTAACAACAATATTTCATTTTTTTTTTATGCTTCTTTCTCGGTTCTTGTTTGGGTTTTCTTGATTTTGTGAGTTTCTTCCACTGCCACTACTTTCGCACCCAAGTCACCAAAGGAATGCAACTTGCCAGGATTTTTAACAGTGAAAAGTCGATCCTTGTAGATACCTTAGCATTCTAAGCATTATAAGCATCCAAACAGACTTGTGTTTCACCTAGGTGGACGTTAGTGCTAACACCTATGCAATCCTTTTGGAGCCTTATCATTGTATTTTAGAAGCCAACGTCCATTCCCACAAGATAATTTGTATTAACGTCTTCGTTGATCTGTGGCTTCGCGTGCACCCTAATAATGCATTTCCCATTAAAAGGTCCTTGTTATTGGATGTTAATAATATACATACATACGTGTTGTATTCCCATGGCATATGACTTGTATATAAATTTTCATATCGCCCAAAAGAAAAGCGCAACTCATCCTCTCTCTCTCTCTCTCTCTCTCTCTCTCTCTCTTGTAATGATCAGAACTCGTTAACTCCCTTTACCATTTGATTTTTATGCTCTACTTTGGAGTGCACATTCGTGTTGTGGTGACCACCGATATTTTAACCAATAGTTCTTGAAATGTGACGTTTGGATGCAATTGTGATGATCCTCACATGTTCGGCCAATAAAGCCAAAAATCCAAGCATGAGCCACTTTAATTAAACATCCGCCAAGCCTTGAAGCAAAATTTATTATTTAAATAAGTCTTCTTCCTAAGTGATTCCTTCTTACCATATCATTGGATTTCATGGTTATTAATATGTAGCCAAGGCGACTCCATATAAAGATCAATTTTGCACTCACCAAGCTTGATAATTTGACCTGATAATTCAAGTCTTCAATTGATCGTTTAAAGTTTTCTTTACACATACCATACCATGTTGGGTAATGCCCTCCTTAATGCAGAAAAATAAATCTAGTTTGGCATTCATTGCTTCCAAAATAGTTGCAAAAACAAATGGTGTTGGTACATAAATGACTGATGCATTTTCCTCTGCTTTAGCATTTACTTCTGCAACCGTATTAAAAGGCTGGAAGAATCAAGTGTTTTGTTTCTCATAGTCTCACATGTTTAGTGTTCACCCTTACCCAATGCTTTCTCAGTGACCAATGTCTTGGTGCTTTACAAATTTTCATGTGAGGCCCAGTTAGGCGGTGCTCCTTTCATCGTTTTGGGTGATGCTTTCAATGAAAATCGGGATTGGTTTATCCATGTGCACACACACCAACCTCATGAGAAGAAGTGACCAAATACACATATGGTCGAGAGCCCTCTTGTATGTAGAGTACAATGTCTTTATTCCTTTTGAATTGGTGGTCCCCCCTTAGTGGTTTAAGAAAAGACCTGTGATGCCACATTACAAGAAGGCATGAGCCACAACATAAAACAATATGAATACTAATACAAATAGTAAGTCTCTTTATGGCTCTAGGGTATCACTATCCAATGTTGTTTCACATTTGCAATATAAAGATTTGGTTATCAACCAAATAGCAGAATTGCAGGCATGCATTAAGTAAGGACTTCAACGATCATGATCAGTTTATCCTCAACTTAAGTATATCTTGCGATGATTACACTAGAGACTTTCAGGTGGTTTTGTAAACCATTATGACTTGAGTGTTCAAACATTCCTTCTAATATTAACATATGAAGCGAAATGCCAAGCTTTGGAGGCTTACTCTCTCACACATAAACAAACCTTATTTTGGGAAAATAATGCCTATGAACATGGATATGATGGATATGATTCCTTAAAACTTGGTGGATAGAAACCTAAGTAATATGTGCCAAAGTGAAATTCAAGAGGAAAAGGTTTTAACCTTTGATTCATGGCTATGATAACTTAGGATTTTATAACATACGAACAAGACCATAATAATCTAAACCCTAAATTAATGGAGAGCATAAGGGCACATGTGAAATATTACCAATGGGAAAACAAACTTAAAAATGTAGGTTGATGACAAGATAACTCCCGACAAGAACTACCTGCCTAAAACCTAATGAAATGAGAGGGAATGAGGACTAATGCTATATGAGGTACCTTGTAAACCCTGATGCATATGAGTGATCCAGTTTCGAGATAATATGAGAAGCTAAAGATGACAAGCACCCTCGAGAGTAATGATTATTTCATGGCAGGGTTGGACCTTCAATCACCAATGCCTAAGGTTTCAAGGATGCCGAGGAAAATATATAATTCTCTCAAACCCTATTACAGATGTTGAGGCATAGGACTAGTTAAGGGCCTAGGGCGACATGCTATGCAATAAATCTCACCATGGTGTGCAATTTCGATGAGACTATGTCCTTAGAGGCATAGGTTAAACACAGAAAGGGGATCACTTTCTTTCCAAATTATGGTTTCTCCCAAACCCTAGTATAGTCAACATAAGGGGAGCCAAAATGAAATCCTATTTGTCCACATTCAATGCTTCTGTTGGTTTTGACACATACTAGGGAAAGATAAGTTTTGAAGTCAAGGGAGTCTCTTGGCACATCACCGAAGTGACACACCTTCAAAACCGTAATGTCATCATAATGTCAACATCTGAGGAAACACATGATGTGTGGGGGCAACATGTAAAGTGTGAATGGGGAAAACATCAGAGTTCGACAAATACCCAAAATTTTGGGTGGTGTTGTAGCAACTACAACAACTCTCATAATGTTAAATCTAGGAAATTGGCCTCATTATGATAGATGGAAGCTTAGTAAAAAAAAAAAAAAAACTATCAAACCTTAAAATATTGCATTTTATCATACCTTTTTATGTCTATATTAAAACAAGGAAAAACCACATAAATTTTATTTTGAGTCTTTTAATTTAAAAATGACCACATAAAGATTTCATTAGGTGGAAGAATGGATCGTGCTAGGGTTTTACAGACTTCCGCCGCCGCTGTTAAGGTTTTTGTAGATCCGGCTCTCGACATAGATCCCCTTGTAGCCATCGCCTTTCGCTCAGACCTGGTCGCTTCCCACCTCGGCTCTTGCTTGCCCGAAGCTCACAGTTCCGCAAATGATCTCAGCACAAAGATAGACGCAGTCAGAATTCCTGCCTCTGTGCTACATCTCGGCCCCAAAGGCATCATAAATGCTTTACCCCCATCGCTGTCGCCATGCCTGCATGCTCACTCTTCGGGGTCTGATCCTGGTGACTGTGCCTGGAAGGTCGATGTTGGGCGCTCCGTCAGTCTTGCATGGCTCTCAAAGGCAGATATGGAGTTAGAGCCACAAAGATCCGGCGCTTGGAACACCAAAGACCCCCCAGCTTCTGACCCCTCCAACGAAATTACGCCCTTGCCATTTCACGGGCCATACCCTGCCAAACTGGAATGAATGCAGAAGGGCCAGGCCTGCTTTGCGCCCATGTGGTCTGTCAGGACTGAAATCAAACCCATAAAAAAGAACGGTTGTGCCTAGGAACACCAGATCATCAAGAACCCCCTGCCGGATCAGAAGAAAGGGGAGGTAGAGACCTCGAGGGATCGGCACAAGCAGGGAGAACTTGCAACCAAATCGTTCTCTGAGCAGCCAATAGGTAAGAACCCTTCTCAGCTGAACTCACCTCCTTTTCAAATATTTATCAGACCCCATGAGGGTAAGTCGGTTTTAGTTTGGGTAAACAACGACACTTCCATTCTCCATCTCAAGCACAAATTATGGGGCTTGTTGGGGTACCCCGTGCCAATTCAACATCTGGTCAATGGGTACAGCTCTCTCCAGGACTACAAGCTCTTAAAGGATTATACCATAAAATCCAAGATGACCATCACCTTAAATTTACACCTGCGAGGAGGTGCTGTAAATCAGAGCATGCCAAGGTCAGTAGGGGGAGATAAAAGGAAAACTCCAAACATCCAACAACAATCAAATGGAGGGCCCTCCTACAAAAATATCTTACAGGGGAAAAAAGCAGTAGGCCCATCCCCAGAACAGATTGGAAACGCTTCAAGGCCCTACATAGTAGAACAATAGGATCAAACCCCAGCACTCAAAATCATCAATACAGCAACAGAGGAGAACATAAAGACATATGAAGCCCAGGCACTAATATGCCGCTTCAACTGTTTCTGGCCCAAACCCATGGATCTTTTTCATTGGATCTTCACCCAATGGTCTTTGGAATGTGAAATAAACCTCTGTTCCAAGGGTTTATTTATTGTTAAATTTCCAACCTTGGAGGAAAGAGATATTATAATCAGAGAAGGGCCTTGGTTCTGGGGATCCACGGGGCTGTTCATCACCCCATGGTTTCCATATTTTGACCCCAACTCCATGAAAGTTTCCAGATTACCAATATGGGTGAGACTTCACAACTTGCCTCTTCACTTTTGGAATGAACAGGTTCTAGAGAGCATCGGGAATAGCCTTGGGCGGTATATTAAAACCGACATGGAAAGGCTAGAAAACAGAATCTTCACCTTTGCCTGGATCTGCGTAGAAGTAGAACTAAGAAAAGGATTAACGGAGAACATCATGCTGATTTATAAGCAACAAAACTGGTGGCAATCACTTGATTACGAGAATACTGCGTTCAGATGCAGGAATTGCAGGAAGACAGGACATCTTCAAAATACATGCCCAGAGGTCAAGAAAGCAAACAGCAAAAAGAAATCGAACAGGAAGCAGAGGAAAGGTTGGAAGTTCCCCCCTCCTGACTCAGAGGAGGATGAGTCAGAAGAAGAAGATGAACCAGCTCCACCAGACAGCAAACAACCTACACAGGAACCTGATGTGCAAACAGAGGACACGATTATTCTCATGGATCCACACCTTCGGACGAAACAATCAAATAAGAATGTTATGGACTCCGGTAGCGGAGGAATTAAAAGACACCATACATTAGAAACATCAGATTCGGACAAGGACACAGGAACTCAACATGTAGAAAATCAGATTGTCCTTGCCACTTGTGATCTATCCCAGGGAGAATGGCGCAAGGTTGAGAAGAAGAAAGGGAGAAAAACATGATTTGTGGGACACTTTTCCCAATATCTAGAAGCTTCCAGTTTTTTTGCCTCTTTCTCTCTTCCCTTTTCTCTTTTTTTTTTCTTTCATTCTTTCTGAATGCAAGGTAGCCTCGCTACGTCACATTGTGTGCAAAAGCACATGAGCCCAATGGGAAATTTTTGAAAATGCTTCAATGCATATGCTATGTGTAACTTTTTCATTTTTGTAAATAAAAGGTTACCAATTTTTTCTGTGGAAAAAAAAATGACCACATAAATAATTATAACTACTAATTAATTATGTTTATAAGTTTTACATATTAAATAATTCATATGCATCTTAATATATTATTTATTTATATTGTATTTTTAATTTAATTTTATATATAATTATTTTTTTTAATATTATTATTGCCACTTAATTTTTATTTATTTTAAATTTTAATTTTAAATTAATTCCAATTCCCCTCCTAAAAGTTCTTCCCTTGCTCTCTCAAGCGACCGATTCTATTTTTTATTTTTTGATAAATTTTTATTCCCGCCTGCAAGTGGAATGTTCTGGAGGGCATTTCACAAGGATGCTCTACTCCTTGTATCATTTGAGGTAGCTGGTTGATGCCATAGCTGTTGAGATGCACGCCGGATTGGCCTCTGAGGAGGAAGTAAACTCAAGATGCTGCCCACCTTCATTGACAACCTGCCCAAGGTATTTATAAAATGAACCTCCAGAAATGACCAAATTTAATATTTTTCTATTTTCTAATTGTGTTTAGCTCGTCAAAACCCCATATTTTAAAGCATTGGAAGCGAATTTATTGAGGTTTTTTTTTTTTTTTTTTCAATGTCTTGAATTTGAGTTGCATGTTGCGTTTGCAGTAGTCTCTGACTTATTGTTTTGGTCTAAACCCCATATTTGATGTGTTTGTGTCTTGTCAATTTATTGATGGATATATTTAAACTCCTGAGGCCTTTGACCAACCCAAAATGTGAAGGAATTCTATCGGTTAGCCTATTGTTTGACAAGTTGATGAAACCCTTAGAAAAATAAAAAAGTTGAAGTTGAAATTTTTGTTCCTGGCCCTTGAAATTGAACATAGAACATAACATCAGTTTTGTCTGATCTAGTGAAACCATTAGTAGACAACACATCAAAACTTCCCCATAGAGTTTCTTCCTAAGATCCTACCTCTGATACTTGGGTGGGAATATCTCCATAAAACAAAATATTGGAGAAAATGAATCTCTCCATAAAAAAAAAATATTTGAGAAACTGAGCACGTGCAAATCCTCCTTGAATTTCTAGATCCATCCTGGAAGAAACCCTGTCAACTGGTTATGTTCCAATGTTAACAAGTGCAAACTTTGTATGCCCTTCCAACTTGCAGGTATTGTACCAATTAAACGATTGTGGGAGGGAGCTAGAATGTATCAGGAAAGAAAGACCTTTACGGATAGCTCTTATCTTCTCCCTTTCTCGTTGGCTGTATCGGTATTCGCCTGACATTGCATCGGTTCTTAGCACTAGATTGGGATCTTTTCGCTTTGATTGGAGAAAAGAGATTTATTCCAGAAAGCACTGGTCTGGCAGCTTGTCTTGCTTTACCTCTTTAACTAGCACCTGACTTATATTACCCCAGCTACTTTGAGCTTTCCTTGATTTCTGATTGGGTGGGGGTAGGCCTGGAATTATTTTTGGTTTTAGAACATATTTGACGGTGAGGAAAAAAAACCCCACATCAGGTTTGACGCACATTATACCTCTCCAACCCGTCAAAATGACATCTAATTTCACAGGTAAAACACAAAAATCTATAATACCCTAATTCATAAGAATCAGGAGTATAAACTAGTACAGAACACAGTTTGAACTTAAAGGCTATCTAATTGTTTGAGCGTCCTACTACCTACTACCCTAGTACTTTACCATTAAAGGGAGTAAGTAATCTGGGGCTACCATCCATATATAGGCCATAGGAATGATATGCAACTAATTTATACTAATGATATGCAAATTTAAAATGATGATACATGAAATTGCAATCTTACGGTTTACCTATTTCATGCATCTAGTTGAAAGTCGGTGTTGGATGTTGAATGCTAAGTTGGTGTCAGTGGGTTTGTATTGGAATTTGGTTGTATCCGATATTCATTACCTCAGTGTAAAACCGAAATATTGCAACCTCACAGCAAATAAGTGTAGTTTTCTAGACATGAGGTTGTGTCCTCCCAGGCAGATTGAAGGTATCGGATTGGAATCAGATTGGAACTTGCAAGCAAGCATGGATTTGAGTCACCGTCTCTTTTAAACTAATATGGTACTTTGCACATACACCTATTATAATATGGTACTTTCCACATACACCTGTTTGATTTCTCCATAACTGTTTGATTTCTTCATAACAAAGATACTTTGAACCATGCTCTTCATCTTTGAAGTAAACTGGAAACCACATTTTTGCTTTATCTTTGACAACATGCCACTTTTATGACTCTCATTTGAAATTTTATTGTTGCAACCTAGTTTTTTCTTGTAAAATTCGGCGACTAAATCTTTGTCCTGGCTTGCATATTTTGACCAAAATTAATACTCATGAGTAACTTATTGTTTTAGAGGAAGAAATATCTTAGATTTTTGAATAATATCTTCATTTTTCTTAATCAATTAATTAAATTAGTGATAATTAAATAATATAACCCTGTAAGATTTAATGTAGCAATCACATGTCAACTAATTTTGACTTTTCCGGTTGTAAGGAAAGAGAATGGATATCGAAATTCAGTCTTGGTATTAGATGTGAATTGAATTTTTTTAGATTATGAATAATAGTTCTATTTGAAATTTCATGAGCATGTGAGGTGAACATGGAAGGACTTTGTCATGTAACTGAAATATGTAGATGAGTGCGGCATTGATTTTGTCTTGTTTGGTGAGAATTTGCCAAGAAAATTTACAAGAAATAAAGAAGAGTTTATAGTGGTGTGGACTTGGCAAGGGATGGATTTTTTTGGTTGTTAGTGTTTAGTCTTTATAGATGGTCATGTGATGTGGAACATTGAATACCTCTTATTGTTGTTGTAGTATAATTTTTTAATACACAGGTAAATATGATGAACCACTAAGTGAATTGATGGAGTCTGAGCCATGCTTGGTGGCTTGGGATTTTTCACCATGTATTGGGAATTTTTGCATGTGGCCCACCTCTGTCCCTAGTGATATTTGTAATTTTTGGGAGGGGAAAAGTTTAGATGTGATTGGGATAAATAATTAGAAAAACAAATCTAGGATAAACTGAGGGGTAATGGAGGGGTAACACTACAGTGAGAGAAGAGATGCGGCACCCAAATATTTTAAAGGTGGGGGATTAAAATTCTAATTTTCCTAGCAATTGGTGAAAGGGTAGTGATTAATGTGAAGGGGAGAGGTTTTTTCGTGGTATTTTCCTCCTGGAATTATTTGAATTCAAATAAATAAAGGCTTTGAATGAATCCATAGAACTATGGATGTGGTCGAAGCTGGCTTGCTCTGTATGCTTAGAAAAATTCAAATGAATAAAGACTTTGAATGAATCTGTAGAACTGTGGATGTTGTCCATGCTGGCTTTCTCTATATGCTTAGAATAGTATTAAGTAACAATATTAGAAAAAAAAACAACATCTTCCATTAATGCTCATTCCACATGGACTCTTCTCTAACTCTACCCACTGCTGGCCTGGCTCTCAGCCTGCCACTTTGAGAAGATAATGTGATGGAAGAAATTAGTGTTTACTCTAGTTTGATCGACTATCCTACTAAATGAATCAATAGCATATTTTAAAAAAGAAACAATATTAAATATGAGCCATCACCAAAAAGATCATTTGAATGTAATTATAGGAGTTTTATTGAATTGAAAATTAATTGGTTTTAAAATATTATTAGCACTAATTGTCTAACAAGTTCATAGCAACTCAAGAGTTAAACAATTTTAATATACTAGAATGTTCTTGCAGTGGTTTTTGTGTACATCTCAAAACGTCCAAACTGCAAATATTCCAAAGCACCCAATATTCTACACACAATGCCATTCCTATCAGAGGTCGGAACTAGCAGCTCCCACATTCCCACCTTAGAGTTTTCCTGCAAATAATCAGTATTCACATGCCCAACTACAGTAATAATACCAAACAAAGTAATTATGCCATGTAAAGGATAATTTAATTACCACTATTAAAATAGTGTTCCAATTTAATCTGAGGGATTCTGCAATACCGTTGCCGACTCCTAAGTAAGCGTAATAGGCGAGTTTAGATTGATTGATGTAGCTGCTGCAATTTAACACTGGGCTTGACAATGTAAGATTTATTCACAAAGAAAATGTCAAATATTTGAATGTCAAATTGCAAGAACTCACCAATTTTTTTTATGTAACACAAAAAATATTGACAGTCATAAATTTTCTGAAAATGTAAATTGACAGGCATGAAAAACGAACACCTTTCTCCAAATTTTCAATTGACATGTAAAAAATATTTGAAATTCCAAGCTTGGATGGGGGTCTTATGGTTAAGCACCTACAGAAAAATGCTACATATACTGATACTTATGACTAGGAAGTGCAATTGAAAGGAAAATTGAGACTGTTGACGAGAGATTCACGGATAGGGAAAGAGATTAAAGACTGATACCAGATACGATAAAGAATCGAACTATTAAAGCACATGATTTCTAAATATCATGAAAGTTGAAGGTGAATTACATAAACTGAAAGGCAGAGATACAATAATCTACTCTAGCAGACTCATTTCAAGCTCATTCACCCGCTGATTCTACCTACAGGATGCTACAGAGTGATTTCACTTCCTACTTCTGCTACGAAGATTCAAGACTTTATGATCCCATTCTGAAATGGCCAGACGAGCGAAGGAGAACATTTCTTATTCCTTCATTTACTAAAGTGTGAGAAACATTCCCAAGCTACAAGGTTGGTTCCTAGATCTAGTTTATATAGGGCTTTTACCAAGCTATCTTAGGAAGGACAAGTTTTTTTATTTCCTAAGTGAGTGTTTAAGTCAAAGTTCCCTCAGTTAAGGCCCTTTGCCCAAACTTATTTACAAGTCTTCATTCTAGATGAAGTGTAAGTAAAACAAGTGATTGAAGGGAAACTTTGACTCTAAACACCACTTGTATAGAAATTAGCGTGGGTATGTTACGGGATATGGAACTGTATTTACTTTTGATAGCTTTGCAATGAGATCTGCTACTTCCAATATTGTTTATTAGTCAATTAGGTCAACTACCTAGGTGGAACTATAAACCCCTATCCCTAGCTACAGATTAATCAAAGTAGTGCCTTTCATCATTCCAGCCATCTAATTATTGTTTCGCTCAAGGCTATAGGGAAGCGTTCCCATTTCATTCTATCTATGCCCTGATTTACCATTTATTTGGCCATTTTCAATTTACAATTTCCAACATCCACCAACGATCAATCCTGGGAAAGAATTCAAACATGTGATCTCCAATAATCAAATCTATATGATTCAACATCAAAATTTAGCATATGTTGGGAATGATCATGTCCATGAAAGGTTTTTAGGCCACACCAAAGGGCTTTCGATCATTAACTGAAATATATAGCAAAACAAAAAAAGACATGTTTCCATAATTCAAATTAAATTTCTAATGCAAGGTTAAAAACACATTTTCCAGTAGTTATGCAGAAAATTGTACCTAAAACATTCACTTCAACTTAATATCCACGGTGATTGTCTCATCTTAATATGGTCACACTTCTATATAGCTCAATGCAGATTTGGACTCTAAAATCTTATTTCAGTTGGAAATCAACCCTCACAAGATAGAGAAACTTTGTTGGCTTCAATTCTCTGTGTTTTCCTCCTGACCACTTCCAAGGCGATTCCATATCATAGGGATTGGACTCTCCTTCCAATTATTTCCCAAATTAATATTCATGGTCCAAACAAACCGACGCAAGAGTTGATTAGTTGGATCAAAATAGCCCATTCCATAATTTCGTGTTAACCTTACACCTCCAACGATTTACTAACAGTTTAGTGCCTTCTCTTAGTCAATTATACTCCTAAAACGTTGACAATAGCTTCATTTTCCCAAAACCCTCTAGTGTGCACAAAAAAGAGATTATTCAATAGGAAATGAATAGATAATTAAACTTTGACTCACAGTAAATCGAATATAGAATAAATTCATGGTCTCTGTTATACATTAATTTATAACAACATATATCCAACATAGTCCGTTATAGTAAATGCATGAACTCTTATTCATTAAACTATTTTTGTGCATACACATGGTGAGAGGAATTCATTCTCTCTATGGCATGATTTCCCATTTATTTGAATTTCATTTTATTTTCCCTTAATCTTAAATTGATCAAATGCAACTTTAAAAAAAATTTAGCACCGTTCCCTAAATCTCTTATGCTTTTCAAGGTAGAATTTATTTTTCGTTAAGGACAAAATCATTCCTACCCATAATTTTTTTAAAAATATTTTATAATAATTAAAAGAAACAAACAATATTTACAAATAAGGAATTGAAATTACTTTTTGATGTTCAAAACCCTTTTGGTGGTTTTCTTCAGAATGCTTGATGGCTTTTGCAAGTTTTAGTGCTCCTGCATCAAACTCCCATGGTAGAAAAATTTCATGACCTCCTATTCATGTGTCATTAGTTCTTGAATCCTATAGGATCCCAAGCTTGTGTTGTAGCTGTCCATTCTTACCTACATGTTGTTTTCCTAGTGTTGATTTTATATTCACTTATCTAGGCTTCCAAATCCTATGTTTTTATTTTCCACTTACCTTGCTAATGCAAAGGTCCTCAGTTAATTGTACTTTGTTGTTGGTTGTCATTTTCCTCTTGTTGTACCTTCTCCTAGTCATTATCTTCATCAACATCCACAACTTGTCAATTTATTCATCTAACTTTGTCCTTGACTACTAATATTTACTTTCATCTCTTTCTAGCTGATGCATATCTTCCTTATGCATTAGAGTTTTGAAACTCTTAACAAACATTGGATTATAAATTTTCTTCATTATTTGTTGCTCATGCCTTGAAATTTACTCCATAACCTTGGTTGGTCTCATGGATTTTCATCTCCATAACCTTGGATACCCAATTTACATCTTTGAAACATCCCTCATTAAAAGTAAAATGTTTTGCATCACATTTCAATATTTTGGGGACATTGCAATTTTTTCACTTAAAGTTTCATTGTCATGGAAGCGTGGGGATCGTGCCCCAAACCTTGGTGAGTGTTTCACTATGTAACATTGGGTTGTACTGAAAATTGGATCAATGTTATGTGTTGATGATGCCTTGTAAGAGGTATTTTCCTATTATGGGGGGCTTAATGTTAGGTAAATTGACTTGTGATTATAGTCAAGTTTGAATGATTTAAACAATGATGGTTTTGGGGCACATGGTATTGTGCACCTATGGTTTTTAAGCTCATGGTATTGCATGTAATGGGGCCTATAAAAGGCTCAAAGGACTTCATTGTAATGTAAGGCCTCGAGGTGAGCGGTGAAGGCTCACTTGGCCAGATTGGTCAGGGTTTTGGCCAATGCTTAATGAAATTTCATTAAGTTGGGTTTTCCTTAGAGTTTGGGGTTTTTCCCTGTTAAAAATATGTGTTTATTTTTATGATTTTTTGCTGGTTATGTTTAATTATTCCTCTCGGTAATTATTTATATTCTCCGGTAAATGTTTATTCATTTGGTATCAGAGCCATATTTGGCTTCAAAGGGACGCTTTTGCAGCCAAGGGTTTTATTGGCATGTGAATGGAGAAATCAATGCAGCCTTTTGCAGATATGGCCGTACAGAGCATGGTGTTTCTAGGAAATAGGAAATATCCAATTGATTGATTCCATGGGGAATTCCATGGAGGGTTTCTCAATGGATAAAGAGAACAATGGTGCTGCCACAACCCAGATCTGGTGACTAACAGTGATAAGAAGTTGGTTCGAGAAATTCAGAGATGATTGGAAGTTTGCACGTGGATTAATTAATTGATGAACCATGTATCTGAAGAGAACTCTTGGAGGACTGGCGGTTACAAAGGTTGGTGACCCATGTAATCCAGTAGATGGGTTATTTTTATATGGACATTGATGTCATATGTACAAACACATCAACAATGAAACAAAAAAAATAAAATTATATATATATATATATATTATTATATATATATATATATATATATATATATATATATATATATATTATTATAATGGAGTTAATTTATTTTTTTTACATGTAAATGGGCATACTGATGTAAGACCTGTTATGGCATGTGTACCCTTGGATAATCACTGGTAAAGTCTGGGTTAGACCTAGGTGATAGGGGGGATGTCAAGTTAACAATTACCCTGGGTAAAAAATTTAGGGGGGAAGAGCTAGAGTGAGCGGGGTTGTCTCACTTAGCAGGTTTGGTTGGATTTAGTCAAGGAACCCCAAGTCAAGTTTAAAGGGGGAATGTTAGGTAAATTGACTTGTGATTATAGTCAAGTTTGACCGATTTAAACAATGATGGTTTTGGGGCACATGGTATTATGCACCCATGGTTTTTAAGCTCATGGTATTGCATGTAATGGAGCCTATAAAAGGCTCAAAGTAATTCATTGTAATGTAAGGCCTCGAGGTGAGCGGTGAAGGCTCACTTGGCCGGATTGGTCAGGATTTTGGCCAATTCTTAATGACATTTCATTAAGTTAGGTTTTCCCTAGATTTTGGGGTTTCTCCTGGTTAAACATATGTGTTTATGTTTATGATTTGTTGTTGGTTATGTTTAATTATTCCTCTCGGTAATTATTTATATTCTCTAGTAAATGTTTCTTCACTTAAAATCTTGTTACAAGGATTTGTCACAAGTGGTGACATCCCCATAATCAAGATTTATTATAGGGGTTGATAGCCCTATATGAAGGATTTGTTACTTGGTTCGGAATGATTGTAATAAGGAACTAGGGATTTCCCTATATCAATATCCGTATGGAACCCCATATCTAGAAAATGGCCGACTTCATCAAAGTACGAGCATTTTCACACCCATTAAATGATTTGAGATAGTTGGGGTATTCTCTATATGGTCCCAAAGCCTTCTAGGAGTGGCCACTAATATTTGGCAAGGATTTGTTTGTAACCATTTATGTTCTCTTGGTAATTTAGTGCCCTCACTAACTACTTGTACAACAATATTTTCATGGTATTTAAACAAAACATTGGCCTGGACGACAACTTGACTTGCAAGTTCCATATTGGGACAAATGACAAGAACAAGAATAGGCAACCTTTTATGATATTGGAGTAATGGTGACTTCACTATCACCTCAATAGCAGAAAATATAAATGATATTGTATTTCCGGTGCAAGTTTTAACCTTGGCCAACACATCCTTGCCTTTGAGAATAGATGGAAGAGTTGCTTGTTGCATAATGGTCATACACTCATATCCCACTGTGTTGGTTGCCTTGAGTGTCAATGGTGAGATATTGTGATAGTGAAATCTTGATTGGCTCAGATAATTAACATCCCCAGTAACCTTCACATTACTTGTTTTTGGATCTGATTTTTCAATAGGACTCAACATTGCTTGCTTGTTCCCCACAGGCTTCACTAAATCAAATTCATCATATTCATCTTCAAACTTAGACTCATCTTCATCATCAATGATATTTAGTGCTTGGATACAAGAGGATTTAAAGCCTCTTTTGTCCAACAAGTCACCTTCTCCTTGGCTGCCTCTTGCAGAGACCCCATTACCTCTACAAGAAACACCCCTTTTTCTAATCATTTTGATAATATTTTTAGGGTTTTTGAGATTTTTTTCTCACCAATGACCTCCAATTTTTGTAAAAATCATAAATAAAGAAAGTGATGAGATCCTAGGAGTTTAAAATTTAGGGTTTTCAAACATTGGCAACATATGACATGAATCATATGAAATGTTTATTTCCATTAAGCATGAGGGTAAAATTATTAACTTAAATGGTCTTTAACACAATCCCTCTAGATTTGTCTCTTCAAATATGAGGGCACCCACTCTCATAAAGGACATGTTGGGAGTTTAGACTTAAGTTTTTACAAACCTTGGGCACATATGACATGAATCATATGAAATGTTTATTTCCATTAAGCATGAGGGTAGAATGATTAACTTAAATGGTCTTTAACAAAATCCCTCTAGATTTGTCTCTTCAAATGTGAGGCCACCCACTCTCATGTTCACATTTACTCATATTAGCCTTTAGGAATGATAAGAAAATATAAATTGGACTAATGTACCAATCCATGTGAACATGATACCCATTTTCCCTCTCATACACTCAATGTGCAAACTTTGTCTCCTAAAGGACATGATTTGGGCAGTATATCGATTGCCTCAAAAGCTTAGGTTTGAGTCAATTCTTCATGCAACATGATACTAAGAAGTTTCTAAGTTGTCTCCTACTATTATGATAAAATGTTCAACATCAATTCAACAATTCTAGATGACTCTCATGGTGTTGCAATGTTAATTAATATTACAAGTTGGCATGGTTTCTTAGTCCCACAATGCTAAAAAACTTTCCTCAACTATTAATCCTAAAGAAGCCCAATAATGGGTGAACATGGATAGGCCAGCTTGACTTTTCTCACATGTCTTCCATCTCACTTAGACACTTATTTTGGGAACTCTTATACATTTACTATGTCTGTTTGCTAAGGCCTAAGATGAGCAAAATAAATAACAAGTGTGTGCAAGTAGCAACACACTTGACTAGATTGAACTCAACCAAGTCTTATGATGGATGTAAATTTTAAGGGCTTCTTTCCTAATTCAAAATCACTAAAGATATACAAACTAACTATTTCATTTGTCCTACAATTCCAATAGTGCACATGGCAAGCTTCTCTGCAAATCTCTTTTGTTGCATATGGTAGGCCTCTAAATAGACTAAGTTTGTACTAGCATAATGCAAACTTGACCTGCAAGTCACCATTGTGTTTTGGTTTCTGAAGGCTGCTGCATTATTGACTAACTAGTGAAGTATCAACCAGTGAATAAGTTTCAAGCTTTGGAGAAGTCACAATATATATTGTAATTTTGTCTTGTAGATTGGCCTCTTGACCAATATTTTCTAGGAATGCCTCTTATGAAAAAATAAGTTCTTTCCTAACAGGTTATGACCCTCTTGAAAATACCAGGTTCAATAGAACATTGGAAGCAAATATCTAATGCACGCATCATGCTACCACTACAAGCCATTGCAGAAAATAGAAACCAAGGTGAAAAATGATCTACAGCTACATTGTAGATGTGTTACAGTGACAATACTTTCTTGAATGTCTATTCTCCAACATCCATAGCATTACCAAAAATAATCATAGTTTGTATTTAACTCCAAATAATATACATTCCAATAAGAAGTTGTCAATCATAGTTTTACCTTGTGGTAATGATTTTCCTTATGCCTTGCTCTCATTTTCAGTCAAAAACTAGATTTCCTATATTTATTACGTTCCTACTGTAATACGACCAAGTATCAGATAACTATCTCACTGTAATTCTAGATCAAATGAGCAGTGTACCAAAATAATAAGGAAACTAAAAATGATAGTAGATATTGCAAGGTAAGCAACTAAATAGGTAGTGCGCATGATATGCTATTCCATAATTCACTACCTTTCCCATTTATAAAATAGTTTCTACAACAATTCTGTTGCATATTAGTTCTTTATGTTGCTATTTATTGAGATTTTGGCTCACACGGGGATTACAATCAGCCTTTCCATAGGAGATACATATGGCTTATGAAATTGGCATACCATTGCTGTTACTGTAACTAACATTTCATGATAAGAAGTTACAGTTGAAACATTGCATTTACTTGTTTTGGCTTACTAATTGCTATGTATGGCATATATAATACCAGTTGTCCATTGGGATTCATAGGTGACCAAATGAAAAATTATTTAACTATTGCTAAATGAAAAAATGTGATAGGCTAGGATTCGAGGGATTTTGTGAAAATTATAATGAAAAATAAAAAAGTGAAGGCCTGCACCTCTAGTGCAGTGATAGTAGGGTTTCCTATTTATAATCGTCTATAGTTATTATTATTATTATTTGTTCATTTCTTTTTGGCTGTTTTTCCCTGGTCAACGTGTTTCTCAAGTTTTTCAGCTCTGAATGCTAAACACGTTGCTTGATGTCTTGGAGTGGAAACACCTCACATCTTAGAATAGTTCCAAGATCTAGTTCTGGTAAAATAGCACAAATTGTGGAAGATTTGGTAAGTTCCTGCTGCTGAAAGCCTTGCCACTGTGACCCAAGTGCTATTTGGCCACAACTAGAAGGTTAGTGCATTGGGAAAAAGAGAATGTTGTGTGCATTGATGCTACACACAGGGCATCTTTTTGCAAGCCCTTTTTACCATAATGTGCCAGAGCAGTTTGCATCTGCAAGATGCACATAGCATTCTCTTTGCCCAATAAAATGACCTTCTAGTGTTGCATGAGCTTCTAGCCTCTATAGACTAAGGAACTTTCCAAAACTTTGTCACTCTTAATTCGTAGTTATCCTATGAGTTTAGTTTGATTGCAAGAATTTTTCCTTAACATTCCTTCTCAATGTTTCTGCCATAACCTCATAGCTACTCGGGTTTGGGGTTGTTCCCTAGATATCTCTTGGGGTCTGGACCAACCTCCAGATTTGCTGGCAACATTTCTATACCTCCAACAGGTATATCACTTATCATAGGCATTTTGTTTCTCCAAAATGTCGTTACTCTCGTAGAAGGGTGCATTATAATTTAAGATTATTTCTCCCACAACTCAACATGTTGTGTGCAATGTGGTGCCTGTTGGGTGATTTTGAAGGCTTCTACAAACTAGTTATTAGACAATGTTTCTAACCTCTTAGGAAGGAGCCACTTAGCGATGGTTGCCTCTCTAACAATTGTTGGTATTGATTGTTCATTAGTATATTGAAAAATTCGTCGTTGGGGATTATGTTTCACTTTTATCAAGTGTCTCTTGATTCATACTCAACACAAGATGGACTTTGCATGCACTCAGTTCATTGGAGCAAGGATTTCTGGCTTGCCTTGAATATTGAAAGCAAGTTACAGAAGCCATCCCTAAGGATGGAGCATCATTGACAACAATTCAAGCTCCTCTTAGTGAATGTTTTCTAATCCCTCTTCTTCTTTACCTTCCCCTTATCATCTTCATTTGTTTACAAGGCATGACAAAGATACCCATAAGTCTAAATTTTAGCGCAAAAGAAATTGTAATGATAGTGGAAATGTTACGAGAATATTGTTACTATCACTAATGGTCTACCCATTCTAATGAGGGATGTCTTAAGAAAAGAGTTCTCAACACATATTTCAGTGGCTGAGTAAAAGGAAGGAGAAGGTTAAAATGATTATAGTAAAAAATCCCACTTACATAAGTGGTTTTTGTGGACTTCCCAATTCATGGTGGAAATGCCTCTGCTACTAAGTACGGTAATTCTAAAGATTCGAAAAAAAAATGGAAAAAAAATTCTAAGCCCACAATTAGTCTTAATCATCACTGACTAATTCACTTTAGACAAGGATTCTTTGTTTGTGAAAAATTGTTGCATTATAGTTAATGGTAGTGATAAAAATATTATTTCACAAGATTATGTGACTTTTCGTAATTTCCCTTCAAAATGTTAACCTTGGTCTGAAATTTTAGGGTTGGATGAAGGATAAGGAACCAATGCAAGTTATGAAGGTCCGTCAATTCACTTTTGCTATTGACCACTCTTTGATAGTATTAAGTGTGATGACACTCTTGTTGACTGTTGTGGTCTTATTCTTAGAAGGTTTTATCAACATTGTCTTGAAACTTCCCTATTTTTGTAGAGAAGTTAGCATCATGCTAGTGATTAATTTGAAACTCTATTTTAGTGGAGAAATTCACTGTTTTTTGGTGGAATAGTTCATAATTTATTCTAATTGTTTTTTGAAAGTGTACTAGTCACGATGATAAATGCATGGTTTACTTCAGACGGTTCTCATTTATTTCTAGATACGCTTTTCATCATTTGCTTTGAATACTTGTCTAGTGCTTTACCTTCATATTTTATCCCCTACACAATTGCTCCTGAGGTTCATGTTGTTATGTTTAAGGTCCATGTTGTTATGTTTATTGGTTGTTTCTGTGGAAACTTTTTCCTGAGGTTGTTAAGGTACATATTGATATTTGTTCAAGAAATTCTTGTGTGATACTTGAATTTCATAAATCTAGATTTCCATTTCATTATCTATATCAATATATAAGAACAGGCCCATGGATTGTTCATATTTCTCAAAATATGGAGTTGTTCCTTTCCTGTTGCATGTTATTTTATATCGTTATGTTGTGATTCAAATTTCTAGTTGTGCTTTTCAGTTATTCTCCTACGTAGTACATGCTTTGTTAGATTATATAAAAATTTATTCTTATTGTCTTTTTATTATGTATATTGAACACATTATTTCTAGCAACTTTTGATTTTCTTAGATTTTCTATTCCTTTGGTGTATCTTTGCACCTTTAGGGGCAATTGCTAATTTAAATGCTAATTCTTTAAAGGGTGCTAGCTCAATGGAAGAACACCTACTTTACAAGCAGGAGGTTGGTGGTTCAATTCCATCGCGCCCTGATATTCATAGGGAATGAAGACGATCAATTTTTGGTGACGGATGCTCTTTTGACCATCACCAATGAGCTTATGGTGACATTTTTCGACCCTCACCAAAATATGAAACGGTGACGGTCAACGAACGCCACCATATATACGCATCAATAGTGACGACCATTAAAGGCTTGTCACCATAAATCTTTTTTTTTTATATTAAATGGTGAGGGTAATTGTTTGTCATTATAGTCATTATTCGTGACGGACCTTGATGTCACCAGTTTATGGTGACGGTCACTATCTGTCATTATAATCAATATTCGTGACGAACCTTGAATTTCACCACAAAACATACTTTTGGCGACAACACCTTTGGTGACGTTCATTTTTTTGGTGACGAAGGCTATTTTCCATCACCATTTCTCATATGAAATGGCGACGGTCACTATCCGTCACTATAAATCATTATTGGTGACAGACATTGAATGTCAGCACAACACCTATACTTTCGGCGATGCTACCTTTGTTGATGTTCAATTTTTGGTGACGAAAGCTCTTTTGACCCTCAGCAATGAGCTTATGGTGACCGTTTTTGCCACTCACCAATGTCCTTTTTTCTTGTAGTGATTATAGCAAGCTCAACAAGATCACTATTAAAGATAAATTTCCCATTCATATCATATATGAATTATTGGATGAATTACAAGGATAAATTTATTTCACCAAGTTAGATCTTCATTCAAGATATCATCAAATTAGAATGAAGACTGAAGACATTCCGAAAAAAATTAGAATTCAACAGGGTCATTATGAGTTTTTGGACATGCTTTTAGCATTACCAATGCACCTTCTACATTTTAAGGGTTGAAAAATTCCATTTTCAAACCATTCCTGAGAGAATTTGTGTTAGTATCTTTTGATGATATACTAATATACATCAATTCTTGGAAGGAGCATGCTCAACATGTTGATAGGGTGCTCAAACTATTGGAGAAATAATTATATGCAAAAATCTCCAAATATTTCTTTGGAGTATAGGAGGTGGAATATTTGGGTCATATTGTATCTAATGAGGGTGTGAAGGTAGACCCTAACAAAATTAAATCCATTAATGAATCAAAAATCCCCACAACCATAAAGCATATGCGAGGATTTCTTGGGTTAACATGGTATTATTGCACATTTGTTAAGAATTATGGGAGAATAGTAACACCTCTAACAACATTACTCAAGAATTATGCATTCCCTTAGACTCCAAAAGAAACTAATGCCTTTGAACACCTTAAATAGGCAAGGTGCCAAGAATAGATCTTAGCTATGCTAAACTTCACAAAAACCTTTATTGTGGAATGTGATGCATCAAGAAATGGAATTGGTGTTGTTTTAATGCAAGAAGGAAGACCAATTTCTTTTGAAAGTCATCCAATCAAAGGAAAGTATTTACATAAACCTATTTATGAGAAGGAAATTTTGGAAATACTAAATGCACTAAATAAATTGTGACCTTACCTAATGGGAAGACACTTCAATGTAAAAACATATCATGGTAGTCTTAAATACTTTTTGGAACAAAGACTATCTTCAGAAGAACAACAAAAAAGGGTCACAAAGATGTTGGATTATGGCTTTGAAATCATCTACAAAAGAGGGAAGCTAATATTTTTTGCACATGCACTCTCAAGAAAGGATGAGGATGTGGAATAATTTATCTGTTCCATTTCTATTATCCAACCAAATTGGATAACCAAAGCATGGGAGGAATGTAAGAATGGTGAAGAAGTGTGGACACTCATTCAAAATTTGTAGCAATATCCCAGTACATATGATACATTTAGTTGGAGAAATGATTCATTATGGTATAAATATCACTTATATATTTATAATAATTCCCAACTAAAAAAAAATATTCTTTTTGAATTTCACACCTCTCCCTTAGGAGGAAATTCAATATTTTTAAAAGCTTACAATAGGGTCAAGAGACAATTTTTTTGGGATGGCCTTAAATCTAATATTTAAAAGTTTGTGGCGGAATGTTTGGTCTATCAACAAAATAAAGTTCATACAATTAAGACCCCAAGTCTACTACAACCTTTATCCATTCCAAGTCAATGTTGGGAGTAGGTTTCAATGGATTTTATCACATGTTTACCCAAGTCTGAAGGAAAGAGTGTCATCATGCTGGTAGTTGATAAACTTACCAAGTATGCACACTTTTGTGATTTATCTCATCCATTTAAAGCCACTAAAATTGATATTGCATTTATGCAAACAATTCAAAAGCTACATCGAAGCCCAAAGATTATTGTAAGTGACAGAGATCCCATTTTCACTGGAAATTTTTGGATGGAACTATTTTCTTGTATGGGTACTCAACTAGCTCACAACTGATCTTATCATCCTCAATCTTATGAGAAAATTGAGAGAGTGAAAAAATGCTTGGAAGGATATCTTTGTTTCTTTGTATCTAATAAAAAAACACAATAGGTCAAGTGGTTACCTCCAGCTGAATGGTGGTATAACACTTCCTTCCACACTGTAGAAAAATGACGCCATTTATGGCACCTTATGGATATCATCCACCATCCATCACATTGTATTTAAGAGAAAATTATAAGGTTCAAGCAGTGGACGATCATATCAAGCATCAACAAAAAATTATCCAACTCTTAAATGATAACCTACTTTGGTGCAGAGTGAAAGAAAAAATAGGAAGATCAACATCATAGCGAAAGAAGTTTTGATGTAAACGACTTGGTATTTTTATGGCTACAACCATACAAAAAAAATTCCCTCAAGCAAGCTATGAAGGATAATAAATTATCGCTGAAGTACTATGGGCCTTACAAGGTGCTGCAAAGATTGGTACAATGGCATACAAATTGGAGGCTCCTTTATATTCCCGAGTGCACCCAATTTTCCATGTTTCATGCTTGAAAAAGGTTATAGGTGACAAACTCCCAGTTCAAACAATATTGAAAAAACTTGATGAGGAAGGAAAAATAATATTGGAACTTGAAGCAGTCATGGAAACAATAAGAAATCGATCAATTTCAGAGTAACTCATCAAGTGAAAGAACTTACCAATTGAAGATTCCACATGGGAGGATGATAATTTTATACAAAAGCATCCAAAACTACTCAAGCGTTGAGGAAAACAATTTTGTGAAGGAGAGGGGCATGTTAGGTCCCTATAATACTAGTGTAGCCCCTTATTGTTATTGTTGGTGTAGCCCCATTATTGTTATTGTTGTGCCCATGTAGTCCCCATATTGTTATTATTGTGGCCCATAGAAACCCACTATTGTTATTATTTTTCCCTTACATTATTATTGTTATGTAGGATCTAATTGTACTGTGACCCCTTCGACTCCTATATATAGAAATTAGGATTTTTCATTTGTATCATCCAAGAATTGTTGAATTATGTAATGTAAAGGAGGTTTCCCCCTCGAAGTAGTTGATTTCTAGGTCATTGATCTATCTTTTCTTCTATTTTGTGATCTAGTTGCATAACAGAGAAAGTGATTTTACTATGGTAAAATTAATTCTACATGGTGTATTTCGATCCACCTAGTTAGAAATGGCTAGGTGATAACACAACTATAGTTCTAGAATTGGTGATGGTGATGACATAGTAGCTTTAGTCCTTAGCTTCTTCTCTCTAAATTTCCAAGAAATTTATTTTTCTTATAAGCTACCATGCTCCTCATCACACTCCTTAATTTAAATTATAGACTTGTCTTGAAATTCGTCATCATATTTTTTATTTTTCTTTTATGCCCTTTGTCATACTCCTTGTAGTCATTTGTGTTTCAAGTTCAATCTTCCTCTTATTTTATGTATAGATTTAGTTTTATGACTAAGTATTTGTTCTAGGGTTTCATATATTTTTAACTCATGGCTCCTCTTTTCTTTTCTTTTGTGGCTCGTTTACCTCCATTCTTGTGTTCATCCTCTTGATTTACTTGGCTCGAGGTTTGAAACCAAAATTGAAAATTGCAGAACACGAAAAAGATGGGAAATGATTTTTTGAATGCTTTTACACATATATTACACAAATTTCAATGTTATCTAAATTGAATTCACACAAAGGGTGTTTCTTTCTACATTTTGGACAAATGATTGAGAGTTTTTCAATTTTAGCTTTTTGTTTATTCCAAATTTTAGATGTATTTAATTGCTCACTAAGATTCTGAACAATGTCATTTTTAATTTTTTTCATGTAAATTACCAATTTCATCTCTAATTACCCCACCAGTTGTAAATTTACTCACCCTAGAGATAATAGGATTGCTAGGTCCACTACCATTTTTCAGATTTTCGTTGAGAAATGTGCTTACACAGTTCACAGATTTATACAAAAGTTTGTTTATATACATCTGATTTTCCCATTCATATATTCTATTTAACATGATTTTATTTTGCAAATTTTTTTTTGATAATGGATGCTTAAATTAGAAATGAACTCTTTTTGACACTTCCTTGGTGTTGTAGCTAACATTGAACCTCCTTAAAACTTTCCCCTACTCCCCATATTTCACCAGATAATGACTCAACCTCTGCAACTTAAAAAAAAAACCATTCACATTTTTTAATTGTCAAAATTAAAATCTCTCTCTCTCTCTCTATCTATCTATCTATCTATCACTATCCAATCAAAATAAAGTGTTTACATTCCCTCTTCTTGGGATATATTTTAGTGTTTCAAAATTTTTCTTTATCATTGACATGGTATTGTTAAGTGAGGATTTGGGATCCAATCACTAAGCTACCATAAATTTATTACATTACATGTTGGTATTGTCCCTAATTATCGGACATGGTTCACTTATTAACCCCTCAAATTTATACTTAAATATTTTATTATATCAATTTTAGAAAGTGTGTTTTCGATCATAGATGAATTTTCTTATTTTAAGGCTCTAATATCTAGCCTTATTAACTTCATTATTATGCTCCTTATCATAGGTTAGGCTGAACCCAAGAAGGTGGGTTACACCTTTTAGAAAATGCGTCGGGGGCATAGAAAAAAAATGAAGCTTGATTGAGCATTTTTTAAGAACTTGATAAATAAAAATTTTAGCCCTCAATTGAATAATTTTATCACTTAAATATTTATCAACCAAGCTATAAAACAAATTGTTATGCAACCATCTCATAAAATAGAAGAAAATATATATCAACAACATAAAAATGATCCTCTTTGAGGGGGAAACGTACTTTACATTACATAAATAAACATATTATTCAATGATACAAATGATAAGGCCTCCTTGGTATATATACAAGTCTAAGGGGTCAGAATATAATTAGAGACTAAATAAATTTAATAGTGTAGGGGAACAACAATAACAATAGTGGGCTTCTATGGGGCACAACAATAAAAACATGAGGGATACATGGGCATACCAATAATAATAGTGAGCTACTTAACAATACAAATAAGGGGAATACACTATTATTATAGGGACCTAACATGCCCCTCTCCTTCAAAAAAGTGTTGTCCTCAACGCTTGAGTATTTTCAGACACTTCTGTATAAAAATATCACCCTCCCACGTGGAGTCTTCAGTTGCAAAATTCTTCCACTTAATGAGATACTCTGAAATTAATCAATTTCGTAGTTGTTTGGTTCTTGTTTCCATGAATTTTTCAGCCTAAAATATGATTTTTCCTTCTTTTTCAAGTTCTGGTGACACTGTCTGAACTGGGATCTTGTCACCAATAACCTTCTTTAAGCAAGAAACATGGAAAATTGGGTGTACTCAGGAAGATGCAAGCAACTCCAATTTATATGCCATAGTACCAATATTTTGCAATACCTTGTAAAGACCATAGTACTTGTATTATCCTTCTTAGCTTACTTGAGGAAAATTTTCTCGTATGGTTGTAGTCGTAAAAGTAACCAGTTGCCTACATAAAAAAATCTTTCACTTTGATGTTGATCTTCATGTTATTTCATTCGATTATGCGCTAGAGTGAGGTTATCCTTTAAGAGTTGGGGAAGTTGTTGTTGATGCTCAATGTGATCTTTCACTACTTGAACCTTAGAATTTTCTCTTAAATACGATGTGATAGATGGTAGATGATATCCATAAAGTGCCATAAATGGGGTCATTTTTGCTGCAATATGGAAGGAATTGTTATACCACCATTCATCTAGAGGTAACGACTTTAACCATTGTGTTTGTTTATCATATATAAAGAAACAAAGATATCCTTCAAAACATTTATTCACTATCTAAGTTTTCCCATCAAATTGAGAATGATAAGATGAGCTATGAGCTAATTGAGTACCGAGACAAGAAAATAATTCCATCCAAAATTTTCCAGCAAAAATGGGATCTCTGTCACTTACAATAATCTTTGGGTTTCCATGTAGCTTTTGAATTGTTTCCATAAATTCAGTAGCAACTGTACTATCTTTAAAATGATGAGATAAGGAAAAAAAGCATGCATGGTAAGTCTATAAACTACCACCATGATGACATTGTTTCCTTCAGACTTGGGTAAACCTATGATAAAATATTTCGAGAATTCCTCCCAATGCTGAATTGGAATGGCTAAAGGTTGTAATGGACCTGAGGTCTTAATTATCTCAACTTTATTTTGTTGGAAAACCAAAAATTTTGCCACAAACTTCTGAATATCAAATTTAAGGCCATACCAAAAAAATTCTTCTTGACCCTATGGTAAGTTTTTAAAAAGTCTGAGTTCCATCCTAAGGGGGAGGTTTGCAATTCCAAAATAATCTTTTACATGAGTTGGGAATTATTACAAATATATAAGAGATATTTGTACCATAATGGGTGATTTTTCCATCTAAATGTATCATATGTACTGGGATATTGCTGCAAATTTTGAATGACTGTCCACACTCCTTCATCATTATTACATTCATCCCTTGCTTTGATTATCCAATCAGGTTGGACAATAGATATGACACAAAGAAATGTTTCCACATCCACATCCTTTCTTGAGAGTGCATCTACAACAACATTTTTCTTCCCTTTTTTGTAGATGATTTCAAAGTCATAACCCAACTTCTTTTTGACCCATTTTTTCCACTTTTCTGAAGATAATATTTGTTCTAAAAAAATTTTAATACTACCATGATCCATTTTTACCTTGAAGTGTCTTCCAATTAGGTAAGGTCTCCATTTCTTTAGTGCATGTAGTATTTCCAACATTTCCTTGTCATATATAATTTTTCGTAAATGATTTCCTTTGATTGGATGAATTTCAAAAGAAATGGGTCTTCCTTATTGCATTAAAACAACACTATTTCCATTTCTTGAAGCATCATATTCCATAATAAAGGTTTTTTTGAAGTCAGGAGTAGCCAATACCTGTGCTTGTCACAATTCCTATTATGATGTTCAAAGGCCTTAGTTTCTTATGGAATCTAAGAAAATGCATATTTCTTCAGTAATTTTGTTAAAGGTGTTTATTTTATCCCATAATTCTTTAAAAACTCATTATTTAAGTATTTTTCGAGGATTTAACTCATTTATTTTGAGCTTCGATAACCAAAGCATAAATTCGTCGAGTCTCATTGAGATTTTCGAGATAAATCAAATGTTCATCTTCTTGTGAAGTACCAAGGAGTAAATCGATAGCTAGCTTCAAAGAAGGAATTTCACACTCGATTGGGAGAGTGTCTTGTAGTCCATACACCAATTAAAAAGGTTTGAATTCGGTCGTTGTATTAATTGGAGTTTGGTATGCCCACAGAGCTGAAAATAGCATAAGATGCCAATTTGGTTTATGCATCCCAATGGTTCGATGAAGCATCATGACCAAATATTTGTTGACAACTTCAAATTGGCCATTAGCCTATGGATAGTAAGGAGTTGAGCTGTCGAGGCGCAAGCCCAAATGAACATTAAGCTCTTTTATCATATAATTTTGAAAATGAGAACCATGGTTGGTGATTATGTCTTTTGGAACACCAAATTGACCTATAACATGATTGAAAAGGAATTGCACCACAATTTTACCTTCAACATCACATGTAGGAATCACCTCGACCCATTTTGTGAAGTAATCGATGGTAATTGTAATATAACCATGATCCCCAGCCAAGTGAGGGTTACAAGTCATGAAATTAATGCCCCATTTTGCAAAGGGTCTAATGGTAACAGTTGAGTGCAAGGGAGCGGGTGGGGAATGTTCTTTGCGAGAATATATCTAGCAGTCTTGACACTTTTGAACAACAAGAATGCAATCCTTGAAAATGGATGGCCAGAAATAACCTGTGCGAAGAATATTTTGAGTAATAATGGACCCTGAAATATGACCACCACATGCCCGAGAGTGAAGTCATTAAATAATTTCTCATCTTCCTCAAAATTCAAACATCGATGGAGGACATAATCAACACTAGTATGATATAGAGTATCTCCAATATTGCGATAAGGATGGGACTAGTGATGGATTGGGTGTCGCTCAGAGTGAGACAACTTTGGTTGAAAATTTTGGGTTTGGAGATAGATAATTATATCGATATACCACAGATAGAGATTACTAATGAGAAAAATTGATTCATTTGGAATAAACTCAGTAAAAGGAGTGGGTGGAATTGTAGATGGAAGAGCACAAATCATCTCGATAAAAACTAGCAATTTCTTCGACTTAGCTTTAGAAGAATCTAAATGAAACTGTCGTAGAATAACAATCCATTTGGAGTATTTTCCCTGAAGTAACTGACGATTCAAGATGCAAGTCCTGGGGTTACAATAAAAAATCACAATAGTTTTGCGCAGAATAATATAATGGTGAAAGCGTTGGACAACATGAAAAATTGTCAATGCTAGTTTCTCTATGTGAGCATAAAATGTCTCAACATCAAAGATATTTCAATTCACGTAGTAGATAAAATGTTAATTATTTTTTTCATCATATTGAACAAGCACCATGCCAATGGTGCCATTAGTGGTGGCTAAATATAGGAAATAATCACGATGATAATCAAGGGGATGCAATAATGGATCACTAACGAGGGTTGTATTCAAAGCATCAAAAGAACTTTGAGCAATTTCATCCCAAATAAATGGGACCCATTTTTTTAGAAAATGAGTAAATACTTTAGCAAGATCTGTATAATATAGGAGAAAATGACGGAGAAATTTTTCCTTCCCTTGCAAACTCTGCAGTTGATGTATAGAATATGGAGGAGGAAATTTGATGATAGCCTTGGCTTTTAGTGGATCAATCCGGATGCCTTCCTTATAAACCAAAAATCCTAAGAGAATAATATATTCAACAGAAAATACACACTTATGGGGATCAACCATATTTTGTAGTGTTGATAGCGAAGAAACATCGCTTGAAGGTAACCGAGATGCTCTTGACATTTCGGAGAATGTGCAGGAAGATTGTCAAGATAAGTCTGAACTATATGCTTAATATCATGAAACATAAGACATAGCCCACTAGAAGGTAGAACCGGCATTATTTAAGGCAAAAGGAATCTTTTTATCCACAAATGTCCCCCAAGGACAAATAAAGGTAGTTTTATGTTGATGGTGGGGAGAATGTTAATCTCATTATAGCTAGAAAAACCATCCATAAAGGAAAAAAATCTCACTCTGAGAAAATTCATCAATTATCTGATTGATAAAAGGAGTGGGATGATTATCTTTAGGACAAGCCTGGTTGATATCACGATAATCAACAAAAACAAAAACAATTCCTTTCTTTTTTGTAACACTAACAATATTAGAGACCTATTTTGTTAATGGTATAGGGTAAATGAATCTAGCTTTAAGAAGTTTTTCAACTTCACCCTTTATGAAAGTTGCCTTGCTCAGTGCACCAGATAAATATGTTGATGAAAAGGTTTCGCGTCCAGATAGATAGGAATTTCATGCACCACGATACTAGGATCGATTCTAGGAATATCTTCATACAATCAAACGAAGACATCGGAAAATTATTTGAAGAGGGCAGGATAAATATTGATCTCATATGGTGAAAAAGAAGCCCCAACGTGAATATTTGTTACTATCCTTGGTTTGATAGAGATGTTGATTAGTATGGTAGCCAAAATATTACCCATGTTTCCTTCGAAAATGACTTCATGAACCAAGATGGGATTCTGAAGTGGATCAGTAATTTCAAGGGAAACATTGTTTTTCTAAATAGGTAGTAAGTTCACCAAGGCTCGGGATAAAAGAGGAACAATGATGGCCATCATTCCAAGGAGTTTCTTCAAGAGATGTAACTTGCAGAATAATCTCATCATTGGTAAATGTCTCATTCAAAGGATCATATGAATCCCAAGAACGAAACTAAGGAGATTGTGAATATGTGTCTAGAGATGAAACCAATTTATTTTTGGTATCAGAAGGAGTTGCATAAGTGAGTAGGATGCTTTGATACATCTGTTCGACATGGATAAGTGGCATAACGTCACCAAAATGATTAATTTGATCATGGTTGGGAATGATCCAAGAGTCGTCACCAGATGAAATCATATTAACCGAAGTGACATTGGGAGGCAAAAGGGAAATAATTCCAGTCAATGATGACTCTTTAAAGAGACCCACTCCAACACTCTCATAAGGAACGATGGTATTCCCAACATATGATACATTTACAGTTGAATAATTACGAGAGAAAAAGGCAAGTTGATCAACCGTAATGATCTTTCTCTGATGGGGAAAATAAATAACATGGAAAAGAGTAGAGACCATGCAAAGCATTTCATGGGTCCAACTACGACTGAGTAGAAGGTTATAATTGAGGTTCACATCTACAACTTTAACTTCCATATTCATTGTTTTCCCCTCCATCTAGATTGGTAAAGAGTTAAGAATACCATATGGACGAGAACCTATGCCATCGAAATCTTCCAATGTGTTAGGGGACTGATTAAGAAAGGAGAGATGAGGGATTTACAACATGAAATAGACATGTTGCAAGTGGAATAACCTTAATCAATAATAGTCTAATGAATATTTTACCCATCACGACAACTTGTCTAAGAAAATATAGTTGTGAAGAGAGACGAGGAACATGAATTTCAAGATCAAAAGTAATTAAATTATAATTTGAAGGATAAATTCCTCTGATAGAGAACATTAATTCCTTCATTTTCGATGGAAAATATTGAAGAAGATGACATCGCAGAAGGCACTTGAGCTAAATATTCCACAATATTATAATGTTGAGAATCTCGCGCATTCATATTATATGAGGATTTCCAGAGGACACATTTGGTAGGTGGTTAGATAATGTAATAATTACTAGGTCACTCAATATGAAGAGGAATAGAAATGGGCATATTGGAAGAAGGAGGCATGTCAGAGGCATATTTTTCCACAACAAATTTGGTATGATTCAAATATTCTTTTCAACGAGTGGAAATAGAAATGGGTTCTATACCAGCCATGAAAACCCGAGAGATTCAATATGAAGAGGATTGAGGCTAGTCTACCATTTATGTTTTCTTATATGGAAATATTTCTTTCAAAACTGTCGGTGTTCCTGATGTGCCCTTTGGAAGATTAGCCTTGACACAACGAGGACAATACTTGGTGTAATGATATTCGTCAGATATAAGACAAGGATATTTGGGCTTACATTTGGATGCATTATCAATAGACAACTTAGAGGAATCCTGTTTAGGGTAATTGGATTTGACTTTTCCTTTCCCCTTCTTCTTACCTTTTGAGGATTTATCTGCTATGGCATACTGAACAACGTTAACCTCAGAAGTTTTACTAGGATTTTTGGAATCATTCGCAGGAACATAAGGTGCAGTGGACGAAGTAGACTTAGGCTTCGAAGAAGCTTTAAGAGTACTATTGGCATGCTGAGCCATGACTAACCTAATAACGCCATCAACAGGTGGTGTATCAATAGATTTAAAATATGACGGGTTCATTGAAGGTCGTGGGGCATTCGGTAAAATATCGTATAATGTCCCAGACAAGGAATAAACAAGATAAAAATACTGAGCACGGGTGATGGCCTATTCCTCAGTCTCATAGCCACCCATAAAAATGTCTTTTGAAATTTATGGAATGAATGATTTTGTAAACCATTCAACAAGGAATTGATTAGCAATTTCAAATTTGAACAGAAGGCTGTCAGATTTAATCTAGTGTAAGAGAAAAGGATATGGTAGAAATCATTAGCTCAAAGATGTTAATATATAGAAGAAGTTTATAATGATGGCAATCGAAATGGTGGGAATTTATGGCTTTGAGAGTTAAAATCAACAAAATTCCTAGAGAGATTTAATCAAATATATGGCGCGACATCGAAGGCTGGTAAGAAAAGACATAATAATTATTTTCTAACTCCAAAATATATATCTGTGAAGCTAATATGTAATAAAGGAGTCAAATTCAAGATTTTTATTACCAATGAGATAATCCCAACTGTTTAGTTGGTCCTGAGGTTGTAATACAACATATTTTACTAATAAGGGTAAGCTTTCCTTTGACACATCCAGGAGTTCCATCGTAGCCAAGAATGGTAACTGAGGATTATAAGGAGTGAAATTTCTCTCGTAATTACTCATTTGAGCGTTCCAACCTCACTGTTATTGGTTCTTACCCTGTTGGCGTTGATTTTGACCATAAAAGCCATATTTCCCCCACTGTTGTTGCAAGGGTATTTGTTGTTGATAAGGACCTTGTTGAAGCCAAGGTTGTTGATAGGGTTTTTGTTGCAGCTATTTTTGAAGGTAAGGTCTTTAATGGGGTTTTTGATAAGTCCCCTGCTGGGGCTATTGATAAGGCCCCTACCATTAGGGGAATTATGAGTTCTAAAATGGGTCTCCTAAGAAAAATGTACAACCAAAATAAAATTTATAAGAACTAATAAGATTAAATATGATGATGTCAACCATGGGGGATGATTCGCCATTTTTAAGTAAAAAAATATTAAAAAATAACAAAATAATAAAACAGCTTTTTCAACTCGTATTTTCAACTTATTGGGCCAAATTTTTTATTCAAATTTTGGGTAGGAGTATGCGTTGGAGTCACAATTTAACTCCTCATCCAAGGAGTACCCATGTTGCATACTTTAGATGGACCCTTCTATAAGAAAAATGAGAAATACATGAAAAACGTGATTGCAATCATATTTTTCATGTATTTCTTATTTTTCTTGTAGAAGGGTCCATTGAAAGTATACAACATGGGTACTCCTTGGATGAGGAATTAAATTTTGTAGCCAACGAGTATTCCCACTTGAAATTTGAGTAAAAACATTGGGAGATAAGTTGAAAAAGTAGTTTTTTCTTTTTTCCCTCTAAAATTTGATGATGTCATCAAATTTTATTTTATTATTTCCACTATTTTTTAATAATTTACTTAGGAGGCCCATTTTATACCTCAAAATTCCCCTAATGTGTAAAGTTTGTTGAGGATTAGGCCCTTGTTGTACATAAGGTCCTTGTTGTACATGGGGTTGTTGGTACTATGTTGGAATTGTTGGTATTGAATACCAGGTCTAAGAGGGAAAGTTCTAGCTATCCCAAAAGGACGGTTAAGAACATATTTCATTTGAGGACCAGACTGTGGATTAGTTGCAACACCTAATAGTGGATTTTGGGGTTGTTGGACATACTGTTGTTGAACATACTGATGTTGTAGGTTTGGTTGTTGAACATAGGGTTGTTCGATATACAATTATTGAATATGGGGTTGTTGAACATGATGAATCTGAACAAGGGGCTGTTTATAAACACTTTGAGTTGAAGAAGGGTGAGTACCTTGTAAAGTGGTACCCACGACAGAACTTGTTAGGTATGGAACCAAAGTTCCACCAAGACTAGATATGGGTTGTCTCGCCCTCGATACAGCTCCATAGTTCAAAATTCCACCACCCAAAAGGGGGGGTACATATAAGGGGTGTGATTCCCCCCTAGGCATGGATGAAATTATAGGTTGTCCTCTTAAATGTGGAACAACAATGATTGTAGATAGGGACAAAGGAGCAGGTGATCCAAGTGTAATGGGAATTTTACCCAAAAAATCTACAGGTTGAGTAGAAGGTTGTGAAAATGTGGCTACGTCTGAAAGAAATGAGCTAGAAGTTGGAGGAATACCAGACGACCATATAGGATGATGAAAAAGGGATGTGGCGCCAGAAGCTTCTGAAACAAGGTTTGCGAGAGAAGTGTAACCTGGTAGAAGCGAAGACGCAACATGACCAAAGGATACATTCATTCCACTTCCTAAATCATAAGAAGTAGAAACATAAGGAAAACCTTCCAGAGGCAACATGGACTCAACATTGACTTCTGGTGTGTAAGTCATAGAAGTTTCCATGGGAATGATTTTAGGAGTGTTCACAAACAGAGCATCATCTGCATTCGATTCCATGTGTGGTTGAAACAACTACCGAAGAGTAGTTCAAGGTGCGAAAGGAGAAGCACCAAAAGGAACGTTGGGACTGTTGAAAGACTATAAGAACACTCAGGAGATACCATGAATGTATCATATATTGGATTAGGAGGAATGACCACAAATTTTGCAGTGGGTTCAGGACTTTCCAACTCAAGATCCTCAGATGACGAAATCCAATCATCAGGTGGTGGTCGAGAAGAGAGGGGTTAGATGCTTGGGACAATTCCAAGTTCAAAAATTTCAGCTTCAAGAGGCCCAGGTGGAAAATGAAGAATCTCGAGATGGGGTCATTCAGTTCCTTCAGGGGGTGAGTGAGTTGAATTTGAGGACTCAGACATGATGAAATTTTTACAAGATCAATCAAAACATAGATGAATTATTTTTTAAGAAACTAAAATTTTCAATTAATAAACCATGATGAGGAAAATAAGAACTGCACAGGTAGGATGTTTTCATTGACAAAAAAATTTAGAATTAAACAAAATAAATAAAAAATGGTAATATAGGAAAAAAGGATTACCAGGTATCTGTGAACTGCAGAATACCTCCTAGAGAACCAAGAATTACGGGCATGAAATCTCCTTGAATGTTGTGTTCAATGTATCACATCTACAAGGCGGCCGAATCAGTTACCTATGGAAGGTTTTCAACCTATTGGGGTCTCCCAAAACATATTTGATGGTCTATGGGAGCTCAGTTTGTAGTAGCACTATCTAATGTGTAACCGTTCGATGACAACGTCTCCATATAATTACCATACATGGAGCATAGTCCTATATACTTCCGTACGTGGGATGGTATATCACCCCTAGAGTGAAACATAGGTTGTTAGCAACAACTGCTATGCTTAACAACGTCATAACAAGTTTCTAGCTTAGACATCTAGATATTTGAATTAATTCCAAATGCTCCTTAGGTTAATTGAGGTTCATTTTAATGTTGATCTGAAATTAAGTTTCAATTTTAGGCTCAAAACGATGTCACCCAAATTCCTAGGATGTTGCTATATGAGAAAATGATCCATTTGATTTCAATGAAAGCTAAACTGGTAAGGGAAGAGATAGCGAAGAGCAATGCATAAAAAAATATGCAACAAACAAAATTCACCCCCAACTAGCTTTCACTTCGCAAGTTCTAAAAACTAAAGATGATTTCACTTTCACTATCCTAAATACAACTCATTCAAAATTAAAATGATTTCTAATTTCAACGAGATGCACTTAAATTATTTTATTTTTTTATTTTTACTTTGAATGATGAGATGCACTTGATGCAACTAATGCACTTTTAAGCTTTCAATTATTGATAAAATGTAATCTATTTACAATATGAAATTTCAAAAACTAGCCTTTCAATGCAAGTAATCTTATGCACGTAATGAAAAGTAATTCTTGAAATGAAAACTAAAATTATGAAAAACCCAATTTATTTAAAGAAAACAAAGGTTAATATTGTTCTATAGCGAAGAACCAATACTTCTCGGATGATACAAGCAATAAACAGATATTTTAATTCACTTGAAACAACAAGAATCAATCAAAACACAAATTTTACCACTTAAACCATAAGACTAATTTTGTTATTTTTCAAGAGACTGAAGATGCCCAAAGCAAAAAATGATGCAATCAAAGCCAACGAAATATTTCAAGGATTACGACACAATAAGAATTTTCCAGAATAAATTCTAAAAATCTCTATTTTATAAGACCAACACGGACATCTTGTTAACACCAGTGGTCTACAGTGTGGCTGTTCTAGAAAAATCTAGCGCTGGAAGTGCAATTGTGTCTGTTAAAAAGTGCATTGAGCAAGGACAAGAGGGATAAAACAAGCAATTCCTGATAAAAAAAAACTTTATAATTGATACCTTAAAACACTTATAAGACAGAATATATACCAAAAAACAAGCCACACAAGTGGTTGTTCAAAGGTTGGCTAAACTAATCATAGGAACAAAAACAAGAAGAGGGTGAAAAGGGTGTAGGTTCCCCAGTGGAGTCGCCAATTTGTTGTGTAGGAAAATCCCTTATTTAGAAAGAATAGATCCCTCTATCTAAATGAGTGGGTCTAGTAACAACTGTGACAAAGAATACAAGATTTCCTATTTTAACGTCGAAATAACATTAGAGAGGGAGATGGCCTACCTTACTCCTATGTAGTTGTTTCCTTGATGTCGATGCCGATCCTTTCGCTTCCAGGTTTTCCCCTAGCTATACCTTCTGCATCTAAATACCTTCAAGAAATATCATACAACAGTAAATGAAAGAGATATAGCATATATATATTTCAAAATAAAGCATATGATAGATCAAGGAGTATCATGCTAAACAAATTAATATTAAAAAGTTCATTGGAAGCAAAGCATACTTTGTATTATTAAATAAACAAAGGGAATATTACATCCAATACCTTGATGTTGGAGGCCTCCTTCGGAATGGGAATCCAAGTCCAAGCCAAGCTCTTCAATCTCTTCTCCTTCCTTGTCAAATCGAAAACATGTAGGTGCAATCAGGCAGAAGAATGGCAACCAGCAATGACCAACAAAGGCTCAGTAGCATGACATTCTTTTATAGAAGAGATGGGGAGGTTATGGATCCACTAATAAGGGGGAAAGGCCTTATCTCAAAGGGGAAAATATTTGGATATAAGATCAAGGGTAAAAAATGGGAGTATTTGACCTTATCCTCAACCAACAAGTACTAGACCTCCATTCTCGAGAGTTCTAGAGGACGAAACTTCTACTCCATTTTTGGAGAACCTGCCTGAAGAGGACCAACATGAATTTACTGTTGAATTCTCGTGTTGTCAGTGTTTTTTGATAGGATAGGGATAGGGTGACAAGTGCAAAGATATGTAGAGGAGAACCGCGTTGGGATTGTAAATTAGGATTTTTTACAAAGTTTTGCAGAAATGCATCAAGGTATTTCTCTTTTAAGTATTCAAGGATATTTTAATCATGTTATCCAAGATGAATAAGTTTTCACAACTTTTGTCACTTTGTGACATTTTTGGCATGAGCAACACAAAAGACGACAATTAGGATAAGAACTGAAGAATGCGACAAAATATCGTGTAACACTTACCACCATATCATCCTAGAGCCTTGTCATCCTAGTAACCTTTTCAATGTGAGTTACTACCATTTTTTTGGGATCCCATTCTTGGGATGACTCAACCTCCCCATGCAACATATATATTGATTCATGAAATTTTCTACTGGCCCAAGATTGTTTTCCCTCCATTTCATCTTGGGTATATTCACCCCAACTATTCCCTTAGTGCACATCCTTTATTCTTTGTGAGCTTTATCTCCCAGGATGATGTAATCACCTACGATGAATGTCAACACAATGCTCATTCAAATCACATGTTGTCACATGTGAGAATATATCATATTAATGTGGTAATAAGTAATCATTCACATAATATGAAAAGATAATTTGTATTGTGGCTAATTTATATGGGATTCAAGGATTATCTTGTGATGTGATATATATATATGTGTGTGTGTGTGTGTGTGTGTGTGTTGGCACTTTCTCTTGATTCTATTATATTTTAAGAAAACTTTGGAGACGACATAAAATCAAAAGAAGCAAAGAGAATAGTCTCAAATGAAATACAAAGTGAAGCACATTTTGGCAGACTTTTATTGTTTTCATTCTTATTTATGATTATTTTTGTTTATTTATAATTCCTTGAACATGATTATTACTTTTCTATATCAATGATTTCTCTAGTTTAGATTCAATAAATTTGAGGATCATAGGCTATACACTTTGATAGAAATCATAAAGAGATGTTTATTCTTGAAAAAATGAAATTGGACGAAATCGACATCTCTAAGGTAAACCATAATGAAATCCTTCAAGGTAAACCTCATACACTTATTTTTATCTTCTATTGTTTTTCGTCTTGATTTTAGTTTCAACTTTTTTTTATTAATTTCTTATCTAAGATCTATTTTCATAGGTCCACACCAGCTATACTGAAGGTTTGATGTTGTTGGAAAGATGGCTTAAAAATACTTTAGTTTACTTTCCATCTCTTCTACCTCAGAGAAGCAGTTGTGATGATAATTAAATGGAAAGAAAGTCACATCAAAGAGTCTATTTCCTTTACGTTGTTTTCATTTAGCATATTTTTCTTTATTTTTCAAGAATTATTTTGAAAGAAAATATTTCCTAAACAAGAGAAAATTGATGCAAATTCATCCTTTATTCATAGTTACTCCTAGTTTTAAAATTCCCTTTTCAATAAAATACCAATTAGTTACAACTTTGTGAGACATAAAAATTTAAGACCTCAACCTAAGTATGACACATATGTTTTCCTCGTAATCTCTGTTTTGTTGATACACATTTTCATAATTTTTCTTTAAAACACGTGTTTTCATTTTCTTTCTTTATTTGAAATTTTTTGAAGTGTGTTGATTTCATTTCTTCTTTTGGTTTGGATTTTGTGATATGTCCAAAAAATATATGGGGAATAATTTTTATTTCCAGGCACGAGTTGATCTACATCAGGAAATTTTTACTTTATCTTATCAATAGGATTTTATTTATATAAAGGTCATTTTTATCAAATTTTCACTTTCTGATACATCCAATATTATCTATGGGGAACATTAACATTTGATTCAAGTGGGTGAAAATGTGAAGCTGGGTTACACTTTTTGCCCTTTTTTGAGAAAAAAATTTCATTTTTTTTGGTTCTTCAACTTTCTGCAAACTATAACAATTTTTCTGTGTAGAATTTCATTTTGCGATAAAAATAGAAGTTGTGAGAAATTTTGTTAGCTTTATATTACTTATTTTTTGAAAATTTTTTATGCAGATTTGATTTGTCAACTTAGCGTTTCTTTGAGTGTGTGTTTCTTAACAATCAAAGGATTCATAAGAAGTCATGTTATGTCGCAATGCTATATTCATTGAAAATTTGTGTTTTTGAAAAAACAAAATGTGTTACAACAATATAGACAGAGTCTACTTTGTTTTCGTCATATTTACAAAGCCAATGGATGCATATCATAATTACTAGAATTTTTTGAACTGGTCCAATACGAAAAACTGCGTATTTTTGATATGTTTCGCGTGGCAACAAATTTCTTAACATATAATTTATAAACTAAAAATCTAAAAGCTACCCATTAGAGTCAACGGACCAATGTAATGCCCCATAATTTTTTCAATTTTTTTTACAATGTATTTTGGGAGATACAAAATTTTGATTTCACTGAATCACAATGACCCTTAGAAATTGTTTGCACTCATTTTATTAGAAGAATAATTAAAATTAATAAACGTTTACGAAATTCCATAAAAGTTATATTTCCTGAAAGTAGATTCAATTCTGAAAATGCTTGTCTTGGTTCCGACAGTTAATTAACAACCTTTCATGGAGTTTAATCAGTCCAAAGTTGCAGAACTATTTTCAGAGCCTGTTTTTGCGTAATTGGTGACGCGTTAGTTCAGCCGAACTTTTAGTCCAAGTTCGGCCAAACTATGTTTTTCGTTTATGAGTCGCTAAATCTAACGTCTTAATAGTTCGGCTGAACTATTGTGTAACTCTCCATCGGCCGGAAAGTTTTGTGGATCCCCCTACAAAAAACACATTTCGCGTCAATATAAATTGCCGTGAAATGATTCAAAATTTTCGCACATTTCGCACTTCATCTCATTTTACAAAGACTTGGTTTGGGTTCAAAAACTTTTCTTCAAAGTTTGAGTTTAAAAAAATTTTTTGGAAGACATTTTTTTGGAGGCGGCGTGATTTTTCTTGGAGGTATGTACGTGCTTTGTGTTGAAATAAATCTTTTGAGCTTCTTTGTTAAAAAAAATTTCTTCAAAGTTTGGATTTAAAGAATTGGGTTTAAGAGCATTTCTTGGAAGCAAATTTATTTTACAATTTTGGATTTAAAAAAGTTTTTTGGAAGACATTTCTTGGAGGTGGCATGATTTTTCTTGAAGGTATGTATGTGTTTTGTGTTTTTTAAAGTGTGTGTTTTGGATTGGATTACGTATTTTTTACAAAAAATTTACACTGAATTTTTTTTTAAATTAAATCTTTTGTGATATTTTTTGTAATTGAGTTATTGTCTAATTTTTTGAAGGAAATTTTTTGAACTTCATACCCTATTATCATGGGAAATCAAAGAACTTGTGCGAGAAAATATGATCGAAAAAGAGACCCTGAGACACGTAGAGAAGAGACTAGACAATCTCGCAAAAGAAAGTTAGAAGCCCTCTCAAATATTGAAGAGGAAAATCAACCTCAAGTAGAAATTGAAGCAGGTATGTAAATGTAAATATTATGATCTATTGATATATATTTAAAAATTTTCTAATGTAAAATGTGAAGCTTAATTTTTATTTGATGAACTAGTTTGAAAAATATTTTGTTTAATGTAAACAGACAGAGATATTCCTCAAAATATTGAAGAAGAAAATCAACCTCAAGAAAAAATTGAAGCAGGTATGTAAATGTAAATATTATGATCTATTAATATATTTTTAAATTTTTCCCAATGTAAAATGTGAAGCTTAATTTTTATTTGATGAACTAGTTTGAAAAATATTTTGTTTAATGTAAATAGATAGAGATACTCCTCAAAATATTGAAGAAGAAAATCAACCTCAAACAGAAATTGAAGCGGGTATGTAAATGTAAATATTATGATCTATTGATATATTTAAAATTTTCCTAATATTTATTGACATATTTATTAATTTAGTGATTTATTGAATATGTACTATTTTTTCGAATATGTACATATGAAATCACTATCGATAATGAGATGTTAGAAAATGTTGACACTCACACATATGGGGATAAAAAACCTGACCATGTTATACGATATCGTGTCGATAGAATTTTTGAAAAGTATTTAAAAAATGAGCAAGTGACAGTTCAAGCTCAAATGTTGAAAGGTTTCCTATCATCAAGAAAATTAAAATAAGCGACGACACTATTGGGTATTCGAAAATCAACCAAAGATTAAAAAATGAAAGAAGAGGTGATAAAAAATATGAGTAGTGCTATAGAGTCAATTAAGAGATCTAGAGATAAAGATGTTTCAAATATATGTAGAGGAATATAGATGGAAATGGTTTCACCAAGTACTCAAGAGAATCGTTTGATAACATCTATGGCACGAGCACTGGGAACCTCGCGAAAAACTCTGCACAAACATCGAAAATTTCGACTGCAAATAGATGTAAATGATGAACTCGCTTGTTGAAGAGCTATTTGTAGGCAGCCATACAAAGATAGACTTGGAGAAGATGTTAAAAAAATAATATATGAATATTGGAAGAACAATTCGCGTGTTTCACCGACTGCAAGACATGTGATGCGAAGAAGAATAGCATGAAATCAATACGAAGAACGTGAAAAACATCTCTTGGAAACCACTCAAATAGAGTTATTCAACAAGTTCAAAGAAGAGAATCGTCAAATCCATGTTTCACTTAGTGCTTTTGTTCAACAAAAACCATGGTATGTAAAACCTATCACCGTACACGACACTTGTTGTTGCCATTATCACGTGGAATTTGAGTTATATTATGACACATTCCTTGATTTTGGTAGAACATTATGGAAGGATTCACCTCCTCCTTCCACTATCCGCGAATTCATATCTCAAATTCTATGTGAAAGAGAAAGCGATGAACTATTTTACAAAAAGAAATGTGTTGGTGGTAAAAAATACGATGATTGTGGAAATTTGACTAAATTTCAAAACAAATATCGTATTGATATAAATGATCAATCATTGTCCAACATGAAAGTGAAATGGAAGAGATATGAATATATCGGTACATCGATTCAAGGTGCAGATAGTGTTAAAAGAATCAAATTACGAGAAGACGAAATTTTTCTGATAGACTTTTTGAGAAAGTTTGAGGCAGAAATTTACAAATACACCAAGCATTCCCATAGAGCTCGATGGCAAGACTTGCAATTCAAAAAATCTCATGAATTTTTTCCACCAGGGACCATTTTGTCAGTGATTTATTTTGTAGAAAACTACACATTTGTTCCACAAAAAGAAATTCAAAGTGAATACTATCACTCTGACCAAGTCTCCATGCTCGTCCATATTCTATATAGACATGCTGAACAAAATGTCGATCATATAGAAAGTACGAGTGAAAATTGACATATCATTAAAGAATATCAATTTTATATCAATGACGATCGTACACATGATACATGTTTTGTACAACATTGTTTTGGAAGAATTTATGATTCATTGAAAAATCGTGGAATAACATTCAATCAACATTGGATATGGTCAGACGGATGCGCAGGTCAATTCAAATCTGCACGATCATTTTTTTGGTTGTGTCGTCTTCATAAGAAAACCTCCATTAAACATTGTTGGAATTTCTTTGAGACTGGCCATGGAAAAGGAGAACATGACGGTGCAGGAGCATGCATAAAGCGAGTACTTCGAAGATATCAAATGAACCACTTTGCACGCCGACTTGTGAACGCTGAAGAAGTTGTTCAATGGTGCAAAACTGCTCTAAGCCATGAGATTAACCCATGTGAAAGTGTGAAAGGTACATTCCTTTTTAATTTATGTTGGAAATCTAATTTTAAACATTGTACATTTATCATGCAATGATTATTTTTAATTGTATTTGATATCACTCTTATTCTTTCTAATTTTCCATAAAGGTTTTTTTGGCATATTGGAATCGAAGACGTAGATAGATCAATTGGAAATGACGTTGAAACAATAAAAGGGACTCGAAAATTGCATTCAATTCAAACAAAGTTGTCCGGAAATGTGTTTGCATTGGATAAAAGAAAATATTCTTGTTTTTGTGATGTTTGCATAGACAACACAAAATCCAATGACGTTTGTGAAAACAAAATGTATGTGAATGATTGGAAACATACAGAGCTAAATACAAAGGGAAAAATCTCTATTGCAATGTTTGAAGAAATGCAATCAGAGGAAACTACAATATCATCCGATGGTGATCGAGTTTCTGATCTTGTTAGAGAAGGTAACATTTGAATTACTTTCTAATGATTTAAAGATCTAGAAATAAATTTAAATATGCATAATTAAATGTTAAATTTATTTTATTGTGCAGGAGATGTTTTTGCTGTAATTGCACCTATTGAAAATGATGAAAATGTGAAGCATTATTTGATGCGTTGCACTGAACGAAAAATGAAATTATTACAAGACTATAATGATCACGGATTTCAGTATGACAGAGGGTCTATTATACTAAAAGGTTATTTTTTCAAACAAACTCGTCAAAGTGGAGACTTTGTTTACTTTTAAGACTATGAACCTGATTCCATAAGTTGTCAATATAGTCACTTGGTGTGTGCAGCACGCATCAACTTGATAGAAGTTCAATCAAAGAAAAAATCGAAAATTAAGAAATGGAAAATGTCAAAATCCGATCATGAACGGATTATTGAGGATGGAATTCCATTAGAATTTTTTTGAGTGAAGTGTCCAACAATTTATTATCTTTGGATTAAATATGTTTTAGAACTTCAAGTACTCAACTAAAAATTGAGTTTCTTATGTTATTTGTGGTTTGCACATGTTACAAATTGTTTGGGTACAAGCACGTGCTCTAGTATCAACTGAAAGTAGTTTTTCTATACATGTGCATTGATGAAAAATGTTATATGTATTGGATATATATATATATATATATATATATATATATATATATATATATATATATATATATATATATATATATATATTCTAGATAGAAATTAGTATTCTTGTATATCGATGTATGACCATATAGCACAAATTATTTCACTTTATTTTGTAAGGTCGGATTCGGTCCCCATATGGCCCTGCCTCTTCAAGGGACGAGGCTAACAAGTGGTTGTCCCCACTTGCCCGAATCTCGGCTTTTAAGTACAATTTTACTATTTATGTCGAGCATCTTACATGATGTCCTAGCCAAAAATAGATTCTCTTTGTTTCAAGTTTCTAGTAGAAGTTGTCACTGAATGCCCCGCTCGAACTCTTGTAGTAAACACCATACCTCATCTCTCTTGCTCTCCAATATTATTAGGTTTAAGTGTACCCACAAAAATTGTTCTACATTGTCAATAATTTTTTGTGCTTACAAAATCAATGAACACTATTAATCCAATGACTTTACAAGTAATGTACCATCATACATGCAATTATAAATTAGAAAATCAACATATACAGTGAAATCAATGGGGATTGTCTTGTTACAAGTAACATAATTTCAATTTACCATATGTGAAAATATGAGTTGAAACCATCCAAAAATTTAAGTTTTAAAACCCTTTTGATTATATATTGTGCAACATTAAAACATTAAACATTTAAAGTTCATTAAATATCGCATGCAAAATGTAGATTGAAACCATCCAAAACTCGAGTTTTAAAAACATCACATGCCATGCCAATTGTAATTCAACTATCCAACAAAAACATCTAACAAATTAAATATCACATGCCAAATTTGTTTCAAGTTTCCGGTAAAAGTTGTCACCGAATGACCTACTAGGATATTATAAATTTACTAGCTTTGTAAGATCATTTGGCATTTGGAAAAATTCGAAAGTCTTCGACTGTCAATCAATTTAAAGTATCATTCACCGTAGGGAGTGTAAAATATTCGGTGTAGGTTGGTGACGATGCTCATCTAAACGACGCTCAATAAACCAATTCGCACTCCCTGTTCAATGCACTAGACCAAGTTGGACCAACCTACTTGGTTTTTCACCCAAAAATTCCAAGGATGGACTATCTGGACAAGCTGCTGAGTGAAAATCTTGACATGGAGATACGACAAGGTGAACAAAGACTTCAATAGATAAATCTTATGGAAAGGAGCTCACTTGGGAAAAAAGCACCATTGGAGCTAAAAGTCAAGAACATGGAAGATAAGATCAAGAGGACTTTCTTGATCCAAAACCGATTGGTGTGAAGGATGAAAATGCATGTGTTGACACACTTGGAAAAGAAGAGGATCGAACCATGAGGATCGGTGCACTTCGTTTGGAAGAAGTCGGCATGTGTCGTATTGGAGCTGTTAGGTAGAATTCGAAGAGGAAGGAGCTTGAACCAATTCAAGCAGACCTAAGCTCGGATTGCTCTAGGGAGCTTCATGAGGAGAAATATGTGAAAAGGACTGTTAAGCCAAGAGCTAGTAGTTCGAAAGACATATTGGAGGAAGAAATGTTGAAGAAGATTGCGGAAGTAAGGCGCAAGACAAGAAGAAGGAATGATGATGAAAGTTCCTTGGACTTGAGATTTGTGTCCACGACCGTACATGGGAAGAAGTTCTGGCACAGTAGACACGGGGAAATTTGCCATAGCTTCCTAAGTCGAAAGGCAGCTTCATCTCTTAGAAAGAGGAAGGATAGCATCGAGAAAGAGTTGAGTGCTTTCAAGGCAGTCAATTCGAGGATGAAAGCAGTGACTGGTGTCATGAAAGGCACACATGTGAGAGTAGGGTCATCATTTGGAAAGATAGACTTAAGAGTCATTGACATGGATGATCATTCTATGGTGTTGGGATGAGACTTCATGGTTGTAGCACAAGCCATACCAATGATGGACCGAGACATTCTCTTAATTATTGTGATCAATCTTAAACTATTTTCTGAACTTCTATTCTTATTGTCACCCTTAAAATTTTGTCATCTTTCCATATTGATTATATTAAAAAGAAATTATAAATCATAAATCATAAACCATTTAAATATTTATCTCGAACTCTTGTATTAAACACCATACCTCATCTCTCTTGCTCTCCAATATTATTAGGTTTAATTATTATAACACAAAAATCGTTCTAGACATTATCAATAATTTTTTGCGCTTAAAGTAAAATCAATGAACACTATTAATCCAATGTCTTTGCAAGTAATGTACCATCATACATGCAATTATATCGGAATCAGAGAAATCAACACATAGGTACAAACCATTTAAATATTTAGCTCGAACTCTTGTAGTAAACACCATACCTAAAGTCTCTCTTGCTCTCCAATATTATTAGTTTTAATTATTATAACACAAAAATGCGTTCTGCATTGTCAATAATAATTTTTTGCGCTTACAACGAAATCAATGAACACTATTAATCTAATGACTTTACAAGTAATGTACCATCATACATGCAATTATATCAAATCAGAAATCAACACATAGGTAAACCATTTAAATATTTAGCTTGAACTCTTGTAGTAAACACCATACCTCAAGTATCTCTTGCTCGCCAATATTATTAGGTTTAATTATTATAACACAAAAATCGTTCTACATTGTCAATAATTTTTTGCGCTTACTCTGAAATCAATGAACACTATTAATCCAATGACTTTACAAGTAATGTACCATCATACATGCAATTATATCAAATCAGAAATCAACACATAGGTAAACCATTTAAATATTTAGCTCGAACTCTTGTAGTAAACACCATACCTCAAGTCTCTCTTGCTCTCCAATATTATTAGGTTTAATTAATATAACACAAAAATCGTTCTACATTATCAATAATTTTTTGCGCTTACACTGAAATCAATGAACACTATTAATCCAATGACTTTACAAGTAATGTACCATCATACATGCAATTATATCAAATCAGAAATCAACACCTATAATGAAATCAATAAAGGGATTGTCTTGTTACAAGTAACATTTCAATTTACCACATGTGCAATCATGGTTGCATTCTATCATTCATGTAGTTTTAAAAAATTGAGATGCCATGCCAATTATAATTCAACTATCCAACAAAAACATTTAACATTAAATATCCATGTCAAATGTAATTCGAGATGACAACATTACTTCACATTCACATACACCAAAAGTACTAAACCATCCAAAAATTAAATAAAACAAATTATATAATAACATTGTAATAAAATATGTCCAAAAATTGTAAATCTCACTTGAGTATCAAGGCGCATCAAGTTTAACAAATTTTAAAACCATCTAAATTTTGAAATCAAATCTTACATAAATCTTGATACCTCAAATGGAGGATCTAGCGTTTGTGTCTCGGGTAGTGCCCTATCATGTGAATAGGAAACCTACATATACAATGCACATGTACTTGAACATTAAAATTTTATGTTTTAAAAATGAGTGAGAATATATATAAAACTTCATGTAAAAAACAAAATATATAAAAAAATCATGCAATACCTCATGAGGTTCCCTCTCCATTTGTTCACCTGCTACAAGTTCCCCCATGGGAACATCTCCAACAGTAAATTGTACAATATACATGTACAGTTATATATATATATATATATATATATATATATATATAATTTTTATAAATTAAAAACTTTCAAATGAAAATGCACGTGTACATATATAAACTTATTTCAACAATAATATTAAAAAAAAGAACTAAAGACAACTTGTTCAAATGCTATGGATGTTCCTATCTCCGTCGCTAGAGTCCTCGGATTAAAAAAATATTCTGAACGAACCTAAATTCAAAAAATTTTAAATAACTCAAAATATAGATCTCTCTCTCTATATATCTCAACTTTTAATGGAACTTTTTCAGGTAACATAAATTTTGAACTTGTGAAAAATTGTCCATACTTGTACATCTCCCAATGAAGTAGAAGGTATATCTCCTAAGGAAGAAGAAGGTACAGCCATCCCAAAAACATCAGACGGAATTGGAATCTGTTAAAACATTTAAAATCAAATTATATATATACATACATGTACATGTGTGTGTAATTATTTATTTTAGAATCACTTAAAAAACACTAACATACATGTGCCAACATATCATGATGGTCAAGCCCATACGCATCGTTTGGAGCCAAAGGTCAGAACGTAATATTAACATTTTCATCACACATCATGCCTGAGAACCGCAAATGGTGTTTTAACATATAATCATACATTAAATTAGATTAATGTACACATACAAATAAATGTATACATGTAAATACACATGTATTTATTACAAATTGTACACATGTATATGTAAAAATAATTTCAAACCCTAAGGTCACTAACACATACCGTTCCGGTGCCCTCTTCCTAATGAAAAATTAGGTCTTGCAGACCTTTGTGACAATTTATTTCATATGTTTGGATATCTTCAACATTCATGTTGTAAATCTCCTCGTCTGTACGATAAACAAAATTGGCACGTGCATTTTCACGCGCTCTTTGTCGATTTAAACAAATATCGACTCCACTCAATCCGCTATGAACATTGTTGATCATGTTTGTCTCACCTTCTAGGCTGTTGAAATCGCATCCATCTACGATCACATGGTTTCGACTCAAAACGGTTGACTCTTGATAACTGTTCTGGGCGAGGCAACTCCACATCTCGCTTAGCACCCTTACATTGACATAATCGACCTCTCCCCGGGCCAAAAAATTCTGAAGGAAGGTCATTATAGTCGGGTTTCATACCCAAAAAAAATTCTGCATAAAACATATGTGCAAAATAAACAGGAACCTCATCGTTCCATGGAAGCCTTCCAAAGGCCGCAAGATTTCGATCATACAAATAAGAAGCTTTGTCTGGGTGCTTGAAATACTGCACCTTCAACATTTTTCTTTTTGGCCCTTCCTTATAATTAAACATTGACTTAGCATCTGCTCTTGAAAATTTTTGTTTTATGTCCTGCCATTTATCGGGACCTATCACTGTTTCTTTTCTCTTTCTCATTAGTTCTACAAACGAATCAGTCGTTGGCCCCAGATTTCTGTACACCTTTACCATTTCACCCAATGAATGTGTAACTATTTCGAGGCAGGTAGAGACAAAGCCTCGAGATCTCTTTGAAATTTTGCATGAAGGCTCTGACACATTTGTAAGGTGCATTCTGCCATGTTCATTTCCCATGGTATATCAGTAATCTCAGCCGGATAAGTTGTGGTGGGTTGGCAGCCTTCTTCTTGAATATAGTGCGTTGCCCTACGTCTATTTTGACCACTAGCTCGAACATTTTCAGCCTCTGCATCAATATATATAAAATTCCGTATATTAGAAAAAACACGTGCAAAAAAAGTTGCACAAATTTAATGAAAAAATATTGAAATTGATGTCAACCTTGATGTTGTTGGTTAATGTCCAAGATGACCCTGCGAGAACCAACCGGAATGACGGCTGTTGAGAACCGGACCCACGGTGACCATTGAGAAGCTGGCCGGCGGTTGGCCTTCGGGGGAATAAATATCACCTTCATAACTTGCTACCACTCTTGTGATCGGACAGACACCCGGACACGCTCCATGGATGGAGTAGAAACCCTTCTCCTCTTACCTCCTAAAAATTAAAAAATGAAACTTATTAACAACTAATTTAACTCACAAATTTAATAAAAAATCAATTCCATATGTACACACATGTATGGAGATTTAAGATTATATTTAAATATTGTGAACATCCCCCGATCCCTGAACCCCCATATGGGATTCGATTGATCTTCATCATTCATCCTCCATGATATATATCTGTTAGTGCGACATTCACAAAATAGATTAAAAAAAATCAATTTGTAATTTCTGTACACAAATTATGTAGAACACAACTTTCATAGCAATAATTGATCAGAGTGTGAAACTAGAATTGGCCGAAAAGTCATTATAAAAGTGATATGTTCACCAAATTGCGCTTTACATGGTGAGAGCACACTTGGTATAAAATTTCCTACTTATGCACTTTAGTTTGTGGATAAGTATTTGTGTACATAGTTTGAATTACCTTAAAGTAGTTGTCTTTTTTCACACGGATATTAAAATGAAGAACTTCTGTTTGAATCCATTCAGATTAGTGTAGGGGCATTTACTAGATATGTCACCTGGAGACAGAGATGAGATCCGGAAGACTCATCCCTTTACGATTTCTGCCTAGGCGAACTTGTAAAGTAAACACTAGAGGCAAAAATGTATTTTGATGTTTCATGAATTTATTTTCAAATTCAAAGTATGGTGCATGTTGCATGAAGCAAGATGTTGAAAGTAGAGTTACGTTGACACACTTAAATGCAACAAATATGGAAATTTGTAACTGAGCTCTATTATTTGACTTGAGTCGATTGTTTGAAGAGGCATGTTTTGTCAATTTGTGTTTGGTTGATGGTTTTGTACACCAATACGTAAGAGTACATGGAGATATTCACATGATGTGAATTTTTTTCTTTGAAGGAGAAAAATGAGAATTACTTTAATATGTATTACATATGGTCTTGAATGAGCTTTTGGACTCTTTAGATATATATCTAAAGAGTCCAAATGCTCATTCAAGACCATATTTAATCCTCATCTAACTTAGCCACGGATTTGCAATACTATATTTGAGTTGGCTAGCTCCATTTCAAGATATTATGGTTATCTAAGAGGGGATATAAAAAATGAAAAGAAGGATATTGAACTTTAGGTTATCCAAGTTGGACATAGAACCAGTGGAGAAACCTAAGGAAAAACTATGTTTCCAAGTCGAACCTTTATGTGAGAGTTCCAGTCACACCGTCGGTAAAATCGAGTTTGGAGGTACATTAAATTTCTAAATGTCTTGGTAATTGTGCTAGGGAGAAATAGGATGTAATTTCCTCTTCTCATGGTTGGGAGTCTTGTTTTTCATGTGGATTCAACCAAACATATGATACATATTAAATGAGGACATAATTATTACAAATGTTTAATTTACATGAACAAATGCTTCTTTAATTTATCTCCTATATAACTTAATGTATTATGCTAGATATATAATTTAAGTTGAAGGCCCATGAGATAAATATGACTTCTATGTGACATTTGTGATAAGATGTCTATTTTGTGTTATATGAACTTATTAATTGGTACATATGTTTATCTAAAGAGTCCAAATGCTCATTAAAGACCATATGTAATTTCCTCATCTAACTTAGCCGAGGATTTGTAATACTATATTTTGGGTTAGCTGTTCCATTTCCAAGATATTATGGTTATCCAAGGGGGATATAAAAAAATGAAAATGAGGATATTGGACGCAGGTTATCCAGTTGGACTGGAGCCGGTGGGGCTTCAGGAAAAACTATGTTTCCGGGTCAAACCTTTGTAGAGTTCGATTACACAGAGTAAAATCCATTTGGGGCTGTTATTACCTCTGCTCTATATATATTGCTTATGATGTCAACAAACTAAAAGATAATATTATTATTGTGGTTATTAATCACTATAATTAGGTTAACTCTAGTTAAGAGCCCATTCATTTATCATATTGAGAAAAAAATCACTAAAATTATGATCAGGAGATTTTGTGAAGCTTAATTGAGCCTGCACCTCTTTTGAGAAATTTAATTCCTACCACTTCACTTCCCTTCCTTAACCTCTCCCGTGAAGATAGTTCTCCATTTTTTTAACAAAAATATTGCTATAAAAGCTTTTAGGAGATCAGAACTAAAACTACTGGACTGGAGCTCGAGAGTCGAGATGTAAACCAAAAGAAATACGTGTCACACAAAAATACTTGAGTGGAGCTTGAGAGTCGAACCTTTAAACTAAATAAAATACATGTCACACACGCCTTCGTTAATGAACTGCTTTCATAACCTTTGAATGACTCCTCCCCTCGAAAACCACAACTCCCTCCCTCCTTCCCTCCCTTGTAAAATAATTATGTTTTGTGGGTTAGAAAGCCAAAATATGGAGACAATTATCACCAAATCCAACGTACGATTATGCATGATGGAGAATCTCTAGCGCTTTCCCTTTTTAATATATTTAATAATCTCAATATTTATTTAAAAGTATCAATAGTATTTCGACGACATCACATTGTTCAAATCTCATGGTCGAAATACTATTGATAATTTTAAATAAATATTGAGATTATTAAATATATTAACAAGGGAAAGCACTAGAGATTCTCCATCATGCATAATCGTATGTTGGATTTGGTGATAATTGTCTCCATATTTTGGCTTTGACACGACAAGGCCTTGAATTGACACAGGGAAGGGAGAAATTGTGAGTTCGGGGGGGAGAGTCATTCAAAATTATGACGGTTTCATTAACGAGACATGTGACATGTATTTTCTTTTGGTTTAGGGATGAGGCTCTGGCTCCACACTCAGGTTAGTTTTGTGTGACACGTGTTTCTTTTGGTTTATCTCGGACTCGATCGATAGTTTTTAGTTGTGATCTCCTAAAAGCTTTTATAGAAATATTTTTGTTAAGAAAATGGAGAACTATCTTCACGGGAGAGGTTAAGGAAGGGAAGTGAACCCTGCTTTGGAATCATTATAAGCTGCAATGTTTTGTTCACTTTGCAATGAACATGTGCTTGAGATGTTAGTTATACTAGAGAGGCCTAGTGGCATGCATGGTAATGCCAATGTTATTTCCTATGAAAGTGTAAGTCCACAAAATCCTGCTTTGGAATCATTATAAGCTGCAATGTTTTGTTCACTTTGTAATGAACATGTGCTTGAGATGTTAGTTATACTAGAGAGGTCTAGTGGCATGTATGGTAATACAACTTCTGATAGGTAGTAAGCTCCATTCAAATTGGCATCGATTGTCTCTGCAAATGCCTTCATTGGATCTTCATCATCCATAATGGTATTTGTTCTTGCAACGTTATTAATCAAGACATGGATACAACCACCAAACCATCGTTCTTTGACAACAATCTTAATTTTTCCCAGATGACTAATATCATCATACCCAAAGTGGAAGCAATCAAATAGTAAATTAGAAGCAAATGTTATTTGCAAATCACTTCAAGCTTCCATAGTTCCATTTTCAAGAATTTTAATATCTAACCCTGAAACTTTATATCCCTGTCCGAGAAAATTGTGGACAAGGCACCTGCCTATTCCATATGCTTTAGAAAATCCTCTAATTATAACACAATGTAAATCACCACTATTATCTTGTACCTTTGGACTTTTGTGATAGAGAATCCCTTTTTAATCTATCCCTTTTGACTTCGGGTATGTGGGAAATATTCATCTACATATTTTTCTATCATAAAGCAGTGAGTAAAATTGTATTCCATTTGTGTCAATGTTAAGGTTAAGCACATGGATTAAAGTTTTATATATTAGATGAGGAGGCTATGTATCACATATGGTCTTGAATGAGCTTTTGGACTCTTTAGATATATATCTAAAGAGTCCAAATGCTCATTCAAGACCATATGTAATCCTCATCTAACTTAGCAAGGGATTTACAATACTATATTTGAGTTGGCTAGCTCCATTTCAAGATATTATGGTTATCGAAGAGGGGATATAAAAAATGAAAAGAAGGATATTGAACTGTAGGTTATCCAAGTTGGACATAGAACCAGTGGAGAAACCTAAGGAAAACCTATGTTTCTAGGTCGAACCTTTGTAGAGGTTCCAGTACCTAAGAGTAAAATCCAGTTTGGGGCTGTTAAATCCAGTATGTTCTATATTTCTTACATTTCTGCCCTCCTATTTTTCTTTCCAATCAAGGTTTATAAAATAACATGAGAAGCAACATGAGACATGGAACAATCATTTTCATTATCTATATGGAAGGCAAGAAGGATTATATCCCCTTAAGCTTAAGATTATGTAGTTTGTCAATTTTTATCATATATTTTTTGGTAAGGGTAAATGTTTTTTATCTATAGTACAAGTCATGAGTTCCCCAATAAGAAAAATCTTATTTCTTCCTATGTTTGTTCTTATTATATACTTTGTTGTTGAATTATGTAGGCAATATCACTCTCAACTTATTTTAATTGATAAGAAAAATAAAAGGCAATTTATCACACTTCATTTCACGATAGGTGGGATTATAGTAAGAAATTCTTCCCATTTTGGAAAAAAAAAAATTGATTTAAATTTAATGGAAGTTAAATCCAATCAAGGATTTGACCTTGAAGGTATCATTTCTTGAGACTTTCATCCTTTCTAGTGACTTGGCATATACAAAATCAAAAAAACAAGTAAAAAGGAATCACAAAATCGAGGACCCATGAACATAGAGGTAGAAAGTATTGTATTCCCAAATCAGTAGTTATATGAATGGTTGAAGCCCAAAAAATTGTTGAAGAATTGGCTATTGAGGAGCCTATTTCATTTGAATATCAATATTTAACCATATATGACACCCATTATGATAAGTCTACTAACAAATTGCAATTTGAAAATATTCAAGTAAAAACTAAGAAGGTAGGGTGTCAAATGAATAGTGAAATAAATGTTTTAGAAGTAGAACCTTCTAGGCCCTTTAAACTACATCATATTATGAGAGATGCTCTTGCTCATTTTATAACATAGAAAGAAGATAAAAGATTAGGACTCAAAAAGAGGACATATGAGCTTGCAAAAGCTCATAATTCATAAATCCATTTTTCTATTCAAGAACTTGAAGTAAAAGTAACATTCCTCTAGGATTAGAAAAGCACCACATTTTTTTGATGGAAATTATGAGTGATTGAGATTACAAAATGTTGGCAAATTTCTAGAAACAATTAATTGCTTTTCTAAATAGATCTATAAATTTAATTAAAATGAGTTGAATATTTTCTTAAAAAATTCAACACTTTTAGTGCAGTTTAGAGACATTATGAGAAAAAAAAACTTAAACAAATCAAAGCAACTTTGTATCTAAAACCTCTATAAAATTTCACTCTTGACTATATATAAATGTTATGAACAATTAATTAAACTCTAATTTCTTTTTTGATACACTTGAAATTACTCTATATATATTCTACATATGCATAGAATATAAATATATTAAAACAACTAAAAGACTAAAACTAATGTTTAATAAAAAATTAAAACAGTTTTAAAATATAATGTATTAAAATGACTTGAAATTTTAAAACATAATGTGTTTAATATCCCCAAGTACACTTTGTTTTCCATGTTTCATCGTTAATTTTTATAATGTCTAGGATCATTTTGGGTATGATTTCAACTCTACGTTGACTAGAAAAGAGCCCAAAACAATTTTATATGAAGAAATCAAGTTTCACCAGAAAAGGGAAATATGCAGAGCAAGAAGATTATATATTCATAAGTTATATGAATATCTGAATATCAAGGAAAAGGAAAACTCTTATTGCTTCCTATGTTTGTTCTTGTTAGATACTTTTTTGTTGAATTATTAGGCAATATCACTATTGACTTATTTTAATTGATAAGAAAAATAAAAGGAAATTTATCACACTTGTTTTTACTATAGGTGAGATTATAGTAAGAAATTGTTGTCATTTTCAAGAATTTTTTTAATTTAAATTTTAAATGGAAGTTAAATCCAATCAGGGATTTAAATTTTAAATGGAATTTAAATCCAATCAGGGATTTGACCTTGAAGGTATACTTTCTTGAGACTTTCATCGTTTCTAGTGACTTGGTATATCTAGAATAAAAAAAAATCAAGTAAAAAAGAATAAAAATATTGACCCATGAACATAGATGTAGAAAGTATTGTATTCCCGAATCAGTAGTTATATGAATGGTTGAAACCCAAAAAATTGTTGAAGAATTGGTTATTGAAGAGCCTATTTCATTTGAATATCAATCTTTAACCATATATGACACCCATTATGATAAGTCTACTAACAAATTGAAATTTGAAAATATTGAAATAAAAACTAATAAAATAGTGTGTCAAATAAATAGTGAAATAAATGTTTTAGAAGTAGAACCTTCTAGACTGTTGAAACTACATCATATTATGAGGGATGATCTTGCTCATTTTATGGCATAGAAAGAAGATAAAAATTTAAGACTAGAAAACAAGATATATAAGCTTGCAAAATCTTTTAATCTAACACTATTATTTATGAATCTATTTTCTATTCAAGAACTTGAAGTAAAAGTAACACTCCTCTAAGATTAGAAAAGCACCACATTAGAAATTACTATATATAATATAAATATATTAAAACAACTAAAAGAAAACTAAAACTAATGTTTAATAAAAAATTAAAACAATTTTAAATGTTTAATAAAAGATTAAAACAATTTAAAAACATAATGACTTGAAATTTACTTAGGGAAACATACATATTTCAGTCAACTAAGAATGCAAATTGCTAACTATTATATCTGCATTCAAAACTCAGTCTGCAATAAATATATAAAATTGGAATTCAAATAATCTAAGCAATTTTATGATAGCTTTTGATTGAACAAAAAACATTTCAACCTATATATTAAAAGTTGAAAATTACTGAGGATAAATCAAAAGTCAGCTATCATAATTGACTTCATTGAAATCTCTAAGGTTGTTGCACGTTTGATGAAGGTACCTTCCTCATCAGCACAGTTAAGGTACTGTGAATTTATTAGCTACAAGTAGTGTGTTTGAATAGAAATGAACTGTCATGAAATTATGATGAATTTATGTAGATTAATAGGTGGGTACAGACTGTATGTTACCATGGTTGAGAATATGTTACGATTTTACCCTTAGTGGGTATTACCTGCTACTTATAACTAAATTTTTATTTTTCATGATGATTAGTAGTATCCAGGTTATGCCAAAACATAAACACATGATAGTGTTATCATAGTAGGTAGACCCTGTCGGGACATAGTTGTCAAAGCATACATAAGACATAATTATGTGATTCTATTATAGTCAGTTAATTATGAAAATAATATGCTATCCTCACATAATAATAACGCTGCTTAAGGTGTTCCCTGCGGTTCCGGTTACAATATCCATTTCTTGTTCGATCAGTCACTTCAGAGTGACAAACAGATGGGATACAAGCAGAGATTGTGAATATGAAAGGAGATCTAGAGTGGCCCAAACACTGAATATAATAGTAGCCAATGGGAAAAAAGTATGAATATAAAGCAGGGAAGTAAGGCTACAACAGGGAGAAATATGCGCATGAAAGCCCATGGGCAGTCAGTCAACTGACATTTGACAATGCTACTTTTTTCCATAAAATGTAGTTGTTGTCATGGTCTTTTAAACAATAATTTTGTTGATATTTATGACCAAAATTCTCGGTATAAAAATGTTTGGTATAAGGTCAAATTATGCTGATTTAACTGAGCTTCCAGGAGCTGAAGGTTGTCATCCAAGTGAATAAAATAGTCAATCTGTTGGATGAATTGAACGATAATAACACTGCTTATGGATTTTTTACCAGGTTATCAAATTAAATTCGAGGTAGGCCACTGTTTAATTTGTATAGATATAAATAATGTAGAGAAATAAGAAGTAATTTATCTATCCATTTTACATCATTTCTCTGCAAGAAAATTTCCTATTAAGCTTGAAAACTAAGACCAACTCCAATTTACATCATTTCTCTGCAAGAAAATTTCCTATTAAGCGATACAATTCCAGAGTTGAGAGGACCAACCTTACCCGTGCGAATGGCAGGAGCAACAGGGCGGCGACAGCAGCACAACAGCATCGACAGCAGCAACAGCGCGAACACGATAGACAAGGCGCGAACAATGAAATAGTAAACATAAAAAATTCGGCGATTTATTTATAGAAAATAGTTCGGCCGAACTCATAGTTCGGCCGAACTTTAATTGCCGGTTTTCCAAACTCTGGCAAAAATTATGTTTTCTAGCGCTGTCAGTGTGCCGTCATTGTTAACGAAATATAGAGTTCGGCCGAACTTTGTAATAGTTCGGCCGAACTATTGTTGGAAAAAAATTTCGGGCCCCGATTCTCACAAAAGTGTAACCCAACTTCACGTTTCCGCCCATATATATATATATATATATATATATATATATATATATATATATAAATAACTCTAAAAGGGTCTTGTATTTCTCGTATTTGTAACCTCCCAAGCTCATTAGGATCAAAATGACATGGGAGTGGGAGGTGTCAAAGGGCTCAAAGGAGTCTTCCTATTAATCACAAGGAGGACACAAATATTTTGATATTAATATCGGTGGGAAAGAGGTCCCACTCCCATCCACCCGAGCCTCCTCCCTTACCATAATCCATATGTACAGTTTCATATAAAAGGCCCTTCTCATATAAGAAAAAACCCTCTTCCATTTGATTTAAACCATATTCAATTTGTTTTTTTATATATTTAATTTGTTTTGTATTTTATTTTATTTTAAATGATATTAAATTTAATTAAATTTATTTTTAATACTTTAATTTTTAAATTTATTATTGTTTAATTAATTATTCCATGAGGAGAAAGGGCAATGTCTAAATGTTCTCTGCTACCCTTTGATAGGATGGAATGGGTCTGATCGGCCATGCCAGCCCACACTCAACCAGCCTACAGGGATTGGCAACCAGCCATGGCTACAAGCTCGGGGGGGGGGAAGGTCAACCCCCCCCTACAAACAATGATGGAACACACGTTAGTTCTGTTCATAGCAATGATACAGCCGACAAAAAGTAGGAAACGGCAGCACCCCAAACGCCGACTATGCAGGCCCAGTAGGATGCAACTGCTCCCACGTCCTCCACCTGCAAGCCTATCATGCCAGAAAGACCCAACATCGACCTACCTAGCCATCGTATAAATGCTCGAATCCAGTACAAGAGGGACCATGCCCTCATTGGAAAATTTATCAGCTTCTGGCCAACTAAAAAAGCCCTACAAGGCTGGATTGCTTCCAAATGGAAGCCCAAAGGACACGTCACGCTTCAGCTTGGACCGAAAGGTTTCTTCACAGCGATATTCATCTGCATTGAGGAAATAAGTAGGGTTTTCGATGAAGGGCCATACTTTTTCAATTCAATTGGGTTATATCTCAGGAACTGGGTGGAAATATTCAACTGAGACAAAGAAAATTTCAACTGGGCACCAGTCTGGATACGCCTGTACTCGTTGCTGCTTGAATACTGGGATGAAGACTTACTCCAAGAAATCGGCAAGGGGCTAGGAGAGTTTATCAAGATTGCAGAAGAGACAAAGCTTTGAAAATACACATCATATGCTCGCATCTGTGTCTACATGCATTTAGGCAAAGCCCTGCCTGATGCAGTAAGTATATATCATGATGATTTCGAATGGATCCAACCTTTAGATTATGAGCATGTTCCTTTCAGATGTCGCAGGTGTCACGCCCATGGACACTTGTTCAGAGACTGCCCCCTTAACGCTCAAGCTCAGAATAAAGAGGCCAAAGTCAATCCGGAAGTAGATGGATTTACCAAGGTGTCCTCGCGTAGGCGACATAGCAAGAAAACCTCAGCGGTGGGTAAGAAACCTATCCCCTCCTCTAATGCTCCTTCTACTAGTAATAGTTTTTCCATTCTCTCCAACTCAGATCCAACCTCCGATTCTGCCCATAACCCTTCTGATCCCCCCCTAAAACCATTTGTTCCATCAGATCCTTCCGCACACCCTAACCCCTTGCAATCTCAGAAAGAGAAGCTTTCAAACGTTATATCCTCATCCGTCCCTTCCTCTGAAACCAAGCTCTTGACCTGGCACCCTGCGACTATGGACGTTGACGATACAAAAACCCAGCCCGCAGCTTCCAATGAGGAAAATCCTGGCAGCAGTCAAATGAATTACATTGAAGAGGATTCAGAAGGATTAGAACTTGGGGAGCTTGACGTCCTCGGGCTAGAGGATGCTTGCAGAAGAAAGTACTTTGAAAAAATCAATCCTAATCAAATTGACAAATTGGAAAAGGTCTTATCCAAAGCCTAACAGCAAAAGAAGCTAGGCGTTCAGCTGGGCAGCCATTGGGATAGCCTAAAAGTCACAAAAGTATCCGGAAAAAGGGGTCGAAAACCGAACTCGCAGTGCACCATCACCATATGGGAAATGTTGGTGAACTCGGGTCGATACCCCAAGCTCACACGGTTCTTCAAACCCCTGATGAAAAATTCCCCATGAAGCTGATCTCATGGAATATTAGAGGGCTCAATAGCCCAGGGAAGCACAAAATGCTCAAAAACATGATCCAGAAAGAAAGGCCACATATTCTCTTTCTTCAAGAAACTAAATGCAACAGTGAAACGCTAGGTTCAATCTTGTCTAAAGCCTGGCCTAGCTGTAGCTCAGTAGCGGTGGATGCCTCCGGTTCTTTAGGGGGTCTTGCAATAGCTTGGGACACTCAGTCCATAGCTTTATCAAACTTTCATGTTGCGCATTACCTTATCCAGGCTACTTTTCATCCCATTGGATCTAACATCCATGGGCACCTCTCAAACGTCTATTTTCCGCAGGACCAAGCCAGGAAAATAGCGCTTATGAATACCATGGAGATTCTGAACTCTCACAGAACCTATCCCCTTTGGATAGTAGTAGGGGACTTCAATATGATTACCAAGATGGAGGAAAAAATAGGTGGAAGACCTAGATTGGATCCGGAAAGTTCTCATTTCAAAGACTTCATAACCAACAGTTGGCTTATAGACATCCCCTTCTCAAATGGCACCTTCAAATGGAATAATAAAAGAACAGGGACTCAGCAGATCACCTCAAAGCTGGACCATTTTCTCATATTAGACAATTCCATCATTTCTAGGAGCTCATCAAAATAGAAGTCTGGCAACTGGTTGAGGAATCTAGAGCGTCTCACTAGCTTCTCCCCTCTCTAAATGCCACTTTCTTAGCTCTAGTGCCAAAAGAAGAGCACCCAAGTACTCCTGAAAAGTATAGACCAATTGCTCTTTGCAATGTGATTTATAAAGTCATTTTCAAAATCATAGCTAACAGATTAAAGCCTCTTCTTCCGCTCCTCATTTCGCCAGGGCAAACAGGCTATGTAGAAGGATGTCAAATTATGGATGGCATCATCCTGACTCATGAAGTTCTTCATTCTCTCAAAAGCACCAGGAAGCCAGGTATGCTCCGTAAAATAGATTTATCTAAAGCTTTTGATAAACTATGTTGGCGTTATATTCAAAACATTCTCATAGCTTTCAGATTTGACGAGATGTGGACAAGATGGGTAATGAGCCTCATCACAACGCCCCTTTATTCCATCCTTATCAATGGCATCCCCTCCACACCTTTTGTGCCATCCAGAGGTATCAGACAGGGTGACCCTCTTTCCCCCTTCATTTTTTTTCTCATGTCTGAAGGTCTCAACAAAATTATACATCATGCTATCCTCTCTAGGAAACTACGTGGAATCTCCCTACATGGCTCTCCCACTACCACCTACCAACAATTTTTTGATGATAATATGCTCTTTGGCTTCCCCTCTATTCAAGAAGCCCGGTCCTTCAAAGACATTTTGAACCTTTTCTCTGTTGCCTCTGGTATGACCTTCAATGTTTCTAAATCCCAACTCTTCTTCTTCAACACTCCTCCGATGATCCAAGCCAGCATAGCACGTATCCTTGGCTTCTCTCTTGCACAACTCCCCACCAAGTATCTAGATGCACCTCTTATTGACACTACCATCAAACACTCTACTTGGAACCATCTCTTGGAAAAACTGGAAACTCGACTCTCTTCCTGGACATATAGAGCTCTCAACTTGGCCAGCAGACTCGTCCTCATCAAAGCTATTTTGCAATCTATGCCCCTATATCTTTTCTCTGTGCTTGCCGCTCCAAAGTGGGTTCTTAATCATATCAAGAATTTGCAACGTTGATTCCTTTGGGGATCCTCAAACCAAAAACAAAAATGGGCTCTGGTCAACTGGAACACGGTTTGTTCCCCTAAGGACGCAGGAGGGCTCGGGCTCAAGAATCCACTCCACAACAACGAAGTCATGGGGGCCTGTCTGTGGTGGAACTAGCTCTCGAATATTTTTACGCCCTGGGCCAAAATGTGGACAGCCAAGTATGCTAACAACAGACCTCCTGAATACTTGATCAAACTCTATCCTGGAATTGTTGGCTCCCTCATATGGAATGCAGCCAAACAACATTTTTCTCTCATACAACAGCACAGCTTCTGGGAAATACAAAATGGGCACACAGCTAGATTCTGGGGAGACTCATGGCAGCAAAGCCCAAAGCTTAATGACACTCTCTCCCTCTCCAATGATGAAAGAATCAATGGCCCAGAGGAAATCAAAGTCAACTAGTGCTGGAACCCTATAAACAACAATGACTTCAGGCAATGGAAGCACCCGACTCACATCATTCCTTTCACTCCGAGCAAAACTTGGGAAGCTCTCCAGGAGGAACTACAACGCTGGAAAATCAGATGTTCGGAGGAACCTGACATTCTTAGATGGGGATACTCGACCAGAGGCATGTTCACTACGAAAGAGGCCTTCTCTCTTATGCATCCCGTCCCTCTTCCGCGAGACAGGCTTTGGAAATTTTTTTGGGCTCCTGGTACTTGGCCTAAGGTCTCTACTTTTCTCTGGTTACTTAGTCACAAAAGAATCCTCACCTGGGACAACCTACTCAAGCGAGGATTCTGTGGCCCCTCACAATGTCCAAACTGCAAGAAAAACATCGAAACGATCCAGCACCTCATGATGTCCTGCAATCTAGCTAGCCAACTATGGGAAAAGATCTGCTTCAGGAGTCAAAGAAGCAAACCACAAGGGGACCTGACCAATATTATGCGCCTTTGGCCCCAACGTCTGTATAGCAGCCCCATTCTTAATACTCTTTGGAAAATCATTCCAGGTCTCCTCTTCTGGTCCCTATGGAAAGAGCACAACAAGAGAATCTTCAAAAATCAATCCACCCCCTTGGACATCATCTGGAACTACTTCAGAAATAATCTCCAAGAGTCTCTAGCTCTACATTCTTGGCAGGAGGAGGATTTGCCCGAACAGCCGAAGGAAGATGCCATATGGCAAAACTGGCAGCTCAAAGTGACGATCACTCCAAACACCAACAGACAGAAGTCTCCTGATTCCCAACTTCTTTGGACTCCACCTCCTCCAGGAATCTTCAAATTGAACTTCGATGGAGCTTCAAAAGGCAATCTAGGTCCAGCTGGCTTTGGTGGCATATTCAGGAATTCCCAAGGAGATGTCCTTGCTATCTACTATGGCTCTATAGGCTGAGACACCAACAATTCTGTAGAACTGGAAGGGCTTTCGCAAGGGTTGAACTTAACTCATCTTTACAACCTCTCTCCTATCATTGTGGAAGGGGACTCCCAGATTCTCATCAGTATAGCCAATCAACTACTTCAAGGTACCAGGTCTGCAAAATTAGCCACAAGCTGGAGAATGGCATCCCGAATTGACAAAATAAGTAACTGGTTGGACATAAACCAAGCCATCTCCTTTGCACATACCAAAAGACACGGAAATAAGGTAGTAGATCTCCTAGGTAATTTAGGAGTTAACATCATGAATACTCTCAATCATGGCACTCTTCAGATCATCCATGATAGAGATCTTCTTCAGAACTGCATCAAGCTGGTGCAGAACGATCACGCGTTTCCGGATGCGGATGATTAAAAGGTTCGACAAGACATCCATCCCTGGCCAACTCCCAAGGCATCTCGCATGGGGTGGCCATATGGCTCCCCGCGACACCATTAATTCTGACTTCAATTCGCATGCAATCAGAACATTTACTCTCCAACGCTGGCTCCTTTTCATCCTTGGTATGCTCAGTCGACTCATTATGGATTCAGAATTGGGTTCTCTAGACCATTCCGGCTCTGTTTGTAGCTCTTCAAAACCTATTTGCAGTGCATGCTATACGGCTTGTGCAGTGCCCAGTGCCCGCACACACATTGGTTGTCGCTGCTCGCTATTCAGCTGTATAGAAACTATTCCTGGGTATCATTTTTCTCATAGCGCTTTCTGTCATTCCAATCTCAATTTGCAGATCCCTCCTGGCTCTCTTCATGGTCTTGCTCCTGTCCAAGCTTTTTCCCCTTTTCTGTGGCCTTTTCAAGACGCTGAGACCGCCATGCCTAGGCTCAGGCAACGAATGAGGTGCCACCGAGGTGCTACTCGTGGCAAACCTGCAAGTGAGCGGCCCTCATCCAGTCTCGATGAAGCTCCCTTCACTGAGCAAACCGATAGGCGACATTCTCAGGCCCCCCTCCATCAATGGGACCACGAAAATCCTCCTGGATTTTCCCATGAAATTCCACCCTCCTCTCCTCCTCTTGGTGCACCTCCGAACCCTGTTTCCCATGTCCCTCATCCCTCTGGAAGCCATTTTTTGAGGCAAACCTCACAGAGAGCGGAGCTCCACTTTGACTGTGCCTTCAATTGCCCCACCATCACTGCTTACATTACTATAACCCTGCGTCAAGAGTCAACTCCACATTCTCCTCCTTGGCATGAACCTCCACCCTCTCCTCTTGACCCCCGCCCCAACCCTGCTGCAATGTCTCATGTTGGTCCGGGTGACCCCCTTGTCAATGCTTCTCCCTCCCTGGGTCATCTCTTTATGCAGGTGGACGCAAATATTTCAGACAAAGATGGAGCTCAGAACACTGCTGCTGAAGATTCCGAGGAATATTACGGGTGTCGTATTGAGGAGGAGCCGCCTTCTCCTGCCAACGCCAATTAACTCTACTATGACTTGGCTCAGTATGGTTTCTACACTTGATCATTTTGCAAGAAATACTAGTTTTTTTGTTGTCTACAGTAGCAGAAGCTGCATGATAGTGTTGTCTTTCTGTATTTTTCTTATGTTCAATGTAATGGTCTCTCCACCGGTTTCCCTTTTCAAGGGCGGTGCAACTGCTTTTAAAAAGAACTGGTTTCCCACCTGGGCAGTTCGTCATAGTGATAGAGCATGGACATCAAGCCCGGTCTCAGGCTCCCATAGCTGAATTGAGGTAGTTTTGTAACATTATGTTTGCATAATAGAATTAGCACAATTTAGAAAAAAAAAAAAAAATTATTAAAAAAAAATTAAAACTTTATAAAAACAAAACATTAATAAAACTAGCTCCAGGTTGATATTTTAATGCAAACGAACATTTTTGGAATTGGGACTTTGACTCACAATATCTTTATATCTACTCAATGAAAATGAAAAAATCAGGGCTTGTTGGTAAGCTTATTCTATGGAGAAGGATCTAGAAGTGATTGCATGACCATATTTAGTCATTAACAACCCCAAAAAATAAGCAAAAGTAATAAACTCGAATTTGTAACACAAACTAGTTTCTATTTTTTTTGGAAAATTTTCATTGACCTAAAGCTTTTTGTTGTTGCAAATTCATTTCATATTATCAAATTTTCCATAGAAATATCCACACGGGGCAATGGAAATCATGGATCTCCTTTTATTTTTTTTATTAATTTTAAATTTAAATTTGGAATTTGTTTGATAGTTTTGGTATTTTGGTTTTATGTTTAAACTTAATTGGTTTTAATTTTGATTTTTGAATTGGTTTTTGGCAAAGAGTTTGTTGCAAGGAGATGAGGCCAAGGATTTGGAACAGTGATATTGGAATAACAGAGAAGAAAAATGAAAATTTACATCTCGAAAATGAGGAACCAAATTAACCTTTCAACAATTATCTTTTTGGGAGGCTTTCTAAATTATAAATATTAAGAATTTTGAGAATGAGAAAGAGGTTCCTCGTTTATGCAAATTACAGACTCTCAACACTTTGGTAAAGAGAATTTTTTTTGTATATTGATTGGAATACTCAAATCTGAACATTGAGGGTTTTCCTTTCTTGATCAAACCTTTGTTAGAAAAATGGATCTTGCATTGTTGCAACACTTTTCTTTGCTCGTAGAGGTGATGATTTTGGGAGGATTTTTGGAGATTCATTGTAAAATAGAGAAAATAATATAGGTTTGATGATTGTCTTTCCAAATACTTTTATTTGTTAATGAATTAATATTCTTTTAATGGAAGATCTATATCAATATTCCATGTTTTACACTTTTATTAAATATATGAATTCATGTCTTCTAGATTTGATCTAATAATTTCATAGATTTTTTATTTTTTTTCAATTTACTCTTGTGTTTAAATAAATTTCTGAGAAAATGTTGGGACCCATAAATTTTTTGAATTTTTTTGGCATAGTAAGACTAGGAAACAGGAACAAGGAGTGTAGAAAGGATAAGGTAAAGCATAGTAGAGGGTTGGAGAAGGAAGTAGGAGCATAGTAAATGGATGGAACTGGAACGAAGAGTGTAACATAGGACTAGAAAAATGGATGGGGTGCAGCGAAGGTGAATTCCACATAGTAAGAGGACAGTGGCAAGTGGAATAAGAATGAATGTATATGGGATATCGACAGTTAGGATTTTATAGGAGAAGGAGTCGACTAAGGAGGTTGTGGCTAACAAGCAGTTGGATATATTTTGAGACAGGAAGCACTAGGAGGAATGGAGCTGAACTAAGAAGAGGATATTTTGGATAGCTACACCACACATGGGACAACTCAATAGGAACCAAGGGAAATATTTGAACATCTTATGGGACAACTAGGAGGAATGGGAAGGAAGGAGGGAGAATTCAAAAGAAATCTTGATGGTTATAAAATAGTTGGACAAAAGCCAAGGGAGGGTTAGCTATCGGTTAGTAATGATTGGTTGATGGTTGGCTATTCAGAGTGTTCTACAAGCTATGCTAGAGTTGGTATCTATACCAGTGTTGGGTTAGTGTAATATGGGAACCATGGTTGAGTTTGTCATTTCTCACTAGTGTTATTATAATGGGTTGCAATTATTGAATATATATGTGTTGTTGTGGATGGTTACAATGGAGTTTATGTCTTGTTTTAATGGTATTGTAAGATAGTCAGAGAGCCTAGTAGTCTGATGCATTTAAATCTACATATTTTTTCCCCTTTTGCTAATATATATATATATATATATATATATATATATATATATATATATAGATATAGTGTTCGATGAATTATTTTAATTTTTTGTGATTATAAGTTGTTGCTGGAAAAACCTTGTGTTCCTTTTATTTTATTGCAAAGTTTTTTAAGTGTATGGATGAACCTCATAACTATATGGATATTGTATATATTAATCGAAGGTTTTTCCTATTTTCTGATGTTGTATTATACTATCATTAAAGGTTTATAGTTCTTTTGTTTAGTCCTGTTGCTCATCCTGATGATATGTTTCATCATGGTAGTCTATAGTGGTGATTTGGTTTTGTATGGTCCTGTAGCATTATAGTTATTAGACTTGGCCATGTAAGCACAAGTGTTCTTCGCCTATTATAGTTGGAAGTGTCAATAAGTATTACATTTTGATGATGATTGTGTAATAGTCACAAACCTACCAATTTTCTTAAGGTTAACAGGGGTCTGTCACACCACACATGGTCATGGTGGGTTTGCACAGTAACTAGATGGATTAATGTTTGGCATTATGCACAACACATAGTAGCTAAGGGGTATTTTAGTATGTTTTGATTGGAAACTATGTGACATAACCTTAAGACAATCCTATCAGACTATGGAAAATTGGTTCTAATAGTCATCCATTAGTGTCTTAGCTAAGACTTCACTCACTTAATTAAGGGTGTTTTCAAAACAGTTCATGCTAAGCGAGACTTTTTTTCCCACCGTGTCAGAAATCCTCAGTCTGTTAGTATCCCACGTGCTAAAAAATGGTTCTATTGATGGGACCAGGATAGATGCATGATGGGATTGTCTTTCAAGGAAGTGGATATCATGGAATCCTAACCTAAAGTAGATCACCCAATGGATTAAGTGAAAGGGGCATGAGTTTTCTATGAAATAAATAGGATACATGGATCAGAGCATGAAGAAATGTTTGTAGAAGTATATGTATACTAATTTTCATGTAGTATTCTTTGCACAAATTCCTAATATTTTGACAGAGTGGGTCCAAAGGTTGAAAGATTTCAATCCCACATATCGGCATGATAGCCCAAGGAGATGGATTTCGAAATAGGCACGTCAACTAGAAGCAGTAAGATATATGATCTCAAATTCCATTTATTTTTGGTTTGAGAGTGTTTTAAAAGGATATATTGTAGATTTCACAGTAGAATCGATGGTGTCCTATACTACAACGGAGTGAAAGTTCCTCAAGAGGATGAGGGGTATATTTATAATATCATTATCATTATTAATTAAAATGTTGTTGTATGACCACAATGTTTTTCCATTGGGATCTAGTACCATGAGAAGCTAAGCAGCCATTACGGATGGGAAAGTGTGGAAGACCCAGATGTTGTTCTGTGAAGTGAAGAAAGGAAAGGAGGAAACATATGGTGGTAGAAGTTGTCAATGGGTCCTAAAATGTGCATAACAAAAGAAAGGGAAAAGGATGAGTAAAGAGAGTTATGAGGATGACACATTCAGGAGTGGTAGAAGATATCAACGGGGTGACATGGGAGGAGGTTGGTAAACATCAATAGCTTCCAGAGGAAGGAGCCTAGAGGAAGGGGACAAAAGAGGTCATCACAGGGTGCAAAGTAGTACCATTTAATAGAGTTATGAAGGGACACAATTTGGTATGACACATAGGAAGGCAGGAGAAAGAGAAAAAGTGATCGCACACACTACAGAGGATTCAAAATCAGAACAAAAAGACCAGATCATCACTAGGATTGATCCTACCACCCCGTGTGCATGTACAGGCTAGGAGGTAAGCACTTAATGCAATAATTCAACTAGTGTAGGAGGTCATCATAGTCAAAGGGGAGGAAATAGTAGTAGTAGTGGAGTTGGCCCATTTGTAGGGGAAACCACACAAAATATTTAGATTTAGAGTGGTGTGTAGAAAAGTGTAAAAATTTCTAGTAGTACATCAAACATGGGAGGAAGTACTTAATTTGGAAGTACACGCATACAACTATGGCTGAAGTAGATCTATAGATTCCCATGTTTCATGGTTCTAGGGCCAAGGAACCAGAACAACACCTATTTTTGTGTGAAGTTATTTGGACATCTAAGTAGGTCTAGGATGCCACCACCTAGATTGCATATCTAGAATCCACATTCAAGGCTAATGTGTTGACCTCATACATGATGTTTAAGAGTGCAATGAAAAATGTATAGAACAAGAATCTGGTGGAAATTATGCAAGCAATGATCAGATAATTTCAGAGGCCCAAATATTAGTGCAAAGGCATCACAAAACTAAAAGAGATTAATAAAGTCTAGGAAAACCAGTATGAGACTTTGACCAAAAATTTAAGGTACTGAAGGATAGGCTAACGTTTGAAATTCTGGATGCAGAGCACAAAGAATGGTTTATCACTGGACTTCTTCCACATATCAAAATATCGTTGATGCAATAGAGGATTGGTACATAATCATAGGATTTAGAGCTGGTGCTAAAGTTAGAAGCCTCACTAGAAGGAGGAAGTGAGAGTGGAAAGATGGCGCAGGTGGAGTCCCAACTGGATGTGCTAGCCTCACATCTCCATTATTTGTTGAAGGGGAAAGAAAAGTGAGAGGAAGTATGGTGCACCATTTTACGGATGAAGGGTCACCATAGGAATGAATTTAAATTATCGATTGATTATATGACATCTATCGCAACGAATTCCTTTGCACAGAGTTGGGCAATGTGATGTGAAATCTGTAGGGTATGGGGACATATACCTTGTAGTTTCTTTATGATGCAAAAATATGATGCCGCGACGCAAAAGTTTTTATGTAACTTTTTTTAGAAATAATATTCACCATTGTCATGCACTGGAGCTAATGCATGAACATACCTTCAATTCATTCAAAGTGCAGGGGCCTAAAGGGGTGAAAGCCACTAAAAATGGGCTTAATTAACTATGGTACCATCAAGGTGGATAATATATTCAGTAAGGCCGAGGATGTGGTATGGTGACTAAAGGACCTGGAGTACCTGGTAGGGGGAGAGGAGGATTTAGCTAAAGGAAGATTACTACAAATTTTCATAATTGTGGAAAATAGGGACATTTGGCTCATGATTGCACAATACATAATGCATGTGTATGTATTTAAATTCCTTAGACTATCCGACAAATAATTTCCCTCAACTAATTTCCAAGATGTAGTAGAACAAGGGGCCTAATGTCTACATGATAGTTGTTGAGCCATGCAGAAGTCAACAACAGGTTGACACGATAATGTGGGGAGGTAATATGACATGGGTTGACATTGGGAGGTCTTAGGTACAACAACCTCAATGGGTAAGGAAATCTCCTAAACCACCTCCAAAGTTCAATCCCATTAAGGAGAATAACACATACAAGGAGGTTCAAAGGGAAATAATCGTAGAAGAATGGGATAGGTTAGAGACTAGGTATGCAGTGACTATGTCGTAGATATTTGATGCCACTATAGGAAGGTAATGGAGGAGCATAGTAGGTCCAGTCAGGATGCTACTATGGACCTTATTGAATTTATTTAAAAATACTCAGGCATTGGAAAAGTTTAGAAGATTTGTAAAAAAATGCATCAATATAATGGAGGTGATTATTATGCAAACTTCACCGAGGGTAATGAATCAAGTTGCTTGCAGAAAGAGGACAAGAAAATAATTTCAGTTTAGTGCATATATCGATGAGTATGAGATAGATAATATTATTATAGATTTAGGATCGGATGTAAATACATTATCAAAAAGTATCCATGAATGATGGGGAGACCAAAGCTGATGTGGTCTCTAATTCAGATAAGACTATCCAATCATAATTGGATATTTTCAATCAGGTGATTGTTAGGGGTGTTTGTGGACATCGATGGGGTGTAAATCACGGTAAATTTCATGGTCATAAAAATCTTGTATAATAATGATCCCTATCCATATATTCTAGGGATTTTATAGACCTTAGATAACTAGGTAATTATTAGCTTGAAAGGGAGACATATGATTTTCAAAGGAGGAGACATTTGGGTCACTGCATAATTGGGTTTGCGGGAAGGGGATCACTATGTAGAACCTATGAAGGGCGAGATGAGTCAATACGATGTAGATAATATTTATAATTTTATGATGCAGCAAAATGTTTATGTAATCCTGATAGTTGACAAAGTAATGAGCTGGTGCATCATCATATCTTGTGCATCCCACTTAGAGGAGGGTTTGGAGAATTGGAAAAAATAACTGCATAAGGTCACTACCAGGAAATTCACCCATATTATGAGAATGGTGCATTGGATCAGGACTGAGATGAAAAATACACCTCATTTTGAGAGTTTTTTTGAGATATATATATTTTTACAGGAATATGAAGAGTAGGTACTAGACTGTTAGAAAATTTATGCATTGGAAATTGTATTATGCACTACGCCAGCCAGGAGCTGGGTTGATGCTGCATTAGTGAATGGATAAAATGTAGAGACTGCTTCCCGATTCTTGTTTGACCAAGTGTCCCAGAAGTTTGAAGAGTGATCATGGGATGCATTTCCTCAATCAGACTATAGCATTTATAATGGAATAATTTAATATTTACCATCAAAAGGGCACTCCTTATCATCCCAAATATAATGGAATGATAGGCTTTCAAGAATATTTTTGAGACGATACTCACTAAGGTATTTAATGGACAAGGCGATGACTAGGGCCTAATAATCCCTGAAATTTTGTGGGCTTATTTCACCACATTCAAAAGGTTAACCAGGAAAACCCCATTCTGGTTGGTATATGGAATAGAAGTTGTCATGCCAATGGATTTTTTGGTGCCAAGTTGATGTATTACACTAGCCTCCTAGATGAAATAATCAAAATATATGGAGAAGCTCCTAAATGATTTGCTGCAGTTGGAGGAACATCAAACATTAGCAAGTTTGCACCAGGAAGCGAAGAAGGCATGAGATAAGGCATGTCATGACAAAATCCTTAAGCATTGAACTTTTCAAGAGGGATACTTGGTGCTTCTATATAATAGAAAGTTTCTGAAACATACGAGAAAGTTTCAAATGCACTATTTGTGATCGTACATTATTCAAGATGTGATTGATGGTCATGTAGTGTAGCTCAGGAATATGGATGGTACACCATGTGAAGATTAAATGAACAAGAGTAGGAAGAAGCTTTAAAGAGGTGTTCAAGATCCCATTCACCATGGATAAAGGGAAGGAGAGCCCTAATCTACAAATTGTATACAAATGAGGTAGAATGGAGTAAGAAGTAGGGAATAATTTAGAAGAGGAAAGACATTAGGCTGCAAAATATTTGGTTACCTTAGGATTATTTCATTATGAATGCAAAGAGGAAAATTGAGAAGTGTATTATGTTGGGAGTGCTCTTACCTAGGATAAGTTATTTAAGGAGTTGATCTAACTAGGTGGCGACATCAAAGTTAAGATTAAAAGGTGGTCCAATTGCGGAAAAGAAATTAAAGAGGATAGAATATGGTTGAAAAGGTTGAGATGGGAAAGAAGACGTTTCAACTAGTTCTTAAACATATTGAAACTAAGTGAATAATAATTATACAGAAGAACGGGGCATGTAGGGGAGTTTCCATTAGAAGAATCAACATTATGACAATGAAAGACAGTCGTCCTACTCACCAATTGTAGGCTCATAACCATTACAATGAAAGGGAATGTCAAATAGTGGGATGTGGAAACTTGAGTGAAGGGATAGATATATGTTGGGAGTGCATTCATGTTTATGGTACCAGTAGTTAATATGAAAGACACAAACTTAGAGTGAAAACAAAACCTCTACATTGGCAAGATATCTAAGGGTAAAGAGAAAATTGAGTAAAGGAAACAAGCAGAACAAGATGAAGGAAGATAGCCCATTGGCATAGGAGAAGAAGGTGCATGAAAACCACTACCAATACCCACAAGAAGATCCAAAAAATAAGGACGTAAATATTAAGTCAAACCCAAAGAAGGAGACCTCAGAGCCAATTTCAGAAGACACGAGTTCAAATTCGAGCGCGAAGGAAGTGAATTTATTGGAAATAGTAGGATGTATATATGAGCCCAAACAAATGATACCCTTGTCGGCACCTCTAGTAGAGATGGAAACTCCAAAGGGAAACAATTACATAGTACGAATGTCGCCCCTACCCCCTGGGGCGGTTTGCTAAGGGTAAATGAGGAATGTTACACATAGGATTAAGTATTTTGATCCCGATTTATGCAGTCCTTCTAGGAACCATGATCTACTTGATTATATGTAGGTTTCAATAAATGAGCACAATGTTCATTAATTGAAACTATATGAATGGGCCAATAAATTGGAGACGATAGGTATCCTCAACTTATTCCTTATTCCATGTTTCGGGTGAGGGGAAGAGGTAAATTTTGTCTCCAAGTTCCTATTGGCTTGGGAAAATCATGGATACTTATGGCTAGACTGCCCCATACATATTATTATTGAGTTAATACACAATGTCACTAGTCTGTCCATGAAGGGGGGAGATCTAAGTTTTCTTATTGACGATAAGACCCTCACAAAAAATATGGAAAAAAATTACAAGAGTACGAGGGGGAATCAAGGGTTTTTTTATTTCAATGGTACCAGATCAGGCTACGTAGTTTGTGGCATAGGCCATTGCATGTATTATTTTATAAAAATTTCAAATAAAATAAGTGTCAACTAAGGTTATTATAGTAGAATATTGGTGTTGCAAAGGAAAATAATTTTTTTGGGTTCTTTTGTTGTTAAGGGAATTCAAACAAGATTACATGGAAAAACAAGAACTAAAATAAAAATTCCATTATGCTTGGTTGTTGATCGTGATAGATCTGGTCAAGTGGGAAAATTCAAAGCATTTCCTATTGGTGATGGATCTACTGAAACCTATCAAGGTGGCCAAATTTCAGAATTTGTGGGCCTGTAGTGACCTTGAGTGCAAGAGGCTCAATACAATTGTGTTTTTCCTATATGGGGAGGTAATAAAAAAATTATAGAAGAGACTTCAAGACTGGTTACTGAAAGTGTGAGGAAGTATACCGGCATAGGTAAATTCAAAGTTGAACCCCAACGCATTTGGGTTCTCCAGTGGCAAGACTCGACAAAGGCCTAACAAAAACAATCCTACCAATTAACTAAGGACAATATTCAAGGTATAGTAGATGTGTGGGACCCTGTATGGAAGATTCTAAAGGAATAATATTCAAATGTAGAGATGATATCAAGTGAATAAGAAACTAATGTAATATTCCAAAATTAGCATGCAACTAATTGGAATATTAATTTTTTCCTTTGTCACTTAGATAGATGAATAAGTGGGTAGGGAGATCCATAAATCTCTTTAATAGGAATAAAATCCGACTTAATGTGAAAAGGGATCATCTTAATAGCTGGATATATCACCCTCGTGTAAAAAAGGGCTAAAGCATGTGGACAAGGTCAATGTTGACCAAATCAACAACGCTGGTATGGAGAGAGTGGATCATCAATGAGAGACAACGCAGTGCATAAGAGAATTTTGAGGTCTAAAATGGGCCTCCTAAGAAAAGTGTACAACCAAAATAAACTTTATAAGAACCAATAGGATTCAAAATGATGATGTTAACCATGGGGGATGATTCAAACAATGTTACTGATGAAACAGGAACTATTACCTCAAAATGGGAACTCTAGCCCAAAAAGTCTCAAAAAACATGAAAAAATGCCCCAAAAACAAAAAGTGTGTATTCCATAATGCATTCTTTTTTTTCTCAAGGTCAAATTTCACCTTTTTATAAAATTATGCTAAAAACAAAATTTTTTCTTGAAAAAATGATTGAAAAAACACCCTCAAAACAAAACGAGTTGATGCTGGAATAACAAAAAAAAACATCGTGTCACACTTTTGACACATTGTAACAATGGAATTAAAGACAACATATTAGGACATTGAAAAATCGTAAAATTATAAATTTTTTGATAGATGATGTTAAATATAAACAAAATCATGTCTGAAGGGCTTATCATTTCAAACATTTTTTATCCATGTTGTTAAACATAAAATATCTTGACTGTAAACAACCCTAAAATTGTAATTATTTTCAACTATAACATTAATGACAAGTTGTAAATCTCAAGTTTTTAAATCTTAAGTTTTCAAGATTCTTGAACCATGAAATTATGGAGAAATTATATGACTTAATTTTTTTTTTAAATAAACAAATAAATGAAAATTTCTTTATTCATATATTTGTTTGTTTATATATCAAAACATATTTTTTATTTTTTATTTTTAATTTTTTTCTATATTTTAAATTATAATTGTTTTAGTTTTAAGAAAATAAAAATTAGAAATCAAAATCTTCTTATATATGTTTGTTTATATTTTAAAACGTATTTAATTTTTTTTAATTGTTTTTTCTATATTTTAAATAATAATTGTTTTAATTTAAAAAAAAAATAAAGTAAAAAATATTTTTTTTATATTTGTTTGTTAATTTTTTAAAACATATTTTTTAATTTGTTTTTATTGTTTTTTTGTATTTTTAAATTTTAATTGAATATATATATATATATGTGTGTGTGTGTGTGTGTGTGTGTATTAAACAATACATTTTTTTTTGTTATAATAGTTTTTGTTAAAAAAAAGAAAAAAAAGTAAATAGTTTGTGTTTGAAAAAAATAAAATAAAATTAAAATTAATTTGTTGCCTGCCAGGGGCCAGAGGCAGGCTAGGCAGCCCTCGATGACGACGCTTGGCCAGCCTCTGGCCCCCGGCTGGGCGAAGGGCGATTCCGAGAATCACCCTCGGCTGGGCAGAGGGTGATTCTCGGAATCACCCTCCGCCTAGCCAGCGGTGATTCTCGGAATCACCCTCCACCCAGCCGGGGGTGATTCTCAGAATTGTCCTTTGCCCAGCTGGGAGTGATTCTTGGAATCGCCCTCTGCCCAGCTGGGGGTGATTCTTGGAATTTCCCTAAACCCAGCTGTGGTGATTCTCGGAATCACCCTAAACCTAGCCGAGGGTGATTTTCAGAATTGCCCTCTGCCTAGTCGGGGGTGATTCTCAGAATTTCCCTCCACTCAACTAGGGGTGATTCTCGGAATCGCCCTCTACCCAATCGAGGGTGATTCTCGGAATCGCCTTCCGCCCAGCCAGGGGACGGAGGCAGGCTAGGCAGCCCCGTCGAAGGCTGTGCAGCCTGCCTCCAACTCCCGACTGGGCGGAGGCAAGCTGGGCAGCCCTTGATGGTGCCATTTGACTGGGCTCCGGCCCGTAGCTGGGCGGAGGGATATTCTCGGAATCACCATCCCCCCGAGTGGGGGTTGGAGGCCGTCCGATTGGCACTGTCGAGGGTTGCCCATCCTACCTCTGGCCCCTGGCTGGGTGGAGGTAAATTCTGAGAATCGCCCTCCACCCAGCGGCAGGTCAGAGGCAAGCTGGGTAGCCCTCAATGGTGCTGCTCGGCCTGCCTCTAGCCCCATGCTGGGCAGAGGGTGATTCCGAGAATCACCACTGGTTAGGTAGAGGGCGATTTTGAGAATCACCCCTAGCTGGGCAGAGGGCGATTCCGAGAATCACCCTCTACCCAGCCAGGGGTGATTCTAAGAATCGCCCTCCGCCCAACCAGGGGTGATTCTCGGAATCTCCCTCCACCCAACCGGTGGTGATTCTTAGAATCTCCCTCCGCCCAGCCAAGGGGGATTCTCATAATCGCCCTCCACCCAACCAGGGGTGATTCTTGGAATTTCCCTCCGCCCAGTCAGGGGTGATTCTCGGAATCGTTCCCTGCCCAGCCAGGTGGCATCTTCGAGGGCTACCCATCCTGCCTCCGACCCGCAGCTGAGTGGAGTGAAATTCTTGGAATTGCCCTCCGCCCAACTAGGGGCTAGAGGCAGGCTAGGCAGCCCTCGACGTTGACGCCCAGCCTGGCGGAAGGTGACTCCGAGAATCTCCCTTCGCCAGCTAAGGGCCGGAGGTCAACCAGGTGGTGCTATCAAGGGATGCCCAGCCTACCTCTGCCCAGCCGGGGGCTAGAGGCAGGCTTTGAAATGCTTGATGGCGTCGCTCGACCTGCCTCCCACCCCCGGCTAGGCGAAGGGTGATTCTGAGAATTAGCCTCGGCTGGGCGGAGGGCGATTTCGAGAATCACCCACGGCTGGGTGGAGGTCGGTCAGGTAGTGCCATCGAGGGCTACCCAGCCTGTCTCCGGCCCCTGACTGGGCAGAGGGCGATTCTCGGAATTTACCTCCACCCAGCTGGGGGCCGGAGTCATGCTGGGCGACGCTGTCAAATGAAGGAGATTTGGTTTTGGATCTATTTTCAGGTTCAGGTAAGTTTTATTAACAAATTTAAATTTAAATATTTTATTTTTTACTTTTTATGTCTTTATACTAATTTTCTTACTTATTTCTTTTTTACTTAATGATTAGGTACAACACTAGCATGTTGCCTACCAAAAGGAAGAAACTACATTGCCATTGAGAAAGACCCAGTGCAATGAAAATTTGTTCAACAAAGAATTAATGCTCTTGAATTCCTTCCAGATGTGAAGCAAGAATTTGGTTTGAGGAAAGGGGATTTTAATGAATCACATGGGGCAAAAAAAGCAAAGGAACCTCAACCACCATTATATGGAATGATTGGAAAGGGATACTTTGGAAGAATTGCAGACATGAAAGATCCATTAGAAGATGACAATGACCAAAATGAAGTAGAAAATGTTGCAGAAGAAACCATCAATGATGTTCTAGATGATGTTGAACATGTATTAATTGATATTGTTGAGGATCTTTAAGTTATGCTTGCAAACAAAGCTCATTTTTGAGTTCTATTAATCAGTTTTACTTGTAATGTTTAGGCTTTGATATTTTATAAGAAGAATCCTTATTTTTTGCAAAAAACATGTGATTACTATTATTTTTTGACATAAAATTCAATAAAAATGCTATTTTCTTAAGTTCTTTGTTAAGATTTTCCCAAAAATTAGTTTATTTAACATGTGTTTTTAAACAAAAAGTCTCTAAAAGTGTATTTTTTGCATTCTATTTGTATTGAAAATCTGTATTTTTTTGTCATATCATTCAAAATATTGGTTTTTTAGCGACAACTATTTGATGTGCATTGAAAAATTAATTAGAAATACATAAACATGTAGAAAATATAAACTTTATAATATTGACCCTTTTTTCATTTTTTATCTATGTGAAAAAGTGAAGATATCATTACAAATTTTTATTTTAAAAAAATTATTTTTTTCTTTTGAAAACACAAGCACATAAATGCACTTAAAAATAAACATCTCACGGAGGAAGAAGACATTAGAAAATGTATAGTGTCAAAATCAATCCTATAAAAAAACGTTGGTGATGATATGCCACCACTATTCAAAATTGACATAAAAAGCATCATAGAAAAATAAATAAATAAATAAAAATAAAAAATAAAAAATAAATAAATAAATAAAAATAAATAAAAATAAAAATAATAGTGCCAAAAACATGATAAAAAAAAAAAAAAGATTCTGCATCACCACTTTTCAAAATCAGGTGTTTTTATTTCTACGTCAAAAAGTAGGTACCAGTGCAGTTACCTATTTCATGTGTAACAGTGTTTTCACCATTTTATAAGTAAAAGAGTAAAAAGATTAAAAAACAATAAAATAATAAAACTACTTTTTCAACTCGTATTTTCAACTTATCTTCCAAAGTTTATACTCAAATTTAGAGTAGAAGTACTCATTGGATGTAAAATTTAATTCCTCATCCAAGGAGTAGCCATGTTGCATACTTTCGATCGATCCTGCTACACGAAAAATGAGAAATATATGAAAAATGTGATTACAATCAAATTTTTAATGTATTTCTCATTTTTCGTGTAGCAGGATCCATCAAAAGTATGCAACATGGGTACTCTTTGGATGAGGAATTAAATTTTGCATCCAATGACTATTCCCACACAAAATTTGAGTAAAACCTTTAGGAGATAAGTTGAAAATACGAGTTGAAAAAATAGTTTTTCTTTTTTTCCTCTAAAATTTGATGATGTAATCAAATATTATTTTATTATCTCCATTATTATTTTATAATTTCCTTACGAGGTCCATTTTAGACCTCAAAATTCCCCTAATGGTTAATCAAAGAAAGTCTCCAAGAGATTAGTGACTTTAATGAGTGGGATCCAAGGTGAGAAGGCTCACAATGCATACAAGGAAGGGGAAGGCAACCATATATGTCACGTTATTGATTATTTATATTGGTCTTTTTAGATCTGGAATCGTTAGGTGACATTTCTATGCATGCTTTTGCTATTTAGAAGGGTTTTCTATGTTGTTTAGCACAAGGGTGTTCCCTAGCGGGAATCCCACACTCATCCTCAGGGGACTTCGAGTGCCTACTCAGGAGAGATATTATTTAGCTGCATAGTCCACATTCCGAGACCAGTCCAAGCTTCATTCTTCAACTACAATGTAGTTTCTGTTCAGAGTTGTGTTGTGTTACAGGGTAGAAGCAATGGAGGGTTTCTAGGGCATTTTCTAAGCTTGTTTTCAGTGGAGGAAGAATTACTTCCATTGGGAGGCCAACGAGGAAGGTCCTTGATCTTTATTTAATATTTTGGCACCAAACCAACCTATTTGCATCTCCTATAGTGTAGATCCCTTCCTAGACTGCGTTATTCCATTGAGCATTTGCAGTGGAGGATTCAGTGCTTCAGTTGGAGTGTTTTTTTTCAGTGTTATGATCAACCTTTCACTTGGAGGATCCATAGGAGGAGTTCCATACATTCTATATCAGTTGCAGCCACCACCTTCCAGTTATTTAGTTGCAGCTTCTATTCATTCCTAGGGCTGTGTTCTGACATTTTTCATTTTTGTGTTTTTCATAAACCCTTTCTTGGTTGTCTTTGAAATGTGTTTGGGAGTCTAGATATTTACTTCCTGCACTATTTGAGCCATATATTAGGGGATCTACATTATTACATTTTCTAGCAGCATTTACCCTCACTAAAACTGTGATGTATTGATTCTCCTACATTTTTATAGCATCTTTCTTTCATATTGTGGCATATGTATTCATGGGAGGCTTGTTTTCCTTGATTATTTGAGTTGTACCCATTTTTATTGTACTTATTTGCTGTTGATTTACATAATAAAATGACTCCATGTTTGTCAAACATATTGGTGTAATGTTATTCACTACTATTTCTAGTATTTTTTTCTATATTCTTGTTCTTTCCATTTTGGAATATTACAGGTCAAGTTACATTTCTATGCATGCTTTTGTTGTTTAGTAGGGTCTGCTGTGTTGTTTAGCACAAGGTTGTTCCTGAGCGGGAATCCCACACTCATCATCAGGGGACTTTGAGTGCCTACTCAGGAGAGTTATTATTGAGCTGCATAGTCCACATTTCGGCATTAGGCGGAGCTTCAGTCTTCATCTACAACACAGTTTCTGTTCATAGTTGTGTTGTGTTGTAGGGTAGAAGCAATGGAGGGTTTGTAGGGCCATTTTATGAGTTTATTTTCAATGGAGGAAGAATTTTTTCCATTGGGAGGCCAGCAAGGAAGGTCCTTGAGCTTTATTTCATATTTTGGCACTAGGCCAACCTATTTTCATCTCCTACAATGCAAATTTCTTCCTAGACTATGTTATTCTAGTAAGCATTTGTAGTGGAGGATTCAATGCTTCGTTTGGAGTGTTTTTTCTTCAGTGTTAGGACCAACCTTTCACTTGGAGGATCCATTGGAGGAGTTACATACATTCTATATTAGTTTCAACCACCTCCTTCCAGCTATTGAGTTGTAGCTGATATTCATCCCTAGGGCTGCATTCTGACATTTTTCATTTTTGTGTATTTTCGGAAATCCTTTATTGGGTTGTCTTGGAAATGTGTTTGGGAGTCTATATGTTTACTCCCGGAATTATTTGAGACATATATCAGGGGATATACATTATTACATTTTCCAGCAATATTTACCCTCAATAAAACTATGTTGTATTGATTCTCCTGCATTTGTATAGCATTTATCTTTCATATTGTGGCATATGTATTCATGGGAGGCTTGTTTGCCTTGATTATTTGAGCTATGCCCATTTTTAGTGTACTTATTTTCTGCTGATTTACATAATAAAATGGCTCCATATTTGTCACACATGTTGGTGTAATGTTATTCACTGCTATTTCCAGTATTTTGTTCTATATTCCTGTCTTTTCCATTTTGGAATATTACAGTGGTATCCGAGCATAATCTTGGCTCATCCTATGAGTTTCAGCCAATATTCTATGAAAATAATAAGAATAAGAAGCAAATGAAGAAAAATAGATCTACAAAGATGGAAGGAATGAAATTTTCCTCATATCTTTTCAGATCTCTGAAGAGCCTCTCCAAGGAGGTTAAGCAAATGAGAATGGAGATATGAAATGAGACCTAAATAGGGTTTCAAGATGATGAAGGTCCATGCACTTCCTATCAACATCAGACGAAACCGGTATTGCATAAAGCTCCAAAGAAATCCACTATGTATACTTTCTTTGAAGTGGAAGGTGAATGACATGGAGATGGAGGGAACTTAGATCATGAGATTCTAAGTGAATATCTTGCAGAGTATAAATCTCAATTAAGGGCTTTCAAGGAGAATCTAACTCTCCAGTATTTTATTCAAATCAAGGAAGAGAGGAGACCTTGCAAAAGTAGAAGAAAACATAATATATTTCTATTGTATACATTTGATGGGTCATCTATATGCATAGCAAGGGTTTGGAGAAGGAAGTTAGATGCATTCTTCCTACTACATCAAGTTACAGAAAGAGAAGTTGTGGAGATTGCAGTGTTGCACCTTGAGGGTGAAGCAAACATGTAATATTCCTAAATTAGCATGCAGCGAATTGGAATATTAATTTTGATCTTGTCATTTAGTTAGTTGAATAAATGGGTAGGGAGGCCCATAAATCTCTTTAATAGGCATAAAATACCTCTAATATGAAAATGGATCATATTCATAGCTGGATTAAGAACCCTCATGTGTGAACAGTGGCTAATGCATGTGGACAAGGTCGAGTTTGACCAAGTCAATAGTGTTGGTATGGAGGGAGTGGATCATCATTAAGAGACAGCGCAGTGTGAATGGGAGGAAGACTACATGATGGTGGAAACCCTAATGAGTGGGACCCAAGCTGAGAAGGTTCACATTGTTTATAAGGAAGGAAAGGTAGCCATAGTGGTTTAGGTTCTTGATTATTGATTTGTGGTCTGCATGACTTCTTACATTCTTTAGCTATTTAGTTGAGCTTGTAGTGCTATTTAGCACAGGGTGTTCCCGAGCGGGGATCTGATCTCTCCCCTTGAGGTAGCCTCTTGGAAGAGTATTGTACCATCATTTACACACATATGGAATTTCGTTCAAGCTTCAACCTTCAGCTACAACATAGTTTTTGTAGAGTATTACGTTGTGTTGCACTGTGTTGCAGTGGAGGGTTGAGAAACCCACTTTCTGAGCTATTTTTTCAGAGGAGGAAGAATTCTTCTCTTTTGGAGATCAGAAAGGGAGGATATTGAGCTTTCTTTCACATCTTGGCACTAGTCCAACCTATTTCCATCATCTACAGTGTAGATTCCCTCTTTGACTATGTTATTTCAAGGAGCATTTGCAGTGGAGGTTTCAGTGCTTGATTTGGAGGGTGAGATCTTCAGTGTTAGGATCAACCTTTCACTTGAAGGATACATTAGAGGATATATATTCATCATACATATCATCTACATCCATATTCATCCAGGCATTCAGTAGAAATTTCTATTCAGCCCTAGGGCTACATTCTGGCATTTTGGTATTTTGGTTATTTCTGGAAACCCTTTCCGGGTTGTCTTGGAAATGTATTTGGGAGCCTAGATCTTCACTCCCAACATTGTTTGAGCTATAGATCAGCATATCCACCTTTTTATATCTTGTTGTAGAATTTTATACCCAAAAAATGTGTTGTGATGGCTCATAGCACTTATATGGCAATCTTTCTCATGTATTAACATATTTGCCTATTGGAGGCTTGTTTCCTATTGCTTGAGTAACTTGATCCCTCAAGATATTGTGTTTAATGTTTGCTGATATATTTAATATAATGTCTATAAATTTTTCTTATATCATGATGTGTTGATTTTTTCACTACCATTTCCATTATTGTGTTCAAATATTGCTGCTTCCCCATTTAGGAATATTACAGTGGTATCGGAGCATAATCTTGGCTCAGCCTGTGGATCTCAGCGATTATGCTATCAGGATAATAAGAAGAAGGAGAAAGAGATCAGAATGATGGAAAGAATGATTTTTATCTCATATCTTTTCAAATCTAAGAGGGACCTCACCAAGGAGGTGAAGCAAAGAAAAGTGGAGAAGGGTAATGAAACCACACTAGGGTTTCAAAATGAGTAAGGTCCATGTACTTCCTATCAGCAGAAGAAAGATTTGGTATTGCATAGAGCTCCAAAGAAGCATATTATGCCCTTTCCTTTTGAAGAAGAAGACAAGAGGCATGGAGATGGAGGACACTTAGATCATGAGATTCTAAGTGAGTATCTTGCAGAATATAAGTCTCAACCTAGAGCTTTCAAGGAGAATCTAACTCTCCCACAATTCATTCAACTCAAAGAAGAAAGAAGACCTTACAACAATAGATTTCTATTTCCTGCATTTGATGGGTCATCGATTTTTACAACAAGATCTTGGGGAATGAAGTTGGATGCATTTTTCCTACTATATCTAGTAGTATAGAGAGAGATTGTTGAGATTGCAGCGCTGCACCTTGAAGGTGAAGCAAAAAATTGGTGGTTCAGCCATTTGAGTCATGCAAGAGTGACTGCATATGTAGATTTTACTCAAAGGTTGATCAAAAAGTTTGACAAGAAGAAATTAGAGGGGAAGAGGCCTTCACCACCACTTGTTGCAAGAGCAGTTGCTTCAGGAGAAAGAACCCTTGCATCTTTGCAAAGTGGTCTTTATCTCTTGACATTTAGAGTCCCATGCACTATTCTGGAGATGCATGAGGAGGAGGAGACTTGTAATAGCATTGATGCAGCCATAGAAGAGCAACCATCATCATCAGTATTTGGGGAAGCCATCACACTAGAGGAAGGAACCCTTGTAGCAATACAAGATTTTCCCAAGATTTACCAAGGTATGAACATATTTCCATTTCCTTTTATTTCAGCACATCATATTAAGGATTATGGAAACATGTTGTCAGGGAAAATGCATGGTGTAGGGTCAGAGAAACATTGCTGATTTGGAGCAGCACTGTGCTAAGGACCCTTGATTTTTTCAAGGAGGATATATATAGTCATCCTAGTATATCATTGTTGAGCTGCACACAACTCTTGGGGGTTGGAGTGTAGAATTTTGGAGGATGGGATGAACATTATACTGAACAGAGCAATGTAGAACTATGTGTTTAACATTGAGCATAATATTGAGACAACATATGCACCATCATGGAGATCAACAACATTGTCATTGAGCAACAATGATGAGTTGGGGACCCAACCTTTATTGGAGCATTCTAATGACCATTCTACATTTGTAGAAGGAGATAGGTAGATGTTTGATGATAGACATCCCATCTTCCATTGTTATGATGGATATTTCTTGATGAGCACTTCATTGCTCGATGGGAAGATTTTTCCTACAGTATATTTGGGTCCTTATGGGATCAACTTGGTCATTGAGGAGTGGTATTAATTTGGAGATTTCCAGGAGACGACATTTCAATATCCCATGAAATGCAAAGATAGAAATCTGATTTGGGAGGAAGGTATTCTCCATTGGAGGGTTACCAATTTTGAGCATGATGATAGACACTCACCATTGGTTGGATGGGTGATGTTGATGAGCAAGAGGCTGGAAAGCCACTTGCAGTTCTATGACATAGGACAACAAGAGGCAAGGCTATGTTGGTATACTCTTGGGAGTTTGGGACCCAACCTTTATTGGAGAATTCTAATGACCATTCTACATGTGTAGAAGGGGATAGGTAGATGTTTGATGATAGACATCCCATCTTCCACTGTTATGATGGATATTTCTTGATGAGCACTTCATTGCTCGATGGGAAGATTTTTCCTATAGTATATTTGGGTCCTTATGGGATCAACTTGGTCATTGAGGAGTGGTATTCATTTGGAGATTTCCAGGAGACGACATTTCAATATCCCATGAAATGCAAAGATAGAAATCTGATTTGGGAGGAAGGTATTCTCCATTGGAGGGTTACCAATTTTGAGCATGATGATAGACACTCACAATTGGTTGGATGGGTGATGTTGATGAGCAAGAGGCTGGAAAGCCACTTGCAGTTCTATAACACGGGACAACAAGAGGCAAGGCTATGTTGGCTACTCTTGAAGAGTTTGGTCATCATGTACCACATTCTATTTCAAATAGTATGCTGGTGGTTGGGATTTGGAATGACACTTGCATCATATGGTAGCAAGGAGTTTGGGTGCATTATGTTGATATGGCATTCTTCATGACAATCATAATATTTTCACCTCATGATTTTTATGATGGAGTTGTGATGAGGCAAAAAGAGCTATTGTTTCTTTGGATACTCTTGGGAGAGTATAGGCTGAATTTCTCCCATACTTTGTAGGATGTTTCAGGAGAAAGGGATGGCACAATCAAAGTGCAAAGAGGCTACCCTTTAGCATTGGAGGAGTAGAAGGTACTTCTACATAGGAAGGAGACTCCCACACATAACAGCATGGTGGTGGATGATTTTGGCATATGGCATGTCAAATAATGGATTCATGGAGTGGCTGCAAGCCTTATCACTAAGGCCAACAGTGTTGTCACTTGGGAGTATGTATCTATTGATGGATTGTTCCAAGGGGAGTATGCATCCCTTCACTTTACAGACCTTTATGAGGATATTCTCATGGGAGGGCTCATCTATGAACCTCACTGCCAACCTACTCACAATGCAAGGTAAGAAATGTATTTATGTACTTATTTATCATTTCATAAATTATTTTCATTCTCTTACCATCCATGTACAATGCATTGCTCCACAAGAGGGCAAGATTATCTTTGGGTTTCATGGTCATTCTAGTGCCAACATTTGTGATAGAGATAGCCATTATTTGCATGACTTTGGGCAAGTGTGGTGTTATTCTTATTATTCTCAACTGATATATCATGCTATTTACTACCTCATAGTAGATGAGAAAACATGCACAACTAGCAACTTGTTGGGAGACAACTTGCCACATGATGTTCTAAAACAACAGTTGGTAAAAAGGCGTTGTATCTAGTGGAGAAACCATTGGTACCATCCAAAATTCCACATAACCTTTAGCAATTTTCTGATTTGGATACCTCATGGTGATGATGTACCATTCAATTTGTATGGGATGGTTTGGTCTCATGAAATTAGAGGATGGGTCTTTGGAGATCCAGTTGTCCTTTTGTATCTTAAGGGTAACAATATTGCAACCCAATATCATCAACAGCTCTACACTTTCCATAAGTGGAGAGAGATACAGCATGGGGTAGGCCATTTTTTCTACCATGTTCAGTTATCCAACCCACCTACATTGTAGAAGCCAAAGGTGGAGGATATTTTTCATGAGTTACCATTTTGGAAGGTGGCTCATTTTGTATGAATGATAGCTTGAGGATGGGAGATTCACACGGGAATGATAGGCCCCAATCTATTTCAGATTCCATGCCTCAAGAAGGCCTCTAGACAACATATTGTTGCCTCCATAGGTGTATTACTTCTTCATGATGATAGCTATTTGAGATGGTTACCAAAAGCTAACTTGCATACTTGGGAGGGGAAACTTGGAGATTTATTGATGAGACAACATCTTGTTCCTTGGAGGAGTTTATCATATGAGGATGCTATAGGAGGAGGAGAGGAGGCTCTTCAGTTCTATCCTTACAGTCGCTTGAGGACAAGCAACATTTGGGAGGGGAGGACTATAATATTCCTAAATTATCATGCATCTAATTGGAATATTAATTTTTCTCTTTTCATTTAGTTAGTTGAATAAATGGATAGGGAGGCCCATAAATCTCTTTAGTAGGCATAAAATCTCTCTTAATATGAAAAGGGATCATATTCATAGCTATATTAAGCACCCTCATGTGTGAATAGGGGTTATTTCATGTGGACAAGGTCAAGTTTGACCAAGTCAATAGCGCTGGTATGGAGGGAGTGGATCATCATTAAGAGATAACATAGTGTGAATGGGAGGAAGACTCCATGATGGTGGAAACCCTAATGAGTGGGACCCAAGGTGAGAAGGCTCACATTTTTTATAAGGAATTCAAGGCAGCCATAGTGGGTTAGGTTATTGATTATTAATTTGTGGTCTACATGACTTCTTGCATTCTTTAGCTCTTTAGTTGAGCTTGCAGTGTTGTTTAGCACAGGGTGTTCCCGAGTGGGGATCCCATCTCTCCCCTTGAGGTAACCTCTTGGAAGAGTATTGTACCATCATTTACACACATATGGAATTCTTTCCAAGCTTTAGTCTTCAGCTACAATGTAGTTTCTGCAGAGTATTGTGTTGTGTTACAGGTTGTTGCAGTGGAGGGTTGAGAAACCGACTTTTTGAGCTAGTTTTTTAGAGGAGGAAGCATTATTCTCCTTTGGAGATCAACAAGGGAGGATCTTGAGCTTTCTTTCACATCTTGGCACCAAGCCAACCTATTCTCATCATCTACAATGCAAATTACCTCTTTGACTGCGTGATTTCAGTGAGCATTTGCAGTGGAGGTTTCAGTGCTTGATTTGGAGGGTGAGATCTTCAGGGTAAGGATCAGCCTTTCACTTGAAGGATCTAATATCTATTCATCATACATATCATCTACAAATATTCATCTAATCATTTAGTAGTAGCTGCTATTAAGCCCTAGGGTTGCATTCCGACATTTTGATATTTTGGGTATTTCTAGAAACCCTTTTTGGGATGTCTTGGAAATGTGTTTGGGAGCCTAGATCTTCACTCCCAACATTGTTTGAGCTATAGATCAGCAGATCTACCTTGTTATATATTGATGTAGAAATTTATGCCCAAAAACTACGCTGTCATGGCTCATGGCACTTGTATGGCAGTAATTATCATGTATTAGCATATTTTCCTATTGGAGGCTTATTTCCTATTGCTTGAGTAACTTGATCCTCAAGATATTGTGCTAAATGTTTTCTGATATATTTAATATAATGGCTGTACATTTGTCTTATATCATGATGTGTTGATATTTTTATTGCCACTTCCATTATTGTGTTCAGATATTATTGCTTCCCGATTTGGGAATATTACAAAAAAATTGGTGGTTCAACCATTTGAGACATGCAAGAGTGACTTATTATGTAGATTTTACTCAAAGGTTGATCAAGAAGTTCGATAAGAATAAACCGGAGGAATATCAACTTCTACCACCACTTGCTATAGGAGCACTTGCATCAGGAGAAGGAACACTTGCACCCTTGCAATGAAGAACTGTGTGTTCAACATTATGCATGATTATGAGACAACATATGCACCATCATGGATATCAGAAATGCTCTCACTGAGAAACATTGATGAGTTGGGGGGCCAACTATTATTGGAGCATTCCAATGACCATTATACATGTGTATAAGTGGATAGGTAGATGGTTTATGGAGGACATCTTGTGATGGGTGACATATCCCATTATTTTGATGGATCCTTCTTGATGAGAACTTCATAGATCAATGAGAAGCTTTTTCCTACAACATATTTGGATCCTTGTGTGTTCAACTTGGTCATTGATGAGTGGTCTTCATGTGGAGATCTCCAGGAGGTTTCACTTCAACATTCCATGAATTGCAAAGATAGTGATATGATTTGGGAGGATGGTATTCTTCATTGGAGGGATACCGAAGTGGAGCATGCCAGGAGACACCCACATTTGGATGAAAGGGTGTGGATGGTGAGCAAGGGGTTGGTGAGCCACTTGCAGATCTATGACACGGGGTAGTAGGAGGCATGGTTGTGCTAGCTACTCGTCAAAGAGTTTGGACATCATGTAACATATCCTATTTGAAAGTGTGTGTTAATGGTTGAGACATGGCATGACATTTGCAGCATGTGGCAGCAAGGAGTTTGAGTGTATGGGGTGATGTGATATTTTTAATATCAATCATCATGTTTTTACTCCATGGTCTATATGATGATGGTGTGAGGAGGGAGTAAGAGCTATTTTTTCTTTGGTCACTCTTGGGAGAGTATGGGTTGATTTTCTCCCATAATTTGCATGATATTTCAAGAGTAGAGGATGTCACAATCATGGTGCAAAGGGGCTACTCTTCAGCTTTGGAGGATCAGGAGGTACTTCCACATTGGAAGGAGTCTCCCACATGTAGAAGCATTATGATATGTGGCTTTGGCATTTGGCATGTCAAAGGATGGAGTCATGAGATGACAAGAGCCTTATCACAAAGGCCAACAACTCGGTCACTTGGCAGTTGGGATTTGTTGATGGAGTGTTTCCAGGATAACTTCACATATGATGCACTTGATGGGCAAGTAAGATATGAGAGTTATGGAGTGGTGGATGGAGACATATATTGCTATGATATGATCTTCTTGACTTGGATCTCCAAGCATAAGAATAAGGCCTTACATGCAGCACATGATTCACTCCTTTCCATTCACCTAAGTCTCATGTAGACATATTAGACCACTATGGAGAGATCATTCATGGATCTCATTATCAACCTACTCTCAATACATGGTAAGAGTTGTTCTTTTGTAATTATTGATCATATAACAAAGCATTTTCATTCTCTTTCCATCTATATATAGTGCATTGCTCCGCAAGAGGGCAAGATTATATTTGGGCTTCATGGTCTTTTCTAAGATCAACATCCATGAGGGAGATAGTCATTTCTTGTATGGCTTTGGGCAAGTGTTGTGTTATCCTTTGTATGCTCAGTTGATACACAATGCCATTTAATATTTTATAGTAGGTGAGATTACATACACAACTAGCAAATTGTGGGGAGAGAAATTTCCACATGGTGTTATGAAACAATAGTTAGCAAAACCGCATTGTAACCACTTGGGAAATTGTTGGTACCATCCAGCATTACACAAACCTTCAATATATTTCTCATTTGCATTACATGTTTTGATGATGTCCTATTCATTTTATATTGGATGGATTGGGCAAGAAAGGTTCATAGAACCAAAGAGTGGGTATTTAAGGATCCAGTTGTCCTTTTTCCTCTTGAGGGAAACATTATTTCAGCCCAAATTCACTAGCAGCTCCACACGTATCATAAGTGGAGAGAGAGACAACATGGGGTAGAAAATTTGGCATATCAAGTTCAGTTATGAAACCCACCAACATTGCAGGAGCCAAGGGTGGAGGAGTTTTTCCATGAGCTACCATTTTGGAGGGTGACTCACTTTGTTTGGATGATAGCTTGGGGATTGGAGCTTCACATGGGGATGAAGGTTCCCAGTATTTTGTAGATCCCATGCCTCAATAATGCCTCTAGAAAACATATAGTTTTCTCCATGGATATCCCACTACTTCATGATGAGAGAATTTGGGTTTATCACCAAAGGCTAACTTGTACACTTGGGAGGAGCAACTTGGGGACATATTGATGAGAGAGCATATTGTTCATTGGAGGAGCTTATCATATGAGGATGCTATAGGAGGAGGAGAGGAGGATATTCAGTTCTATCCTTGCAGTTTATTGAGGACAAGCAACCTTTAGGAGGGGAGGACTGTAATATTCCAAAATTAGCATGTAGCTAATTGGAATATTAATTTTTCCTTTGTCATTTAGATAGATGAATAAGTGGGTAGGGAGAGACATAAATCTCTTTAATAGGAATAAAGTCCCCCTTAATGTGAAAAGGGATCATCTTAATAGCTGGATAAAGCACCCTCATGTGTAAACAGGGGCTAAAGCATGTGGAAAAGGTCAATGTTGACCAAATCAACAATGTTGGTATGGAGAGAGTGGATCATCAATGAGAGACAGTGTAGTGTTAGTGGGAGAAAGTATGCAAGAGAGTAGTGAATTTAATGAGTGGGACCCAAGGTGAGAAGGCTCACAATGCATATAAGGAAGGGGAAGGAATCCATATATGTCATGTTATTGATTATTGATATTGATATTTTTAGATCTAGAATTGTCACGTGACATTTCTATGCATGATTTTGCTATTTAGTAGTGTCTGTTGTGCTATTTAGCACAAGGGTGTTCCCGAGAAGGAATCCCACACTCATGCTCGGTGGAATTTGAGTGCCTACTCAAGAGAGGTATTATTGATTTGTATAGTTGACATTCCGGCATTAGGCCAAGCTTTAATCTTCAGCTACAATGTAGTTTCTGTTTAGAGTTGTGTTGTGTTGTAGGGTAGAAGCAGTGGAGGTTTTGTAAGGCCATTTTCTGAGCTTGTTTTCAGTGGAGGAAAAATTATTTCAATTGGGAGGACAAAAAGGAAGTTCCCTGAGATTTATTTCATATTTTGGCACTAGGCTAGCCTATTTTCATCTCCTACAGTGCATATCCCTTCCTAGACCACGTTATTCCTGTGGACATTTGCAATGGAGGATTCAGTGCTTTAGTTGGAGTGTTTGTTCTTCAGTGTTAGGACTAGCCTTTCACTTTGAGGATCCATTGAAGGAGTTCCATACATTCTATATCAGTTTCAACCACCTCCTTCTAGTTATTCAGTTGTAGCTTCTATTCAGCCCTAGGGCTGCATTTCAACATTTTTCATTTTTGCGTATTTCCAGAAACCCTTTCTGGGTTGTCTTAGAAATGTGTTTGGTAGTCTATATATTTACTCCTGGAATTATTTGAGCCATATATCAGGGGATCTACATTATAAAATTTTCCAGTAGCAGTTACCCTCACTAAAACAGTGTTGTATTGATTCTCCTGCATTTGTATAACAATTATCTTTCATATTGTGGCATATGTATTCATGGGATGCTTGTTTGCCTTGATTATTTGAGTTGTTCCCATTTTTATTCTACTTATTTTCTGCTTATTTAAATAATAAAATGGCTCCATGTTTGTCACACATGTTGGTGTAATGTTATTCACTGCTATTTCCAGTATTTTGTTCTATATTCCTGTCTTTTCCATTTTGGAATATTACAACTAATGGTACCTATCCTATTCAATACCAGGAAGAGGCTCAGTCATCGGTTGTATCAAAGCTAGAACTACAAGATGAACCAGTCCCTCTAGGAGGCGAATGACGGTCAAGGAATAAAAGAGTGTTAATGAGTAGTGTATGGGGTGCATCCACAGTGAATGTTAGATGAAGAAAAAAGCTTCCCACCAATCCCCAGTTCAAACAAAATTGTTATAGGATGACTTTGAATACATCAGAGACCAAATGGAAGATGTTATTGTGACCAGGTATGCATCCCTCATGAAATTATAAATTAAATTACTGCTTTAAAAGCAATATTTTCTTCCGGTTTAGGGGAAGGACTATCGGTGGTGCCTAGTTCACAACCCCAAGAAAGATCCTAGGCCCATGAAGAAACATTATCCCAACAATAGAAAAGAGCATGTATGATTCCAGGAACTGTGGTAGAATTTTGGGTAGGGAATGTGAAAAAATATATGGTTATTAGCACAACGGTTGAGGTTACATTATCAAAGTTGGACTCAGAAGAGTTAGTACAACTACAACATAACGCAACCCTTGTTTTACAAAACATAATCATGGCTACGGAGGAGGGCTTGGGGAAAATTCAAAGGGTAGGAGAAAAAATACATTAGGAGTAGCACAAGATAAAAGAGTATAACTCAGAGTGTCACAACACCTTCACCTAGATTTACAAGGACTGCATTGAGGGAACAATATAGGATACCACCACTACCTAGGAAATTGAAATGAGAATAAGGAAGCCCATCAATGGATGGAAAACACTAGTCGTGGAGGAAAAAACTAAACAAGAGTCACAAGTGACATTGAAGGGTCAACAACAAGATGAAATGGCTTGAAAGAGGAAGGATGAATTGGATCAATATGAAAGGAAGTTCCAGGAGGTAGCCGAGAAAAGAAAGAAGCTGTGGAATAAGTTGTAAAAGGTATAAGTAGTACAGAGAGTTACTAAAAAATCAAGGAAGTAAATGAATATCTCAGTTAAATCGACCAAATGGTGGCAAAGATGAATCTTGTTGATAGAAGGAAAACCATGAATGATAAGGCATGACTTAGGGAATCTATGAGAAAGCTCCATGAGGCAAAAAATCCCTAGAAAAATCTCCATGATTGATTCATCGTGATTGTGGATGATTTCAATGAATTACTGAAGAAAATGAAGAATTTAAACAATGAGGATGCCAACGCAGTCGTTGGGGAACCAACCAATGAAATTGAGCACATAATATCCAATATATAAATACACGAAGCAACATGGGAAACTTCGTGGAAAATTGTGGAGGAAAATATTTCTTTGGTGAGGGACTGAGTGGCTTGAGGATGAGCCACATTTTTGTGTTTGGAGCTAGATGGGACCAAGAAATTTTTTTATTTTATTTTCAGCACAATATGAACGTGCAACAGGAACAGGGGGTGCATAAAGGATATGGTAGAGTGAAGTAGAGGGATGGCACAGGGAGTAGGAGCGCAAAAAAGGGTTGTTGAAGAAAGAAAGAGAACAACATAGTGATACTTCAATGGATGGGTCGTGACAAAGGTGGACACCATACAGTAGGAGGAAAATGGAAAGTGTAATAAGAAGGCATGTGCAGAGTAAATGGCTTGTTAGGATTTTATAGGAGAAGGAACCAAGCAAGGAGGTCCTGGCTAACGAGTGGTTGGAGATATTTTGAGATGGGAAGAACTATGTGGAATGGAGAAAAACATCGCAGAGGATATTTTGAATAGATACACCACTCATGGGATAGGTCTATATAAACGAAGGGAAATATCTCAATGGCCTACAATAAAGTTGGGAAAAATGGGCAGGAAGGAGGGAGAATTTGAAAGAAATCTCAATTGTTATAAAATAGTTTGATGAAAGCCATGGGAGGGTTGATAGTTGGTTGTTATTCGTTGGAATATTATCAACTATTCAGTGTTTTACAAGCTAAGTTAGAGTTGGTCTATGTACTAGTCTTGGGTTAATGTAAGGTGGGAACCATCGTTGATTCTTCGACTTCTCACCAGCATTATTGTGATGGGTTGCATTTATTGAATATATATGTATGTGTTATTGTATATGGTTATAATGGGTTTTATGTCCCTTTTTAATGGTATTTCAATATGTCTAGAGAGCCTTGTAGTCTGATGCATGTAACTCTAGGTATTTTTTCCTCTTTTAATAATATATCTATATATCTATATATATATATATATATAAACTAGTGTTGGATGAATTGTTGTACTCTTCTATGATTATAAACCGTTGTCGGAAAAACCTTGCATTCGTTTTCTTTTATTGCATAGTTATTTGAGTGCATGATGAAACTCATAGCTATATGGATGTTGTATATATTAATCAAGGGTTATACCTGTTCTTTGATGCTAGATTATACTCTCATTAAAGGTTTATAGTTCAATTATTTAGTCTTAAAGATCATCCTGATGATATGTTTCATCGTGGTAGTCTATAGTGATGATTTGGTTCTATATGGTCATGTAGCATTATAGTTTTTAAACCTGGAAGAGTAATCAAAAGTGTTGTTATCCTATTATAGTTGGAAGTGTCAGTTATTATTACATGTCTATGATGAATATGCAATAGTTGCAGACCTATTAGTGTGTTTAAGGGTAATTATGTTTTTTCACACCATGCATGGTCATGGTAGGTTTGCATAGTAAAAAAATGGACTAATGTTTAGCACTGTGTGTAGCATGTAGTATTAATAGGGTATTGTAGTATGTTTCAGTTAGAAACCACACGACATAACCTCAAGACAATCCTATAAGACTACAGAAACATGGTTCCAACAATCACTCAATACTGTCTCAAGTGAGACTTCACTCACTTTGTGGGTGTTTTTGAATGGGTTGATGCTAAGAAGCTATTCATTTTCCACCATGTCACAAATATCAGGCCTATCAGTATCCCATGTGCCAACAGTAACTATTTACTTAGAAAATTTTCATCTTAAATCAATTTAATTTTCATTGGAATTGAGTGAACTATTTCCTAGTTTTGATGGCTAATCATCCATTATTTTAAATCTCTAAAAAATTCATGTTTTGAAATAACAATATCAACACAAACTATTAGAACGTATTCAACAACTTGATATTCATCATAAGTGATCCAGGAGAATCCTTAAAATTCTAAAAATTTAACAGTATTATATGCTCATGAAACCAACACCAAATCGAATATCTCATCGCGTTGATTTCGGTTGTATGATTAGTTTTAAATATGGCCTCCATATGAGGAAGAAAATTCCTTCTGAAGTTTTTTCAAAACAATAAAAAAAGTATTGCATAATCAGTAGTGAGGGTGTTAGAGCAGACCATGTGGGAGTTCCATAGTAGGAAAAGTGGTAGCATGTGAGTAGGGCGTGAAGTGGCATGGTGGCGCATCCATAGTTCAAACCACCACTGATAAGTTAGTGGGTCGAACTCGCAACCTCTGGGCTATCGCCCCAAAATATTACCAATAGGCCACGACTCAACTTTGAAATAATTTTTTGCGAGATTATATTTAAACAATGGTTATAATGCTATGGTGGAACAGGGTTGGCTGAGCCTGCCATATCCAAAAAACCTGCCAAACCCTGATTGTTTTAACAACTCTTCCAAACGAGCCAATGGTGCTTCTAAACATGACACTGGGCAACCATAATATATTAACCAAAATACAATGTTAAACCATGTATTACAACCAAATTCCACATGTATATTGATATATTACCCCCAGTTTATTGTTAAAACATTTGTTATATGTTACACATAAAATATGGTGCTGGTATATTAATACAAACAATCATTCACTATAGTTATATATGTTGTTTCCAAGAAAATCCCGGGAAGCTCGTGGATTTGACCCTGATACCTCCTATGGGTCTATAAAAGTTTCAACCATTGTTCCATCAACAAGGGGGTTATAAGGGTTTGATCTTGTAATTGTTTTGACAATGCTTGTAAATTCATTTTGAGGAATATCTTGGCTAATATTGGGCCTTTTTATAATCTGAAAGTTGCATTGGAAAGATGAGGCCAATACCTTTCAATTGATAGTAGCCATTGAAGCCTGTGAAAAGATTCCATAATGGTGAATTTTGATGTAAAGAGACCTTATGATAATTTTCAATACATCAGATGCCCATTGGAAGCGGACTTGGAGATGTAGTCCATGAGGGACAAACTCCATCATCAAATTTGTTGCTTTTTTTTCTTATTTTATGTTGTTCATGGTTTATTTCATATTTCAAGTTTTCAAGTTTTAAGGCACATAAAAATCAATTTTCCTTATTAATTCACTACCAAAGAAACCTTAGTTAATATTTTAAGAAATTGAGAAAATGGTCAATTCTGTATTTTTTGGATCAAGTTTTGGTATCAGAGCGAGGTTGATAATGTATAAGCAGAATATTTGGCAATATGAATGTTGAATAGGTCCATGTTGTGATGATGAGAAGGGAAACTTGAGAAGATAAATCCAGAGATTGGAAAGAGGAAAGTCTCTCAAAAGCTGGAGATGATAGAGTCAAATGAAGGAGAATCTCCTGAAAAAAAAGGTCGTTGGTGAGGAGAAATTTTAGCAAATGTTCCTTGACATGCAAAGGATGATTGCAAAACTTTATGAAGACAAGAAAATAAAGATGAAAATTCATATTCTAAAGGCACGAAAGAGAAAAAGTGTAAGGAAAACATTGATGGAAATGAACCTCCTTATCTTCCATCTTCATCTTCTTCTTCTTTATTCTCTTATCATTCAAGTTCAGATTCAGAATCACAAAATGAGCAAAAGAAGTCTCTTTTTTGAAGCTTGATGTTAAGTTTGAGTTTCCAATATATGATGGTGAAATTAATCATGAAATGCTAGAAAACTGGATAAAACAAATTGATGTGTATTATAGAATTCAAAATGTTGTTGATGAATCTGTAAAAGTTGAGTTAGCTACACTTAGAATGGGAGGAACAACCTTGATTTGGTGGGAAAATAAAACTCAATCAGATTTGAAGAAAAAATATAAAATTATATCCTCATGTTCTAAATTTTTGCAACAGGATGTAATGGATTGGAAAAATTTAAGGCAAGGTAAAGGATAGAGTGTGCAAGAGTTTACACAGGAATTCAGGAAACAGGCATTAGCACTTAATATTCCATTAGACACAAAATAAACTTTGTTGAATTATATTGGAAGTTTGTATTCTTATTTGTGACATACTTTGCTTATGTTTAATCCAATTGACTTTGATGAATTGTGTGTACAATCCATTCATATTGGATAAGGTGGCAGACCTTTTTAGCCAAAATTTTCAAAGAAATCATTCAAGCATTAAAAAAATAAAGATTCCAAAGAAGGCAAGGGAAAGAGTAAGTTGAAAGGGAATAAATATGAAACAACAACGAAGGAAGGAGAAATGCCTACTTGTACTCATTGTCAGAGGGTTAGACATGAAGACTCTAAATGTTGGAAGCTTCATCTTGAACTTAAACCAAAGAAGTTCCTTAAGAAGAAGGGTGAAATAAAAGCTAATGTTGAAGTCCATCAAGATTTTGGATTTGACTTTGGTGATGAGAAGAATATTACCGCTATGGGTTTGATAGGTATTCCTTCTAAAACTAGCTCTAGTTCTACTTGTTCTGCATCTTCTTAAAAATTTAATAATGTAATTGAAGAAGAGAAGAGAATTGAATTGTTTCACAAAATTATAATATCTAAGCATACTCATATATCCACATTATTCAATTGTGGATGACAAGAAAACTTAATATCTGAGGAAATAGTAAGGAAATTGGGATTGGAAACTAAAAATCATCCAAAACCATACCCTTTAGGATGGGTTGAAATAAAATACTCAGATGCATGTCACAAAATAATTTCGATTAAGGTTTGCAATTACAACTAATTTTTTTGATGAAGTTGATTTATATCCGATTCCTTTGGATATATGTGGATTTGTGTTGGGTAGTCCATAACTTTATCATCGAGATGCCATATTTCATAGAAAGACAAATAAGTATCATCTCTTTAAATATGGAATTGAATATGTTTCCAGGGCACACAAATCAAGACAAAATTGGATTTAATCAATGTTAGTTAGATGAAAAGGTTAAAAAATTCAAGTGAAAAGTATATTCTCATGATAGTTAAAGAAAAACCTAAAGATAAGTATGATCCTTTTCAAGGGTGTGATTCTTAGTTTAAGGTCAAATTGGTTGAAATAGTAGATTCTTATAAACAATTATTTAAAGAACCAAAATATTTACCTCCAAAATGAGAAATACAACATGAGATTCAACTTCAATCTGTTGCGCCTCTCCCGAACATTGGCATGTATCGTATGTCAGTCATAGAGAATGAAGAGATTAAGAAACAAATTCAGGAATTGGTTGATAAAGGATTTATTCGACCTAGTTCTTCTCCATGTGGATCATCAATCATATTAGTCCCAAAGAAATACAGAACTTGGATAATGTGTGTTGATTTTAGAGCTTTAAATAAAATCACCATTAAGAACAAGTATCATATTCCTAGAATCGATGATTTGCATGATCAGTTAAAGAATTTTATTTACTTTACAAAACTGGATTTAAAAAGTGGTTATCATCATTTCATATTGCAAAGAATGACATGGAAAACTGCATTTAATACTATAAAGGGGTATTTTTAATTGTTTTTTTATGATGTTTGGGTTATGCAATGATCCATCAACTTTTATGAGAGTGATGAATGATGTTTTTTGTCCTTTTATTGGTAAGTTTTTCATAGTCTATCGAATGATATACTTATTTTCAGTTCAATTTTGGAAGAAAATGTAAATCATGTTAAACAATTTCTTGATGTGTTGCGAAAAGAAAAACTGTATCTCAAACTCTCTAAATGTGAATTTGGAAAAAATTCATTAGTATATCTTGGTTACATAGTTGGAGGAGGTCAGCTAAAAATAGATCCAACTAAAATTGATGTAATTTTTAAGTGACCAAGACCTCAAAATGTGATGGAAGTTAGAAATTTTCTCGGTGTAGTTTAGTATTGGGGGAAGTTTATTTCTCATTTATATTTTATTGCATCACCACTTCATTATTTGACAAGTTCTGAAGTCTCCTTCCAGTGGGGAGGAAAAAAAAAAACTGATACTTTAAAGAAGAAAATTGTTACAACTCCAATCTTGGATTTACCAGACCTTCAACAGAGATTTGAAATATAAATTGATGCTAGTGGGTATGCAATGGGTGAAGTATTATTAAAAAACTGAAAGCCTACTTGTTTTCATTCAGAAACATTTTCTAAAGTAGTTCCTAACTATCCAAATTATGATAAAGAATTGTATGCATTAGTGGAAAGTGTTAAAAAATGGAAACATTATTTAATGGGCAAAGAAACAATGATTCATACAAATCATCAACCACTTCAATACCTTCAATCACAAACTAAGTTGCAACAGTCTCGAAATTATAGATGCATGGTGTTTTTGAAGCAATTTGAATTATTAATCAAATATAAGAAAGGTACTACCAATAAAGTAGTTGATATGCTATCAATACCTTCTTTGAATACTTCAATTATTCTACAAAATAGTTCTTTAGCACATGAAAGTTATATAGAACAATATGCTACAGATACTAATTTTAAGGATGTTTATGAATCACTAAATCATGGTTCTTAGGTGTAAGAAGTGAATTATCATGTTCGTGACAGGTTATTGTAGCATCTTTGCAAGTTGTGCTTACCACAGGGAGAAAGAGTGCATGTAATCAGGGAAGAACATTCTTCTCGTGTTTCAGGGAATATTGGTGTAGGTAAGACAATGGAAAAATTACAAAGGTTTTGTATATTGGCCACAAATGAATGAAACATTTTCTTAGTACATCAAATGGTGTGTCATTTTTTAAACAAGAAAACCAAACAATAGAAAGTTAGGTTTTTATATGCCACTTCCAGTTCCTTCTCGACCATGGGAAAAAAATCTATGGATTTTGTAGGAGGGCTTCCAATGTATAGAAAAGGGCATGATTATTTGTATGTTGTGGTTGATATATTTAGAAAAATGTATATTGTTGTTCCATGTAAAAAGAAAGTTACTGTTTAACATACTACACAGATGTTCTTTCAAAATGTATGGGTTCACTTTTGGTTTCCTACTTCTATAATTTCATATTGGGACTATTATCCTCCATAGTGTCCCAAGGCTGAGAATGGAAACCAAAGGAGGTAACCTCAAACCACTTAGCATTTGGTAGATAACTCTACCAAATTAGAGAGGGCTCCCTCTGTGATCTTATAGCCCACAAGGTGACTGAATAGGGTAAAAATATATTAGGCTAGGTATTGAGCTCTAGGATTTTAAAATTTAGGTTTTAGCTGGATCAAGAGAAGAGGCCAAGGAAACTAGGTCAGGTCTAAAATATTTCAGTTACAGGGATATAAAGGGGCATGGAATGTACGTTCAGTGACACTTTGAGGTTTTCAATTGTAGTGTAGGGTGGAAAAGAAAATGTTCAAAATGAGCATGATAAGCATGAGTTCATTCCATTAGGGGAATTTTGAGGTCTAAAATGGGCCTCCTAAGAAAAATGTACAACCAAAATAAAATTTATAAGAACCAATAAGATTCAAGATGATGATGTCAACCATTGGGGATGATTCACCATTTTTGGAGTAGAAAAGTAAAAATATTAAAAAATAATAAAATAATAAAACTACTTTTTCAATTTGTATTTTCAACTTATCTCCCAATTTTTTAACTCAAATTTCAAGCGGGAGTGCTCGTTGGAAGAAAATTTTAATTCCTCATCCAAGGAATGCCCATTTTTCATACTTTCAACGGATCCTCCTACAAGAAAAATGAGAAATACATGAAAAAACATGATTGCAATCACGTTTTTCATGTATTTCTCATTTTTCATGTAGTAGAGTCCATATAAATTATGCAACATGGGTACTCATTGGATGAGGAATCAAATTATGCATCCAAAAAGTGTTTCTTCTCGAAATTTGAGTAAGCCCATAGGGATAAAAGTTGAAAATATGAGTTTAAAAATTAGTTTTTTTATTTTTTCCCTCTAAACTTTGATGATATGATCAAATATTATTTTATTATTTTCACTATTATTTTATAATTTTCTTACGAGGCCCATTTTAGACCTCAAAATTCCCCTAATTATCAGAAGATGAATAACATAAACATGAAATTCCTACCAAAACAGAGCATAAACTTTGAGGATTTTGTTTAACATCTTATAGGAATATCATTGAAAGAAAAGTTGTGGAAAGAAGAAGAACTAATCATTCATAAAAGTTATTTAAAGAAGAATAACACTGTCACAAAATCATACCACATGAATACCTATATAATAGCTGCAACTGGCCTTGCATTTCTGCAAAAATAAACTGAACACAAAGCTCCAAGCCTTCTACTCTCTGATGTCCAACTTTGAATATGACTAAAAACAAGGTACATATAGAAAAAAACCATCTTCCCCTCTCTCGGGGTTCAAATTTCTCAATATAGGAACGATTTACAAAAATTTCTCCAACCAAACCTAAGACTACGAAGGTTAAAACGAACTCTCCTTTTAGCCTTTGAGTGACCTATCTATCATAAATGACCTTCATAATCACATCAAATTACATTAACAAGCTTAATTTACATTCATATACATCATGTCAACTCAAATCAAGATAAATTACATCATTAGAAACTAAGTTTGACTAAAGAAACTCGAAAATTTGATCTACAGGGAAAATCGCAGTGCCATCAGAGAAAAGCATAATGCCATCAGAGAAAAGTGCAATGCCATCGGGGAAAAGCGCAATACCATATTGCAGGTCAATTTTGACTGATTTCCTATGCTCCAAATGTTGATATGAAGTTACCATTGAAAATCTTAGGATGTCTATCTATCCATAGAATCCTTAAGTCAGAAAAATGACCTCTCCAAGACTGAGAAAAATGGATTCTCCCAAGGTTAATCCAAAATCGCAGCGCCTAGGTGAAAAAGGTGGCAAAAGGTAGTTTTTTAGCATGTTTTTTTCACTTTTCTCCCAACCAAAATGCTAACATGTCACAAAAACCTCATATCTAACATATTCAAGCCATAAGCTATTAATAGATGTATATTTTTGGTGATTTGGAGCTTTGAGGGAAAAGTGCAGCTTTAGCTGTCTGCATTTTTTTGTTTTAGCCAAAAACCACAAAATTTCAAAAAAATTCAAAAAGTTTTTCAGAACTTGTCCAAAATTTCCCCTTGAAGTTAGAATATGATTTCTTAGGAAATGAGAGAGGCATCAGCCAACAAATCAAGTTTTTCCTTCTTCATTTTCCTAATTAGGGTTTTCCTCGATTACTTCTTGAAATGCTTGATCCTGATTTGAGAAATTATGTTTCTGGCACAATAGTGCATGGCCATTTTCCTTTGGAGCTTATTTTTTTTGTTAGACTTCTCAAGAAGCTTCTCTAAATGAAAATTCACCTTTTCAAGCCAAAATTCCTTAAATCTTGTCGAATCTTTACTGCAATCAAACCATCAATGTCATCTTGACCTAGTGTTCGAAATGGTTTAATTTATTTCTCTTGCTGCCTCTTGAGGCCTCTTGTTCTTGGCCTCCTTGGTTTGATTTTCTCTTCCTGATCATCAAGCTCATCAACATAAATCAATGACTTACCTTTTCCACCATCCTTCTCTAAATATTCCTTTGGCTTGCTAAGAAAAAATTATTTTACTTGGAGCTGAATGTTCTCCAGCTGAAGAAATTCGATCATGAAGTTTGCCTTTGATAATTTTCCCTTTAGCTCCCTGATCTCAACTTCATTCTCTTTGATAATATTCTCTGGTGATTTTTCCTCCTTATGCATATCTATGTCTACCATGTGAGTGTCAAAATGTACCTGTTCTTCCTCTTACAAAGTTGCCTCATGCTAATGTGTTGATGTCTCTTTTTCAACTGTTGTAGGTTGAGCCCTTTCCACACTACCAAGAGAAAACATCAGCCTATTTCCTCTAGTATATGTTTTATTCACCTTAGCCCTAGGTGTTCTTGTTACAATTTTTCTTGTGGAACCCACTTCTTGTTGTCTTGGTGAGGTCAATGGTGTAAATTGACTAATTGATTGAATTGGAGTAGGAAAAAGAGAGGTTGAATGCATGAATCCCTCCCAAGCCAAGTTGACATATGTAAGCTGATGACAAACAATGATTTTCACTAAGCCATGATGGAACAAGCGTACATGATGATCTTGCCCTTTTATATTTACATTTTTGCTGTTTTTAGCAAGCTTCTGTAGAGTTAATGATGTAGGTTAAGAGAATTAACACCAATGACATGCATCCATGTGAAACCCTAGCTCACTAGGAAGAGAAATTAGGGTTTTAGTATAGGAAAACAAGGGATTTTAGACAGTTTTATGAATGGAGGGAGATGAAGGGGTTTGAGGGTGTCTAAATTATTGGGAAACTTTAGGGGTGTAGGGATAAATGTTAGTTAGTGTATGGAAGTGGAATTTTAGGAAATGAGTGAGGGGAAGGGGTACAAAAGGGAAAAACATAGTCCTAGCCTAGGAAAGTGTAGTGTAGGCTAGGGTTTGTAGGGAAATGATGGAAATGAGGGAAATAGGTGAGGATAAATGTCAAGGAAGGTGTATGGAAGGTGAGGGAGGGTGTATGAGCATGAATTTCAGGGTTTTTCACAATAAATGGACCAAAGACACTATGTGAGAAAAAACGTAGCAAACCCTAACAGAGGGTGGCTTTCTAAGATTACAAGCATGAAATGAAGCTAAAAAGAGGTAAATGAGGGACCCACTTACTTTTTTTTGACGAGTTAGAACCTGTAGCTAATGAATAATCCACTGGAGAATAGAGAATGTGCTTCCTAGATAAAAACATAACAAAGCTTAGAAAAGTGCAGCGCAACAAGAGAGTGCCACAACACAGCAAGAGAATTCAACATTTCAAGGTGAAATTTTTTACTCTGAGTGCTGGAATGCTCCTTGCTAATAAAATGATATATCATGAGGGTGAAATGAGTAAATTTTTTTCTACTTTGGTTTTCTTATAGGCTGAAAATTCGATTTTCTCTTAGGTGGTGATGTGGCCCCACCTTGTCTTTTCACAAAATGACTTGGTAAACTTATGTACTATAGCTTCAAACCTTATTATACATATTTAAATCTCAATAACTATCAAAATTCACTTTGGTTATCCTTATTGAACATTTGTCCCTATCACTACTCCTTTTTATGGTGACATTGATGATGACATGACCTATTTACATGAATTTTGACAATATGACCTAATGATGACACTATATGGAAAGATAAGCAGAATGATGATCAAGATGACCAAGAAAATATTTGAAAGAATAATGACTTGACCATGATGATGTTTACTGACCATGAGAATTAAATGAGTAGTAATGACCTAGGTAGACTAACCAATGATCAATTTTTTATTTGAAAACCTATTGAAACTATAAAAAATTTCCCTAGGACCCTTTCATCCATATGAAAGAGCATAATTTGATCATTGGTGACTGAAAAGACTCATAGACACTAAAATTGGCTCAAGCTGGGGATGGTAGCTCCTTTGGAGGTGTCAAGAACACCGTAGACAAAGTAGCCTTATCCATTGGGCATGGAATAAAAAATAAAAAATAAAAGACTCAAAACTAAAATGACTTAACAAACTGAAATGACTTGACAAACTAAAATGAAATGAATTTTTTTTTGAAACATCAGTTGATCAAAGAAACCTTGTGGCCTTCGCCTCGAGCTTCAAGCTTCCATGACAACTCCTCCACACTTTGGCATCAAAAAACTTGTATGTACAATGAAAATGAGAAATTTCTAAAAATTAGGAGAGGTAGTGCTTGAGGAGCCTACCATTGACTGGCCCTCCAAAAAAATCTTGTCCATCAAGTTCCTCCAACACAAAATCATTCTTCCAGGCTGAAAGCCAAAATTTTGTATGGTCCTTTCCATAAATTTTCAAACTTGTTGTGCTTTCCTTTTTCCTCATTCTGGGCATCCCATTGGAGAACTACATCTCCCACACTAAAAAAATATGCCTTTGATTTTCCATCACATATATTTTTGATACTCTCTTGAAGCTTTATAGTATTTTGAAATACTTCCTCTCAACATTTCTGCAAATTAATCATCTGATTGATTCTTCGTTGAATGCCATTGGGCTCACTATCTACTTCCTGCAAAATTTTCATGATCGAGACAGTAAGAGAAGTTGGAAAAATAGTATCCACTCTGTATAACAACTGAAAAAGTGACATACCTATGGATTTTTGAGTGCTTACTCTATCTTCCCAAAGAGAACTGATCAAATTCTTGTGACAACTCTTCTTATTTTCTTCTAGCAACATTTTGATGATGTTTACCAATGATTTATTGGAAGATTCAACCAACCCATTACCTTGTGGGTAGTATGATGTTGAGTGCCCAAGATTTATATGATACTTGTCATAGAAATCAAACATCCTCTTATATTTAAAATCAGTTGCATTATCTTTGATTATTTTTTACTGACAACCAAAACGTGACAAAATATTAGGCTCAATAAGCTAAATGATTACTGCATCAATGGCCTGCTTGGTGGGAATAGCCTTGATCCATTTTGTGAATTTTTTTTTTTTTTTCAAGATCACTTGTGCTAAGCTAAAGATGAAGGGTGAATCTCACCGATAAAATAAATACCCCACTTTTGAAAAGGTGCTTGAAATGAAATGGCCTACAAGGGAAGCAGTAGAAACTTCCTTTTTCCCTGAAAAAAATGACATTCATGGAAACTCATGATAGTTTCATAAACATATAAAAATAAAATCGGCTAATAAAATCTAGCCCTCAATATCTTATTTATTGTGGTCTTCCAAAAGAGATGACTGCCACAATATCCCTTGTGAAAGTCACTCATTACCTCCTTTTCCTCACTTTCAACTAAACAATTCAACATGAACCCTTCCAGATCTTTCCAGAATAATGCATCATTAATAATAAGTGCTTCAAAGATATCATCTTTAATTACCTACTCTTACTCTTTGACACATCCGACAGAGGATTCAAATGTTGAGGCACATAAAAAATGTCTGAATACCAATGAGATGAAGTGAAAATATGTGATACCTGAGGTGTGGAATCAAATACTTCTTCATCAGAAACTGGAGTGATGAGATTGATGTTGAGAGCATGCAAATTAGGTTTTTCCATAATATTCACCAAACCTTTTCCCTTGATGAAATTCGTTGGATTAATTTCGAGATCATAGTCCAACATTGTAGCAATCAATTTTTTGCGCTTACATTCAGGGTCAGGCTGCATCAAAACATCTTTGACTGCCGCATTTGGAATGTAGGCAACAATATGAAAGTGGAGAATGTACATCTAGAAATCCTTAAAAGCTTTCACAATTTCCAAGGGTCGTTTCTCAATGATGTTATACCTCAATGCTGCATCCCTTATGGTTCTACTAAAAATTGCGATTGATTGTTCTATTTTAAGCTCCTTCTTCTGCATTAGGATAATAACCAATGTGTGCTCAGAAGAAAATGATAAAATAATGAAATCTGTATTATAATCAGGGCTGATCAAAATTGGAGCACAGGACAAAGAAAACTTGACTAAATTGAAAGACTTATTAGCATCTTCAGACCACTTTACCTCATTGTGCTTCTTTAGCATATTAGTTATCTTCCATAAATGATCAGCAAGGTTATGAATGAACTCCTCAAAAAGTTAATCTTACCATTAAAGGATTGGATTTCCTTCTTGTTTCCTGAAAAATTTAGCTACTAGATTGCTTCAATTTTGGAAGGATCTATGCAGATGCCATCCTTTGATATGATATGCACAAGTAACTTACCTTCCTCCATAACAAAAAAAATCTTCTTTGGATTCAACGAAATACCAAATTTCTTGCACCTTTGGAAAACAATTTTCAAATGATGCAAGTGACCTTCATCTGTTTGAGATAACACTGTCAAATCATCAATATAAATAAAAAAATACATCCTTTTCATTTGCAAAAGCGTTATTCATCATTCTCTAAAATGTGGCTCCTGCATTTTTCAACCCAAAAGGCATCTTTGCGTACATAAAGGTACCTCGCGATGTTGTAAATATTTTCTTCTCACAGTCATCTGGATGCATTAAAATATGATTATACCATGAGTACCCATCAAGAAATGACATTCTAGAGGCACCAACTACCCTCTATAATATTTGGTCCATCTTAGGGAGAGGATAATTGTCCTTCAAGGACACTTTTTTCAAATTCCAAATGTTAGGTCCCTATATTACTAGTATAGTCCCTTCTTGTTGTTAGTGTAACCCCCTTATTGTTATTATTGTACCCTTGTAACCCCCATTTTGTTATTATTATGCCCTTAAATTATTATTGTTAGGTCGGCTAGGATTACATTGTGGCCCACTAGGATTACATTATGGCCCCATGGACTCCTATATATAGAAAGGAGGTTTTGTAAATTGTATCATCAAATAATTGTTCATTTATGTAATGTATTGGAGGTTTCCCCCTCGAAGTGCCTCATTTCTAAGGCGTTGATATCTCTTTTCTTCTCTTTTTGGAGCTGGTTACACAACATTTGGTATCAGAGCTTTGGGATTCTAGGGTTTCGCTGTTCCAAACAGGTCATCGTGGCATTTGCGCTATAACTTTTTTTATACGAAGTTTCAGAATCTGAAATTTTTAGGGTGCGAAGCCGAAATCCTGAGGAATATTTTCTAAAAATTTCAGAGCTTGGTTCACAATATTTTTAGAGATATGACCTGTGGAAGTTAGGTATTTTTTCAGGCTCATAAACAGGTCATCGTGGAATTTTTGCTATAAATTTTTTTCTACGAAGGTTCAGAATCTAAAATTCGTATGGTGCGAAGCTGAAATCCTGACGAAATTTGTCAAAAAATTTCAGATCTTGGTTCGCAATATTTTTGGAGATATGATCTGTGGAAGGTAGTGCTTTTTCAGGCTCCTGAATTGCATCTCAAAGAGGTGATCGTGGGAAAAGTTCAATAACTCTCTCTGGGCATCGGATTGAAGTGCCGTAAAAAGTGGTAGTAGGTACACAGACTGAAGTTTCTTGGCTATCAATTTCAGATACAAAGGACGAAACAGTGACACGTGGCAAGTTGTACAAATTCGTTCTACTGAACCAGTCCATAATTAGGTCATTGTGGGAGATTGGACACAACTTTGTCTAGGAGAATCCAAATCAGGTCAGACCTGTGGCATTCAAAAGAGAATTCATAGGGCTACTTCAATGCTGAATTTTAGATATTGAAGATCCAAAATAACAGAGATAATACAATTTCAATATCGAGCTTCTCAAAGCAAGTAAAAGGTGTGTATTTCTTTTCCGAATTGCATAAGTCTTGTTTGAAGAATCAATTTGAATTGATTGAAAGGGCCTATTGTAGAATAGATATCAATATTGAAGTATAAAATGGCCCCTAAAAAGAATTCAACACCCATTAAGCCTTTGGAAAGCTCTACTATGACTCATGAAGACGAAGAATGGCAACATGACATATCAAAATTACAAGAGCAAGTACAACAAATTTCGCTCTCGCAAAGAGCAACAAAAAATGACATGGAAGTTTTGAAGAAAGGTGTGGAAACTAAGATGGATGGTTTGAAGAAAGGCGTGGAATCTAAGATAGATGGCATGGAAGCTAGCATGGAATCTAAGATGGATGACATGGAAGCTAAGATCGATGAAAAAATGGAAAACATGAAGAATGATCTAAAAGCAGACATGGAAGGTTTGACAAAGTTGATATAAGAAATGTTTCCTAATGGTGAAAAGATAGTAGAGGAAACTCATGATGAGAACAAAATAAATGTTAATCGTGACTTCATAAACTCTAATGTTGGCGGGAAGAACCACCATATTCCAAAAATGGATATGAGGAAGTTTGATGGAAAGGATCCTGTAACATGGATACTACATATGGAGCAATATTTTGATCTCCATAATGTGAAACACACACAAAAGGTACACATTGCAACTTTACGTTTAGAACAAAATACATTTGTATGGTATCGATAGCTTTTCTCCCGTAAAAAAATTATCACTTGGTCAATTTTTACGGAGGAAATGATAGCACATTATGAGGATACAAAGAGCAACACCTTCTTTAGCCAATTGATAAATCTCAAACAAAACGGTTTAGTGGGGCAGCACATTGAGGACTTCCAAAAATTGAATATAAGGGTAACTGATATTCCAGAGGAACACAGGATTGATCTCTTCATAGGCACTTTAAAGGATAACATCCAACATGAAGTTCGCGTTTTGGAACCTGATTCATTGGAGAAGGCATTCGGGTTGGCAAGAAAAGTTGAATGTAAAATTATGGCGACAAGGAAGCCTACCACTCAATTCTATAAAGAAGGAAGTGTTGCTACGTCTAGATTTCCACAACCTACAAGGTTGACACCACAACAATTGGAAAAAAAAGAGCAAAAGGGCTTTGCTATAGTTGTGATAGCAAATACACTAAAGGTCATAAGTGTGCTGAGAAGAAATTATTTTACATAGATTGTGAAGAGGAAGAAGAAAATGAACAAGAAGAGGATATACACCAGGAACCAGCCATAGAAGGGAAAGAAATGAATCCGACCATGTCGTGTAATGCACTGGCAGGAATTACCACTCAAACTCTCAAGATAGAAGGACATATCATGAAGAAAAAGGTAATAGTGTTGATTGATTCAAGTAGCACCCATAATTTTATTCATTGTAAAGTAGCCAAGGAATTGAATTGTTTCCTATACCTAGCACCAGAATGTCAAGTGATGGTTGCAAATGGGAATATAAATTGCTCTAGAAAATGCCATAATATCAAGCTAACCATGGGGGAATATGTATTGAATAGTCCAATGCTTTCCATTCCTATGGGAGGTGTTGATGTTGTACTAGGAGTACAATGGTTACAATCTTTGGGGATGGTAACTTTTAATTTTCAAGAACTTTTCTTGAAATTTTTTTCAGAAGGAAAGGAAGTCGAATTACGGGGTATTGAAGGGAAGCCAGGAAGGATAGATAATAAGCTCTAATGGCATGAAAAAGCTTCTAAAGAGAGAAAAACGAGGCGTAATTGCACAATTATGCTCACTAGAAGTTCCGACATCAAAATCATCTATTTCTGCAGATTTCCAACAAGTCTTGGACAATCATTCCAAGGTGTTTGAAACTCCCAAAGGACTCCCACCTATTTGTGATCATGATCATGCTATTCAATTGATTCCAGGAAGTGTTCCTCCAAACATCAGGCCTTATAGATATCCTTACTTCCAAAAGAGCGAAATTGAACGTATGATTGCAGAAATGTTAGAGGCGGGTATAATTCAACCTAGTCAAAGTTCTTTCTCTGCTCCTGTTGTATCGGTACACAAGAAGGATGGATCATGGTGAATGTGTCCGAATTATAGGGAGCTAAATAAGCTTACCATTAAAGATAAATTTCCCATTCTTGTGATTGATGAATTATTGGATGAATTACATGGAGCAATTTATTTTACCAAGTTGGATCTTCGTTCAGGATATCATCAAATTAGAATGAAGACTGAAGATATTCCAAAAACAACATTTCGAACTCATGAGGGTCATTATGAATTTTTGGTCATGCCTTTTGGCCTTACAATGCACCTTCTACATTTCAAGGGTTGATGAATTCCATTTTCAAACCCTTCCTTAGAAAATTTGTGCTAGTATTTTTTGATGATATACTAATCTACAGCAGGTCTTGGAAGGATCATGTCAAACATGTTGACAGGGTGCTCAAACTATTGCAGGAGAAACAATTATATGCAAAAAAATCCAAATGTTTCTTTGGAGTACAAGAGGTGGAATATCTGGGTCATATTGTATCTCACGAGGGTGTTAAAGTGGACCCTAACAAAATTAAAGCCATTAAGGAATGGAAAGTTCCCACAACCATAAAGCAGTTGCGAGGATTTCTCGGGTTAACAGGGTATTATCGCAAGTTTGTTAAGAATTATGGGAGAATAGCAGCACCTCTAACAACATTATTGAAGAAAGATGCATTTTCATGGACTCCTGAAGCAACTAAGGCCTTTGAACATCTTAAAGAGGCAATGTGCTTAGCACCGGTCTTAGCTACGCCAGACTTCACAAAAACCTTTATTGTGGAATGTGATGCCTACAGAAATGGAATTGGTGCAGTTTTAATGCAGGAAGGAAGACCCATTTCTTTTGAAAGTCATCCAATCAAATGAAAGTATTTACAGAAACCTATTTATGAGAAGGAAATGTTAGCAATACTGCATGCACTAAAGAAATGGCGAACTTACCTAATGGGAAGACACTTCAAGGTAAAACTGATCATGATAGTCTTAAACACTTTTTGGAACAAAGACTATCTTCAGAAGAGCAACAAAAATGGGTCACAAAGATGTTGGGTTATGACTTTGAAATAATCTACAAAAAAGGGAAGCTAAATGTTGTTGCAGATGCACTCTCAAGAAAGAATGAAGAGGTGGAAACATTGCTTTGTGCCATTTCTATTATCCAACCAGATTGGATAACTGAAGCAAGAGATGAATGGAAGAAGGACAAAGATGTATGGATACTCATTCAAAAGTTGCAGCAAGATCCTAGTACATCTGATACATTTAGTTGGAAAATGATTCCTTATGGTACAAAGATCGCTTATATCTTTGTAAGAATTCCCAACTAAAACAAAATATTCTTCTAGAATTGCACACTTCTCCTTTAGGAGGACACTCAGGATTTTTAAAAACTTACCACAGGGTGAAGAAAGAATTTTTTTGGGATGGCCTTAAATCTGATATTCAAAAGTTTGTGGTAGAATGTTTGGTTTGACAGCAGAATAAAGTAGAGACAATTAAGACCCCGGGACTTCTACAACCTTTATCCATTCCAAGTCAACGTTGGGAGGAGATTTCAATGGATTTTATCACAGGTTTACCTAAGTCCGAAGGAAAGAGTGTCATCATGGTGGTAGTTGATAGACTTACCAAGTATGCACACTTTGTGCATTATCTCATCCATTTAAAGCAAGTACAGTTGCTACTACATTTATGGACAGAATTCAAAAACTACATGGAAGCCCAAGGGTTATTGTGAGCGTCAGAGATCCCATTTTTACTGGAAATTTTTGGACGGAGTTATTTTCTTGTTTGGGTACTCAATTAGCTCATAGCTCATCTTATCATCCTCAATCTGATGGTCAAACTGAGATAGTAAATAAATGTTTGAAGGATATCTTCGTTGTTTTGTATTTGATAAACAAACACAATGGGTCAAGTGGTTACCTCTCGCTGAATGGTGGTATAACACTTCCTTCCATACTGCAGCAAAAATGACCCCATTTATGGCACTTTATGGATATCATCCACCATCAATCACATCATCTTTAAGGGAAAATTCGAAGGTTCAAGCAGTGGAAGATCACATCGAGCATCAGCAAGAAGTTCTCCAACTCTTAAAGGATAACCTGAATTTGGCACAAATCGAATGAAACAACAGGCAGATCAACATCGTAGCGAGAGAAGTTTTGATGTAGGAGATTGGGTATTTTTACGGCTACAACCATACAAACAAATGTCCCTCAAGCAAGCAATGAAGGATAATAAATTATCGCCAAAGTACTATGGTCCTTACAAGGTGTTGCAAAAGATTGGTACTATGGCATACAAATTGGAGCTTCCTGCTTCTTCGCGAGTACATCCACTTTTCCATGTTTCATGCTTAAAGAAGGTTATAGGTGAAAATCTTCCAGTTCAAACAATATTTCCAGAACTTGATGAGGAAGGAAAAATCATATTGGAACCTGAAGCGGTCACGGAAACAAGAACTCTATAGCTACGAAATCGATCAATTTTAGAGTATCTCATCAAGTGGAAGAACTTACCCACCGAAGATTCTACATGGGAGGATGAGAATTTTATACAGAAGCACCCAGAGCTACTCAAGCATTGAGGACAACACTTTTTTGAAGGGAGAGGGGCATGTTAGGTCCCTATATTACTAGTATAGTCCCTTATTGTTGTTAGTGTAACCCCCTTATTGTTATTATTGTACCCTTGTAACCCCCATTTTGTTATTATTGTGCCCTTAAGTTATTATTGTTAGGTCGGCTAGGATTACATTGTGGCCCACTAGGATTACATTATGGCCCCATGGACTCCTATATATAGAAAGGAGGTTTTGTAAATTGTATCATCAAATAATTGTTCATTTATGTAATGTATTGGAGGTTTCCCCCTCGAAGTGGCTCATTTCTAAGGCGTTGATATCTCTTTTCTTCTCTTTTTGGAGCTGGTTACACAACACCAAAAATCAATGCATAAAAAAATTTCACATGTATTTTTTTCTAACTGGAACCATATTTGAAATCCAATTAGAAAATCAAAGAGGGATAATGATACCAGCCTTATACAACATGTTTACCTCTTTCTCAATTGATGGTAGCAATCTTGGATTGATCCTCCTAAGCTTCTCGCAGAAAGGCTTGTGATTAGGCTTGATAGGAATCATGTGTTGAATTATATTTTTATCATAAAACTTAAAATATGAATAATACCATGCAAACACATCTAAAAACTCAGCCAAAAGTGTTGTATATTTACCTTTCATTTCCGGAGTTAAGGATTTAGACAACTTCACCATCTTGGGCTTCTCAACTGTGCCAATATTGATATATTCAACTCCTGCTTCAATAGGGACCATTATTGGTTTCTTTGCGACATAATCTTGATCAAAGAGCTCTTCCAAAGGTACAAGACCTCTTGGAATGGAATTTTCTTTCATTTGTAACACCTCTAATTCTGTTGCATTAATTCACTGATCCTAAAACACATCCTCGATATGAGAAGTGGAAAAATCTTCCTCCATTTGCAGAAATTTGTTAATTTTCTTGTCATCTTGAAACACTTTCCAATGATGAAGGTTATCCAGAAAAGCGGGGTGATTCTTAACATTAATTTCATATTTCCTACTGGGATGTATCAAAATTATAAACATGCTTGTTGCAGTAGCGAGTGAGTGAGAAATACAATTTTGGTTTCTAGGAATCATGGATAAAGTATATTCAGAAATGTTTTGAGAATATGTAAGACATAATTGTGATATGCTTGCATCCTTGAATTTTTTGCCTAGTATTCCCCTTTTACCTGTTTGATAATCAACTCGAATTCACCATAAACTAAAATCTTTTGAGCCCCTAACTTCTTAAGCATCTTAAGCCTGAAAATCAAAGCTTTATATTCGAATTCATTATTTGAACAATTAAAATAAAGTTTATATGAACAACACCTGACATTAGGAGGAATATTGCATGATTAATTCAATGGGCTATGAATCCAAATTCTTATTCCAGCTCCTTCCTTTCCCACTGCTCCATTAAAATCCATAGTCCAAATATTCTTCTCTTCATCATGAAGCTCAAATTCAGATGGTTGATATTTATTTTCTGTTTGTTGTTCCGTTGTCCCAACATGCTCTATTTATTTCACTAATTCTATTGTTTTCTCGGCTGATGAACTTGGTTTCAAATCAGTCTCTTTCTGTTCCATCTTTTCTGCATTGAAAACTTCTCCAACACTACATGAAATTTTTGAAATTTCCTCATTCTCTACTAGCTGACTATCTATATCAACTAGGCTATCATCATTAAATAAAATAAAAAAATATATGTCGATATGTACAGAGTACATAGGGTGATTATTTGGTTCCTCTTTGCTGCTAAACATACACTTCATCTTTGTTTCTCGGTACAATTTTTTGAACTATCCGAACACCGGTATAGTAGCATATGAGAAATCGAGCTGAAAAGTGCCTTTTAGCTTCAATCCCCATTATTGCGAGAGAAACATACCATACCTTGGATGAATATCATCCACAACCACATCCATCAAGACATTCTTCTAGGGAATCTAATCAAGAGACACTATCAAGTCTTTAATGAGATCGAGACACCTCACCCTACTTGAATCAAAGGAGTAAAGGTCATGATATGGGTAGGTAATATCTAATCCCAAATTTTCCATTATGAATTTGGGAATGAGATTGTGAGATGCTCTAGAATATAATGTGACATTGTGAAGGATGAAATCCTGGACTGTAAGACTGAGGTAGAAAGGTGGAACTCGACTATCAGGTAAGTTTATGTCTATGGTTGGGCCAAACAACAACTTAGGGTGATCATCGCTAACATTCACCATATCAGATGTTTGGTCAAATTTGAGCATCTTAGCTACATGAAACGTATATTGATCATTCTTTACAAGTTCAGTTAAAGGAATGGAAACTTTCAACTTGGAAATTTCATTCTCTGAACTAAATAGATTGGGATATTTTTCTACCTCTTTGGAAGTTACATCCTTCATTTTGGATTGTTCTTTGGTGGGAATCTCCTTTATCTGACCTACAATTTTGGTTTCCTTATCTTTCTTTGGATTGCTGGTTGATGCCTCATTGTTCTTCTTCTAGTTAGTAGCAACATGCTCCTTGTTTTTTTGCTGATTTGTAGAGGTCGGCTTTTGGGGATAAGTATCCTTTGGAGAAGTTGGAATCTTCTCATTTGAAGTGATACGCAGGCTTATTTTCCCAGAGTATATTTCCTTTGCATAGAGCTAAGGGAATTTCAGAAGCCTCTCTAATAATATTCTGGCTCTGCTCCTATCATATCATCATTTGAAGGGACAAATTTCTGATAATCAGATTGATCAAACTCAAGTTCTTGAGTGTATTCTTCATCTTTGGTTAAGAAAATAGGTTGCCCATAATTATCAAAAATATGATTCTCTTCAAGAATCTCTCCTTATTCCTCAATTTCCTGAGCATAATTTTGCTGAAGTGGTGTTTTAGTTTGTTTTTTTGCTTGCTGATCTTGACCTCTCCGCTCTCTTTGCTTGATTTTGAGCTGAGGTTGATACTGTTGTTGTTCTCGGAAATTAGGATTTTGGATCTGATTTTCTATTTTCCTATCCGATACTGTCATCCTATCCATAATTTTCTCTATATTTCTAATAAAAGAGTTAAACTTACCATTTGAGGAAGTATATGCCTCCTCTTTAATTGTTACCCTTCTTTATGTCTTCATTTTTTATTTCTTAATCATCAAATTTTCCTCCACACTCATTGCATTTCTCTGCATCTCTTCCAGAGTTGTAGGAATTCTTTCCCTCAGTTGATAACCCATGTCATTATAAAAGGCATTTAGATAGTGTACCAAAGCCAAGAAAGGAGGAGGCTTGATGTCATTTGTAATTTAATTATAGATCTTATTGAAGCGGGTAGTGAAATATTGAACAAACTCATTGGGATGTCTTCTCAAAGCATCATATTCAACAAGAATCTGAAGTGGATTCTTCTTTTCCTCCCATTTGGCTAAAAAAAATCAGTTAAATTTTGTGGATTTGCAACTGAATTTCGAGTTAGATTACGAAACCATGTCTTCACATCTCCTAAGAAAATTTGGGCAATTACCATCATCTTTGCATCATTGTTGTCGATATCTTCAAGATGGATGAAATCAATGACCTTCACCATATGTTGTAGGGTTGTAACCTCTAGTGTTCCATAAAATAGAGGGAGCTTTTACCATACCCTTGATGTAAAGCAGTGAGCTAGGTAGGTAATATTAAAGGGCCAAATCTAGCCATGAATGCTGCAGATGGTTGTACAGGAGTAACAATAGGAGGTGTTTGTTGAGGAGGTATTTTTGGAGGAAGTGATGAATAAGGAGTGGAAGATGTTGCAACAACTAAACTGTAGAAATTATATAACTGATAAGTTATATGTCTAAGATTCACCTGATCATACACTATTTGACTTCATGCACAATACAGAATCTATTCCACCATTGATCATTACTTGCGGAAATTAAATCAATTGCATGCACACATTAAAACCATAAAAATTCACACATATGAACACAGTAATTTATGGGAAATCTTGAAGCTGAAAACCCCCAAATATCTGTATATTATATTTCATAGAGATCATGTAACAATCATCATACAAAGCTCCTCACAATCTCTCAGTACAATCTCCAACTGCTACACACTAATCAGGTTTGATCTAGCAAATCCCATGCATCGATCTCTGCCACCTGCTAGCCTGCCTCTATTGAAAAATCACTACTAAGGAATGGCTTTTAATGAACTAAAATTGGTCCAGCCTTTCTCACACAATCCTCATTGGCATCTCCAACCACTATGTGTTGCAAATCATGCAACACTATAGTCACAACTGATAGTCAACCTGCTCTTTCACCTACCTCTCCACTGGTCTCCACAGAAACTGTCCATGAACTGTAGTTAACTGATGTACTCTTCAGTTGATTAATGAGTTAATAATTAGTGAATTAACTTATAATTAATTCACACCACTCTCACTAGTGTATTAATCAGTTAGACTAGATACAACTAGCTCAACTATTTCTAAGTAAGTTAAACTAAACACAACTCCACCAACTACCTCAATAACTCCACCAAAATCTGTCACATGATTTCTAATTGAAGTCGCCATGCAATAGCTCCACTTAAGCCTTAGGAATAGCATAATTCCTTCTGTCAGCTCCTATGCCACATATGTGCACTTAACTGAAGTGCTCCAAGAGAATAAGATAATGTTTATAGTCCAAATATTATTGAGAGCTAATAATATTTAACATATCTATTTTTAGACTGGCAATCTAAAAATAGATTCCGCCAAATATGTATAAAAATAGAAGTCCATCTATTTTTCCAACTTGACCAACCATCCAAAAATAGCATCCTGCAACTCATAGAATATGATCGACATGTCTAAAAATAAACATAGTCTAAAAATAGACTTGTGCCAAAAATAACCTACGGGCCCACTTAGTGAAGGCGACTCTTTTCACTAAGCTCATTATCTTGTTGCAATCTCAACACTCCCTCTCAACAAGATATGGATTATCTTCCACCCCAATCCTACCTTTGTGGTATTCAAATTTTCTCTTGGTGAGCGCCTTCGTCAAGATATCAACATCCTGATCCTCCATAGGAATGTAAGAAAGTAACATGATCTTCCGTTGCACACAATATCTGATATGATGATACCAGATGTCAATGTGTTTAGATATATCGTGAAGTACTGGATTAACCGAGATTTTGATGCAACTCTAATTATAATAATATATCACAGTAGGATCTAAGTGTGAACCGAACAAACCGACCAGGATCTTCCTCATCCATATAGCCTCACATGCAGCCAAACTCGCTGCCATGTTCTCGGCCTCCACTGAACTGAGTGCCACAGATCTCTACTTCCTACTGTACCAAGAAAATGTTGTTGACCAGATACTGAAAATCCCTCCAGATGTGCTCTTTCTGTCCGTTGGGCTCCCTGCCCAATCTGCATCCGTGAAGCCACACAACTTCACCTCATCTGATTCTCTGTACCAAAGTCCATATCCCGATGTGCCTCTGAGATAACTCAATACATGCTTTCCTGCCTTCCAAAAGACCTTGGTAGGCTTAACCATAGCTTGTGAAAGATGGTTAACAGCGTAGCATATGTCAGGTCATGTATTGACTAGATACATAAGCGACCCCACCAACTGTCGGTAAATAGTGGCATCCACTACCTCTGCTGATGTAGCATCCTCTTTCCTCCAACCACCAAGAAGAGGATTGTTGATAGGCTTGCAGCCTTGCATGTTGAACTTCTCCAGTATCTCCCGGGCATAATTTTCTTGAGAAATAAACAGTCCATCACTGCGCTACCAAATTTCCAATCCCACGAAATAATGAAGGAGGCCCAAGTCTTTCATCTCAAACTCCTTTGCAAGATCAACCTTGCATGAATGTATCAACAGTTCATCACCTGTCAGAATCGAATCATCTACATAAAGTACAATTATCAACAACTTACCCTCCACCACAATCTGGTATAGGTTCGAATTCACCTCACTCTTAGAGAATCCAAGTCCGGTGAAATAACTGTCTATCTGTGTGTACCAAGCACGGGGTGCTTGTTTCAACCCATACAGTACTTTTTTGAGCCTGCACACATGCGACTTGCTACTAAGGATCTTGAAACCTTCGAGCTGCTCTATGTACACCTCCTCCTCAATGACTTCGTTGAGGAACACAGTCTTCACATCCATTTGATGAATGTGCCACCCCATCTTCATTGAGAGAGCAAGAATCGTCTGCATGGAAGGATACCTTGGGACAGGTGCAAAGGTTTCCTCATAGGCGATCCCCTGAATCTGTGAGAAGCCCCAGGAAAAAAATCTTGCCTTGTACTTCTCGATGCTCCCGTCAACTGCTTGCTTCACTTTGTAGATCCATCTCAAACCTACCACTGATTTCCCTTCCGGCCTTGGGACAATCTCCCATGCGCTGTGTTATAAAATTATATATTATGGAGCAATGCAACACATAAAATATGCAGAAAATACAAGCACACAAAACACATAAAAGTAGAGAGACACAGATATACGTGGTTCACCTAGTTTGGGCTATGTCCACCCCGAACAGCCAATCCTTCCTTTCTATTATCAAGAAAAATGAAGAGACAAAACCTACAGCAGATCCTTTGTAATATCCTCTATTCTCTCTCACAGTCTCCCTCTCTGTTTCTCACTCCGGGAATACACATACAATACACAACCACAATACAATACCCTCATAAAAGCAAGGGGTTGCTTTCTAGGGAAAAAAACCCTAAAATAAACATAACTTCTACCATCATATCATTTGCCTAATGAACGGCCCAGATTGACTAGAGATTACTATACTTTTACAAGGCAATTTTACATCTGTTTTTAGCTTCAAGGGCGCTGCCCCCGAAACCCCCTGCCAGGGGGGACTCCATAAAGTCGCTTCTGCCCCCCTTGCACCCCCCACGATAGTGATTAATTTACGAGTGGCATTGCCACCCAATTTAAGGTACAGGGGTCCAATGCTGTGATGCAAAGTAAACAAGATAATCAGGCTCCACACCCAACACACTGTTTCTGACAATCGAATCATACTCTTCCACCATGGCATCTACCCACAGCTTCCTCAAAAGAGGATGGTGCTGTCATGATACACTTGCTCATCAGAGCCATGTATCTAGTATATCGTTCAGGTGACTGTCTCTGTCTGTGCTGTAATGTAGGTGCTCCTACAATATTCTCTGCATCAAGATTCAATCGCTCAACTTTTGTAGTGCGCTTTTTCCCTCTGATGGTTGGCACTGCATGAGTGGTTTCTTCTACTCCATGAACCTCCTCTTGTGGCTGATCCACATCCTGAGGCTCATCCTTAGGAACTAATAGCTCCTCATCTACATGCAAGTGTGGCTCCCTCTCAAGTGAACACTTCATGGCTTTCTCCTCATGAAATTTGATATCCCGTCACACAACAGTCTTCCAATTGTCTGGCAAATACACACAATAGTTGTGGGGTGTATTAGTGTATCCCACAAATATCCCAACCTCTGCGGTTGGCTCCAGCTTCTTCCTAGCATCCTTCATCACATGAATCTAAACAGGTGAGCCAAAAATCTTCAAATTAGAAATTTCAGGCTTCTTACCATAAAACACCTCCTCGGGTGTACTCATGCCAAGTATCCTATGAGGACAATGGTTTTGCACATAAATTTTAGTTATGCATGCCTCAGCCCGCAAGTGTATGCGAAGGCCCTGATCATGTAACATCGCCCGTGCAACACCCAGGATCATTCTGTTCTTTCACTCCGCGACCCCATTCTGCTGTGGGTTATGAGGCACTATGAGCTCTCTTCAAATTCCTTCTGCACTGCAAAAGTCCTTGCATTCTCCAGAGATGAATTCACCACCATTGTCGTTCCTAAGAGCCTTCACCTGCTTCTCTGAATCTTTCTCCTCCAGTGCATTAAACTCATAGAACTTAGAGAATGTCTCGCTCTTCTTCTGCATGAAGAAGATCCATCACTTCCGAGAAAATTAATCAACAAAGATCACATAATACCTATGCTTTGTTGTCGAAGCTACTGAGAAAGGTCCACACACATCTGTGTGAATTCTCTTAAGGATCGTCATGGCGTGACTATCCTTCTCATGAAAGGTGGCTTTCACAAATTTTCCCAAAGTACATCTCTCGCATTGATCTGACTGCACAAGTGTACCTTTGGGAAGCTCGGTAGAAATCTGCTGCAAAATTTTCAAAGCTCCATGGTGAAGATGGCCTAATCTCCTATGCCATAGCTTGCCCTCATCCTGGCTCACCACTCCTTCTGCCTTGCCTGCCATTTTTTCACAGCCATCTACCTACAACTAATAAAGGTTCTTAACTCAAACCCCTATCCTCTGGGTTTCACTAGTTGCCTTACTACGCAGGAAAGCCTTTCCCTCACTAAAGACAACATCATATCCCTTGTCTTCAAACATCGCCATAGAGATAAGATTCTTCTTCAATACTGGAACATGCATGAATTCCTTCAATATGAAGGGTTTACTAGACTCCCTATCAAAGGAAATCATCCCAATACTAGTTGCATTATATCTACCATCATCGTCCATCTCGATGTGCACTCCAAGATATTTCTCATCCAGATCAGCAAACAAATATTTGTCTCTGGTCATGTGGAAAGATGCACCACTGTCAAGAAACCACACTAAACCCATCATACTTGAGACCAAGCATGCGATCAGCGAAAAATCCAGCTCAAATTGCGAGGCTAAGGCCTCTCCAGCTGCAGATCTAGCAGCCTGCTTATTTTTCTTCTTTTGTGGACAATTAATGGCGTAATGTCCGTGTTGGTGACAGTGAAAGCACTTCACCTTGGACATGTCCTGCTTCTTGCATTTTGCACCAGATTGATAAGCATTCTTCTTGCTCTTCCCCTTCCTTTCTTTCGCAGCCAAAGAGCAATTTTCTTCATCTACATTCATCGATGAAGATCCATCCCCAGTTATCTGCCTTATCTCCTCCTACACAAGATCTGACCAAAGTCGCTCGCATCCTGGAAGTTTCTCTCGACCATCGACAGAGTCCTGATAGGAATGCTAACTCTTTAGAAGCCCAAGGAAATCCAAGCTCACCAAGTCCTCATCATCTATAGTAACCCCCACACTTCCCAGCTCATCCCTACACTGGAAAAAAATCGTGAGGTACTTGGGTATGTTGTTGCCTTTCTCCATTTTTATATTCCCGAGCTTATCCTTGAGCGCCAACTTCATCTGGTTGCTCTTACTTTGAAACAAATATATCAAATCTTTCCACATCAAGAATGGAGAAGCTTTACCATGAAGGCTGGACACTATGTGATCCTTCACGCCTTCCAACAGAATCCTTCGACATTTTGTTGTCTTCTTTTTCCATGCGTCAAGTGTGGCAGCATCGCTAGAAGCAGGTTTTGGAATTTTTGCATCTATGAACTCCTTCAACCCATTGTCCTCTAGCACTGCCTCCATCCTATCCTTCCATGAAATATAATCCAAGCTTCCCTCAAGGGCATACTTCAGTCGCAATCCATTGAAAGACATCTCAACTTCAACACCAAGAAAACACTACTGCAAATTTGAATTCCACCAACACAAAACTCAACCGCTTCAATGATTTGCAATTGCTCCAATGATCAATATCACTCTGATACCATGTATAAATTATATAAATGATATGTTATATGTCTAATATTCACCCGATCATACACTATTTTACTTCATGCACAATACATAATCTATTCCACCATTGATCATTACTTGCGGAAATTAAATCAATTGCATGCACACATTAAAACCATAAACATTCACACATATGAACACAGTAATTTATGGGAAATATTAAAGCTAAAAACCCCAAAATATCTATATATTATATTTCATAGAGATCATGTAACAATCATCATACAAAGCTCCTCACAAGCTCTCAGTACAATCTTCAATTGCTACACACTAATCATGTCTGATCTAGCAAATCCCATGCACTGATCTCTGCCACCTGCTAGCCTACCTCTACTATGCAATCACTGTTGAAGAATGGATCTGAATGAAATAAAATTGGTCTATACTTGTTCACACAATCCTCATTGGCATCTCCAACCACTGTGTGTTGCAAATCATGCAACACTATGGTAAAGATAAATCGACCTACTCTTTTGTAATATATCACTTTGATCCTCATGAGCGTATGCCATTTTGTGGTTAGCGGTATATTCTTCAGTTTGATTGACGGGTTAATAATTAATGAATTAATTAATAATTGAGGTCACACCACTCTCATTAGTGTATCAATTAGTTAGACTAGATACAACTAGCTCAACTATGTCTAACTCAGTTAAACTGAACACAACTCCATCAACTAGCTCAATAACTCCACCAAACTCTGTCACATGAGTTCTAACTGAAGTATCCATGCAATAGCTCCACTTAACCCTCAGGAATAACGTAATTCCTTCTGTCAGCTCCTGTGCCACATCTGTGCACTTAACTGAAGTGCTCCAAGATAATAAGATAATGTTTATAGTCCAAATATTATTAAGAGCTAATAATATTCAACATATCTATTTTTAGACTGGCAATCTAAAAATAGATTCTGCCCAATATTTCTAAAAATAGAAGTCCATCTATTTTTCCAACTTGACCAACCATCCACAAATAGCATCCTGAAACTCATAGAATATGATCAACATGTCTAAAAATAGACATAGTCTAAAAATAGATTTGTGCCAAAAATATGCTGCGAGCCCACTTAGTGAAGGCGACTCTTTTCACTAAGCTCATCATCTTGTTGCAATCTCAACATAAATTAGATGATGAAGGTAAGGATGTAGGAGTAAACAAGCTTTCTTGTTGATACTGAATATAGGCTTTCTCAGAGGTATATTGCAAGTTATTGGCTAATTTTTGAAGCTTGTGGGAATGGGACCAACCTTCCTATTAGTTTTAGATGTAGACTATAATGATGGTGGAATCAATTCAATTTTCACAGGATCATATACTATTTATGAAATTGAAGTTTTATATTTAGTTCTGAACAATGAAAGCTCAAACTTGATGTTGAAAGGTAAATCTTGTAGAGTAGTCAAATTAGCAGGAAGTGAAATAGATCTTACCAATGATGGTGAGCTTGAGTCAACTTGCTAGAGTTTTGATCTTCATTTGTTCAAGATCCTCTCTAGGTATCCAACTGGAGATGGTGGATTAGGATCAGGGTTCGATATTGTAAAATTATTAGGAGCTAGTTATGAAAACTGAAATTTGGCTCTACAAATGTGAATCATCCTTCCTAAAAACTAAGTCCTGCGAGCCACAGGCCTAGATGTTAATGAATTTTTCATGAAATCCTAGGGAATATGTGATTTTTCGTTCCCTGGGAACGCCTCCAAATTTTTTATCCTCCACAGTGTCCCAAGGCTAAGAATAGAAACCAAAGGAGGTAACCTCAAACTACTAAGGATTTTTTAGCTAGCCCTACCAAATTAGAGAGGGCTCTCTCTGTGATTTTACAGCCTACAAGGTGACTGAAGAGGATAAAAAGATATTAGGCTAGGTATTGAGCTCTAGGGTTTTGAAATTTAGGTTTTAGTTGGATCAGGAGAAGAGGCCAAGGAAACTAGGTTAGATATAAAATATTTCAGTTGCAGGGATACAAAGGGGCATAGTAGGTATGTTTAGTGACACTTTGATGTTGTTAGTTGTAGTTTAGGGTGGAAAACCAAAGGTTAAAAAATGAGCATAACAAGCATGAGTTCATTTATTAGAATATGAATAACATAAACATGAAATTCCTACCAAAACATAGCATAAACTTTGAGAATTTTGTTTAACATATTATAGGAATATCATTGAAAGAAAAGACATGGAAATAAGAAGAATTAATCATTCATAAAATTTATTTATAGAAGGAAAACATTGTCACAAAATCATACCACATGAATCCCTATATAATAGCTGCAAGTGACCTTGTATTTCTGCAAAAATAAACTGAACACAAAGCTCTAAGCCTTCTACTCTCTGATGCCCTACCTTGAATCTAACTGAAAACAAGCTACATATAGACCAAAATAATCTTCCCCTCTCTCCGAGGTCGAATCCCTCAATGTAGGAACAATTTACACAAATTTCTCCAACCAAACCTAAGACTAGCAAGGTTAAAACAAACTCTCATTTTAGCCTTTGACTGACCTATCTATCATAATGACCTTCATAATTACATCAAAATTACATTAAAAAACTCAATTTAAATTTATATACATTATGTAAACTCGAATCAAGATAAATGACATCATAATAAACTAAGTTTGACTGAAGAAACTCAAAAAATTGACCTCTAGGGAAAATCATAGTGCCATCAGAGAAAAGTGTAGCACCATGAGGGAAAAGCCAAATTCCATATTGCAGGTCAATTTTGATTAACTTCCTTTGATCCAAATGTTTATTTGAAGGTACCATTTGAGAAATTAGGATGTATAGTTTCCCATATAGTCCTTAAGCAAGCAAAATGACCTCTTTAAGCCTGAGAAACATGGATTCTCCCAAGGTTACTCCAAAAGTGCGGCGCCTAAGTCAAAAAGGTGGCAGAAAGTAGTTTTTTAGCATGTTTTTTGCACTTTTATCCCAACCAGAATGTTGACATGGCACAATAACATGATATATGACATGCAAGCTATAAGATATCCATGGATGTAGAGTTTTGGTGATTTGGAGCTCTGAGGGAAAAGCACAGCGCCAAGGCGCTGCATGTTTGTTTGTCTGCATTTTTTTGTTTTAGCCAAAAACCACAAAATTTCAAAAAAATTCAAAAATTTCTTCAAAACTTGTCCAAAATTTCCCCTTTAAGTTAGAAGATGATGTGTTATGCAATGAGAGAGGCCTTAGCCAACAAATCAAGTTTTTCCTTCTTCATTTTCCTAATTAGGGTTTTCCTCAATTTCTTCTTCAATTGCTTGATCCTCATTTGAGAAATCATGTTTCTGGTGAAATAGTGCATGGCCATGTGCCTTTGGAGTTTATTGTTCCTGTTATCCTTCTCAAGAAGATTCTCTAAATGAAAATTCACCTTGTCAAGCCAAAATTCCTTATCTTGCTCAATTTATGTTGCAATCAAATCATCAAAGTCCTCTTGACCTAGTGATGGAGATGGTCCAATTATTGCTCTTGTTGCCTCTTGAGACCTATTTTTCTTTTCCTCCTTGGTTTTATTTTATTTTCCCAATACTCAAGCTCATGAAAATCAATCATTGACTTACCTTTGCTGCCATCCTTCTCCAAATCTGCCTTGGCCTTGCTAAGCAAAAGTTGTTTTACTTGGAGTTGCATGTTCTCCTGCTGAAGAAATGTTATCATGAAGTTTTCCTTTCATTTTTTTCCTTTAGCTCCCTTATATTAGTGTACTTCTCTTTGAGAATATTCTCTGGTGATTTTTTCTCCTTATGCATGTCTATGTATGCCATGTGAGTGTCAAAACGTACATGTTCTTCCTCTTACAAAGGTGCCTCATGTTAATGTGTTGATGTCTCTTTTTCAACTACTGTAGGCTAAGACCTTTCCACACTGCTAGGAGGAAATATCATCCTCTTTCCTATAGTATATGTTTTAGCCACCTCAGCCCTAGGTTTTCTTGTTATAGGTTTTCTTATGGAACCCACTTCTTGTTTTCTTGGTCAGATCAATGGTTTAGACTGATTGCTTAATTGAATTGGAGTAGGAAAGAGAGAGGTTGAATGCATGAATCCATCCCAAGACAAGTTGACCTGTGTAAGTTGATGAATAATAATTATTTTCACCAATACGTGGTGGTACAATTTTGCATGATGATCTTGCCCTTTGCTATGTACTTTTTTTTCCATTTTAACCAAGCTTTTGTAGAGGTAGTGAGGTGGGTTAAGAGCTTTAACACCGGTGAACTGCATCAGTAACCTAACATGGTACTGATATATCCTTGAAAAAATAACCTCACATGTAAAATATTTAATGATCATATTCATGAGAGGGTAATACTTGTCAAGCAAGTGTCTTAAAAGAAAAATGTGCTTTGGAGCAGCTTTGTAAGGAGGCTTCAATTTTTTTTTGTAATTTTCAATATCTAGGTCTCTCCTTTTGAACGATAGCTATACATTGTTTAGGATCTCGGTGGCTATGAAATGACCTCTTAGAAAATATTATACACAACCCCTACGATGGTTACCTTATCCCTCCTTAGACTAGTAGCAGAGGTGCTTCTAAGTTTATCACTAAAACCAAGTTCTTCAATCTTTTGGCAAAAAACAAGGAAACTTGAATTTTGGGATGAATTCTTAAGAAATAGTGAAGCCATAATATCCTATACTCTGGTGGGTTCATATTTGATGATATGAACTCCTTTATGATTCCTCTTGTCAGTGGTCTCTGAATCCATCTGAAACCCTAGCTCACTAGGAAGGGAAATTAGGGTTTTAGTTTAGGAAAATAGGGGATTTTGGGCAGTTTTAGGAATGGAGGGAGATGAAGTGGTTTTAGGGTGTCTAAATTATTTGTAAAATTTAGGGGGTAGGGATATATGTTAGGGAGTGTTGGGAAGTCGAATTTTAGGAAATGAGTGAGGGGAAGGGGTACAAAAGGGAAAAACACAGCCCTAGCCTAGGAAAGTGTAGTGTGGGATAGATTTTGTACGGAAATGATGGAAATGAGGGAAATAGGTGAGGGGGAATGTCAAGGGAGGTGTATGGAAGGTGAGGGAGGGTGTATGAGAATGAATTCCATGGATTTTCACAACAAATGGACCAAAGTCACTATGTGACCAAAAACACAGCAAACCCTAGGAGAGGGTGACTTTCTGAGCTTACAAGCGTGAAATGAAGATAAAGAGAGGTAGATGGGGGACCCAATTACTTGATTTTGATGATTTAGAACATGTATCTGATGAAGAAACCACTGAAGAAGAGAGAATGTGCTTCCTTGAGAAAAATGTAGCAATGCTGAGAAAAGTATAGTGCGACAAGAGAAAAGTGCAGCACAACAAGAGAAAAGTGCATTGCAACAAGAGATTTCAGATTTTCCAGGTGAAATTTGTTTTCTTTGAGGGTTGGAGTGATCCTTGATGATATAATGAGGTATCATGAGGGTGAAATGAGAAAATGATTTTCTCCTTTGGTCTTCTTATAGGCTAAAAAGTCGATTTTCTCTTAGGTGGTGATGTGGCCCCAACTTGTCTTTTCACAAAATGACTTGGTAAGCTTATGTACTCTAGCTTCAAACCTTATTATACATATTTACATTTTAATAAAGATGAAAATGCACTTTGGAGATAATTATTGAACACTTGTCCCTATCACTACTCCTTTTAATGGTGACTTTGATGATGACATAACTTATTTATATGACTTTTGACAATATGACCTAATGGTGACACTATAGGTTTTAACCCTGAATAGAAATTATCTACACACAAATATTCTAGCAGAAAATATAAAATAGTGAAAGCATAAAACATAAAACAGACAAACACAGATATTTTCCCCTGGATCCCAAATCGGGACGACCAACTTGATTTTTCATTATATTCCTTTTAATGTTACAACACATATATATACATGCCGAAGCATACGTAAACCCCAATCCATTAACCCTGGATTAGAACATAACCGTAGTTCCCTTGACCAGATCTACAAAATACCAGGGGCCGAAAAACATCGTACCCCAAAACCATGTGCAAACTCATGCACAAAACATGGGTGGGTCCGCTTATGAGTGGGTCCGCACACCAAAACAATTTTCGTCAGGGCGCTGCCCTGGACCCCAATAGTGGGGGCTACCTCCCCCCTTGTGACCCCCCTGCTGCACCTGGTGCAACGTATAGTGTGCGGTGCTAGTAATGGAAAGAATATAACACATACCCAACATTCTCCCACTTGTTGTTTTCTTTCCACAGGGAGCCACAGGAGAGCTTAGTCATTGGGCCAATTCTTCAACACCCATTGTTTCTCTACACCAAGAAAACTTCTGAGTGCTCACAGACTTCGTCAATGCATCTGCAACGTTCTTCAAAGTGTCCACATTTACCAGCAACACCCTTTTAGCCTCAACCATATCTCTAACAAAGTGATATTGAACATCAATGTGTTTTGTCTTTGAATGGTAAGCAGGGTTCTTAGCCAAGAAAATTGCACTTTGGCTATCACAGTCTATCCTTATAGCTTGCTGTACCAACCCCATACTTGAACATAATCTCTGCAACCAAACTGCTTCCTTGCTTGCATGAGTGGCTGCTATGTATTCTGCCTCTGTAGTTGAAAGCGCCACTACAGACTGTCTTTTACTCATCCAACTGACTGCACCTCCAAATAGGCTAAACACATACCTACTTGTAGATCTTCTTTGGTCCAGATCTCCAGCCCAGTCTGCATCAACAAAACCACGAATGTCCAACATTCTTTCCAATCCTGGTCTTCCCTGGTAGCATAAGCCATAATCACTAGTGCCACGTAAATATCTGAAAACCCGCTTCACTGTTGTCCAATGCTCCTTCCCTGGGTTTGACATAAACCTGCTTAATACTCCCACTGCATGTGCAATGTCTGGTCTAGTACAGACCATTGCATACATCAGACTACCCACTGCACTTGCATATGGAACACGGGACATATCCTCCTCTTCTTCTTGTGTCTTGGGACACTGTTCAGCAGAAAAATTTACACCTACAGGAATAGGAACATTCACCGGTTTACTATCTTGCATATTGAACCTTTGCAATATAGTCTCGACATACTTCCTCTGGTTTAACCAGAGCTTCCTCTTTGCCCGATCTCTCTTAATTTCCATGCCCAAAATATAGTTTGCAGCACCAAGATCCTTCATGTCGAATTTGGAGAACAGTTGGGTCTTCAAATCTTGGATAATTTCTTTGTCATTTCCAACCAACAACATATCATCCACTTATAAGACCAAATAAATAACATGGTCACCAATTAATTTAAAATAAACACAGTGATCCTCCTTGCTTCTGGTGAAGCTAAGTCCCCATATATAGGCATCAAATTTCTGATACCACATCCTTGGTGACTGTTTTAACCCATACAAAGACTTCTTCAACCTGCATACCAGTTCTTTCTTACCCTTCACCATAAAGCCTTCAGGTTGCTTCATGTATATCTCCTCTTCTAGATCCCCATGAAGAAATGTTGTCTTCACATCCATATGTTCTATCTCAAAATCAAATTCAGCATCAACAGATAAAAGTAATCTAATAGAAGTAACTTTGGCAACAGGAGAAAAAATATCACCAAAATCAATTCCCGGCACTTGGGAATAAAAATTTTCTACCAACCAAGCTTTGTATTTCTCTACCTTGCCTTCTACATTCATCTTCTTCTTAAACACCCATTTTCTCCCAATGGGCTTCCTTCCAGCTGACAACTCCACCAGATCCAATGCCTCATTTTTGTGCAAGGATGCCATTTCATCAACCATGGCCTCCTTCCAGAGTTTTCCATCCTTGGAATCTACTGCCTCCCTGATAGTTTTGGGATCATCATCAGTAATAGTTAAGGCAAAACCTGAATAGAAAGTAGATGGAATATACCTTTCTGGTTGCCTTCTTTCCTGAACTGATCTTGTCAAAGCTGTAGTTTTTGGCTCTTCCTCTTCTGAATCTTCTTCTATTGTAGAGTCTGATTCATCCTCCTTTAGCTCAAACTCTATCTTCTTAGGTTCCTTTGGTATTATTTCATGTTTAAAAACATCTTTCACCTCTCTAAACACCGCATCTCGACTGTACACAACCTTCCTTGTTTCCGGGTTCCAAAGCTTGTAACCTTTTAAACCATCCTTATACCCAATAAAGATGCACCTTTTAGATTTATTATCCAACTTGGTCCTTTTCTCCTTTGGAACATGTACATATGCATCACATCCAAATACCCTTATATGTGAAAGAGAGGGTTTCTTATCAGTCCATACCTCATGTGGAGTCTTATCCTCCAACGTTGATGAAGGTGATCTATTAACTAAGTAACATGCATTCTCCACTTCCTCTGCCCACAATTCTTGTCCTAACCCGGTACCACTGAGCATGCTTCTTGCCTTTTCCATCAGCGTTTTTTTCATTCTTTCTGCAACTCCGTTGTGCTGAGGTGTGTATGGAGTAGTCTTCTGCCATGCTATACCACACTTCTTATAGAACTCTTCAAATTCCTTCTTGCAGAACTCCCCACCATTATGTATCCTCAGCGCCTTTATCTTCTTCTCTATCTGGTTTTCCACCAGAGCCTTAAATTATTTAAATCTGTCAAAGACTTTAGATTTCTTCCTAAAGAAATATATCCATGTATTCCTTGAGAATTCATCTATGAATGAAACATAGTACACAGACTTTCCCAGTGATGGAACTGACACAGGTCCAAACACATCACTTTGCACAAGTTCTAATATCTTATTCGCCCTCTTAGCACCAAAAGGAAAACTCACCCGATTCTGCTTCCCATATACATAATGTTCACAGAAATCGAAATCCAGAGAGAAATTAGACATACCTTCTACCATACCATTTCTATGTAGTATCCGAAGGTCGTTCTCTCCAATATGTCCAAGCCTTTGATGCCATAGCATGGTCTTTTCTCCATAGACAACTAAGCTTTCCGCTCCACTTTCAGGAACCACATAACTATTACACTCATCAATATCAGTGCTACCTTGTAGCTTGTACAGAGTTCCAGTCCGAACTCCCCGCATTAATACCAGTTCTCCCCGAACCATCTTGCAGGCATCTTTCTTGAACACTGTTTTTACACCTGCATCATCCATCGTGCTTACAGAAATCAGATTTTTGGCTAATGAAGGAATATGTAGAACTCCAGGAAGTGTTCTAATCCTTCCACCTTGCAGCTTTAGCTTGAACTTTCCACGTCCGATGATTTTGGCCTTCCTATCATCCTCTAATAAGACATCACCATCATATTTCTCATACTCGTAGAACCACTCCCTATGGGGAGTGAAGTGAAAGGATGCACCTGATTCAATCAACCATGACTCATGATCTACATGTGTATTTGAAGAAGAAGCCAAATACACATCCCCATCTTCATCCGTGGTGGTTTTTGCCTCTGCAGAAGGAGCATCATCAAATCCCTTTCTTTTCTCATGAGCTTTAGATCTACACTCCTTTTTGTAGTGCCCTTCCTTTCCACATTTCTAGCATACCTTTACAAGCTTTCCAAGAGATTTAGATCTTCCTCTAGATTTGGATCTCCCACTCGAAACCTTATTCTTGTTTTTGTTTTGGGACCTTCCTCGTACAGATAAGGCATCTCCATTTTGGCCCTCCATATTTATCTGTCTCATTTCCTCCGACAGCAAGGCTGAGACAATGTCATAAAAATTCAAGGTAGTTGTATTCCTACCTATTGCAATAACTAGACTATCCCACGAGTATAGTAGGGAACACAAAAAACTGATGCACTTATCTTCATCTGAGATTTTAATATCAACAGATGACAACTGACTTACCACAGTATTGAAGGCATCCAGATGCTCTGTCACCGAGTCTCCATCCTTCATCCTCAGGTTATACAAATTTTTCCGCAGGAACAACTTATTCACCAGAGACTTAGATTGGTACAAAGTCCCAAGTTTTTCCCACAAATTCTTCACCGTAGCTTCCCCAGATACATTCAACAATACTGAATGCGAATTTCATTTTGTGTGCTCTTGTACGATCGATTTCTTCCGGTCTTCATCGACGTGCCGAATTTGGTTTAGTGCATCTACTGCGATCCACTGATCTTTATCCACCAGCAGATCCTCCATATTGAGCTTCCACAACTCAAAACTCTGACAATTAAATTTCTCAATCTTTATCTTTCTGCCGCTCGCCATCTTCTTTCACCGCAAGAATCAATCCCACAGATCTCCCACTGAATAGGGTCTACCTCAGGCCCGAGCATAAAACCCTCAGCAGAAAAGGCATCCCCTTGAAGCCGAAACATCTCCGATACCAAATGTAGGTTTTAACCCTAAACAGAAATTATCTACACACAAATCTTATAACAGAAATAGCAAGAGCATAAAACATAAAACAGATAAACACAGAGATTTTCCCCTAGATCCCAAATCGGGACGACCAACTTGATTTTTCATTATATTACTTTTAGTGTTACAACACATATATATACATGCCGAAGCATACATAAACCCCAATCCATTAACCCTGGATTAGAACATAATCGTAGTTCCCTTGACCGGATCTACAAAATAGCAGGGGTCGAAAACCATCGTACCCCAAAACCATGTGCAAAATCATGCACAAAACATGGGTGGGTCCGCCTATGAGTGGGTCCACACACCAAAACAATTTTTTCCGAGGCGCTGCCCTGGACCCCAACAGTGGGGGCTACCTCCCCCCTTATGACCCCCCTGTTGCATCCGGCGCAACGTACAACACATGGGGCTAGTCGTGGAAAGAATATAACACATACCCAATAGACACTACATGGAAAGATAATAAGGATGACGACCAAGATGACGAAGACACTCTTTCAAATAATAATGACCCGACTATGATGGTGTTTATTGAGCATGAGAATGAAAGGAGTATTAATGACTTAGGTAGACTAACCAATGATCAAATTTTTATTTGAAAACCTATTTAAACTATAAAATATTCCCTAGGACCTCATTGACCATTTCAAATAACATGATTTGATCACTGGTGACTGACAATACTGATAGAAACTAATAGGGACTCGTTTTATGGGGGAGTTTATGTCCACTTTGTGGGGACTCATGGACACTAAATTGAAAATAAGCACAACTTTTCATCCACAAACTAATGGGAAAATAGAGGTGGTGAACAAAAAAATGGAACATATTCTTAGAGTTTATTATAGAAAACATCCTAAGTTGTGGGATGAATCCTTACATTATGTCCATCATGCTTACAATTGAGCCTTGCACTCTTATACTAATATATCTCCTTTTGAAACATGTTATGTATACCTGCCAAAATCACCAGTGGACATTATGTTTGGTGAAGACGCCAAGGAGGATGGACATGGAGATGCTGACAAAGAAATCAAGTTCATTAAAAGAGTCCAAAAGATTCATGAATTAGTGTAGGATCAATTGGATAAATGCCAGACCAAGTACAAAATGCATCATGACAAGCATCGCGTGGATCATCACTTACATGTTGGTGATCAAATATGGATATATATCAACAAATAAAGGATGAAAGATAAAGGTAAAAAGTTGAAACCTATAAGGTATGGTACTTTTAAAATTGTTGAAAAGATTGGGCACAATGCATTCCGGTTGAATTTTCCTCCATACATGCATATATACTCAGTTGTAAATGATGATAAATTCAAGTTGTATGAACGTCCAATGATCATGGATCAAGAGGAAAATGCTCAAATTCCAACAATAGATGATTTTTCACCAGAATGTATGACTGAGTTACAAGAATATACCATCTTGGATAGGAAGGTCTGCACTTCCAGGTGAGGATATGTAGAGTATCTTCTAGTGGGACTCAAAGGCATGAATCCAAGAAAAGCAAGGTGGCTAGAGATCGAAAGGGTAAGGGAACAATACCCTCACCTCATATTTTCTTAAAACCAAAATTTTGGTGGTCCAAAAGCTTCCAATGGAGAGGAATGATCTAGGAGGATACTCAAAATGCTCAAAATTTAACAGTCTCATATGCTCATGAAACCAATGCAAAATCAAAGAGCTCATCTCATTGATTCCAGTGGTATGTTTTGTTTTCAAAATGGCCTCCGTATGAGGAAGAAAATTCATTTTGAAGTTTTGTCAAAATAGGATAAAAAGGGATTGCATAATTAGTAGTGAGGGCCTCATATCATGCCAAGTGGAAACACCAAAGAAGGATAACTGGCAGTAGGTGAGAAGGGCACATGGTGGTAGGTTGGCACATCCATATTTCAAACCACCACCGAGAAGTTCGTTGGTCCAACCCGTGACCTCCGGGTTGTCGACCCAAAATCTTAACAAAATGCCATGAGTCAACTTTGAAATATATTTCCGTGAGGTTATATTTAAGAAATGGTTATATTTATATGGTGGTACAGGGTTGGTGGAGCCCGCCATATCTGGTAGACCCACCAAATCCCAATTTTTTTAACGACTCCTCCAAACGAGCCAACAATGCTTCTAAACATGGCACGGGGAAACCTTAATATATTAACCAAAATCCAGTGTTAAATGATATGTTACAACCAAATGCTATGGGGAGATTGATATATCAGTGTCATTCTATTGTTAAAACATTTTTTATATGTTACACATAAAATATGGTGTGGGTATATTAATACAAACAATCATTCACTATAATTATATATCTTTTTTCCAAGAAAATCCCGGGAGGCCCGCGGGTTTGACCCCTGGACCTCCTGTGGGTCTATAAAAGTTTCAACCATTGCGCCATCAACAAGTCGGTTATAAGGGGTTGATCCTGTAATTGTTTTGAAAATGTCTATAAATGCCTTTTGAGGCATATCTTGGCCAATATTGAGCCTTTTTGTAATCTGGAAGTGAAAGATGAGGCCGAGAACTTTCAGCTAAAAGTAGCTATTGAAGCATGTGAACATATTCTATAATGGCGAATTTTGATTTAAAGAGACTTTATGAGTATTTTCAATACATTGAACGCCCATTGGAAGGGGACCCGAAGATGTAGTCCAGGAGGGACGAACTCCATCATCAAATTTGTTGTGTTTTCTTCTTATTTTTGGTGTTCGTGGTTGATTTCAGATTTCAAGTTTTCAAGTTTTAAGGCAGATAAAAATCAATTTTCCTTATTAATTCACTATTACAGCAACCTTAGTTAATATTATTTGAAGAAATTGAGCAAATAGTCAATTCTCCCATTTTTAGATCAATAAGAGAGTAAAATTTTGAAATTTCATTGACAAATTTAGCCCAAAAATATTATTTATTTTCATAGATTCACCCACTATCTTCTTATATAGTTTAAACCCTTATCTAAAACATCAAATTCTATATAGATATCATTTTTTTTCTTATAATCAATACATACACTATACATGCTAACCATGTCAAAATTATATTGGTTAAATATAAAATAATAACATTAAATGTCATTTTTTACTTAATATATTTTACAATCCATGAAGTTATTTATATTCTTTTTAAAAAAATAAAAAAATAAATGGCCTCGTGTAAACATTATATAATATAAATCCATCATCCAAAAACTTATAAAATTTATTTTATATCACTTATTTTAAAAGGTTGCAATTATATGATAAGAGATATATTATAATAAAATTATTTTTATAAGCATCATGGGACACATGACCCTTTGATACATCATACTCACATATTATAGTTAAAATCCATGCACTTCTCTACTCGATATTATTACCAGCCATCCATCATCTGAAACCTCCACTCTCCATTATAATGGACTAAATTGTATCATCTCCCAATATGATATTATTTCAAGGAATTGATTACCATGAAACTATACCTCACGATTTACCATATATCAAAATATGACTTGAATTATTCAATTAAAGATAAATATGCAAGTAAATATGTTACATATAGGAAGAATATAATATTTTGTTATACGTTAGAATTTTGGCAGTGGAAAATGAGAATATCGTGAACTAGCTAATGAACTAAGAACATAGGGATGTTGCAACATTGAAAGTTTTGGTTGTGGGATATTTTACTATTGGTTTTCTCTAAAATTTTACGCAAATGAGATATATTCTAGATTTTAGGGTTTTGTTAATTATAGGTTGATTAAGGAGAAATTATATATATATATCAAAGAGACATATCAAATATGCTTTTACTTTTAATGATTTTGTTTCATGTTATTTTAAGAAATTAAAGAGGTAATGATGTAAGAAAATATTTTTGATTCATTTCATTTTTAAATCATCATGTCACTTGCTTTTTTTCTTGAAAAAATCCATACTTCCATTATTATTTGAAAGAAAATACATTTTGCATATACACATTAGACTTGTGCATTCACAAGGATCTAGCCAGATCCTTGAGTGGCAAACATATAAAGAATCAAAATATAGGAAACAAAATTACATTTACATATGATTATAAGAATTCAGAAAGAGCGACCGAGATGGATTTGGAGAGGAGTAAAAATTAAAAGAAGGACAAAATAAAAATAAAATATAAAGGGAAATATGAAGTAATGTAGAAATCATGTACCTTCCCTTTATTTCCATTTTATTTATGAACTTGCTACCAATCCCCAACATTTGGTACATTGCAACCAAATCCAAATCACTTACGGATGTATTTGGAGGATGCTATTTGTATGAATTAGATATTTGTGATACATGGACACACTTTGTGCCTATAAATTTGTCCTCTTTTTGTGCCATATTTATCTCATGATTTGACTCTTGATTTGCTATTGATTTTTTCCTGCTTTGATAGAGAGTAGCATTTTCATTCTTATCTTGGGTGCCCCCATCTTTGTTTGTGATATTATTCATTATTTATTCTTCTTCTACTTTAGACAGATGTGGATCTATAAATTTCCATCCTTTTGACTTATGCATAGTTTTATTTTTTGGGTTATTTTTAACATGTAGGTAATCATTCAATACGTTTCCTGCTTCAAAATAGAAGCAACATCTGAATGTCATATTCTCACAGTCTAAAACTTGTGACCACTAAATTGTTTTATGTTTCAATATAATGTGATGTAGTAAACCTTTGCTAAGGTTTATATCCACACATATTTTAGTAAAGGTAGAAATACCTTTCTTAGTTCTTTCCAAGTCTATATTTTTTAACTTTCATAGAGTATTTCCAATACCCTCTAGGAATTGATGGTGCAAAAAAGGAAGAGGGAGGTTTGGAAGTCTCACCCATACAAGAAATGTTGAGAATACCATATTTGTTACATAAAAATATGGAAAACATGAATTAATGAAGAGCACAACAAAATATCAAAAATATGGCCCTTCATTTAGAGAAAAATCCCTATCTTTGTGTTTATCAACTTGTACAATGAAGAAACCTTTGGAACATAAATAAATATCATAATTGGGTGTCCAAGAGGAAAAAATCCACTAGGTTAAGGCTTATGATTTAGGTGGGAAGCCATTAAACCTACAAACTATTGCCTTGGATTGAAGAGGTGAGAATAGAGAATTTACCTCTAGAAGGTTAACTTCCTTGGTAAGTCATTTCTCCATTTTATCTACAATGTAGGGGCTAAGATTGATTTAAATCTAATTTTTTGGGGTAGGATACTTCCCTTTCATAGCATTTTTGAAAGAGGTAAATGTTCCATTTGGATCCATTTTTGGACATTGGATAAACCAACGCTCCTCGTGTGTTTTGCGCAATGGACTAACCGCCTCTCGTGGATCCTTATCTTTGGCAATGTAGTCATTGGCTAACACCTATGGGTTTTGGTATAACGGAAATCGTGATTCCCAACAAGTGGTATCAGAGCATAGGTCACGAGTTTGATACACCCGGCTCACGTTGGGGGGATATTGTTGGACATTGGATAAACCAACGCTCCCTATGTGTTTCGCGACATGGAATAATCGCCTCTCATGGATCCCTATCTATGGAGATGCAATCGTTTACTAACACCTGTGGGTTTTGTTCAAACGACAATCGTGATTCCCAACAGCCCCGAGTCCTGAAGCACTAGTTCTTAGGGGTCATTCTTTCATCCTTGATTTCAATATTAAGGTTGAGTTTGTTTTGATGTTACATTCTTGGGTCAATGAAGAACCTTGGAGCACCTTCCCTTCATATTGCATAGTTTAGAAAATTGCAGGAAAATTCCATTTATTCTCAACAACTTTCTTTAAAAGGAAGACAGGGGTAGAACTAGTCCAAGGAGAACAAGATTTCTCACTAACATTCTTTGTAAAAATATAAAAAAAAATTCTTCTCCATCACATCCAGAGGCATAGGAATACCTCAAAGAATGAATTGGAACTCTTTGTGGGAAATACACCCTCTTGGGAAGAAAATGTGGAGTCACTACTAGCTGCAACACCACTAAGACAAAGCATGTTACACACTTTATGAAAATTTGGAAAAACACCATTCTTTCTCTATCTATGACTTGATATTATCATAACATATAGTGCATTTGGCCTCTTTATGTGGGAAAAAAATTGTTTTGTGCATACTAGAAAGGACCTTCGGTGGTCTTGACAACCCAAAAAAGGCACACTCAAGAAGCACTGATACAAAAAATAAAGAAAATACGAATCATGACCCTGATCGGCTCACTCTCCTTAGCCACTACAAAAGAAAATAGAAAGAAATTGTGAAAGAAAATTTGAAACCCATGGGATGTCAACGCCTTGTGTTCTTTGTCACATAATTTACATAGTTTGAAAGGTGACAACATCAAAGTTCTTTTCCTTGTCCACAAATATAATAAAAAATAAGTTGGAGTAAAACAACTTTATCACCACAGGCGAGAGCTTTACAATTTAGTTTTTCCTGGGCTAATGTCAGTGATAACATTTCCCAACCATGGCATCCCGACACAATCAAATCCTTACCCTAGTCTTTCGGCAACAACAAATGGATGAAGAACAATGCAGAAAACCCTAATCCTTATCGTTAGCTCCATATTTTATCCTCAAACTAGTTGTATATGTACAACCAAAATATTATTAAGTTAATCTTCTCACTATTACTATGATCATTATGTAACTTATAAGGAACTCATTATGTAACTTCTAAGGAACTAATTCTCACTTTTATGTGATGTAGGAAAGTTAATTAGAGATGGCTTAAATATTCTAGGAAAATATATTTTGGATTGGTTGGAATAACTTTCATCAAAGGAATATGTTATTTTATTAAATTTCCATGGATTCAAAGTAAGGCCAATTAATGGAAATTACAATTGACCCTAAAATTGTTATTAAATTAGCAGTTATAAAAACAAAAATGGTAAACAAAATTTCAATGAAATAAAGGGTCTCAAAGTCATCAAAGCAAGGAGAATTTTCTATACAGGGGTAGGAGACTACGCTTATGAGATCCTGATGGAATAAATTTCTAGGAAGTAAATTGAAGATCAACCAATAGGTCTATCTCCCAGAATGTAGATTTGTTCCATCTCTTCTTATTGTGAATGTAAATTTTTTCTTATGTGAATTGATTTTTTTTCTTTAATTATATGTAATACTAACTATACAACTATGTAATATCAATTTAGTTAGTATAATAAGTATTTATAGACCATGATCATGTATGAATGTTTCCTTGAAATGTTTAATCAATGACTAAATTATTACAGAAAAATATACAATATTTCTTGGATATTTTTAACTTTTGAGATAGGGTTTTATTTTTGTATCCTCTTGGAACTTATAGATTGGTCCAATATACATTATCACTAAAATGTCATGGTGGGTATATTTGTCATAAATTTAATGTTGTATATTTTTCACGCATACATTGAATTTCTTGATATAAATTTTTATACTTTCTACTATTAAACATATGTGGTGTTAGCCTCCATAATGTCCCAAGGCTGAAAGGATATCGATGGAGGTAACCTCAAACCAATATTTTTTGTTTGGTAGCTAGCCCTACCAAACCAGAGAGGGCTCTCTCTATGAAAATCATAGCCAAGGGTTTGACTGGTACAAGAATGGATTTTAGGCTAGACAGTTCAGCTCTAAGGTTTGAAATATTTTAGGGTTTTTTGCTAGATCAGGAGTGGAAATCATGGAACTAGGTAAAAACATCAAAGGTTTCAGTTACAAGAAATATAAAGGAGTAGGGTAGGTATGCTTTTGTGATAACTTAGAATTTGGCCAATGTAGTGTAGTTTTTGCATGAACAAGAAGGTCAAAATAAGCATGTATACCATGAATTCATTTCTCAAGAAGATTAAACATAAAAAATGAGATTCCTAACAAAGCAAAGCATAATTAAAATAATTCTACTTAAAACCTATTTGGAAAATCACTGAAGATCAAATATATGGTAAGGATACTATTTTATCATTCATATAAATCTATAGCAGAGAGAAAACATTATCACAAACTCACAACACAATAATTCCTGAATAATAGTTGCAATTGTCCTTTGATTTCCTATAAAAATGATGAATTACAAGCTACAAGACTTCCATTCTCTAATGTCCAACCATTAGATTGACTGAAAACCACATACATATAGACTAAAAACAACTTCCCCTCTCTCAGGGGTCGAATCCATTAGTGTAGGAACAACTCACATGAATTTCTCAACAAAACCCTAATGACTAGGGAGGTTAAAACAAATCCTCCATATAGAGTTTGATTGACCTTCTCCTCATCAATAAGTTCCAAAATTACATCAAAATGATTATAAAAATCCCATTTACATTATATTACAGCAAGTAAACATGAAACTAAATAAATTACATCATCAAACTAAGATTTACTGAAGAAAAATCTTGAAAATTTCACTAACAGTAAAAATCACAACTCCTCTCTGCAGAAGCAAGTGCCACCAAACAAAAGTGCAATGGCCAGATTTGAAGGGACTTTTGAAGACCTTCCATTATTGCAAATCTAGTTCTGAAGGAACTAATGGAAATATGAGAATATCTAGTTGTAATTAGACAGCTCAAGCAAGAAAAATGGACACTCCATGACAAAGAGAAATGCATTCTCCCATAGATACTCCCAAAAGCGCAACACCTAGTCCAAGACAGTGGGAGAAAGTGATTTTTTGCATGTTTTTGGGAATTTTCTCTCAACCAGTTTGCTAACAAGACACAAAAAATTCATAGTTGTCATGTTTAAGTGATTACCTATCCAGCAAGGTAATTTTTTTGGCAATTGGAGGTTTGAGGAAAAAGCGCAGCACCAAGACATTGCACTTTTGTCTGAAACTGATATTTCCAATTTGGCCAAATGTTACAAAAATGAAAAATTTCATAAAATTTCTTCAAAAATTGCCCAAAATTGCTTCATGAAGCCATGTGATGATGTGTCAAGCTATGAGGGAGGCTTCAGCCAACAAATCAAGCTTATCCTTCTCTTTTTTCCTCATTAGGGTTTTCTTTAGCTTCTTCTTCAACTGCTTGATCCTAATTTGGGAGACATAGTTCCTTGTATAATAATGCATATCCACATGTATTTGTAGGTTTTTATTACTTTTTTCCCTCTTGAGAAGATTTTCCAAGTGGGAATTTACCCTATCCAACCAACCTACTTTGTATTTCTCAATTTCTACCAAAATGAGTTCATCAACAGTCATTTGACCTTTTGGTGTAGATTTTTCATTTTGATGCTCAAGTCCCCTCTTGAGACCTCTTGTTCTTGGTCTCATTGCTTTAACCTATTCTTCTAGATCCTATGAATCATCAACCTCAAGAACTTCCTTACCTTGTGCATCATCCCTTTTCAAATATGCTTTGGGCTTATTTAAGAGCATTTGATTTACCTTTAGCTACATGTTCTCCTATTGCAAAAATGAGACCAAGAACTTTTCCTTTGAAAAACTATCTTGGAGCTCTCTAATCTTAGCCTCCTTCTCCATGACGATTTTCTCCACTATTTTTTCTTCCTCATTCACCTCCAAATCTACCATATCAGTGTTAATATGAACTTGTTCCTCATCCTGCAATGGTGCCTCATGATGTGATGATGTTTCTTCCTCACTTGATGTAGGCTTGGTGCTTTCAACAATGTGTGGAGCAAACAAAAGCCTCTTACCTCTAACATATGTTTGAGTCACCTCTGCCCTAGGAGTTCTGGTGATACGTATGCTTGTGGAAGCAACCTATTGATGTGCTTGTGAGGTCAAAGGTGTAGAGTGACTACTAGACTATGCTGGAGAAGGCATAAGAAAATATCAATACATAAATCCATCCCATGAAAAATTTATTTGTGCTAAGTGATAGAAAACTAGGATTTTCACCAAGCCATGGTGAAATAGACTAGCATGATGGTTTTCTCGTGATATTTGTACCTTCTCTGCCATTTTTACCACGCTTTTGTAAAGGTAATGAGGCAAGTTTAGGGCTTTTACACCGGTGAAATGCATCAAGAGTCTCAAATGATACTGATATAACCTTCAGTACCTACCCTCACATGTAAAATATCTCATGATAAATTTCATGAGAGGGGCATACTATTCCAGCAACTATCTAAATGAAAATATGTGTGTTGGAGTTTCTTTGTGTGCAGGTTTCAAATACATTTTGTAGCTTTCAAGGTCAAGGTTCCCTAATCTTGAACCAAGTTTCTCCATTGTTTGGAATACCTGTAGCCATGGAAATAGTCTTTACTGAAAGAGTGAACACCACCCATGCAATAGTCACCTTCTCTCTCCTCAAATTGGTGTCAAAAGTGTTTAAGTTCAACAAGAAATTTCAGCAACTACACTAGTGTGGGACCAGGAGGTCCAAGAAACACCAACACTAGTGTGGGACCACAGGTCTTAGCAGCACCTACACTAGTGTGGGCTAAATTCGGTGCATGTATATTTTAGTTATCACCTAATTAAGATGGAAAATAAAATGTAATCTAAACTCAAAATAACTTTTAATAGTTAACTGAGTTTGATAAACTCAGTTAGCTCGTGAATTTATAGTTGAGGTTATTTGATGAGACATGCAGAGTAATTCTAGTTGTAACAAAGTTTGAAGTGTAGTGGTGCATTAGTTAATGCAAGTTGTAATCATTTTAACTTAGTTAAGTGAGTTAAACTCAGTTTTTCTAGTTGTAACTATTTGATGCACTAATGAGAGATCAAGTGAATTAAATATTATTTAATTCACAATTATTGATCTCACATGCAACTGAGGATTTACTATTTTTAGGTTCATGCATGTCAATTTTAGTGGAGACCTAGTTGAGATATAGGTGAAAGGGAAATTGACTATCAGTTGTAGGATTATTGGGTTGTACCCATGTAACCAAACACCCATTGGATTGCCCATGATCCTTGTGCAGTCAAGGAAGGAAAAAATTCGTAAATAATAGGGATTTCATTCATTAGGGATTGCATAATAAATGCAGGTTGTCAGGAGGCAGAAAATTGGCTAAGTATTGGTCAGTTTTATCCAAGACAGCATGAGACAGTTAGTTCAGTACATGAGGGCTATTATGAGAAGAGTTGTATGTAATTGTTTCATGTATCCATGTTGAATATACAATAGGAGATAGTGGGGTTTTGAGCAGCAAGATTTCCCTTGGAAATTATCTATGTTGTGGTTTGATTGATTCTTCTCCGATTCATGTGATTGGCAATTGTGTTTTTAATTCTGCAATTGATTTGTAGAAGTGATTCAGTATCTAGCTTTATTACATTGTTAGATCAGATTGAATCCATGATATACATGCTTTTTGTATAATTTTTACATGGTATTAGAGCACAAGAAATCACAATAGTGAAGGAGGATCTGAGTTTGTGACTGAATAGAATTTGAATTTGTAGAAAGATTTTCTTGGTGCTACAGCTGATTCAAGATCGAAGTGGCTTTCAATGGCGTGAGATTGGAGTATGGACTCGAGGGAAGCTCTAGCTATATTTCTTGGAAGGAAAATATGGAGGCAATACTCAAATACAATGGCTTGAAGAAATTCATTGACAATGATGTTCCTAAACCTGTTGTGATAGATGCTGCAGATCTTGATGCATGGAAAAAGAAAGTGGCAAAGGAAAGGAGAATCCTACTAGAAGGAGTATGAGGAAACATTGTCTCAAGTCTACATGGAAAAGAGACACCATATGCTATGTGGAAAGCTTTGACAGATCTATTTCAGAGTAGCAGTGACTATAGGAAATTTGCACTGAAAGATAAACTCAGGAAGATCAAGATGGAGAAAGGTGACTCTATGCCAAAATATTTAACAAATTTTGCCCAATGTCGGGATGAGTTGTGGAGTGTTGGAATTACTATCACTGATGATGATCTAGTGAGTTTAGCTTTCCTATGACTTCCCAAGAGTTGGCATAGTTATCAAGACTCTATCAATGGAAGGGAAAAGTTTCCAGATTGGGAATGGCTATGGTCAGATTTGGTGCAGGAAGAGTTCAGACGAAATACCAGAGTTGGATCTTCATCTAAGAATGAATATGAAGAATATTTTTCTTTGGATGCCAAGGCGAAGAAAGGGAAGGGGAAGAAATTCCATTCCAAATCCGAGTCCAAATATGGAAATAAGCGTGACATGTCCAGGGTGAAGTGTTTTCACTGTCACGAGCATGGGCATTATGCTACTAACTGTCCACAAAAGAATAGGAACAATAAGGCTTTAGGATTTGAAGCTCGTGAGGCTTTGGCCTCACAATTTGAGCTTTACCTCTCATTGATCGCATGCATGCTGTCAAGAGCATTGGGATTTGTGTGGTATTTGGATAGTGGTGCTTCCTTTCACATGACAGGAGACAAGGAACTTTTCAGTAGCTTAAAGGAGAAGGATCTCCAGATGAATATCGAAATGGATGATGATGGGTAGTACAATCCTACCAGGATTGGTATCATTACCTTTCAGCGACAGTCAAGTAAACCCTTTCAATTAAAATATGTAATGCATGTACCAGGTTTGAAGGAAAATTTAGTCTCAGTTGCAATGTTGGACGATAGAGGCTATGATGTTGTTTTTAGTGGAGGAAAATATTTCCTGAGACACAAAACAAGAGGACAAGCCAAGAAGATTGGGATTCGATTTAATAATATCTAAAATCTGGAGATGTAGAGATTTAATACAAAATACATGTATTTCTTGGATTCTCCCGATCTAACAATAATATGCTACTGTTAAATACATAATCGCTTCTACAAAATGTTTGCAGAATTTGAAACACATTCGCCAATCACAATATTATGAATAAAGATCAATCACACGTAACATAGATAATTTACCTTGGGAAAGAATATACCTAAAAACCCCACTATATTCTATTATGTATTATATCATGGATCATGAAAAAATTAAATACAAATCTCTAATCCAAGAGCTCTCAATACATGAGCTAACTATCTCACCTTGTCATACAAAAATTAGCAAGTTCCTTAGCCAATTTACTGTCTCCAGATAGCCTGCCTCCATTGTGAAATCCTTGATGGAAAAGAAACCTGAATGATTGATGAATTTTCTTCCTTGAATGTGTAAATATCATGGGCACATCCAATTTCTGTGTGGTTGCATGTGTGCAACCAGATAATGTCACAAATGATAGTTTACTTCCCTTTCACCTAGAACTCAACTGGGTCTCCACTCGATCTGGCATGCATGCAGTTAATAATAGTAAAAACATTAGTTGCATGTGAGATCACTATATGTGAATTAATTAATATTGAATTCACTTGATCTCTCACTAGTGTATATTTAGTTACAACTAGGAAAACTGACTTTAACTCACTTAACTGAGTTAAACTGATTTAGAACTTGCACAACTCATGCACCACTACACTTCCAACTCTGCTATAACTAGAATCACTCTGTTACAACTCAAGTCAACCTGCATGTCCCACCAACCAACCTCTTAACTTGAAATTCACTTAGCTAACTAATTTTCCACTTCAGTTAACTATTTCCAAGTCCACATTGATAATAGATTACAGTTTAATGTCTATCTATATTAAGGGATAATAAATATATACATGCATCTATAAATAGACATGCATTATATAAATAGACATGCACCATACATCTATAAATAGATATACACCTAAAAATAGCTTGTGTGGGCCCCAACTAGTGTAGGTGCTTAATTTTCACTAGGATATTCTTGTTGAATCTCAACACTCCCTCTCAACAAGAAAGGGATTATCCTTCACCCTGATCTTGTCTCTATGGTATTCGAATTTTCTCTTGGTGAGTGCCTTCATCTGAATATCTGCATCCTAATATTCCGTAGGAATGTACTAAAGCAACATGATATTCCTCTGCATACAATCTCTGAGATTATGGTACCAGATATCTATATGCTTAGATCGATCATGAAACACAGGATTAGTCAAGAATTTATTGCAACTCTGATTATCACAATGAGTCACTGTCGGATCTAAATGAGAAAAAAACAAACCAACCAATATCTTTCTCATCCAGATAACCTCACATGTATCTTGAATCACTGCCATGTATTCTACTTCTGCTAAAATGAGTGCCACGGATCTATGCTTCCTGTTGTACCAAGAAACAGTTATAGATCCAATGCTAAAGATACCCCCTGATGTGCTCTTTCTATCTGATGGGCTGCCTAACCAATCTGCATCAATGAAGCCATGAAACTTCACCTCATCCATCCATCTGTACCATAAACCATACTTTTATGTGCCCCTCGAGTATCTCAGGACATGCTTTCCCGCCTTCCAAAAGTGCTTGGTAGGCTTAACCATAGCTTGACTTAGCTGGTTAACTGCATAGAGAATGCATGGTCTCGTGTTCACTAGATACATTAGTGAACCCACTAACTGTCAATAGACAGTAGCATCCACTACCTCTCCAGAAGTAGTATCTTCTTTCCTTCAGTTTCTTGGAAGAGGACTATCCATGGGTTTGCAACCCTCCATGTGAAACTTACCCAGTATCTCCCTTGCATACTTTCCTTGAGACACAAAATTTTTACCATCTCATTGCCATATTTCCAATCTAAAAAAATAATGAAGGAGGCCCATATCCTTCATCTCGAACTCCTTTGCAAGATCCTCCTTGCATGAGCATGTCAGCTGCTCATCACCAGTCAATATTAAATCACCAACATAAAGAACAATGATCAAAAGCTTACTGTACACCACAATTTGGGATAGGTTTTCATCTGCTTCACTGTATGTTTTAACCCTGTATAGAAATTATCTGAAAACTAATCTTAAAAACAGAAAATAAACAATAGCAAGAGCATAAAACATAAAATAGATAAACACAGATATTTTCCCCAGGAACCCAAATCGAGACGACCAACTTGATTTTTCATTATATTAATTTTAGTGTTACAACACATATATATACATGTCGAAGCATACATAAACAACAATCCATTAACCCTGGATTAGAAAATAACCATAGTTCCCTTGACCGGATCTACAAAATACCAGGGGCCGAAAACCATCATGCCCCAAAACCATGTGCAAACCCATGCACAAAACCATGGGCGAGTCTGCCCACCGAAAAATAGGGTCCAATTTTTTTTTTTCCCAGGGTGTTGCCCCAAACCCCAAACAAGGGGGGCTACCGGCCCCCTATGACCCCCCTTCTATGCCTGGCGCAACATGCAGGGGGAGCTATTTCCCCCCCCCCCCACGCCTGAATAGTCATGGAAAGAATATAACACATACCCAACATTCTTCCACTTGTTGTTTTCTTTCTACAAGGGGCCATAGGAGAGCTTAGTCATTAGCCTAGCTCTCCAACACCCATTATTTATCTACACCAAGAGAACTTCTGAGTTCTCACAGACTTCGTCAATGCATCTGCAGCATTCTTCAAGGTTTCCACCTTTACCAACAACACCCTTTCAGTCTCAATTGTATCTCTCACAAAGTGATATTTAACATCAATGTGCTTTGTATTTGAATGATAAGGAGGGTTATTAACCAAGAAAATTGTACTTTGGCTATCATAGTATATCCTTATAGCTTGTTGCACCAACCCTGTACTTGAACACAATCTTTGCAACCAAACTACTTCTTTGCTTGCATGAGTGGCTACTATGTATTCTTCCTCTGTAGTTGAAAGGGCCACTACAGACTGTCTTTTACTCATCCAAATGAGAACACCTCCAAATAGGCTAAAAACATACCCACTTGTAGATCTCCTTTGGTCCAGATCTCCAACCCAGTCCACATCAACAAAACCACGAATGTCCAATACTCTTTCCAACCCTAGTCTTCCTTGGTAGCACAAGCCATAATCACTAGTGCCATGAAAATATCTGAAAACCAGCTTCACTGTTTTCCAATGCTCCTTCCTTGGGTTTGACATAAACCTGCTTAATACTCCCACTGCATGTGCAATGTCTGGTCTAGTACAGACCATTGCATACATCAGGCTACCCACTGCACTTGCATATGGAACACGGGACATATTATCCTCTTCTTCTTGTGTCTTGGGACATTGTTCAGTAGGCAACTTTGTACCTAAAGGAATCAGAACATTCATCGATTTACTATCTTGCATATTGAACCTATGCAATATAGTCTCGACATAATTCCTCTGGTTTAACCAGAGCTCCCTCTTTTTCTGGTCTCTCTTGATTTCCATGCCCAAAATATAGTTTGCTGCACCAAGATCCTTCACGTTGAATTTGGAGAACAGTTGGGTCTTCAAATATTGGATAATTTATTTGTCATTTCCAATCAACAATATATCATCCACATACAAGACCAAATAAATAACATGGTCACCAATTAATTTAAAATAAACACAGTGATCCTCCTTGCTTCTGGTGAAGCCAAGTCCCCGTATATAGGTATCAAATTTTTGATACCACATCCTTGGTGATTGTTTTAACCCATACAAAGACTTCTTTAGCCTGCATACCAGTTCTTTCTTCCCCTTCACCATAATGCCTTCAGGTTGTTTCATGTAGATATCCTCTTCTAGATCTCCGTGAAGAAATGATGTCCTCACATCCATCTGTTCTACCTCAAAATCAAATGTAACAGCAACAGATAAAAGTAATCTAATAGAAGTAACTTTCGCAACAGAATAAAAAATATCACCAAAATCAATTCCCAACACGTAGGAAGAACCTTTTGCTACCAACCTAGATTTGTATTTCTCCACCTTGCCTTCTACATTCATCTTCTTATTAAACACCCATTTTCTCTCGATTGGCTTCCTTCCAGCTGGAAACTCCACCAGATCCCATGCCTCATTTTTATGCAAGGATGCCATTTCATCAACCATGGCCTCCTTCCATATTTTTCCATCCTCTGAATCTACAGCCTCCCTGATGGTTCTGGGATCATCATTAGTTATAGTTAAAGAAAACTTTGAACAGAAAGAAGATGGACTATACCTTTCTGGTTGTCTTATTTTCCAAACTGATCTTCTCATAGCTGGAGTTTTTGGCTCTTCCTCTTCTTAGTATTTTTCTGTTGTAGAGTCTGATTCATCCTCCTTTAGCTCAAAGTCTATCTTCTCAAGTTCCTTTGGTAGGAATTCATGTTTAACAACATCTTTCACCTCTCTAAACACCACATCTTGGTTGTACACAACCTTCCTTGTTTCCGGGTTCCAAAGCTTCTAACCCTTTAAACCATCCTTATACCCAATAAAGATGCACCTTTTAGATTTATTATCCAACTTGCTTCTTTTCTCCTTTAGAACATGTACATATGCATCACATCCAATACCCTTAGATGTGAAAGAGAGGGTTTCTTACTAGTCCATACCTCATGTGGAGTCTTATCCTCCAACGCTAATGAAGGTGATCTATTAACCAAGTAACATGCAGTCTCCACTGCCTCTGCCCATAATTCTTGTCCTAACCTGATACCATTGAGCATGCTTCTTGCCTTTTCCATCAACGTTTTGTTCATTATTTCTGCAACTCAATTTTGCTGAGGTATGTATGGAGTAGTCTTCTGCCGTGATATACCACACTTCTTACAGAACTCTTCAAATTCCTTCTTGCAAAACTCCCCACCATTATCTGTCCTCAGCACCTTTGTCTTCTTCTTTGTCTAGTTTTCCACCTGAACCTTAAATTCTTTAAATCTGTCAAAGACTTCATATTTCTTCCTCAAGAAATATATCCATGTATTCCTTGAGAAGTCATCTATGAATGAAACATAGTACATATACTTACCCAGTGATGGAACCGACACAGGTCCAAACACATCACTGTGCACAATCTCTAATATCTTGTTCGCCCTCTTAGCACCAGAAGGAAAAATCACCTGATTCTACTTCCCATATACACAATGTTCACAAAAATCGAAATCCAGAGAGATATTAGACATAACTTATAACATAAAATTTCCATGAAGTATTGGAAGGCCATTCTCTCTAATATTTCCAATCCTTTGATGCCATAGCATGGTCTTTTCTCCAGAGACCGCTAGGCTTTCCACTCCACTTTCGGGAACCACAGAACTATTGCACCCATTAATAATAGTGCTGCCCTAAAGCTTGTACTGAGTTCCAATTTGAACTCCCCACATTAATACTAGTGCTCCTCGATCCATCTTACAGTATCTTTCTCGAACACTATTTTTACACCTGCATCATCCATCTTTCTTATAGAAATCAGATTTTTGGTGAATTTAGGAATGTGTAGAACACCAAGAACTATTCTAATCCTTCCACCTTGTAGCTTTAGCTTTATTTTTCCATGTTCAAAAATTCTGGCCTTCTTATCATCACCTAAGAAGACATCATCAACATCATATTTCTCATACTCGTAGAACCACTCCCTATGGGGAGTGAAGTGAGGATGCACCCAAGTCAATCAACCATGACTCATGATCTACATGTGTATTTGAAGAAGAAGCCAAATACACATCCCCACCTTCATCTGAGGTGGTTTTTGCCTCTGTAGAAGGAGCATCATCAGATCCCTGTCCTTTCTCAGGAGCTTTAGATCTACAGTCCTTTTTGTACTGCCCTTCCTTTCCACATTTCTAGCACACCTTTACAAACTTTCTAGGAGATTTAGATCTCCCTCTATATTTAGATCTCCCACTGGAAACCTTATTCTTGTTTCTGTTCTAGGACCTTCCTTGTATAGATAAGACATCTCCATTTTGACCCTCCATATTTCTTCGTCTCATTTCCTCCAACAACAAGGCTGAGACAATGTCATCAAAATTCAAGGTAGTTGTATTGCTACCTATTACAATAACCATATTGTGCCACGATTCTGGTAGAGAACACAACAAACTAATGCACTTATATTCATTTGAGATTTTAATATCAACAGATGACAACTGACTTACCACAGTATTGAAGGCATTTAGATTCTCTGTCACCGAGTCTGCAGATGACAGCTGACTTACCATAGTATTGAAGGTGTTCAGATTCTCTGTCACCGAGTCTGCATCCTTCATCCTCAAGTTATACAGCGTTTTCTGCATGAACAATTTATTCACCATATAGTTATATTGGTACAAAGTCCCAAGTTTTTCCCACAAATTCTTTATCGTAGCTTCCCCAGATACATTAAACAATACCAAATCTCAGACACATAACCGTATTGTGCTCTTCACCTTCCGATCCAACTTCTTCCAGTCTTCATCTGACATTGTCGTTGGTTTAGTACCTAGATCCACCACGATCCACTAGTCTTTATCCACCAGTAGATCCTCCACCTCGAGCTTCCAAAACTCAAAACTCTGACCATTAAATTTCTCAAACTCTATCTTTCAACTGCTCTCCATCTTATTTCATTGCAAGAATTGATCCCGCAGATCTCCCACTGAACAAGGTCTACCATAGGCCCAAGCAAAAAAAAACCCTCAGCAGCAAAGGTGTCCCCTTGAAGCCGAAACAAATCTGATACCAAATGTAGGTTTTAACCCTATACAGAAATTATATGAAAATGAATCTTAAAAATAGAAAATAAACAATAGCGAGAGCATAAAACATAAATAGATAAACATAGAGATTTTCCCCTGGATCCCAAATCGGGACAACTAGCTTGATTTTTCATTATATTCCTTTTAGTGTTACAACACACATATATACATGTCGAAGCATACATAAACCCCAATCCATTAACTCTGGATTAGAACATAACTGTAGTTCCCTTGATCAGATCTACAAAATACCAGGGACCGAAAACCATCATGCCCAAAAACCATGTGAAAACCCATGCAAAAAACCATGGGCAGGTCTACCCACTGAAAAATAGGATCCAAATTTTATTTTTTTCCCGAGGCGTTACCGCCCCCCTGTGACCCCCCTGCTGCTCTTGGCGCAACGTACAGCGGGGGCTATCGCCCCCTCTGTGACCCCCCCATGCGTGACTAGTTGTGAAAAGAATATAACACATACCCAAAATTCACTTTTAGTGAAGCTCAGTCCAGTGAAATAGCTATCTATATGATTTTACCAAGCACAAAGTGCTTGCTTCAGCCCATACAACACTCTTTTGAGTCGACACACATGCAACTTGTTAACAACCTATAATATAGGGGTCATAATTTTGACTTGACTGTTGATAATATTGTAAATTTGTACATACTTTTCCTTCTGCAAGTTGTATTCACATATTTTGTAAAAAATCAAAAAAATGAAAAAGAGGGTAAAAATTCCTAAAAGAAAAATCAATGGACTTAGAAAAAATAAAAGACCCCAAACGAAAAATGAATAAAAGTGAAAGTGTGCAAGCATAAATGCCACTACTTTTTACTTTTTGACTATGGCAGAGTGTTAATAAATGCCATAGTCCATGATGAATTAAAAAATTTAACCTTAACTTGTCATTTTTCAATTTTCACTTGTTGTAGATAGAGAATAATGAGTTGTCATATAGTTTAATCATGACAATTCAGTAGTTAGGTAGAGAAATAAAGTGAATCCAACAGTTTAATCTGGATCCATGGATGAAATAAGTGTAAAATTAGATAGTTTTACTTTCTTTCAGAATGAATAAATGCTGTGAAGGTTGCTAGCTTAAATGCACCTTACTACAAAGGAAGAAAAAATGTTAGCATGGTAAGATGGGTAGGTAGAAGAAGGTGAAAAGTCTCAATGTAAATATCATTCATCATGGGCTGCCAAATAACTAAATTCCCCTTCCCATAGTCATGAAACATTCTAAACTATTAGTCAGAAAGGCTCAAGGCATTTCCTTGACTTTTGTTGGGACTGGACCCAAGGCTCTGTGACTGATCAGTTGAAAGTGTAAAATGTCTATATTAATCCCTAAAATCATGTCATTTACCATTCATGCATTCCTTCCCCTAAATAATCCTAAGTAAAACTCCATTTTTACTTAAAGACATTATAATTCCCATTTGATTAACTTCCTACATCATTTGAAAACATTAAGCCCTCAAAATAACATTACATCATAAGTTAAGTGATAAGATCAATGCAATTTATCTTTTAAACCTCACTTTACTTGTTATGTTTATGTGTTTTGAGTATACCTTGTCCTATTTTCATATTAAATTTAACTTATGTATTAGTTCCCTATAGAAATAACCTTCTCCTATTATATATAACTCCTTTTTATATACGTAAACCCAAAAACCCACTTATTATAACTTTAGCCAAAGTTATTTAATCCCCACATGTTTAAATAAAACACCTGCATTATACCCCCTTTGGCTAAAAATATCTTTATGTATAATCCCGCCCCTATGGTAGTTAAATCACCTTGGTTTAATTAACCATATAATAAAAATATATGAAAAAAACCTTTAAACATGTTTTATATCTGTTTAAAGCAAAAAATTTCCAAAGTTTCATTTAAACTAAACTTCAAAAGAAATAACCCCATCTCCTTGTATATTCACCTTCCCCGACTCCCTAACCTAAGGTTAAACTATCCCTTTGTTTCTCTCTTGATTCCCTTTAATAGAGGTTAAAACCATAACCTGAGCTAAAATCCCGATATATACCCCATATTCCCTAACTACAAGTCTTAACCTCGGTTAAATCCTAGTTTAAAACCCTCCCAATCACTTTTTCCATTGAAAAAAGTATTTTTTGTATATAAAACTTAACCAAATCCCTCTTATTATTGGGATTAATTTCATCCTTCCGATCACCTCCATTCATTTAATCCAATGGTTAGAAATCAACACGATAGTTCAATACATTTCCATTCCTTCCCCCATTGCGTAGAATTATAACCGTCCGATCTTCTTTCATTTAAAGATCCTATGGTCCGAAATGAACCCAATGACTTTCATTTCCTTGCTCCTTTCCTTTTGATCGTGACCATTCCCTTTCCAAAGCCAGATCCGATGATTGATACCTCATATCACGCCCATAAAGTAAATGACCAATGTTTTGGAAAAGTTGCGCAATATGGGTGGTTTTCCCAAACCACCCCATAGTGATGTGTCACAAAACAATTGGATCGCGTTCGAAAAGTAATTTACAACTTACCGTTCTGGAGTTGCGCGAATACCACCCAGTGGTATTCCAAAACCACTCCCGCCCAACCTATGATTAAATATGATTTAACTATGGTTTAAACTATGGTTTATTCACAAAACTTATGGTTTTTATCTAATTTTCACCTATTTCATGCTTGTAAGCTTTGAAACCTCGCATATTCTGATTTTCATTACTTTTCACCATTTAAAACCCTGAAAAATTCTGCGAGCCTATTACGAAACCTCCCAACACCATTTTCAAACTTGCCATTAAACCCTGACCCCAATGCTGCTTCATTGCCAATAGAGGATCTAACTCAGCTTTACTTAGACCTTGATTTTGCTTCTAAGTTCAAAGTCTTCCAGACTTTTTGTCTCAAACAAGTTGATATCCCTAAGCTCAATCCTCCATTTGATACTTTTTATTTTCCAAATGAAACCATAAATATTGTCTCCATGCTATCATTCATACCAGGATATAACAGTGATGAATTCACTGATGTTTTTATCCTAGGTTTTCTGTCTACTTTGAGTCCAGGCCAGTCTCCATCCATTGTGTACAATTTTTCCAAGTTCATTGTAGAAAACATGCATTACCAGTTGCCCACATTGTCAGAATAAGGAGTCTTTAGATATACTTCATATCTACTTCACCTATTTTTGTATCATCAAGCAGACAAGTTTCCTATTGAGTTCTAGAAGATAGATCCAGAATGGAATGTACTTTTAGTTTTGTTTTGGTCATTGATTATGAGAAAATGGAACAGGGAATACAACTATGCAGACTTTAATGACTTGTTTTCAGTACCTGCCATGAATTTATTGAATAAAGAATAGACCCCTAGAATTAATTAAGAAACAAAGAGGATATTACAGCTATCTGAGAGTTGTAAAATAGGGGATTGGTACTTATACAAGAGTTACACAAAGATCAAAGTATATGGTGCACTCTTGGCCCCATATAAATTTCCTATATTTGTGACAACAAGGATATCTTCTTTAGAATATTTGAGGGAGATGTTGAATGTAGATGAAGTCAATTTCATAGCTTCTAGGAAAAAGACTAAGTTCAAACCAAAAAATCAAGTTGGGCCATTTATTGTAAACAACAGAGAAGAAGCAAATGAAATTAATGTCAAGTTGAAAGAATATAAATTTCCATACAACTTTATGTGGAATTATGATCCTCAAGGTATTTTAAGCATGATAAGATTGAAATGCAAGTTGTCTGCCTTCTTGCATGATCCCAAGCCCCAAATTGAAAAATATTCCAATAAACTTGAATGGGAGCCAAATAATTTATTTGATGATGACTAACAGGGAGATCAAACACAGGTGGTTACGGTAAACAAAGAAGCTAAAAATTTTCATAAAAGGACCAGAAAGGAAGATAGTTTCACAGCTAAAACTATTCTAGATAAGAGATTCGGAATTCCCTACAATAAGAAAAGTAAATTGACTGATCAAGAAAGGGATAAAGCTATCAATGTTGAAGATAACAATGGTCATGAAACTGATGATGAAGCAACAAGGATAGTAACTGAAACACTCAAAGAGCTTCAAAATGTCCAACTTGTAGCATAGAAAAAAGATACAGTCATGGTTGATAAAAAAACCAAAGTTGATATTCCCTCTTCTTCTAAAGAACCTGGCAACACAGAGTTAGATATTCAAATCAGCTTTAGAAAAATCAAATAAAAGAATAAAGAAATCATAAGTGAAGCATATTCCAAGTTCCTTAAAGAAAAGCATGGGAATAAAGATAGACTCCTTTTATCTTTTGATTATTCTTCAAACAAATTGGTGATGTCATTTCTCAAGCCTACAGTGGATGATCCAAAAACAATTGCAAATTATTCAAAGATAGACCTGGAATTTGATGCAGATGCTATCCATGAATTGGACCAAATAGAATTCCACAATAGCAATACAGAGATGTTGTATTCTAAAATAGTCAATAAGACTATGAATTCTATCAGGCTTGATAAAACACTAATAAACCTTCAAAATCAAATGAAATTGGATAAAGCCTCATTATATGCCAATAACTTAAAAATCAAAGCATTGGAGGATATAGTAATTGAAGCAGGAGCTGAACCAACAAACGTTGAAGGGGAAAAGGTTATAATCAAACAGAAAAATGAAGATATAGCTTCTCTTAGAAAGCAACTAAAATTACCTCAAAGTGAAAATCCCCAGGCAAAATAAATCCTTCAGTAGAAGACAAAAAATGATGAACTAAAACAACTCGTTCTTAAAATGAAAACCCAGATAAAAGAAATGGAAAGCCAAATAGAAGCTTTCATGCAAGAAAATGAAAATCTGAAGAAAGCTCAACAGGTTTCCATTCCTACAGTGATTCCAACTGTAAGTACATCTGTTCCATCTACATTGGTAGAACACTTGGCACCACAAGGAGTATTGGAAACTACAGTGCCAATCACTTCTCATGATATCTCTGCCTCTTCTTCATCAACCTCACAGATAAACACAGTAGAGGACAAAGTTGCAATAATTAGAGCTATGGAAGTTATGTCTTTAAAAGATAAATAAACACTCATTTTGAAAGGCATCATTAAAAATCTAGAAACTTCTAAAAAAGATGCCTTAATTACTTCCAAAGGACATGAACAGAGGGTTGAAAGATTACAAGAACAAGTAAAAATTCTTCAGCAGCAGGTGAATCTTACAGATCAGGTGGCCTACATAAAAAATCATTCATGGAAAATAATCATTGAAGGCATTCACTCACAATGGCCTTCTATTCAGATAATATATGAGCAAAAATAGTTGCTATAGGCTGCAATTCCAAAAATTGATAAAACCAAGAAAGAAATTGAAAATAAGCCACCACAAGTAGTTCAATTCATAACATTTTTTAACAGAAAAAACAGGGAAGAATTAGAAGAGTAGAAAATTGCTGACAGAACAGAGGCCATCCTTCAAATTAAGAAAGTTCTGAATAAGAGAAACATGATGAATAATTTGGAAGACAGGTGTAAAGATATGAACTTGGCCATCACAAGATTTTGGGCCAAATACAAAGTATTATTAGAAGCACGTTTACCATATATTCATGCATTAAATGACAAATTAATGCCACAGAAGGATTATGACCAAAAAATTAGAGCTCATGCTAAGGAGCAAGCTAAACAACCTTTGCCACAGGGATCTCCAAGTGGAAAAGTACTACTTCAATATTTTGAAAATTTGGTCTTTTTGGAAAATGAAATCAAGCATATGTTCACAGTAAAGCCAAAATTTTCTAAATATATAGAGGCTGATGAAAGCTACAGGAAACTAAAGAATATGAAGATCCCCATTGCTGAACAGTGGCAAGAATTCACATATCTGATGTGAATTTGACAGGTAAAGGGAAAGAAAATCACATAAAAAATTCATATTCTACTGTTACTTTATGGTGAAAAAATAAGTGTCAAAGTGTATCAGGGTCAAAGTGTATCAGTAAAATCAAATTGTTACTGCTGGTCATTTTTCAATTACAGCAGTGAAACAGTGAAAAGCAGAGATAAAGAGTATCAAAGTTGAAAGTCAAAGAAAGGATATTCTACAACCACTTCCATGAGAAAATGCAGCTAATGCCAGCAATGCTCACAGCACATCAAAAGTATTTTAAATTAGAAAAATCAGTTCTATTTTTCCTTGTAAAAGAGGACAACTTGCAAACTGTTTTGCTGTTGTCCCTCTTCTTATGTTACATTTCCTATTTTTCCTTAAAACATTATCTCAAACTTTGAGATATTTTGTAAACAATTTATGTGTATAAATACTTCATTATTTGAAGTATTCAGTGTGGAATAAAATTTCTCAAGACTACTATAGTCATTTTGTTGGACATATTGAAGTTGGTGTGAGTCAATTAGTGAAGCAACAGAGTGTAAACGAGATTAGAGACATCATAACTGAGGATTCTCGTGGTGACAAGATAAGTCCCGTTTTTTTCGTATTTTTAGTGTTTTCCTTTAAAAGTTTTCATACGTTCATTTAATGTGTTTATATATGTAATGATCAACTACGGAGAATTTAAACAGGATTAGTGATAACAAGCTCCCTGTTTTAAACTAGTTGGAATTTTTATGTTTTCTACTTGATAACAGGACCATAGAATTCTTAATTGCTCTAGGTCCCAGTTTGATCCCCTCCTTCAATCATATTTTCTGTAACTTAAGGATTCTTAAGTGCCCTTTTGTTCAGATTTCACCCATTCCATCAACAAAGCCTATTCAAAGCCTTAGAAGTTCATCTATCCTACCCTTAGTACATTTGCATCTTTAAGTCTTATTTCCTAGCTCTGCTTTCCTAGAGAGTTGATTCCATTGCCCAATGTTCTGGGAGATCCCTCTGGTTTACCTTGAAACACTTTTTATTCCTACCACACTACTAAAATTAGACCTATTGCACACTCATAGCTAGCCTAAAACCCTTTACCAAAACAAAGCTAAATCTTTAGGAGAGATCCCTCTCCGAAGCTTAGGAAGGCTAGATCCTGAATTCCAAAAGAGGTTCTTGGTTACCCTTGGTTTTCTTAACTACAAAAATCCTCATCCCACAACCTGAGAATTACTAGGGTGATAACATACTGGCGACCATACTAGGGAACTAACCACTCTCCAGTTTTAAGTTTAATCTTGAAGGAATATTTTTAAATATATCTTTTCTACTTTAAGATTGAGTTTAAAGGTTGTGGGTATTTTTCCCAATAAAAATTATGGCTCCCAAGAAAGTATACTACACTAGATCCAACCCTGACCCTAATCCTCTAGAGATAGTAGACAATCCGAACTAGATAGGAAAAAAGAAGAAAAAATAAATTGATAGTTCTGAAACTGAGATACCTCTTAGAAGAGCCGATTCTTTACCCGAAGAATTGGTAAGCTTATCAGACATTTATTTTGACTCAAAGTTTGAAAAATATTTATTTAGAACAAAATTTGAATTGGATTTAAAAGAAATTGTTTTAGATCCAATTTTTACTTCTTATGTGAGTGAAAAACACAAAATTATTTATGTTCCTACTAAATCAGATCAAACTGAAAGTAAAAGTCTAGTAAAAAGGGTAAGTGTCTTGGAAATTAAAGACATTGAAGAAGCTGTTAACTTACAAATTTTTTGTCTAAATTTAAACCCCTAGTTTCTGAGCTATATACAACAGTCTTTCCAGCATCATATTCTACTCTGTATGCTGCCACATCATTTACTGATTCTGCTGTCAGTTTACCTCAAGAGCCCATAAGCCCTGAGTTACCTCTGCCCCATATAATCATATACTCATCATATCCACAATCCACTGCTAGTTCATCAACTGATCCATTTATCCCTGAGCTGCCCTTGTAGCCCAAATTAGTTTATCCATCAGTTACTCAGCCCATTACAACTACCATTAGCCATACTACTTCTTTTTTATCCCCATTACCAAGCTCTTCAAGTACATCCATTGTAGTAACCAGCACTATCCCTATCACTACAACTGTACCTCCCAGTTCAGCTAAAATCCAAACCATGGCAGCTCGATATGCTCCCTTGGTCCTACCTCAAAATCTCCATGACATGCCCCAGAACTATCAAAACGATATTCCACTATTTGATAATCTTTCACAAATCACTGCACAACAACATATTACTAGAATGAATGATTTCTAGGAAGTCTATGAGATAGATGAAATTGATGTCCAAATGAGGTTATTTGCTCAAAGCCTAATTGGAGAAGTAAAAACTTGGTTTAAAATTTTAGGAGTTGGTAGCATAACAGACCTAGCTGCATTCCATAGAGCCTTCCTAAATAAATGGGAGAAAAAGAAGAACCCTATGCAAATACTATCTGAGTTTGATGCATTCAAGAGAGCCCCAAATGAGTCTGTCCAATACTTTTGCACATGATATAACAGTATTTACATCGCCATTCCTACAGACCTTAAACCCATCCCGTATTCCGTGCTACTCAAATTACCTGATTGCTTTGACGTAGACATGGCTTACCAACTTAGGGAAAGGGATGAAAATACTTTAGAACAAATGCAACAAAATGTTGTAAGTGTGGAAATCAACATACTTGCAAAGAAGGCCAGACTGAGAAATGAAAGAATAGTTACTATTAAAGAAGAAGCATCTCACTTAGATGGTAAGTTTGATTTCATCACTCAAGCACTAGAAAAAGTAGTTGATAGACTAGATTAAATTGAAAGAAAACCACAATGGGAGAATCAATCCCAGATCCGGAAGCCCAATTACAGGAAAAACAAAAACCCTGGGAAAGGTAAAGAACCTTCCCCTGATCAAAATATAAGAACCCTATTCCAAGAAAACTTTGCAGAAAGTTCACAAAACAGTGTTGATGAGGAGGACGACATCAACATTGTTATGGAGATTGATGAAAAAAATACCATTTTCCTCACCCAGGAGGACCAAGAACTCTTTGAACTTCAATAGTTCAAAGTAGAATCTGAGGAATCCTATGATTATAAACAAGGTTATGATTTTGAAATAAATGAAATTCATAGTCAATACAACCTTAGGAGCAAGAAAACCAATGAACCTGTCATAAAGAATAATGCGCCGAACCAACAAGAAAAAAAACAAAAAGAAGACTGATACTTCTAAATCAAAATTCTTGCAGATTCCTCCTAGAGATAACAAACAGAGTTCAAACCCGACCAGTCCTAAAAAGCACAAAGGCCCAAAGATTTTAGATATTACAGAAGAGGTGGCACAATATTCCAAGGATGTTCCAAAAGCTAATACTCCCAAAGCCACCAATTCAACAACAGTCAATGAGCCAAGAAAGAATCCTACAGACTTTAAAATATCAGATCCTAAACCTTCTGTTGAGAATCCTAAAACTGATAAGGCTTCTTATAACCCTCAAAATATTCCTAAAAAAATAGTTAAGGATAGAAGAAACCAAGAAACTCAGACAGAATACAAGAGAAAAGCACAAAACAAAGGTAAAATAGTAGAGACTCAAGAAAAGTCATCACAAATCACGGTTCCCAAAAAAGAAGTGATTCAATCCATTAGATCTCAGCCAACATTTAATATGCAGTCTAAAATATCCAAGTTAAAAATAGTTTTTCCCTTAGTAGAACTAGCTAAAAAATATTTGTATAGATCTATGATTTCCGATGCATTGAATGTGAATGAGAATGAAGATACAATTAACATGAATGAAGATAGGCTTGAATTGACTTTTGGTCCCAATGTAGATGGAAAGCATTCGGATGCGTCGGTACCCCCATTTTATTTAAGTATTACTGTATATGACCAAATATTACACAATAATATGCTAGATATTGGAGCTTCCGACAACTTAATGCCTAGAGCTATAATGGAAACCCTGAATCTAGATATAACCAGACCATATAAGGGCCTATTCTCATTTGATTGATCCAAATTCCAATGTATAGGTTTGATTAAATATCTGTGTGTTAACCTAGTCTAATATCCTGGTAAGAGTATGATCATGGACGTTGTAGTAGCTGACATCCCACCAAAGTATGGCATGCTTCTTTCTCACTCTGGGGAGAAAAGTTGCAGGGATATCTACAACTTGATATGAGTTATGTTACTATCTTGGTATTTGGACAGCCTAAAAATATTACAGAGAAACCTTGATGAAGTACATGATCAGTAGTGCAGACAGACCTACAAATTATCTAATTTATGCTACTCCCACTGATCTTGATTCTTTTATTCTTAGTAACTCTGATCAAAATGAAAATCCAACTAAACTTACTGATAAAAAACTTAAAATCATGGATGATTATATTGGTCACGAAGCTTTGTGGCATTTATATTTTGATGGATTTGTTAATAAATTTGGAGTTGGAGCTAGTGTTTGGATTACAAACATTGAAACAAGCCATTCTGAAGGACATTCCTTTAGATTAAACTTCAAATGCACCAATAACATGGCTGAATACGAAGCTTTAATCTTAGGCCTGCAAATTATTAGAAAAAAGGGAGGAAAAAGAATAATGGTGGGTGATTTTGAACTAGTTATAAAGAAAATAAATGTAGAGTATTCAGTTCAGAACCCCAGACTTGCAAGATACAGAGAAATAGTATTGGAATTGCTTGAAGAATTGTTAGAAGGTAATTTTTCTATCATCCCTCGAAATCAGAACATACAGGCCCATTGCTTAGCAACTTTTGCCAGCAGTTGTAAATTTATTTTTCACCATTGCAAAAATACACTGCTGAGATTAAACATAGGCCTATTGTTCCTGATAAGGTGAAATATTGGAAAAAAATTTCAGAGGATCAACAAATTTATCACTTTTTGAATAATGAGCACAAATTTCAAAATTTTCAGATCGATAACGACTATAACATAGATTCACCTTGTGATATAGATTTAAATTTCTGTCAAATAGATGATTTAGATAATTTAGATGTACATAATTTTGAAAAGCCTAGTATTTTTACTCAAAGTGACATTGATGAAATGGAAAAAGAAGACATAGAGGAATTGATTGAAGATGAAATAGATTTGATTGATTTAAAGAATAACATTTTACCCAGAGGTTTAACTCCTCTAGAAGACTTATTTGACTCCAATGATGTGCCCAAAAGGCTAAAAATGGAGCTAGTTAAGTCTGATATAAAAGAGTATAACTTAGGGACAGATGAAAAACCAAGAATAATCAAATTGTCCAAATCCTTATCATCAAATGAAAGAGATAAATATATTGAAATTTTAAAAGAATTTCAAGATGTCTTTGCATGGAGCTATGAAGACTTAAAAACTTACAACACAGACATTATCCAACATAAAATTCCTTTAAAAGAAAACCAAAAACCTTTTCAATAGAAAATCAAAAGGATTAATCTGGTTTTGTTACCATTAATCGAAAAAGAAGTCAAAAGAATTCCTGATGCACATATAATTGCACCAGTCAGATTTTCTGACTGGATATCTAATTTAGTGCCAACTAGAAAAAAACAGGAGAAATTAGACTATGCATAGACTTTAGGAATCTTAATAAAGCATCCTTGAAGGATAACTATCCCTTGCCAAAAATGGACCATATTTTACAGAGGGTAGCAGGTTCTTCCAGAATCTCTTTATTAGATGGTTTCTCTAGTTACAATCAGATTCTAGTTCACAAAGATGACCAAACCAAAACTGCATTTACTACTCCATGGGGCACTTCCATGTATGTGAAAATGCCTTTTGGGTTAAAAAATGTAGGAGCTACATTTCAAAGGGCCATGGATATTGCCTTTTCCAAGGAGATCCATGAGTTTTTAGTCATTTTTTTGGATGATATTACTATTTTTTCTAAAACAAATGATGATCACTTGGATCATCTGAGACAAGTTTTTATTAAATGCAGAAAATATGGTATATCTCTTAACCCTAAAAAGACTCTTTTTGGGCTAGAAGAAGGAAAATTTTTAGGTCACATCATCTCAAAAGAAGGCATTAAAATATACCCTGCAAGAATTGAAGAAATTCTAAACATTCAACCACTAAGGAATATTAAAGAACTCCAAGCATTCTTGGGAAAGATCAATTTTCTAAGAAGATTCATATCAAAACTGGCTGAGATTATAAAAGATCTTAATAACATGCTTAAAAAGGACTCCTCAATGAAATGGACATTAAAGGCCAAATAATCTTTTGAATCTATCAAACAGGCCTTAACGAAAGCACCAGTCCTTATCAGTCTAGATTACACAAAAGATTTTATAATCTTTTCCTTTGCATATGAACACACCATAGCTGTAGTTCTTCTGTAGAAAAATGATCAAGGCTTTGAACAGCTATTGCATTTTTTAGTAAATCTCTCAAAGATGCACCACTAAAATACAACATAATAGAAAAACAGGCTTTGGCTCTGGTTAAAGGTATAAAATATTTCAGAGTGTATATACTTCATTCACACATAATTGCATATGTCATTAATGTAGTAGTTAAAGACATTTTGACTCAAGATGGACCAGACAGTAGGAGAGGAAAGTGGATAGCCACAATCCTTGAATATGATCTGGAAATTAAACCAACTAAACTCATTAAAGGACATGTTTTAGCCAGACTGATGGCTGAATACAATTGCAATGCCTTAGATATTAATTTCATTGCACAAGTAGATGAACAGGAGGATATGGAAACTCCATCGATCAGTGAGGCCTATCAAGACTCACCATGGTACTCTGATATAATCTTTGTACTAACAAACTTACAAGCTCCTCCTGGACTGACAAAAACCAAGGCCAGATTCATCAAGAAAAAGGCAATGAAGTTTTGTATCTTAAATAATGCACTGTATTGGAGAGAAAGTACTGGGATTTTACTTAATTGTTTATTGAAATATAAGGCTGACAAGATCCTTGAGGAATTTCATGCAGGTGACTGTGGAGGCCATCTATACTGAAAGAGCACAACTGATAAAATACTCAGAACTAGTTTTTACTAGCCATCTTTATTTTAAGATGTTAAAAAGTTTGTTACCTCTTGCCATCAATGCCAAATTTTCGAAGGTAAAAATAAACTGTTACCATTACCTTTGAAACCAATATCCACTGAAAAACCATTTCAACTATGGGGGTTGGACTTCATAGGTGAAATTCATCCTCCATCTTCAAGTCAACACAAACGGATTCTAACTGCTACTGATTACTTTACTAAGTGGATAGAAGCAATTCCCACTAGGCAAGCTACAAACTCAGTTATTATCTCATTCATAGAAAGTAATATTTTTTCTAGATTTGGATGCCCACACAAACTTATCACAGACAATGCTGCCGCTTTCAAATCTAAGAAGATGATTTCTTTCTGCCATAAATACCATATTACCTTAGGTCATTCCACAGCATATTATCGCCAAGGTAATGGTCTGGCTGAATCCTCAAATAAAAGTTTAGTCAACATCATAAAAAAACTACTCCAAGACAATAAAAAGACATGGAACAAGAAGTTGGTCTATGCCCTTTGGGCTGATAGACTTACGACAAAAAATTCTATAGGAACTTCACCATATCAGATTGTTTATGGTACAGATGCAGTTTTCCCTTCTTTCTTAGGTGTCCCAGTCATGAATATTATCCAGGAATCACATGTAGAAACTAATGACATTCAAAGAAGAATCAATGAAACCATACATCTTCAATAAACCAGAGATGAAGTTTATGAAAAGTCACAAGTTTTACAGGACAAGATCAAAAAGATTTTTGATAAAAGAGTTAAGGAAGATGACTTTTTCATAGGAGATCAAGTTTTAAGTTGGGATGCAAGAAGAGAGGATAAAGGTAAATATGGGAAGTTTGAATTTCTATGGTAGGGACCCTATGTAGTATATGGTTACAGAGGCAATAATTCCTTTTTCATCAGGAATTTGGATGGAACCGAGCTTCAAGAAGGACCAGTAAATCGAAGGATGTTGAAAAATTACTATTCCTCACAAGTCACTTAACAGTTAGATCTATTTACTTGATCATTGTAAATATTCATAGTCAGAGTGTACATTGGATTGGATATATTATCTACAAAGTTGAAGCCCGAAGAGAAGGCCCTAAGCTTTGTAGTATAAGATGTCATAAATATGATTGTTGCAGAAAACATAAGACATTTACAGGATCACCAAGGTCAATGGATAAGGCTACCGATCTCAGAGTTCTTGGCATTTCACAAGGAAATGCCATCCCCAGGTGAAGCCGATGTTAGCACCCTATAATATAAGGGTCATAATTTTGACTTGACAATTGATAATCTTGTAAATCTATACATACTTTTCCTTCTGCAAGTTGTATTCACATATTTTTTAAAAAATCAAAAAAATCAAAAAGAGGGTAAAAAGTCCTAAAAGAAAAATCGAAGGACTTAGAAAAAATAAAAGACCCGAAAAGAAAAATGAATAAAAATGAAAGTGTGCAAGCATAAATGCCACTACTTTTTAATTTTTGACTATGGCAGAGTGTCAATAAATTCCATAGTCCATGATGAGTTAAACAGTTTAACCTTAACTTGTCATTTTTCAATTTTCACTTGTTGTAGATAGAGAATAATGAGTTTTCATACAGTTTAATCATGACAATTCAGTAGTTAGGTAGAGAAATAAAGTGAATCCAACAGTTTAATCTGGATTCATGGATGAAATAAGTGTAGAATTAGATATTTTTACTTGCTTTCAAAAAGAATAAATGTTGTGAAGGTTGCTAGCTTAAATGCACCTTACTACAAAGGAAGAAAAAATGTTAGCATGGTAAGCTGGGTAGGTAGAAGAAGGTGAAAAGTCTCAATGTAAATATCATTCATCATGGGCTGCCAAATAACTAACTTCCCCTTTCCATAGTCATGAAACATTCTAAACTATCAGTCAAAAAGGCTCAAGGCATTTCCTTGAATTTTGTTGGGACCGAATGCAAGGCTCTATGACTGATCAGTTGAAAGTGTAAAATGTCTATATTAATCCCTAAAATCACGTCATTTACCATTCATGCATTCATTCCCCTAAATAATCCTAAGTAAAACTCCATTTTTACTTAAATGCATTATAATTCCCATTTGATTAACTTCCTACATTATTTGAAAACATTAAGCCCTCAAAATAACATTACATCATAAGTTAAGTGATACAATCAATGCAATTTATCTTTTAAACCTCACTTTACTTGTTATGTTTATGTGTTTTGAGTATGCCTTGTCCTGTTTTCATATTAAATTTAACTTATGTATTAATTCCCTATAGAAATAACCTTTTCCTATTATATATAACTCATTTTCATATAAGTAAACCCAAAAAACCACTTATTATAACTTTAGCCAAAGTTATTTAGACCCAACATGTTTAAATAAAACACCTGCATTATACCCCCTTTGGCTAAAAATATCTTTATGTATAATCCCGCCCCTATGGTAGTTAAATCACCTTGGTTTAATTAACCGTATAATAAAAATATATGAAAAAAACCTTTAAACATGTTTTATATGTGTTTAAAGCAAAAATTTCCCAAAGTTTCATTTAAACTAAACTTCAAAAGAAATAACCCCATCTCCTTGTATATTCACCTTCCCCAACTCCCTAACCTAAGGTTAAACTATCCCTTTGTTTCTCTCCCGATTCCCTTTAACCGAGGTTAAAACCATAACTTGAGCTAAAACCCCGATATATACCCCATATCCCATAACTGCAAGTCTTAACCTCGGTTAAATCCTAGTTTAAAACCCTCCCAATCACTTTTTCCATTGAAAAAAGTCATTTTTGTATATAAAACTTAACCAAATCCATTTTATTATTAGGATTAATGTCATCCTTCCGATCGCCTCCATTCATTCAATCCAAAGGTTAGAAATCAACGTGATAGTTTAATATATTTCCATTCCTTCCCCCATCGCGTAGAATTATAACTGTTCGATCTTCTTTCATTTAAAGATCATATGGTCCAAAATGAACCTGATGACTTTCATTTCCTTTCTCCTTTCCTTTTGATCGTGACCGTTCACTTTCCAAAGCCAGATCCGATGGGTGATACCTCATATCGCACCCATAAAGTAAACGACCAATGTTTTGGAAAAGTCACGTGATATGGGTGGTTTTCCCGAACCACCCCATGGTGACGTGTCACAAAACAATTGGATCGTGTTCGAAATGTAATTTACAGCTTACTTCTCTGAAGCTGTGTGAATATTGCCCAATGGTATTCTGAAACCACTCCCACCCAACCTATGATTAACTATGATTTAACTATGGTTTAAACTATGGTTTATTCATAAAACTTATGGTTTTTATCTAATTTTCACCTATTTCGCGCTTGTAAGCTTTGAAACCTCGCAGATTTTGATTTTCATTACTTTTCACCATTTAAAACCCTGAAAACTTCCACGAGCCTATTACCAAACCTCCCAGTGCCATTTTCAAACCTGCCATTAAACCCTGACCCCAATGCTGCTTCATTGTCAATAGAGGATTTAACTCAACTTTACTTAGACCTTGATTTTGCTTGTAAGTCAAAGTCTTCCAGAATTTTTGTCCCAAACAAGTTGATATCCCTAAGCTCAATCCTCCATTTGATACTTTAGATTTTCCAAATGAAACCAGACAGATTTTCTCCATGCTATCATTCATACTTGGATATAATAGTGATGAATTCACTGATGTTTCTATCCTAGGTTTTCTGTCTACTTTGAGTCCAGGCCAGTCTCCATCTATTGTGTACAATTTTTCCAAGTTCATTGCAGAAAACATGCATTACCAGTGGTCCAGATTGTTAGAAGAAGGAGTCTTTAGATTGACTTCATATCTACTTCACCTCTTTTTGTATTATCAAGAAGACTAGTTTCCTATTGAGTTTTAGAAGATAGATCCAGAAGGGAATGTACTTTCATTTGTGTTTTGGTCATCAATTCTAAGAAAATGGAATAGGGAATACAACTATGCAGACTTTAATGACTTGTTTTTAGTACCTGCCATGAATTTATTGAATAAAGAACAGACCCCTAGAATTAATGAAGAAAAAGAGAGGATCTTACAACTATATGAGAGCTGTAAAACAGGGGATTGGTACTTATACAAGAGTTGCATAGAGATCAGAGTATATGGTGCACTCTTGGCCTCATATAAATTGCCTAGATTTGTGACAAAAAGGATATATGCTTTAGAATATTTGAGGCAGCTGTTGAATGCAGATGAAGTCAATTTCATAGCTTCTAGGAAAAAGACTCAATTCAAACTGAAAAATCAAGTTGGGCCATTTATTGTAAACAACAGAGAAGAAGCAAATGAAATTAATGTCAAGTTGAAAGAATATAAATTCCCATGCAGCTTTATGTGGAATTATGATCCTCAGGGTATTTTAAGCATGATAAGATTGAAATGCAAGTTGCCTTCTTTCTTGCATGATCCCAAGCCCCAAATTGAAAAATATGCCAATAAAATTGAATGGGATCCAAATACTTTATTTGATGTTGACTCATAGGGCATGCAAAGAAAAAATGGAAAGGATAAACAGGTAGATCAAACACAGGTGGTTACAGTAAACAAAGAATTTGAAATTCTTCATAAAAGGAGCAGAAAGGAAGATAGTTTCATAGCTGAAACTATTCTAGAGAAGAGATTCAGAATTCCCTACAATAAGAAAAGTAAATTGACTGATGAAGAAATGGATAAAGCTATCAATGTTGAAGATAACAATGGTCATGAAACTGATGATGAAGCAACAAGGATAGTAACTAAAACACTCAAAGAGCTTAAAAATGTCCAACTTGGAGCATAGCAAAAAGACACAGTCATGGTTGTTAAAAAACCAAAGTTGATATGCCCTCTTCTTCTAAAGAACCTGACAACACAGAGTCAGATATTCAAATCAGGTTCAGACAAATCAAATAAAAGAATGAAGAAATCAGAAGTGAAGCATATTCCAAGTTCCTTAAAGAAAAGCCTGGGAATAAAGATAGAATCCTTTCAGCTTTTGATTATTCTTCAAACAAATTGGTGATGTAATTTCTCAATCCTACAGTGGTTGATCCAAAAATGATTGCAGATTATTCAAAGAGAGACTTGGAATTTGATGCAGATGCTGTCCATGAATTGGACCAAATAGAATTCCACAAGAGAAATATAGAGATGTTATATTATAAAATAGTCAATAAGACTATGAATTCTATCAGTCTTGAGAAAACACTAATAAACCTTCAAAATCAAATGAAATTGGATAAAGCCTCATTATATGCCAATAACTTAAAAATCAAAGCATTGGAGGATATAGTAATTGAAGCAGGAGCTGACCCAACAAACATTGAAGGGGAAAAGGTTATAATCAAACAGAAAAATTAAGATATAGCTCCTCTTAGAAAGCAACTAAAATTGCCTCAAAGTGAAAATCCCCAGGAAAAATAAATTCTTCAGCAGAAGACAGAAAATGATGAACTAAAAAAACTCGTTCTTAAAATGAAAGCCCACATAAAAGAAATGGAAATCCAAATAGAAGATTTCATGCAAGAAAATGAAAATCTAAAGAAAGCTCAACAGGTTTCCATTCCTACAATGATCCCAACTGTAAGTACAGTTGTTCCATCTACATTGGCAGAACACTTGGCACCGCAAGGAGTATTGGCAACTGCAGTGCCAATCACTTCTCATGACATCTCTGCCTCTTCTTCATCAACCTCACAGATAAACACAGTAGAGGATAAAGCTGCAATAATCAGAGCTATGGAAGATATGTCTTTAAAAGATAAAGAAATACCCAGTTTGAAAGGCATCATTAAAAATCTGGAAACTTCTAAAAAATATGCCTTAATTACTTCCAAAGGACATGAATAGAGGGCTGACAGATTACAAGAACAAGTAAAAATTCTTCAGCAGCAGGTGAATCTTACAGATTAGGTGGCCTACATAAAAAATCATTTATGGACAAAAATAATTGAAGGCATTCACTCATAATGGCCTTCTATTCAGATAATATATGAGCAGAAAGAGTTTATACAGGCTACAATTGCAGAAATTGATAAAACCTAGAAAGAAATTGAAAATAAGCCACCACAAGAAATTCAACTCATGGCATTTTTTAATAGCAAAAACAGGGAAGAATTAGAAGAGTTGAAAATTGCTGACAAAACAGAGGCCATCTTTCATATTAAGAGAGTCTTGAATAAGAGAAACATAATGAATAATTTGGAAGATAGGTGTAAAGATATGAACTTGGCCATCACAAGATTTTGGGCCAAATACAAAGTATTATCAGAAGCAGGTTTACCAGACATTTATGCATAAAATGAAAAATTAATGCCACAGAAGGATTATGACCAGAAAATCAGAGCTCATGCTAAGGAGCAAGCTAAACAACCTTTGCCACAAGGATCTCCAAGTGGAAAAGTACTACTTCAATATTTTGAAAATTTGTTCTTTTTGGAAAATGAAATCAAGCATATGTTCACAGTAAAGCCAAACTTTGCTAAATATATAGAGGCTGATGAAAGCTACAGGAAACTAAAGAATATGAAGATCCCCATTGCTAAACAGTGGCAAGAATTCACAGATCTGATGTGAATTTGACAGGTAAAGGGAAAGAAAATCACATAAAAAATTCATATTCTACTGTTACTTTATGGTGAAAAAATAAGTGTCAAAGTGTATCAGTAAAATCAAATTGTTACTGCTGGTCATTTTTCAATTATAGCAGTGAAACAGTGAAAAGCAAAGATAAAGAGTATCAAAGTTGAAAGTCAAAGAAAGGAATGTTCTACAACCACCTTCCATGAGAAAATTCACCTAATGCTAGCAATGCTCACAGCACATCAAAAGTCTTTTAAATTAGAGTAATCAATTCTATTTTTCCTTGTAAATGAGGACAACTTTGTTGGGTATGTGTTATATTCTTTCCATGACTAAGCACGCATGGGGGGGCGATAGCCCCCCTTTTTGCTGGGCGCAATGGGGGGGTAGTAGCCCCCCTTGTCGGGGTCCGGGGCAGCGCCCCGGCGAAAATTTTTGGTCCTTAGTTTCCGGTGAGTAGTCCGTGTCCATGGTTTTGTGCATGGTTTTGCACATGGTATTGGGGTATGATGGTTTTTTTCCCCTAGTATTTTTTGTAGATCTGGTCAAGGGAACTACGGTTATGTTCTAATCCAGGGTTAATGGATTGGGGTTTATGTATGCTTCGGCATGTATATATATGTGTTGTAACACTAAAAGGAATATAATGAAAAATCAAGCTGGTCGTCCCGATTTGGGATCCGGGGGAAAATCTCTGTGTTTATCTGTTTTATGTTTTATGCTCTTGCTATTGTTTATTTTCTGTTATAAGAATCGTGTGTAGATATTTCTGTTCAGGGTTAAAACCTACATTTGGTATCAGAGCTATTTTGGCTTCAAGGGGACGCCTTTGTTGTTGAGGGTTTTTTGCTCGGGCCTGTGGTAGACCCTGTGCAGTGGGAGATCTGCGGGATCGATTCTTGCGGTGAAAGAATATGGCGAGCGGTGGAAAGATAGAGATCGAGAAATTTAATGGTCAGAGTTTTGAGTTGTGGAAGCTCAAGATGGAGGATCTGCTGGTGGATAAAGATCAGTGGATCGCGTTAGATCCAGGTACTAAACCAACGGCAATGTCAGATGAAGACTGGAAGAAACTGGATCGGAAGGCTAAGAGCACAATACGGTTGTGTGTCTCAGATTCATTATTGTTGAATGTATCTGGGGAAGCTACGACGAAGAATTTGTGGGAAAAACTTGGGACTTTGTACCAATCTAAGTCTCTGGTGAATAAGTTGTTCCTGCGGAAAAAGCTGTATAACCTGAGGATGAAGGATGGAGACTCGGTGACAGAGCATCTGAACGCCTTCAATACTGTGGTAAGTCAACTGTCATCTATTGATATTAAAATCTTAGATGAAGATAAGTGCATCAGTTTGTTGTGTTCTCTACCAGACTCGTGGGATAGTCTGGTTATTGCAATAGGTAGCAATACAACTACCTTGAATTTTGATGACATTATCTCAGCCTTGCTGTCGGAGGAAATGAGACGGAGAAATATGGAGGGTCAGAATGGAGATGCCTTATCTGTACGAGGAAGGTCCCAGAACAGAAACAAGAATAAGGTTTCGAGTGGGAGATCTAAATCTAGAGGGATATCTAAATCTCCTGGAAAGTTTGTAAAGGTGTGCTGGAAATGCGGAAAGGAAGGACACTACAAAAAGGAATGCAGATCTAAAGCTCCTGAGAAAGGAAAGGGATCTGATGATGCTCCTTCTGCAGAGGCAAAAACTACCTCGGATGAAGGTGGGGATGTGTATTTGGCTTCTTCTTCAAATACACATGTAGATCATGAGTCATGGTTGATTGACTTAGGTGCATCCTTTCACTTCACTCCCCATAGGGAGTGGTTCTGTGAGTATGAAAAATATGATGGTGATGTCTTCCTAGGGGATGATAGGAAGGCCAGAATCGTTGGACGTGGAAAGGTCAAGCTGAAGCTGCAAGGTGGAAGGATTAGAACACTTCCTGGTGTTCTTCATATTCCTGCATTGGCCAGAAATCTTATTTCTGTAAGCAAGATGGATGATGCAAGTGTAAAAACAGTGCTCGAGAAAGATGCCTGCAAGATGGTTCTGGGAGCACTGGTATTAATGCGGGGAGTTCAGACTAGAACTCTGTACAAGCTACAAGGTAGTACTGTTATTGAAGGGTGTAACAGTTCTGTGGTTCCTGAAAGTGGGACGGAAATCCTAGCTGTCTCTGGAGAAAAGACCATGCTATGGCATCAAAGGCTTGGACATATTGGAGAGAAGGGCCTTTGGATACTACATAGAGATGGTATGGTAGAAGGTATGTCTAATTGTTCTCTGGATTTCGATTTCTGTGAACATTGTGTATATGGGAAGCAGAATCGGGTGAGTTTTCCTTCTAGTGCTAAGAGGGCAAACAAGATATTAGAACTTGTGCACAGTGATGTGTTTGGGCCTGTGTCAGTTCCATCACTGGGAAAGTCTGCGTACTATGTTTCATTCATAGATGACTTCTCAAGGAATACATGGATATATTTCCTGAGGAAGAAATCTGAAGTCTTTGACAAATTTAAAGAATTTAAGGCTCTGGTGGAAAACCAGACAGAGAAGAAGATAAAGGCGTTGAGGACAGATAATGGTGGGGAGTTCTGCAAGAAGGAATTTGAAGAGTTCCGTAAGAAGTGTGGTATAGCACGACAGAAGACTACTCCATACACACCTCAGCAAAATGGAGTTGTAGAAAGAATGAATAGAACACTGATGGAAAAGGCAAGAAGCATGCTCAGTGGTACCGGGTTAGGACAAGAATTCTGGGCAGAGGCAGTGGAGACTGCATGTTACTTAGTTAACAGATCACCTTCATCGGCGTTGGAGGATAAGACCCCACATGAGGTATAGACTGGTAAGAAACCCTCTCTTTCACATCTAAGGGTATTTGGATGTGATGCATATGTACATGTTTCAAAGGAGAAAAGGACCAAGTTGGATAATAAATCTGAAAGGTGCATCTTTATTGGGTATAAGGATGGTTTAAAGGGTTACAAGCTTTGGAACCCAGAAATAAGGAAGGTTGTGTACAGCCGAGATGTGGTGTTTAGAGAAGTGAAAGATGTTTTTAAACATGAAGTCCTACCAAAGGAACCTGAGAAGATAGATTTTGAGCTAAAGGAGGATGAATCAGACTCTACAATAGAAGAAGACTCAGAAGATGAAGAGCCACAAACTCCATCTTTGAGAAGATCAGTTCGGGAAAGAAGGCAACCAGAAAGGTATAGTCCATCTGCTTTCTGTTCAGGTTTTGCCTTAACTATAACTGATGATGAACCCAGAACTGTCAGGGAGGCAGTAGATTTAGAGGATGGAAAACTCTGGAAGGAGGCCATGGTTGATGAAATGGCATCCTTGCACAAAAACGATGCATGGGATCTGGTGGAGTTGCCGGTTGGAAGGAAGCCCATTGGGAGAAAATGGGTGTTTAAGAAGAAGATGAATGTAGAAGGCAAGGTGGAGAAATACAAAGCTCGGTTGGTAGCGAAAGGTTATTCCCAGGTGCCAGGAATTGATTTTGGTGATATTTTTTCTCTTGTTGCCAAAGTTACTTCTATTAGATTACTTTTATCTGTTGCTGCTGCATTTGATTTTGAGATAGAACAGATGGATGTGAAGACAACATTTCTTCACGGGGATCTAGAAGAGGAGATCTACATGAAGCAACCTGAAGGCTTTATGGTGAAGGGTAAAAAAGAACTGGTATGCAGGTTGAAGAAGTCTCTGTATGGGTTAAAACAGTCACCAAGGATGTGGTATCAGAAATTTGATACCTATATACGGGGACTTGGCTTCACCAGAAGCAAGGAGGATCACTGTTTTTATTTTAAAATAATTGGTGACCATGTTATTTATTTGGTCTTGTATGTGGATGATATGTTGTTGATTGGAAATGACAAAGAAATTATCCAAGATTTGAAGACCCAACTATTCTCCAAATTCGACATGAAGGATCTTGGTGCTGCAAACTATATTTTGGGCATGAAAATTAAGAGAGATCAGGCAAAGAGGAAGCTCTGGTTAAACCAGAGGAAGTATGTCGAGACTATATTGCAGAGGTTCAATATGCAGGATAGTAAACCGATGAATGTTCCTATTCCTGTAGGTGTAAAGCTGTCTGCTGAACAGTGTCCCAAGACACAAGAAGAAGAGGAGTATATGTCTCGTGTTCCATATGCAAGTGCAGTGGGTAGCCTGATGTATGCAATGGTTTGTACTAGACTAGACATTGCACATGCAATGAGAGTATTGAGCAGGTTTATGTCAAACCCAGGGAAGGAGCATTGGACAGTAGTGAAGCGGGTTTTCAGATATTTACATGGCACTAGTGATTATGGCTTGTGCTACCAAGGAAGACCAGGATTGGAAAGAATGTTGGACATTCGTGGTTTTGTTGATGCAGACTGGGCTGGAGATTTGGACCAAAGAAGATCTACAAGTGGGTATGTGTTTAGCCTATTTTGAGGCGTAGTCAGTTGGATGAGTAAAAGAAAGTCTGTAGTGGCTCTTTCAACTATAGAGGCAGAATACATAGCAGCCACTCATGCAAGCAAGGAAACAATTTGGTTGCAGAGATTGTGTTCAAGTATGGGGTTGGTAAAGCAAGCTATAAGGATAGATGGTGATAGCCAAAGTGCAATTTTCTTGGCTAAGAACCCTGCTTATCATTCAAAGACGAAGCACATTGATGTTCAATATCACTTTGTTAGAGATATGGTTGAGGCTAAAAGGGTGTTGCTGGTAAAGGTGGACACTTTGAAGAATGTTGCAGATGCATTAACAAAGTCTGTGAGCACTCAGAAGTTCTCTTGGTGTAGAGAAACAATGGGTGTTGGAGAACTGGGCCAATGACTAAGCTTCTCAAGACTACTATAGTCATTTTGCTAAACATATTGAAGTTGGTGTGAGTCAATTAGTGAAGCAGCAGACTGGAAATGAGATTAGAGACATCATAACTAAGGATTCTCGTGGTGACAAGATAAGTCTTGTCTTTTTCCTGTTCTCAGTGTTTTCCTTTAAAAGTTTACATACATTCATTTAATTTTTTTCTATTCTGTAATGATCAACTAAGGAGAATTTAAACAATATTAGTGATAACAAGCTCCCTGTTTTAAACTAGTTGGCATTTTTATGTTTTCTACTTGATAACCGGACCATATAATTCTTAATTGCTCTAGGTTCCAGTTTTATCCCCTCCTTCAATCATATTTTCTGTAACTTAAGGATTCTTAAATGCCCTTTTTTTCAGATTTCACCCATTCCATCAACAAAGCCTATTCAAATCCTTAGAAGGTCATCTATCCTGCCCTTAGTACATTTGCATCTTTAAGTCTTATTTCCTAGCTCTTCTTTCCTAGAGAGTTAACTCCATTGCCCAATGTTCTGGTAGATCCCTTTGGTTTACCTTGAAACACTTTTTATTCCTACCACACTTCTAAAATTGGTCCTATTGCTCACTCATAGCTAGCCTAAAACCCTTTACCAAAAAAAAGCTAAATCTTTAGGAGAGATCCCTCTCCGGAGCTCAGGAAGGCTAGATCCTGAATTTCCAAAGCAGTTCTTGGTTACCCTTGGTTTTCTTAACTACAAAAATCCTCTTCTCACAACCTGAGAATTACTAGGGTGATAACATGACTCACTATTGTACACCTATTCCTAAATGATCCCATTGAGAAACACAGTCTTCACATCCATCTGATGTATGTGCCAGCCCATCTATTCTGAGAGAGAAAGGATGGTCCTTATGGAAGAATACCTTGTGACAGGTGCAAAGATCTCTTCATAATCTATCCCCTTGATCTGTGAGAAGCCCCAAGCCACAAATATGGCCATGTATTTCTCAACACTCCCATCAGAATCTTGCTTTACCTTGTAGATCCATCTTGAACCTACAAGTGATTTATCAAGCGACCTTGGAACAATTTTCCAAGTAATTTTTTTGACAATGGAGTCATACTCCTCCACCATTGCATCTACCCATGTGGGCTCCTACACTGCTTCCTGAAAGGAAGATGGTTCAACCACAATACATTTTCTCATGAGAGCTATGTATCTACTAAATCAGTTAGGAGACTATCTTTGTGTGTGTTGTGAAGTAGGGTCTCACTACAAGAAAAATACCCTCTAGCGGAGGTTATAAAGGAGGTTTTTAGTGTTATAAAATTGGCCAAAATTGTCAAAAAAAAATATGCTACCACATTTGTTTCTGGTAATGGAGGTTTTGGCAGAGATTTTAATGGAAATTCAACATAACTAAAAAAAATGGGTGGTCAGAGGTTATTATAGATGTTTTTTCATCGGTGCTCTTATCAAGTTTTAACGCAGCGGTGCGTATCGGTAGACAGTGCACAGGAGCGGTCGAAGGAGAATGCATCGGGTTGTTAAGGAAAACAATAGCACCAGGCTTGGTGTTGGTGATACAATGCACGGGGTCAGTCTAATTAGTCTTGGGATTTGAGCAGTGCCCATAGGTCGTATAAGCGCACCTATGCATGTATCTTTATGAGGCATCGGTGCTCCATATCACAGAAAGGAACTGAGATTTATAATTGGTATCGGTATTTGTGCGGTGCATATGGCATCTAAAATGCACCGGTGCTTATAGATACATAAGCGCCCCGGTGCGCAGTATCACACAAACGCACCGATATTTATAACTGGAATCGGTATTATTGCGGTCCCATAGAATCATAAACACAATGATGCGTATAGACACATAAACGCATCATTGTTCATTTTGGTTTTTTTAGAAACATCCACCTCTGACAGTCCAATTATTGTGATTGTTTTAAATTCATTATTCATCAAAAGTCGACACACCTTATAACAATATTCATATTAATTACATTTTTATTAATGCATCTGAATGTGTTGTTTGGATTAATTTGTTATATCATATCAGAATTATTGTGGTTTTTTAAAATTCATTATTCATCAAAAGTCGACACATATATATAATCTTGTAACAATATTCATATGAATTAAATTTTTATTAGTGCATTTGAGAACAACAATGGAGAACACAATAGAATAAATTAAAACATATTCTAAGATTATATATATATATATATATATATATATATATATATATATATATAAGACAGTCTTTATCATACAAAATGGGACAATTATTCGTGTCCCTTTGACTTTCAATTGGGACACTATGTCCATTACATTAAACAAAATTTCTAATTTCACAGACATATTTCAAAAAATAAAACACCTTGCTTTGATATCCAAATTACATAGTGATCATCATTCTTCACTTGAACTACTGTCACTACTAGAGCTACTTCCATGACTTGGGTTATTTTCAGGAATGTTGTGTTCACGACGTTGATTTTTTTCTTCTTCTTCACTTTCCATATACAAACATAAAAATAAACTGAAATGAGTGTATATACATTGGTGAGAATAATGAAAATTCCAATATTAAATAATATACATCAATGTAAATCGAAAAGAAAAATGACGTACCATAGCAACAATTGACTCATAAACTATACACATTCTTTCAAAACCATGTACCATGTCATCTTTCAAAATTTCATCTGTTGGCGCAGTTCCATACTTTGTTTCCTGCAAGTTTTATACCCCATAACAAATCATATATTTAATATAAAAGATGTTTTTATTCTATTAATTATAGACGGAGCTAAGTAAAACAAGATCGATAGATGCTTACAAATTCCACAATTAAATTTTGATATGCCAACATATACTCACAACCCATATTTAACCCAATTTCAATCAATTCGTCTGATGGTTCTTCTTTGTATGTTAGCACATGTTTGAAGACATTCAATGATGATTTTTGTAAAACAACTTAAAAAATACAAAAATGAAATCTAGTTAAGTTGTTATAAGGAAGTAGAAATTACTCACAAACTAGGAGATCAACCATTTTCTTCCTTGGCATCCTATTTATGTGCTGAATGGGTTCCATTTTCTTTTATTTTCTGCAAGAAAATTCTTGAAAATTAATATTTAATGCTAAATTCTTTATTTATTGTACCTAATGATTGAAAAATTCAATGATTACATATTACATTTGAAGCACGTTGTTTTATTCATTCCACTAGATCCCTCAAACTTTGGTAAAAGTTTTTCCCCCTTTTTTAAACTTCCAGCACCACTCCAGATGAGCCAAGGAGCAATTCATTTTCATTTTCGTGTTCTATTTTTTTTCTTTTCTTAGAACAACATTCCTTTTTTGAGTCATTGGTTCCTGTAGAACATTAAATAGATGTGAATTAGTAGACTGTTTGGCACATGCTATATAATAATTTTAAGTATATTATTAACGATAATTAAAAAAGAAACTCATATTGGATCGATAGTATTGTTTCATTCACCTAATTCATCTTTTTGCAATTTTTCCATTAAAATTTTATGCTCTTCTGGTCGTAGATCATAAATAATCATATCAAAATTCGTCATTTTGTGGCTTTGTATGATACACAGTAAACAATACATATTAGTTAAAGTTACATATAGTTCAAAAATAATATTTTTTATAATGAATTTACAAAGAACTTGCCTTTTTTTCTTTTCTTGATGTGTTAACAGTATTTTTGTTACTTGATATCTTGTCAGTCATTTCTTTATCAATCTGAAAACTATAGCATATCATTCATTAATATATTTATAAATAAATTCTCAACTTTTCAGGTAGAAAATAAATCTCGAGACACTGGTGCGCCTTTCATGAAATCTGCACCGCCGCCAGTGCGTGGATATATTAATAACACACCGCAAAACAGTATAATACACTGTACGGTGCGTTCGATATTATAAACTCACTGCAAAAACAATGTACTAGACCTAACGGTGTGTGGGGTATTATAAACGCACCACAAAAATGGTGTAATACACCATACGATGCTTTCCTAGTTAAAGAGAGCATTGGTGTTCGATTTCAGATTTGGCGCATGGATTTTAAAAAAAATGTTTTCATTTTTTTACGACACAGAACTTGTGCGGTGCGCTGTAATAATATAGAGCACCAGTGCAGTGGCGTAAGCAGGGCGCATCGATAAAGAAAAATCCATTTTTTCAAAAATTCATGCAATGGCTGAATGGATTGGGATCCAACTATGCAAGTCGTCCCGTGGGTTGGACATCAATCTAAAATGAAAAAGCCTAATTATGAAATCACAAAAACAGGGAGAAGAAAGGGAAAAAACAAAAAAAATGAAGGGTTTAGGGTAAAAATGGATAAAACTGCAGGAAAAAATAAAAAATTGCAGAAAAAAGTTAAAAAAAGAATTAAATTTAATCACAAAATGGTTTGAAATTCTATGATTAAGGGCTTGAATCACCAGAGTTTTGGTTTCTGATTGTTTGAATACTTTTACTCAAATGTATTTTGCCATCCACAATGCCCCCATGCTTTCTTGCTCTAGGTCTGTCTCCTACAAAAATCTGACTAAATTTTTTTAGCAAAAATAGTGAAATAATGAAAAGTGTTTAGTATTTAAAGAATTATTTTATCAAATTATATTTTCGAAAATATTTTGCCACCCATTTTTCAAATTTCTATTTTTTTTAACTTAAACAAAATAGTGTTGCATTTTTTTTATTTGTGTTTATTCGTTTTCGGTGTGCAGAAATGTGATGCACTAGTGCATTGTATTAATACGACGCACCGGGGCCTGTTAGGATGATAAGCGCACCAGACTTTTTAAAGTTTTTATTTTTTGTGTATGTAAGATCATAATAAGATAATGATAATTATAAAGTACATGAATTTATTTTCATTATTTTCTAAACTTTATATATGTAAGATCATAATAAAATAATGATAATTATAAAGTACATTAATTTATTTTCATTATTTTCTAAACCTTGTTACAAAAATTCGTATTATTCTAGATTTGTTATTTTACAATTATTTGCAAATTTACAAATTTTAATATTTTAATAAAATCATTTCACATTAATACAATTAAAATTTTCACATTAATAGAATTAAAATTTTACAAATTAAAATTTTACATACAATTACATTAATTAAAATTACAATTACAATTTTACATTAATTTCACATACATGAATTACTATTATAATTAGAATTAGAATTTTAATTTTACATACAATTACATTTATAATTTTACATATAATTACATTTACAATTACAATTACAATTTTACAAATATTTTATAGACAACTCAATTAAAATTACAGTTACAAATACAATTACATTTACAATTTTACATAGAATTACAATTACAATTACAATTACAATTTTACAAATATTTTACATACAATTCAATTAAAATTACAATTATAAATACAATTACAATTTGTGAAATTTACATACAATTAGAATTAGAATTACAATTTTACAATTTTTCATATATACAAATACAATCATTTCAGAATAAATTAAATATTACAATTACAATTAAAATTTTACGTTAATAAATATTTTACATACAATTACACTTAAAATTACAATTAGTACAAATACAAATACAAGTTTACAATTTTACATAGAATTAAAATTTAAATTACAATTACATTCACGACATAATATTTAATAAATATCATGGTCATTTAATAATATTAAATTAATTAATAAACATCATCAGGATCATGATAACCATCGTACAAACATTATATTCGACTAATAAACACATTCAATTAACATCAAATTAACATTATATATTAACATCATCACAACACAAACATCAAATATACATCTCAATATAATGTCAAATAACTCATGCGCCTATCACATATACACGTCTATTTGCAAGCTAAACATTAAATGAACATATCTAACATGACTAACAATATGGACCACATCATGATGATCATCAACATGAAAATTAAGTACAACTGCAACATGAACATAAAATACATGGACCATATATATATATATATATATATATATATATATAGATATATAACTGAATAATGTTAAAAATATACAACTGTAATATAAATGTCATGAATCAAGTGCTGGTGGTAGTATAACAACATCAATAACACTAGTACAAGTGGATGCGGCCTGCTCAGTAAAGCTAGTTGTAGCCTCGACAATCGATGGTTGACTAGCCTGCTCATGATCATGATGATCACTAGTACTGATGGATGCATCTGCTAGTGGTAGTAAAACATGATCAATATGAGGTGCAGTAGTAGTGGAGGCCTACTCAATTAATAGTACTATAGCCTTGGCGGTCGATGGTCCAGCCTACTCATGATGATCGTGACTAGTACTCATGATGGATGTTGTAGGCTGCTGACTGGACGTGGCTGATGGTCCAGCCTCATCTCCATGATGACTAGTGTTAGATGATGCCAGTGGAGCCTCATGTTGATCATCAGGTGTGCCATGAGGTGAATGATCATGAGATGCATCTGAGTCACTATTGGCGGACTATCCATCATGTGCCGCAGCTTGACTACGCCGATAGCTACAGACAATATTCTTCAATCTCTTAACATTTGTTGTAGCTCCTACAATATGCCACATCAGGCTGTACATGTCATGCGGAATGCCTCTCCACATCCATAACAGTCTATCATTTCCCTATATCTCTCTGTAATGAGTGGGTCTAATGCCCACATCTGAAATCAATCCATAGTGTTGGCTACCCAACTCCATCCGCTATCTGGTCTCAGGTCGACCACGACTAGAAAAAGGTGGTATCGGTGCACCATGAGGCGCAGGATCAGCACGTCTCTCTGTTATGCCACCGGCCTCATCCTCTGGTGCATTAGCCATCTCCTGATCATAATCATCAAGATCAAAACCTAGATCATGTGGTGGATCCGACATCTCATCGCCATCAAAAGAGCCATTGTCTGCAAAATATATACAAGTACACAACAATAATTAGACAATTTCATTACACAATTTAATTAAAACAAGTTAAAGAACATGTTATAATAAATATAAATAAAATAGTAATATTACCTCTATCATCTAGTGGCTCATCAGGAGTGAAGAGGATATTGGGACACCCTCGCGAATCTAGTCCATCATAAGGACATGGGACCATAATGAAGGGATGCAACCTGCCAACAATGGCTAGTAAGTCCAGTGAATCATATGATATCCTCGATGGAAACATATTGTTTCCCCTCTTGGGCATAATTTTCCCCCACATGCACATCTGGGCCTCGAACATCGGCCTACGAGGTTGTCGAACAAAACTAGGTCTCATCTCTAGAGACCTCTCAAAAAATAAACAAAACAGCTCTGAAGCAAAAGGGAAGTTGACCCTCCCTTTTGCATGAGCACGACATCTATCTAAGGATGTACAAAACTATCGCAAAAAAGTGGCAGACAACCTGACAAGTCATGGTTGTTGTACTAAAGAATCAACGTAATATAAAAATGAGCAACTAATGCATTGCCCATCACTGGTGTTGTGCGAAATGATCGAAGTGATAATAGAGAGGCACTGAATGTCCTGTCTACCAAAAGCACCTATACGTAACTGACCTCCACGTACCTAAAACTTTGAAGGAGACAGTACATGTGCTCCAATGTATCTCTGGGAGTAGACTAATTCACTTCCTGCTACACAACCAACTGGCACGTCTGGGAATGAGGGAAAATCCATCCCTCTCCTCGATAGTACTGTAATAAAATAAATGTCCTCCTTAGTGGGTGTGTAGCACTGGTTAGGACCAACCTGAAAAGCCTGTCGGTGGGCATTCCACTTGCCAGTAAGATGTCTCAAAAGCACACTATGGGCCTTTAGGCCAGAAATAGCCTCCTCATAGAACTTGAGGAGGCCTACCTGCATAAGGATCTCCTGGGTATCTGCAGTAATAGGGAAAGGGCATCCATATCTCTCCCTCTCTCTCGCTTCCCATTGGAAAATCATGTCATATTGTTCTGCTTTTTGTTGCTACTGTTGCTACTGTTCTCTCTAAATCATTGCCATATTAAATTTTTTTTTTTATCAAAACATAAATGTATTTATAAATATACATATATAATTTAAAAAAAAAAAAAAAAACATACAAGTCAGTGCTCCATAAAAACAGTCACGCACCGGTGCCAGTGTGTCCTAATATTTTAGCGCACTATCCCCGGGGCCGATAATGAAACAGATCGCACCAGATTCGGTGCAGATGTATATTTTTCAAACACTGTGGACTGTATATAATTCAGAATAGCAATGTGCTGACTAAAATATACGCCCTGACACGTATAGTCATGTCAGCGCACCGACTTCATGACAATGACATAGTTGATGGTGTGGTCTTTTACCTGGCTGCACCATTGACCCTCTCGGTGTTGAGATTGCAAAAAGATGATGAGCTTAGTGGAAAGGAGTTGCCTTCACTAAGTGGGCCCGCAGGCTATTTTTGGCGCAAAGTCTATTTTTAGACTATGTCTATTTTTAGACATATGGATCATGTTCTATGAGTTGCAGGATGCTATTTGTGGATGGTTGGTCAAGTCGGAAAAAATAGATGGACTTCTATTTTTAGACATACTGGGCGGAATCTATTTTTAGATTGCCAGTCTAAAAATAGATATGTCGAATATTATTAGCTCTTAATAATATTTGGACTCTAAACATTATCTTATCCTCTTGGAGCACTTCAGTTAAGTGCACAGAAGTGACAGATGTAGCTGACAGAAGGAATTACGCTATTCCTGAGGGTCAAGTGGAGCTATTGCATGGAGACTTCAGTTAGAACTCATGTGACAGAGTTTGGTGGAGTTGATTGAGGAAGTTAGTGGAATTGTATTCAGTTTAACTCGGTTAAACATAGTTGAGCTAGTTGTATCTAGTCTAACTGATTGATACACTAGTGAGAGTGGTGTGAATTAATTATTAATTAATTCACTAATTATAAAATCATCAATCAACTAAAGAATACATCAGTTAACTTCAGTGCATGGACAGTTTCAGTGGAGACCAGTGAAGAGGTAGGTGAAAGAGTAGTGTGACTATCAGTTGTGACTATACTGGTGCATGAGTTTGCACCACACATTGATGGAGATGCCAATGAGGATTGCGCAATGTATACCGGGGGGATTCAAACTCAGTCAGAGCTATTATTCATCTTGGATTGCGCAGTAGAGGCAGGCTAACAGGTGGAGCAGATTGGAGCATGTGTTTTGCTAGATCTGAGCTTGTGTAGTGTGTAACAATTGGAGATTGTACTGAGAGCTTCTGAGGAGTTTGTAAAATGATTGTTACATGATATCTATCATTATAATATACATATATTTGGTGGTTTTCAGCTTTAAGCTTTCCCATAAATACTGTGTTTATATGTGTGATTGTTTATGGTTGTAATATGTGCATGCGATTGTTTATATTTCCGCAATTAATGATCAATAGTAGAAGAGGTTATGTATTATGCATGAAGCTCAAATAATGTGTGATCAAGATAATCTCAGTGAATAATTTAATAGTTATTCAAATTTATACATGGTATCAGAGCCAGGTTGATCATTGGAGCAATTGCAAAAAATTGAAGCAGTTGAGTTTTGAGCTGGTGGAATTCGAATTTGTAGCAGTGTTTTATTGGTGTTGAAGTTGAGATGTATTTCAATGGATTGTGATTGGAGTATGCCCTTGAGGGCAGCTCAAATTATATTGCATGGAAGGATAGGATGGAGGCGGTGCTAGATGAAAATGAGTTGCAGGAGTTCATAGATGTTGAAGTCCCAAAGCCTACTTCTACAGATGCTGTCGTACTTGACGCATGGCAAAAGAAGACAGCAAAGTGTCGAAGGATTCTGTTGGAGGGTGTGAAGGATCACATAGTGTCCAGCTGTCATGGTAAGGCTTCTCCATTCTTGATGTGGAAAGCCTTGACAGATTTATTCCAAAGCAAGAGCGGCCAGAGGAAGTTGGCGCTCAAGGATAAACTCAGAAACATAAAGATGGAGAAAGGCGACAGTATGCCCAAGTACCTCACGAATTTCACCCAATGTAGGGATGAGTTGGGAAGTGTGGGGGTGACTGTAGATGATGAGGACTTGGTGAGCTTGGCTCTCCTTGGGCTTCCGAAGAGTTGGCATTCCTATCAGGACTCTGTCAATGGTCGGGAGAAATTTCCAGGATGGGAGCGACTTTGGTCGGATCTTGTGCAAGAGGAGATAAGGCGGAGTACCAGGGACGGATCTTCATCAAGGAACTCTGATGAAGAGAATTGCGCTTTGGCTGCCAAAGCAAAGAAGGGGAAGAGCAAGAAAGCTTCTCATTCCGGTGCGAAAGGCAAGAAGCAGGACATGTCCAAGGTGAAGTGCTTTCACTGTCACCAACACGAACATTATGCCACAAATTGTCCGCAGAAGAAGAAAAATAAGCAGGCTGCTGGATCTGCAGCTGGAGAGGCCTTAGCCTCGCAGTTTGAGCTGGATTTTTCGCTGATCGCATGCTTGGTCTCAAGTGTGGCGGGATCAGTGTGGTTTCTGGACAGTGGTGTGTCTTTTCACATGACAGGAGATCGAGATTTGTTTACTGATATGGATGAGAAAGATCTTGGAGTGCACATCGAGATGGGCGATGATGGTAGATACAGTGCGACCGGTATCGGTACCATTTCCTTTGAGAGGGAGTCTGGTAAACCCTTCATATTGAAGGAAGTGATGCATGTTCCAGGATTGAAGAAGAATCTTATCTCTGTGGTGATGTTAGAAGACAAGGGATATGATGTTGTCTTTAGCGAGGGGAAGGCTTTCCTGCATAGTAAGGCAACTGGTGAGACCTGGAGGATAGGGGTTCGAGTTAAGAACCTTTATCAATTGCAGGTAGATGGCTACACAACAATGGAAGGCAAGGCAGAAGGAGTGGTGAGCCAGGATGATGGCGAGTTGTGGCACCGGAGATTGGGCCACCTTCACCATGAAGCTTTGAAGATACAGCAGTAGAATTCTACTGGGCTTCCTAAGGGTACTCTTGCACAGTCAGATCAGTGAAATGGATGTACCTTGGGAAAATTTGTGAAAGCCACCTTTCACGAGAAGGATAGTCGCGCCACAACGATCCTTGAGATAATTCACACAGACATGTGTGGACCTCTCTCAATAGCTTCGACAGCAAAGCACAGGTACTATGTGATCTTTGTTGATGATTTTTCTCGTAAGTGTTGGATCTTCTTCATGAAAAAGAAGAGCAGGACATACTCAAATTTCTATGAGTTCAAGGCATTGGCTGAGAAATAATCGGGGAAGTAGGTGAAGGCTCTTAGGAGCGACAATGGTGGTGAATTCATCTCTGGCGAATTCAAGGACTTTTGCAGTGCAGAAGGAATTCGAAGAGAACTCATAGCACCTCATAACGCACAGCAGAACAAGGTTGCTGAGCAGAAGAACAGAACGATTGTGGGTGCTACACGGGCGATGTTGCATGATCAGGGCCTACCCATTCACTTGTGGGCAGAGGCATGCAATACTGCATTATATGTGCAGAACCATTGTCCTCACAAGATACTTGGCATGAGTGCACCCGAGGAGGCGTTTTTTGGTAAGAAGCCTGATATTTCCCATTTGAGGATTTTTGGTTCACCTGTTTACATTCATGTGACGAAGGATGCTAGGAAGAAGCTAGAGCTGACCGCAGAGGTTGGGATATTTGTAGGGTACACTGATACGCCCCACAATTATCGTGTGTATTTTCCAGATAGTCGCAAGACTGTTGTGCGACGGGATATCAAATTTCAGGAGGAGAAAGCCATGAAGTGTTCGCTTGAGAGGGAGCCACACTTGCATGCAGATGAGGAGCTATTAGTTCCTAATGATGAGTCTCAGGATGTGGATCAGCCACAAGATGAGGTTCATGGAGTGGAAGAAACCACTCATGCAGCGCCAACCATCAGAGGGCGGAAGCGCACTACAGAAGCTGAGCGACTGGCTCAAGATGCAGAGAAGGTTGTAGGAGCACCTGCATCACAGCGCAGATAGAAACGGTCCACGGCCAATATATTGGATACATGGCTCTTATGAGCAAGTGTATCGGTAATGACCATCCTCTTTCGAGGCGCGGAGGATCCCGCATGGGTAGATGCCATGGTGGAAGAGTATGATTCGATTGTCGAAGCGATTATGGGAGATTGTCCGTGAGGCGGAGGGAAATCGGTGAGTGAGTTCGAGATGGATCTACAAAGTGGAAAGCGAGGGCGGGTTAGCCCGGGAGTGTGGAAGTACAAGGCAAGATTTGTTACTCGAGGCTTCTCACAGATAGAGGGGATCGATTATGAGGAGACCTTTGCACCTGTCGCAAGGTATTCTTCCATACGGACGATTCTTGCTCTCTCAGCGCAGATGGGGTGGCACATTCATCAGATGGATGTGAAGACTGTGTTCCTCAACGGGGTGATTGAGGAGGAGGTGTACATAGAGCAGCCCGAAGGTTTCGAGATCTTCAGCAGCGAGTCGCATGTGTGCAGGCTCAAGAGAGCGTTGTATGGGTTGAAACAAGCACCTCGTGCTTGGTACACATGGATAGACAGTTATTTCACCGGACTTGGATTCTCCAAGAGTGAGGTGGATCCTAACCTATACCAGATTGTGGTGGAGGGTAAGTTGCTAATCATTGTACTTTATGTAGATGATTTGATTTTGGCAGGTGATGAGCTGCTGATACTCTCATGCAAGGAGGATCTTACAAAATAGTTTGAGATGAAGGACTTGGGCCTCCTTCATTATTTCCTAGGATTGGAAATTTGGCAGCGCAATGATCGACTATTTGTTTCTCAGGGTAAGTATGCTCGGGAGATACTGGAGAAGTTCAACATGCATGGCTACAAGCCTGTTGATACTCCTCTTCCTGGTGGTTGGAGGAAGGAGGATTCTACTTCAACGGAGGTAGTGGATGCCACTGTTTATCGACAGTTGGTGGGGTCACTTATGTATCTGGTCAATACACGACTCGATATATGCTATGCAGTTAACCAGCTTTCACAAGCTATGGTTAAGCCTACCAAGCTCTTTTGGAAGGTGGGGAAGCATGTATTGAGATATCTCAGAGGCACATCGGGATATGGATTGCGGTACAGACAATCAGATGAGGTGAAGCTGTGTGGCTTCATGGATGCAGATTGGGTAGGGAGCCCAATGGACAGAAAGAGCACATCTGGAGGGATTTTTAGTATCAGGTCGACAACAGTTTCTTGGTATAGCAGGAAGCAGAGATCCATGGCACTCAGTTCACCAGAGGCCGAGTATATGGCAACAAGTTTGGCTGCATGCGAGGCTATATGGATGAGGAATATCCTGGTCGGGTTGTTCGGTTCACAGTTAGAGCCTACTGTGATTTATTGTGATAATCAAAGTTGCATCAAACTCTAGGTTAATCTAGTATTTCATGATAGATCTAAACACATTGACATCTGGTATCATCATATCAGAGATTGTGTGCAGCGGAAGATCATGTTACTTTCATACATTCCTACGGAGGATTAGGATGTTGATATCTTGACGAAGGCGCTCACCAGGAGAAAATTCGAATACCACAGAGGTGGGATAGGGGTTGCAGATAATCCATATCTTGTTGAGAGGGAGTGTTGAGATTGCAACAAGATGATGAGCTTAGTGGAAAGGAGTTGCCTTCACTAAGTGGGCCCGCAGGCTATTTTTGGCGCAAAGTCTATTTTTAGACTATGTCTATTTTTAGACATATGGATCATGTTCTATGAGTTGCAGGATGCTATTTGTGGATGGTTGGTCAAGTCGGAAAAAGTAGATGGAATTCTATTTTTAGACATACTAGGTGGAATCTATTTTTAGATTGCCAGTCTAAAAATAGATATGTCGAATATTATTAGCTCTTAATAATATTTGGACTCTAAACATTATCTTATCCTCTTGGAGCACTTCAGTTAAGTGCACAGAAGTGGCACATGCAGCTGACAGAAGGAATTACGCTTTTCCTGAGGGTTAAGTGGAGCTATTGCATGGAGACTTCAGTTAGAACTCATGTGACAGAGTTTGGTGGAGTTGATTGAGGAAGTTAGTGGAGTTGTATTCAGTTTAACTCAATTAAATATAGTTGAGCTAGTTGTATCTAGTCTAACTGATTGATACACTAGTGAGAGTGAATTAATTATTAATTAATTCACTAATTATAAACTCATTAATCAACTAAAGAATACATCAGTTAACTTCAGTGCATGGACAGTTTCAGTGGAGACCAGTGAAGAGGTAGGTGAAAGAGCAGTGTGACTATCAGTTGTGATTATACTGGTGCATGAGTTTGCACCACACATTGATGGAGATGCCAATGAGGATTGCGCAGTGCATACCAGGGGGATTCGAATTCAGTCAGAGCTATTATTCATCTCAGATTGCGCAGTATAGGCAGGCTAACAGGTGGAGTAGATTGGAGCATGTGTTTTGCTAGATCTAAGCTTGTGTAGTGTGTAACAGTTGGAGATTGTACTGAGAGCTTGTGAAGAGTTTGTACAATTATTGTTACATGATCTCTATCATTATAATATATAGATAGTTGGGGGTTTTCAGCTTTAAGCTTTCCCATAAATACTGTGTTTATATGTGTGATTTTTTATGGTTTTAATGTGCACATGCAATTGTTTATATTTCCGCAATTAATGATCAATAGTAGAAGAGGTTATGTATTATGCATGAAGCTTAAATAGTGTGTGATTAGGATAATATCAGTGTATAATTTAACAGTTATTCAAATTTATACACTCAGAATACAAAATGTGGTGCGCTAACATAAACCGGGGCAGCAAATGAAGTCAACGCACCATACTGTGATTGCGGGGGTCAATGGTGTGCCTGGATAAATGAGCACACTGCCTTTTTTATTTTTTATTTTTAGTTTAAAATTATTCGGGGCACCTTCCGGCACCGCCCCAGAAATGATGTGGTTATCGTTAGCACAAGTAGTGGTGCTGCCTGTAAATTTTACAGGTAGCACCGCTATCTGGTGCGAGCCGAACAGCTCAAGCGCACCGCGCGACAATTTTTTTTCTTTTTTTTCTTTTTTAATGGTTATTTTTAAGTTTATTTCAATTTCTAATCTGCTAAAAGGATTAATTATAGAGAACTAGAAATATACCTGTACATTTCGCCGTCGAGGAGGCATATTGGCTGTAAAATTTGGAAAATAAAATTTTCCCACTGTTTTTCGAAATGCAAGCTGGAGATTGGTGGCCAATGCAGAGCAACAGTGCATGAAATGGGTGCAATGAGAGCACCGATGTCAGGGTGGCTCAGAAATAAGAAAATAGCACCGGGGCTTGAGAGTTCTAGAGCACTGAGGAAAGTGAATAATGAAGTTTTTTGGCTGTAATTTTTTTTTAATTAACCCTGTTTCAGTGCACCGGGTGGTATCAATTTTGACGAGTTGTTTATAATGCGCCAAGGCATTTCCCTAACTACGCACCAAGATTTTTCAGTTTCGGCGCTAAAATTTGATGATGCATCGGGGTGGCATAATGGTAAAGCACCGATGCGTAATAGTCGCAAAGCGCCAGGTTTTTGGCCTTAATTTGTTTTTTTATATAATGCTATTCCAGTGCGTGCTGTTTCTGGCGCACCGGTGCTCTTAGAGAAGAACGCACTGGCTCGTTTATGTTTTGGCGCTGTGTTTCATGATGCACCGACCTGGAAGAGTATTTAAACCCCGGTGCATTATAGTAATTGGATGCCCCGGCAGTGTGTGTACTTCATGCACGCTGTCCAGTGTGCTAATGTTTGGTGCGCACCAGTACATTCTATGGTATCATGCGCACCATAATCGATAGCTCAGGAGCACTAGAAAACTGAAAAATCCGGGTTTTTTATCATAAATATTTTTTTAATTTAACCCTTTACCGGTGCACGTTGTTTATAGGAGCATTTTTATTGTTTGCTACAAACGCACTGGTCAGTTTGTGTTTTAGCGCATTTCTTATGATGCACTGGTGCAGTTTCTGTCTACCACACTGGGTGGTTTTGGTGTTGGCGTTGTGTTTTATAATGCACCGACGCAGATGAGTTGTGAGGCACTGGTGCTCTATTATATTATGACGCACTGGGTGAGTGTATATGGAGTTCGTGGTGTCCGGTGTGCTAATGATTTTGTCTGCACTGGTGCTCTCTTTTTTTGAGAGCACCAGGGTGAGTTTTAACGATAAGAGCACCGATAGGAAAACATCCGCAAAACCCTCTGCCCACCAACCTCCTCTAGTAACCTCCGCTAAAAATGGATGTATGTGGTATTTTTATTTGTGGTTCCTCAAAAACATCTGCTAGAGGGTCTTTTCCTGGTAGTTTCTCCTACATTCTGTGCAGCATCAAGTTTCAGCCTATCAGCTTTTGTGGTATGCCTTCTACCAGTTCTGATGGTTGGCTCTGCCTGAGTGGACTCCTCCACTCCATGAATCTCCTCCTGTGGCGGATCCACATCTAGAGTCTCATCTTTGGGAACCAACAGTTCCTCCTCCGCATGCAATTCTAGTGCCCTCTCAATTGACAACTACATGGATTTCCCCTCATCGAAGTTTATATCCTGTCACACCACAGTCATTCGACAGTTTGGAAAATACACACAATAATTATGGGGTGTTTCTGTGTACCCCACAAAAATCCCAACTTTAGCAGTCAGCTATAGCTTCTTCCTGGCGTCCTTGGTCACATGCACATAAACAGATGGGCCAAAAATCTTAAAGTGTGAAACATCCAGTTTCTTACCAGTGAAAGCTTCTGCAGGTGTACTCATGCCAATTACTCTATGAGGACAATGATTTTTCACACAAACTGTAATGTTGCATGCTTCTTCCCACAAATGCATTGGTAGGCCCTAATCATGCAACATCACTCGTGCTGCACCCATGATCGTTCTGTTCTTCCTCTCTATGACCCCATATTGTTGTGGGTTATGAGGCACTATGAGTTCTCTTTGAATTCCTTCTTTTCTTCAGAATTTATTGAATCTGTTAGAGATGTATTCTCCCCCATTATCGCTCCTTAGAGCCTTCATTTGCTTCTCCAACTCTTTCTCCACCAATGCCTTAAACTCATAGAACTTTGAGAATGTTTGATCCTTCTTCTGCATGAATAAGATCCAACATTTACGACAAAATTCATCAACAAAAATAACATAGTACTTATGTTTTGTTGTTGAAGCAACCGAGAACGGCCCACACATATTTGTGTGAACTCTCTCAAGGATCCCCAAAGCACAGTTCTCCTTTTCATGAAAGGTGGACTTTACATACTTTCCCATGGTACAACCCTTGCACTGATCTAACTGAGCAAGTTTTCCCATTGGATTTCCAGTATATATTTGCTGCATGACTTTTAAGGCTCCATGATGAAGATGGCCCAATCGCCTGTGCCATAATTCGCCCTCATCCCGGCTCACCACTTTTTCCGCCTTTCCCATCATTGCAGTGCAACCATCTACCTCTAGCTTGTAGAGATTCTTAACTCAAATTCCTATCATCTTGGCTTAACCCATTTTTTTATGTTGCAGGAAATATTTTCCATCATTGAAAGCAACATCATAGCCTCTTTCCTCCAACATTGCGACAAAGGCCAAATTTTTCTTCAGACTTGGAACATGCATAACATCTTTCAATTGAAATGGTTTACTTGAATCCCTCTGAAAGGTAATGGTGCCAACTCTAGTCATATTGTATCATCCATAGTCGCCCATCTCTATATGCATTTTGATATCTTTCTCCTCCAAGTCACTGAAAAGTTCCTTATCTCCCTTCATGTGAAAGGAAGTGCCACTATCCAAATACCACACCGATCCCAATGCACTTGACACCATGCATGTGATCAAAGAGAAGTCAAGTTCAAATTGTGAGGCAAGGTCCTTGCCATTTGTAGCTCTAGCAACCTTCTTATTCTTCTTCTTTTGCAGACAGTTAGTAGCAAGGTGCCCATGTTCATGACAGTGATAACACTTCACCTTGGACATATCCAACTTCTTGCCTTTAGACTCATATTTGGAATGGAATTTCTTCCCCTTCCCCTTCTTTTCCTGGTAGCCAAAGAAAATTCCTCTTCATCATCATGCTTTAATGAAGATCCATCTCTGGTGTTCTGCTTGAACTCCTCTAGCACCAGATCTGACCATAGTCGTTCCTAATCTGACAATTTTTCTCGTCCATTGATAGAGTCTTCATAACTGTGCCAAATCTTAGGAAGTCCCAAGAGAGCCAAGCTCACAAAATAATCATCACAAAAATTTATTCCCACACTCCCAATTTAATCTCGACATTGGAAAAAATTTGTGAGATACTTTGGAATGTTTTCTCCCTTTTCCATCTTGATCTTCTCGAGTTTATCTTTGAGCGGGAATTTCCTATGGTCACTACTGCTTTGGAAAAGATCTGTCAAAGCCTTCCACATAGGACATGGTGTGGCTTTCCCATGGAGGCTTCAAAAAATGTTGTCTCATACTCTGTCCAAAAAAATCCTCCTCACCTTTGCCACTTTTTTTTGCCATGCATTAAGATTGGTAGCATCGGACGAAGCAGGATTAGGAACATCATTGTTAATGAATTCCTTCAAGCCATTACCTTCAAGCACTACCTCCATCTTTTCCTTCCAAGAAATTTAGCTCAAGCTACCCTCGAGTAACCTCAAGCCTTTGAAAGCCATTTCAATATTGAATCAATTGTAGCACCAAGAAATTCTTTCTGCAAATTTGAATTCTTTCCACCAACAAAATCAACTTTTGCTTCACAATTGCAATTTCCTGTGCTCTGATACCATGTAGAAATTTGATACAAGATACATGTATTGCTTGGATTCTCCTAATCTAACAATAATATGCTACTGTTAAATACATACTTGCTTCTACAAAACCTTTACGGAATTTGAAACACAATCACCAATCATAATATCATGAGGAAAGATCAATCACACATAACACATATAATTTACACAGGGAAAGAATATAGCTAAAATCCCCACTATATTCTATTATGTATTATATCATGGAAAATGAAACAATTACATACAAAGCTCTAATCCAAGAGCTCTCAGTAAATGAAATAACTGTCTCACACTGTCATACAAAAATTGGCAAGTTTCTTAGCCAATTTACTGTCTCCAGATAGCCTGCCTCCACTGCGCAATCCATGATGGTAAATAACCCTAAATGGTTGATGCCTTGCCTTCCTTAACTACATAAATATCATGGGCACATCTAATGTGTGTGTGGTTGCATGTGTGCAACCGGATAATGTCACAACTGATAGTTTACTTCCCTTTCACCTAGAACTCAACTAGGTCTCCACTGGATCTAACATGCATGCAGTTAACAATATTAAAAAATCAGTTGCATGTGAGATCACTAAATGTGAATTAATTAATATTTAATTCAATTGATCTCTCCCTAGTGTATCTTCAGTTACAACTAGAAATACTAAATTTAACTCGCTTAACTGAGTTAAACTGATTTACAACTTGCACAACTCATGCACCACTGCACTTCCAACTATGTTACAAATAGAATCACTTGGTTACAACCCAAGTCAACCTGCATGTCCCACCAACCAACCTATTAACTTGAAATTCACTTAGCTAACTGATTTTCCACTTCAGTTAGCTATTTCCAATTCCACATTGAGAATAGATTAAAATTTATTATCCATCTATATTAAGGGATAATAAATATAGACATGCATCTACAAAGACCCACCTAGTGTTGGTGCTTAATTTTCACTAGGATATTGTTGTTGAATCTCAACAGTAGATGGTTGCGCATCATTGATGGGAAAGGAAGATAAAGAGATGAACCAGGATGAGGTCGAGTTATGGCACATGAGATTGGGCCATCTTCAACACGGAGCCTTGAAAGTCATGCAACATATTTCTATGGGTCTTCCCAAGTGTACACTTTTGCAGTTAGACACATGCAAGGGATGTACTATGGGAAAATATGTAAAGGCCACCTTTCATGACAAGGAGAACTGAGCATCAGGGATCCTTGAGAGAATTCACATAGATGTGTGTGGACCATTATCTGTTGCTTCAACAACAAAACATAAGTACTATGTGATACTTGTTGATGAATTTTCTTGGAAGTGATGGATCAACTTCATGCAAAAGAAAGATCAGAAATTCTCAAATTTTCTTGAGTTTAAGGCACTGGTGGAGAAATACACAGGGAAGAAAGTGAAGGCTCTAAGGAGCGATAATGGTGGTGAGTACATCTCCAACAAATTCAAGAACTTTTGCAGCAAAGAAGGAACTCAGAGAGAACTGATAGCACCTCATAACCCACAACAGAATGGGGTCGCTGAAAGAAAGAACGTAATGGTTGTGGGTGCAACAAGAGTGATGTTGCATGATTAAGGCCTACTAATGCAACTATGGGTGGAGGCATGCAACACAAAGATATTTGTGTAGAACCATTGTCCTCATAGGATACTTGGCATGAGTACACCAGAAGAGGCTTTCAATCGTAAGAAACCTGATGTTTCACATTTTAAGATTTTTGGCTCATCTGTTTATGTGCATGTTACCAAAGATGCTAGGAAGAAGCTAGAACCAACAATTGAGATTGGGATTTTTGTGGGGTACACTGAAACTCCCCACAACCATCGGGTGTATTTGCTAAATAGCAGAATGATTGTTGTGCGACGAGTAATAAAATTTGATGAGGAGAAATGCATGTGATATTTTTCCCTTGAGAGGGAATTGGATTTGCATGCAGAGGAGGAACTCTTGGTTCCCAAGGATGAGGCTAAAGATGTGGAGTAGCCACATGTGGAGGATCATGGAGTGGTAGAAAGCACTCATGCAGATCCATCCAACAAAAATGGTAGAAGGCACACCATAGAAGCTGATATATTGAGACTTGATGCTGCAGAGAATGTAGGAGCCCCTACTTCATAAGGCAAACAAAGACAGTCTCTAGATAGGTTTACTGGATACATGTCTCTTATGATAAAATGCATTGTGACTGAACCATATTCCTTTCAGGAGGTAGTGCAACATCCAATTTGGGTTGATGAAATGGTGGAGGAGTATGACTCCATTTTCAAGAATAGTTCATGGGAGATTGTCCTAAGACTAGTCAGAAAATCAATGGTTGGATCTAGATGGATCCACAAGGTAAAGAAAGCTCTTGATGGGAGAGTGGAGAAATACAAGGCTATATTTGAGGCTCAAGGATTCTCACATATTGACGGGACTGATTATGATGAGACTTTTGCACTAGTGTCAAGGTACTCTTCCATTAGATCCATCCTTGCGCTCTCAGCATAGATGGGGTGGCATATTCATTAGATGGATTTGAAAATTGTGTTTCTCAATGGAATCATTGAGGAAGAAGTGTACATAGAGCAGCTAGAAGGTTTCAAGATCTTCTAAAGTGAGTCACATGTGTGTTGACTCAAGAGAGCATTGTATGGGCTTAAGAAAGAACCTTGTGCTTGGCACACTCAGATAGATAGCTATTTCACCAGACTCGGCTTCACCAGAAGTGAAGCTGATTCAAACATGTACCATATTGTGGTTGAGGGTAAGCTATTTATTATTTTACTTTATGTATGATGATCTAATTTTGACTAGTGATGAGTGGCTGATTCACTCATGCAAGGAGGATCTTGCAAGGGAGTTCGAAATGAAGGACATGGAACTCCTTCATTATCTCATTGGTTTGGAAATATGGTAGCGGGATGGTGAACTTTTTGTTTCTCAAGGTAGGTATGCCAAAGAGATACTAGGTAAGTTTCACATGGACAGGTGCAAACCCATGGACACTCATCTTCCAAGAAATTGGAGGAAAGAGGATGCTACTTCTGAAGAGGTAGTGGATGCTAATATCTACAGGTAGTTAATTGGTTCACTGATGTATCTAGTGAATACTAGACCAGACATTTTCTTCGCAATTAACTAGCCGAGTCAAGCTATGGTTAAGCCTACGAAGCTCTTTTGGAAGGTAGGGAAGCATGTCTTGAGATACCCGAGGGGCACATCAGATTATATATTATGGTATAGACGAACAGAGGGAGTGAAGCCTCAAGGCTTCACAGATGCAAATTGGGCAGGCAGACCATCAGACAAAAAGAGCACATAAGGAGGGATATTCAGCATAGGATCAACAACAATTTCTTGGTACATCAGGAAGAAATAATATGTATCACTCAGTTCAGCGGAAGTGCAGTACATTGCAGCAAGTCAAGCTGCATGTGAGGCTATCTGGATGAGAAATATCATGGTTGGTTTGTTTGGTTCTTAGATGGATCCGACCGTGATACATTGTGATAATCAGATTTGCATTAAAATATCGATAAATCTTGTGTTTCATGATAGGTCCAAGCACATAGATATCTGGTACCACCATATTACAGATTGTGTGGAGAGGCAAATAATGTTACTTCAGTACATTCCCACGGAATATCAGGATGCAGATATTTTGGTGAAGGTGCTCAAATTCAAATAACATAGAGGAAGGATCGAGGTGAAATATAATCCATTTCTTTTTGAGAGGGAGTGTTGAAGTTAAACAATAAATTTCAGCACCTACACTATTGTGGGACCAGGAGGTCCAAGCAGCACCTACACTGGTGTGGGATAAATTTGGTGCATGTCTATTTTCGTTATCCCTTGATTAAAATGGACAATAAAATGTAATCTAATCATAAATTAACTTGTAATAGTTAACTAAGTGTGATAAACTCAATTAGCTCATGAATTTAAAGTTGAGGGTAGTTGGTGAGGCATGCAGAGTAATTCTAGTTGTAACAAAGTTTGAAGTGAAGTGGTGCATTAGTTAATGCAGGTTGTAATCGGGTTAACTCAGTTAAGTGAGTTAAACTCAGTTGTGCTAGTTGTAACTGTTTAATACATTAGTGAGAGATCAAGTGAATTAAATAGTATTTAATTCATAATTAGTGATCTCACATGCAACTGAGAATTTACTATTATTAGCTGCATGCATGTCAGTTCCAATGGAGACTCAGTTGAGATCTAGGTTAAAGGGAGGTTGACTATCAGTTGTAGGATTATTGGGTTGCACCCATGCAACCAAAAACCCATTGGATTTCCCATGATCCTTGCGCAGTCAAGGAATACCAAAATTCCTAGATAATAGGGATTGGATTCATTAGGAATTGCGCAAGCAAGGCAGGCTGTTCAAGAGGAAAAAAATTGGCTAAGTATTGGTCAGTTTTATCCAGGACAGTATGAGAAAATCAGCTGAGTATTGGATGGATCTTGTGATAAGAGTTGTATGTAATTGTTTCATGTATCGATGTTGAATATAAAATACAAGATTATGGGGTTTTGAGCAGCAATATTTCCTCAGGAAATTATCTGTGTTGTGGTTTGATTGATTCCTCTTTGCTTCATATGATTGATGATTGTGTTTTTAATTCTGAAATTTATTTGTAGAAGTGATTCAGTATCTAGCTTTAATACATTGTTAGATCATATTGAATCCATGATATACATGCTTTTTGTATAATTTCTACAAAAATTGCTGGTAATTTTGTCATGAAAACCTATTTCCTCAACCTTTTTGCAAAAGGAAAGGAAACCAAAATCTGGAAATGATTTCTTAAGGAAGGGTGAATACATGATCTCATGTGTTGTAGTGGGCTCATACCTGCTGATCTAAATTCCCTTGTTCCTCTTCTACTCAGTAGTTTTAGAATCCATAGAAAACCCTAGCTCAATGGGATGGGGAATTAAGGTTTAGTGTAGGGAAAAATAGGGGATTTGTGTATTGTTTAGGAATGAAGGGAGATGAAGGGGTTAGGGGTCTCCTAAATTCTTGGGAAAATTTAGGGGTTAGGGATAAATGTTAGGGAGTAGGGAGAAGTAAAATTTCAGGGAATGAGTGAGGCAAAGGGGTCCAAAAGGGGAAAAAATAGTCCTAGCCTAGGAAAGTGTAGTCTAGGCTAGGGTTTGTGGGAAAAAGATGAAAATGAGGGATAAGTGTAAGGGAAAATGATTAGGAAGGTGTATGAAAGGCGGGGGAAGGTATTATAGATTTAAACATAGGGTTTTTCTTAGCAATTTGTCAATGAGATTATGAAACCAAAACCCTAGAAGAGGGAATTGATCCTTCCATGCAAAAAAAATGAAGTCAAAAGAGGTAATTTGATGACCCACTTACTTGTATCTGATACACTGGAACCTGCTTGTTGATGTAGAAACCACTAAAATGAAGTGTTTTCCTCTTTGAATAAAGCATAGCACCTTTTGGCAAAAGCGCAGTGTTGAGAGATGAGCAGTTTGGTGGCAAGGAATGGTTTCTATGAGGGTGAAAATGGTATTTCAAGGTGGAGTGATATTTCTTGAATATGGAATGAGCAAATGAGATGCTCATTGGTCTTTTATAGTTTTGGAAATTGATTTTGTCTTTAGTGGTGTAGTGGCCCCACCATGTTCTTTCACTTTTTGATTTGGAATTGCAGCTTTTAGAACTTTTTGAAACATATTACATAATAATAGAAATGAAATTACACTTTTAAAACCTTTATTGAACATTTTTCACTATTACTACTTCAATGCTAAATTTGATGGTGAAATGACTGATTTTCATGATTTAACCCTAAGACCTACTAATGACACTACATTAAATGAGTTGAATAATGACCATGGTGATGTGACTGAGATGGTGATGAAGAAATTTTAGTGATGACTCATGAAAACGAATGATGACAAGAAAAAAACATGGACTGGAAGGAGTAGAAACACACTAAGACACACTATCCAGTGACCAAATTTGTATTTGAAAACCTATTGGAACCATAAAAATTTGTAGTATGACCCTATAAAAAACCTTGTCAGATCATATTTGATCACTGGTGACTGACAGGACTGGCATACACTAACACTGGCTCTAGCTGGGCATGGCAGCTCCTTAGGAGGTGTCAAGAACACCTAGACCAAGTAGCCTAATCCATTGGGCATGGAGTCAAAAATCAAGAGACTAAACTCAATATTGAAAACTAACAGACAAACTGAATTGAATTAGACTGAAAAAATACTTATTGTACTTACAAACCAACATCCAATCAAAGAAACCTTACGGCCTTCACCTCGGGCTTTAAGCTTCCATGATTAACTCCTTCACACTTCGATTGAAAAGTAAATTTTTTGTACAATGATAGTGAGAAACTTTAGAAATTTTGATCAAAATAGGTAGTGCTTGAGGAGCCTACCATTGACTAGTCCTCTTGCATAGTCTTGTCCATCCATTTCCTCCAACAAATAGGCATTATTCCCTCTTGAGGCTAAAATTTTGTACAGTACCTTCCACAAGTTTTTTAACTTGTTGTGATTTCCTTCTTCTTCATTCTGAGCATCCCAATGAAGAACTGCATCTCCCATATTGAAATCATCCACTTTGTTTTCCTATCATACACCTTTTTTATTATTTCTTGAAGCTTAGAAGGGTTCTTAAAAACTTCCTCCCTTGTTTGTTGCAAATGAATCATTTGGTTTATCCATTGCTGAACATCATTTGGTTCACTACCAACTTCCTACAAAATATTCATGACTAGAACATCAAGAGAAGAAGGAAAGGTTGTATCAACTCCATACACTAACTCAAAAGGAGACATGCATATGGAATTCTTATTACTTACTCCGTCTACCCACAAAGCATTGATGAGTTTCTTGTGCCATTTTTTCTTATTTACCTCCAACATCTTTTTGAAAATATTGACCAAAGAATTATTCGAAGACTCATCTAGCCCATTGCCTTGCGGATAGTATGTAGTTGAATGAATCAATTTGTTATTGTACTTCTCACAAAAATCCACCATATTTTTGGACTTAAATGTAGTTGTGTTATCCATGATTATATTCTATGGACAACCAAATCTAGACAAGATATAATATTCCATGAATTGAATGATTACCAAATCATTGGCTTGCCTGGTCAAGATTTCCTCAATCCACTTTGTAAAATAGTTAGTTTCCATCGAGATCCACTTGTGTTGGGTGGAAGATGAAGGATGGATCTCACCTATGAAATCGAGACCCCATTGCTGAAATTCTGCTTGAACTTAAATGAGCTGCAACAAAAACGGGATCAACTTCCTCTTCCCTTGAAAAATATGACATTCATGATAGCTCATCACGGTCTTGTATACATCAGCAAAAAGAGTGGACCGATAAAAACCAGCCCTCAAAAATTTGTTTGTTGTGGTCTTCCAGAACAAATTACTACTACAATCACCCTTCTGAAAGTCATTCATCACCTCCTTCACTTCAATTTCAAAAATACACCTCCTGGGTCTTTCCAATACAAAACACTATCTAAAATACAATATTTTGAAGCTTTTAATTATAGTGATCTACTCTTTCTTTTAGACACACCGAACGAAGGATTTAAGTGTTGAAGTACATAAACATTATCATCATATGAAGGGGATGAAATGAAAATTTGAGATACATGTGTCAATGATTCATCAACCTTTGCTTTAGACAGTGTAGAAATTAGATAAATATCGAGCACATGAAAATTATATTCTGCATCAAATTTTCCAAACCTTGTCCCTTGATCAGATTTGTGGGCTTGATCTCCAGGCCATATTCAAGCATAGATGCAATCCATTTCCCTCACCTACATTTGGGATCAGTTTTCATCAAAACATATTTCATCGTTGCATTTCGAACTTAAGCTATGATGTGAGAGTGAAGGATGTATACCCGAAAGTCTTTCAATGCATTCACCAAGGTGAAAGCTTGTTTTTCAATACTTTTTTATCTCAGTGCCACATCTCTTATGGTATGATTGAAAAACGAAATTGGTTTCTCTATATTTGAGTCCTTTTTCCACAATAGGAAAGCAACAAAGGAGTGCTCAGAAGTGAATGAAAAGATAACGAAGTTTATAATATAATCAGGGCTGATCAATGTGGAAGCACATGTTAAAGAAAAATTGACTGAATTGAATGATTTACTTGCATTTTCTGACAATATTACATCATTGTCCTTCTTCAACATATATGTCATATCTCTAAGGTGTTCAATGAGGTTGGGGATGAATCTCCTCAAAAAAATTATTTTACTGTTAAATAAGTGGATCTCTTTTTTGTTCCTTGGGAAGTCCAACTACTGAATTTATTCTATCCTGGAGGGGTCAATGTGGATGCATATTTTGAGATGATGTGCCCGAGTAGTTTTATCTCCTCCATGGAAAACAATATTTTCTTAAGATTCAGCGAAATTCCAAATTTCTTGTACTTTTGAAACACTATTCTCAAGTGGTATAGCTGCTTGTCATATGACTGTGAGAAGACAATAACATCATCAAGGTAAACTGCAAGATATACAACCTTTTCATTTGAGAAAGCAATGTCTAGATCTTGTTGAAATGTAGCCCCTGCATTCTTTAGCCTAAATGGAATTTTGGCATACATGAAAGTACCCCATGGTGTATAAATGTTATTTTCTCTTGGTCATTTTCATGCACCAATATTTGGTTGTATCATGAATATCTGTTGAGGAGTGACATTCTAAAAGCTCGAATTACCCGCTCTAATATGCGGTCCACCTTTGGGAGAGGATAATTGTCTTTTAAGGACACCATGTTCATATTTATGAAATTTCAGGGAATGAGTGAGGGGAAGGGGTCCAAAAGGGGAAAAAAATGTCCTAGCTTAGGAAAGTGTAGTCTAGGTCAAGGTTTGTGGGAAAAGGTTGAAAATGGGGATAGGGGTGAGGGAAAATGATTAAGAAGGTGTATTAAGGGTGGAGGAAGGTATTAGATCTTTGAACTTACCGTTTTACTTAGAAAATTGTTAATGAGATTATGAAACCAAGAAAATGCAACCAAAACCCTAGAAGAGGGAATTGATCTTTCCAATAAAATAAATGAAGTAAAATGAGGTAATTTGAGGACCCAATTAATCGTATTTGATACAATGGAACCTTATTGTTGATGTAGAAACCACTGGAATGAATTTTTTTCCTCTTTGAAGAAAGCGCAACATCTTCTGGCAAAAGTGGAGCGCTGCAAGTGAAAAGCAGAGAGTAGGAGAGAGATGAGAACTTTGGTGGCAAGGAATGGCTGCTATGATGATGAAAATGGTCTTTCAAGGTGGAGATATGTTTCTTGAATATGGAATGAGAAAATGAGATGCTCATTGGTCTTTTATAGCTTTGGAAATCTATTTTCTCTGTAGTGGTGGAGTGGCCCCACCATGTTCTTTCACTTTTTGATTTGGAACTGCAACTTTTAGAACCTTTGAAACATATTACATCATAATAGAAATTAGAATACACTTTTGAAACTTTAATTGAAATTTTTTTACTATTAATACTCCTTCAATGCTGAACTTGATGGTGAAATCATTGGGAAAAATACTTGGGGGGGGGGCGGGGGGGGGTTGAACCAGTATTTATAACTCACTCTAAATTTTTTCTTTTTCTTTACTAATTTCTATACACAAATTTAATGAACCCAAGTGGCATATAGACACAACTATATTTAAATAAACTTGCATATGTCTAGAGATCTCATTATGAAAATAATTATTTACTTATATCTGTGCATTATTCATTCATAAGATATTTAGTAAGGAGTAAGCATGTGCAGTAAGAACAAAATAAATCATCACACATAAGAAACCTTCAAAATCTAGTTTATAAGAACACAATCTTATATTCCGTGGGACTTTATATGACTGATGTATAGAGCTACGGATCCAAATTCTAATACTAGCTCCATATTTTCCCAAAGCACCATCGAAATCCATTGTCCAAAGACCCTCCTCATCATCGGGAAGCTGAAATTCTGTGGATTGATCTATTTCTTCTTTTTGACACACTGTCACAACCTGTTATTTTCCTTTCTCTGACTCATCTGACCTTTTCTTTGAAGTGCTTGGCTGAAACCCATAAGAATTCTGATTTCTTTGTTCTGCATTCAAGAATGCTTGGACACTATTTGAAAATTATGAAATCTCTTCACCTTCTATAATTTGACTCTCTAAACCATCAATACTATGATCATTATACAAAATGAAAGACTCTAAATCAGTATGTATAGAGTGAATGGGGTGATTTTTGGGTTTGTCTTTGCTAGTGATCATGTATTTAATTTTTACTTCTCAGTATAGCTTCCTAATTTGAAAAAATACCATAATTCTAGCATATTAAAATCAAGTTGTATAGTACCACTTAATTTATCTCCGCAAGACCATGAAAGAAGCATGCCATACCTTGGAGGTATGTCAGCAACTGCAACATCCATCAACACATTTTTTGCAAAAATATGATCTAGAGAGACCACCAAGTCGTTGATATGACCAAGGCATATGATTCTACCTGAATAAAAAGAATAGAGGTCATGATAGGGTCAGGTTATGTCCATCCAAAACTTATCCATGATGGTCTTTGGCATTAAATTTTGTGAGGCCCCGAAATCCAACATGGCATTATGGAGGATATAATCATGAATCCTCAAACTGAGATAAAAGGGATGGGATTCACTATCTTCAATATTTCCATCTATGGCTGGGCCAAAAAGAAGTTCTGGATGGTCATCACTGACATTGACCATGTCTGACATCTGATCTATTTTCAACATATTTGCAACATGGAATTTATATTTATCATTCTTTACAAGCTCAATAAGGGGAATTGAAACTTTTAACTTAGAAATTTCACTCTCTAAGCTAAAAAAGTTATAGTGTTTCTCTACTTCTCTGGAAACTTCTCTTTTGATGAAGAATCCTTTATTTTTCCTTCCTTGTCTCTCTTTGATGTACTTGTAGATGGCTCACTATTCTTGCTCTAATTTGTGACAGCAGGTTCCTTCTCCTTATTTGGACTAGCTTGGGAATTTTGTTTGGATTGAGTAAATTTTTGCAGAGCTCTCCTCTTTTGAGTAGAATTAATAGGAACATCTTAGTTTCTCAAATTTTACTACCTCTACGCTGATTTGAGTGCATTTAGGTACCCCCTTTGATATTCTTTATATTGGACTTCCAACCCACCATCACTTGCAAGTACATATTATTGGTCATCCTGCACATATGTTTCCTCGGTATACTCATCATACTCTGTAAGGAAGATAGGTCCATGATATTTTTAAAAGAAATGGTTTTCTTCAACAAGTCCATCTTCATCTTCAGGTCCTTGGGCATAGCTTTTTTGTAATGGACTACAGACTTGTTGTTGTTCTTTTTTATCTACAACTCTATACTCTGCTTAATTCTCAATCAAGGTTGTTGATGTTGTCCTCAGAAATTGGGATTCCAGACTTGATTTTATGATTGCCTTTCAGAAATGGACATCCTATCTACCATATTTTTCATAGTTCTAATCAAACTATCCAACTTTTTTTTGGATGAGGTTGATGGCTCTTCCTTAATTGAAACTCTCTTTTCAACTTTACTTTTTGATTTCTTGATCAACAGACTGGCTTCAATGCTGATGACATTTCTCTGCCTTTCCTCCAGTGAGGTCAGATTTCTTTCTTTAAGCCTTATATGCCATATCAGGGTCAAAGGCATCGGGATTGCAGCAAGTCCAAGTCAGGTGGAGGTTTGATATTGGCAGGAATGTAATTTTACACCTTATTGAAATGAGTAGTATAGTGTTGAATTGATTCATTAGGATGTATTTTCAATTAGTTGTATTCAACCAATATCCGAAGAGAATTTTTATTTCCTCCCAGTTAGCAAGGAAAATATCAGTTAACTAATCTGATTCAGGAACTAAACGAGGTCCCAAAGCTTAGAACCATTTTTTCACTTATCCTGAGAAACTATGAGAAATTATTATCATTTTCGCATCATCATTATCTACCTCTTCTAAATCTATGAAATCTGTAATTTTTTAAATATATTGCCTAGATGTGATATCGGTGGTTCCATCAAAAAGAGGTAGCCTTTGTCCATAGTACTTAGGTAAATCAGTGAGTTTTCCTAGCAAAGCTAAAGAGAAAATCTAGCCATAGTTATTCTAGGAGGCAAGCTTGTAGTTACAATAGGAAGCACTGATATGAGTGATGGTTATATGGGAGAAACTATAGATGATGAATAAACAATAATATGAGGGGATGTAGCAATAGTGTGAATAGATGAAGCTGAAAAAGGGTTAGCATACAAGAGCTCCTGCAAATATTGTATAAAAGCCTTCTCAGAGGTATACTGAAGATGATCTTCTAGTTTTTGAAGTTTTTCAAATTGACTCCAAACATTCCTATCAAAATCTGCTTCTAAATTTACTTCAGAATTGGATTCTATGGATGAGAAACTTGTTTCAAACTTTGAAGGATCGAATACAATTTCAGACATAGATGTATCAGATTTGGATCTAAACAAAGAAAACACGAACTTATGATAAAATGGAATATATTCAAGTGAAGCCAGTTCTAAAGACAAATATGTAGACCTTACCAAAGTAGATGAACTTGACTGAAACTTAGAATGCTAAAGTCTTTTGTTTCTTATGAGTCTTTCCAGATCTTGAACAAGAGATGTTGGATTTAGATTAGGATTTTATTGTGTATATCTTTTAGGAGTCAGTGTTGTCCTGTTTCTGCACTTTGGATCTCTGCAACTTGAATCGTCCTTCTTGAAAAATATGTCCTATCACCCATAGGCCTAGAATCCAATGAAAATGAAATAATACACTTAGGGAAGATCTATCACTTTTCTCCCCAACATCAACGCCAGAAATGTTAGCCTCCACAATGTCACAAGGCTAAAAGGATATTGACAGAGTTAACCTCAAACCAAGATTTTAGTTTGGTAGCTAGCCCTACCAAACCAGAGAGGGATCTCTCTATGAAAATCATAGCCAAGGTTTGACTGGTAGAAGAATGGATTTTAGGCTAGATAGTTCAGCTCTAAGGTTTGAAATATTTTAGGGTTTTTTCTAGATCAGGAGTGGAAATCAGGGAAGTAGGTCAAAACATCAAAGGTTTAAGTTGAAAGCGATATAGAGGAGTAGGGTATGTATGATTTTGTTATATCTTAAAAGTTGGTCGATGTAGTGTAGGTTTTGAATGAGAAAGAAGGTCAAAATGAGCATGTATACCCTAAATTCATTTCTCAAGAATATTAAATAGAAAAAATGATATTCCTAACAAAACAGAGCTTAATTAAAATAATTATGCTTAAAACCTCTTAGGAAAATCACTGAAGATAAGGGATATGGTAAGTATATTATTTTATCATTCATATAAATACATAAAAAAGAGAAAAAATTATCATAAAATCACAACACAAGAATTCCTGAATAATAGCTACAATTGTCCTTTGATTTCCTATAAAAATGATTAAGTACAAGCTACAAGACTTCCACTCTCTAATGTCTAACCTTTATATTTACCAAAAACCACATACATATAGACTAAAAACAACTTCCCCTCTCATAGGGGTCGAAACCCTCAGTGTAGGAACAACTCACATGAATTTCTCAACAAAACCCTAATGACTAGGGAGGTTAAAACAAATCCTCCATATAGAGTTTGACTGACCTAGGTCCTACTCCTCATCAATGAGGTCCAAAATTACATCAAAATGACTATAACAAGCCCATTTACATTATATTACATCAAGCCAATATGAAATGAGAGAAATTACATCATCAAACTAAGATTTACTGAATAAAAAGATCAAAAATTGCACTAACAAGAAAAAGTGCAATGCCTCTCTGCAAAAGCACAACGCCACTAGACAAAAGCACAATGCCCAACTTTGAAGGGCCTTTTGAAGACCTTCCACTGCTCCAAATCTAACTATGAAGGAACCAATGGAAATATGAGAATGTCTAGTTGAAACTAGACACCTCAAGAAAGAAAAATGGACACTCCATGACAAAGAAAAACACATTCTCCCACAACTACTAAAAGCATAGTGCGTATTCCAAAATTGTGGCAGAAAGTGAATTTTTTTCATGTTTTTGGGCACTTTTCTCTTAACCATTCTATTGAAAAGACACCAAAAATGCATATATGTCATATATAAGTGATTATCCAATAAGAATTTTTTTGGAAATTGGAGGTCTAAGCGAAAAATGCAGCGCCAAGGCTCTGCTCTTTTGGCTAAAACTAATATTTCCAATTTGGCCAAAAGTCAAAAAAATGAAAAATTTCATAAAATTTCTTCACAAAATTCCCAAAATGTCTCCATGAAGCCATGTTATGATGTGTAAAGCTATGAGGGAGGCTTCAAACAACAAATCAAGCTTATCCGTCTCTTTTTTCCTCATTAGGGTTTTCTTCAGCTTCTTCTTCAACTACTTGATCCTGATTTGGGAGACTTGGTTACGTTTATAATAATGCATAGCCATGTGTATTTGTAGTTTTTTATTCCTATGTTCCCTCTTGAGAAGCTTTTCCAAGTGGAAATTCACCCTATCCAACCAACCTACTTTGTCTTTCTGATTTTTTTCTAGAATGAGTTCAGCAACAGTCATTTCACCTTGTGGTGGAAATGTTTATTTTTGTTGTTTAACTACCCTATTGAGGCCTCTTTTTATTGGTCTCCTTGCTTTAAACTATTCTTCTTGATCCTATGAATCATCAACGTGTTGAAGCCTAGAATATCTCTGCTTCAAACATCGGGGAAAACCACCCGATCGGGACCTTAAGGTAGCTCCTTTTCCATTTGGTATGGTGGCTCCGACTGGATTTAAAGGACCAGTTTCCTTGTAACTAAATGGATTGGATTGGATGGGTGGAAATGGGACTAAACTAACTGAAATAAAACTATTTAATTTAAGCTAAATGCTGATAATGAAATTCTAACACTAACCCGGGTAGCTATATGTGAATACAGCTTAAGATTGTTCCAATTCAACAATTAACCATGAAAATGTATTATTCATTAAATTGAAATATGCAGAAACAAATAAAGATAACTCTGCTTAAGAAATTAAACAGAGTTATATAAACATATTGCATTCATCATTATATACCATTTACATGTAACTATGAAAAATAACGTTTCAATTATACTCAGAAATGATATATAAAAGGAAGCGTTGTGAAAACCAATATACATATAAATGATAGCAATTTTAAAATGAATATCATAAAACAAAAGAGATCAACAGTGAACAGATAGAAATACCTTGTTCATCTTGAAGAGTTTCAAATGCAATCTGATACTCTATCCAGTAACTATAATGCAAAGCCAAATTCCAAGGTACAGAAATGCAACACTTCAAAGATAATTCCACATGAAAATCACCAAATGTGATCCTTTTCAAAAAATATATAAGACAATGGAGTACAAAAATGCAATCTCCAAGTCAAAAAATATTAAGATCTAGGACCCCTCTCTAAATGCATGAGAGGGGTTTAAATACTACTTAACTAACTCTAAAAATAGTTTATTACAAAAATTAAGGATTCGGTTCAATGACCGTCCTTTTCCTAGGCTAAAATACAGTGAAAATAAAACTAAATCTATCTATCTATTAAATTGATCTTTAAGTTTGCAGGCATCCAGCATAGTTTTAAGAAGATGCGGTTGACCGACTTCAGAATTCAACTGTCCTGAAAATACAGAGTCGGCAAGCGTAGGAGCAATCTTCTCTGTAGCATTGGTGATACAATTGAGTGCACTGTGCTGACTGTGTGGCTTTACCAAGTACATCCAGTATGAGTCCCAATTCAATTTTGTCAGCCCTTGGATGGATTTTACTCTTTCTTCTACCTTTTGCCTCCATTCTGATTGCAGTTGATTTGCCTGTGGGAGATATCCTGAAATAGTTTCAGAAATCAAGTTAGCTTTGTGTAAATTGTCATTTACACAATCAGTGAGAGTGTTTGCCACTGTAGATGCCTCCTCTGCTGCCCTTTCTGCCCTTCTAATTTGTGCATCCCAATTATTAAACAGTATTTCTTTATGATTCTCGTTAATGATGGGTGCACTAGCTTTTCTGCCTTCTTCTGTCTTTTTCCATGCTAGATAATCATTGATCTTTTCATTAATCAAATCATAATCATTTCGTAAATCTACGACATGATTTGTGATTTTATCGCTTTCTTGGCACAAAGAATTCCATTGCAAGATTTTTTGGCAGAAAACTTCCTCTTGTTGCAGTAGTTGATTGTTCAAAGAGATGGTCTCTGAAATGAATTCCGGAAGCTTAGGGTCATCTTTATGCTGATCTTGGATAATCTGTATTTTTTTGTCTTTATCAGCTAAGCTTTTTTGATGTCCTATTTGCATTTCTTGAAGTTGTTGTTGTAACTCTTCAAGTCTTAATTGTGCTTCCTTATTGGCCTGTACCTGTTGCAATTGCTATTGCAGAGTTTTTACCTGTTCTTCTTTTTCATCCAACAAAAGTTGTATCTCAACTGGTTTATCAATTGTTGCAGAAGCATAAGCTCCTGTTATTTGAGATAACTTAGTGAGATTATGAGTAGGATATGTAGCAGGATCTTTCCACAAAACATCTACTTGTTCTGCTTCAGTAGCAATTGCACTTTCTATTTTTCTCTTTTTTCTCTGTCTTTTTACTACTGCTTTGTATTTTGGGCTGTAGAATACATCCAGAGGAGGGATCTCCTCTACATTAAGTATAATTTCAGAGGAAGGTGTGATTGGTATGTGCTCTGTTACTGCGGCTGTGCTGCTTGTTCCTGTATTCAAAACTTTGGTTGTCTGGACAGGGGTCTGTACATTCTGACCTTCTATATTAATCAATTGATTAAAGGTTTCCCATTCTTTATCTAACTCAATGGTAACTGGCTGTTGCTGTACATTGGTTGGAGGAGGATTTGTTTGTTGAGGAGTCAAAATTTGCTGCTGAGTAAGCTCTTTAGATTGTGCAGAATCTTTAATGGATTCTTCCATTTTATCTTCCTTTTCTTTAGACTTATTGGAGTGTTCAGAATCTCTGTCAGATTTTGATTTGGATTTACCTGTACTTGAACTGCCGTTAAGACTAACACTAGGAGTTTGTTCCCTTGCGGGCTCTAAGCGTAGACTATCCAAAGGAATATGAATTAGTCTCCTTTCTCTGTACAGCTTGAATTCCTGAAAATCCTCTGGAGATAGCTGCGCTTTAGCTAAATTCAAAACCCCTTTGAATGAATTTCTTGCTTGGAACATATCATCAAAAAGATCTTGTTCCCTGACAAATTCCCTTACTTTGATTGAATTGGTAAAATTCTTAACAATATCATTTGGATCAAATAACCTTCTTGAGAATTTGAACAGCTATAGGCATGTAACGTTGCCTATCTCGTGAAATGCATGACCAATATCCAACAGTGAAAATGTTCCACATTTTATGGGAAATTGTGGCCAAATGCCCTTTTTCTTGTCTTTTAAATCTTTTGTTATACCTCCCTGGCCATAGGTCTGATAAGCAATTTCCCGAGCTACAAGTCTATCTGGAACATATAAGGGTAAAACATGGGGAGAAACATAACTTCGAAAAACCCTAATATAGGTGAACAATTCTTCTCCAAACCATCTTGCGATGGGGAGAATATCACCCTCTGTTTCTGAGGATAACCTCGGGGCATCCTTATTATACAATGTTCTGTAGAATGGCAGCATTATTCCATGACAAATTTGGTAAAAATGGGGGACAAAATTAGACTCCCATAGTTCTTTATGGTACACATGAATGGGCAAAGGATCATGGATAGTCCATTTCCAGCCCATCACAGGGAATTTAGAGACATAGCAGATGGCGTCCATGACATAAGCAGATAAATAAAAAGGCGGATAAACCCGCTGGGAAACATTTCGTTTAGACCGGTAATGAAAAATAGCAATGGTGAGATTATCAGATAGGATTTTGGCCCAATCTACAATTGTAGAATTAACAGCCGCATTCAACAAAGGAAGCCATTCGGGTAATATCATATTTATGTCAGGCTTTCCAAAAAGCCTGCATAACATGGCAGCAGTAAAACAATAAGGAGAGGTAAGTGAACCCGTGTTGTACATACCTTGTTTGTTTTTCTTCAATGGTTCACTTCTTTTGGTCCACTCCTTTGTGCATTCTGCCAAATTTGAGTGTTCTTTGGCAAACTCTTCCATAAATTGCTTGTTGAAAGTTGCCTGAGGTTCTGGCAGCTTATACATTAATCTCAGATCTTCTATGGTGAATGACCCAATTAGCTCTTCCGATGGAGTTCTGAATTGTCTGTCTGAAATATCTGTGCTATCTAGCACCCATCTCACCATGTCTGTATATGGGAGAATCCTTGGTCTTGCTGCTATTCTATGTAGAAATGAGCAAGCCAAGTCTCTAAGGGTTGCTTCAGACGTATCCTTTGAACCTGCTGTAGCTACAACTTTTATCACCACAGGGTTTTCATCTTCTAACAGTTTATACATTCCCTCCCAAGTGGATATACCGGCGTCCTTGTTACAGGCGGTGTCTGCGTATAGCGAAGCCATTTCTTTGTTTTCAGAACTTGAGCTCTTCTCCTTCTTACCCATAGTGTTTAGCGGAAGCTTTGTATAGTGGTTTGCTCCTTCGTGCCTACATTTTACGAATAAATGAGAGTAATGATATAAGAAAGGTGATGAGACTGTTTTGAATGTTAAAGCGGATGAAATATAATATTTAAATTGTGAAACGACTTTCAATCTAAACACAATCTCTTTTCACATTAATAATCAATCCAATCATTTAATATAATCATTAAAGCACATAACGGATTTTACATATGGGAAGATTTCCTTGGGATAGCGCGCCTACATGAATCTGTGACATTGCGATCTGCGATTTTTTGCGCAATATCGCAATATCGCAATATCGCAAAATCACAACATGAAATCATCGTAGTTATAACAACAGCACAAAAGCGGAAATTGTGCAATAGCGCAAAAGCGCATATCACAATATCACAATAGCGCAAAATCGTAAAAGCGCAAAATCGCAAAATCGTAAAAGCGCAAAATCGCAAAAGCGCAAAGAAAAACACAAGATTTTCATTAATCATTTTTGTTTTCTGCGCTATGCGATCTGTGACGAATATGTTTTATATATATCATTTTGTTATGGATGCGATATCTTGCTTAAAGATCAATTTTATTATAATCTATCATAAACTTAAGTGTTTTTAAATATTCTTTCTAAGGGATTTCTATAGGTTTATGATAAAAAGTTTTATTTGAAAAGGCAAACAAATTCTAATTGATTTTTTGGATTTTTTAACTAAGGGTCCCCATTTATTTAGTATTATTACTAATAATAAAAAAGGGGGGTTGTTGCTGGTCACAACAATTGGCGATTCACTGAAAGAAACAGTTATCTCTGAAAAAATAAAATGAACATTCTATCTTTAGTAAGTAAAAGTTTTGAAAAGATAATGAAAATTATCTTAGGATAATTCAAATAAAATGTAACTATGAAAAAGAAGTAAAAATCATTTCATAATTTCTTTCTAATTCCTTAAGAAATAAAAACATTTTGGGTTATATCAAGCTTTGATTGGTGTTAATAATGAAGTAAGTGGATCTTTCCAAGTTTTGGTTTTATAATATACTCTATTGCCATAGGTATTGCCTCTGCTGCCAGCAAACGTTCATAGTCTCGACAGGGTTACCTTTAAACCATTAACCATTCATTGTCCCATCCAACTAAAATTATGACTTTTTAAAAGATAAATTCATAAGACCTATTATCTCATGTTTTTGTCTTTTATTTATTTTATTTTAAGAGCCATTGTTCTGGTTTGGCAGCCAGTTAATAACAATGCTATTCACTAGTTATAATTAAACTGAACAAGCTGGCTCGTGATGAGACCCCTTGTCTTATATTTATAAGCCATTACCCTGTTTTGGTATGCAGTATTGGTAATGTCAGTTTTATTACTCCTTATGAACATAGTAAGTCGGCTCATAATGAGACCTCTTATCTCTTAAAATTTTTGTATAATTTCTTAGAATTACATTCTAAAAAATCACAACTTAAATGGATGGGGTGAAATAGTTTTATCCTTAAGAATCAATGGATGACAATTTTCAGAGTTTTTTGAGTTCCAAAACTTAAAAAAAAACCATTACTTTAACAGATAACCTTTCTCTGCTTAATAAACTTATGATGATTTACATTGTTCTCAAGTTTTCAAAAGATCATATAAATGATTGAAATAATGTTTCAAAGTTTAACATCTTATTTTAAACTATTCAAAAATTGTGATCATTACTTTAAAAATTCTTATTTACACAAAATAAATATTTATAATATTTTTCCGAAGAAATTTTCTCAAATAGTAAACAGTCAATCAGAGACTCATAAACAACCTTTATTTGTAAAAACAAAAATAATCAAAAACTTTTGCAGAAAGAAATATGTACAGTTTAAGAAGGGGTTACCTCCTTATGAAAAGAATTTCTTCAAGATAAGCCCATTTACAGGAAGAGATTCTCTCTTACCTGTTAGATCTTGGAGTATGAATGTATTTGAGCTTATCTTCTCAACGATCCGAAATGGTCCAAGCCACATTTTCTGAAATTTGGTATGTTTACCTTTTTCTTCGTGTGCTTTATCCCATTTCAAAACGAGATCACCAATTGACAAAATTTTTGAGCCTGTAGAACTTGCATCAAAAGAAGATTTTACAAGCTGTTGATGTTTTTCATGAGTAATTTTTGCTTTATCCCTATCTTCTTCTAGTTTAAGGATTTGATCATACCTCAATTGAATGGATGATGAAGGATTTTCTTCAATAAACTGCACTAGGGCTAATGATGGAAGAGTTAAGTTTGATGGTATCACAGCTTCTTTTCCATAAACCAGATTGAAAGGTGAAGTCCCTATTGAAGCTTTTTCAGTGATACGATCAACCCATAATGCAAAGATTAAAGATTTGTGCCAATTCTTTTGATTTTGATCAACGGTCCTTTTAATGATTTTGATAAGGTTTTTATTAGTGGATTCAGCCAAACCATTACCTTGTGGATAATAATTTGCTGAATATTTTAATTTAAAACCTCTTTTGACTGCAAATTCAACTAAACTATTTCCAGAGAAATAAGATGCATTATCAAAGACAAGAGCTTGAGGTACACCAAACCTGGTTATGATGAATTGATCTATGAAGTCAATAATTGCATCAGAATTGGCTAACTTCAATGGGATTGCCTCTACCCATTTTGTAAAGTAATCAGTTGCAGTAAGGATGTACTTGTGCTGTTTGGAAGAATGAGGTACTATTTCACCAATAATGTCAAGCCCCCATTGTTCGAATGGTTGCTCAATAGTTACTGGTTGCAAAGGAAAAGCTGGTTTTCTTTGTCTTCCACTCGCAGTTTCACAAATTTGGCACTTCCTTACGTAATCATGTGTATCTTTAAAAAGGGTAGGCCAGTAATAACCAGCGCGAATTATTTTGTGAGCCGTGGTATCACCTCCAAAATGACCTCCTGCTGGTCCATCATGCAATTCCTGCAAAACCTTTTCAGCTTCAGTCTTTTCCAAACATCTTAATAAAATTGAATCATATTTTTTTCTAAATAACACATTATCAATGATCTGGTATTTAATAGCCTTTAACCTTAAAGCACGTTTACTCTTATAGCTAAGATTAGAAGGAGCATACCCATTTTTCAAGTAATAGATAAGATTAGCATACTGAGATCCGGAATTTGTAACACTTATCTGACTTACTTGAATATCTTGATTTGAATCTTGATTTTCTGGTATGTTATGAGCTCCTGCCAATAATCTGCAAAAACCTTGTCCTCTAACAATCTTAGTTGGTTTAATATCAATATCATATTCTTGCAAGGCTGTTACCCAGTTAGCTCTCTTTTCTCCTACTTATTTTTGAATTAATAATTGCCTCACTGCAGAGAATGGGACAATGATTTTTGTATGTGTTTTCAAGAGAAAAGGTCTGAAATGTTTGATTGATTTAAACACAACAAAGGCTTGTTTTTCAACATCAGAATAATTAAGCTTAGCTCCTTGCAGATTTGAACTAAAGAAAGAAATTGGTGCTTCGATTTCTTGATCATTGAGTTGTGTTAGAACGACTGCATAGGATGTTTCAGTGGCCAAAGTATACAAAGTAAAATCTTTAGAAAAATCCGGGGTATTCAATGCTGGTGCATTAATGATTGCTTGTTTGATTGAATCAAAAGCTTCTTTTTCTTTATGCCCCCATTTGAATATTGAATTCTTCTTAATCATATTTTGCATAGGTAAAACAATTGAAGAAAAATCAGGAATAAATATTTTAACAAAATTTATCTGTCCAAGAAATGATTGCATGGATTTTTTGTTATGTGGTAAAGAAATATCAGAAATTTCTTTCACTCTATCTGGATCAATATATATACCATCTTTTGACACAACAAATCCTAAGAGTTTCCCTTCATCTATAGCAAAGAAAGATTTCTTTGGATTTAAGGAGATACCAAACTTTCTACATTTTTCAAATATTTGTTTTAAATCATGTAGATGATTGGCTCTCTTTTTTGAGAATACTGTTATGTCATCAAGATAAACAACAACTGATTTATTGATCAGACCTTTGAACGCTATGTCCATAGCTCTTTGAAAAGTTGCTCCTGCATTTATTAGACCAAAAGGCATTTTCTGATAAGCATAAGTTCCCCATTTTGTTCTGAAAGTTGTTTTCAATCTGTCATCTGGATGAACTAAAACTTGATTATAGCTCGAAAATCCATCGAGAAAAGACATAAGTTCAGAACCAGCTACCTTTTGAAGTATCTGTTCCATGGTTGGTAATGGGAAATTGTCTTTTAAACATGCCTTGTTTAAATTTCTGAAATCAATACAGATTCTTATATCACCATTCTTTTTCCTTACAGGTACCATATTGGAAACCCAATTGGAGTGCCTGACTGGAAAAATGATTTTGGCTTTTAAAATTTTATTAAGTTCTGATTTGATTTGACTTTCGAGATTTGGATGGATCTTTCTTAATTTCTGTTGAACAGGTTTAATATCAGGAAGCATTGGAATTGTATGTTGAATAATCGAAGTATCATATGTTTTTAGATCATCGTAATTCCAAGCAAAAACGTTTTTATACTTGTTCAGAAGTTTAATGAATGCATTCCTTTCCTCCGGTGTTAAATTGAGTCCTAAGTTAACGTTTTGAGGTTTAGAATCAGAACCAAGATTTACTAATTCAAACTTCAAAGTGGAACTTTGAAGTTTTGTATTAACAACTTTCTTGAATCTATCTCTAATGTCATATAAATCCTCTAATTTAACAACAGATTTTGGAATGGAGTTTTCATTACCTTTTGAAGCGATTTATAAATCATGATCATCTTCGTCAATAATTTGCTCATCATATGATTTCTCTGAAGTCATGAAATTTAGAATATCTTGATCATGATAGAATACTCTCCAATTTGTAACATTATCTGGGACAGATGGACGAAAAATCAATTCTACAGAAAACCTATCAGGACTGCAATCTTCAACAGGTAGGAGTTTAGATGCAACATTAGCTAACAAGTCAGCTGATGTATTCTGATTCCTAGGAATAGGAGAAATATTGAATGCTAAAAAATGAGTGGTGAGGTCTTGTACTAGGGTTTGATAATGTTTAAGATGTCCTGAAAGGCAATGAATAATATTCCTAACTTGTTTAATTAAAATTTCGGAATCACCAAAGACTTCCAAGTATTTAACATCTAACCCTATAGCTTTATAAAGTCCTTGAACCAAGGCTTCATATTCTGCGGTATTGTTAGTACACTCAAATTCTAATCTACATGACAGCATGGTTTTCTCCCCATTTGGATCAATTAAAATGCATCCAGCTCCAGCTCCATCACTAGACTTCGATCCATCAAAATATAATGACCAAAATAAAGACTTATCTATTGGCTTATCTACAATTACATCAGAAATATTTACAATTCTGGAAGAATCAGATTGTGAAAAATTTTCTATCTGAGAAACAAAAGTATTTACAGAAAAAGGTGATTGAGGAGCTTCGAAGTTTCCAAGAAATGATTCAACAGAATAACCTCCAAGAATATTGTTGTTGAATGCCACAGGCTCATTAGGTTGTTCGAATTCAGTGACAGTGTGCGTCATATGTTTTTCTCGTTCAATTTTAATTTGATTTGGTTTCCCTTTGTAGGGAAGCCACATATGCGAATAATCAGTCGAGATATAACCATTAAGTTTCGCAGACCAGTCCCTGCTCAAGATTAATCCATATAATTCAGGAATATCAGCAATCAAAATATCAATTCTTTGGACAATCCTAGGATCGGAGGCTAATCTGATAGTAACTGAATTGATTTCTCCTACCACTTGGACTTTAGAGCGATCCAATTGAACGATATGAACTGCTGATTTCTGTGGTTCAATATTCAATTTAGCACAGACAGAAGTAGGCATTATATTGGAGGAAGCTCCAGAATCAATCAAACAATTGTGCAGATTTTTATTGTACATCTCATAAGTCAAAAGAAAAGGAGGAGTTTGAGAATTTGAATTTTCCCCAATGAGCACAATATCAGTAGCATCTACCTTATCTGGTGGCTTACCAGTTCCTCTTGCTGCTTTTGCAACTACACCACTTGGTAAAGGAGCAATTGGTGTAGCATTTAATTCTTTCAATATCAACTTTTGCTGGTGTTTCAGTTTGCTGAGTTCATGCAAGGAAATGTTGGCTTTGATCTTTTTCATGTTTTCAACGATGTTGTATTCCATAGGATCTGACACTACTAAAGTTTTCGTTGTTGATGTGAGAGGATTAGAAGAAGATGGCTGATTTTGATTCGGTAATGGAGAAGTTTTCCTCACAGTGGGTTTGTCTTTGGTACTTGGAGTTGTAATTTTCTTTTTCGGAACTGTTTGCACTAGTTTCGCTGTAGATTTACTCCTAGTACTTACAGGCATAGCTTCTTCACTATCAGAATTAGGGAGAATAAAATCCCACATTCCATTTAATTTAGCTATTTCTTCATTTTTGTCTTCTTGATCTGATACTATAGATGTATCTTCTTCTTCTTCTTCTTCTTCTTCTGACTCTGCATTAGAGATTGCATTAGGAGGTTTAGATTCAACTTGGTTTCTTCTGAAATTTCGGAATGGTTTCTTAGTAGAAGTTTCAGCTACTTGTTTTTTGATTTCAATCATTTCATTTGACATGGTTTTAAGGACTTTCTATAAACCTTCCATGTCATATGGATCTTTGGCCTTTTTCTTTGAATCATATTTGAAGCTTACCTTCTTTGATTTCCTTTCTTCAAAAGAATTTTTCTTTTCCAGAGAAGTGATACATTTTTCCACTGCAATAGCTTCTTTCATATTCTCAGCTAGTGTAGGTTTTGCAGCTCTGTCTATGAAAATTGCTATATTTGAAGGCAAGGCAGTTATGTACCATTCAATTCTAACTTGTTCACTGGGCTATGAATCTACGTGAATTTTATTCAAAAGTTTGTTGAATCTAGTGTTAAATTCTTTAATAGGTTCCTTGGGTTCTATCTTCAAATTTGAGAGATCATTGAGTAAAGTTGCAATTGATCGATCATCTCCAAATTTGGTCAAAAAATGATCTGCAAAAATGTCCCAACTCGTTATAGATCCTGATGGTAATGAAAAATACCATGATCCTGCTACTCCCTGAAGAGTATATGGGAATAATCTAACTACAACATCTTCATGTATGACTCCATTCAAATTAATAGCCAGCATAAAATTATTGATATGTTCTTCAGCTTGAATGTTAAGATCTGGACTAACTTTGGAAGCCATTTTCCAGGATTGTCTGGTAAATCATGTAAAGGTGCAGCCATGTTGACTGCTCCTGGAGTAGACCATGGTCTCTGTGCCATTATTGGAATGACTATTGGAGGAGTAGTAGAAATTGGTGGTGTTTGAATAGAAGTTGTTGGAATAGATGATGTTGAGATTGATGATGTTTGAGAGAAAGATGATGTTTGAGGAGATGATGATGAAACAACTGCACTTTGTTGAGTTGTGGTTTTGGAAATAGGTGATTAAATATGAGATGATGAACTTGTATCACTTTCTATTTCCGATTGAATTCTTTTAGTTTTTCCCTTACTAGGTAAAGGAAATTCTTTCGGAGGAATACCAAGTTTTTCACTTTGCAACCTAGTAAGAGGTTTCGAAGGAATAAATTTTGAGGTCACACCACCTTCAGATATTTCAGACTCTTCAAGAGATAAAGAGAATCCTTTCAATTTATGAATTAGATCTTGAACTTCAGGAGACTCAGGATGTTGATCGTCTGAATGTTTTGAGATTTTGGTAGTGGGTGTCTGAATATTTTCTGCAATTTCTTCTCTAGGATTTTGAATTTCAGAAGAAATTGAAGAAGTTAATGAGGGTGTTTTGCTCTCGGAATGGCTTGTGGATAAATATTTACTTGCCATTCACAGCTCAGGCCCTCCTTCTAGCGCCAAAAATGTTGAAGCCTAGAAAATCTCTGCTTCAAACATCGGGGAAAACCACCCGGTCGGGACCTTAAGGCAGCTCCTTTTCCGTTTGGTGTGGTGGCTTCGACTGGATTTAAAGGACCAGTTTCCTTGTAACTAAATGGATTGGATTGGATGGGTGGAAATGGGACTAAACTAACTGAAATAAAACTATCTAATTTAAGCTAAATACTGATAAAGAAATTCTAACATTAACCCAGGTAGCTATATGTGAATACAACTTAAGATTGTTCCAATTCAACAATAACCATGAAAATGTATTATTAATTAAATTGAAATGTGCAGAAACAAATAAAGATAACTCTGTTTAAGAAATTAAACAGAGTTATATAAACATATTCCATTCATCATTGTATACCATTTACATGTAACTATGAAAAATAACGTTTCAATTATACTCAGAAATGATATATAAAAGGAAGCGTTGTGAAAACCAATATACATATAAATGATAGTAGTTTTAAAACTAATATCATAAAAAAAAGAGATCAACAGTGAACAGATAGAAATACCTTGTTCATCTTGAAGAGTTTCAAATGCAATCTGATACTCTATCCAGTAACTATAATGCAAAGCCAAATTCCAAGGTACAGAAATGCAACACTTCAAAGATAATTCCACATGAAAATCACCAGATGTGATCCTTTTCAAAAAATATATAAGACAATGGAGTACAGAAATGCAATCTCCAAGTCAAAAAATATTAAGATCCAGGACCCCTCTCTAAATGCATGAGAGGGGTTTAAATACTACTTAACTAATTCTAAAAATAGTTTATTACAAAAATTAAGGATTCGGTTCAATGACCGTCCTTTTCCTAGGCTAAAATACAGTGAAATTAAAACTAAATCTATCTATCTATTAACTTGATCTTTAAGCTTGCAGGCATCCAGCATAGTTTTGAGAAGATGCGGTTGACCGACTTTAGAATTCAACTGTCCTGAAAAGACAGAGTCGACAAGTGTAGGAGCAATATTCTCTGTAGCATTGATGATACAATTGAGCGCACTGTGCTGACTGTGTGGCTTTACCAAGTACATCCAATATGAGTCCCAATTCAATCTTGTCAGCCCTTGGATGGATTTTGATATTTCTTCTGCCTTTTGCCTCCATTCTGTTTGCAGTTGATTTGCCTGTGGGAGATATCCTGGAACAGTTTCAGAAATCAAGTTAGCTTTGTGTAAATTGTCATTTACACAATTAGTGAGAGTGTTTGCCGCTGTAGATGCCTCTTCTGCTGCCTTTTCTGCCCTTCTAATTTGTGCATCCCAATTATTAAACAGTATTTCTTTATGATTCTCGTTAATGATGGGTGCACTAGCTTTTCTGCCTTCTTCTGTCTTTTTCCATGCTAGATAATCATTGATCTTTTCATTAATCAAATCATAATCATTTCGTAAATCTACAACATGATTTGTGATTTTATCGCTCTCTTGGCACAAAGAATTCCATTGCAATATTTTTTGGCAGAAAACTTCCTCTTGTTGCAGTAGTTGATTGTTCAAAGAGATGGTTTCTGAAATGAATTCTGGAAGCTTAGGATCATCTTTATGCCGATCTTGGATAATCTGTATTTGTTTGTCTTTATCAGCCAAGCTTTTTTGATGTCCTATTTGCATTTCTTGAAGTTGTTTTTGTAACTCTTCAAGTTTCAATAGTGCTTCCTTATTGGCCTGTACCTGTTGCAATTGCTGTTGCAGAGCTTTTACCTGCTCTTTTTTTTCATTCAACAAAAGTTGTATCTCAAATGCTTTATCAATTGTTGCAGAAGCATAAGCTCCTGTTATTTGAGATAACTTAGTGAGATTATGAGTAGGTTCTGTGGCAGGATCTTTCCACAAAACATCTACTTGTTCTGCTTCAGTAGCAATTGCACTTTCTATTTTTCTCTTTTTTCTCTGTCTCTTCACTACTGCTTTGTATTTTGGGCTGTAGAATACATCCAGAGGAGGAATTTCCTCTACATTAAGTACAATTTCAGAGGAGGGTGTGATTGGTATGTGCTCTGTCACTGTGGCTGTGCTGCTTGTTCCTGTGCTCAAAACTTTGGTTGTCTGGACAGGGGTCTGTACATTCTGTCCTTCTATATTAATCAATTGATTAAAGGTTTCCCATTCTTTATCTAACTCAATGGTGACTGGCTGTTGCTGTACATTGGGTGGAGGAGGATTTGTTTGTTGAGAAGTCAAAATTTGCTGTTGAGTAAGCTCTTTAGATTGTGCAGAATCTTTAATGGATTCTTCCATTTTATCTTCCTTTTCTTTAGAATTATTGGAGTGTTCAGAATCTCTGTCAGATTTTGATTTGGATTTACCTGTACTTGAACTGTCGTTAAGACTAACACTAGGAGTTTGCTCCCTTGCGGGCTCTAAGCGTAGACTATCCAAAGGAATAGGAATTAGTCTCCTTTCTCTGTACAGCTTGAATTCCTGAAAATCCTCTGGAGATAGCTGCGCTTTAGCTGAATTCAAAACCTCTTTGAATGAATTTCTTGCTTGGAACATATCATCAAAAAGATCCTGCTCCCTGACAAATTCCCTTACTTTGATTGAATTGGTAAAATTCTTAACAATATCATTTGGATCAAATAACCTTCTTGAGAATTTGAACAGCTGTAGGCATGTAACGTTGCCTATCTCGTGAAATGCATGACCAATATCCAACAGTGAAAATGTTTCACATTTTATGGGAAATTGTGGCCAAATGCCCTTTTTCTTGTCTTTTAAATCTTTTGTTATACCTCCCTGGCCACAGGTCTGATAAGCAATTTCCCGAGCTACAAGTCTATCTGGAACATATAAGGGTAAAACATGGGGAGAAACATAACTTCCAAAACCCCTAATATAGGTGAAAAATTCTTCTCCAAACCATCTTGCGACGGGGAGAATATCAACCTCTGTTTTTGAGTATAACCTCGGGGCATCCTTATTATACAATGTTCTGTACAATGGCAACATTATTCCATGACAAATTTGGTAAAAATGGGGGACAAAATTAGACTCCCATAGTTCTTTATGGTACACATGAATGGGCAAAGGATCATGGATAGTCCATTTCTAGCCCATCACAGGGAATTTAGAGACATAGCAGATGGCGTCGATGACATAAGAAGATAAATAAAAAGGCGGATAAATCCGCTGGGAAACATTTCGTTTAGACCGGTAATGAAAAATAGCAGTGGTGAGATTATCAGATAGGATTTTGGCCCAATCTACAATTGTAAAATTAACAGCCGCATTCACCAAAGGAAGCCATTCGGGTAATATCATATTTATGTCAGGCTTTCCAAAAAGCCTGCATAACATGGCAGCAGTAAAACAATAAGGAGAGGTAAGTGAACCCATGCTGTACATACCTTGTTTGTTTTTCTTCAATGGTTCACTTCTTTTGGTCCACTCCTTTGTGAATTCTGCCAAATTTGAGTGTTCTTTGGCAAACTCTTCCATAAATTTCTTGTTGAAATTTGCCTGAGGTTCTGGTAGCTTATACATTAATCTCAGATCTTCTATGGTGAATGACCCAATTAGCTCTTCAGATGGAGTTCTGAATTGTCTGTCTGAAATATCTGTGCTATCCAACACCCATCTCACCATGTCTGTATATGGGAGAATCCTTGGCCTTGCTGCTATTCTATGTAGAAATGAGCAAGCCAAGTCTCTAAGGGTTGCTTCAGACGTATCCTTTGAACCTGCTATAGCTGCAATTTTTATCACCACAGGGTTTTCATCTTCTAACAGTTTATACATTCCCTCCCAAGTGGATATACTGGCGTCCTTGTTACAGGCGGTGTCTGCGTATAGCAAAGCCATTTCTTTCTTTTCAGAACTTGAGCTCTTCTCCTTCTTACCCATAGTGTTTAGCGGAAGCTTTGTATAGTGGTCTGCTCCTTCGTGCCTGCGTTTTACGAATAAATGAGAGTAATGATATAAGAAAGGTGATGAGACTGTTTTGAATGTTAAAGTGGATGAAATATAATATTTAAATTGTGAAACGAATTTCAATCTAAACACAATCTCTTTTCACATTAATAATCAATCCAATCATTTAATATAATCATTAAAGCGCATAACAGATTTGACATATGGGAAGATTGCCTTGGGATAGCGCGCCTACATGAATCTGCAACATTGCGATCTACGATTTGCTGCGCAATATCGCAATATCACAATATTGCAAAATCACAACATGAAATCATCGTAGTTATAACAATAGCGCAAAAGCGGAAATTGCGCAATAGCGTAAAAGCGCATATCGCAATATCGCAATAGCGCAAAATCGTAAAAGTGCAAAATCGCAAAATCGTAAAAGCGCAAAATCGCAAAAGCGCAAAGAAAAATGCAAGATTTTCATTAATCATTTTTGTTTTCTGCGCTATGCGATCTGCGACCAATGTGTTTTATATATATCATTTTGTTATGGATGTGCTATCTTGCTTAAAGATCAATTTTATTATAATCTATCATAAACTTAAGTGTTTCTAAATATTCTTTCTAAGGGATTTCTATAGGTTTATGATAGAAAGTTTTATTTGAAAAGGCAAACAAATTCTAATTGATTTTTTGGATTTTTTAACTAAGGGTCCCCATTTATTTAGTATTATTACTAATAATAAAAAAGGGGGGTTGTTGCTGGTCACAACACAACGTTAGCAACTGGCTTACCTTTTGCATCATCCCTTGTAAAATATTCTTTGGGATTATTTAAGAGAAACTGATTTAACTTTAGCTGCATGTTCTCATGTTGCAAGAATGACACCAAGAAATTTGCCTTTGACAAACTCTCCTTGAGCTCTCTAATCTCAGCCTCCTTCTCCATGATGATTTGCTTCGTTGTTTTGTTCTCCTCATTCACCTCCAAATCTGCCATATCAGTGTCAAGATGAACTTATTCCTCATCCTGCAATGGTGCCTCATGATGTAATGATGTTTCTTCCTCACCTAATGTAGGCTTGGTGCCTTCAATAATGTCTGGAGAAAAAAAAACCTCTTACCTCTACCATATTTTTGATTCACCTCTTTCCTAGGAGTTCTGGTGATATGATTTCTTGTGGAATAAATCTCTTGATGTGCTGGTGAGGTAAAAGGTATAGAGTGACTACTAGACTGTGCTGGAGAAGGCATAAGAAAAAATGAATACATAAATCCATCCCATGAAAAATTGATCTATGCTAACTGATGGAAAACTAGGATTTCCACCAAGCCATGGTGAAAAGACTAGCATGATGATTTTATCCTAATATTTGTACCTTCTCTGCCATTTTTACCACACTTTTGTAAAGGTAATGAGGCAAGTTTAGGGATTTTACACCGGCGAAATGCATCAAGAGTCTCATATGATACTGATATAACCTTGAGTACCTTCCCTCACACATAAAATATCTCATGATCAATTTAATGAGAGGGGCATACTTTCCCATCACCTGTCTAAATGGAAACATGTGTGTTGGAGCTACTCTGTATTGAGGTTTCAAATAAATTTTGTAGCTTTCAAGGTCAAGGTCCCTACTCTTGAATCAAATTTCTCCATTGTTTGGAATCCCTATAGATGTGGAAGGGGTCTCTGAAAAAAGAGTGAGAACCACCGCTATAATATTCACCTTATCTCTCCTCAAACTAGTGGCAAAAGTGTTGGTAACTTTGTCATGAAAACCTAGTTCATTAACCTTTTGGCAAAAGGCAAGGCAATCAACATCTTGAAATGATTTCTTATGGATGGGTGAATACATGATCTCATGTGCTGTCGTGGGCTCAAAACTACTGATAGGACCTCCCTTGTGCCTCTTCTTCTCAATGGTTTGAGAATCCATAGAAAACCCTATCACAATTGGATGGGGAATTAGAGTTTAATGTGGGGAAAAAGAGGGGATTTGGGAAGTTTTTAGGAATGAAGGGAGATGAAGGGGTTAGGGGTCTCCTAAATTATTTGGAAAATTTAGGGGGGTATGGATAGATGTTAGGGAGTAGGGATAAGTGAAATTTCATGGAATGAGTGAGGGGAAGGGGTCCAAAACGGGAAAAAATTTCCTAACCTAGGAAAGTGTAGTCTAGGATAGGGCTTGTGGGAAAATGTTGAAAATGGGTGATGAGGGTGAGGGAAAATTATAGGAAGGTTTTGAAGGGTGGGGGAAGGTATTTGAGCTTTGAAATTAGGGTTTTACTTAGCAAATTGTTAATGAGATTATGAAACCAAGAAAATGCAACCAAAACCGTAGAAGAGGGAATTGATCTTTCCAAGGAAATAAATGAAGAAAAAAGAGGTAATTTGAGGACCAAATTAATTGCATTTGATACAATGGAACCTTATTGCTGATTTAGAAACCACTGGAATGAAGTTTTTGCCTCTTTGAAGAAAACACAACACCTTCTGGAAAAAGTGCAGCATTGCTAGTGAAAAGCACAACACAGGAGAGAGATGAGAACTTTGGTGGCAAGGAATGGTTGCTCTGAGGGTGAAAATGGTCTTTCAAGGTGGAGATATTTTTCTTGAAGATGGAATGATCAAATGAGATGCTCATTGGGCTTTTATATCTTTGGAAATTGATTTCCTCTTTAGTGGTATAGTGGCCCCACCATGTTATTTCACTTTTTGATTTGGAACTGCAACTTTTAGAACCCTTGAAACATATTACATCATAATAGAAATTAAATTACACTTTTGAAACATTTATTGAACAATTTTCACTATTAATACTCCTTCAATGCTAAATTTGATGGTGAAAGTTTTGGGAAAAATACTGAGAGGGGGGTGGGTGAATCAACATTCATAACTCAATGTAAAATTTTTCTTTTTCTTTACTGATTTCTATACGTGACTTTAATGAACCCAACTAGTGTATACATGTGGCTATATTTAAATAAAATTAAGTATGTCCAGAGATCTTATTATGCAGATAAGTCTTTACTTAGATTAGTGCATCATTCATTCATCAGATATTTAGTAAGTGGTAACCATGTGCAATAAGAACAGAATAAATCATCACACATAAGAAACAGTCAAAAGATAGTTTATAAGAACACAATATTGTATTTCGTGGGACTTTATATGACTAATGTATAGGGCTACGGATCCAGATTCTGATATCAACACCATCGAAATCCATGGTCCAAAGACCCTCTTGCACATTGGGAAGTTGAAATTCTGTGATTGATCTATTTATTATTTTTGACCCACTGTCACAACCTGTTCTTTTCCTTTATATAACTCAACTGACCTTTTCTTTGAAGTTCTTGGATACAACCCATCAAAATTCTGATTTCTTTGTTCTGCATTCAAGACTCCTTGGACACTATTTGAAAATTATGAAATTTATTCACCTTCTATAATTTGACTCTCTAAACCATCAATACTATGATCATTATACAAAATGAAAGACTCTAAATCAGTATGTATAGAGTGAATGGGGTGATTTTTGGGTTTGTCTTTGCTAGTGATAATTTATTTAATTTTTACTTCTTAGTATAGCTTCCTAATTTGACAAAATACCAAAATTGTAGCATATGATAAATCAAGTTGTATAGTACCCCTTAATTTGGCTCCCCAAGACCATGAAAGTAGCATGCCATACCTTTGAGTTATGTCAGCAACTACAACATACATCAACACATTTTTTGCATAAATATGATCCAGAGAGACCACCAAGTCCTTCATATGACCAAGGCATATGACTCTACCTGAATAAAAATAATAGAGGTCAAGATAGGGTCGGGTTATGTCCATCCCCAACTTATCCATGATGGCCTTTGGCATTAAGTTTTGTGAGGCCCTGAAATCCAACATGGCATTATGGAGTATATAATCATTAATCCTCAAACTGAGATAAAAGTGATGGAATTCACTATCTTAAATATTTCCATCTATACCTAGGCCAAAAATATGTTCGGGATGGTCATCATTGACATTGACCATGTCTGACATCTGATCTACTTTCAACATCTTGGCAACATGGAATTTATATTTATCATTCTTTACAAGCTTAGTGAGGGGAATTGAAACTTTTAACTTAGGCATTTCACTCTCTATGCTAAAAATGTTAGATTTTTTGTTTACCTCTCTGGCAACTATTATTTTGATGAAGACTCCTTTGTTTGTCCTTCCTTGTCTCTCTTTAATGTACTTTTAGATGGCTTACTGTTCTTGCTCTTATTTGTGGTAGTACGTTTCTTCTCCTTGTTTGGACTAGCTTGGGAAGTTTGTTTGGATTGAGTATATTTTTGTAGAGCTCTCCTCTTTTGAGTAGAAGTAATAGGCACATCTTAGTTTCTCAAATTGTACTGTCTCTACGCTGAGTTGAGAGAATTTAGGTACCCCCTTTTATATTCTTCAGATTGGACTACCAACCCACCATCATTTGCAAGTACATATTCTTAGTCATCCTGCACATATGTTTCCTTGGTATACTCATCATCCTTTGTAAGGAAGACAGTCCATGATATTTTTCAAAGAAATTGTTTTCTTCAACAATTCCATCTTCATATTCAGGTCCTTGGGCATAGTTTTTTTGAAATGGAGTGCAGACTTATTATTATACGTTATGATCCACAACTCTATACTCTGCTTAATTCTGAACCGAGGTTGTTGCTGTTTTCCTCAGAAATTGGGATTTCAAACTTTATTTTCTGACTGCCTTTCAAAAATGAACATCATATCTACCATATTTTCCATAGTTCTAATCAAAGTATCCAACTTTTCTTTGGATGAGGTTGATGGATCTTCCTTAATTGAAACTCTCTTTTCAACATTTTTTTTTTTATTTCTTAATCAACAGATTGGCTTCAACGTTGATGAAATTTCTCTCCATTTCCTCCAGTGAGGTGGGATTTATTTCTCTAATATTATATGACATATCAGGTTCAAAGTCATCTGGATAGTGCAGCAAGGCCAAGTCAGGTGGAGGTTTGATATTGGAAGGAATGGAATTGTACACCTTATTTAAATGAGTAGTATAATGTTGAATTGATTCATTAGGATGTATTTTAAATTAGTTGTATTCAACCAATATCTGAACAGATTTTTTCTTTCCTCTGAATTAGCAAGGAAAATATCAGTTAACTGCTCTGAATCAGGCATCGAATGAGGTCCCAAAGCTTGGAACCATTTTTTCACTTCTCCTGAGAAACTCTAAGAAATTATTATCATTTTCGCATCATCATTATCTACCTCTTCTAAATCTATGAAATATGTAATTTTTTCAGTATGTTTCCTAGATGTAATACCAGTGGTTTAATAAAAAGGAGGTAGCCTTTGTCCATAGTTCTTAGGTAAATTAGTGAGTTGTCCTGACAAAGCTAAAGAGAAAATCTAGCCATAGTTGTTCTAGGAGGAAAGCTTGTAGTTACAATAGGAAGCGCTAGTATGAGTGATGGTTGTGTGGGAGGAACTATAGATGATGAAGAAACAATAGTATGAGGGGATGTACTAGTAGTGTGAATATATTAAGCCAAAAAATGGTCAGAAGATAAGAGCTCCTACCAATATTGTATAAAAGCCTTCTTAGAGGTATATTGAAGATGTTCTTCTAGTTTTTGAATTTTTTCAAATTGACTCCAAACATTCCTATAAAAATCTACTTCTGAATTTACTTCTAAATTGGATTCTATGGATGAGAAACTTGTTTAAAACTTTGAGGGATCAAATAAAATTTCAGACATAGATGTTTCAGATATGGATCTAAACAAAGAAAATGCGAACCTAAGATAAAATGGAATATATTCAAGTGAAACCAGTTCCGAAGGAAAGTATGTAGACCTTACCAAAGTAGATGAAATTGAATGAAACTCACAATGCTAAAGTCTCTCCTTTATTATGATTCTTTCTGGATCTTAAACAAGATATGTTCGATTTAGATCAGGATTTGATAGTGTATACATTTTAGGAGCCAATGTTGTCTTGTTTGTTGGGAAAAATACTGAGAGGGGGGGTGAATCAGTATTTAGGGATGACTAAATTTTTTTTAGTTTTTGTTTCTCTAAAACCCATACGCTACTTTACTGAACCCAACTCGTGTATACATGCAGATATCCTTATTAAAACTTGTGTATTACCAGATATCTCATTATGCAGATAATTCTTTACTTAGATCATTGCATCATTCATTCATTAGATGTTTAGTAAGCAATAAACATGCACAGTAAGAACAGAATAAATCATCACACATAAGCAACACACATGAACACTAGGATTTAAGGTGGAAACCCAATTCGGGAGAAAACCACTGTTGTCGTCATCTCTGTCTTCAATATTTATTATAAATAAAACTTCTTACAACCATGTACTGGCACAGACTCATACCAGCACGTAGGCACCCACCTGAAAAAGGCTACAACCTTCTCTCGTTTACCAGCCTCTCCTGGAAGGGAGCTCCAACCCCCTGATCTCGTTTACCAGCCTCTCCTGGAAGGGAGCTACTACCCCCTGTTCTCGTTTACCAGCCTCTGCTGGAAGGGACCTACTACCCCCTACTCTCGTTTACCAGCTACCACTGGAAGGGAGCTACAACCCCCTCACTGAAGGCTTCAACCCTCAGCACCACTATGGACCACGTTTCATCAATTTTCATACTAGATCCAACAACTTCCACACAACATACCTTGTAGGCCACCATATTTATTCATTTTCTTTAGCTGACTTGCACCAGTTCTTCATGATTTCGTCAGTCGATAAAACCAGAGTTTCATCATCATCAGATATTGAACCATCATTATATCCATGGGTGCATCATAGATTCAAATTTATCAATTAAGAACAGAGTTCATCCATGTAGATATTCCTTAGAGAAATTTATCCATTCAACACCCTTACACATGCACACATCGTACTATCATCCTCTTCGCCTTATATAGTTTAGCCTTCATCAATACCATGAGTCAAAACCACTCAACCACTAATGGTATTCATATTAAAAGTCGAACCAATCCAAATTGGAATCCCAATCTTCGTTCTTCCTTGCACGAAACGTCCCAATGGTAATCTTTATCTCCGCCAAATAATAATATAGCCAAGGTTAATAAACATTATCGTGCCGCTGACTCAGCAGTAATATATATATATATATATCCATATAGCCTTTCGGGCCCCTCAATAATATTTAATCTTCGACTTGGGGGTTAAGATCTCGGCATAATGTGTATTGAACCAATAATGCAAAGGGAAATCGAGTCCCACACCCTTAAAACACGACATAATAATTTGGGTAAAAACCCACAAACCTCAACATATGCATATGGGCCCCAACGTTAACGGTCATTTCCAATTGACGGTTGTAATTGTGTCATGCCGCCTCACTTGATCGGACGGATATCGCTCGGCGAAGATGCACGAACAATAATGTGCAATGACCTTCCATACTTTGGTTAACCTTCGTACATCTTTATCAAACGACCACCGTTCAATGGCTCCTTCCCAGATCAACGGCTTGTATCGATATCGATGGGCATCCTGGGTCGAACAATAATGCGCGATGGCGTGTAGTGACAAGCGGTTTTGTGGAGTCGTACAGGGACGCGTGTCGAGCACTCTATGGAATCGCTCCCCAACCAAGAAATACCGCTTGCCTGTTGAAAGCGGTGCAATGAAAACCGGAATCTGCTTTCACTGTTTATTTCGCACGTGATTCCTCTCCTTTGCTTAAGGTTCCATCCATCTTTCGGAGTTTACGCTAAAATTTGTGTGGTTAACAGGGATCAATGGTACTGCGGGGGCACAAACAATCCGATGATTAACCAAAGGGTTACCTCCGCAATTGTCTCACCCATCGGGCGTTGACCACAGATCGACGACTATCATTAACTACGGTAGCACAAGCCCGATGATATTTCCATACTCAGGAGTGTCTCCGCATTGCATATTCATTACTCTGCCTCTCAGTTTCTTTTGCCGATTGCAATATGCGATCATATGTATCACATCTTTGTTGCCTCTGCTTCATAGTCTACCTTGTTGCCTTTTCCGATTGCGATTTGCGATTATATCGCAAATGCAAACATCGCATCGCAGACTAATCGCATTGCATCTTCATTACATTGCCTCTGCTTCTATTCATCGTCTCTGCATTGTCTGCTGCCTCAGTTCCTTATCTGCCTTGCTTCCTCTCTGCTTCTTTGCTCTTTCTGCTGGTCTCTTTTCTGCTTCTGCTATCTCTTTGTTGTTATCTTTGCTTATTGTCTAATGCTACTCCTTGCTTCTCTCTTTTCCTTGTTGCTATTCAGATGCTCCTTCTTTTCCACTTCCTTTGCCATCAATGACAACATTTCCAGCAATCTCCCCCTTTGGCATTGATGGCAATACTCTTCCTCTGTTTTTCTTATAGAGGCCCTTCTGTGCCTTTCCTCCCCCTTTGACATCAATGGCAAAGGGTTGCTCATTTCCTAGTTTTCTTTTTTCATTTCTTCTCTCTGATTTGTGTTTAGATCTTCTTCTTCTGAATTTTTACCCTGCTGCTCCAAACTGGTGTAAAAGAGTTGTTGAGAGAACAATTTTGGGGATTTTTGAACTTGTCTATACACATTAAGTCGATACCATTCTGAAGCATAGACTCTTTGCACTTGTATAGAGAGTAGGCGATGACAGCCATATATAATCAGACTTGTATAATAAGAGATGCATTATTGGATCAAGACATAAATATTGTGAATGCTCCAAGTGACATATCAGGCTTGCTTCAACTATACTTCATTCTATATCTGATGTAGTGCACCAATATATTTCTTGATGCATTCTTGCCATAGTCCTTTGATCCTGAGGACCTGTGCCATACTGCTGTTCCTCCATGATAACTTTTTGCAGATGAGAGATGTAATGAACTGATGATAGGCACCTTTCTTACTCAACATTCTTAATGGGGTTCATTGTTAATTCTAGCAATATGATGCATTCTGTAATCATCCTTTAATGTGCTAATATCTTCTTAGCTTACATGTTCATTACTGATGTTTCCTCTATTTTCATGGTTGCTTGCTGCTTTTTCTCCTTCTATCAATCTGTCGGCTATTGAATACTTCAAATAATCTTCTTGATTTCATAGTTGTTCTTATTACATGGATCTCTTTACAGACTGCTTTCAACATGCTGCATCTTCATCAAAAACATCAGAGAATGAAACAGAATTATGAGAACAGGAACACCACCAAAGATACCAAACAGCACCGCAGCTGTGTTTTCAAATGTCATCCAATAATTGTAGCATAAGCACGTCAGAAACCAAGCCTTCAGGCTCTTTGCCACATCAACATATTCTTCCCAAGAGGAATTATCATACTAGAACAGCTTCTTCAATAGAAAATATGTGTCAAGTAATCATCCATGTGATTTTTTATCACCAAGATCTTCATGATTTATATTTATTTCATAATCATGATGTATCATGTGTAGGAATTATGTATAAAAGATCTCAACCATGTCAAAATTCATCAGCATCAAACTCTACATGATATGTCCTTATCTCCGAATCATAAGACTTCCATCTCATCCATGTGTGAAAACAAAAGATACTCTTTAGCAAAAAGCAATCAGGGCTTACCCATAATCTCATTATAGGAAACCATGTATCATGTCATCATCATTTGAGCATGAGTATTACGAGAACTAAGGAATAAGTAGATACAATGCCATACTTGTTTAGAATTTTCTTAAGATATTTTGCTTGTGATAAGAATATGACATATGTTGCTTGTTGTACTTGCAAGCCAAGAAAGAATGTTAGTTCCCCAGGTAAAGACATTTCAAATTCTTGCTGCATAGTAGAAGCACATTTCTGACTCATAGACTCTTCATTGCTTCCAAAAATGATCTCATCAACATATACAACCACAATCAACAGTTTATCATTTTCAGTTTTTGTGTATAAGTTGCTATCAGCATACCCCTTTGAAAATCCTTGTTGATGAAGATATTTGTCAAGACGATAGTACCATGCCCTTGGAGCTTGTTTGAGACCATATAGAGCCCTTTTAAGTCTACAAACAAGTTTTTCATCATTTCCAAAAATGAATCCTTCTGGTTGTTCTATGTAAACTTCTTCTTCTAGATCACCATTGAGAAAAGCATATTTAACATCCATTTGATAAATTTTTATTTGGAAGCTTGAAAAAGCAAGAAACATTCTTATGGCTTCAAGTCTAGTTACAGGAGCAAAAGTTTCTTCAAAGTCTATACCTTCTTGTTGAGCATACCCCTTGCAAACAAGTCTATCTTTATTTCTTATAACTTCCCCATTCTCATTTAACTTGTTTTTGAATATCCATTTAGTTCCAATGACATTTTTGTCATGAGGTCTTGGTACTAATTCCCAAGTGTGATTCTTTTCAATTTGATCAAGCTCTTCATTCATGGCTTGAATCCAACCTTCATCTTGCTAGCTTGACTGACATTGTGACGTTCAATAGTGGACATAAATGCCAAATTGCTAGAAGATCCCACAAGAGTCCTTCTTGTTTGTACACCTGATCCCTTTTCTCCCAAAATTTGAGATTCTAGATGATTCTTTTGAAAATATATGGATGGAGCCTTTTCAGATAAATCATCTTCGGGTTCTTCATTGGGTTCAATGTTTGTATCATTAATATTTGATGTATAAGAATATATGTCATCATCATCGTCTTCATTTGTTGTTTGTTTTTCTTCTTTTGGAGCTATTGGAGACTCATCAATAACAACATCTATACATTCAACAATGCATTACTCTCAGCAAAGCTAATGCTCCCCTTGAAACTGTGCTCCTTTCCTTGAGCTAACTCACTATTTTTCTTATCAGAAAAAACATACACTTCTGTCTCCATTTTCTTATGGATTTATACATTATGTACCTGTATTTTGTTGTCACATTAGATGCACTGTTAGAAGTAAACACAACTAGAATTACCAAACCAACCATGGGAATCATCATACATTTCTTCCCCTGTGATGATACATTACTCATTCCTATAATGTATCTCACATCATTCCTGCAGTCATTATGAGAAGTAAGCTTTAGAAGCGGATGACTGCAGTAGGGTCAATATTCCCTACGTTTTTTTAAGGTCCTCCTTCTTTTTCCAGCTTTTCTTGAAATTTCTTATTGTGTGCTAGACATTATCCGATTTTTCATATCTATTCATCCCGCATTCCTTTTCTACATGTCCATACTTGTTACAAGCATAACATCTTGTGTGACCAGAGAAGTAAGCATAGGGATCATAATGTGTTTTTCTATTCTTTCTTCTATTGCAATCAACTTCTTTATAACCAAACTTGCTGCATGAAAAAAAATATCCCTTAAAGAAACCTGAGTACCTTTCTATGTGGAATCTGTTTGATTGTGACTAAAACAATCTGCTTCTGCAATTGGCTGCAACATGCCCATAATTATGACACTTAAAGTATTCAACATTATTGAATGATTTCCTTTGAGAGTTCATGATTTTCGGTTGATCTTTTGTCTCTTTCAATACTTCAGGTTTTGCATTGATATCCTTTAAATCTTTAGCACTTCCTTGTGAACTAGATTCTCCTTTAACAGTTTCATGAAAACCAAGACCAAATTTAATAGAAGGAGACCTTTGACTACTAAGAATATTATCCAGAATCTTAGTACTATCTTGAAACCTCAAGAGTTTATCCTTTTCCTCTAATTTACCTTTTAATATGTTTACCTCAACCTCCAATATTTGGCATTGCTTCTTCATATTTTCTTCGACCCTTTTTCTTTCTTCTACTTGATCATTCAATTTTAGAATTTCTTCTTTCAACCCATTTTCTTGTTCTTCAAATGTTTGTAGAAGTTCTTCATTCTTCTTATTTGATTTTTCCAGATCTGTTTTGAGCGAGATGATTTCTGCTTCACGTCCTTCTTCTTCAAATGATTGTAGGAGTTCTTCATTCTTCTTATTTTATGTTTCGAGATCTACTTTCAGACAAATGATTTCTGCTTCAAGTCTTTCACTTCGATTGGTTGCATAATCGTACAACCTTTGATGCTTGTCTATCTTTCCATTCATTATAGAGATCATATCTTTGTAGATAGATTCTTTCTCATTAGATAATCTTTGTCAATTTTCAAATTTAATTTTGAGAACTTCTTCTAGATCTATAACATTACTTTCACTATCTTCACCATTGCATGCACAAGAAAGTGAATCACAAGAACAACAATCAATACCTGTTTTATCTTCTTCATTTTCTACTGCACATATTTTCTGAGATATCTCCTTTCTTTGAGTAGCCTTCTTCTTTTGCTTCCTTCCCATTGAGATGGATCTCCTTCAAGCAATCAAGCTCCTTCAGAAGGACTTGCTCTGATACCAATTGTTGGGAAAAATACTGAGAGGGGGGGTGAATCAGTATTTAGGGCTAACTAAAAACTTTTTACTTTTTGTTTCTCTAAACCCATACGCTACTTTACTAAACCCAACTCGCGTATACACATGGATATCCTTAATAAAACTTGCATATTACCAGAGATCTCATTATGCAAATAATTCTTTACATAGATCATTGCATCATTCATTCATTAGATGTTTAGTAAGTAGTAAACATGTGCAGTAAGAATAGAATAAATCATCACACATAAGAAACACACATGAACACCAGGATTTAAGGTGGAAACCCAATTCGGGAGAAAACCAACGCTGCCGTCATCTTTGTCTTCAATATTTATTATAAAGAAAATTTCTTAAAACCATGTACCGGTGCAGACTCATACCAGCACGCAGGCACCCACCTGCAGAAGGCTACAACCTTCTCTCATTTACCAGCCTCTCCTGGAAGGGAGCTCCAACCCCCTGATCTTGTTTACCAGCCTCTCCTAGAAGGGAGCTACTACCCCCTGTTCTCATTTACCAGCCTCTCCCTGAAGGGAGCTACTACCCCCTGCTCTCGTTTACCAGCTACCACTGGAAGGGAGCTACAACTCCCTCACTGAAGGCTTCGACCCTTAGCACCATTGCGGACCACGTTTCATCAATTTTCATACCGGATCCAACAGCTTCCACACAACATACCTTGAAGGCCACCAGATTTATTCATTTTATTCAGCTGACTTGCACCAGTTCTTCATGATTTCGTCAGTCGATAAAACCAGAGTTTCATCATCGTCAGTTCTTGAACCATCATTATATCCATGGGTGCATCATAGATTCAGATTGATCAATTAAGAACAGAGTTCATCCATGCAGATATTCCTTAGAGAAATTTATTCGTTCACCACCCTTACACATGCACACATCGTACTATCATCCTCTTCGCCTTATATAGTTTAGCCTTCATCAATACCATGATTCAAAACCACTCAACCGCTAATGGTATTAATATTAAAAGTTGAACCAATCCAAATTGGAATCCCATGAATCTTCGTTCTTCCATGCACGAAACATCCCAAAGGTAATCTTTATCTCTGCCAAATAATAATATAGCCAAGGTTAATAAACATTATTGTGCCGCTAGCTCAACAATAATATATATATATATATATATATCCATATAGCCTTTCGGGCCCTTCAATAATATTTAATCTTCGACTTGGGGGTTAAGATCTCGGCATAACGTATATTGAACCAATAATGCGAAGGGAAATCGAGTCCCACACCCTTAAAACACGACATAATACTTTGGGTAAAAACTCGCAAACCTCAACATATGCGTATGGGCCCCAACATTAACGGTCATTTCCAATCGATGGTTGTAATCGTGTCGTGCCGCCTCACTTGATCGGACGGATATCACTCGACGAAGATGCGCGAAAAATAACACGCGATGACCCGCCGTACTTTGGTTAGCCTTCGTGCATCTTTATCAAACAACCACCGTTCGATGGCTCCTTCCAGATCAATGGCTTGTATCGATATCACTGAGCATCCTGGGTCGAAAAATAATGCGTGATGGCACATACTGACAAGCGATTTTGTGGAGTTGTATAGGGACGCGTGTCTAGCACTCTATGGAATCGCTCTCCAACCAGGAAATACTGCTTGCCCGTCGAAAGCGGTGTGATGAAAACTAGAATCCTCTTTCACTGTTTATTCCACACGTGATTCCTCTCCTTCGCTTAAGGATCCATCCATCTTTCAGATTTTACGTTAAAAGCTGTGTGGTTAACAGGGATCAATGGTACTGTGGGGGCACAAACAGTCCGATGATTAACCGAAGGGTTACCTCCACAGTTGACCCGCCCATTGGGCATTGACCACAGATCTACGGTTGTCATTAACTACGGTAGCACAAGCCCAATGATATTTCCATACTGAGGAGTGCCTCCGCATCACATATTCATTACTCTGCCTCTCTATTTCTTTCGCCGATTGCAATATGCAATCATATGTATCACATCTTTGTTGCCTCTACTTCATAGTCTACCTTGCTGCCTTTTTCGATTGCGATTTGCAATTATATCTCAAATGCAAAAATCACATCGTAGACCAATTTTCATCTTCATTACATTGCCTCTTCTTCTATTCACTGTCTCTATGTTGTCTGCTACCTCAGTTCCTTATCTGCCTTGCTTCCTCTATGCTTCTTTGCTCTTTCTGCTGGTCTCTTTACTGCTTCTTCTATCTCTCTATTGCTATCTCTGCTTCTTATCTAATGCTGCTCCTTGCTTCTCTCTTTGCCTTGTTGCTATTCATATGCTCCTTCTTTTCCACTTCCTTTGCTATCAATGACAACATTTCCAACATTGTTTCTGCACTTTGGCTCTCTGCAACTTGAATCATCCTTCTTGAAAACTATTTCCTATCACCCACAGGGCTAGAATCCAATGAAAAGGAAATAATATACCCAGGGAAGATCTATCACTTCACTTCCCGACATCAGCGCCATAAATTTTAGCCTCCATAATTTCCCAAGACTCAAAGGATATTGACATAGTTAACCTCCAAACCAAGATTTTAGTTTGGTAGCAAGCCCTATCCAACCAGAGAGGGCTTTCACTATGAAAATCACACCCAAGGGTTCGATTGGTACAAGGATGGATTTTAGGTTAGATAGTTCAGCTCTAAGGTTTGAAATATTTTAGGTTTTTTTGCTGGATCAAGAGTGGAAATAAGGGAACTAGGTCAAAACATCAAAGGTTTAAGTTGCAAGAAATATAGAGGAGCAAGGTATGTATGATTTCGTGATATCTTAGAAGTTGGTCGATGTAGTATAGGTTTTGAATGAGAAAGAAGGTCAAAATGAGCATGTATACCATGAATTCATTTCTCAAGAATATTAAACACACAAAATGATATTCCAAACAAAACAGAGCTTAATTAAAATAATTATACTTAAAACCTCTTAGGAAAATCACTGAAGATCAAAGATATGGTAAGGATATTAGTTTATCATTGATATAAATCTATAACAAAGAGAAACGATTATCACAAAATCACAACACAATAATTCCTGAATAATAGCTACAACTGTCCTTTGATTTCCTGTAAAAATGATGAAGTACAAGCTACAAGACTTCCACTCTCTAATGTCTAACCTTTAGATTGACTGAAAACCACATAAATATAGACTAAAAACTACTTCCCCTCTCTCAAGGTTCGAATCCCTCACTGTAGGAACAACTCACATTAATTTTTCAATAAAACCCTAATGACTAGGGAGGTTAAAACAAATCCTCCATATAGGGTCTGACTGACTTGGGTCCTACTCCTCATCAATGAGGTCCAGAATTACATACAAATGACTATAACAAGCCCATTTACATTATATTACATCAAGTCAATATGAAAATAGATAAATTACATCATAAAACTAATATTTACTGAATAAAAAATTCAAAAATTGCACTAACAAGCAAAAGCGCAGTGCCTCTCTACAAAAGCGCAACTCCACTAGACAAAAGTGCAACACCCAAATTTGAAGAGCCCTTTGAAGGCCTTCCATTGCTCCAAAACTAACTCTAAAGGAACCAATGAAACTATGAGAATGTCTAGTTGTCACTAAACACCTCAAGCAAGAAAAATGGATGCTCGATGACAAAGAGAAACACATTCTCCCACAACTACTTCAAAAAGCACAGTGCCTAATCCAAAATTGTGGCAGAAAGTTACTTTTTTGCATGTTTTTGGGCATTTTAATCTCAACCAGCCTACTGAAAAGACACCAATACTGCATAGATGTCATATATAAGTGATTATAAAATAATATAATTTTTTTGACAATTGGATCTTTGAGCGAAAAATGCAGCACCAAGGCGTTGTGCTTTTAGCTAAAACCAATATCTCCAATTTGGCCAAAAGTCACAAAAATGAAAAATTTCATAAAATTTCTTCAAAACTTGCTCAAAATTTCTCCATGAAGCCATGTGATGATGTGTAAAGCTATGAGAGAGGCTTAAGCTAGAAAATCAAGCTTATCCGTCTCTTTTTTCCTCATTAGGGTTTGCTTCAGCTTCTTCTTCAGCTGCTTGATCCTGATTTGGGAGACCTGGTTCCTTTTATAATAATGCATAGCCATGTGTCTTTGTAGTTTTTTATTCCTATTTTCCCTCTTGAAAATCTTATCCAAGTGGAAATTCACCTTATCCAACCAACCTACTTTTTCTTTTTCAATTTCTTCCAGAATGAGCTCATCAACAGTCATTTGACCTTGTGGTGGAGATGTTTATTTTTGCTGCTCAAGTGCCCTCTTGAGACCTTTAATTCTTGCTCTCCTTGATTTAACCCATTCTTCTTGATCCTATTAATCATCAACCTTAGCAACTACCTTACCTTTTTCATCATCCCTTGTCAAGTCTTCTTTGGGCTTATTTAAGAGCAATATATTTACCTTTAGCTGCATGTTCTCATGTTACAAGAATGAGACCAAGAAATTTTCCTTTGACAAACTATCCTTGAGATCTCTAATCTCAGCCTCCTTTTCCATGATGATTTTCTTGTTTGTTTTGTTCTCCTCATTCACCTCCAAATCTTCCATATCAATGTCAAGATGAAATTGTTCCTCATCCTGCAATGGTGCCTCATGATGTGATGATGTTTCTTCCTCACGTGATGTAGGCTTGGCCCTTTCAACAATGTTTGGAGCAAAAAAAGGCATCTTGGCTGTAACATATGTTTGATATACCTCTGACCTAGGAGTTATGGTGATAGGTTTTCTTGTGGAAGAAACCTCTTGATGTGCTGGTGAGGTCAAAGGTGTAGAGTGACTACTAGACTGTGCTGAAGATGGGATAAGAAAAACTGAATACATAAATCCATCCCATGAAAAATTGATTTGTGCTAACTAATGGGAAACTAGGATTTCCAATAAGCCATGTTGAAAAGGCTAGGATGATGATTTTCTCCTAATCTCTGTACCCTCTCTGCCATTTTTACCATGCTTTTATAAAGGTAAAGAGGAAAATTTAGGGATTTTACACGGGTGAAATGCATCAAGAGTATCATATGATATTGATATAACCTTGATTACCTCCCCTCACACGTAAAATATCTCATGATAAATTTCATGAGAGGGGCACACTTTCCCAACACCTGTTTAAATGGAAATATGTGTGTTGGAGCTGCTTTGTATTGAGGTTTAAAATACATTTTGTATCTTTCAAGGTCAAGGTGCCTACTCTTGAAAAATGTTTCTCCATTTTATGGAATCCATATAGATGTGGAAATGGTCTCTGTGGAAAGATTTATCACCACCCCTGCAATAGTAACCTTATATATCCTCAAACTGGTGGCAAAATTGCTTGTAAGTTTGTCACGAAAACCTAGTTCCTCAACCTTTTCACAAAAGGCAAGGCAACCAACATCCTAAAATGATTTCGTAAGGAAGGGTAAAGACATGATCTCATGTGCTATAGTGGGCTCACACATACTGGTATGACCTCCCTTGTGCCTCTTCTACTCAATGGTTTTAGAATCCATAGCAAACCCTAACACAATGGGATGAGGAACTAGGGTTTAGTGTGAGGAAAACAGGGGATTTCGGAAGTTTTTAGGAATGAAGGGAGATGAAGGGGTTATGGGTCTCCTAAATTCTTTCAAAAATTTAGGGGGGTATGGATAGATGTTAGGGAGTAAGGATAAGTGAAATTTCATGGAATAAGTGAGGGGAAGGGGTCCAAAAGGGGAAAAAAACATCCTAGCCTAGGATAGTGTACTCTACGTTAGGGTTTGTGGGGAAAATTTGAAATTGGTGGATAGGGGTGAGGGAAAATGATTAGGAAGGTGTATTAAGGGTTGGGGGAGGTATTAGAGATTTTAAATTAGGGTTTCACTCAACAAATTTTTAATGAGATTATGAAACCAAGATAATGCAACCAAAACCCTAGAAGAGGGAATTGATCTTTAAAAGCAAATAAATGAAGTCAAAATAGGTAATTTGAGGACCCAATTACTCGTATTTGATACAATGGAACCTTATTGTTGATTTAAAAACCATTGGAATGAAGTTTTTTCTTCTTTGAAGAAAGCACAACACCTTCTAGCAAAAGTGCAGCGCTGCCAGTGAAAAGCACAACATAGGAGAGATATGAGAACTTTGGTGGCAAAGAATGGATTCTAAGATGGTGAAGATGGTCTTTCAAGGTGGAGATGTGTTTCTTGAAGATGGAATGATCAAATGAGATGCTTATTGGTATTTTATAGCTTTGGAAATCAATTTTCTCTTTAGTGGTGTAGTGGCCCCACCATGTTCTTTTATGTTTTGATTTGGAACTACAACTTTTAGAACCTTTGAAGCATATTACATATTAATAGAAATTAATTACACTTTTGAAACCTTTATTGAACATTTTTCACTATTAATACTCCTTCAATGATGAATTTGATGGTGAAATTGTTGGGAAAATACTGAGAGGGGGTTGAACCAATATTTATAAATCACTGTAAATTTTTTCTTTTTCTTTACTGATTTCTATATGCGACTTTAATGAACCCAACTAGTGTATACACACGGCTATCTTTAAATAAAATTTCATATTTCCAGAGATCTTATTATGCAGATAATTATTTACTTAGATCAGTGCATCATTCATTCATCAGATATTTAGTAAGCAGTAAGCATGTGCAGTAAGAACAGAATAATTCATCACACATAAGAAACACACATAAACACTAGGATTTAAGGTGGAAACCCAAGTTGGGAGAAAACCACCATTATTGTCATCTCTGTCTTCAATATTTATTATAAATAAAACTACTTGCAATATTGTACTGATGAAAAATCATATCAGTACGCGGGTATCTACCTGCAGAAGGCTGCAACCTTCTCTCGTTCTCCAGCTACTATTGGAAGGGAGCTCCAACCCCCTAATATCATTTACTAGCTACTACTGGAAGGGAGTTACGACCCCCTTCTTCTCATTTACCAGTCAGTCCTAGAAGGGAGCTAAAACCCCCTAATTAGAACAACAACTTCTACTGGAAGGAAGTTTCTATTCCCACACTGAACGCTTCAATAGTCAGACCCACTGCTGACCACGTTTCATAAATTTTCACACTGGATCCAACAAATTCAATACAACACAACTTACAAGCATATTTCCATTGGATTTTTAGACTGGTACCACTCTACTCATTTAAGCCCAAATAACATATATTAAACTGAAAATCATAACTATATCAAATCATTCACTTAATCATCAATCAACCAATCACTCTAATATTGAACAAACCATTAAAGAAAACAGTCACTTAACCAATTACCAAATCAATTAATAGTGAGATCACTATAACCAGAATATCAGATCTGAACCCAGAATATTACATCAACATAATGAATTAACTGCAACCCTGATCATTCATAAAACAAAATGTATACACTAATTCACTTACTATCACCTGCATGTATACGCACTTTCCTACACATCAACCTATGTATAGATCTATGTATAATGAATTTTCAGAATCCAATCAGACTCAAAACGGATCTGGGGCATTTAGGCATACTTTGTTAGATTTACAAAACCCTTATTCAGTCACCAACATCCATCATATTCAATCACCCAGTCACTGATCATATTTATACATAATCAACTAGCAGCATAGACAATATTCAAACAATCCAGATCTACATGAAGACATCATTGACAGACAACAGAAATATAGCACAAACGATCCAAAATTTCCTTCCACATACTTCAGAAAAACCATACATTCCATATGCACTTTTGCTGAAATGAACCTACATATATACGCGCTTTTACAGATATGAACCTACGTATAGATTTGCAACTATTTCAAGACTGCAACTCTTCAGAATAAATAATCAACTCATATCTTACCCTTCACTTCAGCAAAAATTTGTGAAATCACAGATATAAACATTTCATAAATATATCAAGAAAATACATAGTCATTTCAAGTCTAGAGATCTTGATCCATCATTATATTCATAGGTGCATTAATTTTAGATCTATCAATAATATGTAGCCCATTCCATGCAGATATACTTGAGAGTGAAATATTCATTAAATACCCAAATACATGCACACACTTGCACTATGATCTTCCTCTCCTTATATAGGTTTAGCCTTTACCAATACCATAAGCCAAACCCACACAAGTGCTCATGGTATTCTTGGACGGAATCAAATAGATGACACCGTGCTCAATATTGCAGGCTAATACCATGGTAAAGACCCTTGGTATTATAAAAGTGAGTGTGTAAGTACATACACGACTTGGCTTCTTCATACTCGCGTGTATACGTGACTTCTCTTCATCAAAATTGTGTATATACTAATTTTGGATGTATACGCGAGTTTCTTGTATACCAACCTGCATATGTACGTGGGTTGCCTTCATCAAACCTGCGTATACTTTGTGAAATATTATCTTTTTCATTTCTCTGGCACTTACTAGAATTCCTTTCTCTGTCACATCTCAACTAACCTGTAGAAACATCATTTTTACATCTTAAACAAATAGGTTTCTATCAAAAGGAAACTCATCAAGTAATATTCCAACTCATCAACTAAGTTTCCATCAAGGAAAACTTCATCGAGTAGGTTGCCATTAAGGACAACATAATGCCAACATAATGCTAAAAGAAATGAATTATTTTCATGATTTAGACCCTAAGACCTAATAATGACACTACATGAAATGAGATGAATGATGAAAATGGTGACATGACTGATATGATGATGAAGACATTTTAGTGATGACTCATCAAAATGAATGATGGAAAGAAAAAAACTTGGACTGAAAGGAGTAGTAACACACCTAGACACACTATGACCAAATATTTATTTGAAAACATATTAAAACCATAAAAATTTGCAGTAGGACCCTATCAAAAACCTTGTAAGAGAATATTTCATCATTGGTAACTGGCAAGACTAGTAGACACGAACATGTGGGAATAATAAAATTATGATCATTTATGTTTAATATATATGTATTTTTCTATGTTGGTGAATACTGAGGCTATTCACTTGGGGATATCATTATTCTTAACCTATCTCCTATTTACTTTAATAAATTTGTGTTATGGGAATGATGATGCCTATTGGATAATTTCAAATCAAAATGTTCTAATTCAATTCTTATTATCTCCATTTTTTTAACCTTCTATCTTACATACCATCATTAACCTAGAAATATAATACTTGAAGTGATTGTTCTAAAGTAATTTTAAATAACTATCAATTGTGACATGTCAAGGGTTACACCCTCTAATCCAAGGGGCTAAACTTGGAACTAAAGGGGGGAAGTTTTGGAAATTTCCATTGGAGTCCTTGGAATCAATCATTAATAGGGCTAATCCAAATACCAACACCTCATAGCAATTGAAAAAATGTTGGTCAATTCTTTTGATTCTAGAATTCCATTACTGTTAATCATCAATCCAAGTTTGTAAACTTTTGAAGTGTTATGCAAAGTGTATTCATGATTTAGTTCCTAATATACGTGTAAATTATTAATTCAAAATAAATGTATTCTTAGCTACAAAACAAAAAAAACCTAGCTACAAAAATAGAATGAAAAAAAAATCAAATAAATTAGGATATTAATGATTCTAAACACTTCTAAATCATCAACCTTCAAAGATTTATTATTGCAATACAATCAAAAAATGTACCCTTCGATTCATAGGTTCTGTAATCGAGTTAAAAACCTCTTATTTAGTCAACAATTCCTCTGTATAGTATTCCTATGAATTGAAATTACACAATCTATAAGTAATAGGAAATAATTGAACTAAATTAAAATAAACTCACATGATTTAAAAAGAAAATAAATACGTAACATAAAAAAAAGAAACACACTCGTCACTTAAGGTGGCCTCTTAGGTCAGTGAATACTACTGAGAAAGTTCTCTGAGATGAAACTTATAAAAATAAAATATGAAATGCATAAAAAAGGAATGCACTACAACTTCAAACTCATGAACAATAGAGATTTATATTCATGATAATATTTAAGTACATAGTTTATTTCCAAAATTAGATATTTTTCCTTTGAGTTCATAACACAAGATTTTATACATTTCAATAGATATAGTTACGTATCTATTATGCATATTGCTAGAATAAATTCACCATGACATTGGTTCCTAGATATTTTTGGATTCATGAAACAAAAATATTAATTTGTGTATGAGAAATTCATGATATTGATTCTTAAATTTCTCACATATGATATTGTTATCTCAGTATGGTTTTTTAGTTGTGATTTTGATTTAAGTATTCTAGAATTGATCTAAATTCTCTACCACATACCCAACTACTCTACCACTGATCAAATTACTCTTCTACCACATAGTTGTCATTGATTGCAACTTGGAATTATATTTTATTGGAGAGTGCTAGAATTGAGAGGACATGTGGATAAGATTAAGGTCTTCATTTATGGTCACTTTCAATTCCCAATATCATTATGGCATGCTTGAACCCATCGGTTACTATAAATCTACTACTTAATTAGCTAATTACTACAAGATTCTATGTAGCAAGAAAATTGATGTCTTTTTATTTATTTCATCCAAATGACTTTTAAACCATTTTACAAAAGAATAGATGAAAATATATGAAGAATATAAATTTTATCTCAGATATTCCTTGGTATATGATCGTGTAGCTAAAATAATTTAATTATAGAAAAAGGGACAAAAGAGAGTGTAAGGTAGCCAATGTTATTTGTTTTAATGAAAAAAATAGTGACAAAAAGAGTTTATTTTAAGAGTCTAACTAGAGGTTATATGTATATTTATAACACAAGATATTTTGAATTTATTGCAAGCCATTTTTGATAAAAATTTATCCAAAAATCACGATACTCTATGAATTTCAAACGAATTCTGAGATATATATTGAGGGTTGTAGTTGTTGCTTCATGGGTCATCATACTTCCAACTTATTATGACCATACCTGGTTTAATTATTCTTATCTATTTCATGGACACACAAATTGATGCAGATTGGATCATTATATTTATTTCACTCATATTGATTATTTTCTAGTGGAAAAATTGGAGGAATCAACTCACATGACCATTTTTACCAGTGGGACTTAGTTTGGAAAATTGGGGTTTGAAACTCTCTAAAAAAATTCTTAGAAATCAAATGAATTTTTTGTTGGAGTAAAACTTTGCTGCTATGTGCAACACATTTTTTTCCTATTCTACACACATATAATTTTCCAATGAAATAAAATTCACTCTAATCAGATTCTGTATGAAAAATTTATGCCACTCAAAAGTTGACGTTCTTGTCTTCACCACCATAATTTGATGGGATGCCACATCAACCCCCATAGCTCATGAAAAAATGGATTTTCATGTGATTATGATTAATAATACTTTATAATATTCCATATCATAAATTTTGTTAAGAGATGATGGAGTCAAACTTAACCACTAGTAGGCTATCAAAATGTGTTGTAACCAGGCCAATAGGAGGAAAAGGGGTTCTATTGTTTTTGAGTTCAATTGTTTCATAGATGAGCAGAATATCTGAAAGGCACAAGGAGAGAGCACACATAGAGGATTTGTGCACTGTAGTAGCCCATGGGCCACATACCTTACTCATTTTTAATCATAGTCATTTTCTATTCAAAGAAAGAAAGGAGAGTGGCCTCACCTTCCAACTGGGATTTCACCCAAAAAGTCTTCCTAGGATATACCTTGTGTCAAATGTGTTTGATATTTTTTTATTTTCTTGTTCTCGATTTTTTATTTTATTTTAATCCATTTGAAATAAAAAATAATCTACAAATCCATAAATCTAAATATAAATAAACCTTAATAGTGTATATTTCATATTTTTAAATATAATTTTATTAGGTCTATTGTGACGAACTATCGATTGTAATATTGAAAATAATTTACAATACATATTGGTATAATAAAAGGATTTTGCGGGTATATTATATATATTTATAGTCATCTATATCAGTGAAACCAAAATTCATAAAACCCTATTCATGGTAGTCAAGTTTTTGAATAATCATCTTGATCTTGAAGAGGAGAGGTTTTCATGGTTGGAAGCACAATTTGTAGATATAAGACATAATGTGAATCTCCTGATGTCATCCATGAGAAATAATATTGGGTTATTTGGAGAATATGGGGATTCTAACATAGAGTATAGATTGGAGGGGAAATTAGGTGATCGAGAAGAAATAGAGAATCAACTTAAGAAATGACCCAAAATAGATCAACCTAGTTTAAGTTTCGTTAACTGTTCACAACCCTTGTTCAAAATGGAAGAAAATTTTGGTATAAAGCCAAACCAAGTTGAGATAGATGCTCTGAAGCTAAATCACTACTTGCATCAATTAGAAGTGTATTTCAGTGTCCATTATATAGAGGAAGAGAAAAATATTATTTACATGATTGAAATTAGAGGGTCATTCCCTTATCTAATGGGAAGGCCAAAAAAGGAACTTTAGGTTGAAAGGAGATCCTCCAGTGACTAAGTGGGAGCAATTTAAGTGCAACATAAAGTCACAACTTTGCCCTATCAATTATGTAGATGACCAGTCAACCTGATAGCACTACTTTAGGAAAACATAGGGCCAATGTGTACGAGAGTACAGTAAAAAATTAGAAATATGGCCATAACATTTTTTATCTCCCCAAAGAATGAAAATGCACTCCTCAAGTATTTTGGGGTCTACACAAACATCTGCAGAAGCAAGTGATTTTTTTCAAGACTAGACTGATGGACATGGCTTGTATATAGGCACAATACATGGAAACCATAGGCTTTAAGAAAGGGAAATAATGTTGATTTAAATAGAAGGAGAAACAAGCCACTTATTAGTAGGGTAAGAAGAAATGGAAATGGGGAAAGATAAAAATATGGTAGCCATAACATATTAGTGATAAGTTGCCAACAACCACTACAACCACTACAACATTCATGACCATACAAAGGAGAAATGTTAGAAGCTTCATCCAAAGCTTAACCCGAAGAAAAATAATAATAAATGAGAAGAAGAATATTAGGGACACTAATTTGAGGAACTATGTTGAAAGTAGCTTAGATGTGGATGATAAGATCATCTATACATCATTGTAGAAGGAGGTGAATTTGAGAAGCCATAAACAACAAGAAGATAAATAAATGACTAACTCTTAAACATAAAAATAGATGATAAAATGAAAAATATTGATGTTATGTTTGACTTAGGATCATAAGAAAATATCATTGCTACAAATTTTGTCAACAAGTTGGGATTGGAAATTCATGATCATTCAAGCCCATAATAGAGTTGAAGGTAAAAAAATAGTGAAAAATTAGTTTTCTATTAGTGTCAATTTTATTAATGAAGCAAAATAGATATATCTCCCCTTGATTTATGTGGGGTAGTGTTTAGAAGTCCCTACATGTATACGGGGGATGCAATCTTCATGTGGAGGGCCAATCAGTATTGGCTCGTCAGTGATGGAAAATTGTGCACATTCATGCACACAAAGACAAGTTGAAAATTTCAATGGTAAGTTCTAACCAATCCAAGAAATTGATTCATTTCTACCAAGAAGTATGTTTTAATATTTTTAAGAGAGGATCACTCTATATAAGAGTGGGTAAGAGCAAAGGAATCCTCAAAGAGGTGTACAAAAAAATAGAAACACAAACTAGAAGAGTTGATACATGAATAAAAAGATGTTTTTCAAGAGCCTAAAGAGTTACCACTCAAGGGGGAAGTGGGACACGAGATCCAACTATTTTCAAACTCCCCAATTCTAAACATTGGGATGTAAAGGAATTATATTATGGAGGAAAGTGAGGTGAATAAACAATTTCAGCAAGTACTAGAACCTGGTTCCATTCAAAAAAATACATCATCATGTCTGTCACCCATCATAATTATACCAAAAGAGTATGGAACTTCGCGAATGTGTATTTATTATAGGGAATTGAAAAAAATCATTCTCATGAATAGGTAACCATCGCGCATGATAGATGATATGTTGGATCAGTTGCAACAAGTGAAATATTTCACCAAGCTAGACTTAGATTCTGGATATCACCATGTTCAAGTTAGAGAAGAAGGTACATAGAAAAAAACCTTAAAAATTATGAAATGTTTGTATGAGTGGTTAGTCATGACATTTGGCCTATGTAATAGACCAAGTATACTTATGGGGTTAATCAATGATATCATGCACCCTTTTATATAGTCATTTATTATGATATATTTGTAAGATATAATGGCATATAGTGATACCTGGGATGAACATATCTCACATCTGATATAGTTGTTAGAGACATTCAAGAAGCACCATCTACTAGAAAATATAAATAAATGTGAGTTTGAAAAATAGTCTTTGGTGCATTTGGAGTATGTGATAGGTGGAGGAGAGATAAATATAGATGCTACCAAGTTGGATTCCATCATGAAATGGCTAGTGCTTATTGATGTTTTTGAGATTAATAGTTTTGTTGAGGTAATATAGTACCTAAGGAGATCAATAGCCTCATTTTCAACATCAGTAATCCCACTCCACACCATAATAAAAAGGGGTAAGAGTTCTCAATGGAAAAAGGGTTAACATAAGGCCTTTAAAGAGTTAAATAAGAAGATCAGTAAAGAACCATTTATTGTATTACCAAAATTTCAAAAACCCTTCGAAGAGGAGATATATGTGAGTGGATAAGCTATCAGAGTGGTCATGATGCAAGAAGGAAGGCTTGTATGTTACAATTCTAAAGTATTCCATGGGGTAGTTCTTAACTACCCTACCCGCAACAAGGAGATATATGTCCTAGTGCAAGTTGTGAAGAAGTGGAAGCACTATCTAATGGGAAATGAGACAATTGTAATACCCATTTATTTTCTACTTTTAATGTTGACTATTTTTATGAGTTAACTTATTATTGGATTGAATGGATATGGAAGCCTTTTAAAATTTTATGATGATTTAATCAATTTTATTATTGTAAATATAATAAACAATTTTTTGGAAAAACACTCACAAAAAAATCACTTTAAGTTAGAATATTTCTCTCCAGCTTAGGAAAAGTTGTTGGTGGTAAGGTCCACATGGTGGACCTTCCCATAAAATCTCCTAAAAATCCTTAAGAGAAAATAACTAAAAGTAAACTCATTTAACATGATGGGAGAGAAGGATTGTATTAAATCACATAGTTTGAGAAAGATACGAAGTAGGGTGTAATAAAGCAATGTAGGAGAAAAATGAAGGATTTAAAGAAAAAGAAAGGATTCTTAAAAAAAAAAAAAAAAAAAAGGCCTAGGAAAAAGGTTCGGAGACTTTAAAGCAGGATGTTGCTTAAAATATACTGGGAAGAAATCTATAAAATACCCCACCTAAGAATTAAAGAGGTTGTTGATTATTGTGGCAAGAAGATCTTAGCTCAAGGGGGAACTAGTAGAGGCAATCATGGTCAGGAGGAGCCTATTTGTTCTTGAGTGGTTTTCCAAACAATAATTACAATTATAATTTTTTGTTATGTTTTTCATCAATATTATAGGTTGTAGATTGATGACTGAAATGAATGGTAGACATATATTTATTTTAACCTGTTACTTTTCCCATAATAATGTTATATCCTGTTAATGTTACAAATATGTGTACTTATACATGCATTAAAGGGAAATATATCTTATAGCCATACTGTAGGACATGTGGATAAATATTTATTACAAGAATTACAAGAGTCTGAGATGAGTATAGAATGCCTTGAATATTTTTCATGTTACATATAATTTAAGTGAGAAAGAGTAGATACACATGGATGAATGTAATAGGGACCCCTTCTTATTCGTGATACTGTTAGCTCACAAAATATTGGAAAGAATTTTTCTTATCTTATTATAGCCATATCTCGATGATCTCCTTTTCCCCTCAATTATATAAGTTAAAAGTTATGTTATTGTGTTTTTTGGAAGATCCTCCTTTACATGCATCTCAAATCCAATTCCTTGGTTTCCTTGTGACGGTATTTTACAATCCATCTAGTAGTTATAATATTTCTATCCTTGAGATGAAAAATAATGCACAAAGAATTATGAATATAAATTATCTCTATATGTATATAAAAATACTCAGATGAGAAATATCTATATCTACAGTGACCAACCAATATATATCTAAATAAGTATATTGTACCTATTATTCAGTTTTCTTCCTTTAAATGATGAAATGGAAATATTATGGTTAATTTTGTATAACTTGGAAGGTAAATTATAGATTAGAGGTAAATATAAAAGGGTAGAAATTGTAAACTGATGCAAATCCTATAGATGTGTGTGGAGGAATGTGAGAGTTTCTATTCAACCTAGTTGTTGTAGTTGATTGAGTCATAATTTTTTAATAGTTTCTAGGGTAATACCAACTTCCATATTATAAGACTCCTCTCTCAGTTTTAGATAGGAGCGGTAAATTTAAAGTGATAAAAGAAAAAAAAGTATGCTTTAATCTATTAACTTCCCTCATCAAAGTCATCAGCGCTACTTACATAAATTGACAAAAAATAAATGATGTGTCTCGAACTATATTCTTCACCATTAAGCCATATAGTGTCACAGAGCCAATATAGGTGGTCTAGAATGCGTATGGGTAAGCCATAGGGTAAGAAGTGATTTAATAAATGATTACAATAGGAACAAATCCTCAAGGAATACATGGGAACAATAAAAACACAATAAATTATTTTCTAATATTTTACTACCCTTGTAAAGTAATAATGAGGTGCTTGGGAAAATGATGTAAAGCAAGAAATAGTATTGTTAAATGCGATGAATCCCTAACAGAAGTACCAAAACAGTAATTCAAAATAGCTAAATGAGACATTAAGTTGATTCATCATATATGTAAAAAACCTAGTTAAATATCCATGGAAAAAAAGATAAGACCAAGGTCATGGGACACGTATTCCAAGTTGAATGTTGGGAAAAAATATAGTGACGAGGATCACTTATGATAATTTAATCTCTATGGAAATTGGAAAAGGAAATGGAAAATGTTTGGAAAGGAAAAGTGGAATTTATTGGCATTTTATTTATGAAAATAATGGGAAATAGGAGAAAATGAAGGAAAATTATGGAAAATAAAGAAATTAGATGCCTCGTTGATAAAAAGGCTTATGAGGATTAGTTAGTAACCTTTTTATCATTTTTAGTTTGGATCTCTCATTCTATTCTCTCTCTCTCATACTAGTGGACACTTAGGGTTTTCTTGGAGAACTCTTGTAGGAGTATGGCATACCTTGGATTTGGAGAAAGATGGAAAAGGAAAATTAATAGAGTTCAAGTGGACATCGGGATCAACAGATGCAACTATATTTATTTGCAGGTATCAGGTTGCATCTGTGGTTTCCTTGCTATTTTTGGAATGCATGGTATACATGTGGTTTCTTGGTTATGATGTGTGATTGGAATGGAGGATTTTCTAGATTGACAATGATTTTTCCTAGCCTTTCCATTTCTAGGATAGCCATGGTGTTGTGGGTTACCTTTATTTTTCTAGTTTGTGTTGATGTTCCTTTGGCTTTGGATTGAGTTATTAGTTCCTGGAAGCCTTGGTTGGAAAAATGCTCTGGAAGCCCTGTAACAACTTGGGTTTAGTTACTAGACCTGGAAGTCTTGGTTTGAAAAACTCCTTAGAATCCCTTGGTGGGTAGAGTTACTAGTCCTGGAATCCCTGGTTGGAAAAACAAACTAGAATCCCAATACTAGTTTTTGGTTGAGTTACTAATCCTATAATTCGTATTTGGAACAAACGCTCTGGAGCCCTGAACAACTTGGGTAGATACTAATATGTTGATGGTTAGTGATGTCCGACCATGAGATGGAATCACTAGTTGAGGGTTGAGGTGGTTTGGCCTCTGGTAGCCCTGTTTTGGTTGTGTTTGGTTTATTCAATGTGATCCCACATTCATGCTTATAATATGGCACGAGGGGGACTCACTGGAAGAAATATTTTCTTCATCCTAGTCTATGGTTAGGTCGTACGTGGAAGTCCCAGACCTAGTTGCATTTTACACATGTTAATAAGAGTTATTTCCCTCTTCTATTTTATGGGTAAATATACTTTCTCATGTGTGGTTTTTATGGTTGTTATATCCTTGTTATTTATGTTGGTTACATGATGGTCTTCAATATTTTTTATGACAAACTTGATGTACGGTTATCATCAATTTTTTATTAGAAAATTAATATACAATACATATATGTCTTATTAGATGATAATGCCACTATTGTGATAAGTCATCAATGCTTCTTACCGATTATTAGATAAGTATGAGACCCCTATTCTCATATTTGTTGCTATGAACTATAGATTTCATATTTGTAACATGTTTGATGAAATTCCTGTCATGGATAGTAGCATTCAGATCAAGTATTTGTATCAAATTTTGCATTAGTATCTTTGTTCTGTGTTATTTATCATTCCTAAAGTTTCCATGAAGTTTTGGGCAATGGCCTCAGCCCTAGCCCTGAAAAAGTCTTTGGCACAAAACTACCAGGAAATTTCCACATCCACTGGAATGCCTTGTTGTGGGAGCAACTAGAAGGCCTCATTAAGTTGCATATCTTGTCATGGGAGCAGCTAAGGGTTAGGTTAGTCAAATGATCAATTGTCTCAGGGGTTTTCCACCTATAAGGGTTGGTTGTCTCTTGAAGGCTCTGCAATATGTGTGGAAGGCCATATTGGTTGTGTTATCTTAGTTCAACTTCCTTAAGGTGACCTAGGAGTTTGAATCATATCATAGTAGCCTCTTGTCACATGTTTACCCAGTGAACCAGTTAATTTGGGTAAATATGTGAGGACGGTGCTACAAGGTGGTATCAAAGCATGGTTTTGTTATCCTTGGGTGGTGTATATTGTTTGTTCTATTTGTGTGATATCAGATACCACATAGTGGTATTAGAGCATGTTTCTGCTCTCTTTCAGTAGTATATTATAGCACGTGGTGGTATTAGAGCATGGTTCAACCCTTCGACTAGATGGGCGGTGTGCTAACCATGTATACACGTCGGTTGCATATGTGTTGTTTATTATTGTGGTATGTGTGCTTGTTATGTATGCATGGTGGTGGTCATTATTGGCATTGTGTTTCTATGTGGAAGTTCATGATGTTGTTATTGGGGATTTGTTTTTCATGAATGCATGTTTGTTGTATATGAATTTGTTATGCATGTCAGTGTCTATACATTGTTATGCATGCATTTTCATGGTTAAGGTTATGCATCAATGGTAGGTGAGGCATGCATCATGGTGGAAATTATGTAGTTTTTTTTATCATGATGTTGTTCGCATGTTATGATGTTGATATGTTGGTTTAAATAGAGCAGGAGATGCATATCATTAGAGCGAGGTTGTAGCATTCAACCTCGGGGTAAGAGAAGATCGACATAAATTTTTGTATGTTGGGCATGTAGGTATGTTGTTAATGGTTTTCATATGCATTATGGTTATGTACATGCGTGTTATTCTATTACTATTGTGGTTACATGCATGATAGATGCTAGTTGATCAGTGAAGTCATATCATGTATCAGATAGTCATGAATGGTAGTAACTTTTTTTCGTATGCATTTTTCTAATATGAATGATGTTTATGGTCATTGCAAGTGAGATATTGATTTTATATGTATCGTGTTAATTTTTATTGGCTTGTGCAGATGGTTATGGTTATGGTAGTCAGGTTTGAGTCGATATCTTCATGATATTGCGTTGTACTAATCTAGACTGGCTGTGCATATGTGATTATTATGCATGAATGAATATTGTGTGTGAGTTTATGATGTGAACATGTTATCTAGTTAGTTTTATGGACATCATGACCTTATTTATGGTTGATTTGATATGTTGTGAAGTTATATCGTGCTAATATGGATTGATTGTGTAGACAAGATAGCCTACCCTAAGATACATTAAGGTATGAGTTGGATTATGTCATCTACTTGCTGCTTGAATGTTGATTATGTCATATATTTGGTGTTTGAATGTTTGGTGCCTATTCTGTTGTCTATCTATTGTTTTAATGTTTGATAAATTACATGATATGAGTACATGTCTATAATATTTCATGAAGAAATGATCGTGTTTAGTATGGTTGCACTAACATGTATGTGTTGAGATATTTGATATGTACTTGAGTGTAAGTAGGTGATAGTTGTAACATTATCTATTATGACTGATTAATGTGAGTTTATTGTTTATTATGACATGTTTTTTAGACTTCATAAAGGTTCATTTCAAATTAATAGATATTTTGTCTTAATATTTGGAACATGTAGCTGACATGTGTGTTCAGTTACAAGGCATCTTGCTCTGCACAAAAAGGTAAGATAACTGTTATATTATTATATTTTCTTATACACTAAAAAATATGTATTTATGGTAGTATGATACAGGGAATTGCATGGAAAAGAGACTACCATGAAATCTTGGAGAAGGGTCAGGTTTAGATTTCCTTGCGAATCACTGAGAACCATGGGGATTGAGTCATGGTGTTTGTTGCTAGTATTTTTCTTTTGTTCTTTTGTGATTTATTGCACTTGATTTGTGGTATTGATTGTGTCTAGTGCATGGCCTTGCCACTTTGGTTGCGGTGTCATATTTCTATTGGTTTTTCATGGTTTTATTCTTGTTTGTTCTTGTTCTTGCCTTTATGTTTTGAGAGTCTTGGGAATTGGTTGGGAAAGAGGAAAGTTAATGGACTTTGGGAAGAGTTGGTGTTGCACTGAAAATTGTCATCTTGACATTCTGCTATATGTATGAGCTCATTATCACTCATACATCCTCTTTTGAAAGTCTAATACATCAGTTCCTCATGTCAAGCCTTAAAAATAAGAGAAAAGTTCTCAAAAATCTCTTTAACTCTGGTATTGCACTTTCTCTTTGTCTTGCATGTGGTTCCGCACCTAATGTTCATGAATCCTGTGTACCTGAACGCACTTTATCTTTGTTATGGGTGAAGACCACTGTAAAATATTAAAAAGGCACAAGTAAACTAAAAAATCTCACTTTCAGTAAATTCTAGAAGCCTCTGGAAGGAATTTTGCGGTGGCAGAACCTCTCTTTTGAGGTTCATGTATCCGTTAACTTAAGGAGCTAACCCCTTGATGTGAGGAGCTTATCCCTTTGAAGGAGGATTCTATCATTTCATAGTTGGAACTGAAACCTCCTCTTTTGCACTATAAAAAGAGGCATTGGGTAGCCTCAAGGGGAGTTCAATCTTTAGAATTATTTGAGGTTAAGTGCTGTTGGGATTCAGTCTCTTTTAACTGAGATTTTGTGAGGAGAGATCACATAACTCTATTTGTCTTGGTTGAAAGAGTGCAAGGCTTGTTAGAGTAGAGGAAATTTCTTCTTCGGACCCCAGGAAGGCCTGTTCAACGTCAAGGCTAAGTTTGTAAGGTTTTCTTCATTCAAAGTTAATACAAATGAATTCATTTTTCTCAATAAGATGTTAATTAACTATTTATTTCATGGATTCCTTGATCACCATGATAAGCATGATTTATAATATTTACTATATAGGTGCTACTTAATGTTTTCTTGTTGGTGATTGCAGGTCTATAAAGATAACCCCTTCAAGTGACCGAGGGACAACTACTTCAAACAAGCATTGGATCTATGGTAAGACCTTAACACCTTTATAGTATTATTTTGTAAATCGCATATGTATAGAGAAAGATAGATTTATTTGGCTGTTTGTTGCTAGATTACCTTTTGGTACTAGGGAGATCGATCTTGTCCGCAAGATTGATTTATTCGGTCAACAGTTGGATGAAACCCAATAGGTAATATAAGACCCAGAGGAAGCTCAGTGCATGTATAAGGGTAATAAAGGATAGAATATGATAGTGGATTGGAGGATGGGTCCATTGGGATAAATTGATGATGTCAGAACAATCATGAGAATGATATTATGAAAGGTAAAGTAAATGGATTTGAGGCATAAAATGCCTTGACTATGTTGGGAACTGTTGTTCTCCATGTTTTGCAAGTTGTGCAAGAATAAAGGGAGTTCTCTTAACCTTATGATATCTCGTAATTATGGTATGATCTTGATTATGATAATGTCTATATATGTATATATGTATGTCATTATCTAACATAGTGGTATCAGGGATCATAATTGTCTTATGTTTATGTTTATATGCATATATATATGTATGTATGTGGTTCACCAACATGATCATTAGGGATCATTATTTTTATATGTTAATATTTATACGTATATATTTATATGTGTATATAGGTATGTATTCATGTATGTTGTTATCTGACAGGGTCATCAGGAATCATTCTTGTGGAGGAATGATTGCTTATGCATGCAAATGGCATGAAGAGGTTTCTAGTTTATGAGGAATAAAGTGGGAAGAGTAGCCTTGAAAAATATCTAAGGTAGGTATCATGTGGATATAAATTGATATTGTGTTCTTGTACTATTCCTATGTTTATTTTATGTATAGGTAATTGTTAACACTAGAAAATCGTACAGTAGAAAATGACATCAAGTAATGTCGAGCCCAAGGATTTATAGGAAAGGGATACATTATGGAATAAAAGATATTAAGAATCTCTAAGGTTTGGAGCAATTCAATATTGAACTAGTCATAAATGCTCGAATGCGCGCTTTTTACTTCGAGAAGAGCGCCTTCTGCATGCACTGGAGCCCGATAAGTGTGCATTCTTGGAAATGGAGCTGAAGAAGAGGACTCAATTGTTGGCCACCCAACAATTTCATTCCATTGCAGCATAGAGAGAGAATTGAACTGTGTCAGAAGGAAAAACTTGAACGACAAACATCCTTGCGTCGAGTCCTAGAGCCTCTGCCTAGGCCCTTCGGCAAGTAGGTAATATTTGTATTCATTCCAAGCATTCAATGAGAATAAGGCCATCGAGCCCTTTTTTACCTTATTATTGTTTGGAACTCTCTATTTAGCTTCTTTTTGTGTTTTTAGTTTTACTTTTTTAATAGAGCATACTCAAGTGTATTACTTCATTTTAAGTCTTATACTTCTGAGCTCCCCCCAGATATTGCCTGTTACTTATGGTTTAGAGAAAAGACCACATTCTCTAGATGCATGCGATTTTGTACACCCATGTGTCGAATCCACCACAAGAGGGTTGGCGATTCCACTGACGTGTTTGAAGTTTATGTGGTTGTGCCATTATCTGTAGGAGACCCTTAGTCTATGCTGGAGTGGAGATGACAGTCCTCTGACCCATATTGCAATCCCTAGACTCACTGAGGTGAAAAAATGAAGAAGGTAGCTCCTAATTATTTTTACTTGTAGGAATTTTGCGCACTATTTTTTCACACAGACACACAGGGCGTGCGTTCAGGAGTGACCAGCATGCAGGAAGGCACACCTTTCAGAAGGTTTTGCATGCAATTTGGTGAGAGATTTTTTCTCCCTATCTGCTGCATATTTTCTACTTGTAAGTGTGTTGGAAGCCCCTAATGTATCTTCCAACACCTGTGTTAATACCCCACAACTTCTAAAAACTGAATTTTGCTGCTTTTTGTAGGCATTTAGTTAGTTTTCATTTAAGTTGGTTTTTTGCAAAAAGTGTTCACATAGTTTAAGTAGGGGCGAATTAAACATTGATTTCCGAACAATTTATATTTTTTGCAAATTATAGTATGCACACTTAGTATAACTAGTCCAAGTAAGTGGCTCATGACCACACATGCATAAGCTAGTGTAGAAATTGTTTAGTTTAAATTTCAATTTTTTCATTTAGGAAATTGCGGGACTAGGATTGAGTCGCAAGTTAGAGTAAGTAATATTTGTTATCTTTGCGCCATTGGGTGACCCTAGACAGGAATTTGAAAACTCTACATTTGTGATTCACCATCTCCCTTTAGTCACTCACATAGACTAATTAGGAGTTTTTGGAAGCGGCCCATTATCTGCAAATGATTTTTATTTGAGCAAGGAACAACGTCACATAGTTTAACTAGGGGACATTTGTAATGGATCGCCGATATCGATATGTTCAAGTTATGATATTTTTCACCATATGCTCACACACATACACCCACTAAGAAAATAAATCCACCTAAAAATAACTTAAACCAACTCACGAAACTCTCCCCAAAGGGGCCACAAGAGAAATTATAGTTTAAGTTAGGATCAAGGGAGTAGGCATCCAATAAGCCGCTTTGATCACGCTTCACATTTGGAACATAGAAGTTGCATTTTTAGGGAGCTTAAAATCCACCTATCAGCCCATGGAAAGGAAAACCTGAGCATGACAGAGACCTGATTTAGAGGGGGTTAGGGTTAAGGTGTAGTGCGTGCAGTATCAGTTGGGGCTACTTGACCCATTTGATACTCGGTACTGTTAGTTGACTACCAAGAAGCCCAAGACTCGAATGCTCACGTGGGACAATGGTTCTTAGTGGCAAAAACTAGGGCATCCTTTAACCTATAGGTGACAGTGCAAGCAAGCGCCAGATCCTCTACCCTTACCTTGGTTGATTCTCTTCGGCTGACTGGGGCATCACCAATTCTATCGAGACATTGTGCCAGCACTCGCAAGAAATACTCTCAAGGCCCAATTAATTTTGAGAGTGTGAGGAAGTTACCAGCTCTTCTAGGTTTTTGAGTATCATGCACAAACAAACAAAACCATTTTTTCTTGATTGATCACATAGATTAAATTAACGGAAAAATAATTTCTTTTTTCGCTTTGTTTTATGTATGTGGCCATAAATTTGACGTGATCATATACTCAATCTCCTCAAAAAAAATTTCCAAAACCTAACTTGGATGACCCTCAAATGGCTCCAATGGGACCTCGTCAGTCTAAGCATCTTTTGGACCTCCCCCCACTAACGAGAGGGGTTCCAGGTCTTTCACCATTTAGGCGTAAAAGACGGAACATTGCCACAGTGGTTGGTTCCTTCTTTATTGGAGCAGCCTTCGTTGGGAACCCTAGCTGGTCTCCCAACACCACACTACACATCACTCCCCCCTCATCCCCTAGGGGGCAGAAGAGTGCATCCCATACGGGAAGCAAGCTAAATTCACAACTGGGTATGTCATAAACTAACCCCAGTTCTAACCAGAACTTTGTGTCTTCACACATTTCCATGGCGTCTACCTCTCAGTCACCCATTTTAGCAGCATTAAATCTAACTGATTTAACCAAGCTCACCAATGACCCCATCGCACACGACCCCAATTGGCCTCCCATTCCCATAAAGCTCCCTTCAGACATACCAAAGTTTGAGGGCAGGCAAGCGGAAGACCCAGGGAATCATATAATGACCTTTCACCTGTGGTGCTCATCGAATAGAATAATTTATGATACTATTTGATTGAGGCTATTTCAGTGCACTCTCATGGGAGTGGCCATGAAATGGTACGTCGAGCAACCCCCTGCTTCACATAGAACCTTTAGTGCCCTTGCTACTACGTTCCTCACTTACTTTCAGTTACCCATTCACCATGATTCAGGAATGGAATTACTGACTCATTTCAGATAATATCCCTCTACCCACATTTCTGAACATATCCATGAGTGGAGACAGCGTCATATATTATGCAAAGCTCAACTCAATGACCAAGTCCTTTTATAATTATTCTTGAAAACTCTGACGGTGGAGATTTCAAAGGATGTGGTGCAACGTAACTCCACATCCGAAGAGGATGCAATCAATAAATCCAAGTAGCTTGAATTGATCTATACGCAATCAGGGTACATATACAATATCTTGCCTAATGCCCCGCGCCTGCAATCTTATCAAGAATTTCCAGGTGTGTCGAAATCTACAAATGGACTTATTGGGTCAATGACCCAAGGGTACCTAGGCAGCAACAGTCAAAATCCTGGCTACACACATGGGTCTACCTAGAACATGTATCAACCCAGATTTCAAAGTCATCATATGCAGCAGCAAAATTTGACTAATGGGGCACCAACGTATCACCATGGAGGACCTTACCCTCCGACCAGGGGGACCCAGTACACAGGAAGAAAAAATGACAGAAGAACTCCCCCCCAATGGCCAGGTGCAAATATGGGACAATAGTATGCTCAGTCCCAAGCACATAACCCACCAACACAGAACATTGCACAGGTGAACTTTGTGTAGCCGTCCAAAGATCAACCACAACAGTATGATTAGGAGAATTACCCTCCCAATGTGGTCAAAAGAAAGGTAAAAAACAAACCCAAAGGGAACCCTAGATAGGGGGGCAGTAGTCAACAACACCAACCGCGACCCTGGCCTGGAGATAACTTCAACCGAAACAAGAACCAGGAGCCAAGAAATGTTCAAAAGCAAGGCAAAAGGCCACCTCTACAAAAAAACCAATCTTGATCGATATGTGGTGAGTATAGGCACAATACTCACCACTGTCCCGAACTACCTGAGCTTAAAAAGCTTTAGAGTAACCGAGGACAAGGAGGATCTTCCCATAAAACTGCAATTATGCAAGAACCATTCCCCCATCAAGGAAAGGTTAGCACTCAGTAGAAAAACCCCAACGATTCCGAGAAAAACATAAATTCAATTTACATGGCTGATGAAGAAATGTTTTTTCAAACCCGAAATCGCAGCTACGACACCCCACTAGACACCGGTTCGTCAGGGGCTAGTACAAGCGCACCGACTACACCTTTGACCATTACAAATATTCCTTTGGAACCATTGCCAAAAATGGTTAAAGGGCCTAATAAGAGAGCAGGTAACTACTCCAAAGAATGTTGAGATTGCAACAAGATGATGAGCTTAGTGGAAAGAAGTCGCCTTCACTAAGTGGTATATTTTTGGCGCAAAGTCTATTTTTAGACTAGTCTATTTTTAGGCATATGGATCATGTTCTATGAGTTGAAAGATGCTATTTGTGGATGGTTGGTCAAGTTGGAAAAATAGATGGACTTCTATTTTTAGATTGCCAGTCTAAAAATAGATATGTTGAATATTATTAGCTCTTAATAATATTTGGACTATAAACATTATCTTATTCTCTTGGAGCACTTCAGTTAAGTGCATAGAGGTGGCACAGGAGCTGACAAAAGGAATTACGCTATTCATAAGGGTTAAGTGGAGCTATTTCATGGATAATTTAGTTATAACTCATGTGACAGAGTTTGGTGGAGTTGATTGAGGAGTTAATGGAGTTGTGTTCAGTTTAACTAATCTAAACATAGTTGAACTAGTTGTATTTAGTCTAACTGATTAATACACTAGTGAAGAGTGGTGTGAATTAATTATTAATTAATTCAATAATTATAAACTCATTAATCAACGAAAGAATACATCAGTTAACTTCAGTGCATGGACAGTTTCAATGGAGACTAGTGTAGAGATAGGTGAAAGAGTAGGTTAACTATCAGTTGTGACTATACTATTGCATATTTGCAACAACCAGTGATTGGAGGAGCCAATGAGGATTGCACAGTACAAGCCAGGTGGTTCAATTTATTTAATGAGCCATCCTACAACATTGATTACGCAATAGAGGCTGGCTATCAGGTGGCAGAGATTGGAGCATGTGTTTTGCTAGATCTAGCTTGATTAGTGTGTAGCAATTGGAGGTTGTGTTGAGAGCTTGTGAGGAGCTTTGTACAATTATTGTTACATGATCTCTATGATATATAATATATAGATAGTTGGGGTTTTCAGCTTTAAGCTTTCCCATGAAATATTTTGTTCATATGTGTGCATGCAATTGATTTTATTTTCGCATGTAATGATCAATGGTAGAAGAGATTCTGTATTGTGCATGAAGCTAAAATAGTGTGTGATCAGGAGAATCTCGGTGAATAATATATCAGTTATTCAAATTTCTACAAAGAAGCCAACAATTACAGCATCGTAGATGATTTAGCCCAGTCACCTGCTGCTATGTTTGCTTTGGAGGTACTGCAGTCATTCCCGAAGCAGTGGAAAGCCCTAATTTCTGCCTTAGGCATCGTCGACCCCACCGACACATGCATGATGGATTTTGATTTAGACAAAGCCACCCCTAGGCTTCCCTCCACGGTCCCCTTCCAGATACCAGTATCAGTACAGAATATCACTATTCACTGATGTGTCATTGATGAGGGTGCATCTACATGCATCATGTCAAAGAATGTATGGCAGAAGTTAGGAGCACCAGAACTCAAACCTTCCATCATCACTCTCAGGGCATACAACAATCGACCGTCAACCCCCGTCGGTCTCTTCCAAAATGTACCAATCTGCTTAGCCTACAAAACGGTTCACATAGACATCAAAGTCTTGGACTCTCACTTGGATTACAATATACTCCTTGGGTGGAGTTACATGTACACCATGTCTGCCATAGCATCCTCCGTTTTCTGCATCATGATGTTCCCCCACGAGGATCGAATCATCACAGTAGACCAGCTGACGCACACTGAAAAGCATCCTTTGACCAACACAGATATGGTTCTACCTTATGTAGACACAGCCACTGATGGTCTTTCATAGTATCAAGAATATGTCCCTGGCCAATTCAAACCGTTGTCCGTCCTAGGATCCTTCATAGGAGATCCTCCTATTATCCTTGAGGTATCACCCAATACCACAGCGGCCCCGGTATGCATGATGTCGACGTCAAGCACCGAGGTTAGTCAAGACACAGACTCAAGCAGTAATGACATCGAGGCATCAACTACTGTAGCCTCCTTATTCTATGCTGCCTCCCAAACTCCTTTCCTATACCCACCTCCTGGCTTCACCTCCCAGTAGGTCTTGGAAACATTGGTACTACTCAGCTTATCATTGGCATTCCCAATGTGGTACTTCGTTCCCCCTCCAGGAATTCTGGCTACCAACATTACTGTGTTTGGATTAAAGCCTCCCGGTCCCGAGGAGCCCCAACCTACCCAAGTAGCAGTCGAAACTGCCCCCGCAAGGGAAATCCCCACAATGAAACTGGTGACCATAATAAAGAAAATTTCCAAGAAAGGAAAGAAAGTGGTGACCCCCACCATGTAGAGGGAGTCATCAGCCTGCACTATATGTGATGTCATAGGACACCCTACTCACATATGCCTGGAGTTGGACGAATTAAAACCACTCCTTGGCTATGAGGCAGGCACCTCAAAATGGAATTCCCATAAAAAGGAATTTTCCACCAAAAGTACAGGAAAAATGCTACATACCAATCATGTATGCGCCCTCTGTGACACCTATGAACATTATACCCACCATTTTCTAGAAATACCATGGTATAGGGATGCCTTACAGGCGATCGAGTGATCATATCAAGAGGATCCCTCCATCCAGTCTATCAATGATGAGACACACACCATCTTGTACTTACAAGAGGAGCACCAATACATAGAGCGCCCCCCAGTAATGCCCATTATACGTTGCATGCTATGCGATGAACGTGGCCACTACCTCGAAGAGTGTGCCACATTGGAACTCATCCATAGATGGTATCCAATCGAGAGGGTCTACTATGTGGGGCTACAGGCAGCACAATTCACATGCCCATTATGCGCCGACAATCACTTATTGGAGGATTGTCACTACATACCTCGCTTCCGACTAGCCCTTGCTAGTCTTCGCTCAGCCATAGTTCATCTTTCCAAATAAGACAATATGGATGCCGAATCCATCAGCAACTCCATGACCCAAGCAGAGGAGATGAGTGAGTCAATCATGTTCTTGGCAGCCGAAGAACAACCTAGCAAGCAACCCATAGTTACCGTCATAGACACGTCACGAAATCCATGCACATGCACAGTGTGTAAGCAGACAGACCATATAGTAGTCCACTGCCCTGACTTAGCAACATTACAATGATGGTACCCTGCCTGACCTCAAACCACGCATGATGGGAGACCCATGTCACGAACCTTTTTCATAATATGCTAGGGTGATTATTATGAACGACATTGTACTGATGTCTCAAGACTTCGCCCCACTATCGACATGATTAATTCCTTAGAAAATAAGACGAGAGACCTCCAAGAATGGCATAAAATATACGTCGTCGACCCAATGACACCCCCACCACCACGATGGTGTTATAAGCCTACTACAACCCCGCCACCAGGGTGGTTCGTCACGCCTGCTAAGACCATAAACCAATCATGTAAACCTTAATCCCAACCGAGGATAACATGCGGCCTATGTGATCTAAACGATCATCGGATCAATCAATGTAGAGAACTCAAACCCCTTGCAAATAGTCTCTGCATAATATCGTATCGTCCCCAAAAGCTTCTCTCTAATCAAGAGAAGATTACACAGACTTACTTCCAAACTTTCTCACACTTTCACCATACATTCAAGTGCACACATCTCCCCAAATTGAGAGCAGCTAGAGCAGAATTAAGTCAGCCACCCGCCAAAAAGGGAGGTAGGTCCCAACCCACGACGCAAAAAAGGAAACATAAGACAAATTGGGCTACAACTGACCCTTTCCAAGCATCCACATCTGGAACATCAAGTAGTTTATATTCTCACACTATCTACTCTATCAGCACTGTGATACCCTGCACCATTTGCACCAGTCATAATCACGCACTAGAGGGATGTCTATTGGTACAAATGTTCAGACATCTCTGTGATAAAATCAACTTCCATCTATCAAGAATTGACTATCCTAGCATGAAGGCCAACTATCGGCTCACTCAAGACTCCATTGCGGAGATCCCTCCCCCGCCGCATGTTAGTGACACAACTTATCACATATGACTTGCGTCATCACATTCCAAATGCAGGATTTCAACAACCCCTCCGTCATAGGAATTTAGCTTTATTCCTGTCGCAAAAAACTAGGGCACCCTACGCCCTTGTACCGATTTCGGTGAGTTCCCAAACTTGCATGCAACCATCAAACTCCTGGATGAAACCCAGCCTATAGAATAATGCCTAGTACAACTAGAGCTAGTTGACAAAAACAGGCATCAATCACTGCAACATAATGAGGTCCATAAGAAAAGGGTAAAAGCTTCATTCAACCACCACATCACCCCTCGCTCATTTATCGAAGGAGAGCTAGTCCTTTGCTATGATGTCTCGAAATAAGCCTTAGGGCTAGGAAAGTTCGAAACCCTGTGGAAAGGGCCCTATATCATCAAGAATTGCCTCTGGCAGGGGGCATACATCTTGATGGAATTGGACGGGACCTACCTCACTAACCCTGTCAATGGCCTTTACCTCAAGAAATTCTACCCATAAGGGTCCCTATAGCCCTTGTCCCCTAGAGTTAGAGTACACAAAAACCCCAACACCAAAATATTTTGACCCAAAAAACCTAAATGCAATCAAACTATAACCATGGATCACCAATTTGAACCTTATTTTGGTTTTGCTGATGGAGCATTGCGATGGTCTCAAAACTTAGCTGCAGCCACTTGGGTCATCTATCACCCTGACTGATCACCACTCTGTTCAAACGGCGTGTGCATCGGTTCAGCAACCAAAAATCAGGCAGAATATGACGTCGTTATTGGACTTATGTGCTAGGCCCTCCACCAGGGCATCCACCATATGCATGTATACCTAGATTCCCCTTTAGTAGTCTTACAGTTAAACCAAAAATTTGAAACTAGGGATGCAAACCTATTTAGAAAATATTTTCATGCCAGAAGATTAAGCAGACAATTTGATTATATTACATTCTCACATATATCAAGGAATCAAAACCAAACATCTGATCGCATAGCTAACAATATCCTAGACTGGAATACATCGCAAGCAAATCACCAGACATAAAAACCAAAAACATGTATATCCATCAGCATAACACAAATGCATAAGCCGAAATAGACATCACACCATGTAGTGCTACAAAAAAGATCTCTCATATATACATAAAAAAATATGTGTATCAGAGTACAAAAAATAGTATTGCTAGCCCATTGTCCAGCCCAAAAATATAGAGGTCATCAAAAATAAGGGAAGCATCCTCATAAATGGGTGCTTTCCCTGTGTACAAATCTACTCTAGGGGGGGTGCCCCCTCAAGAGGAGCACCTGGGCCCACCACCGCTCTTGGTGCCACCACCGGAGCTGCTGTCACCACTGCGATAGCTACTCGTTGTAGAGTCGGTCGGTAGTCCCTCTCATGGGCCATCACTGTATCTAGACATATCTTCTCAAAGTCATCCATAAGACCTTGAGCAGGCATTTCATGGGTCAAACGGTCCACTCGACCCCAGAAGTCCTCTAGAGCCTCTACCTAAGCTGTAAGTGTTGTAATACGTGTCTCAGCCACATCTGCAAGAGCTCTCTCTGCTTCTATCTCAGTGACACCTGTGCTGCTTCCCTCACTTGAAGGGCCAGCACTAGCCCCACCCGGTCCACCAATGGCACCACCTCCTCGACCACCAGGCGGTCGTGGTGGAGGGTTGTGACCCACTAGTCGGGCCACTAGGCATCCCACCTCACCAGCATCTACACGAGTAACCAAAAGAATGTCATTGTCAATAAAAAACACTCAAGCACACAAAAAACTTGAGTAAATGAAAAAATATAACACATACCTGTAGGACCCCAGGCATAACCAAAAGGGAGAACAATATCTAGATTGCCTTGAAAATCCATCCATGTGTAAGGGTATGGCAAGAACATCTGCAGATTTGCCTCAAGCGAGGCCTCCGTCATGTTGTTGCAATAACGACCCACTCTTCCACCACCACCACGTGGCATCACCGAAGCCCACCTCCTCATACGTGGCTCCCTTAGCGCCCCAATAGGCACAGGCACTACGCGCCTCATCAACACGACCCTCTCATACATGATGCTACACAAAATTCTGGCATACATAAATGATTTAGATCCACACTGGACCTTGTTCAGTTGTGACACCATACCATCAAATCTGAAATGTGAAAAATCGAAGAAATGCCCATTCCTCAAGTGGCGTAAAATTCCCACCTGTGGGTCTGATGCCCGATGTGGTGAAAATGACCCCGCCAGTCACACAATAATAGCTAGAGCACACCACTCAGCCACATCTTTCACTAAGGTGATATTAATGCACCCCTCAGTCAGAGGTGCACCACCGCAATGACGTCGCCGGAATGTGTCCATGTTCACCCGCCCAGTAGGGAGCAAATATCTCAGCGCCTCTCCTTGAGGGAGTAATCCGGTCACAAAGTAAATATTTGTCTTTGAACAAATAATAAAGTTTGTCCCCCTCGAGAAAAGCATGTTGCACCTCCGGCCCCAATGTCGTATGATATTACGTAGCAATTGGTCCTGTGACCGAAGGCACTCATTCTCAGCGAATTTTAGGAGGCCCCATGTGGCCAACTGATGGCGCACCCCAGCATCAGTAGCTAAAGCAGTCTGGATCTTGGGCCAATCTTTCTCTCTCCACACTAACCTACCAGGCAACAGGCACCCATTAGTAAAAAGGAGAAAAACCATTAAGGACAGAAAAAAATGCAAGTTTTTTCAAAAAACACTGCCTTGGCTTGCCTGTCTCTTAGACAAGCACGCCCTTGCACGCAAAGAGGTAGGGATAGCGCACCTTCGCGTGGCTATACCTGAGAAATACGTGCAAGGGGGGCACCTATTTCCCTAGATCGCCCGCGCAATATAGGGAAAAAATTCCCTTTGAGGTCGTACAAGCCTAATTTGTATGGCCCCCGGCGTCACCAAACTAGAAAAATGAAAATGTAGGACGTCATGAGAGTTACCTCGGCATAGTATCACTAACCCCCAGTACACAAGCTGACCACAATGGCAAGAAAGGCTCTGCTATCACCTCTGATCTCCCAAAATCCGCAAGTACAAATGAATAGGATTAAGGCCATAATCCCTTATTTATTTCCCTTTTCCAGAACTTCGGAGGTCCATAACAGGAGATCAGAAGGTCCATTATGCAAACCATAAGTTGCACCATAATCAATATACCATGATGAACGAAAGTGATGCCCCACATTCGATTTCCAAAGAAATATTTTTTCAAGCACCGACAGGTATGCACCCTCCCATCTTCCTTTCCAAAATTCATGTTTTTCAAATAATATTGAATGAAAATAATATGCTTTCACTTGAGGTAGTTTTTTTTGCAGGAAGAACCGGCAAACCATTCACAACAATCACCACCGAAAGTTCCAAAGCAGGTATCATTCTACCCTCAGCATGATAGAGTCCCAGAAACTTTGGATATCCTGACATCATTTCTCCATCAGAAATAAAACCTAGGTTCTTCACACCCGACAACGTTTATCATCACCTCACCCTGCATATGATAAACATCCTTGATGGTCAGTAGAGCCTCCTCTCCATGATGATTGTCATCTCAAGTAGACCATACATCACTCCAAAAAGTGACGCCATGGCCATACCATTTCAGTCTGGGAAGCACCTCATGCCCATCCATATATCACGCATAAGGTCAAGTTCACCATTCCAACTCAACCCCCTTCCTGGACGACTGTGTTGTACAAGCAGAATGAAAGATCTCATTTGTGCACTGCATTTGGCCCACCATACCTCCATAAGCATTAATCCATCTGCGACATATTTTGCTTCATCAACCCCACACATGAGACCAGCCCATGGAACCCCTACCCCGAGAAAAACACCATCCTCACACCATCAAGTGAGCAACCCTCTTTCATGTTTTGGGGTACCCATCTCTATGTTTTGTACAAACCAAACCCCATTATTTTATTTTTTTTGTACAAAAAGCACAAACAATGCCCTTCGCCTCTTTGCCCTCACATTGCACTTTTTCCTCCCATGGCAGCAATCCCCCATCTCCCTTGGTTGAAGTATTTCATACCCTCCATGCACGCACCATTACGATAATCATAGCCGGTTCATACCCGCCCTGGAAGTCCTACCGACTCCAGGGATTTTTTCCCTTCATAAAATACCTATGACTACTGCCAAGCTGCTCAAATGTACTTCGACCTCGGGCCACTGAAAACCCATCATTAATTTTCAGCCACTGCTCACCAACATGCCTATGTTAAACCCATTATGGTTCAGCTAAGGCCTCCTTTTTGTCGACATCAATACCTCTTTTCCAAAAAGGAAGCGGTACCTTGGATGACCCCTCCCCATGTAAAGGGGTATGCTCGGGTGGCACTATGGGAGACATCATTGTCCATAGATTTCATTGATCCTCTTAACATTCAACTACAACAAAACCTTTCATGTCACGATTGTATCGTACCTTACAACCATTTCACTTTGATCAAGATCCGTCGAAGACCCCTGCCTTTATAAGCGTCTTTGACAACAATGCTTACACGGGAAGGTCCCAGCCAACACATATGCGTACATTGCGCAGTGATATGACAAACCAAGATTATGCATATGGGTACCACATTCCACCTATCGTCAAAGAAAAATGCCCCTGAGGGAGTCTACAGTCGTCGTCAACAACCACCAACATCACTACCACAGTAGTGACACAGATAGCACATGTATCTGTCAATTTTGTTTAACTAGCCATAGCATCACTAGCATGGGACATGCCCGCCTCGTTGAAATTTTGCAAATATGTTGTATATTTTGTCTACTTGCAGGGGATCCCCTGGGGAGTGGTTATCTCGGACCTGGTGCAAGATGTTTTCCTTCTACACACAAGCCTCGCTCTCTCTCTCTCTCTCTATGCATACGATACAGAAAAGAAACTATAATGTATTTCAGCTATACAGTTCTTCCTAGACCTCACACATTAGGGGGAAACTGTTAACACTGGAAAAGCGTACACTAGAAAATGACATCAAGTAATATTAAGCCCAAGGATTTACAGGACATGGATACATTATAGAATAAAAAATATTAATAATCTCTAAGGTTTGGAGCAATTCAAGATTGAACTAGTCATAAATGCCCGAATGCATGCTTTTTCCTTTGAGAAGAGCGCCTTCTGCATGCACTGAAGCTTGATAAGTGCGCATTCCTAGAAATGGAAAAAAGTCCCTTTTCGAGACCACAAGCAAGAAAATGATAGTTTCTCCTTATATGAAAGCCACCTAAGGACAACACCAATGCCTCCTTAGGCCTTGTGTGAGCACACAAAAGCATATTTCAGCCCACAATGGAATATTTCCCCTCCCTTGTGTTAGCCACCTATAATGTTTGTTTAGAAAAAGGTGGATAAGACTTTTTGAGCCTTCAAAGAAAAAATTTCATTACTAAAAATTATTGGCTCTTGAAGACTCTTGAAGGCCTCATGCCTCTATCCTAAATCTTCATTGTTCTTCCCATTTTATACTTAGAAATTCTGCTACTTTCATGAGAAGAGACTGCTGAAAAAACATCATTTTCCCCCTTCCCCTCTTCCAAAATCAACCTTCATTTGCTCCCCTTTTTTCCATAAAATTCCTCTATTTTTCATGATTTCCCTTCTTCCATTCATGAAAATCATCTTTACAAGGTTAAAAACTCACTTTTTAACCTTACCAGAACCATCAAATTCCATTGAAAAACTCTGAAAAATTCATAAAAAACAATTTTTATTTACTATGGACCTAAGCCCCTTGGGCTAAGTCCTAACCACTTCCCCTCACATGCCCACATGTTGAAACCAAGCGCTAAATCCTTTCAGCGATAATCGCATCGCAAAAACTCAAATGTGTAAGTCTTTTCCATGATTCCAAAGTTTCGATGTGATTGGCTTTGAATACTAAGAACCCTAATCGTATTATTTTGTTATATGTATATATCCTGTGGGCCCGCCTTCACGCTTAAAAACCTTATTAAATCCATTCCCGATCCACTTTTTCCTTTGTAAGACCCAAAAACCCACTTTTCCAAAGTTTTGGTCTAAAAACCAAAACCACGTGCTAAATATAAATGGTTAGATTGAAAAGAGCATATTGCGCAATCGAAATCGGAGAAAGTTCAATGGGTTGATCGAAAAGACCCGCATCAAAATTTCTGATGCAATTGGGTCTTATATGTATGTTAAACTTCCCCTCGACTTTTTGTTTCATATGACTTTTCCCCTGGGACCAAGTGTTGAAGTGTCGAAGTGCTCAATCGCATCGCAATATTTCAAATGGGTTGATTGAAAGACCAGCCCGAGGCTCCGATTGCAATTGGCTCCTTTTGAATATATAAAGCCCCGGGCCCTTTGTATTTCATATATCCAATGGCCCCGCAGTCGTGTGCCTATCCACCTTATGTAAATATTCTGCCCCGATCCATAAAAAACCTTTGTTTTTATTTTAAAACTTTGGGTTTTATATATTATAAGGGTTTTCTCTGCCAGTTCGTTTCAAAATTAATCCCCGCCGTTGATCAATAGCCAATCAAACAACCAACGTTAAATCGCATCGCATGTCTCAAATTGCATCGCATTTCTTAAATCGCATCGCATTTCTTAAATCACATCGCATTTCTCAATCACTGCATTTGTTTTTCCACCCTTGATTGCTGAGTCCCCCGATTCATTCTCCATCGTTGATCTTGTCCTTAGATCAACGGCCATCACTTAATCGCCTCGGCCTTTCCGATCGCGCAATCGCATCGGAGTTTTTTCATCGCACCCCTTTTTTTGTCCCACCGATTGCGATCCTCCGATTAGATCTGGACCGTCCACGTGTCCAGATCGGATGGTCCAGGATCACTCCACTATTCTTCTCCCGCTCTTCTTTTTGCCTATTATTCACATATCTCCACTGTTGGATGCTTTCATCCAACAACCATGCTCTTTCCTTGCCTTCTGAAGCAGTTAAACCTAAAAAACAACAGGATTTTATAATTTTGGTTTGTATTTTGCAGGTTTGAATGGTTTATCCATTGTGATAAAGGAAAGCCGAAGGCTAGGAATGATGATTCCCACGCCCTCAATTTATTAAAGAGAAGCCATCCATGGGTCGGATTCAACGTTTTATCAAATGCTTCATGGGCATTGATGCCTTTAAAAGACCTGCGTGGCCCTGCACATAGACAAGACACTGTTTTATTAAAAACACAGTTAAAGATTATTAGTTTTGAAGACATAGCATAGCAGAATGAAGATTGAAGACAGATTTTGGAATTACAGCTAAGAATGCTTATCAAAAGCCTAATTCCCAGAATTAAAACACAATTAAAAGAAATCATAAGTGTTTAAAACAGGTAGGCAACCCTCCACCACCACATTTGACGCAAATTGATTCCTTAGCTACCATAAGCACCACCTGTTTCCTCAAAGCATTCAAAAATAGGCTGAACTTATTGCAGAAATCATATATTTTGTCTCAGCAAAGCCAAGAAGTTACTTCTGCAAGGAAATAAATGCAAAAATATCTAGAGAGTTACTCCAAACATTACACAGAGCCTCAAAGTCAAATAAAGCTCCCACCGAGCTTTGATATTAATTGTAAAATAGTTAATACAGAGAACCACCTGTAAACTTCTTCATCAAGCCCCTCAAAAGGCCAAGAAGTCTTGAATCTGTATTAATTGCCTTAAGAGATCTTTTACCAGATCTCAACTCCTCATTCTTCTATAAATACTTCTGTAGAAGATGAGAAACGATTGGTTGCACAAATTTGAAATACATTTGAGCTTAAACTTCTGATTGTAAATAGTGTTCACTGGCCCTTGGAGCTCTGTTTGTGTTAGTCTTGTTAGGCTGGATAGTGAAGATGATTGTTGAACTGAAACATTGGACTTGAGGACTGTAACTGGTTTGACATCAATAAACAAGCTGTTTCTTGGGATCCTGGTCTATATCACTGGTGAAGTGCTCCTTTCTTTGTTATTGTTTTCCTTCTATGTATGTCATATTTGTTCACTATTCTCTGATAAATAACAACATTTATAGAGTTAGGATCTGTTGTACATCAATAACCTTCTCTGGCTGAAAAGCTTTATCTCAATGTTTTCCTCTAAATTTTTTATTTAAGAATGATTCAATACAGTTTAAGCAGTTAGGAATGCTGGAGTTCCCTTGTCCTACTGTTTGCTTTAAACATTGTTCTTGAAAGTTATTTTCCTTATTTTCTTATTAAAGTTAGACTAGAAAGTGATGGTTTGCCCTGTTTCTAGCTTCTATTCTCCAAAGGCAGATTCTGAAAGTTTCCCTTGGTATTAACTGAAAGCAGACTAGGTTTCAAAGTACTTTATCTGATCTTAAGTTTATACTTTGTCTTATCTTATATGTTTTCATACTTTCTGAAGGTAATTATGTGGATTACTGGATTGTTTGTTAATTAAGCTGCTTTAATACAAACTTGCTAAAGAAGTCAATGGTTAGCCCTACACTTGGTTGGCTTTAAACAATTACTTAAGAATATTTTCTTGTTTGGACTGACTATAAATCCCTTGTGAAATTATTATTAGTTTCCACCCCTCCAACATTTTATTGTTTCCATTCCATCACTCTAATCTCAATAATCTTGTGATGTAGATGACTTTCCCCTTGGATCACTCTTGATGTTGTTGCTCAATTAAAGTCCTGTTATGACTCCATAGCCCAATGGACTAAAAACCAACGTTATATCTATCTTTTTAGCCTAGCCTTTCTATTCACTTGCAACTTCTCACCTTTGAAACTTTTTGCACTTAGAACTTTCTCCTCAAAATAATAATCATCCTCAACCATCCAAAAAACAAACAAACCCCTGGCCTTCATAACTAGCCTAATATCATAACCCCAAACTTCAAAGACAAATCCATCTTTGTACTTATTGGAGAGATCCCTCTCCGGATTCAGGAGGGCTAGATCCTAGAATCCCAAAGTTGGTTGAAATAATGTTGCTTCTGTAGTTTTAGTCTCACCAATCTGCTAAAATTATAGATTCCTAACACCTTGTGTCACTATCCACCATGTACCAAGGGAGGGAAGGAGGTTTGAAAGCTCACCTATATAAACCCTCAAATAGATGAACAATGTGTGATCACAAGGTTATGCTGGCCAAAGTTGCCCAAGCAACACCAGCTATTTGTGTGAACCAAGGAGTAGGAGTTGAATAAGAGGACTCAATTGTTGGCCACCCAATAATTTTAGTCCATTGCAGTAGAGAGAGAGAGTTGAACTGCATCAGAAGGCGAAACTTGAAGGAAAAACATCCTTGTGTCTGGACCTAGAGCCTCTACCTAGGCCCTTCGGCAAGTGGGTAAGATTTATATTCATTCCAAGCATTCAATGAGAAGAAGACCATCGAGCCGTTGTTTACCATGTTATTGTTTGGAACTCTCTATTTAGCTTCCTTTTGTGTTTTAGTTTTACTTTTTTAATAGAGCATACTTAAGTGTATTACTTCATTTTAAGTCTTATACTTCTAAGCTCCCCCCAGATACTACTTGTTACTTATGGTTTAGATAAAATACCACATTCTCTAGATGTGTGTGATTTCATACACCCATGTGTCAAATCCACCAGAACAATAATGTTAAGGGATACATCAAGAGAATGCAAACAGTGCGATCTGCGGCATGATGGAACAAGCATGAATAGTATAAAGATACTTGGTGGAGTTAGTGTGTGTTCTATGGATGTGTGGTACTACTATTGTGTATATGTTATACATGTTGTACGCATTGTACCTGTAATATTGTGTACATGGGATATTGTATTTATATGGTTTTTGTGTACATGATGTTTATGCAATTCTATGTATAGATGGTGTTGTGAACATGTTGTTTATCCAGTACTATGCATAGATGGTGTTGTGTGCATGTTGGAAATGTAGTGATGTGTACATGTGGTGTTGTGTGCATGTTGCATATGTGGTGTTGTGTACATATGGTGTGGTGTGCATGTTGTACATATGGTGCTATGTACATGTGGAGTTTTTTGTATGATTATACATATGGTGTTGTGTGCATGTGGTGTCATGTACATGTTGTACATGGGGTGTTGTGTGCATGTGGTTTTTTGTATAAGTCATGCATGTGGTGTTGTGCACATATGGTTTTGTGTACATGGTGTGCATGTGTTGTTGTGTACAAGTGGTTATGTGTACACATTGCACAGGTGTTGTTGTGTACATGTGGTGTTGTGTACACGTTGTCTAGGTGGTGTTGTGTACATGTGGTGGTATGTACATGTTGTGTAGGCGGTACTATGCACACATTGTGCAGGTGGTGCTATGTATAGGTAGTTATACATGTTGTACATGTGGTATTGTATGCATGCCGTACATGTTGTGTTGTGCACATGTAGTATTGTGTGCATGTTGTACATTTCATTTTGTGTATGTGTGGCACTATGTATGAGCATTATGTAGTCATGGTATCATGTCATGCATATTCATTGTGTTTTAATATATCTATGTATATGTATTGGTTTATACACTAAGAGTAGGTGTATGTAATCTGTTGTGTTGTACACTGGGTGTAGGTGTATGTAATGTGTTGTGTTTAACATTGGGTGTAGTTGTATTGTTTGTGCCATACGCCAAATGTAGGTGTATGTGTTGTGTTATACACGGGGTATAGGTGTATGTGTTGTATGTTAGGTCTAGGTGCATGTATTCTATGTTGTTATATGTCATGTGTGGTTGTATGTGTGTGATGAACACTATGTGTATGTGTACATCATTGAAGAGAAAGAACTAGGTGTTTTTTGGGTGTGGAAACCAATCTGGTGTGTGCATGGAAAGGATAAAGGTAGAATCAAAGGACTGATTGAAGGATAAGTATCAGTATTTTATTTCAATTTTAATTATGCATGTGATTTATGATTCTAGTTTATGATGAGTACATGTGATCTATGATTCTGGTTTATGATGGTTACATGTGATTTATGTTTCCAATTTATGATGGTTGTGTTTTGAGCTAATGAGATGTGATATGTATATATATGATGAATTATTCAAAAATGAGTTTTACTTGTGACATGAAGTGAACATAATTTCTAGTGTACCTTGTTAACGAGATACCAATGAGGTATGATGTAAATTTATTTCAATTTATTTGAATCTAATAGAAAATATGTTCTTGGTACAGGAAAGAATAGAAATTCCCGGTTTGGGAAGTTGGGATTGATTGCAAGAATTAGTAGCAGTAATGAAAGGAATTGGAACAAGAAATAATATGTTGGTAAAGCATTTAGGAGAAGGGTCATTATGGGACACTAGTACCCAATAGTTTCCATTGATTTCCATGACCATGATATGACCAGTATGATTGTTTTAAGGTAGGTATATGCCTTGGTTTTTGGACCTTCTAATGTGGGGAAACCTTGCCAAGGGAAGAGTCACCCAAGGGACTATGTAGTAGAGAAGGGGATTCCCGCAGAACTTGGAAGGTGAGTGACTGCATGGAAGGGGGTTACCTGAGTTCCCAAGGTACTATGTAGTAGAGAAGGGAAGGATGGAGGACAGATTTGTTTTGGTCATTAGCATTTGTAGATGGAATAAAATGCACATTGAGAGTGTACCTTGGAACAATGTGTTGGTAACTATTCACTTAGAGGAAAAGAATGCAGGATTGTAGTGTTGGACATTGGATGCAGACTTTGGCTCTCGAAGTGGATTTTGGACTTCCTCGAAAGGCGGTGAATCTTGGTATTACTTTGAGGGTGGAGGTGTGGGCCTTTGAATTCCCTTGTTGCAGATGCAGGATTTGTATCTTTCTAATTTCTATTTGATAAAATGTGCATATGTGTATATTGTTTTAAATAATGTATTGAGTTGGATTTATAAATCTCCATAGAAAATATGTTTATTTGTTGTTTGAAGTAAATGTGCATAAGTATATGTGGTTGTTATTGTAAATACCATAAAGAGTAATGTTATAAAGCTCTAGTAGACATTATGTTTGTCATGTTTTGAGCAGGATGTCATGGTAAATACTGCAACGAGATATGTTATAAAACTCTTTGGAAAGTATGTTTTGTTTTTAGCATCTTGATGGTTATAGGTGTCAATGAACGCCGAGGACAATGTTCCCCCAACAGGGAGGGTTATGTAACAAACCCTGGTTAAAAATCAATGTAAAAAAATATAAGGAAAAGGTCATGGGTCACGTATTCCAAGAATAATTTTGGGAAAAAAACAAGTGATGGGGATTACTTGTGATTAATTAATGGCTATGGAAATTGGAAAAGGAAATGTAAAAGGTTTGGAAAGGAAAAGTGGCATTTATTGGAATTTTATTTATGAAAATAATGAAAAATAAGAGAAAAGGAATGTGAAAGGTCATAGGTTTCATATGAGAAGGAAAATGAAGTAAAATAATGGAAAATGAATAAATTATGTATCATTGATAAACAGGATTTTCAGGATCAGTTGGTAACCTTTTTTCAGTTTTATTTGGAGCTCTCTTTATATTCTCTTTCTCTCATACTCTTGGACACTTAGATTTTTCTTGGAACACTCTTGGAGCAGTGTGTCATACTTGGGATTTGGATCATGAAGGAAAAGGAAAAACAAGAGAGTGCAAGAGGACACAGGGATCATCAACTACAACTGGATTTCTTTGTGGGTATTGGGTTTCATTTATCCTTTCCTTGCTAGTTTTGGCATGCTTGGTATATGCATGTGGTTTCTTGGTTATTATTTCTCATTGACATGGAGGATGTCTTGGATTGACATTAGTTTTTCCTAGCATTTGTGTTTCCTAGATATCCATGGTGTTGTGGGTTTACCTTTGTTTTTATGGTTTGTTCTTATGTTCCTTTGGTTGTGGGTTGAGTTATTAGTTCCTAGTAGCCTTTGTTGGACAAACAATCTAGAAGCCCTGCAACAGCTTGGGTTTAGTTACTAATACTGGAAGCCTTGGTTGGAAAAAATATTTGAAATCCCTTGGTGGGTTGATTTACTATTCGTGGAAGCCCTGGTTGGAACACACACTTTGGAGCCTTGGAAAACTTGGGTAGAGACCAATATGGTGATGGTTAGTTATTTGCGACCATGAGGTGGAATCACGGGTTGAGGGATGAGGTGTTTTAGCCTTTGGTAGACTTGATTTTTTTTTGTTTGGTTTATTCCATGAGATCCCAAATTCACGCTTTCAATATGGCATTGGGGTGACTAGATGAAAGAAATATTTGGTTCAACATAGTCTATGGTCGGGTGGTACATGGAAGTCCCAATCCTAGTTACATTTTACACATGTTAATAAGATCTATTTCCCTCTTGTATTTAACGGGTAAATATACTTTCTCATGTGTGTTTTTATGGCTATTATATCATTTTTATTTATGTTGGTTACATGCTGGTTATGAGTATGTTTTATGAAAGACTTGATGTATGGTCCTCATTTTGATTAGAAAATGAATATAAAATGTATATATGTTTTAATATATGATAATTTGAATATTGTGATAATGTGTCAATGCTTCTTACCGATTCTCAGATAAGTATGAGACCCCTATGCTCAAATCTATTGTTATGACCTCTAGATTGCATATTTGTTACATGTTTGATGAAATGCCTGTCATGGCTAGTAGGGTTCAGATAAATTATTTGTATCAAAGTTTGCATTGGTATATTTTTTCCATGTTATTTATCATTCTTGAAGTTTTCATGAAGTATTGGGTAGTGGCTTGAGTCCTATCCCTAAAAACATGGCACAAAATTTGGGGTTGCTAGCACATAACTAGCTAGAAAATTCTATAGTCGTTGGCATGCCTTGCTATGGGAGCAATTAGAAGGCCTCAGTCACTTCTAGGGATTTTCATAGGAGAGATTGAGGGTATAGGCTAGTCAAATGATGAGTTGTCTTAGGGGTTGGCCAAATGGAAGGGTTGGTTATATCCTAAAGGTTCTGTAGTATGTGTGGAATGTCATATTGGTTGTGTTATATCGGTTCGACTTCCTAAAGGTGACCTAGGTGACAGAATCACATCATAGTATCCTCTTGTCACATTTTTACCCCACTGGACTAGTTAACATGGGTAAATGTGGGAGGAGGTTGTCACAATATAGAAATGATTTACTCATCTAAGATATATTGTAATCAAAGAGAGATGGTGTTGTAAAGAAGGAAATGGGAGAGAGATAAACAAGATATAGGTCTAATTCTCATAAAAAAATTGATTCAAGCTTTCAATTAAAATACATGACCATAATTGTAAACCATTCCAACAACCATATAAGTTTCCAATATGAAGTTTACTATTCACATAAAAGAAAACTAAAATTTGTTATATAGATTCTACAATCAAAGTACTATAAGTAAGCTAGGAGATAAGGACATAGGACAAAATAATAACATAATATAAGTCTCATTTATGCCAATAGGGATACACAAATCTCATTTAGATTTTTAAGCAAAAATAGGAGAAAAAAATAAATGGGTTGAAAATGCCAAACATATTTTGTTATGAACTAGAAATTGGAATCCATGAGAGGAGATGAAATTTGATAATGACCAACCTATTTCATAACAAGGGACAATCAAGGGTTGGTAATGAGGTAACCTCAATTCAAATTTACTCCCCTAAAAATTCACATACGTACTTGCAACCCCATTTCTAAGTGACATTAAAATTGAACCATCGAAATTATAGATGTTGATAGAGAGGGTTAAATACAGGTAAGGTAAAACATACTTGTTGCAATTCAAAGTAGCTAGCACTTCATTCCTACACACAAAAGAATGTGACGTTTTAGTAGAGGTGCCAAGAGTAATAAAAAAAAAACCCAAAATAATCACCTTTTAATGATTTTGATAAGATTTTTGTTAGTGGATTCAGCCAAACCATTACCTTGTGGATAATAATTTGCTAAATATTTCAATTTAAAACCTCTTTTGACTGCAAATTCCATTATACTATTTCCAGAAAAATAAGATGCATTATCAAAGACAAGAGCATTAGGTACACCAAACCTGGTTATGATGAATTGATCTATGAAATCAATAATCGTATCAGAATTGGCTACCTTCAAAGGGATTGCTTCTACTCATTTTGTAATGTAATCTGTTGCTATAAGGATGTATTTGTGCTATTTGGAAGAATGAGGTATAATCTCACCAATAATGTCATGTCTCCATTGCTCGAATGGTTGCTCAATACTTACTGGTTGCAAAGGAAAAGCTGGTTTCCTTTGTCTTCCACTTGCGGTTTGACAAATTCTGCATTTTCTTACATAATCATGCGTATCTTTAAAAAGGGTAGGCCAGTAATAACCAGCATGAATTATTTTGTGAGCTGTGGTATCCCCTCCAAAATGACCTCCTGCTGGTCCATCATGCAATTCCTGCAATACCTTTTTAGCTTGAGTCTTTTTAAGACATCTTAATAAGATTGAATCATAATTCTTTCTGAATAACACATTATCAATGATCTCATATTTAATAGCCTTTAATCTTAAAGCACGTTTTCTCTTATAGCTGAGATTAGAAGGAGCATACCCATTTTTCAAGTAATATATAAGATCAGCATATTGAGATTCAGAATCTGTAATACTTATCTGAATAACTTGAATATCATTGTTTGGATCTTGATTTTCTGATATGTTATGAGCTCCTACCAATAATCGGCAAAAACCTTGAACTCTAACAATCTTAGCTGGTTTAATATCAATATCATATTCTTGCAAGGCTGTTACCCAGTTAGCTCTCTTTTCTCCTACTTCTTTTTGAATTAATAATTGCCTCACTGCGGAGAATGGGACAATGATTTTTGTATGTGTTTTCAAGAGAAAAGGTCTGAAATGTTTGATTGATTTAAACACGAAAAAGGCTTGTTTTTCAACATCGGAATAATTAAGTTCAGCTCCCTGCAGAACTGTGTTAAAACAGCTAGATAAGATGTTTTAGTGGCCAAAGTATACAAAGTAAAATCTTTAGAAAAATCAGGGGTATTCAATGCTGGTGCATTAATGATCGCTTGTTTGATTGCCCCAAAGGCTTCTTTTTCTTTATGCCCCCATTTGAATACTGAATTCTTCTTGATCATATTTTGCATAGGTAAAACAATTTGAGAAAAATCAGGAATGAATATTTTTACAAAATTAATTTGCCCAAGAAATGATTGCATGGATCTTTTGTTATGAGGTAAAGAAATATCAAAAACTTCTTTCACTCTATCTGGATCAATATATATACCATCTTTTGACACAACAAATCCTAAGAGTTTTCCTTCATCCAAAGCAATGAAAGATTTCTTTGGATTTAAGGAAATACCAAACCTTCTACATCTTTCAAATATTTGCCTTAAATCATGTAGATGATTGGCTCTCTTTTTTGAAAATACTGTTATGTCATCAAGATAAACAACAATTGATTTATTGATCAGACCTTTAAATGCTATGTCCATGGCTCTTTGGAAAGTTGCTCCTGCATTTATTAGACCAAAAGGCATTTTTTGATAAGCATAGGTTCCCCATTTGGTTCTGAAAGTTGTTTTCAATCTGTCATCTGGATGAACTAAAACTTGATTATAGCCTGAAAATCCATCAAGAAAGGACATGAGTTCAGAACCAGCCACCTTTTGAAGTATCTGTTCCATGGTTGGCAATGGGAAATTGTCTTTTGAACATGCCTTGTTTAAATTTCTAAAATCAATACAGATTCTTATATCACCATTCTTTTTCCTTACAGGTACCATATTGGAAATCCAATTGGAATGCCTTACAGGAAAAATGATTTTGGCTTTTAAAAGTTTATTAAGTTCTGATTTGATTTGACCTTCAAGATTTGGATGAATATTTCTTAACTTCTGTTGAACAGGTTTAATATCAGGAAGCATTGGAATTGTGTGTTGAATAACAGAAGTATCATACATTTTTAAATCGTCATAATTCCAAGAAAAAACATTTTTATACTTGTTCAGAAGTTTAATGAAAGCATTCCTTTCCTCTGGAGTTAAATTGAGTCCTAAATTAACGTTTCGAGGATTAGAGTCAGAGCCAAGATTTACTAATTCAAACTTCAAAGTGGAACTTTGAAGTTTAGCATTAGTGACTTTCTTGACTCTGTCTTTAATATGATATAAGTCCTCTAATTTAACAACAGATTTCGGAATGGGATTTTTATTACCTTTTGAGGCAATTTGTAAATCATGATCATCCTCGTCAATAATTTGTTCATCATATGATTTCTCTGAAGTCATGAAATTTAAAATATCTTGATCATGATAGAATACTCTCCAATTTGTGACATTTTCTGGAATAGATGGGCGAAAAATCAATTCTACTGAAAATCTATCAGGACTGCAATCTTCAGCAGGAAGGAGCTTGGATGCAACATTTGCTAACAAATTAGCTGATGTATTTTGATTCCTAGGAATAGGAGAAATATTGAATGCTAAAAAATGAGTGGTAAGATCTTGCACTAGGGTTTGATAGTGTTTAAGATGTCCTGAGAGGAAATGGATAGTATTCCTAACTTGTTTGATGACAATTTCGGAATCACCAAAGACTTTCAAGTATTTAACATCTAACCCTATAGATTTATAAAGTCCTTGAATTAAGGCTTCATATTCTGCAGTATTGTTTGTACACTCAAATTCTAACCTACATGATAGCATGGTTTTCTCTCCATCTGGATGATTAAGATGCATCCTGCTCCAGCTCCATCACTAGATTTTGATCCATCAAAATATAATGAGCAAAATAAAGATTTATCTATTGGTTTATCTACAATTACATCAGAAATATTTACAATTCTAGAAGAATCAGATTGTGAAAAATTTTCTATTTGAGAAACAAAAGTATTTACAGAAAAGGGTGATTGTGGTGCATTGAAGTTTCCAAGAAATGACTCAGGAGAATAACCTCCAAGAATATTGTTGTTAAATGCCACAGGTTCATTAGATTGTTCGAAATCAGTGACAGTGTGCATCATATGTTTTTCTCGTTCAACTTTGATTTGATTTGGTTTCCCTTTGTAAGGAAGCCACATATGTGAATAATCAGTTGCGATATATCCATTAAGTTTTGTAGACCAGTCCCTGCTTAAGACTAATCCATAGAATTCAGGAATATCTGCAATCAAAATATCAATTCTTTGGACAATCCTAGGATTGGAAGCTAGTCTGATAGTAACTAAATTGATCTCTCCTACAACTTGAACTTTAGAGCGATCCAATTGAACAATATGAACTGCCGATTTCTGTGGTTCAATATTCAATTTGGCACAAACAGAAGTAGGCATTATATTAGAGGATGCTCCAGAATCGATTAAACAATTATGCAGATTCTTATTGTACATTTCATAAGTCAAATGAAAAGGAGGAGTCTGAGAATTTGATCTTTCTCCAATGAGCACAGTATCAGTAGCATCTACTTTGTCTGGTGGCTTACCAATTCCTTTTGCTACTTTTGCAACTACACCACTTGGTAAAGGAGCAATTGGTGTAGCATTTAATTCTTTTAATAGCAACTTCTGCTGGTGTTTTAGTTTGCTGAGTTCATGTAAGGAAATGTTGGCTTTAATCTTTTTCATGTCTTCAACAATGTTATATTCCATAGGATCTGACACCACTAAAGTATTTGTTGTCGATGTAGGAGGATTAGGAGAAGATGGCTGATTTTGAGTAGGTAACGGAGAAGTTTTCCTTACAGGGGATTTGTCTTTGGTACTTGGAGTTGTAATTTTCTTTTTAGGAACTGTTTGTACATGTTCCGATGTAGATTTAATCCTAGTACTTACAGGCATAGCTTCTTGTTCTACCTCACTATCAGAATTAGGGAGAATAAAATCCCACATTCCATGCAATTCGGCTATTTATTCATTCTCATCTTCCTCTTCTGATACTGGAGGAGTATCTTCTTATTCTTCCTCTTCTGATTCTGCATTAGAGATTGAATTGGGAGGTTTAGATTCAAGTTGACTTCTTTTGAAATTTCGGAATGGTTTTTTGGTAGAAGTTTGAGCTAGTTGTTTTTTAATTTCAACCATTTCATTTGACATGGTTTTAAGAACTTTCTGTAAACCTTCCATGTCGTATGGGTCTTTGGCCTTTTTCCTTGAATCATCTTTGAAGCTGACTTTCTTTGATTTCCTTTCCTCAATAGCATTTTTCTTTTCTAAAGAAATAATTCGTTTCTCTACTGCAATAGCCTCTTTCACATTCTCAGCTAACGTAGGTTTTGCGGATCTATCTACAAAAATTGCTATGTTTGAGGGTAAAGCAATTATGTCCCTTTCACTTCTGACTTGTTCACTAGGCCTTGAATCTGTGTGGATTTTGTTCAAGAGTTTGTTGAATCTAGCGTTGAAATATTTAATGGGCTCCTTGGGTTCTGTCTTCAAATTTGAGAGATCGATGATTAAAGTAGCTATTGATCTGTCATCTCCAAATTTGGATAAAAAATGATCTGCAAAAATGGCCCAACTTGTTATGGATCCTGAAGGTAATGAAAAGTACCAGGATCCTGCTGCCCCTTGAAGAGTATAAGGGAATAGTCTGACTACAAAATCTTCTTCTACAACTCCATTCAAATTTACAGCCAGCATAAAGTTATTGATGTGTTCTTCAGCTTGAATTTTAAGTTCTGGACTGAACTTTGGAAGCCATTTTCCAAGATTGTCAGGTAAATCGTGTAAGGGTGCAGGCATGTTGACAGCACCTGGAGTAGCCCATGGTCTAGCCATTATTGTAACAGCTATTGGAGAAGTAGTAGAGACTGGTGGTGTCTGAATAAAAGTTGTTGGAATAGATGATGTTGAGATTGATGATGATTGAGCAGATGATAATTGAGTAGATGATGTGGGAACAACTGCACTCTGTTGAGTTGGGGTTTTGGAAACAGGTGATTGAATATGAGATGAAGAACTTATATCACTTACTGATTCCGGTTGAGTTTTTCTTGTCTTGACTCTACTAGGTAAAGGGAATTCTTTCGGAGAAATACCAAGTTTTTCACTTTGAAGCCTAGTAAGAGGTTTTGAAGAAACAAATTTTGAGCTTACACTACCGTCAGATATTTCAGACTCTTCTAAAGATAATGAGAATCCTTTCAACTTATGAATTAAATCTTGTACTTCAGGAGACTCAGGATTTTGATTGTCTGATTGTTTTGAGATTTTGGTAGTGGGTGTCTGAATATTCTTCTCGATTCCTTCTATAGGATTTTGTAATTCAGAAGAAATTAAAGAAGTTAATGAGGGTGTTTTGCTCTCAGAATGGATTGTGGGTAAAGATTTACTTGCCATTCATAGCTCAGGCCCTCCTTCTAGCGCCAAAAATGTTGAAGCCTAGAAAATCTCTGCTTCAAACATCTGGGAAAACCACCCGATCGGGACCTTAGGACAGCTCCTTATCCGTTTGGTATGGTGGCTCCGACTGGATTGAAAGGACCAATTTCCTTATAACTAGTGGGTTGGTGATGGGTTGATTTGGATGAGTGAAAATGGGACTAAATGACTGAAATAAAACTATCTAATTTAAACAAAATACTGCTAAAGAAATTCTAAAACTAACCCGGGCAATCATATGTGAATACAACTTCAGATTATTCTGTTTGAACAATAACCATAAAAATGTATTATCGTTTAATCGAAATGTGCAAAAACAAATAAAGATAACTTTGTTTAAGAAATTAAACAGAGTTGTAATAGCATATTGTATTGATCATTGTATATCATCTACATATACTTATGAAAGATAACATTTCAATTATACTAAAAAATGATATATAAAGAAACGTTGTTGAAACCAAATGTATATAAATGATAACAAATTTTAAAGCGAATATCATAAGACAAAAGAAATCAATAGTGAACAGATAGAAATACCTTATCCATCTTGAAAGCTTTCAAATGAAATCTGATACTCTAATCCAATAATTCTGATGCAAAATCAAATCCAAGGTACAAAAGTGCAACACTTTAAAGATAATTCCACATAAAATCACCAGATGTGATCCTTTATAAAATATAAGAGCCAGTGGATTATAGAAATGTAATCTCCAAGTATGAAATATTATAATTCAGGACCCTTCTCTAAATGCATGAGAAGGGTTTAAATACTACTTAGCTAAATCTAAAAATAGTTTATTACAAAAATTAAGGATTCGGTTTAAATGACCGTCCTTTTCCTAGGCAAAAATACAGTAAAACTAAAACTAAATCTAAAAATAAAGACTATTAAGTCACTACTTATGAACTTGATCTTTAAACCTGCAAGCCTCCAGCATTGTTTTCAGGAGAGGTGGTTGGCTAACTTCAAATTTCAACTGTCCTGAAAAGACAGAATCGACAAGTGTAGGCGCAATCTTCTCAGCAGAATTAATGATGCAATTAAGCGCATTGTGTTGACTATGTAGTTTCACTAGGTATGTCCAGTAAGAATCCCAGTTTAACCTTGTCAATTCTTGGATTGATTTTGCTTTTTCTTCGGCCTTTTGTCTCCATTCTGTTTGCAATTGATGCGCCTATGGAAGATATCCCGGAACAGTTTCCGAAATCAAATTTTCTTTGTGTAAATTCTCATTTACACAATCAGTAAGACTATTTGCTGATGTAGCCGACTCTTTTGCTACTTTCTCTACCCTTTTGATTTGTGCATCCGAGTCATTGAAAATGATTTCTTTATGGTTTTCATTAATAATTGGTGCACCAGCTTTTCTTCCTTCCTCTGTTTTTTGCCATACCAAATAATCAGTAACTCTTTCATTAATTAGATCGTAATCATTTCGTAAATCTACGACATGATTGGTGATCTTATCACTTTCTTGACAGAAAGAGTTCCATTGCAAGATTTTTTGGCATAATACTTCTTCTTGTTGCAGTAGTTGATTGTTTAAAGAGATAGTTTCTAAAATAAACTCTGGAAGCTTAGGATCATCTTTGTGCTGATCTTGGATAATCTGTATTTGTTTTTCTTTGTCAGCTATACTTTTTTGATATCCAATTTGCACTTCTTGAAGTTGTTGCTATAACTTTTCAAATTTCATTTGTGCTTCATTATTGGCCTGTACCTGTTGCAATTGCTGTTACAGAACTTGTATCTGTTCTTCTTTTTCATTTAATAAGAGCTGTATCTCAAATGATTTATCAATAGTTGCAGAAGAATAAGTCCCTGTAATTTGAGATAACTTAGCAAGATTATCATTAGGCTCTATGGTAGGATCCTTCCACAAGACATCTAATTGTTCTGCTTCAGTAGCAATTGCACCTTCTAATTTTATCTTTTTCCTTTGTTTCTTCACTACTGCTTTATACTTTGGGCTATAGAATACGTCTAGAGGAGGAATGTCCTCTACATTAAGTACAATTTTAGACGAGGGAGTGATAGGTATGTGCTAAGTTACTGTGACTGTGCCACTTATTCCTGTACTCAAAACTTTTGTTGTCTGTATAAGGGTCTGTATATTCTGTCCCTCCACATTAAGCAATTGATTAAAGCTTTCCCATTCTTTGTCTAATTCAATTGTGACTGACTGTTGCTTACATTGGTAGGAGGAGGATTCGTCTGCTGAGAAGTCAAAATTTGTTGTTGTACAAGCTCTTTCGATTCAGCAGTATCTTTCACTAATTCTTCAATTTTATCTTGTTCTTCATTAGACTCATTAGAACGTTTAGAAGTCTCTCTTTCAGATTTTGACTTAGAGTTATCTGTACTTGAACTGCCATTGAGACTGACACTAGGAGTTGGCTCCCTTGCGGGTTCAAAGCATAAATTTTCCAAAGGGATAGTGGACAGTCTTCTTTCTCTGTAAAGTTTAAATTCCTAGAATTTTTCTGGAGATAACTGCATCTGTGTTGAATGTAGAATTTCTTTCAGTGTGGATTTTCTTAGGAATATATCATCGAAAGGATCTTCTTCTCCTGAAAATTCCCTTACCTTGATTGTAGTGGTAAAAAATTTTGCAACATTATTTGGGTCAAATAACCTTCTTGAAAACTTGAACAGTTGTAAGCATGTAATACTGCTTACCTATTTGAATGCATGACCAACATCAAATAGTGAAAATGTTCCACAGGTTATGGGAAATTGTGGCCAAATGCCTTTCTTCTTCTCTTTTAAATCCTTTGTCAAACCTCCTTGACCACAGGTTTGATAAGAAATCTCCCGAGCTACAAGTTTATTCGGAACATATAGGGGTAAAACATGGGGGGAAGCAGAACTTCCAAAAACCCTAACATAAGTAAACAACTCTTCTCCAAACCATCTTGCGATAGGGAGAATGTCGACTTCTGTTTCTGGGGATAACCTTGGGGCATCCTTATTATGCAATATTATATATAATGGTAGCATTATATCATGGAAAATTTTGTAAAAATGAGGGACAAACTGAGATTCCCACAGTTCCTTGTGATACACATGAATAGGCAAAGGATCGTGAATTTTCCATTGCCAACCCATCAAAGGGAATTTAGAAGCAAAATAGATAATATCCATAACATAGGCAGATAAATAAAAAGGCGGATAAATCCGCTGAGAAATAGTCCGTTTAGACCGGTAATGAAAAATAGCAGTGGTCAAATTATCAGACAAGATTTTGGCCCAGTCTACAATTGTAGCGTTAACATCGGCATTTAACAAAGGGAGCCATTCAGGCAAGATCATATTTATGTCAGGCTTTCCAAAAAGCTTGCATAACATGGTAGCAGCAAAACAATATGGAGAGGTAAGTGAACCAGTACTGTACATACCGTGTTTGTTTTTTTTTCAATGGCTCATCTCTCTTGGTCCATTCCTTTGTGCATTCCGCCAAATTTGCATGTTCTTTGGCAAAATTCTCCATAAATTATTTATTATAAGTCGCCTGAGGTTCCAGGAAATGATACATCAGCCTTAAATCTTCTGTAGTGAACGACCCGATGAGCTCTTGATCTGGAGTTCTAAATTGCCTATCTGAAATATCGGTGCTATCCAGCACCCATTTTACCATGTCTGTATACAGAAGAATTCTTGGTCTTGATGCTATCCTGTGTAGAAATAAACAAGCCAGTTCTTTAAGGGTTGCCTCAGATGAATTACTTGAACCTGCAGTAGCCACAACTTCCATCACCCTGGGATTCTCTTCTTCAAACAAATTATACATTCCTTCCCAGGTGGTGATACCGGCATCCTTATTGAAAACAGTATCCGCATACAGTGAAGCCATTTCTTTGTTTTCAGAATATGAAATCTTCTCTTTCTTACCCATAATGCTCTGTAAACACTTTGTATAGTCTTCTGCTCCTTCGCGCCTGCGGTTTTACGAGTTAAGTGAGAGTAATGACGTGAAAAGGGTGATGAGATAGTTTTAAATGCAAACGACAGATGAAATATATTATTCTATCGTAAATAACCTTTCAATCAAAACAAAATCTTTTTATTTGATAATTGACAATCCTTTCATTAATTCAATCATTTAAAGCACATAACGGATATTGATATATGAAAAGATTTTTATTGGACAACGAGCTTTTAAGAATTTGCGATATTGCAATATCACAATATCGCAATATCGCAAATCACAATTTTCTCAAGGCGTAACCGTCGCAAAATCAAAAATAGCGCAAAAGCGCAAATCGCAAATATAACATATAAAAAGTATTCGTCTATCATTTTTTTTTTCTGCGATATGCGATCTGCGACCAATATTTTAATGTATAGGTTTTTTGGGATCGCGTTATCGCAATATCGCAAAATCGCAGTTTAAAAGATTCAGTTTTACAAAAGATATCTACCATTTGCGATGGATGCACTATTTTGCTCAAAGAAAGATTTTATTGTAATCTATCATAAACTTAAGTGTTTCTTAAGGACTTTCTAAGGAATTTCCCTAAGTTATGATAGAAAGTTTTATTTGAAAAGGAAAACAAATACTAATTGATTTTTTTGGATTTTTTTTTTTTAACTAAGGGTCCCCTCTTATTTAGTATTATTACTAATACTAAATAAAAAGGGGGGTTGTTGCTGGTCACAACAATTGGTGACTCACTGAAACAAACAGTTATCTCTGAAAAATAAAATAAACGCTATATTTCTAGTAAGTAAATATTTTTAAAGATAATGAAAACTATCTTAGGATAATTCAAATAAAATCTAACTATGAAAAAGAAATAAAAATCATTCACAATTTCTTTCTAATTCCTTAAGAATGAAAACACTTTTGGGTTATCTCAAGCTTTGATCGGTGTTAATAATGAAGTAAATGGATTTCTCCAAGTTTGGTTTTATAATATACTCCATTGTCATAGGTATTGCCTCTGCTGCCTGCAAAGGTTCATAGTCTCGATAGGGTTACCTTTAAACCATTAACCATTAATTGTCCCATCCAACTAAAATTATGACTTTTTAAAAGATAAATTCATAAGACATATTATCTCGTGTTTTTGTCTTTTACTTATTTTTATTTTTAAGAGCCATTGTTCTGGTTTGGTAGCTAGTTAATAACAATGCCATTCACTAGTTGTAATTAAACTGAACAAGCTGGCTCGTGATGAGATCCCTTGTCTTATATTTATAAGCAATTACCTTGTTTTGATATGCAGTATTGGTAATGTCAGTTTCATTACTTCTTATGAGCATGGTAAGCCGGCTCATAATGAGACCTCTTATCTCTTAAATTTTCATATAATTTCTTAGAATTACATTCTAAAAAATCAAAATTTAAAGGGATGGGGTGAAGTAGTTTTATCCTTAAGAATCAATGGATGACAATTTTCAGAGTTTCTTGAGTACCAAGACTTTGAAAAATCTTTACTTTTATAGATAACCTTTCTCTGCTCAATAAACTTATAATGATTTACATTCTCTTCAAGTTTTCAAAAGATCAAGCAAATGATTGGAATAATCTTTCAAAGTTTAACATCTTATTTTAAACTATCGAAAAACTGTGATCACTTCTTTAAAAATTCTCATTTACACAAAATAAATATTTATAATATTTTTCCTAAGACATTTTCTTAATAGTAAACAGTCAATTAGAGACTTATTAACAACCATTATTTGCGAAAACAATTAAAATTTTTGCAGAAAGGAATATGTACAATTAAGAAGGGGTTACCTCCTTATGAAAATAATTTCTTTAAGATAAGCCCATTTACAGGAAGAGATTCTCTCTTTCCTGTTAAATCTTGGAGTATGAATGTATTTGAGCCTATCTTTTCAGCAATCTGAAATGGTCCAAGCCACATTTTCTGAAACTTGGTATGCTTACCTTTTTCTTCATGTGCTTTATCCCATTTCAGAACAAGATCACCAATTGATAAAATCTTTGAGCCGGTAGAACTTGCATCAAAAGAAGATTTTACAAGCTATTGATGTTTTTCATGAATAATTTTTGCTTTATCTCTATCTTCTTCTAATTTAAGGATTTGATCATATCCTAATTGAATGGATGAAGAAGGATTTTCTTCAATAAATTGCACTAGGGCTAATGATGGAAGAGCTAAATTTGATGGTATCACAGCTTCTTTTCCATAAACTAAATTAAAAGGTGAAGTTTCTATTGAAGCTTTTTCAGTAATATGATTAGCCTATAGTGCAAAGATTAAAGACTTGTGCCAATTCTTTTGATTTTGATCGATGGTCCTTTTAATGATTTTGATAAGATTTTTGTTAGTGGATTCAGCCAAACCATTACCTTGTGGATAATAATTTGCTAAATATTTCAATTTAAAACCTCTTTTGACTGCAAATTCCATTATACTATTTCTAGAAAAATAAGATGCATTATCAAAGACAAGAGTGTTAGGTACACCAAACATGGTTATGATGAGTTGATCTATGAAATCAATAATCATATCAGAATTGGCTACCTTCAAAGGGATTGCTTCTACCCATTTTGTAAAGTAATCTGTTGTTGTAAGGATGTATTTGTGCTGTTTGGAAGAATGAGGTATAATCTCACCAATAATGTCAAGTCCCCATTGCTCGAATGGTTGCTCAATACTTACTGGTTGCAAAGGAAAAGATGGTTTCCTTTGTCTTCCACTTGCGGTTTGACAAATTCTGCATTTCCTTACATAATCATGTGTATCTTTAAAAAGGGTAGGCCAGTAATAACCAACATGAATTATTTGTGAGCTGTGGTATCACCTCCAAAATGACCTCCTTCTGGTCCATCATGCAATTCCTGCAACACCTTTTCAGCTTCAGTCTTTTCAAGACATCTTAATAAGATTGTATCATAATTCTTTCTGAATAACACATTATCAATGATCTCATATTTAATAGCCTTTAATCTTAAAGCACGTTTGCTCTTATAGCTGAGATTAGAAGGAGCATACCCATTTTTCAAGTAATATATAAGATCAGCATATTGAGATTCAGAATCTGTAATACTTATCTGACTAACTTGAATATCATTGTTTGGATCTTGATTTTCTGGTATGTTATGAGCTCCTACCAATAATTTGCAAAAACCTTGTCTTCTAACAATCTTAGCTGGTTTAATATCAATATCATATTCTTGCAAGGTTGTTACCCAGTTAGCTCTCTTTTCTCCTACTTCTTTTTGAATTAATAATTGCCTCACTGCAGAGAATGGGACAATGATTTTTGTATGTGTTTTCAAGAGAAAATTTCTGAAATGTTTGATTGATTTAAACACAGAAAAGACTTGTTTTTCAACATCGGAATAATTAAGTTCAGCTCCCTACAGATTTGAGCTAAAGAAAGAAATTGGTGCTTCAATTTTTTGATCATTGCGCTGTGTTAAAATAGCTGCATAAGATGTTTCGGTGGCCAAAGTATACAAAGTAAAATATTTTGAAAAATCAGGGGTATTCAATGATGGTGCATTAATGATCGCTTGTTTGATTGCTCCAAAGGCTTCTTTTTCTTTATGCCCCCATTTGAATACTGAATTCTTCTTGATCATATTTTGCATAGGTAAAACAATTTGATAAAAATCAGGAATGAATCTTTTTACAAAATTAATTTGCATAAGAAATGATTGCATGGATTTTTTGTTATGAGGTAAAGAAATATCAGAAATTTCTTTCACTCTATATGGATCAATATATATACCATCTTTTGACACAACAAATCCTAAGAGTTTTCCTTCATCTAAAGCAAAGAAAGATTTCTTCGGATTTAAGGAAATACCAAACCTTCTACATCTTTCAAATATTTGTTTTAAATCATGTAGATGATTGGCTCTCTTTTTTGAAAATATTGTTATGTCATCAAGATAAACAACAACTGATTTATTGATCAGACCTTTGAATGCTATGTCCATGGCTCTTTGGAAAGTTGCTCCTGCATTTATTAGACCAAAAGGCATTTTTTGATAAGCGTAGGTTCCCCATTTGGTTCTGAAAGTTTTTTTCAATCTGTCATCTGGATGAACTAAAACTTGATTATAGCCTGAAAATCCATCAGGAAAGGACATGAGTTCAGAACCAACCACTTTTTGAAGTATCTGTTCCATGGTTGGCAATGGGAAATTGTCTTTTAAACATGCCTTGTTTAAATTTCTAAAATCAATACAGATTCTTATATCACCATTCTTTTTCCTTACAGGTACCATATTGGAAACCCAATTGGAATGCCTTACAGGAAAAATGATTTTGGCTTTTAAAAGTTTATTAAGTTCTGATTTGATTTGACCTTCAAGATTTGGATGAATCTTTCTTAACTTCTGTTGAAAAGGTTTAATATCAGGAAGCATTGGAATTGTGTGTTGAATAACAGAAGTATCATACGTTTTTAAATCATCATAATTCCAAGAAAAAACATTTTTATACTTGTTCAGAAGTTTAATGAAAGAATTCCTTTCCTCTGGAGTTAAATTGAGTCCTAAATTAACGTTTTGAGGATTAGAGTCAGAGCCAAGATTTACTAATTCAAACTTCAAAGTGGAACTTTGAAGTTTAGCATGAGTGACTTTCTTGAATCTGTCTTTAATATGATATAAGTCCTCTACTTTAACAACAGATTTCGGAATGGGATTTTCATTAACTTTTGAGGCAATTTTTAAATCATGATCATCCTCGTCAATAATTTTTTCATCATATAATTTCTCTGAAGTCATGAAATTTAAAATATCTTGATCATGATAGAATACTCTCCAATTTGTGACATTAGCTGGGATAGATGGGCGAAAAATCAATTCTACTGAAAATCTATCAGGACTGCAATCTTCAGTAGGAAGGAGCTTGGATGCAACATTTGCTAAAAAATCAGCTGATGTATTTTGATTCCTAGGAATAGGAGAAATATTGAATGCTAAAAAATGAGTGGTAAGATCTTGCACTAGGGTTTGATAGTGTTTAAGATGTCCTGAGAGGCAATGGATAGTATTCCTAACTTGTTTAATGATAATTTCGGAATCACCAAAGACTTTCAAGTATTTAACATCTAACCCTATAGCTTTATATAGTCCTTGAATTAAGGCTTCATATTCTGCAGTATTGTTTGTACACTCAAATTCTAACCTACATGATAGCATGGTTTTCTCTCCATCTGGATGATTAAGATGCATCCTGCTCCAGCTCCATCACTAGATTTTGATCCATCAAAATATAATGACCAAAATAAAGATTTATCTATTGTTTTATCTACAATTACATCAGAAATATTTACAATTCTGGAAGAATCAGATTGTGAAAAATTTTCTATTTGAGAAACAAAAGTATTTACAGAAAAGGGTGATTGTGGTGCTTTGAAGTTTCCAAGAAATAACTCAGCAGAATAACCTCCAAGAATATTGCTGTTAAATGCCACAGGTTCATTAGATTGTTCGAAATCAGTGACAGTGTGCATCATATGTTTTTCTCGTTCAACTTTGATTTGATTTGGTTTCCCTTTGTAAGGAAGCCACATATGTGAATAATCAGTTGCGATATATCCATTAAGTTTTGTAGACCAGTCCCTCCTTAAGACTAATCCATAGAATTCAGGAATATCTGCAATCAAAATATCAATACTTTGGACAATCCTAGGATTGGAAGCTAGTCTGATAGTAACTGAATTGATCTCTCCTACAACTTGAACTTTAGAGCGATCCAATTGAACAATATAAACTGCCGATTTCTGTGGTTCAATATTCAATTTGGCACAAACAGAAGTAGGCATTATATTAGAGGATGCTCCAGAATCGATTAAACAATTATGCAGATTCTTATTGTACATTTCATAAGTCAAAAGAAAAGGAGGAGTCTGAGAATTTGATCTTTCTCCAATGAGCACAGTATCAGTAGCATCTACTTTGTCAGGTGGCTTACCAGTTCCTTTTGCTGCTTTTGCAACTACACCACTTGGTAAAGGAGCAATTGGTGTAGCATTTAATTCTTTTAATAACAAATTTTGCTGGTGTTTTAGTTTTTTGAGTTCATGTAAGGAAATGTTGGCATTAATCTTTTTCATGTCTTCAACAATGTTATATTCCATAGGATCTAACACCACTAAAGTATTTGTTGTCGATGTAGGAGGATTAGAAGAAGATGGCTGATTTTGAGTAGGTAAAGGAGAAGTTTTCCTTACAGGGGATTTGTCTTTGGTACTTGGAGTTGTAATTTTCTTTTTAGGAACTGTTTGTACAGGTTCTGATGTAGATTTAATCCTAGTACTTACAGGCATAGCTTCTTGTTCTACCTCACTATCAGAATTAGGGAGAATAAAATCCCACATTCCATGCAATTCAGCCATTTCTTCATTCTCATCTTCCTCTTCTGATACTGGAGGAGTATCTTCTTCTTCTTCCTCTTCTGATTCTACATTAGAGATTGAATTGGGAGGTTTAGATTCAAGTTGATTTCTTTTGAAATTTCGGAATGGTTTTTTGGTAGAAGTTTCAGCTAGTTTTTTAATTTCAACCATTTCATTTGACATGGTTTTAAGAACTTTCTGTAAACCTTCCATGTCATATGGGTCTTTGGCCTTTTTCCTTGAATCATCTTTGAAGCTGACTTTCTTGGATTTCCTTTCCTCAGTAGCATTTTTCTTTTCTAAAGAAATAATTCATTTCTCTACTGCAATAGCCTATTTCATATTCTCATCTAACGTAGGTTTTGCAGCTCTATCTACAAAAATTGTTATGTTTGAGGGTAAAGCGGTTATGTACCATTCACTTCTGACTTGTTCACTAGGCCTTGAATCTGTGTGGATTTTGTTCAAGAGTTTGTTGAATCTAGTGTTCAAATCTTTAATGGGCTCCTTGGGTTCTGTCTTCAAATTTGAGAGATCGTTGATTAAAGTAGCTATTGATCTTTCATCTCCAAATTTGGTTAAAAAATGATCTACAAAAATGGCCCAACTTGTTATGGATCCTGAAGGTAATGAAAAGTACCAGGATCCTGCTGCCGCTTGAAGAGTATAAGGGAATAGTCTGACTACAACATCTTCTTCTACAATTCCATTCAAATTTACAGCCAACATAAATTTATTGATGTGTTCTTCAGCTTGAATTTTAAGTTCTGGACTGAACTTTGGAAGCCATTTTCCAGGATTGTCAGGTAAATCGTGTAAAGGTGCAGGCATGTTGATAGCCCCTGGAGTAGCCCATGGTCTAGCCATTATTGTAACAACTGTTGGAGAAGTTGTAGAGACTGGTGGTGTCTGAACAGAAGTTGTTGGAATAGATGATGTTGAGATTGATGATGATTGAGCAGATGATAATTGAGTAGATGATGTGGGAACAACTGCACTTTGTTGAGTTGGGGTTTTGGAAACAGGTGATTGAATATGAGATGAAGAACTTATATGAATTACTGATTCTGATTGAGTTTTTCTTGTCTTGACTCTACTGGGTAAAGGGAATTCTTTCGGAGAAATACCAAGTTTTTCACTTTGAAGCCTAGTAAGAGGTTTCGAAGAAACAAATTTTGATCTTACACTACCTTCAGATATTTCAGACTCTTCTAAAGATAATGAGAATCCTTTCAACTTATGAATTAAATCTTGTACTTCAGGAGACTCAGGATTTTGATTGTCTGATTGTTTTGAGATTTTGGTAGTGGGTTTCTTAATATTCTTCTCGATTCCTTCTATAGGATTTTGTAATTCAGAAGAAATTGAAGAAGTTAATGAGGGTGTTTTGCTCTCAGAATGGCTTGTGGGTAAATATTTACTTGCCAATCATAGCTCAAGCCCTCCTTCTAGCACCAAAAATGTTGAAGCCTAGAAAATCTCTGCTTCAAACATTGGGGAAAACCACTCGGTCGGGACCTTAGGACAGCTCCTTATCCGTTTGGTAGGGTGGCTTCGACTGGATTGAAAGGACCAGTTTCCTTATAACTAATGGGTTGGTGACGAGTTGATTTGGATAAGTGAAAATGGGACTAAATGACTGAAATAAAACTATCTAATTTAAACAAAATACTGCTAAAGAAATTCTAAAACTAACCCGGGCAATCATATGTGAATACAACTTCAGATTATTCCGTTTGAACAATAACTGTAAAAATGTATTATCGTTTAATCAAAATGTGCTGAAAAAAATAAAGATAACTCTGTTTAAGAAATTAAACAGAGTTGTAATAGCATATTGTATTCATCATTGTATATCATCTACATATACTTATGAAAGATAACATTTCAATTATACTAAAAAATGATATATAAAGAAACGTTGTTGAAACCAAATGTATATAAATGATAACAAATTTTAAAGTGAATATCATAAGACAAAAGAAATCAATAGTGAACAGATAGAAATACCTTATCCATCTTGAAAGCTTTCAAATGAAATCTGATACTCTAATCCAGTAATCTCGATGCAAAATAAAATCCAAGGTACAGAAATGCAACACTTCAAAGATAATTCCACTTAAAATCACCAGATGTGATCCTTTTTCAAAATATAAGAGCCAGTGGAGTACAGAAATGTAATCTCCAAGTCTAAAATATTATAATTCTGGACCCTTCTCTAAATGCATGAGAAGGGTCTAAATACTACTAGCTAAATCTAAAAATAGCTTATTACAAAAAATAAGGATTCGGTTTAAATGACTGTCCTTTTCCTAGGCAAGAATACAGTAAAACTAAAACTAAATCTAAAAATAAATATTATTAAGTAACTACTTATGAACTTGATCTTTAAACTTGCAGGCATCTAGCATTGTTTTGAGAAGATGTGGTTGACCGACTTCAGATTTCAACTGTCCTGAAAAGACAGAATCGGCAAGTGTAGGCGCAATCTTCTCAGTAGAATTGATGATACAATTAAGCGCACTGTGCTGACTATGTGGTTTCACTAAGTATGTCCAGTAAGAGTCCCAGTTTAATCTTGTCAACCCTTGGATTGATTTTTCTCTTTCTTCTGCCTTTTGCCTCCATTCTGTTTGCAGTTGATTTGCCTGTGGGAGATATCCTGGAACCATTTATGAAATCAAATTAGCTTTGTGCAAATTATCATTTAAGCAATCAGTAAGACTGTTTGCTGCTGTAGCCACCTCCTCTGACGCTTTCTCTGCCCTTCTGATTTGTGCATCCCAGTTATTGAAAAGTATTTCTTTATGGTTTTCATTAATAATTGGTGCACCAGCTTTTCTTCCTTTCTCTGTTTTTTGCCATACCAAATAATCAGTAATCTTTTCATTAATTAAATCATAATCATTTCGTAAATCTACGACATGATTAGTGATCTTATCACTCTCTTGGCAAAAAGAATTTCATTGCAAGATTTTTTGGCATAATACTTCTTCTTGTTGCAGTAGTTGATTGTTTAAAGAGATAGTTTCTGAAATAAACTCTGGAAGCTTAGGATCATCTTTGTGTTGATCTTGGATAATCTGTATTTGTTTCTCTTTATCAGCCAAACTTTTTTGATGTCCAATTTGCATTTCTTGAAGTTGTTGCTGTAACTTTTCAAGTTTCATCTGTGCTTCATTATTGGCATGTCCCTGTTGCAATTGTTGTTGCAGAGCTTTTATCTATTCTTATTTTTCATTTAATAAGAGTTGTATCTCAAATGCTTTGTCAATAGTTGCAGAAGCATAAGCCCCTGTAATTTGAGATAACTTAGCAAGATTATCAGTAGGCTCTGTGGTAGGATCCTTCCACAAAACGTCTAATTGTTCTGCTTCAGTAGCAATTGCACCTTCTAATTTTCTCTTTTTCCTTTGTTTCTTCACTACTGCTTTATACTTTGGGCTGTAGAATACATCTAGAGGAGGAATGTCCTCTACATTAAGTACAATTTCAGAAGAGGGAGTGACAGGTATATGCTCAGTTTCTGTGACTGTGCCACTTATTCTTGTGTTCAAAACTTTTGTTGTCTGTACAGGAGTCTCTATATTCTGTACTTCCACATTAAGCAATTGATTAAAGCTTTCCCATTCCTTGTCTAATTCAATTGTGACTGACTGTTGCTGTACATTGGTAGGAGGAGGATTTATCTGCTGAGAAGTCAAAATTTGCTGTTGTGAAAGTTCTTTCGATTGAGCAGTATCTTTCACTAATTCTTCATTTCTATCCTGCTCTTCATTAGACTTATTAGAACGTTCAGAAGTCTCTCTTTCAGATTTTGACTTAGACTTATCTGTACCTGAACTGCCGTTGAGACTGACACTAGGAGTTGGTTCCCTTGCGGGTTCCAAATGCAAATTTTCCAAAGGGATAGTAGTTAGTCTTCTTTCTCTGTAAACTTTAAATTCTTGAAATTGTTCTGGAGATAACTGCATCTGTGCTGAATGTAGAATTTCTTTCAGTGTGGATTTTCCTAGGAATATATCATCGAAAGGATCCTCTTCTCCTGAAAATTCCCTTACTTTGATTGTGGTGGTAAAATTTTTTGCAACATTATTTGGGTCAAATAACCTTCTTGAAAACTTAAACAGTTGTAAGCATGTAATATTGCTTACCTCTTTGAATGCGTGACCAACATCAAATAGTGAAAATGTTCCACAGGTTATGGGAAATTGTGGCCAAATGCCTTTCTTCTTCTCTTTTAAATCCTTTGTCAAACCTCCTTGACCACAGGTTTGATAAGCAATCTCCCGAGCTACAAGTTTATCCGGAACATACAGGGGTAAAACATGGGGGGAAGCAGAACTTCCAAAAACCCTAACATAAGTAAACAACTCTTCTCCAAACCATCTTGCGACAGGGAGAATGTCGACTTCTGTTTCTGGGGATAACCTTGGGGCATCCTTATTATGCAATATTCTGTACAATGGCAGCATTATACCATGGAAAATTTTGTAAAAATGAGGGACAAACTTAGATTCCCACAGTTCCTTGTGATACACATGAATAGGCAAAGGATCGTGAATTGTCCATTGCCAACCCATCAAAGGGAATTTAGAAACAAAACAGATAGCGTCCATAACATAGGCAGATAAATAAAAAGGCGGATAAATCCGCTGAGAAATAGTCCGTTTAGACCGGTAATGAAAAATAGCAGTGGTCAAATTATTAGACAAGATTTTGGCCCAGTGTACAATTGTAGTGTTAATAGCAGCATTTAACAAAGGGAGCCATTCAGGGAAGATCATATTTATGTCAGGCTTTCCAAAAAGCTTGCATAACATGGTAGCAACAAAACAATATGGAGAGGTAAGTGAACCAGTACTGTACATACCGTGTTTATTTTTTTTTCAATGGCTCATCTCTCTTGGTCCATTCCTTTATGCATTCCACCAAATTTGTATGGTTTTTGGAAAAATTCTCCATAAATTGTTTCTTATAAGTCGCCTGAGGTTTCGGCAAATGATACATCAGCCTTAAATCTTCCGTAGTGAACGACCCGATGAGCTCTTGATCTGGAGTTCTAAATTGCCTGTCTGAAATATCGGTGCTATCCAGCATCCATTTTACCATGTCTGTATATGGAAGAATTCTTGGTCTTGCCGCTATCCTGTGCAGAAATGAACAAGCCAGTTCTTTAAGGGTTGCCTCAGATGAATTACTTGAACCTGCAGTAGCCGCAACTTCCATCACCCTGGGATTCTCTTCTTCGAGCAAATTATACATTCCTTCCCAGGTGGTGATACCGGCATCCTTATTGCAAGCAGTATCCGCATACAGTGAAGCCATTTCTTTATTTTCAGAATATGAAATCTTCTCTTTCTTACCCATAATTCTCTGTAAATTCTTTGTATAGTCTTCTGCTCCTTTGCGCCTGCGGTTTTACGAGTTAAGTGAGAGTAATGACATGAAAAGGGTGATGAGATAGTTTTAAATGCAAACGGCGGATGAAATATATTATTCTATCGTAAACAACCTTTCAATCAAAACAAAATCTTTTTATTTGATAATTGACAATCCTTTCATTAATTCAATCATTTAAAGCACATAACGGATATTGATATATGAAAAGATTTTTATTGGACAACGATCTTTTAAGAATTTGCGATATTGCAATATCACAATATCGCAATATCGCAAATCACAATTTTCTCAAGGCGTAACCGTCGCAAAATCAAAAATAGCGCAAAAGCGCAAATCGCAAATATAACATATAAAAAGTATTCGTCTATCATTTTTTTTTTCTGCGATATGCGATCTGCGACCAATATTTTAATGTATAGGTTTTTTGGGATCGCGCTATCGCAATATCGCAAAATCGCAGTTTAAAAGATTCAATTTTACAAAAGATATCTACCATTTGCGATGGATGCGCTATTTTGCTCAAAGAAATATTTTATTGTAATCTATCATAAACTTAAGTGTTTCTTAAGGAATTTCTAAGGAATTTCCCTAAGTTATGATAGAAAGTTTTATTTGAAAAGGAAAACAAATACTAATTGATTTTTTTGGATTTTTTTTTTTAACTAAGGGTCCCCTCTTATTTAGTATTATTACTAATACTAAATAAAAAGGGGGGTTGTTGCTGGTCACAACAGAAACATAGGTTGGAAAGTAACCTCAAACTAGACTAAAGGAGTAATATACCATATGCCTTTGAATATAAGTAAGGTACCATTTACAAGTGCATCTAAATTAATTACCTCATAGGGATAACCATCTTTTTAACACTGTAAATATATCCACATCTTATATTGGAAAAAAGAATAAATTTCAAGTATATGCATATTGAGTGAGGTGGCCAATAAACCACCATTTGTTATACTGTGAAATCAAATGTATAATTCAAGATAATTTTTACTCATATATTATTATTGAAGGAAAGTACATGTTTTAAATCAAATTTTATCCATGTAATGCACTGTTAATATTTGTGTGTGTGTGTGTGTGGAAATTGGGTATCCGACATATGGTATCAAAGCCCAAGTTCAAAAACTAGGCCTACATGAAGCCATCACATTGAATATATTTTATCAAACTATGTATATATTTAATATATGTAAACTAATATGCATTTTTGTTGATAATAAGTTACATTGGTGAAGGATAATTATAGGACATGATGTCAGATGCTTCAAATCTACCTTGGGTAGAGGGAGAAGAAATTTTTGTGGAGTTGGGGGGAGAGAATACCCCCACAAAAACCCAATTCCCAGAGATTGTGAGAAGCTTATAGAAAGAATTGGCCAATATCATAACTAGTCATGAGAGGTTACTTAAGGCTAGTGCAAACCAAGAAAAGTTGATAATGGACTTGACTAAAAGAAAAATCATAAACCCATGGAGACAGTGAGCGATGGAGATAAGGTAGATCTATTGAAGAGAAAAAGTATTGAGATAAAAATATAAAATTATGAAAGTGGAAATGAATCGAATAAGACCTATGCAAAGGCATAAAAAAAGAAAAAAATATAGATTTTTAGGGAGAATGTAAGAAAACAATACCCCCTACATTTGATGGTGAAAAGGAGGAGGATGTAGAAGCATGGATTCTCAACATCACAAGTTACTTCCAATTTTATGAGTATGACATCAATTTGAAGGTCATACTGGAAATTTAACAATTACAAGGGAAAGCTTATGTTTGGTGGGAGGAGGTCAAAATATTGCATATTCTCTAAGAAAATACAATTTCTTGGGAAAATTTCTAGAAATAATTCAAGTCTAAATATCTAAATGAATGATACTATGATGACCAGGAAAATAAATTCCATGAATTAAATTTCGGATATTTAACTATTAATGAATTTTTTGTTAAATTCACCAATTTATTATATTATGTTCCCTACATCAAGGAAGAGAAAGCCAAATTGTCGAGGTTTTTTAAAATGTTTACCTATCTCTTATAAATAAATGATTGAGTTTGAAATCCTAAAACTATGGATGAAGTTGTGAGGAAAGCAAGATTATGTTATCAATAGTTTAAAAATAGAGGAGAAGGATCTAAATATTACGAAAATAGGGACAAAAATAAATCTATAGGGGGGGTAAAAAAGGCAAAATAAATGAATATCCTAATAATTTTGGAAGGGATAACTAGCGGAAGAAGTTTAGTAGAAATAATCCAACCTAGCCCATCCAATCTCAAACCCGGTGAAAAACAATGGAGCTAAAAAATAAAAAGATAAGCAAGGTTAAGGAAAGAGAACCTTTAAAGTGTTGGGGGTGTGGAAAACCCGAGGAACTGTCCACATAACCCAAGGTCTCTTCATAATATACAATCAATACATGAAGCAACAACAATAAATGATACTGCAAGGAACATCGCAAATATAAGTGCACCATTAAAATATAAACAATAAGAGCACCAATCCACCATGATCGATATTCAACCACCATGTGTCTGTTATCGACCCAAGGGGCAGTCTTAGTTATATTAGGACACAGATAATGGAAAATTTTAGCTTAAAAGCTAAGAAATTTAAGAATAAATGTTTAGTGCAGCTAGAAATAAGTACAAACATGAAGGTAATCAACCATGTGAAACATTTTCCATTAGATTTAAATGGTTTCCCAAGTAAAGTAAATTTAAATATACTTCTTGTAGGCTCATATGATTTGTTGATATATATGGATTGGATGGAAAAATACAGAGTTATAATGAACTTCCTAGAAAAATAGTGAGTTGTGTAAATAAAGAAGGAACAACACAGTTGATAAAAGGCATAACAAAACCTATTATAGTTAGACAAATTTCGATGTTACAGTTGAAAAGAAGCGCAACAAAAATATGTCAACTCCTTTTTGTCCAAATTTAAGAAAATATTTAGAACATAAAAAATAAAAACTTAGAGTAGCTACAAATAATCAAGGAGTTCAAATATGTATTCCCAAAATAAATTGCAGGCCCTACCTCCCTGTAGAGACATAGATTTATGTATTGATTTAGTACCCTAAGCTACCCCTGTGTCTAGAGTGCCTTATCGAATGAGTATTCCTGAATTATTAGAGATAAAAATGAAGTTACATGAATTACTCAATAAAGGTTACATTAGACACAATGTGTCCCCTTGGGGATCCCCAATATTTTTTGTTAAAAAGAAGGATGGTTCATTTGGAATGTGCATAGATTACAGGCAATTAAAAAAAATGACCATGAAAAATAAATACCCATTTCCTCACATAGATGATATGTTTGATCATGTAAGAGGGGAAACTATATTCTCAAAATTTGGTTTCAGAACACGGTATCACAATTTGAGAATAAAATTTGAATATATTCACAAAACATCCTTTCGAACCAGATATGGTCACTACACATTTCTAGTGTTACCATTTGGTGTTACAAATGCACATGCAAGATTTATGTGTTTAATGAATAGTGTACTTAGTAAGTACCTGGATAAATTTGTACTATTTTTTATAGATGTTATTTTAGTGTATTAAAAAAATGAACTGGAGCATGAAGAACATTTGAGACTAGTACTGCAAAACTTGAGAGAATATCAATTATATGAAAAACTTAGTAAATGTTAATTTTACAAGGAAATAATACAATATTTCGGTCATGTTATTTCAAAAGAAGGACTGTATGTTGATCCATAAAAGGTTCACACCATTTTGAACTGGCCCATACCTAAGGATGTGTTAGCTTTTAGATCCTTCATGGAGATTACAAGATACTACAAAAGGTTCATTGAGGTTTTTTCAAAGTTGGCCTACCCTCTCACATCCTTACAAAAAAAGGGGGCAAAGTTTGAGTGGAAAACCAAGTGTTAGGAGAGTTTAAAAAAGCTAAAACATCTATTAATATATGTGCCTATTTTGAAGATTGCAGACCTAGAAAAGGATTTTGTTGTATGCACATATGCTTGTTTGGAAGTACTAGGTGGAATTTAATGTAGGACAATTGTGTAGTGGCCTATGAATCTAGAGAACTGAAAACACACAAAAAAATTTATGTGGTGTATTATTTAGAGTTGGTGATTTCCATACACACATTAAAATGTGGAGCCATTAATTATTGGGAAAAAAATTCATACTTATGACTGATCACATTAGCTTCAAATATTTTCTCAGTAAATCAGATCTAAAAGCTAGACAAACTAAGGTGGATCTATTTTCTCAGTGAATTTGAATTTGATATAAAACATATTAAAGGTAAAGAAAATAAATTAGAAAATTCCTTAATTAGGCATGTAAATTAACTAATATAAATTTCTATTAGCAGTGCTAAGACAAATTTTGTTGAACATATCGGAAATTTGATACCAGAGGATTAGATTTATCAGAAAATTCAACAAAAACTGCAGCAAATAGAAGTCTCTGGTTATTTGGAGAATTCAAAAAATTTATTAACTTACAAAAATACCTTTTACATTATAGATGAAAATACTTTGAAACAAGTTATCTTAAATGAGCATCATAAGAAACTGTATGTGGGACACCCCAAGTATCAAAAAAATTATCTTAGCACTAAGAAAATAATTTTATTGGCCTGGTATGAAAAAATAAGTGGAAAAAAATTTGTCCAAATTTTTAGAGTGTCAGCAAGTGAAGGTGGAAAACCAACACCTGGATATGTTGTTAAAACACCTACCCATTTCAAAATACAAATGGGAAATTATTTCTCTATACTTTATTAAACTACTATCGAGGAAAACAAGGCAACATGACACCTTTATGGCGGTTGTAGAAAAACTAAGCAAGGAAACACATTTTATATGGGTATAGTCTACTTTTGAAACAACATAAATTGTAGACAGATTCATGAAGGAAATTTTTTGGTTACATGGGATACCGAAAATGGTAATATCTGATAGGGATGTGAAATTCACCTCCAAATTCTAGAAGACATTGTTTGGAGGGATGGGGACCCAACTCAACTTTAGTACATCATATCACCCTAAAATTATGGAAAATTAGAAAAAACCAAACAAATTTTGGAGGAAATGTTAAGAATGTATTTCATGGATATACCTACAAAGTGGGAATATTTCCTACATCTAACAAAGTTTTCCTATAACAATAGTTACCAAGATTCAATAAAAATGAGCCCTTTTTAAAATTTATATTGGAGAAAATCACACGCACCTCTTAAATGGAGTCAACCAGAATATATGATAATGTTAGTACGAAATGCACTATAGGAAAAAAAATAGGCAGTGATAAAAACCATATGTAACCTAAAAACTACACGGGATAGACAAAAAAGCTATGATAATCAAAAGAGACCAACTAGGGAATTTAAAGCCAGAGAGCATGTGTATTTAGAATTTAAACCAAGAAATATCACTTTGAGGATGGGAACCTATGCTAAATTAGCACCATAATTTTTTGGTCCTTTTGAAATTCTAGATGGAGTCAGGTCATGATTCGGATTTATGCAGGAATGCAACATAATACAAAAATAACCATAAACATAGAAATACAATGGAAATAAGGCTTCATTTCATTAATATCAAATAACATAAATATGCTTACAAACATGATGGAAATAAAATAGCTAGGGTGCTGGTAGCGAATCTCTAAGAAGAGATGTGGTAGCTACAGACCTCTGAACTGTGTTACAATGAGGCTCGAGGGCCTATTTATTATGGAGAAATAATGGATAACTCTAAACGTCCAAAAACCTAACCCTAGGAGATGAAGCGCCAAAACTATGGTCCCGGTTTGGGTAAATTGGTGTTTCAACTTCTCGGGGATGTAACTTCGGTATAATATCTCCATTTGGGGCTTCAAAACGGTTCTGGAAGTTCGAGACCCAAAAAACTACTAAAAATAGTAAGTTATGAAAAAACTGAAAGAGAAAATGGTGGGGCCCCAAGTGGAATAGGTGGGTGGCCACCAATATCCGCCTGGATCATTCCTCCCCCCTTAGGAAGCAATGGTCCCCATTGTGTTGAGTTCCTCCATGAGATGAGGAAACTTCTATTGAACTTGGTCCCTGGTGAACCAATTGCCTTGGTGCAGGAGTTGGCCAGCTTTGACAACTCGATACAGTTGGATCTTCTGTCAGCGAGTGTTCTTGATTTGCATGGCCATGATATGGTCTGTGGTGGCCTATTCCATGCAATCTGGGTTTAACTCTTTTGGTGTGAGTTCTTCTGCAATGTCAGAGGTGTCCAATAGATGTGGGAAGTAGGGACAAAGGCAGTGTACATTGAATATTGGGTGCAAACCAAGGAATGGTGGAATACTGAGCTCAAAGGAATTGTTCCCTACAGCCTTGGTGATGGTGTACGGCCCATATCGGAGCAGGAAAATCTTGTGGTGGGGTCTAGTGAGGCACTCCTTCTACAAATGTAGCCACACTTTTTCACCCACCTAGAAGCTGTGTGGCACCCGATGTTGATCATGTCGTTGCTTGTACCTAGAAATATATTTGTCAAATATGTCATGAACCTATTGGCAGATGTGCCGAATGTGCTCAATGAAGTTTGTAGAAATTTGAATAAATAATATATTATTCACTGAGATTCTCTTGATCACACACTATTTTAGCTTCATGCACAATACATAATCTCTTCTACCATTGATCATTACATGCGGAAATAAAATCAATTGCATGTGCACATTAAAACCACAAACAATCACATATATGAACACAGTATTTCATGGGAAAGATTAAAGCTGAAAACCCCAACTATCTGTATATTATATGTCATAGAGATCATGTAACAATCATTGTACAAAGCTCCTCACAAGCTCTCAGCACAACCTCCAATTTCTACATGCTAATCAAGCTAGATCTAGCAAAACACATGCTCCAATCTCTGCCACCTGATAGCCAGCCTCTATTGTGTAATCAATGTTGTAGAATGGCTCATTAAATAACTAGAACCACCTAGCTTGTACTACACAATCCTCATGGCCTCCTCCAATCACTGGTTGTTGCCAATATGCAACTATATAGTCACAACTGATAGTTAACCTGCTCTTTGACCTATCTCTGCACTGGTCTCCACTGAAACTGTCCATGCACTGAAGTTAATTGATGTATTATTTAGTTGATTAATGAGTTTATAATTAGTGAATTAATTAATAATTAATTCACACTACTCATCACTAGTGTATTAATCAATTAAACTAAATAAAACTAGCTCAAATATGTTTAGATTAGTTAAACTGAATACAACTCCATTAACTCCTCAATCAACTCCACCAAACTCTGTCACATGAGTTCTAATTGAAGTATCCATGCAATAGCTCCACTCAACCCTCAGGAATAGAATAATTCCTTTTGTCATTTCCTGTGCCACATCTATGCACTTAACTGAAGTGCTCCAAGAGAATAAGATAATGTTTATAGTCCAAATATTATTAAGAGCTAATAATATTCGACATATCTATTTTTAGAATGGCAATCTAAAAATAGATTCCACCCAATATGTCTAAAAATAGAAGTCCATCTATTTTTCCAACTTGACCAACCCTCGAAAAATAACATCCTGCAACTCATAGAACATGATCCATATGTCTAAAAATAGACTTTGCGCCAAAAATAGCCTGCGGGCCCACTTAGTGAAGGCGACTCTTTTCACTAAGCTCATCATCTTGTTGCAATCTCAACACTCCCTCTCAACAAGATAAGGATTATCTGCCACCCCTATCCTGCCTCTGTGGTATTCGAATTTGCTCCTGGTGAGCACCTTCGTCAAGATATCAACATCCTGATCCTCCGTGGGAATATATGAAAGTAACATGATCTTCCGCTGCACACAATATCTAATATGATGATACCAATCTATGAAGCCATGCTGCCTCAACTCATCCTCCTGTCTGTACCATAATCCATATCCTGATGTGCCTCTGATATATCTCAATACATGCTTGCCTGCCTTCCAGTAGAGCTTGGTAGGTTTAACCATAGCTTGTGAAAGCTGGTTAGCACCATAGCATATGTCGAGTCATGTATTGACCAGATGCATAAGCGACCCCACCAACTGTCGATAAACAGTGGCATCCACTACCTCCACCGAAGTAGCATCCTCCTTTCTCCATCCACCAGGAAGAGGAGTATCAACAGGCTTGCAGCGATGCATGTTGAACTTCTCCAGTATCTCCCAGACATACATGCCTTGAGAAACAAACATTCCATCACTGTGCTGCCAAATTTCCAATCCCAGGAAATAATGGAGGCCCAAGTCCTTCATCTCAAACTCCTTTGCAAGATCAGCATTGCATGAGTGTATCAACAGCTCATCACCTGTCAAAATCAAATCATCTACATAAATTACAATGATCAGAAACTTACCCTCCACCACTATCTGGTATAGGCACGGATCTGCCTCACTCTTGGAGAATCCAAGTCTGGTGAAATAACTGTCTATCTGTGTATACCAAGCACGAGGTGCTTGTTTCAACCCATGTAGCACTCTCTTGAGCCTGCACACATGCGACTCACTGCTGAAGATCTCGAAACCTTCGGGCTGCTCTATGTACACCTCCTCCTCAGTCACCCTGTTGAGGAACAGAGTCTTCACATCCATCTGATGAATGTGCCACCCCATCTGCGCTGAGAGAGCAAGAATCGTCCATATGGAAGAATACCTTGCGACAGGTGCAAAGGTTTCCTCATAATCGATCCCCTCAATATATGAGAAGCCTCGGGCAACAAATCTTGCCTTGTACTTCTCCACACTCCCGTCAGCTGGTTGCTTCACTTTGTAGATCCATCTCAAACCCACCACTGATTTCCCTTCCGACCTTGGCACAATCTCCCATGCACTGTTTCTGACAAACGAATCATACTCTTCCACCACAGCATCTACCCATGCGGGATCCTCCATAGCTTCCTCAAAAAATGATGGCTCCGTCACGATACACTTGCTCATAAGATCCATTTATCCAGTATACCAGTCAGGTGAATATCTCTGTCTGTGCTGTGATGTAGGTGCTCCTACAACCCTCTCTGCATCTTGATCCAGTCGCTCAACTTCTGTAGTGCACTTCTGCCCTCTGATGGTTGGCGCTACATGAGTGGTCTATTCCACTCCATGAACCTCCTATTGTGGTTGATCCACATCCTGAGGCTCATCCTTAGGAACTAATACTCCTCATCTACATGCAAGTGTGGCTCCCTCTCAAGCGAACACTTCATGGCTTTCTCCTCATGAAATTTGATATCCCGTCACACAACAGTCTTGCGACTATCTAGAAAATACAAACGATAGTTGTGGGGTGTATCAGTGTACCCCACAAATATCCCAACCTCTGCAGTTGGCTCCAGCTTCTTCCTAGCATCCTTCGTCACATGAATGTAAATAGGTGAACCAAAAATCCTCAAATGGGAAATATCAGGCTGCTTACCAGAAAACGCCTCCTCGGGTGTGCTCATGCCAAGTATCCTATGAGGACAACGATTTTTCACATATACTGCTGTATTGCATGCCTCAGCCCACAAGTGTATGGGAAGGCCCTGATCATGCAACATCGCCCGTGCAGCACCCACGATCGTTCTATTCTTCTGCTCAGCAACCCCATTCTGCTATGGGTTATGAGGTGCTATGAGCTGTCTTCGAATTCCTTCTGTGCTGCAAAAGTCCTTGAATTCGCCAGAGATGAATTCACCACCATTGTCTCTCCTAAGAGCCTTCACCTGCTTCCTCGATTCTTTCTCAACCAGTGCCTTGAACTCACAAAAATTTGATTATGTCTCGCTCTTCTTCTACATGAAGAAGATCCAGCACTTACGAGAAAAATCATCAACAAATATCACATAATACCTGTGCTTTGCTGTCGAAGCTACTGAGAAAGGTCCACACACGTCTGTGTGAATTCTCTCAAGGATCGTCGTGGTGTGACTATCCTTCTCGTGAAAGGTGGCTTTCACAAATTTTCCCAAAGTACATCCCTTGCACTGATTTGACTGTGCAATAGTACCCTTAGGAAGCCCAATAGAAATTTGCTGCAATATCTTCAAAGCTCCATGGTGAAGGTGGCCCAATCTCCAGTGCCACAACTCGCCATCATCTCGGCTCACCACTCCTTCTGCCTTGCCTGCCATTGCTGCGCAACCATCTACTTGCAATTGATAAAGGTTCTTAACTCGAACCCCTATCCTTCGGGTCTCACCAGTTGCCTTACTATGCAGGAAAGCCTTTCCCTTGCTAAAGAAAACATCATAACCCTTGTCTTCTAACATTGCCATAGAGATAAGATTCTTCTTCAATCCTGGAACATGCATCACTTCCTTCAATATGAAGGGTTTACTAGACTCACTCTCAAAAGAAATGGCACCGATACCGGTCGCACTTTATCTACCATCATCACCCATCTTGATGTGCACTCCAAGATCTTTCTCATCTAGATCAGTAAACAAATATCAATCTCCTATCATGTGAAAAGACGCACCACTGTCAAGAAACCACACTGAACCCATCACACTTGAGACCAAGCATGCGATTAACGAAAAATACAGCTCAAACTATGAGGTTAAGGCCTCTCCAGCTACAGATCCAACATCCTGCTTATTTTTCTTCTTCTGTTGACAACTAGTGGCGTAATGTTCGTGTTGGTGACAGTGAAATCACTTCACCTTGGACATGTCCTTCTTCTTGCCTTTCAAACCGGATTGAGAAGCATGTTTATTTCTCTTCCCCTTCTTTGCTTTGGTAGCCAAAGCACAATTTTCTTCATCAGATTTCTTTGATGAAGATCTGTCCTTGGTACTTCGCCTTATCTCCTCTTGCACAAGATCCGACCAAATTCGCTCCCATCCTGGCAATTTCTCTCGACCATTGACAGAGTCCTGATAGGAATGCCAACTCTTTGGAAGCCCAAGGAGATCCAAGCTCACCAAATCCTCGTCATCAATAGTAACCCCACAGTTCCCAGCTCATCCCTGCATTGGATGAACTTCGTGAGTTACTTGGGCATACTGTCGCCTTTCTCCATTTTTATGTTTATGAGTTTATCCTTGAGTGCCAACTTCCTCTGGTTGCTCTTGCTTTGGAATAAGTCTGTCAACGCTTTCCACATCAAGAATGGAGAAGCCTTACCATGAAGGCTGGAAACTATGTGATCCTTCACACCTTCCAACATAATTCTTCGACACTTTGTTGTCTTCTTTTGCCACGCGTCAAGTACGGCAACATCACTAGAAGTAGGTTTTGGAATTTCTGCATCTATGAACTCCTTCAACCCATTGTCATCCAACACTGCCTCCATCCTATCCTTCCATGCAATATAATTCGAGCTACCCTCAAGGGCATACTCCAATCTCAATTCGTTGAAAGACATCTCAACTTCGACACCAAGAAAACACTAATGCAAATTCGAATTCCACCAGCTCAAAACTCAACTGCTTCAATGTTTTGCAATTGCTCCAATGATCAATATCGCTCTGATACCATGTAGAAATTTGAATAACTGATATATTATTCACCGATATTCTCTTGATCACACACTATTTTAGCTTCATGCATAATACAGAATCTCTTCTACCATTGATCATTACATGCGGAAATAAAATCAATTGCATACACACATTAAAACCATAAACAATCACACATATGAACACAGTATTTCATGGGAAAGCTTAAAGCTGAAAACCCCAAATATCTGTATATTATATTTCATAGAGATCTTGTAATAATCATTGTACAAAGCTCCTCACAAGCACTCAACACAACCTCTAATTGCTACACGCTAATCAAGCTAGATCTAGAAAAACACATGCTCCAATCTCTGCCACCTGATAGCCAGCCTCTATTGCATAATAAATGTTGTAGAATGGCTCATGGGCTCCTCCAATCACTGGTTTTTGCAAATATGCAACTGTATAGTCACAATTGATAGTTAACCTGCTTTTTCACCTATCTCTACACTGGTCTCCACTGAAACTGTCCATGCATTGAATTTAACTGATGTATTCTTTAGTTGATTAATGAGTTTATAATTAGTGAATTAATTAATAATTAATTCACACCACTCATCACTAGTGTATTAATCAGTTAGACTAAATACAACTAGCTCAACTATGTTTAGATTAGTTAAACTGAACACAACTCCATTAACTCCTCAATCAACTCCACCAAACTCTATCACATGAGTTCTAACTGAAGTTTCCATGCAATAGCTCCACTTAACCCTTAGGAATAGCGTAATTCCTTCTGTCAGCTCCTGTGCCACATCTGTGCACTTAATTGAAGTGCTCCAAGAGAATAAGATAATGGTTATAGTCCAAATATTATTAAGAGCTAATAATATTCGACATATCTATTTTTAGACTAGAAATCTAAAAATAGAATCTGCCCAATATGTCTAAAAATAGAAGTCCATATATTTTTCCAACTTGACCAACCCTCCACAAATAGCATCCTGCAACTCATAGAGCATGATCCTTATGTCTAAAAATAGACATAGTCTAAAAATAGACTTTGCGCCAAAAATAGCCTACCGATCCACTTAGTGAAGGTGACTCTTTTCACTAAGATCATCATCTTGTTGAAATCTCAACAAATTTTTTTTCTTTGTTAGCTTCAGACTGGACATGAGCCGAATCGGCCTAAGTAGTTGTAAATGGCATGGCTACGTCAATGGGACATAGTAGCTGGAATCCCAAGCCCACCTGAAAGGGGTTGTGGCTGGTTGAGATGTGGAGAGCCCAGTTATAACTGTGTTGTACATAGGGAAGGCTCTCATCCCATGTGAATGGATACTTTGAATTGTAAATGCGCATAATGTGTACAATCATCATGTTGACGACCTCTATTTGGCCATCAGTTTGGGGATGGAAAGCTGTGGACTTGGTGAGCTTGGTGTCCAACATTGACCAAAGGTTGGACCAAAATGTGCTAAGGAACCTGCTATCGCGATCTAATATGATAGACTGTGGGATCCCAAAGTTCACCCACACTCAGTCAAAAAGGAGTTTAGCAGTGGCTTCTATTGTGATATTCTTCTTGCAGGCCGCCATAATGGCCATATTTGAGAATCTGTCGACGACCATGAAACCATAGTCGTTTCCATGCTTAGTAGAAGTAAGGCTTAACATGTAATCCATGGAGATGGATTCCCAAGTTCGACTAGGGGTAGGTAGCGAAGTATATAGCCCTTGCTTCTTGATGGTTGGTTTGGAAATGGCACAAGTAGTGGAGGATCTAATGTACTTCCCGACATCCTGTCAAAGGTTCGACCAATAGAAATACTTCTGCAGTACTGCCACTATTTTCTCTACCCCAAAATGCCCAGTGACTTGAATGTAGTGCGCTTACGATATCATCTTGGCATGCACGCTTGAAGGAACACAAAGGTGTCTTAGGTGACATAATAGTGCATCTTGGAGGTGAAATTTTGGAACTTGCATACCCCCCAAGAGTGCCTTGTATGTGTAGCTGAATTTTGGATTTCTCTTGTAGAGAAGTGGCCAATCAGAAGTCTCATGCCCACAAGAGTTGAGAACGGTGGTTATGGCCACGATTTGTGGTCGGGTGAGGCAATCTGCAACATTATTTGTGCTACCCTTCTTGTATTTGATGTTCAAGTGAAGTTTTTGTAGATATGTGGACCACATCTAATGGCGATCATTCTGCAACTTCCCTTGTGTCTGTATGAACTGCAGGGGTCAGTGGTCTATGTGGATGATTGTCTCCTTCCCCAAAATGTAATGCTTCCATTGTCGACAAGCTTGCACAATGGAATACATTTCTTTATCATAAGTGGGATACTTTCAAACTGTGTTGGACAATGTATCACTGTGATATGCCACTAGATGCCCCTGTTGAGTAAGAAATACCCCAATAGCATAGTCAGAGGCATCTATCTTGATCTCAAATGGTTATTTCAAGTCTGGTAATGTGAGCACTGGGGCAGAATAGAGGCGTTGTTTCAATTCTACGAACACCTTCTGTTGAGATTTCGACCAACAGAATTTTTCTTTCGCTCCTCCCTTGGTGACTTGACTCAAGGGCCAAGTGATATGAGAGAATCTCAACATGAACCTATGGTAGAAATTAGCAAGACCTAGAAAGTTGCGAAGCTCTGTTAGGGTGGTTGGGGCTGTCCAATCCTGAATGACTTAGATCGTGGCTGGATCCACATGCACCCCCTTTCATTAATAATGTATCCCAGATATTGAACCTGGGTCATGCCAAAAGTGCACTTCTCCAAATTGGCACACAACTTATGTTGCCACAGTGTTTGGAGAACTTTTCGGATGTGGTGGAGGTGCTCTTCCCAAGTCTAGCTGAAGATCAGAATGTCATCCAAGTATACCACTACAAATGAGTTGGTGAATGGATGCAAGATGTCATCCATCAACCTCATGAAGGTTGCGGGAGCATTTTTCAATCTAAAAGGCATGATAAGCCATTAAAAAAGGACCTCCTTGGCTTTGAAGGAAGTCTTCCACACATCAGAGGGTTTGATTGGTACCTGGTGATACCCAGAATTCAAGTCGATCTTGCTGAAATATTTTCCCCTTTGAGTTGGTCTAAAAGGTCATCAATCCATGGGATCAGGTACCTATTATGGACAATGATCTTTTTCAGTGCGCGATAATCAATACAGAGTCTCCAAGTCCCATCCTTCTTCTGTACCAACATGATTGGGCTCCCACAGGGCGATGAACTTGGCCGGATGTGAACTTTCTGCAACAACTCTTGAATCTTCTTGTTGATTTCATCATTCTCCAGAACAGAGTGCCTATAGACCGATCCATTGGGTAGCAGCGCACCTAGGGTCAGGTAAATGGGGTGCTTGACCTAACAGTGTAGAGGCACCCTTGTGGGTGAGGTGAAGATGTCCCTATACTCCCCCACAACCTCTTCCATTTTTTTTGTCATGTAGAGGAGCCATGTCTGGAAGTTGCAGCCAGAGTCTTCTTCTTGCCCTGGGGGCGGATCATTAGGAAAAAAAAATTCCTGGTTTTGGAAATGAGCTTACTACATCGTTTTTCAGTAACCAAAGAGATAGTGGGAGGCAGTGGTACCTCTCGTATCCTATACAATTTATTTCCCAAAGTAACAGTAACAGCGCGAGGCCAGGACTCATACACAACATGTCGCTTCCACAAGTATGGTTGGCCTAATAATACATCAGAAACATAAATAGGAGCAATGTCACACAATACCTCATCCGTGAAGGGCTTGATGCTATAGGGAAGGCGACATTGTTGGCTAACGCGGAGATCCCATCCTTGGTGAAGCCACCTGAGGGTGTATGGTTGTGGGTGCGTTGTGGTCAGCAAGCCCAACCGCTTCATGAAATCTGCTGAAATGAGGTTCTTTTGGCTTCCATTATTGAAAATGAGCTGTAGTGGGGAACCCTTTACCCACATCTGGGAGTGGAAGAGATGCTCTACCTCCTCTGGATCTTCCTATTCCTCCTTCTGGATATTCGTAGTGGCAACAGTGGTGTTGGGCTCTGCATCAATAATATTCTTTCCTTTGTCATTCACCTTGTAGGTTCTGATTCATAGTCAGAGAATCCATCTGATTCATAAGCCCTCATCTCGGCCACCAGTGACTTCTTGGCCTGACACTCACTTGTGTTGTGAGTGGAGCTCTTATGGAACTCACACCACTTTCCCATGTCCTTCTTTGGCTTCGCGGTGTTGTTATTTTTTTGTGTCTTTGGCAGGTTGTCTTGGGCCACCGTGCCTTGGATTTGTTCTTTTTTTGTGGTTTGGGGGCACCTTTCCCTTGCTTTTGATTCATAGATCCAAAGTATCAATTTTTCTATTTTAATTTCTACTCAATCTTAGCAGCATAACAGTATGCTGTACCAAGCGAGGAGATGTCGAGGAACTCCATTTCCTCCTGAATGTATCTGTGCAGACAACCGCAATACTTTAGCACCAAATGTTTCTCTGAATCTTTGATACCCAACTTTGTGTGCAGGGTATGGAACAGATTCATTAGCTCATGCACATCTTGATTCCTTTGTTGCCACAGCGTGGTCCATTGTATGTACTTGTCCTCATAGCTCCCCATGGGATAGTATTGTTCCTTGATGGCATGTCAGAAAGAATTCCAAGGGGGTATGGCTGAGAACAAAGAGGGTTCTGTCTCATCCTTTTTCTCAAAGTAGGTTTCCCACTAGTCCTTGACATGGGGGGGTAGCATTGAGGAGTGCAAAAATAATCTTCTCCTGGACGGAAAAGTCATGAATCGAGAAATATCCTTCTAATAGATTCAACCATATATCTATGACATTTACATCTATTTGACCTTCAAATATGGGAATTTCAAAGTGTACTTTAACCTTAAAAGGAGTCGTGCCTCCAGAGTGGCTGCGGGATGCAGATGCGCCGCCGGTGGGAAGTCGTTGAGGATCTGGGCAAAGTTATCCATCATCGCATTCTTTTGCCTCCTCGAGCAATATTTTGATAGGATCTTCTACTCCCTCATCTTTCTTTTCATCCCCCATGAGCACCCGCCAGGGTTTGTGAGGCTGATCTTGCAAAGGTTCCACTATATTGAGTCCTAACTCCTTATACCCCGACCTCAATGGGGACATGCAAAGAAGGATCGAGAAAAAGAAAACCTCTCTGATACCACTGATCCGGATTTATGCAGGAATGCAACAGAATACAGAAATAACCATAAACATATAAATACAATGGAAATAAGGCTTCATTTCATTAATATCAAATCACATAAATATGCTAACAAACATGATGGAAATAAAATAGTTAGGGTGTTGGTATCGAATCTCTGAGAAGGGATGTGGCGGCTACAGACCTCTGAACTATGTTATAATGAGGCTCGAGGGCCTATTTATTATGGAGAAACAATGGAGAACTCTAAACATCCAAAAACATAACCCTAGGAGATGAAGCGTCAAAACTATGGGCCCAATTTGGGTAAATTGGTTTTTCAACTTCCCGGGGACATAACTTTGGTATACTATCTCCGTTTGGGGCTTCAAAATGGCTCCGGAAGTTCAGGACCCGAAAAACTGCTAAAAATAGTAAGTTGTGAAAAAACTAAAAGAGACAATGATGGGGCCCCAAGTGGAATAGGCGGGTGGCCACCAATATCTGCTTGGATCAGGTCGATAGCATACTAGGTGGCATTGCCTAGCCATAAAAAAGTACACAGTGTTTTTCATGTATCTTTGCTAAAGACATATGTCCATGATAACTCTCATGTAATTGATTGGAATTTGATACAAGTGGAATGAGATGGAGATTTCCTATTAGAACCACTTCATATATTATATCAAAGAGAAATGTTTCTCCGAAATTGATCCATTTCTCAAGTTAAAGTGAAATGGAAGCACTTTACACCATAGGAGCCCACCTCAAAGATGGAGGAAAACATGTGAGAGGATTTTCCAAAATTGCTCTAGAAATAAGAGAATTAAAGGTCCAACACTAAGGATGGTGTTAAATTTAAATGGGGGGAAGATGTAATACCCCCCTATTTTCTATTATTAATGTTGACTATTTTTAAGCATGGACCTATTATTGGATTGAATGGATTTGAAATCCATATTCAAAATTTTTGGATAATGTAATTAATTTTTTATTGTAAATATTATAAATAACTTGTTGGAAAAAAAAATCAGGAAAAGAGCACTAGAGTTAGAAGATATTCTTGCCATATTAGGAAAATTTGTTGGTGGTCAAGTCTAGAAATTTGACCTTCCCAAAAAAATCTCCTAAAAACAACTCGGATAAAATAACTAAAATTAAATTGATTTAACATGATGGGGGAGAAGGATTATGTTAAATCACTTAGTTGGAGAAAGATACAAAGTAGCCTTGGAATAACATGTTGAGGGAGAAAAATTTAGGATTTAAACAAAAATAAAGGATTCTTTTTCGAAAAAAAAAGGTTGTTAGACCTTAAAGCACAATGTTGGTAAAACGTTTTTGGGAAGAAATCTATAAATTACACCACCTAATAATGAAACAGGTTGTTGATTCTTGTGGCAAGAAAATCTTAGCTTGAGGGGGAACTAGCAGAGCCAGTTAATGGTTGGGAGGAATGTGTATGTTCTTGATTGGTTTTCCAAAAAATAATTATGGTTAGAATTTTTGGTTATGATTGTCATCAATATTATAGGTTATAGATCGATGAATAAAATTCATGTTAAACAAATATTTAATTTAACCTATTACTTTTTGTATAATAATTTTATATCTCTGTTAATGTTAAAAAAATGTGTACTTATGCCTGCATTTAATGGAAATAGATCTTATATCCATAATGTAAGACATGTGGATACATATTTCTTACAAGTATTTTAAGAGCCCAAGACAAGTATTGAATTATTTTAAGACTTTTTTCCTGTTACATATAACTGGAGTGAACATGAGTAGATACACATGGATAAATGTAATAGGTACCCCTTATTATTCATGATAATATTATCTTACGAAATTTCAGAGACTATTTTCTTATCTTCTTGTAACCATATCTCCATAATCTCCTTTATCCCTCAATTATATAAGTTAAAAGCTATGTTATTATGGTTTTTGGAAGATCCTCATTTTACATGCAACTCAAGTCCAATTTCTTGGTTTCCTTTTGATGATATTTTATAATCCATCTAGTAGTTATAATATTTCTATCCATGAGATGAATAATAATGAACATAGAGTTATGAATAAGAATTCTCTCCCTTTTTATATCAAAATACTGAGATGAGATATATCTATATATATAGCTAAATAAGTAAATTGTACCTATTATTCAGTTTTTATTCCTTTAATTGATGAAATGGAAACACAACAACTAATTTTATCTAACTTGGAAGGTACATTATAGGTTAGAGGTGAATATAAAAGAGTAGAAATTGTACACTGATCAAAATCATGTAGATGTCTCTGGAGGCATGTAAAAGTCACTATACAACCTAGTTATTGTAGGAGATGGAGACATAACTTCTCAATAGCTACTAAGGTAATATCAATTTGCCTATTATGAGATGCCTCTTTTGGTTTTAGATAGGAGCAGTAAATTAAAAGCGATAAAAGAAAAACATTATGCTTTAATATCTTAACTACCCTAAGAAAAATCATCAAGGTTTCTTACATAAATTAACAGAAAATAAATCATGTATCTCAAACTATATTCTTCACTATTAAGCCATAGAGTATGACTGAGCCAATATAGGAAGGTCCATAAATCATATGGCTATGGCATAGGGTAAGAAGTGATTTAATAAATGATTACACCAAGTATAAATCCTCAAGGAAGACATAGAAATTATAATAATGGAATAATTTAGTTCCTAATATATTACTACCCATGTATAGTGAAAACTGAGGCGCCTGGGAAAATCATGTATAACTAAAAATCTCATAGTTGAATGGGATGAACCCCTAACAGAAGTACCGAAGTAGGAATTCGAAATAGGTAAATGAGACATTGATTTGAGACGTAATATATAAATTATTTACTTAGCTAAGACATACTATAACCAAAGATATATATCGTTATAAAGAATGAAACAAGAGGGAGGTAAACAAGAGGCAATTCCAATCATCATAAAAACACCAAGTCAAGCTTTCAAGTAAAATACATGGCCATAATTGTAAATCATTCCAATAACCACATAAGTGTCAATTAATATGAAGTTTACTGTTCATAAAAAATGAAACATAAATCCATTATATAGATTCCACAATCAAAATACTGTAAGCAAGCCATGTTGAAAATGGCACCAAGAAATATTCTAATTTAATTTTACCTTGAATTAAATTAGATATTGTAATTCCACATCTCATGAACTTGTACAAGTTAGCTAAGTTAGTTTGACTTAGTTGGTTTAGTTAATTCAAGTTGAGGGTATAACTTGAGTCATGTAGAGTGGTTCCTACTTCTTAGGAGCCCTAGTTGGGTTTATTTTGAGCTATAATTAATTAATTCATCTTATCTGAGTTAAAGTCATCTTAACTAGTTCCAACTATTGGAGGAACTAGTGGAAGGTAAAAGTGTGGAAGTGGAACTTGAACCACACTCAGCGATCAACCACACAACTGATAGATGTGCCAAAAATAACTCATGCATGTGTGAATTGACAGTTGCCCAGTTGAGATTGGAGTTCAATGGTAGTGAACTATCAGTTGTATAGTCATCCAAATTGTATAGGTGGTGTATTTAGTTAGAGGATGATCCCAAAGGAATTTTGAAATCCAATGGAGGATAATTATTATTTAATAGGGGGTGAATTCCACATTGAACAAAACAAGGAAGTAGGAGATTGGAAGGCTAGAAAAATGGCCAAGTGTTGGCCAAAGTTAGTCTAGGAAGAAGTGAGACAGATAGAGATAGTGTAGAGGTTTCTCAGGCATGAGCAAAACATTTTAATATTCTCATATTTTCTGACTAATGCAATGTACAGATACTAGGCTTTTTGGCTGAGTCTTTCCCCAAGAAATCATTGTGTAATGTGTTGATTGAATTATTTCTCTTATATTCTTGATGATTTCAGGATCGTTTAATTGGTTTCTGCAATTGGTAGAGTAGATTCAAGTCTATTGTTTTAGTAAATTACAATTAGTCAATTGAATATAGAAGGAATTTCTACATGGTACCAGATTTGAAATCACTTTAGAAGAGAACAATTTGAATTTCTCCTTGTAGGTGAATTGAATTTGCAGAATCAGTCTTTAGAGCTAGCAGGATGTCCTTCTATGTATTGAGACTAAAATATTCCCTTGAGGGTAGCTCTAAATACATTTCTTGGAAGGACATGATGGAGTTAGTGTTGGAAGATAATCAGCTGAAGGAATTCATATATCATGATATCACAAAGCCTCCAACATCATATGCTAAATATATAGAAGAGCGGAAGAAGAGTGTAGCAAGAGACAGGAGGATCATTCTATAGGGTGTGCAAGTCAAGAACCTATATGCACTTGAGGTTGAATACGCATGAAAAATACTGGAGAATCAAGGAACCGATTAATGACTTGGTGGTTGAGAGGGAGAATATTATACCTCTAAACATGCAAGCTCATAAGAAGCCTTGTAATTTTTTGGAGAAACCATAATTCGAGAAGAAGAGAGGAGACAAGGTGGAACCATCCACTCAAGAGGAGACATCTAGTAGTGGGGGATTTCGAGCCACGTGGGTAGAAGGAGTACATGCAGGAATAATTCCAGGTGAGAGGTGGGGTGTTGTGAAGCAATAGTCCCAAGAGTGTAGAAATTTGGTCAGGGTCCATTGAGATGTTTTTTGTCTCTTGGATCATTACCTTGCTATGGGGGCCCAAAGTATTTAGTAGCAGGAGGATCTGTGTTAGTCATGTACTGAGGACTATAGAGAAGTGTTGACAACAGAGTAGGATGATCATTATTAGAGTTACCAACAACAAAAATTTCCTAGAAGTCAGTTGCAGACACAGTTGATTCAATTTATTGTTTTTGAATTTTTTTTTTAGTTGTAGACGTTGCAGTCAAACGAGAAACATTAGGAAGTGTTTCATGTATAACATTACAAAGGTACTGGATTGGGATAGATGCGAATCCCTCTCTTGTTGATAGGGAGTGTTTAAAATGGAAACAAGAAATGTTTAAAATGACACTAAGAAATGTTCTAATATAATTTTATCTTGAATTAAATTAGAATAAATTTTTAATTCCACATCTCAGGACATCTTCTACGAGTTAATAAAGTTATTTTGACTTAGTTGGTTCAATTCAATTGAGTTCAGGGTGTAACTTGAGTCATGTAGAGTGGTTCATAACTTTTTAGGAGACTTGGTTGAGTTTATTTTGAGTTGTAATTAATTAATTTAGTTTATCTGAGTTAAAGTCAGTTTAACTAGTTCGAACTATTGGAGGAACTAGTGGAAGGTCAAAGTGTGGAAGTGGAACTTGAACCACACTCAGTGATCAACCATAGAACTGATAGATCAGCTATAAATAACTCATGCATGTGTGAACTAAGAGTTTCCCAATTGGTATTGGAGTTCAAGGGTAGTGTACTATCAGCAGTATAATCATCTTAATTGTACAGGTGGTTCATGCAGTCAAAGGAAGAGCCTAAAGGAGCTTCACAATATAATGGGGGGAAATTACTATTAAATAGGGGCCTAATTCATCATTGAAAAATGAAAGGAATGGATTTGAAGGTTATAAAATTGACTAAGTGTTGGAAAATTTTAGTCTAGGAAGGAGCGAGATAGATAGAGATAGTGCAGAGGTTTCTCGGTCATGAGAAAAAACATTGTAATCTTCTCTTATTTTTTGACTAATGCAATATATAGATAACATAGTTTTTAACTGAGGTTTATCCTAGGAAATAATTATGTAATATGTTTATTGAATTATTTTTCTTGTATGCTTCATGATTTCACGATCGTTTAATTGGTTTCTATAATTGGTAGAGTAGATTCAAGTCTATGTTTTTAGTAAATTACAACTAGCAGTTTGAATCTACAAGGAATTTATACAAGCCATGACACCATGTTTATAAATGAATAACACTTTATATCCAGTCCAAAGTAAACCTCCCTTAAAATAATGACATAGGCCTAAATAATAGCATAATATACGTCTCATTAATGCAATAGGGCTACACAAATCTCACTGGGAGTTTTAAGAAAAAACCAAAGAAAAACCATAAATGGGATGAAAACCCCAAACATATTTTCTCACGACATAATAGTTGGAATAGGAGAGGGGATGAAATTTGATAATGACTGACCTATTCCATAATGAGAAACAATTAGGGGTTGGTAATGAGGTAACCTCCATTTCAGTTAACTCCCCTACCATTTAACATATGTACTTGCAACCGCATTTTTGAGTGAGGTTAGAAATTAAACCATCAAAATTGTTGAAATTGACATAAAGGGTGAAAGATAGGTGAGGTAAAACATACATGTTGCAATTCATGGTAGCTAATGATCCATTCTTGCACATAAAATAATGTGAATTTTTAGTATAGGTGCCAAGAGTAAGAAAAATAAAAACTAGAATAGTTACCACATTCTCCTCAGCTATATACCTAGATTTAAAGATTGTGGGTCAAGGAAACATCGTAGAGAAATTTTGAGTCAGTGAGAAGACAATTTTCATCTATAGTTTGAAGCAACCTAACCCAAAATAAAAACCCTGCCTAGAATGTAGGAACCTGTAGGGTTGTAGCCAAATACCTTAAGGGAAAACGAACATAGAAAACTAGTCGTACCAAAACAAATAAATTATGTGTGTTCCCATTTGAGTTATAACCTATTAAAAACCTTGCCAGGACCTGCACTAAGAAAAGGGAGTAAAATTTTAATTAGTAGGGGAAAACAAAAGGGTTCATTACGTAATATAAATGAGGAAGAAAATATTTTTATTAAAATACATGTCACCTTAAAGACCTCCAGGGAATTTTATTCCAAGATGAGCCCAAACCCTCGAAATTCCAGTTGGGAGTATTATCCTTATAGATTCCACCATACGATGGGCATATTAGTGAAATAACTACAATAGAAAATTCAAAAGAAGTTAGGTAGGATACATCAAATACAAATAAAAATAATAGGAAATCTATGAATTCTAAGTAAAATAAATCAAAACTTTTAACCCTACCAGATGATCTTTACCTTTCTCCATGCGGTGATTGCTATAATAGAAGAATTACAAGTGTTGGAAGGGAGATATGGCCACTGTAATAAGAAGAAAGTGCAAAGAGATTCTCAAACCCCAATACAATGTTTTGTTGAGAAACAAAGGTGAAAAAAGGTCAAATAGCCAAAAAAACAAGGGTATATAGCTAAGCTCTAAATAGATGACCCACAACCCTACGATTAGAGCAAAGAAAATCACCATTATGAACAGATTCCAATTACGAGGACATGTGACAATCACGTGGGCCAATAATGAGTGTCCAATGTAATATCACCAAGTGTAAGGATGGAACAAAGATCAAAATATAGATCGCATTTTTCATCTGACATGGGTGCCATAGATATATGAAGTCGCATGTTAAGATAAGTGAAAATTTTTTAAGAAAAATAAGCTGGAATGTAAACTCAAACTAGTCCCAAGGAGTAATTTATCATATATATTTGAATTAAGTAAGGTAAAATTTACATGTGAACCTAAATTAATTACGTTATAGGGATAGCCATCTTGTTAATACTGTAAATATCTATACATCTTATATTGGAATAAAGAGTAGATATCAATTATATACATAAGGAGTGAAGTGACCAATAAATCACCATATTTTATACGATGCAAGTGCATGTTTAAGATGAAACATTATCCATGTAACGCATTGATTATATATATGTGTGTGTGTGTGTGTGTGTGTGTGTGTGTGTGTGTGTGTGTGTGTGTGTGTGTGTGTGTGCATGTATGTATGTATGTATGTATGTATATGGAAATGAGGTATGTGAAAACATTAATCGACATAGATCAGTAGAAACAATACTCTCTAGAGGCCCATAGTAAGCTATAAAAGACTATACATTACAAATGGATGGGGTTTCTATAAAAATTTCATTTAGTGGTCAAGTGAAAGAAGGGAAACATAAACAACTCGATTGACATGTTTTCAAGGCCACACACATCAAAGATTAGAACTTTTGGAACTCTAATGCACATGGAGCCATTCATCCATGATGCTTACATAGATGAATATATGGAGGATGAGGAATTCAGTGAGGTATTTTTGTGTTGGAAATGTTGTCATTGATGGAAAAGGAGGCAGCAAAGACAGAGATAGGCAAAGGAGGTAGCAAAGATAGAGACAGGCAAAGGGGGCAGCAAAGACAGAGACAGGCAGAGGAAGCGAATATAATAGAGGCAGAACCGTTATCAGAGGCAGAGGCAGAGGCAGAGCCGTTATCATAGCAGTAAAGGCAGAGGCAGAGCAACAGAAGCAACAGAGGCAGAGACACATCTGTTATTCCGAGAATTGCTACTCCCAGCTGGTAGATATATACATATGTACCTTAATTCTGAGTAAATTTCAAGAATCGCTTACTCCGCTAGAGGATACAGTAGAACTAGAGTGGAAGCAGATAAATATGAATGTAGCACTTTTTAAACATATAAGCACATAAAACAAAGTATTATATGGTGTTACCCCTTACCTAATCACATCAGAGATTATAAGGGCAATGGAACGTATAAACCAAAGAATTGCGATTGCGATTGAGAGCCCAGATCCGATGGGCATATAAACAGTGGCTTGATAAGTTTGAAATCTGGCTTAATCGCATCGACTCAAAACCTATATAAGCGCATAAAACAAAGTATTATATGGTGGGACCCCTTACCAAATCGCATCGGAGAAAAAAAAGGTAGTGGAACGCATAAACCAAAGAATTGCGATTGCGATTGAGAGACCAGATCCGATGGGCATATAAAGAGTGGCTTGATAAGTTTGAAATCTAGCTTAATCACATCGACTCAAAGCCTATATAAGCGCATAAAACAAAGTATTATATGGTGGGACCCCTTACCAAATCGCATCGGAGAAAGACAAAGTAGCAGAACGTGCATACAGGAACTTGCAATTGTGATTAAGTTCTGGACCCGATGGGTCTATAAATCAGGTTTCATATATGGTTGAGTTCTAGGTTAAAGACTCAATCACATCGGAGTATTCGAGTCGGGGTTGCGATCAATTGCAATCGGAGCAGGAGTGATCAATCGCAATCGAAGCAGGAGTGCTCAATTGCATCAGACAGATAATAAAACAATCACATCGGGAGTATTCAAGTTGCGATTACAATCAATTGCAATCGGAGGACAATGCAAGCTCGTATGGTGGGCCCAAAAGGGAATTTTATGTATTAAATAGTTTTTTTTTCTATTACACTGAGAGTGCGTTAAGTTGTATTAAAAGGGCAGATTATATGATTAAGACATCTTATAATTAAGCCAAGAGCTAAAGTTGTGTTTGCAGTTGTATTAAATTATGTCGCATGGGCTGTGAACCCACAGGCCTCGGCCCAAGGTAGAGGGCGATTGTGAACATAAAAAAATTGTGGTGTATGTATGTTCCGCTTGCGGAACGTTCCACATCTACAAGACACTTTCTAAGTACAAAAGCGTTAGAAAATGCCTGATTTACAGTTAGTTGGTATAAAAAGCTCAGTTACATGTATGCAACAGTTACACCACAATAGAGGATAGAAAAGCAAACAGAGCTGAAAAGAGATAAAGCACAGTCACAGAAAAGACAAACACGGTCAAAGAAAAGCCAAAAGACTAAATGAGTTGAGAGCTAGAATTCTCATTGTAATTTGAATGTAAATGTTTTTAATTGATTTTTTATTGTTTGTGATGCATTGGCAAGTCTCCTGAGGAAAACAAAGCTCCCACTGTAATATTGAAATTAATGCATGTTGGTATATTTTCTGAATGAGCAAGTGAAAGAAATGGAAAGGCAGAAAGCAAAGAGGTATGGTTGTCCATTCCAAATTCATTGAGGAATGCTAACAGTCATAAGAAAATCCTTATAAATAATATCATCTTGATATGCAAAAAAAAAAAGGGTGGAGAGAGAAAAATAGAGAATACAGAGTATAGAAGAGTGAGGCAGAGAAGATTAAGAAAAGAAGAGTAGAAAGAGAAGCTACAGAACAGAGCTGATATCTGAGGTAAATCATCAAACATTCAGTTTGATAAATTGAGGAAGTTGGAGATTCCCTATCAAGTTGTAGCTTGATAGCCATCAGTTGTAGCTGACTGAGGTTGGAGCCTCCTGTAGGTTGGTGCCTACAGAAAATTGAAGGGAGTGGGTGCTTCCTTGCAAGTTGTAGCTTGCAAAATTGAGGTTGGAGCCTCTTGTAGTTTGGTGCCTGTAGAAAAAAGTGGTGAGAGGGAGTTGGAGCTTGCCTTTGCATCAAAAAAATAATAAGATGTGGTTTTCTCCCTTTATGGGTTTCCACTTATATCTGGTGTCTCTGTGCATGATGTTTATGTTTTGATCTGATTTATATCATCTACTTAATACCTACTACTCTCATATTAAGTCTACTATTATATTATATTAATACTTGTTGCTCACATTCTAAGATTACTTACATATTAAGTTGGACATGAAATGAAGGTGTAAATAAGGTTTAATGAAAAGTTTTAAAAGTACATGACTGTGTTAAACTGATTCACCCCCCCCCCCCTATCAGTTTAACTAAGGGTCCAACAATTGGTATCAGAGCAGGTTCCTTTGTACCAGTCTAACAACTGAAAGGAGATCTTAGGTTCCCAAGATGGTGAGTAAAGAAGGATGCTCAACCAATAAAGCCCCTTTTTTCACTCGTGAAAATTATGCTTTCTGGAAAATCAGAATGAGGAAATACATAATGTCTCTAGGAATAGAAGTCTGGGCTGCTGTGGAATTTGGATATGCCGTAAAGGCAACTGACATAGAAAAAGAAACAAAACAAGATTTTCTGGCTAATGCAAAAGCCATGAATGCCATCCTGAATGGATTATGTGAAGCAGAGTTTATTAAAGTAATACAAAAAGACTCTGCCAAAGAAATATGGGATACTCTTGAGAACATACATGAGGGAGACAAGAAAGTAAAGACTGCCAAACTTCAAGTCTATAGAGCCCAGTTTGAGAACTTAAAAATGAATGATGATGAAGACATTGTCAGTTTCTTCCTAAAAGCTACAAAAATTATTAACAATATGAAAGATCTTGGAGAAAAAATGCCAGAAAGTATAATTGCACAAAAGATTCTAAGATCTCTTCCATCCAGGTTTAATCCAAAGGTGTCTGCAATAGAACAAACAGTTGATTGGGAGACCTTGACCATGAACCAGCTACTTGGAAATCTAACAGCCTATAAAATGAGGCTCCCATAGAAGAAGCCAAGTATGAGGGAAGCAGCCTTTAAAATAGAAAAGAAGAAAGAAGAAGAGGGAGACATATGCTCTTGCTTGGATGAAGAAGAGGCAAAGTTTGTCAAGAAATTGGATAGAGGCTCAGGTAAATACAAAGGTAAAATCCCCTTCAAATGCTTTAACTGTGGAAGAGTTGGACACTATGCTACTAAGTGTCCTCACAAGAAAGTAAGAAATCAGGCTCAAGAGTCAGAGAAAAATAAATCAAAGAACTAGCAGAAAGGAAAGAAGTTCAGCAGAAAATCCTTCTATGCTCAACAAGACAGCAGTACATCTGAAGATTTAGATGAACTCTCAAGTGAAGATGGAACCTCTTAATTTTTATTGATGGCTATAGAAGATCTTGAAGGTCTCCTGCTAGAAGATGGAGAAGAACAAGGTGAATTTGACGTTGAGGGGGAGCTAAGAAGTGCTCTGGAAGAGATTAATAGACTCAAACTGAAATGCAGAAAACAAAAGGACATTCTCCTCAAGTATGTACGAGAAGAACAGAATTCAGAAGTCCTGATGTAGCTAAAGATAGAGCTTGAAGAAGACAAGAAGATATAAGACATATTACTTAAGCAAATCAAAGAAAAAACTTAGGAACAAGAAAAGTTGGAAGAAGAAGTAGTATGTCTCGGGAAGAAATTAGAAAATGCTCAGAGGAAAGTGGTTATAAACTCTTCTCAAACAGCAAGCTCTAGTAAGTTAAATGAAATTCTAGGTGCTCAAAGATCTCCTATGATAAAAACTGGAATAGGCTATGAAGGAGAATCAAGTAAAAGCAAAGAAAAGGTTGACGGAGAGATTATTTTTGTAAAAGAAAAGAAGAATGATGAAGCAGCTCAAACAATTCCTATAAAAGAAGAAACCTGTAATAAGGAAGGCAAAGATCAGAAGAAACCACTAGTAGCAAAGAAAGTAATAAATACTAAGATCCCTGAGTATGTAAAATTTGGAAGCCATCAAAGGAGATTATTCCCTCCTATGAAGAATGCCACTTGTTATGTCTGCCACAAGCTAGGACACATTGCAGCATATTGTCTAAGGAGTAATTCAAACCAGCAAAAGATGCAAACTTTGAAGAGAATGCCTCAAACAAACAAATGGAAGAGACAACCTTACATCAGTTATGCAAATAGTTTCTATGGTTACTTTTTTTGTTGTAATGAATTTGGCCATAAAATCATTGAGTGTAGAAAGTATGGACAAAGATTGATGTTTAAGACCTCAAGGAGGTTTATGAATCAAATAAATTTTGTTCATACTCATAATTCTACAAAAATTATGATCAAATGTTGTGTATGCAATCAAGTTGGACATATACCTTCCAAATGTCCTCTAAGAAGATGTAGTTCACCACCACACAAAAGATACCAAACAAAAGGGGGCCTCCAGTGGATAAAGAAAGTGAATAAATGTGACTTAGCTCTAACTTCTCAAGAACTGAAAAGTCAGTGGTACTTAGGTAGTGGCTGCTCAAAACACATGACTGGAGACAGAAGCAAGTTTATAACTCTTGATGAAAATAAATCTGGCAATGTTACTTTTGGCAATGATAAATCAAGTAATATCTAGGGAAAAGGCTCAGTCAACATAGAAAATGGCAGAGGAAAGGCCCAAGATGTACTATTTGTAGATGGGCTGAAAGCAAATTTACTAAGTGTTAGTCAGATGTGTGACAAAGGATGTGAAGTTCTTTTTAGAGCACAAGATTGTGAAGTCAGATCAAGCACCACAAGTAAGACTCTGCTCAAAGGAGTTTGAACAGAGAGTAATGTTTACATTGTGAAAGAGGAAGATGAAGCATGTCATCTTAGAAAACTAGAAGAGTCATGGTTATGGCATAAAATATTGGGACATCTTAGCTTTGATCACATCATTAGACTAAGCAAGAAGAAAGCTGTCAAAGACATGCTAGAAATAAAGAGGCCTTCTAATACCATATGCAAGCCATGTCAATTAGGCAAACAGACCCGCACATCCTTTAAGGCTAAAGATGAATTATCAACAAGAAGACCACTACAACTTGTGCACATGGACCTGTGTGGACCTGCAAGAACAAAAACACCAAGTGGTGAATCATACTTTATGCTAATAATAGATGATTTCTCCAGAATGACATGGGTTGCTTTTCTCAAGAATAAATCAGAAGCTCTGGAAAAATTTAAGATCTTCAAAGCATTAGCAGAAAATCGAACAGGATGCAAGCTGAAATGCATCAGATCAGACAGAGGAGGTGAATTCACAGATTATGACTTTGTTGACCTATGTAATGAACATGGGATAAAGCAACAATTTACTATTGCAGGAACACCTCAGCAAAATGGAGTAGCAGAGAGACAAAATAGGTCTATACAACAAATAGCCAGAGCCATGATGCATGAAAGGAATATTCCTCAAACCTTCTGAGCAGAAGCAGTACACACAACAGTGCATATCCTTAATAAAGCTCACTTAAGGCCAAGCAGTGACAAGACTCCCTATAAACTATGGCATGGGAAACCAGCATCAATCAAACATTTTAGAATCTTTGGAAGCAAGTGTTACATAAAGAATGATGATGAAAATCTTGGCAAATTTGATGCAAGAGCAGATGAAGGGATATTTCTAGGATTTTCTTCCAAAATTAAAGGGTACAAGTGCTACAACAAGACTCTTCAGAAATTAGTTGAAAGTATTGATGTGAGATTTGATGAAGAACTTCCAAACAATACAAGAGATACAGATTGCTGCAGTCCATCAGACAACCATGAAGAAGAAGACCAGAATGATGATGAAACAAGCAAGACAACAGAAGATGCAGGGCTGAGCTCGAAAGCCCCCTCAAGATACACTCAAAAGAATCATCTCGAAGATCAGATCATAGGAGACAAGAAATCATGGGTCCAAACAAGAAGGCAGCTAACAGAACAAACTGAAGAGGTATACATAGCCATGTTGTCACAAATAGAGCCAAAGAAATTTGAAGAAGCCAGCAAGGACAAGTCTTGGGTAAAAGCAATGAATGAAGAATTGGACCAAATTGAGAAGAACAATACCTGGGAACTATTTCCTAGACCAATTGAGAAAAATATCATTGGTTCAAAATGGGTATTCAAAAAGAAAATGAATGAGCAAGGACAAGTAATCAGGAATAAAGCCAGACTGGTCTGCAAAGGATATTCACAAGTCAAAGGACTTGATTATGATGAAACATTTTCCCCTGTAGCCAAAATGGAAGCCATCCGAATGTTTCTGGCCTTTTCTTGCTACCAAAACTTCAAGGTATATCAAATGGATGTAAAATCTGCATTTCTGAATGGAGACTTAGAAGAAGAAGTCTACATGGAAAAACCAAAAGGCTTCTCATTAACAGACAAAGAAGACTATGTATTTAGACTGAAGAAGACTCTTTATGGACTGAAACAGGCTCCTCGTGCTTGGTACTCAAGACTAGATAAATATTTTCAAAAAAAAGGCTTTAAGAGAGGTGGAGTAGACAAAAATCTATGCATAAAAGCCCATGAAAATGAACTCGTGATTGTTGTAGTATATGTCGATGACATTATGTTTGGAAGCAACAGAGATGAACTTGCAAAAGGGTTTTCTGAGGAGCTTAAATCAGAGTTTGAGATGTCCATGATTGGAGAACTCAATTTCTACTTAGGACTTCAAATTCAGCAAAAGAACACAGGCACATTCATCTCTCAGGAAAAATACTTAAAAGAAATGCTGAAAAAATTCAAAATGGAGGACTGCAAACCTGTGACAACTCCCATGATCACAGGATGCAAGCCGTGTGCTGATGATGGGTCTATAGATATAGATCAAAAACTCTACAGAACCATGATAGGAAGTTTATTGTATTTGACAGCATCAAGACCAAACATCATGCTAGCAGTAGGACTAATGGCTAGATATCAAGCAGCACCTAAACAAAATCACCTTCTTGCAGTGAAAAGAATATTCAGATATCTACAAGGAACAACTCAGTATGGAATTTGGTATCCTAAAGGCAAAAGCTTCACCTTGATAGCCTACACAGATGCAGATTGGGCTAGCTGTATGGATGACAGGAAAAGCACAAGTGGAGGTGCTTTCTATCTAGGAGAAAGTCTGGTGACATGGTTAAGCAAGAAACAAACATCTATCTCTCTGTATACAACAAAAGCAGAATATATAAGAGCAGAAACATGTTGTACACAAGTCATGTGGATGAAGCAAACTCTTCAAGACATGAAGGTAAGCATTAATGAGCCTATCTAAATTAAATGTGATAATAAAAGTGCTATAAGTATATCTAAAAATCCTGTGCTTCACTCAAAAACTAAACATATCCCAATCAAGTATCATTTCCTCTGAGAACAAGTGGCTCAAAAGATAATAAAACTAGAGTATGTACCAACAAAAGAACAGACAACAGATATATTTACCAAACCACTTGCTAGAGAGCCATTTGAATATTTGAGAGACAGACTAGGGGTAGTATTTGTAGATGCTACTCTCTAATATGAAGAGAAAGCACAGTTTCAAGGGGAGAACAGAAACGAAAATATCATTCTCAGGGAAAGATCAACCAGCAAGAGAAGCATGAAAACAGGTCCTTAGGATCAAAGGGATTATGGCAATAATACAGTCAGCATAAAAGAATCAATAAAAAGGCAAAAGGGTCAGTGGTGCAGAAGAAGAATGGTGAAACCGACGTGAACTGAACACGGAAGAATAGTGAACCCAACGTGTATCAAATCAAAAGTTTGGAGCAGCAGCGTGCAAAGTCAGGAAATTTAACCCGGAAATGCATGAAATGTTTAAAAAGGATAAAAACATAGCATCAGAGAATAGAAGCTTCACTAAAAATTCGAACCCCTTGCCATTGATGTCAAAGGGGGAGGAAGAGCAAGCAACAAGAGAAAGGATCCTATCAGGCAAACAGAGGAAGTATATTGCCATCAATGCCAAAGGGGGAGACTGTTGGAAATGTTTTCATTGATGGCAAAGGAGGCAGCAAAGACAAAGACAGGAAAAGGAGGTAGCAAAGACAGAGACAGGCAAAGGGGGCATAAAAGACAGAGATGGGAAGAGGAAGCGAATATAATAGAGGCATAACCGTTATCAGAGGCAGAGGCAGAGGCAGAGCCGTTATCAAAGCAGTAAAGGTAGAGGCAGAGTGATAGAAGCAATAGAGGCAGAGACACATCTATTATTTTGAGAATCGCTACACCCAGCTGGCGGATATATACATATGTACCTTAATTTTGAGTAAATTCCGAGAATCGCTTACTTCGCTAGAGGATACAATAGAACTGGAGTGGACGCAGATAAATATGAATGTAGCATGTTTTAAACATATAAGCGCATAAAACAAATTATTATATGGTGGGACCCCTTACCCAATTGCATCGGAGATTATAAGGGCAACGGAATGTATAAACCAAAGAATTGCGATTGCGATTGAGAGCCTGGATCCGATGGGCATATAAACAGTGGCTTGATAAGTTTGAAATCCGGCTTAATCAAATCAACTCAAAGCCTATATAAACACATAAAACAAAGTATTATATGGTGGGACCCCTTACCAAATTGCATCGGAGAAAAATAAGGCAGCGGAATGCATAAACCAAAGAATTGTGATTGCGATTGAGAGCCCAGATCCGATGGGCATATAAACAGTGGCTTGATAAGTTTGAAATCTAGCTTAATCGAATCGACTCAAAGCCTATATAAGCGCATAAAAAAAAGTATTATATGGTGGGACCCCTTACTAAATCACATCGGAGAAAGACAAAGCAGTGGAACATGCATACAGGAACTTGCGATTGTGATTAAGTTCCGAACCCGATGGGTCTATAAATCAGGTTTCATATATGGTTGAGTTCTGGGTTAAAGACTCAATCGCATCGGAGTATTCAAGTCGGGATTGTCATCAATCGCAATCGGAGCAGGAGTGATCAATCAAAATCGGAGCAGGAGTGGTCAATCGCATGAGACAGATAATACAACAATCACATCGGGAGTATTCGAGTTGTGATTGCAATCAATTGCAATCGGAGGACAATGCAAGCTCGGATGGTGGGCCTGAAAGGGCATTTTATGTATTAATTTTTTTTTTTCTATTACGCCGAGAGTGTGCTAAGTTGTATTAAAAGGGCAGATTATATGATTAAGACATCTTATAATTAAGCCAAGAGCTAAAGTTTTGTTTTCAGTTGTATTAAATTATGCCACATGGGTTGTGGACCCACGGGCCTCGCCCCAAGGTGGAGGGTGATTGTGAACATAAAACAATTGTGGTGTATGTATTTTCCACTTGCGAAACGTTCCACATCAACAAGACACTTTCTAAGTACAAAAGCGTTAGAAAATGCCCGATTTACAGTCAGCTGGTATAAAAAGCTCAGTTACATGTATGCAACAGTTACACCACAACAGAGGACAGAAAAGAAAACAGAGCTGAAAAGAGATAAAGCAAAGTCACAGAAAAGACAAACACAGTCAAAGAAAAGACAAAAGACTAAATGAGTTGAGCTGGAATTCTCATTTTAATTTGAATGTAAATGTTTTTAATTGATTTTTTATTGTTTTTGATGCATTGGCAAGTCTCCTGAGGAAAACAAAGCTCCCACTGTATTATTGAAATTAATGCATGTTGGTATATTTTCTAAATGAGCAAGTGAAAGAAATGAAAAGGCAGAAAGCGAAGAAGTATGGCTGTCCATTCCAAATTCATTGAGGAATGCTAACAGTCACAAGAAAATCCTTATAAATTGTTACACAATAATTTATCACTGTCCCTGAAATCCCTGTCCCACACATTGGAGGGCTCATTTTGTGACCTGTGAGCAGTAACATGTCTTGAAAACACTTTCATGACATCCCTCTGAACAAGAGCTTTTATTGCCCTGAAGACATCTTCTTGTGAAAAACCCTAAAAATGGCCCTTTTAGCATTGGTGCAAGCAGGCAGTTCAGTACCCACGCTAATGGGGAAAATACTTCAAAGAGGCCGCACCAGTTGGCGCTTTTTCCCAGAGTCGCACTCGTGCCAGCCAATTTAAGAGGTGTTTTTTAAAAATAAATGGCAGAAGTTTCATCCTAACTGATCCAAGAATTGATACCTATCTTGAGTTGGGAGGTTTGGCTATGGATTTCCATAGAGAGGAAGTGGTTTGCCACCTCTCATGGAAGCTTCCTTGATGATAGGGCCAATCCCATAATTATAGGGATCCCAACTCCTCTTCCTCCATCTATAAAAGCTTGCCCATCTCCATTGCAAGCTAGTTTTCAAGTTCCCAAATTCCCAAGAGCCTTACGTTGCAAGAGCCTCCATAATTCCCTTAAGGCAAATTTCAAGCAAGGAGACTATCATCAAGATCTGAAGAGAGAGGTTTGTCCCATCCTTGACAGGCTTTTCGAGACGTGTTTTGCTGGCGACCCCCGAAGGAGAATTCAGCGTCAAAACTATGGTTGTAATTTTCCTTTGATTGATTATTAATGAATGACTATTTGTTATGGTTCCACTCTTGTTATTATTTATGATGATGAGTTATGTCCTTTCTGACTGACATATAGTTGCATCTATTGGATTTTACGCTTGCGTTTGTTTTGTTTCTTGCGTGTGCAGGTGTCTTATCACGGAGATCGTGGGGATCATGATCTGCCAGAGCTAAGGAATGGGAGCACCACCTCTTCTACAAGCAATAGCGTTGGATTCCAGGTAAGCCTTCATCGTTGGTTGGTTTATTTGCAATTAGGAACCTGCACTATAGCGTGATTGATTGTTGCTAGACCCGGTCTAGGCTAGTAGGGATCGCCTCTATCCGCAAAGGGGATTTACCTCCACAACAAATTGGCGACTCCGTTGGGGATTGTTAGCTTGTTGTCCTTTGTTTTATGAGCTATAGATGGAGCCTGAAGTTGGCCAAATAGCCTTCGAAACGCTTTTGCTCTAGAATTGCGAAGTATATCAAAGCTGCTTCCGTCAATCTCTGGTTTGGTTTGTAAACTGAACCCTTGGAGCATCGTCTTGTCTTTTCGGTCGATTCTTGATCCTCCTTGTTTGATCAGCTCTTCTGGGCTGGTTCTTTTTGTGAATTTGGGTCTTTGATACCTTGATCATTCACTGGTCTGCTTGTTGGATTGCTTCTTTTATACTTTTTACTGGGAAACTCGACTGGCGCACTTTTAAGCCTGACAGTCGTGCCCATTGGCGCATGTTGCTTGTGTATTACCCGTGCCAATTCGTCTCTGGTGCTAGTTTCAGCCTCACAGTCACGCCAATCCTGTGAGCTACTAGGGTTTTCCTAGTTCTGAGCTTCCTGAGCCTGATCTGTGTGTTTGGTCTTCATTTTTTCCACTATTTGAGTGTTTTGGAGCCTGGATTGACTGGTTGTTACCTTCATCCTTTGGCTGTTTGCCCATTTCCATCGATTTTGCATTTTAGCCCTAGGTCATCTAGGTGCTGTTGTGTCTCGAGCCTTCCTTAGGAGTTTTTGGTTTCTTTTGGTTCAGTCAACCTTCTGATTGCTTCTTTGCATTTATTTGGTGGTTTTCTATTGTCTCATTGCATTGTTTGAGTGATTGTTTCCTTCTTCATTCAAATTTCGCTTCGTCTCGTTTTGGGCCTAGATTACACGGCTTATTTTGAGTCTTTGGGATTCTTTCGCTTTGAGGGACTTTTGGTCGATTTGAGGTCTGATTGTGATTTCCATTGAGTGGAATTTTCTTAGTTTTTCTCTCTTGTCATCATTTCTCGAATTTCCTTTGCATTAGTTTTCATTTTTTAGCACACTTTGCTATGAAATAGTGAAAATAAAAAAAAATCTCTTTTGCTTTTCATTAGTTAATGAGAATTAGATCTTTTCGGTGTTAGTAGTGATCGGTAACTTTGAACGAAAAGCTTTTTAGTTTTCATTAGTTGCATTAGAGACATCATTGGTTGTTTTCTATTCATTTCGTTGTTGTGTGAAAAGCTCTCAACTCTCTCATAAGTAGCTTTCATCGAATGAAATGATATACTGTGGCATATAGATTGCATTTAAGAGATTCTGAGACATTACATTCGTTAGGGCCTGAAAACTGAAACGTAATTGAAGATAAACTTTAAAATTTACTCAATTTACACTAAGGCAGCATTGAAATCTAATGAAACACATTTAAAGGTCTAGGCTAGAGACGTGTTTCGGCGTCTTTAAACTTAGTAGCTGTCGTTCGCCTTTTGGCTTTAGACAGCGCTAGTACAGACTTGTGCTCCCCGTACCATCGCGTATATAAAGGGAGACCCCACTAGGTTTCAATCCTTTATCCATAGGAAGCCAAGTCTGCTGCCCTATACCCATGATACACCGGACACAACATTCGGGGAGATTTCCTGGACGTACAGAAAGTCCTTGGTTGATTTCTCTTTGATTTTGTAACCAAGGTGTATATTGCAGTTCATGGTCATTTGGTACACCCTTTGCCTAGTATTCCTGAGTAGTCATTTTGATCCTATCTAACTCCCTAAATTTGAAAGGATCACCAAGCGCTTGTCCTTTCACGCTTGTGTCAAATATGAAAGAGATAGAGTCATCTTTTCAACCATTTCTCAACTCTTATAACATGAAACGATGGAGTTTCTTATTTTTCAATGTGGTAAAAAATTAATCACCCGTGATCACACACCCTGTTAGATTCTGCTTGTTGGCTGTTTGATTGTGTGTCTTGACTCTTTTTCATCTCGTGTCTGTGTTTGATCTTTTTCTCTTGTCGTTACTACCATAGTGGCGGAACTCTCAGTTTCGTCTACTAGTAGTCCATATACGGACGATTCATCAGAGGTTTCTCAATCCTCTACTGAACTTCAGCAGCCCATTGTTTCTGAGCAACCCTTTGGGGGACCAGTTGAGTTCAATTGTCCCTTTTCCAACCCTTGGTATGAATTAAGAGTAGGGGCAGAGTTCCTTTCTCTTACATCGAGTTCGCCTTTTATAGCTGTTGTTTTTCCTCCCAGTCCTCGCCGTCTATTACGAGATCTAGCGACAGGCTCAAACATGAGTGATTCCAGTGAGGAAATCCCAACGTCTGGTGAAGACCATCAACTCTTTCCTCAGATATTATTTCCAGGAGACAACTCTGAACCAGCTGTTATGTCATCATCCGGTCTCTCATTTCCAGCAGGGTATAGATCCTTGGGTCAGTTCATTTCTGCCGCAGCCTCTATGGGAGTGTCAGCTCCTTCTACGAGGCCAGTTGCTCCTTCATTAGGGATGTCTCCTTAGAAACATGTCACTTCTGTACATGTTCGGCCCACTGTCTGTGTGGCCACATCTACACCTGCTGTCACAGGCCATGTCGCCTCCTGAAGACATTTATATAGTGACTGCTATGCTGAAGAACATCTCTCCAGAGGAGTTTCAGTTGTCCCTACAACAACCGAACCCCGAGGTTGGACCATCCTCCCAAGATCCCAACCGCTCTTATTTTTCGCACTATGCACAGGATGGTACACCCATGTATGCTTTTCCAGGTCAGTATGATGATCACGGGGACATTTTACGTCTACCCGCTCCTGTGGCTCACCTCCATGCTCAAGGTTTACCTTATAACCAGGCTTATAACCCGCAAGGGCAGCCTTTCCAAGGTCAACCTTCGGGCCAACCTGGCTATCCTTATGACCCACAGGGGCAACCCGTGCAAGGCTATCTTGCGGGCCAGCAAGGGCCATCGTACGGTCCGCAAGGATAGTATTACAACCCTTCTGGTCAACCTATGCAGCCTTAGCTGGGGTACCAACTGGGGCTGGTATATGGTCCTGGGGGGCAAATCCGGCCTTCTTAGCCCATGCAACCTTAGTATCCTGTTAATCCAAACGTTGCACACCATCCATGACCATCTTATGGTCCTGCTGCAGGTCAACCCAGTTACTAGCCACCACCTGGCTCCATTCCTCCACCAGGCCAACCGGTCTATCCGGCACAACCCAGTGTTCCGCCTCCAGGCCAATTGGTTCATCCGGTACAACCTGGTGTTTCTCAACAGCCATGTCAACTTGCGCAACTAGCTCAACCTGTTCATCCGGGTCAACCTGTTAATCCAGGGCAGCCCCCTCACCCAAGTCAGCCTACTCAACCAGGCCAACCTATCCATCCTATTAACCCTACACAACAGCCGACTTATTCGATGCCGTAGCCAAATCAACCGCTGCACCCTAATTATCAGGCTTAGCAGGGTCCCACCTACCAGTAGCCCACTCAACCTCAGGGTGGCTACTATTCTTATGGTCAATATCGACCGAATTATAGCCAGCCCCAAGGGTCTAACTATCGTCCTCAACAACCCGGTTATACCTATACTCAGCAGCCGAATCCAAATGCTGCTTTCACAGGGCCAGCTCCTAATCAGGGTCCATACTCTATTTATTAACCCCCGTACACTGGTTACCAGCAGCCGAATCAAGCTGGTTATAACACCTACACCCCCTATGATCAGAATCCTGTTGGACAGAACCCATGGGGGCAAGGATATTCCCAACAAGCGTGGAGTACAGGTACTAGTCCTTACCCAGGGCCAGGTATGCCGTCTATTCTGCCATTGCCATTCCTGGCTACCTTGGAGTTACCAGATGTTTTAAAATTAATGAATGATCCAATACTTCATAATCCTTATTGGCCTCCGGTTCCTACCAAGGTGCCCGGCGATTGCCCCAAGTTTGAGGGTAAAGCTGGGGAGGACCCCCAAGTTCATGTGATGACCTACCATCTTTAGTGTTCATCCAACTCTTGGGTGGATGATTCAGTTCGTCTATGCCTCTTGCAATGTACTTTGACTGGCACTGTAGCTAAGTGGTATATTGAGTTACCCGGTGGCATCTTTCAAGACTTCAATACCTTTGCCATGGCTTTTCTGACTCATTTTCAGTTACCGATTTTCTACGAAGCCGAGACGCACCTCCTGACTTCTTTGAAGCAGGAAAAAGCCACCCACATTTCCGATCACATTCATGAGTGGCGACATTGTCGCAGGCTAATCAAGTTTCATATACCTCATCAGATACTAACTCATTGGTTCACCCCCTCCTTTGTTAACAAATCACCCAAGATATTTCTATGGGAGCGTGTGTGACTGAAGAACAAGCCATAGCGCGTGCCCAATATATAGATCTTGTATACTCACAATCTGGCACGCTGTATGATATCTTTCCTGATGCTCCGTGGTATGGAACCTCTAAAGCCCCACCTACCCCAGTGGTGGATGGTGTTATTGGTTCCGTGTCTTAGAATTCGAAGAAATCCTCGAATGGGAAGCAGAAGTCCAACTCATCCAATAATTCTTCTCCTCCCACCCCTACCAATTCTGGAAAAATTGTAGAGGTTAATGCTATTCAGGCCAATCCTACGGAGAAAGCCTCCAAAGGGAAAAAGAAGGGCAAAGGTAAGTCCAAATCCGATGCCCCAAAACCAGAATCCAAACCTCATACTGAGGATGGTTCTCAACGTAAACCGAAGTACCCCTGCCTCATTTGTGAAGGAGACCATTATACCAAGGATTTTCCACGACGATCTGAAGTTAGTCAACTTCTCCAAGGCTCGAAAGGGACTTCAGCAGTTCTTAAAGAACCATTCTCATCTCAGCAGACCCAGATGGTTGAACAGCCGTCACCATCTGCACCATTTGGGTCCCAAGTTTTTATGATGAATGGTGCTGCACCTATCTCTATTGCTACACATTCGAAGGATTACAATGAATCGTGGCAGGCACCTGGGAAGGCAGTTGCGGATGGACCACCTCCCCCACCTGTCTCCGGTTCATTGGAAATTGAGAAGCCTACCCCTGAACCTTTTGTGAAGCCACCTTCTAAAGGTATTCTACGAAGATCTTCTTATAATACGAATGCCCATGCCGCTCAACACTACAGTATTGTTGAGGATTTGGCACAGGCGCCTTCTACTATGTCTGCACTAGAAGTTCTTCAAAGTTATCCTTCGCAATGCAAGGCTTTGTTGTCTGCAATCGGTAGCATTGATCCCGCTGTTTCAGGCCTTCTCACCTTCGACTTAGAGGATTTCACCCTCGACTTCCACATCAGATCGCTCTTGTTATTCAAGTCGAGATCAACGGTCTTAACATCCATAGGGCCGTTGTGGATGAAGGTGCCTCTACCTGTGTCATGTCATTCGCTTGTTGGAAGGCCATTAGCTCTCCAGCCCTTTCATCATCTCCCAATGCCCTAGAGGCATTCGATGGTCAGGAATCCAAACCCCTGGGTGTTCTTGAGAGTTTAGCGATCACTTTATAGGGGAAGACAGTCAACATAGAAGTAGAAGTGGTTGATGCCAAGCTTAAATAAAATATACTTCTCGGCCGCAGCTAGACTTATGCCATGCTATGCATGCCATCCACCATTTTTCAACTTCTTAAGTTACCTCACGAGGGCAAAATCGTTACGGTGGATCAGTTGTCCTTCTTCACCTCCACCTCCGAGAACAACGTTCCATACATGGATCAGATCCCAAATCCCCCTGATAGTGTAGGACCCAGTCTCTTCAAGGACCCTATCCTCATGGGTATTTTTCCCGCACCACCACCGCACACTGCTCAAGTTAACATGATCTCTAGGTCTGATGACCCCTGGATCATCCCTACGCCTGAGCAGTGCTTGAGTTTGGAGAATCAATGCCCTTGACTCCAGTAGATATTAGCTACTATAAAATTGTTGCTGCATCTGATCCTCCCCCTCCTTAGCATGCTCCTTCGAGCATGGCTCTCGACATCTATTCTCAATCCCCTTGGCTTGGTGAGGCTGACTCGTTGGATCCTCTTAAAGATACTTTTCCTTCCGATGAGGCCATTATTGAAACAATGTCTCTTGAGGAGCTGCCTTGGAGCGATGGAAATCATCATTCCTCCTTTATGCCCTGCCTGGGGGAAATGTCGGATTGTCTAGAGCATTATGCATCTCAGGTTCCTACTCCTCCTCTCCAAATGCCCATTTTGATGCATGAGGTTCTTTCGGAAGGAAACCTGAGTAATATCACTCAAACCATCCCGATCAACATCTCCGTTAAACTGGGGATTGTTGAGAATATACACATGGGAGTGACTTGTTCTCCTGATGAGATACAAGTCTATACTGATCTTTTTAAAGAATTCAGAGATGTGTTTGCCTGGTCCTACGAGGAAATGCCTGGGATCGATCCCAGTATCGTAGTGCATGAGATTCCAACCTACCCTGGTGCAAAGCCCGTGTGCCAACGCTTACGCCCATTGCATCCTCATAAGGCCACTACAATTAAGGCAGAAGTTGAAAAATTTCTAAATGCAGGCTTTATTTATCCCATCCCCCTCATAGAATGGGTTTCTAACATTGTCCCTGTCGATAAAAAACAAGGTACTATTAGGGTCTATGTTGATTATTGCGATATTAATCACACCTGTCCGAAGGATAACTATCCCACTACGTTCATAGACCAAATTATCGACGAATGTGCTGGAAGTGAGACTTATTCCTTGATGGATGGCTTCTCGGGGTATAATCAGATCAATATTTTACCTGCGGATCAACACAAGACTGCATTCATCTATCCATGGGGTACTTTCGCGTTTAAAAAGCTCCCATTCGGCTTGAATAATGTTGGAGCCACTTTTCAGCGTGCAATGTCTTACGCTTTTCATGACATTCGCCATATCGTTCATCCTTATCTAGACGACTTGCTAGCTCATTCAGCTAGGCGAGAGGACCACCTTGAACACCTCCGCCAGATTTTCCTTCACTGTAGGCGCTACAATATTAGGCTTAATCCTCATAAATGTGTCTTTTGCATTGATTTTGGCCGTCTTTTGGGATTCATAGTCTCCAAAGATGGAATTCACCTTGACCCTTTAAAGGTCGAGGATATCATCAATCTCCCATCACCCTCCTCGTTATATCAGTTACAAAGTCTACAGGGAAAAGCAAACTTCCTTCGACGCTTTATCCCGAACTACGCGGAGGTAGCCAAAGGATTCACACGCCTATTAAAGCAGAATGTTCGCTTCCATTGCGATGAAATTGCTCAACAATCCTTTGAGAAGCTGAAGATGTTACTTGTTAATGCTCCCTTGCTTCAGCCTCCTAACTATCACTGTGATTTCACTTTGTATCTTGCCACCGTGTTTAGCACCATAGCTATCGTTATGGTGCAGGATGATGATGATGGTAATGAACATGTTTTTTATTATCTATCACGGAACCTTCTCGATACTGAAACACGCTATGCTCATGTCGAGAAGTTGGCGTTAGCTACAGTACATGCTGTGCAGCACTTTTGCCACTACATCCTGTTGCGTACGATAACAGTGGTTTTGGATTGCAATCCCATGACATATATTCTCTCTTGATAATTACTGGGGGGAAAATACTCCAAATGGATTGTTATCCTGTAGGAGTTTTACTTAGAGTTCACTACTGCTAAGTCAACCAAATCACTCGTTTTTGCGGATATTATATGCTCACTCCCAACAGACTCCACTCCTTCACACTCCGAGGATCATATCCCGGATGAAACTCTTTTCCTTATCAGTACTCGCGACCCTTGGTCGTTGACATAATTGTGTATCTTTAGACCTCCACATTTCAGTCTGAGTTGACTAAAGATGCCCGACGTCGGATTCGGCATCAGTCTCAACCCTACCGTATCGTAGGAGATACCTTATACCGCATTGGAGTAGATTCGGTGCTCCGTCAGTGCCTAACCTTTGAAAAGGCTGAAAGGGTCCTAAATGACTGCCACAGTGGCGCTTGTGGTGGACATATGTCCGGATATGTCACTGCCCAGAAAATTCTGTGAGCAGGTTACTTCTAGCCGTCCATATTCAAAGACTGTATCGTTACAGTCCGTAAATGCCATGCGTGCCAGGTGTTTCAGCGCAAAATGTGCGCACCGCCTCTCCCTTTGCACCCTGTTATTACTGTTGGCCCTTTTGCGAAATGGGGCGTAGATTTTATGACGTGTAACCCTCATTCGGCCGGGGGGCATGCGTATATAATCGTCGCTGTCGACTACTTCACCAAGTGGGCCGAAGCGATGCCTACACTAGCTGCCTACGATAAGACAACTGCCCATTTCATCTTCAACCACATCATTGCACATTTCAGGGTCTCTCATGGTACTCATTTCCGAGATTATATGATGGCCGAGCTGACTTCAAGATTGGGCTTACACCACGATAGCTCAACGCCATATTACCCTCAGGAAAATGACCAGGTTGAAGCAGTGAACAAGGTTTTGGTCACTATGATTCAACGAATAGTTGGTTTTCACAAATCCAATTGGCACCTCCAACTGTTCTCAGCTCTATGGGCCTACCGGATGTCTGCAAAGAGTGCAACTGGATTCACACCATTTCAATTGGTATATGGTCTAGAAGCAACTCTTCCGGTTGAATGTGAGATTCCTTCTTTGAAATTAGCTGTGGAACTACTACCCAACAATTCATGCTGAGGAAGAGCGTCTTTTGTATCTGGAATGGTTAGATGAAACCAGCCGTCTGGCTGCTTTAGTCATTGAAGCACAAAAGAAGTGGGTCAAAGCTCACTTTGATAAATCAGTTTCGCCATGTTCCTTTCTCGAAGGGGACCTCGTCCTCCTGTACGATCAAGTGCATGACAAGTTTGGGGTCGGTAAGTTCCAACTTATGTGTCATGGGCCCCACATAGTAAAACATGTTTTGAAAAATGGGGCTTATGAGCTTATAGATTATGAAGGAGTTCCACTGGCACAGCCCAGAAATGGGTTGTACCTGAAAAAATACTACACCTGAAGTGATTTTTGGTGTGGTGTGTGTACATAGGTGTGTGTTTTTCATTTGTGTGCATGTGTGGTGTGGTGTGCGATGTAAACATCTTTCTGCTGATCGGGTCTTCCTGATTGTGCAGATGTCCATCAATCCATTTGTTGGTTTCATAGATGGTGCCTCCCGCAGTACTAGGAATCTGTCTTCGACAGCCTGGGTAATCTATGATCCTGCTGGTGAGTTGGTCAACCTGCAAGGTGTGTGTCTGGGACATGCTACAAATAACATCGCGGAATATAGTGTTGTGTTAGAATTATTAACTGAGGCTGTAAACCTTGGTATCCGTGAATTACTTGTGTATCTAGACTCACAACTTGTAGTATTACAGCTTAACGGTCATTATTCAGACAGAAACCCATCCATTTTACGTCTGTATCTGTGTATTCGTTTACTGGAAAGAAAGTTTGACTATATCACATATCAACATATACCCAGGCATATGAATACACTAACAGATGCAGTAGCTAATTTGGTTTTAGATAGACATTTGCGCAATTTGTAAAACAACATCACATGTAAAAGAAAGATCCATCTAGAAACAGATATGTATATATATAGATGTTAGAATTTTTACATATTGTGCGTCGCATAAAATCAAAAAATATACATGTTCGCCTTAATACATCCGGAGACGACATGTCTCTCAAAAATATGCATGAAATAAACCCTAGGTGTCTAATCTACGTGGTGCTCATGATAACAAGTCACCGCACGCACTAGCTGTCTTAGGATACGGTGGAGGCGACTAGACACTCCCACCATATGTCTCTGGTATGCTAGTGGGACATCTGTCAGCCGGGCATAGTCTAGAATCCCCCGGGCAATCCCCTTGAGGTTCTGAATTAAATCTCCCCCCTCGGCACCCTCCGCCTGAGGGTCAGCTGCGGGCTGAGTTCTCCATGAGATGGGAGACATGCCGGCAGGTCGCTCTGGGCCTACATCTACATACACATAACAATGTTCTTTAGAATGAACATGTATTACAAAAAAAAATCATAAATGCATAAAAATAAAAAAGATGATCTTACCCAAATCCTCATCCCAATCATCTCCCTCCGGGAGTGGAAGATATGGATCACCAGTGAAATTGGTTCCTGCATATGGCCAGTCTTCGACTACGATCAACTGACGCTGTAGCCACCCAAAAAACTCCAGCCTCTAGGACATCTGTTGGCCTCCTCCCGCTCTGGGCATCAGTGCTGCCCAGCGAGCCATTCTCAGCTCTCGTGGTATCGGCTCAGCTACTACAGCCCCTTGGCCCTGGAAGATTGGTAGTCGTTCCATAATGAACGATACCAGGATATAACCATAGCCAAACTGTTTCAGTTTGGCATGCTTGCATTTTGTCAGCTGCCTCTTCATGTTGACTGTCACTGCTGTGGCCCAATCAAATAGTGTGGGACTCATACACTCAGAGGCGAGTATGAGTTGGGCTTTGGTGGCTTCATGCGAGGCCTACACCCCTGCGGCCTGCGTACTGGTGTGTAGCACTACTTTGAGTGCTACATCCTCGATAGTGTGAATGTCTACCTTTCCGCTTCTAGATCCGGTTTGTGCCCCTGGGCACACCTTACCATTACCTACTCCATATTTTCACCAGATGGTCTTCTCCCTGTCAATATGGGCACTAGACCTCTACACGACAGTCCGGTTATGAAGTATACGTCAGAAACCTCTAGTTCCAATACCTGATCCCGCAGCTTGAACACTTGTTCATCTACATCCCAAATACTGATCAGGTACTATAGAAGCTCAGGTTGAGTCCGTAAGCAAGGTGTTAGGAAGAATTTCTTTAGCCCACAATTTTTAAGGGCGTTCATACAAGTTTCATTCTCCATGGCCAATTCATCCTCTTCCCCATGCTCCCGCTCTCTCCATTCAATCACCATTTTGCTCAGTTGCCTGCATCAACATGATCAAAACCCTTGATTAGACCTCTGTCATGCTTAAAAATTCACTTAAGTTACTCACAATTCAGATATTTTGGGCGAAAAATTTGGTTCCGCCATTGACGCGGGCCCTGTGTATATAAAAGCCCATTGGGGCGGGTTCGTGCCCGATACCCGCGCCAATGGGCGGAGCCCTAACTTTTTAAAATCCTTCCACTGAAATCTAATGAGCAATGGAAAACTATTAAAAAATGGATTAAAATGGAGTACAGGGAAGCACCTCTTACCTGGAATGAACGTGAATCTGAATAGTAGCCCGGATCCGTCGCAATCGCTGTCAAAAGTTTGCACACCAAACAGACCACTGTTGTTCTCCAATGAGGTAAATAGTAAAAGTAATTTTGTTTTTACCATTTGAGACTTATTTATAACTTTTTGAACTCTAATTAGGTTTCAAAAGTCATTTTTTATCAATATTTTAACATATTTTGTCAAAAATGGATTTTACGCTTGCCTCTGTGTGCAGCAACAGGTTTGTACGCGACTTAAACGGTGAAACGAGTTGTATTTTATACTTTTTCGGACTCGGTAAAAACATGAAAAAGTCATTTTGGAGTCATCTTTCAGCTCTTTTCTGACTCTCTAAACATGAAAAGATTGCCGAGGCCCTTGTCATTTCGATCTCATTAAAGTGGACACGAAACGACATCTACCCAGTATACGTTTACCCCTTTTTCGGGCTGGGATAGATTATTTACGAAAAAGGAATACCCTAGCCTATCGCGACTAGGAGGTTTTCTTAGACATAGTTTTCTACCTTTTCGGATCTGAGGAACTGTTTATGAAAAGGGACCTCTGGATTTTACTTTTCAGCTATCTTTTCAAACTCTCTAAACATGAAAAGACGCCGAGTTCTTCGCTTGTCAGACTTGTTAAACCCTGATGACATTGGATTCAGTCGAAATGACGTTATTCGAGTCGCTCTTTCCTAGGGCTCGTTAAATGTACTAGGATGGACTTATATCACAAGCATATGCTATCCCCTTCAATATTTTCACCAAACATAATTGGGGTACTCACCAGCAATGGCGGGGAAAAATGGAACCAGCATCATTGTCATGTCGGTAGTATGTCGCTCTTGAACATGGCACTTGTCTGCATTCGTGTCGGGTTGGGGACATCTCATCTCGTTTTTCAATTGCCTCCGTGGGTTTGGATAATCCCTTTTGACCTCTCATCTTCTCTTTTCCTCATCGCCATGACCTTTGATCCGCTGATGTCAAATACTGCCAAGTCCACTGTCGTGCCATTCATATGTTCAAGAGAAGTTGACCTCTGCAAATATCAACCTCCCTCTGATTCTCATCTGATCGTGATTCACAAAAACATATGTTCTTCTGTCTCGTGTCGATGATGTGGAAAACACTATGGCCCACCTTCGATCAAGGTCACTTCCTGTCGACTTCAACTCATTATTTGGGAAGCTGATCTGGAGACTCCCTTCTGGTGCCTTGACGCCTGCATGCCTCAATGGCAGGTTCTTCGCATTCGACGTGAGGTTTTCGTTATTAGCCTCCGATCGAGTGATTCTACGGGTGTTCGACACCAGCTCATTGATTCACATACCGTAGATTATACCTGTAGTACCTCGAGGGCCATTGTCATTATTGGAAGTACCTCTCGCGTCCGTTAATAGCTTTCATCATTGGCTGGTAATCAGATGATGTTCTTGCATGTTTGACTTCAGCTCATTTGTTCACATGCTTGGACTTGTACTATGTTTCGGTCGAGATGGAGCATAATACCCTGGATTGTGTCTGTTGTAATTCAGGCTACGATTTTGTGGATTATTATGATTGGTTACATGACTCACTTACTAGATGGCTGCGACCATACCTGATTCTATTTATCGATCCTCATTGGATGGTTGCGCCCATGCCTTGGATCTGGATTATTGTATACTCTGTTATGGATGGCTGCACCCATACCACATATATATCATGTATCTGAGATATCAATTGTATTTCTTCACGCAGGTTTTCCGACGGTGGAGTTTTCAGTTGGACACATTCTCGTAAAGCATTTCACCCCTCTCTCTCTCTCGGGCCTCATGCTTTAGGGGGCATCTGTTACACAGTAATTTGTAACCGTCCCTGCAATCCCCGTATCGCACATTCGAGGGCTCATTTTGTGACCTGTGAGTAGTAACATGGCTTGAAACCACTTTCATGACATCCCTCTGAACAAGAGCTTTCATTGCCCTGAAGACATCTCCTTGTGAAAAACCCTAAAAATGGCCCTTTTAGCATTGGCACGAGCAGGCAGTTCAGTACCTGTGCCAATGGGGAAAATACTTCAAAGAGGTCGCGCCATTTGGCGCTCTGTCCCAGAGTCGCACTCGCGCCAGCCAATTTAAGAGGTCTTTTTTAAAAATAAATGGCAGAAGTTTCGTCCTCACTGATCCAGGAACTTATACCTATCTTGAGTTGGGAGGTTTGGCTATAGATTTCCATAGAGAGGAAGTGGTTTGCCACCTCTCATGGAAGCTTCCTTGATGATAGGGCCAATCCCATAATTATAGGGATCCCAACTCCTCTTCCTCCATATATAAAAGCTTGCCCATCTCCATTGCAAGCTAGTCTTCAAGTTCCCAAATTCCCAAGAGCCTTACGCTGCAAGAGCTTCCATAATTCTCTTAAGGCCAATTTCAAGCAAGGAGACTATCATCAAGATCCGAAGAGAGAGTTTTTTCCCATCCTTGACAGTCTTTTCGAGACATGTTCTGTTGGTGTTCCCCCGAAGGAGAATTCATCATCAAAACTATGGTTGTAATTTTCCTTTGATTGATTATTAATGAATGACTATTGGTTATGGTTCCACTCTTGTTATTATTTATGATGATGAGTTATGTCCTTTGTGACTGACATATAGTTGCATCTACTAGATTTTACTCTTGCGTTTGTTTTGTTTCTTGCGTGTGCAGGTGTCCTATCACAGAGATCGTGGGGATCGTGATCTGCCAGAGCTAAGGAATGGGAGCGCCACCTCTTCTACAAGCAACAACGTTGGATTCCAGGTAAGCCTTCATCGCTGGTTGGTTTATTTGCAATTAGGAACCTGCAGTATAGCATGATTGATTGTTGCTAGACCCTATCTGGGCTAGTAGGGATCACCTCTGTCTGCAGAGGGGATTTACCTCCACAACATAAATAATATCATCTTGATATGCAAAAAAAAAAAAGGGTGGAGAGAGAAAAATAGAGAATACAGAGTAGAAAAGAGTGAGGCAGAGAAGATTAAGAAAAGAAGAGTAGAAAGAGAAGCTACAGAACAGAGTTGATATCTGAGGTAAATCAACAAACATTCAGTTTGATAAATTGAGGAAGTTGGAGCTTCCCTATCAAGTTGCAGCTTGATAGCCGTTAGTTGTAGCTGACTAAGGTTGGAGCCTCCTGTAGGTTGGTGCCTGTAGAAAATTGAAGGGATTTGGTGCTTCCTTGCAAATTGTAGCTTTCAGAATTAAGGTTGGATCCTCCTGTAGGTTGGTGCCTATAGAAAACAATGGTGAGAGGGAGTTGGAGCTTTCATTTGCATCACAACAATAATAAGATGTGGTTTTCTCCCTTTATGGGTTTCCACTTATATCTGGTGTCTCTGTGCATGATGTTTATGTGTTGATCTAATTTATATCATCTACTTAATACCTGTTGCTCTCATATTAAGTCTACTATTATATTATATCAATACTTGCTGCTCACATTCTAAGATTACTTACATATTAAGTTGGACATGAAATTAAGGTGTAAATAAGGTTTAATGAAAATTTTTAAAATTACATGACTGTGCTAAACTGATTCACCCCCCCCCCCCCCCCCCCCCCTCTCAGTTTAACTAAGGGTCCAAAATTTTGTAGTTTCATAGAAAGATTCATGTTCATGATGGTGACAACACCATTAAATACCATCTCAAGGATCAGTTACTCTACATGATAGATAAGATATGTGCTCCTAAAGGTGAGTGATTGTATCTAATTTGATAGGCTCCCAACTCTAAGGTTGCAATGCACTTTGGTGTAGGGAACATAATGGCCAACTTGTAGAGGTATGTGTATTGGACCAAGATCAAAGAACATATTTCTAGGTTCATAAGAGGATTCATGCTTTGTTGTACCTGTAAGCCTAGTAATAGGAAATAAGGTCTATATCATCCCTTACTTGTACCCACATGTCCCTCGGAAAGCACTTCGATGGAATTTGTGGGATGTTTACCAAAAAATAGGAAGGGGCATGACTACCTATTTATGGTAGTTGATAGGTTCAAAAATATGTGTGTTTTGATGCCTTTTAAAAATAACATTTGTAAGGAAGAAGCATAAAACTTATTATTTGGATATATCTAGGTGCACTTTGGTATACTAAGGAGATTCATTTCAAATAGAGACATGAGATTTATTATTGTGTTTCGACTACATTGTGGGAGAATATGGACATGAATTTGAAGAGGTCTACGACATTCATCTAAAGATAGAAGTAGTAAACAAGACTTTGGTGCATCTTTTTAGGGGTTATAATCAGAAACATCCAAATATCTGGGATGAAAAATTGGTGTATATACAACACTCGCATAATAAACTATTCCACAGTTCTACTTGTAAGCCCCATTTTCAAAGCTTGTTCTATATATTTTTCGCCCTCACCTTTGGATATTGGATATGGGTAGAAAGAAGGAGTGAGGGAGGCTATTATAGGGGATGCCTTAAGGGAATTTTTCATTTTGAGAAGGTCAGGAAGATCCATATATAGGTACAAAATGCACTACAAAAGTTACAATAAAAACATAGAGCCATAATGATCAATTGACAAAATAGAAGTCATTAAAGGTGGGAGTCTGAGAATGGATATAGTTGAAAAAGGAGAGAATACAAGGTCCTAGTAAGAAAACTAGGGTTCTAAAGTATAGTCCCTTTGAGATACTAGAATAGGAGGGAGATACATCATATAGAATCAATCTACCCCCACACATGTGTATTTACTTAGTTGAGAATGTAGATAATATGACACTCTTTGATCCTTCCATGTTAGATCACAAAGACGAATAGGTCCTACCTTCTATAGAGGAATTGGCCCAAAATTATCAATTCAAGTTAAAAGAGGATATATTTTTGTAGAATATTCCTAGAACTACAAGACAAGGGTAGTGTGACTATTGAGAGATTAGGTTGAAAGGATAGCTTCCAAGGAAGGCTAAAAGGAAAAATTGAGAAAAGGTAGAGGAAACATTTCCTCGAATCATTCAATAGAAGCCTGTGGGGACCAAAAACCTCCAAATATGGGGAGGTATGACCTGGATTGGATAATTATATTTTTTTTCATCTATTTTTATGATTTTAGAGTGAAATACATGGAGTAATTAACTCACATGACCATTTTTATCAGCATGACCTAGTTAGGCAAATTGGGATATGAAATCTTCTGGGAGACTTTTGAGGCATCAAATGACGTTTTCTTGGGGTAAATTTTTTTTTGTATACCTCCACACCTTTTTTTAATTCTACAAATATATTTTTCAAATGACGCAAAATCACCCCAATCAGTGTTTGTATGCAAAATTTATACCACTTGAAAGTTGACCTTCCTATTTTCACCATGATAATTTGAGAGGATGCCATGTAAACCCCCATAAATCATTAAAAACAAGTTATTCATGTGATTATGATGAATAATAATATTGAATGGTCCATATTGTAACTCTGGTTAAGATATGGATTCAAACCTAACCACTAGTTGTCTATTGAGCTATGTTATAACCAAGGCATTAGCAGGAAAAGCAACCCCATTATTTTCAAGTGCACCTATTCCATAGATGATAAGAGTAGCCACGAGGGATAGGGAGAGAGAAAAAAGAGAGGATTTGTGTGTTGTAGTAACCCATGGGCCACATACCTTACTTCTTTGTACTCGTAGTAATTTTCTATTCAAATAAAGAGAGAAAAGAGAGCTCACCTTCTAAATAGATTTTCTCCTGAGAGGGTTTCCTAGGATATATATTACATGTCCAATATGCTTGCGAGTTTTATTTTCTTTTTCTCTATTTTTTACATACAATTTATTTTTCATGCATACATACTAAATAATAATTTACAAATCTAGAAATATATAGAGCAATAAACCCTAATAGTGTATATTTCATATTTTAAAATATTTTTTTATCAGATATGTTGTGATGAACTATCCAATGGAGTATCCATGGAAGTTTACAGATGAAAATTTTTATTTATCATCTTCTCAACTGTATTTGTGTAACAACACTGGTTAAAAATCCATTTCAAAAAGTTAATAAAGGAAAAAATAAGACCAAGGTCATGGGACACATATTCCAAGCTTAATGTTTGGAAAATCATCCTATTGAGTGTTCATTTCGTTTATTATGACTAATGGGGAAATTGGCAAAGGCATTGGAAAAGGCTTTGAAAAGGAAAAGAGGCACTAGTTGGCATTTTGTTTTTGAAAATAGTGGAAATTAGGAGGAAAGGAAGGTGAAAGGTCACAGGTTTAATTTGAGGAGGAAATTAAAAGAAAATAATGGAAATTGAAGAAAATAGGGGCCTTAGTGATTAAAAAACACCTTTTGAGGATCTGTTCGTAGATTTTTATAGTTGTGATTTTGTTAGTACAATGTTTTTGCAGTTCAAATTTTGGAGCTACATCTCTATTCTCTCTCTCTCATACTCTTTCACACTTAGATCATTCTTGGAGAACTCTAGAATTAGAGAAAGGAAGGAAAAGGAAGGAAAAGAAAGAAAAGGGAAGAAAGGATCAAGCAAGGAAGAGTTGGATAAAGTGACTATAATGGGATTAATTGCAGTTATAGAGTTGCATGCATGATTTCCTTGCTAGTTTTGGAATGCATGGTACATGCATGTGTTCATTTGGTTTTCTTTATATCATTGGCATGGGTATTTCCAGGTGTGACAATAGTTTTCAGATTTTCCTTGCCATTTTCGGATAGCCACGGTGTGATGGGGTTCTTTCCTTTGGTGAGTTGGAATGTTAGATGGTTTTGGAATTGGGTGAGGTGGTCTGAGGAAAATTCCTAAGGGCCTTGGAATCCATTAATAGGTAATGGTGGGATACATGGTAAAACATGAGGTTGGATATGGGAAAATTCCTCAAGGTATTGATGATGAAATCTAGGGGCATCCATGCTTTTTTAGGGCCTAGTGATAACTTGATCAGTTTTGGCGAGATTACAATAAAGCTTAGTAGTGTATGTTTATTGTTTGGGTTAGTAATCCCTTATCCAGTAATGGTGGGATAAAAATAAAGCTTGGTTGTATAGATGAGGGTTTTGGGCCTAGAAATCCCTTAACTGGTAATGGAAGGATATGCGGTAAACCCTGAGGAATCCATGGTTGTTTTGTTGTGAGTCCCATTAGAGAAATTTTGAGGTCTAAAATGGGCCTCCTAAGAAAAATGTAAAACCAAAGTAAACTTTATAAGAACCAATAGGATTCAAGATTATTATGTCAACCATGGGGGATGATTCACCATTTTTTGGGGTAAAAAGAAAACATTAAAAAATAATAAAATAATAAAACTGTTTTTTCTAATTGTATTTTCAACCTATTTCCCTATGGTTTTACTCAAATTTCGAGCGAGAGTACTTGTTGGATGCAAAATTTAATTCCTCATTCAAGGAGTAGTCATGTTTCATACTTTTGATGGACCCTACTGTTATCACTCCCTTATGCTTCCCAAGCTTGTGAATGGGATTGGAGAAAGGTAACCACAAACCAAAATTTAGGTCAGGTAGCTACCCCTATTAGAGCTAGAGAGGGCTCTCTCATTGTCACTTTTACAGTCAAAGGAATCACTAAGTATATAATGATCTTAGGTTAGGTATGTAAGCTCAATAAATAGAATTTGTTTGATGTTTTGAGTGCTTGATAGAAAAGTCAATGAGTGGACTGTATATAAGTTTTTTAGGTATTAAATCTAAGGTGAATCTACATAGAATATGTGAGGAAATATAGGTAGTTTGAAATAATTTTAATAATACATTGAGTATATGGTGAAGTAGAAAAGAGTTTGAATGAGCACTGAGGTGAATTGATTCATTTTAGAAGAAAATAAATATAGCACACTAAACCTTGTCTAAAACAAAGAATGCATAAACATGATTTCTGCTCATAAACTTACAAGATAAACATATATGAAGAAGAAGAAGTGGTATTAATCATGAAATAATAAACATCAATAGGAAAAACAGATGCTCCAATGCATACCACAAGTATATCAACACAATTCCTGCAAATCTGTCTCTGTTTTCATTCCAAATAGTTAATTACAAGAGCTCCATTGCAATATGAGACTATCCAACCCAAAAAAAGACTAAAGAGAGTATACCTATAAAAAATATGGAATATGAAACCTCATTAGGTTTAAATCCCATCCAAAATGTATCATAAATTCATAAGATGAGTTAGTTCCTCGATTCTAGGGAGGTTAGAAACCATTCCCTGAATTATATCTATGAAATAGGAGTGTTTGTCCCTTACATTAAATTACATATTCCCTCATGATAAGAGGCAAACAAAAACTCAATAACTCTAATTCCAACTCATTGGGAAATAAAAACCTAGAATTTGTGACAATTTTTGAGCTTGACAAGTGTCCCAAGGAATCCAATGTTGATTTGCGACATTTCTGATAGAAGGGTAACAAAAATTTGCAGAAGTATAACAGATATTTGGAGGCATTTTTGAGGCACTTTTAAGAGTCCAAATCTACTTCTAAAAGAACGGTCAACTAACCTCGTGTGTCTAGTTTCTATAACATTTGGAATTTTGCAAAATGACCCTTAATAAGGCTTTCTAAATCCCATTCTCCCAAGGTTACTCCAAAAGCATAACAAAGGCTCCAAAAGGTGGTAGAAACATGAAAAATGAGTGGTTTTTGGACTTTTTATGTAAAATTGAAGCTTTTCATGCTAAGGGGTTTCCTGATATGTAGTTTACTCATTAAAATGCATCCATACATGTAAAGAAATCATCATTTGGATTCCCATGCAATAAGCGTAACAAAAGTTTGTTACCCTTGTATGAGGAGGAATTTCCATAATTGTGCAAAAATCACAAAAAATTCCAAAACTGATGAAAACTTCTCAAAATTGGTTTTGTAGCACCCGTGAGTGATGGGCTAAACAACCAAGGACTTCCCATGTGGTTCCTTTCTAGCATGAGGTTTTAGAATGTTGGACATTGGATAAACCAATGCTCCCCGTGTGTTTTGCGACATGGACTAACCGCCTTTCGTGGATCCTTATCTATGGTGATGTGATCGTCGACTAACACCTGCGGGTTTTGGTCTAACAGCAATCGTGATTCCCAACAAGTGGTATCAGAGCATAGGTCACGAGTTCGATACACACACGGCTCGCATTGGGGGGGAGATTGTTGGACATTGGATAAACCAATGCTCCCCGTGTGTTTCGCGACATGGACTAACCACCTTTCATGGATCCTTATCTCTAGTGATGTGATCGTTGACTAACACCTGGGGGTTTTGGTCTAACGACAATCGTGATTCCCAACATAGAAATTGTTTGTACTCTTCAATGTCTAGGTCCATGCACTTGAACCACTTCTCTCCATGAAAAGAAATCCCTGTTGTTGAAGAAATTAGGTTTGATGATAAGCTTATCTCCATACCTGTAATAGTGACCTTTCCCATGTTGTAGCTTGTTGAAAATAGGCTGCTCAATTGAAGATGATACCCCTCTTCCATGAGCATTTCACAAAATATCAAACACTGTGATGTCTCAAAGAATCCTCTAGCCAATGGCGAGGCATTGAGTTCATGCATTGTGAAGGGTTCTAGCCTGAGGTGGCACCCTCCCCTGAAACTCTTCTTCTCACTTTCCAATTTTTTTTTCACTAGAATGATGAAAACCCTAATGTATTGATGGGATGAGTAAATGTATGGAATTCTAGAAAAATAGAGTGTAGGAAAGTGTAAGTTTAGAGGATGAAATGAAGGATCGTGGAGCTAATAAAAATTATAGAAACAATTGAGTGGATTGGGTTGTATGTTAGCTCCAAGTCTTGGGTGGCATGAGGTTAAATGAGTGTGAGGAACGTGACGAAATGATGAAAAAAATGGAATTTCCAATTTCACACTGTGAAAATAGCTAGTGTAGAGGTGGGGTAAGTTTAGAAGGTGAAATGGAGGGTCATGGAGCTGAGAAAAATTTCTAGAAAAAATTCAATGCATAGGATAACATGTTAGATCCATAATTTAAGTGGAATGAAGAGAAATGGATGTGTGGAGGGTAGTGAAATCTAGAAAACACAAGAAATTTCCAAGTTTTTCACTATGAAATAGCTAGAATCTAGGGTTTGGGTGAAATGATATGTTAAGGATGGTGCGAATGATGGGAAATGTGGGGATAATGTATATAAGATGTTTGAGTTAGGGTTTAGGTACTAGGGTTAGGGTTTAGGAAGGAGGAGTAGGTTAGGTTTTGTCAAATGAAATTTTTTCATACCATGGATAAGTGATAATTATGAATAAAAAAAAAATGAGCATAAAAATGTTTAAACACTTAAAAAGTTGACCAAAAGAGGGCATAAGAGTGATGATTTACATTTTATGAGGTGTTCAAAAGGTAATGCTACCAAGAACTGAGCTAGTTTGGAGGATTTCTAAGCAGAAAACCAAAATCTGACTCTCCTCCAAAAGGGTAACAAGCATGTACAAAAGTGTAACAAGGGAGGAAAAAGCGTAACAAAGGCTCACAAAAATGTAACAAGGGAATTTCCAAACATCTACAAAAATAAGGCTTAAAGATGGATCAATATCTCTCTAACCATAATTTTGTTACAAAACTGAGAGAGGTTTTTGTTCTTTAGCATTTTATGAACAATAATCTCCTCCAGTTTTCCAAAATACTTTCCCATTAGCACGGAATCCAAGTTTTAAGTTGATCTCTCAAATTTGCAGAAGCGTAGTGCACTCTGAGCATAAGCGTAACACCTACTTTGAGGAGGAGTTTGGAGGCCTTCGTAGAGGATTTTTGGGATGAAATTGGTATGGTTGGAAATCTTAGGATTTCTTATACAACATGGAGTCATCAAGCACTACAAAACCCTGCTCTAAACCTTGAAAAACTGACTTGAAGATAACCAGTCCAAAAGTGTAAAAAATGACTCGGAGAAACTATATTTTTGGAATTTATCTCAAACCATAACACCTGTGCATAAACTGAAGGAGGTTTTTGTTATTTGGCCTATTATTGACACAAACCTATTTCATTTTTGTAAAATTACTCTCCATTACTTTAGAAACTTATTTTGAATCCAAACTATCCCTCTGTGCAATGTAAACCCTGGCTTGATCACGAAGCTCTAAAAATGATGCCATGGGTTTGAGTTGGATCAAACCTGGAAATTTTAACTCCCTTATATACCTTATTCTCACCCTCAATGCATTGTCTCAACAAGGAAACCCCTAGCTTGATGTAGTGGATAGGGAAGGTGAAAAATTAGGAAAACATGGGATAGTGGTAGAGTGGTTTTAGGGGCAGAAATGAAGTGGAAGGAAGTTAGGTAAAAATCATTTAAAATTTAGGGAGGTAAGGTGATGAGTAGGCTATAGGATTCAAGTGTAATATTTTGGAATGGGCATGTGAAAGGTGCCCAAAAGGTCAAAACGCATGGTTTCACTAGTTTTTCTACCAAAATGTAGTGAAAATTAGGGTTTTAATGAAATTGATGGAAAAGAGGGTTGTGAGTGATAGGATATGTTAGGATATGCTGTAAGAAGGTTATATTAAGTTTTTAGATGGTTTTATTAGGGTTTTATGATTTGAAATAAACAAAATATGAAAAGCACCAAAAGCACAACACTTGCGCAACACGTAGTGGAGGTAACCTAATGAAGGAAACCATCCATTTGCTAATGAATTTTGACTTCAGAGAGGTATGGAGGGTGTCCACTTACTTTTTAAGAAGTTTATGAACCTTTTTGTAATGGTTTTTAACCTTAGATAACTTATTTGGAGCTCAAACACCAAAAGCGCAGCACCTGTGAAGCACACCCAGAAGCATAGCACACATAGTGTTGGCACAAATTTGCTTATTTTTCTTCAACCCATGGTAGCTGTCGAGTATTATGGTTAGAAGAGAGGATATATTTAATTATTTCCCTATATTTACTAACTCCCTATGAAAATTACTTGTATGGTGAAAATGAGATTTTGTTCACTTTCTTTTATGATATAATTAACTCTTATGGCGGCGAAACAAATGAGACCTCGACTCTTAACTAAATGAAGGTATTGTGAATGAAATAATACCCTATATTATTGATGAATAAAATGACCTATGAAATGATTATGACCATGAATGAAGTGAGGGGAGTAGAATTTCATACCTATACATATTCAATGAACAAAATTTTATTTGAAAACTGACTTGAAACATGAAATTTTGACCTAGGACCACTACTAAGTAAACTTGAAAGAGTAAATTTGATCACTGAACATTTGGACACTAACATTGGCTCCATTTGGGGATGGAATATCCTTTAGAAGGTGTCAAGGACCTCGTATACCAAGTAGCCTCATCCATTGGGAAATGGAGTCACTACAAATATAATCCTCAAACTGATTCAAATCAAATTGAAAGATGAATTGTACATCATCAACTAAAAAATATATTGGAAAATGACACTGAAAAACATGCTCAAAATGTTGTGCTTATTTATTACACCTTACCTACTCTAACGGATCCATAAATAAATTGATCAAGTGAAGTCGAAGATCTAGTGCAACCACGAAAGAAAATGGCTATCTGATTTCTTGCTCCTCCTACTTTCCTCAAAAGAAAAGCGTTGCAGTAATGACAACCCCAATTGAAAACTAAACCCAATATCCATGTTGGTGAAGAAAACAAACTCCATATTTTCTTATGCTTCCAAAATACTTCCCAAGGGGTCTTGAAAATCATGAAACATTACCTCTTGTTGATTAGTAAAAGTTATGGAGATGCTTTCAAATATTATGGTTGATTGTTATTCTTCATTTTGTTGATCCCTATTAAATAGAAATGTAGCAACGTATTATTCCATATCATCCAGATTAGAGACAAGCTTTGTATTTTTTCGTAGATCTTTAATTGAGGTAGCCAAATCAGCTTCAACACAAATATCTACAAGTGGCTTTTCTTGTATATCAGAAAGAGAATTGTCTTGGCTCTGTAAAAATTCTACATCTTGATCCTTTGAAGGTTGCTGAACATGTTCATCAAACTCAAGAAAAAAAACCTGTTGTACATTTTTTTTGACCTCAATGTATAAATCATGACTCTTTAGAGTTTCTTTACAAGTAAACTCAAAATTTTGATCTGCACATATTTCTTCCTGAATTAAAAACTCAGAAGAGGATAGGGATGAAGGGTAGCTGGAAAAAACATCTTCACACACACACACACACACACACACACACACACACACACACACACACACACACACACACATATATATATATATATTGATCTCTTGAATATTGGCAAAAATGCTGCAAATTATCATCAACTTCGAAAGATTGAATATCAATGTCATCCTTTGAAGAATTATGCTCAAGTTTTTTGTCATCCATGGAAGAATCCATGATATTCTCATGGCGGTGAAAAGGGTTTTAATTCAAAGCATCCAAGAGTTCATCATCCATAAAATATTCATCGCCATAAGCACTGTATAGCTCTTGAATAAAATTGTCAAGGTGTTCACAACCATCCTCAATCAAAAGCAAAGAAGGATAGGTTTCTCTATATTTCTCAAAAAATGAGTGAAAATCCTTGAGAGAATAAATACAAGTAGGAGGCAAGATTTCATACCAAAACTCCACTTTTTCTTCTAATATGATCATGAAAATATTCATCAAAAAATATTCATGAAAATTAATATTCAAGTTACACACATGCATATGAAATCTTATTAAATCAAGTGTAGCATCATCATCTTTTCCATCTCTAAATTTTGGCAAGTATGTTTTCCAATCTACTTGAGGCATACGATTTGGAAAGCCTAGAACATGATTTCGACGCATAGGAGCATATCCAGCATTCCTTCTTGTAGTTGATGTTTGTGCTCAACCTAGTCTCCTAAATTGAGTTCATTAATTGTCAACCAGGGTTAGTAAACTACTGAAGTGTGGTGCACTATATGTGCCTAGATAATTGTTTCTCACTATGTTGTGTCTAGTGTTTTATGATTTTTTTGGATTTTTATGGTTTTATGTTCACAAGGGAAAGAACTAAATGCTGGTGGAAAGAAACTACTGGTTAAAAAGATAGAGTGAAGCCTAAATTATGGATGACAAATGACAAATGAAAATACTGAAACAAAGCAAAGCCTAAACTATGGCTAGAAAATTACAAAGCTTGATAATGACTTCAAGAAAATAAATCACAAAATGAGCTTAACTTGTCCAATTCATTCATTAAAGATGTTTTGGAAGAGCTTGAGAAATGGGTAGCTAAGTGTAAATGAAATTTTCCTAACTAAAAAATCAAACAATCAACTCACAATGTTACAACATCTCATCCATGATTAAAGGTCTATTAAAATATATTTGGAAAAGAACATTTGTATCACCATAAGATTTCTATTCTAAACTAGCTTCTAACTTTGTTCTTCAACTCAATCTAGCACCACTAGGCCTCACACAAAGGGTATAGATTTCCTTTTAGAATGGTCTTTGAGAAAAGGCTTGTTGTGAAATGGTAAAAAGGTTGCAAAAGTACTCTAGGCCTTAGACTGATACTACCTTCTGTCCAGATAATTATGTGTTAGTATGAGTTTGGAACAAAAGAATTTTTGTAAATAATGAAGACCATGGTGTTTAAATTTAACAACTAATACAATTTGAAATGCAATGGATGACAACTACACTGGAATGTTAACACAGTGAACTAAACTAGGGTACTTCTAGTCTACAATGAACAGTGTTAAATTAAAGGCCATTATCAAACTAAAAATGAAATGACAGAACTGAACCACATGCATTCTACCTCCAGAGTGCTATAACTAAGTTATCATGCAACTAACCTAAGGAATTCTACAGTTCATCCCATTTAGTATGAATAATGTTTTGGAAGAGTTTGTGAGAACGAGTATGGCTATATCATTCAAAGCAAATGAACATAAACACACGACTGAAAGCAAATACAACTAAAGTCCAAGACACCATAGTTACTTCTTACTCATTGTCATGATATTTTGGAAGAGCTTTGTAAGAGTAAGATTGGCTATGCTACTTGGTTTAAACTTAACAACTAAAACCTACAATACCACAGTTATGCCTTATCCATCATAATGATATTTTGGAAAAGTTTATTAGAGTAAGTCTTAACTGTGATAACTAACGAAAGTAAATGCAACTAAACCTACACTATCATAGTTGTGCCTTATTCTTCATAATGATATTTTGGAAGAGTTGATTAGAGTAAGTTTGGCTGTGATAGTAAATATAAACAAATATGAACATAAGCTGAAATAAAAGCGAAACTAAAACTAGAAATAAAAGTGAGATTAAAACACTTATATACTGTATAAACAAGGCCGCTCAGGAGGTAGTGGCCCTCTACCACCAGAGTAGAAAGAAATCTAGCTCAAAATTGACTCAACGCGTTCAAGGAAATGCTACTTCTTTCATTAAAGAGGAATCACCTCAAAACAGAGTATTCACGAACTTTAAAGATTTAACAGTCAACCATAAAATCTAATCAAAATCTAACCTTTCTCTCTTGGTTTCCCGAGCATATTTATAGAAAATTTACATAACAGAACTTGAGATAATATGGGGATTATTGTCTTTCCTAATAGAAACTAAACTAGAACTCTAATCATGATCACGTAACAGAATCTAGACTGTCCTTATTCTGCTAGGAGTCTACCTCCTAATTTGAGTTTCCATGTGCTTAACCACGTACAAAATTCTGTTCAACCTCCATGGAGGGCAAAAAATGATGAAGACATGACGTGGAATACACCCATGTGTGATTTTATCCAAGATGACATCCGGAACCTGTATAAACATGAAGCTGGCTACAGAATTGGGAACTAGCTATAAAATGTCTACATTCTGTAGCTAGTTTCAGTTCAAAAAGTACTACAATGACACAATCACAAAAAAATAGCAAGTTAGCCACGATATTCATTCTTAAAGCAATTTTAACTAATTTCATTGATCATTTGAGCCTGGGATTAATAATGGATAAAAGAAATGGAGTGGAATGTGGTGGAAGAAAGAACATTTTTGGAGCTCAACATACCCCCACTGCTAGATTCTTGCATGTCCTCATGCAACTATTCCATGAACTCAGAGGCCTCTGCAAGAACATCCAATCCTCTTATTCTGCTTTTTCTGGTAGTTAAAGGCCTTCTGGGCTTTCTGATGACTAACTTGAACCTTAAATTGGTAAGTGCCTTGATTAACTTTTTGTTCCTCTTTTTCAACTTTTCATTAGCCTTTTACACTTTGTCCATTTGTAGAGATAGGGCTGAGTTCATACTGGTTTTTAGTTTAACTTGTTCCCTCAGAATATCATTTTCAGTTTTGATATGTCTATTAAGTACTTCCAGTTCATACCTATCTCTTCTTAGCACATCTATTTCAGACAGTGGAGGACTAGGGGTTCTGTCCCTACTCTCTGAAGCTTTTCTCTCCAATGTTTCAACATAGTTGTAAATTTCTTGCTGTGCACAATCAATTTCTGGAAATTCTTCATCAAAATCCTCCTCAGTAGGTGTTTCTTCATCTTCTATGTTTATAACCCCAGTTTGTTTAACTTTTGTTTTCCTTAGTATGCCCCTTAGTCTGTGGCTCCTCCTTGGTTGAGATTGCCCTTCTCCTTTTTCTCTGGCAACTCTTCTTATGATTCTCTTTTCCTTAAGCTGCTCCTTAATTTGAACTAATTTTTCAGAGATCATTTCTTCACTACTTTCTTGTATTGACTTACCAGTTTTTGTTTTGGAGGGTCTCCATATTTTACTTCTTTTTGTAGGTTCATGTTCAGGTGAAGGTTCTTTTGGTTCCTCAAAGTGATTTCTCACCAAGAATTTATCCCAATTATCCCCTATTTTGCTCAAATGATGCTCAATCAAAATATTGACTAACCCATGGTGGTATAAAGTTGTCTCCAAAAATTGAATTCTCTTTTGGACACTTGAAGCCATTTTCTTTAAACTTTGAAGCAAGAAATAGGGCAAATTAAGCTCTTCTTCTAGGAAATGCATCATCAACCTAATATGGTAAACATAGAAAGTACCATATCTACCTTCACAAGTGATAAATTTTTGTAGGATAAGCAACATGTTTCTCCATTTTCTCCTTAATGCAGAACTAGGGATACCCTTTTTAAACACAGTGACATCCATACCTGGTGATTTGAGTATCTGCTTCCATGATTTGATATGGAATTCTCTGTTCTTAAACCACCTTTCTCCTTGTCTAAGGAGTCCTGTTGCTTTTGCAATAAAAGCCTCTGTGACAGTGAACTTAATATCTCCAACCTCAACCTCGGCTCCTTTGAATGACCTTGCAAACGTTTTAGTAACCTCTTTGTGGGAGCCACTAAATTTTTCAAGGAATTGCAGCCATCCTGCTTGTTGCAACATTTCTCGGATTTGAGGGTAGCCTTCCAAGTATTTAGTGCCAACTGGTTCTGTTCTCAGAATGAGGCCCATAACTCTTCTTCAATATTCAATTTACCAGCCTTATGCTCATGGTGAGAATGGCCGTTAACAAGCTGTTTTTGCTCCCCAAATGTTTCCTCTATTTTAGGGTGACAGCGGTGGTTACAGAATGAAATGGTTACGAGTCGGCTACAGAAAGGAGTGATAAGGAATGGTTATGGAATGATTTAATGAGGTGAGGTGAAGAAAATGAATAATGAGTGAAAATACCGTGGAGATATTTCAAAAATCATCATTAAATGCTTAGTGACGTGATTCATCCAATCACTTTAGCACTTTAACCATTTAGAGAGATTTTTTAAATGATGATTGGATATGGGTTTTGGAATGGTGAAATAGAAATATTTTTATCCAAAGTTTTGCAGAAGGTTTATTCGGCATGATCAATAAAATTAATCAAAAAAACTTTTCGAATTATTCATAGCTAAACTATACTAAAAATTTTCATGATGTATCATTATAATTACTTCATACCTTTGCCTTTGCTTTGATTTTCTTGTGATCTTCATATGCCTTCTTGATCTTCACTTGTTCATGGATGTGCAGGAACATTTTGTTGCAAAATAAAATAATTGCTGGTCAGTGTCTTCAGGTTCTGTAGCTGCAGAATATCTGTCTGGCTACAAAAAGTCTGATTAGCTGCAGAAAGTCTAATTAGCTGTAGAATGTCTGTTTGATTGCAGAATGTACCTGTAGAGAACTTGAATCATGGAATGGAGTGGTTTGGAATGTAAATGGAATGTTGTATAGAATGAATGAATATGGATGATGAATTATAGTATAATGGGATATGTATGAAGTGAATGATGGAGTGGGATGGATTACAATTTATGAAATGGAGTGGAAAAGTACCCTGCAATTTTCTGTTGTGTATTATTCAATTGCAGAAAAACATCGAATTTTAAATTCTGGAATGAAAATGAGGTGGATGAAGTATGGAATGAGATGAATGAAATATGGAATGAAGTAAAGTATGAATGAATGAATGAGATGGATGGAATGAAATGAAGTGAAATGGATCATAAGTGAAATGGATCTAAACTTATGATTTTGTAACATCTGCTTACAAAAAAAAACAAAATGAAAAAGTTAGTGTTAGAAAGATTCTGATTTTCACTCCATATTTTCTGTATAAACATGCCAATCAGTGATTGGTTTTCATGTCTATACTTTTTTTTTTCATTATTATTATTATTATTTTTATATGTCTGACTTCAGAAAATTCAATTAAGTTGATGAAGAAAAAAGATTCTTCTTCATTAAATTCACATCACTGTTTTCCTGGAATTTCTTGACAAATTCTTCTCTTGAGATTGGTTTCTGATACAACTTAAATCTATGACCATTCACAAGAAAAGTAACCTCTTCTTCATCTATTGTCTTGATTTTTACTGCTCCATTGTCAAAAATTATCACAATTTCATAAGGCCCAAGCCAATGTGTTTGAAATTTACCTTGGAAATCCTTGAACTTTGAATCAAACAAGAGAGCCCAGTCACCTTATTTGAACTTATTTTCCTTGATGTACTTGTCATGCCATCTAGCCCTCTGCTGTTGGAATATACTGGTTTTCTGAACTGCATCTTTTCTGATCTCATCCAATTCATTAATCTGCTCCAATCTATGCTTTTGTGCCTCTAATAGATCAAGTCCTAGCTGAACTGCCATTTTGAAAGTTTGAATCTGGAACTCTATGGGAAACAAAACTTGCTTTCCATAAACAAGTTCATAAGGAGTATGGTTTGTTGTGCTTCTCCATGTAGTTCTATAGGCCCACAAGGCTTCAGGAAGCCTATCTACCCAATCTTTTCTATGCAAATGGACAGTCTTTGTTAGGATCCCTTCAATAACCTTATTAGTAGATTACACTTGACCATTTTCTTGTGGATGATAGGGAGTAGATTTTCTGTGTTTGGTTTTGTACCTCTCCATCATTTGTTCCACTAGCCTTGATGTGAATTGAGCTCCTTGATTTGTAACAATTTCCCTTGGGACACCAAAACGAGTAAAAATATTCTCAAAAAGAAAATTAACTACAGATGCTTCATTAGCAAAAATTAATGGCTTGGCCTCTACCGATTTGGTAACATAATCAGTGCAAACTAATATATATCTCTTTTGTCTTGATGGAGGACTAATAGGTCCTACAAAATCCAAAGCCCATTTTTCAAAAGGTTCAATATGTACCTGAGGTTGTAATGGCATCTCACCTGAAGGAGAAGGTTTCCCTACCCTTTGGCAACTGTCACACATTTTGACATACTCTTTAGCATCTTTAAACAAGGATGGCCAATAATATCCTGAATGAAGGATTTTATAGGCTGTCCTCTTATCAGCAAAGTGTCTGCCACAAGGTTCATCATGACATGATTTGAGAATCTCAGGCATCTCATCTTCCCGAACACATCTCCTAATGATCAAATCTGGACCTATCTTGTACAACTCATTAGCAACCCATGAATATTTTGCACTATCATAAATGATTTTTCTTTTATCTCTTGCATTCATTATTGAAGGAAATTTTCCTGAAACTAAATAATTAGCAATGTCAACAAACCAAGGAGTTTGAGTAGAAATTGCAAAAAGATATTCATCAGGAAATTGATCTTCAACTGGAGTGTCATCTTTGATGTTTTGGAGTCTAGATAGGAAATCAGCTATTGTGTTTTGTTTTCCAGGCCTATCTAGAATGGTAATATTGAATTCTTGTAAAAGCAATAACCATCTTATGACTCTGCCATTAGTAATTGATTTGTTCATTAAGTATCTAATTGCAGAATGATCAGTGTGAACAAAAGTTTCATAGCCTGTTATATAGTGTCTGAATTTGTTTATGGCATGAACAATAGCTAAAAACTCTTTTTCAGTTACAGTATAGTTTAACTCTACAGGAGTCAAATTTTTAGTGGTATAGTAGATTGCATAAAGAATCAGGTCTTTTTGTCCCAATACTGCTCCTAGAGCTGTATCAGAGGCATCTTTTGAGATATGACAAGGTAACTTCCAGTTAGGTCCCCTTAAAATAGGTGCTTCATAAATTTTTGTTTTTAGGGTTTCAAAGGCTAACTGGCAATCATAATTCCATTTGAATTCACAATCTTTGGTAAGTAATTTGAAGAGTGGAGATGTTATCTTGGTGAAGTTTTCTATAAACCTCCGATAATATCCTGTAAATCCTAGAAAACTCCTAACATCTTTTTGACAACTTGGAATAGATAAGTTAGAGATGACTTCAACTTTTGACTCATCAACTCTAATCCCATCCCCTGAAATATGATGCCCTAAAACAATACCTTCAGTAAACATCATGAAACATTTCTCATGACTAAGTGAAATATTTGCTTCTTGACATCTCTTCAAAACTTTTTCCAAGTTTGCTAAAGCCTCTTCAAATGTGTTTCCATAAAATATGAAATCATCCATATATACCTCTACACAATCATGTATTAGATCTGAAAAAATTCCTAATACTGCCCTTTGGAATGTTGCAGGTGCATTGCATAATCCAAATGGCAATACTCGGTAAGCATAAGTACCCCAAGGAAAGTTAAATGTGGTTTTGTCTTGGTCCTCAAGTGCTACTTGAATTTGATTATAGCCACTAAACCCATCTAGAAATGAGAAGTACTTTTTTCCAGCTAAGGTATCTAACACCTTATCTATGAAAGGTAAGGGAAAATGATCTTTAAGAGTAGCTTTGTTTAATTCTCGGTAGTCAATACATACCCTCCATTTACCATTTTTCTTTGGCACAATTACCAAAGGAGAAACCCACTGACTATCTGAAATAGGATAAATGAAATTGACATTTAACAATTTCTGCAATTCTTCTTTAACAATCTCCCTAAGATTTGGATTCATCCTTCTTTGAGGTTGTCTGATTAGTTTACAATTTTCCTCTATATAGATGTGATGAGTGCAAGTATTAAGACTTATCCCTTTCATATCAGTGTACTCCCATGCATATGCAGAAGAATGTCTCTGTAATATCTTGACTAACTCTTCTTGTTGAGATTTTTCTAGGTTCTTGTTTATGTTAAAGTTTTTCCTGGAAATATCTCATTTGTAGAGCTGCCAAATTTATCCATGGAATGAGGAGACATCTGTCTTGATGACAAAAACTCAATGTTGAATTCTTCTTGAAATGGTTCATATTTATGTTCCGAAGAGGATTCAAAGTTTTCTAAAGTATTCAGAATTTGACTATCTTCACTAATTTCTGAAATTGTGAAGAGAGGTTGTAAGTCTTCTACATCCTCTATCCATTGAGTATCATCTAAATCTGTAATTGTCCTTGCTGGAGGATACAAAGTGAATTTTCGAATAACCACCATCGTAGATGTAATATTATCGACCGGATGTACAACTAATGAAAACACTTGTACCGTAGCTAACCAAGGTCTTCCTAATATAATAGGGTGTCTCCCTAGATTATCTTAGGGAGTTAGGATCTTCATGTTTCCAATGTGGCATCTCAAGAATCTAGTATTTCACCGGAATGTCTTCTATTACCCCATCAGGTTTGATCACAGATCTGTCTGCTAATTGTAATAATGTGGGTGTAAAGAGAAGATTAGGAAGTTTCAGTTTATCCATGATTTGTCTACTCATGATATTGATTGCTGCTCCTAAATCAATGAGTGTGTTTTTGATCTCAATTCCATTGATGTGAATTTTGACAACTGGATTTCCTGGGTCTAGATACTTTGGAATAGAAATCTTACCCATCATAATGTCTGCTATTTTTCCCGCCGCTGAATTTTATTTGCCCTCTTATTCTATTTTCTTGTTTTCTTCTTGCTCAACCCTTTATTTTTTTTGGTTAAAATTGATTTTCGATGGCTTGTAATAATGGAATCTTAATACAAACATTTCTTAGCTCATCTAGGAAATCATAATTAGGCACCATAATTTTTTTTTCTACACCCCTATCAATTTGTAATCTTTCTGGAAAGGGAGGTGTAGGAGTGGATGTTGATGGATGCTCTAATATAGGAGTTGAAATTATTGATTCTTTTTGTTTTGATTTTTCAATGTTTGGGTCCTGAAAAGATTTATCTTCTTCAAGACTTTTATTTTCTCGTAGAGAATATTCCTCAGAGTTGTCTTCTTCTTGTATAATCATAGAAGGTTTCCTCTTTTCAAGTATTCTCCCAAACCTAAGTTGAACATCATTAAGGTCTAGAGGAGTAATTAAATAAGTTGGAAACTGTTGGCCTTCTATCATATATGTATTCTAAGGATTCCTATTGTTGGGATTTGGTATGGGTTGAGCAGGCAACTGATTTGATTTTTGAGGGAATGGCAATGGAAGTGGTTGATTTTGATGTTGTATATTTTGAGGATTTTGTTGAGGATTTTGTTGTTGAGGAAAATGTGGATAAGGTGGATAGGATGGTGGATACTAATAGTACTGAGAATATCTTCCATAGGGATTTTGTACCCCTTGTGCCCAAGCTTGAGATTGATTTTGAAATTGGGGCCAAGGTTGCTGCCAAGAATTCCAATTTGGTAGAGGTTGATTATACATTTGATCATGAAATCCTTGTGTTTGGGGTCCTTGCCAAGGTCTTCTAGAGACAAAATTGAGAGATTCTATGGAACTTGTAGGAATTTCCTCTTGAAAGACAGCTTTAAGACCAGGAAGTGAAGGACAACTCTTGGTCTCATGTTTTTCTAAACAAATGACATAGGTCTCTACAAATTTTGCATCTAAAGGACACTCTCTTAAGGGATGCTTCTTTCTACATCTGGGACAAAAGATTGCTAAAGCATCGGATTTAGATTTTTGCTTGTTTTGTAACTTAAGGGTGTCTATTTCTTCATTAAGACTCCCTAGGATATCATATTTGAATTCATCAAGCATATGCCCTATCTCTGCCCTACTTATTGTCCCAGAAGTAGACTTACTTACCCTTGGAAGAGCAGGGTCTCTTGGACCTTTTATAGTTTTAGATTTCCCTCTTGAAAGGTTGATACATAACTCAGCTATCTCAGGTAATGTGAGCTGAGATATATCCCCTTTTCCCATCATGTTAAGGATATCCAACCATTCATCCCTAATTTTTTTCAACAAGAGAGCTTTTAAGGTGTCTTGATCTAAGTTTTCCATTTTTTCTCTTTTGATGTTGTAATGAAATCTCTCCAACAAATCTTCCAATTTTTCATCTTCTTTTTGTAGCATCTTCAACACTTCCTCCTTATGATTGACTGGCATACAATAATCCAAATACCTCTCCAGAAATGCTTGTTTCATGTCTTCCCATGTCCTAATAGAACTATTGATCAAACTCATAAACCACTTCAATGCTGCTCCTTTCAATGTTGAAGGAAATAGTTTAAGTTTTTGAGCATCTTGTAAGTAGTCATAAGTTCTACATAGGACTTCAAATTCAAATAGGAAGGTTTTAGGATCTTCAGTTTTAAGTCCATAGAAGTTTGGAAGGATAGAGGGTGAAATGTTTTTCATGGTTGTATTGGTTTCTTCATCTACTATAGGAAACCCAAAAGAGCTTCCCATCTCTCTTCTACCTCTTCCTCTACCTCCTTCACCTTCTACACCTCTACCTCCTTCTCCTCTACCTCTACCTCTACCTCCTCCAAATAATGTGTGTTCTCCATTAAAGACTCCTCCTCCCCCTTCTTCTGCCATAGTTGATTCTTCTGAGGAAGTGGAAAAGTTTGTGTCTCTAACAGGGGTCCTTGAATCCTCTTCTAAGGCAGGTTCAGTGGATGAAATGGGAGGTCTTTCTAATGGAATATCTGATCTTAAGTCCTCTAGGAGTTTAGGATTAATAAAGGATGGATTATGGGTCTGAGTTGGAGGTGTACTGGCTCTTGGTCTAGATGAAACAAGTGGTGTTCTAGGGATCAAGCTTCTGTTGCTACTTCTTATGAATCTACCCCTTGAATCTCTCTCTCTACGCATATAATTTTTTTTTTTTTTTTTTTTGGAGTTAAGAAACAAGGTTACCTAGTTACACTTCCCCGACAATGGCGCCAAAATGTTTGTGCTCAACCTAGTCTCCTAAATTGAGTTCATTAATTGTCAACCAGGGTTAGTAAACTGCTGAAGTGTGGTGCACTATATGTGCCTAGATAATTTTTTCTCACTACATTGTGTCTAGTGTTTTATGATGTTTTTGGATTTTTATGGTTTTATGTTCACAAGGGAAAGAACTAAATGCTGGTGGAAAGAAACTACTGGTTAAAAAAATAGAGTGAAGCCTAAATTATGGATGACAAATGACAAATGCAAATACTGAAACAAAACAAAGCCTAAACTATGGCTAGAAATTTACAAAGCTTGATAATGACTTCAAGAAAATAAATCACAACATGTGTTTAACTTGTCCAATTCATTCATTAAAGATGTTTTGGAAGAGCTTGAGAAATGGGCAGCTAACTGTAAATGAAATTTTCCTAACTAAACAATCAAACAATCAACTCACAATGTTACAACATCTCATCCATGATTAAAGGTCTATTAAAATATATTTGGAAAAGAACATTTGTATCACCATAAGATTTCTATTCTAAACTAGCTTCTAACTTTGTTTTGCAACTCAATCTAGCACCACTAGGCCTCACACAAAGGTTATAGATTTCCTTTTAGAATGGTCTTTGAGAAAAGGCTTGTTTGTGAAATGGTAAAAAGGTTGCAAAAGTACTCCAGGCCTTAGACTGATACTACCTTCTGTCCAGATAATTATGTGTTAGTATGAGTTTGGAACAAAAGAAGTTTTGTAAATAATGAAGACCTGCAGTTGTTTCAAGCTTATCAACTAATACAATTGAAAATGCAATGAGGAAATTGTTATTGAATTTTAACACAATGAACCAAACTGAAACCCTAAAATTCCTCGCAGTGAAATTGTTAATCTAATCCATTATCAACCTGGCATTTTAAAATGATAGAACCTAAGAACCTTATTTACCTCCCGGATTGTTATAACTAAGTTACTGGCAACCAACCTGGCGAATTACATAGTTCATCCTGCTCAAAGATATCGATGTTTTGGAAGAGTTTGTGAGAACGAGTATGGCTGTATCATTCAAAGCAATTGAACATAAACACAAGACTGAAAGCAAATACAACTAAATTCCAAGACACCACGGTTACTTCTTACTCATTGTTATGATATTTTGGAAGAGCTTTGTAAGAGTAATATTGGCTATGCTACTTGGTTTAAACTTAACAACTAAAACCTACAATACCACAGTTATGCATTATCCATCATAATGGTATTTTGGAAAAGTTTCTTAGAGTAAGTCTTAACTGTGATAACTAACGAAAGTAAATGCAACTAAACCTACACTATCACAGTCGTGCCTTATTCTTCATCATAATATTTTGGAAGAGTTGATTATAGTAAGTTTGGTTGTGATAGTAAATATAAACAAACATGAACATAAGCTTTAGAAATCTACTTAAACTAGAAATAAAAGCGAAATTAAAACACTTATCTACTATATAAACAAGACCGCTCAGGAGGCAGGGGCCCTCTACCACCAGAGTAGCACGAAATCTAGCTCATAATTGACTCAACGCGTTCAAGGAAATGTTGCTTCTTTCATTAAAGGGGAATCACCTCAAAACAGAGTATTCACGGACTTCAAAGATCTAACAGTCAAACATAAAATCTAACCAAAATCTAACCTTTGTCTCTCAGTTTCCCGAGCATATTTATAGCAAATTTACATAACAGAACTTGAGATAATACGGGGATTATTGTCTTTCCTAATAGAAACTAAACTAGGACTCTGATCATGATCACGTAACAGAATCTGGACTGTCCTTATCCCGTTAGGAGTCTACCTCCTAGTTTAAGTTTCCACGTGCTTAACCACGTACAGAATTATGTTCAATCTCCATGGAGGGCAACAAATGATGAGGACATGATGTGGAATACACCCATGTGTGCTTTTCTCCAAGATGACATCTAGAACCTGTATAAACATGAAGCTGGCTACAGAATTGGCAACTAGCTACAGAATGTCTGCATTCTGTAGCTAGTTTCAGTTCAAAAAGTACTACAATGACACAATCACAAAAACATAGCAAGTTAGCCACGATATTCATTCTTAAAGAAATTTTAACTAATTTCATTGATCATTTGAGCCTGGGATTAATAATGGATAAAAGAAATGGAGTGGAATGTGGTGGAAGAAAGAACATTTTTGGAGCTCAACAGTTGATGTTAGCCACCTATAAAATTTGTTATATCAAAAGGTGCCTAAATCATTTTTTGAGTCTTCAAGAACAATTTTTATTGCAAATTTTTTTAATCTCTTGAAGCCTTATGAAAACATCATACCCTCTGTTTAACCTTCACTACAGTTTCCCTTTCGAAATGTTGAAAATCTGCTATTTCCATAAAGAAAACACTGCTGCAAAAATCCCATTTTTTCCCCTCCTTTAACTTGAAACTAACCTTCATTTCATTCTCTTATTCCTCATGAAAATCCTTCATTTTTCATGTATTCCCCTCTTTCCTTCCACAAAATCACTTTTATAAGGTTTGAAACTCACTTTTAAACCTTACCGAAACCCCCAAATCCATCAGAAACCTTGAAAATTTTCATAAAAAATAAGTTTTTTAACTATGGACCTAAGTCCCTTTGGGCCAAGTCCTAAACCACTTCCCCACATATGCCCTAGCACTAGAACCAAGTGCTAAACCCATCGGGCGCTTATCGCATTGGGATAATCGAAGTGCACAAGTCTATTTGCTATGTTAGAGCCTCCGATGCAATTGGCCCTTTGTATATAGACCCTCGACCCCATTGCCACTTCATCTAACCGCAGAGCCCGCAATGGGGCACTAAAATTTATGAATAAACCATCCCCGATTTGATTTTTCCTTTGTAAAACCTAAAAAACCCTTTTTCCTATGTTTTTAACTAAACCTGCCAGTGCAATGTTTTTTACAAAGAAAACTGTCGATCTAAAAGGGCGATTGACAATCCATAGGATCTCGCATTGGAGATTTGATAATTGGTAGATTGAAAAGCCCACTCCTTCCTCCCGATTATGATTAGCCCTTGTACATATAAACCCTAGTCCCTTTTCTTTTCCATATATCAAAGGCCCCATAATCGGGCGCCAAGCCTCATTGTATAACCCGCCCTGACAACATAAAACCTTTGTATTTCTTAAAATTTTTGGTTTTTTATGTTATAAGGAGTCCCACTCATTCATTGGTTGGAGCCGTTCTCCGCCATTGATCTTGGGCCAATCAGACGGCTCGCGCAATCTCGCATCAGGAAATTCTCATTGGGTGCATTAATATTTTATTTCACCACCTTCGATTAGCGGTCTCCCGATTATTTTCCCATCGTCGATCTAATCCGTAGATCGACGGCCACAGTCAATCACTTCAGCGCTGCTTATCCCTCTCCTCCTCTGACCGGGAACCTTCTGATTGGATCTGGACCGTCCATACATCCAGATCTGACGGTCCAGATTTCACCTCGCCACTTTGGTTAAAAATCATATACCCCATTGAGTAATGTTTTATGACCAAATCTCAACCGTTGATCTTTGCAGATCAACGGCCCATATTAACCCCTTTCTCTGCCTCGTTCATTTTTTCGTTTGACCCCAGTTTCAATCGTGACCATTGATCCTTTACATCTGATGGCCCAGATAAATCCCGACGGGCCCGACCCCTGTGGGTCCTACCTCCCTCCAAACTTGATCTTAGCTGTCCAATCTTTGATCCAATGGCTCAAAATAAAACCACCCTTCCTGCTATGACCTGCACATCATATCAATATCACGCTCGCTCCCCACCGTTCGATCTGAGGCCCCAGATCTAATGGCTGATATTCCATTTCATGTTCCAAAATCTAAAACTGCTTTCCTTCCCTTTTGCTACGCGATACTGCTGGTTTTCTCCTCCGAAACTGCTTTCCCTTGTTTCCATTGTGTTTTATCGTGTTCCTCCTTGATCGTTGATCTCTGCAGATCAACAGTCCTAGATCACTTTCGCATTTTTTGATCGCCCTCCTCCTTCACCAAAGGTCTTCTTAGATCAATCTTAACTGTTGATGTTCGGGGCCAAATCTGATCTGACAACCCAAAATCATCCAGGAAACCCCAATTTCCTTTCCATATATTTCCTATGCCAAAGGGATATTTCACCCTTTTTCCTTTGTATTTTTCTTTTTTTACGAAAAAGCGGCCCTTCTTCATTATATTTCCCAGGTCACTCCCCACCGTTGATCTTTGCTAGATCAATGTGTCTAACTCAATTTTCTCCACCATTTGTTCCAAATTTCCTTCGTTAAAACTCAACGCGTAATCTCTACCATTTGTCATCTAATGGCCATGATCCTAACTAAAACCTCCAAAGAAATCTTACCCAAATAAATGCAGGATTTATTAACTTTCATTGTTTTATGCAGGTTTTAATGGCTTTTTCATTATATTGAAGAAAAACCAAAGGTCAGGGATGACGATCCCCATGCCTTTGTTCATAAAAGAGAAGCCATCTATAGGGTTCGACCATCATGTTTCATCAGTGTATCATGAGCACTGATGCCATATGAACCCTTTGTACACATGCACATCAACAAGAAATAGTGGAATTTTAAAAGAGTATCAGTGTTGAAGACCTAACCACAACAGAAATTGAAGATTGAAGGCCATTTTCACAGTTTTAGTGGATTACGGCTAAGATCGAAAATCAAAAGCCTAATCCTCTAAATTAAACACAGTTAAAGGAAAATCAAAAATATTTATCAGACATAGGATGCCTCTACTGCCACATCATGGGCTAATTGATTCTTCTCAGCTACCAAAGCCACCTATAGCCTTAAAGGATTCAACAGAGGGCTGAGATATGACCAGAACAGACGATATTTGCCTCATCACAGTCGAACAGTTAATTCAGCCAAAGGAATTTATTGCAAAATATCAGCAGAGTTATTACAAGATGACACAGAGCCTAAAAGTCAACAAAATCATCCCACCGAGCTTAATTCTTAATGTAAAACAATTAATACAGAGGAAAAATCTGTAATATTCTCCATCGAGACCCTCAAAGGCCGAGATGTATTTATCTATATTAATTGAACCTGGGAGATCTTTTATCCCATCCCACCTCCTCATTTCTTCTATAAATACTTTTGTAGGAGATGAAACAATGTTGGTTGCAAAACTTTGAAATATAATTGTGCTTGAAACTTCTACTTGTAAATAGTGTTCAAAGGCTCTTGAAGCGCTGTTTGTAGTCACATAAGTTAGGCTGAGAAGTGAAGATGATTTCTGAACTGAAACATTGGACTTGAAGATGTAACTGGTTTGACTTGAATATACAAGCTATTTCTTGGGATCTTGGTCTATATCACTGGTGAAGTGCTTCTTACTTTGTAATTGTTTTTCCCTTTCATGTATGCCACTTTGTCCATTATTCTCTGATAAAGAACAACAAGCATAGACTTAGGACTTACTATTTACAATACCCTTCTCTGACTGATAAGATTTAACTCAATGTTTTCCTCTAAATTATTTATTTAAGAATGATTCAATACAGTTTAAGCAGTTATGGACGCTAACGTTCCCTCATCCTACTGTTTTCTTTAAACATTGTTCTTGAATGTGATTTTAATTATTTACTTAGTAAAGTTAGACTAGAAAAGTGATGGTGTGCCCTGTTTTCTAGCTTCTATTATCCAAAGGTAGTTCTAAAAGTTTCCCTAAGTGTATCCTGAAAGCAGACTAGATTTAAAAGTATCTTATCTGATCTTAAGTTACACTTTTTTTTCTCTTATATGTTTTCATCCTTTCTGAAGGTAATTATGCAAATTACTGGATTTTTTGTCTCTTCAGTTATCTTTAATACGAGCTTGTCCAAAGAGGTTTATGGTGAGCCCTACCCTTTGGTTGGTTTTAAATAGTTTCTTAAAAGGCTTTTTCTTGTTTGGACAGACTATAAATCCTAGTTGAAATTATTATCTGTTTCCACCCCTCCAACACTTTTATTGTTTCCATTCCATCATTTTATCTCAAATGATCTTGTGATATAGATGACTTTCCCCTTGGATCACTCTTGAAATTTTTGCACAATTAAAACCCTTTTATGACTCCATAGCCCAATGGACTAAAAACCAACGTTATATTTATCTTTTTCGCCAAAGCTTGTTCTGATTTCTTGCAACTTCACACCTTTGAAACTCTTTCCATTTAGGACTTTCCACTCAACTAATAATCATGCTCAACCATCCAGAACAAAAAAAAACCCTCAACATAGCCCTTACAGATTAAAAACCGACAAATAAAGCCATGAGGGGGGAAAAAACAATAATTAAGAAATCATTATTGTAAGGGCTATGTTGAGGGAGTTTTTTTTTTTTGGATGGTTGAGCATGATTATTAGTTGAGTTGAAAGTCCAAAACAAAAAAAAAAAACCCTCAATCTTAATAACTAGCCTAAAATCATACCCATAAAACCTTTAAAGATAAATCAATCTTTGCACTTTACTGGAGAGATCCCTCTCTGGGTTCAGGAGGGCTAGATCCTAGAATCCCAAAGTGGTTGAAATAGTGTTATCTCTGCAATTTTTATTTTCCAACCTTGCAAATTACAGATTCCTAACATTTATGGCGACTCCACTAGGGACTCTGAGTCATTTTCATTTTAAAGGTAATCGTAGGAAATCAGAAGTCAGTATCAAAGAACATTTGGTGTATTAACCAGTTATCCCACCAGGCATAACATTTCTGGCCAAACAACCAATGTTAAGTGAGTACAAGCAGCCCTTTTCAAGCACTACCAAGCATACAGTAATCATGATAAAACTTGTTTGAATCAGTGACAAACTAGGAAAAACCTAGGATTCTAAATAAGAGCTTATCTAACCTTGAAGGATCAGCTAGCTTAGCCATAAGAGTAGACTGGCGTTGTCTCATAACCATAGCTAAGTTTTGAAACAGATTTAGGACACTCTTAAGAACCAATAGGACTAAAATAAACTCAGAAAACCCAAAAATATTTCAGATTGGTCTTTAATAAACATGGTGGTGTACCATTAAACCTTTTACCTCTAAATAGAGCTAAAAAATTCCACTTGGCAACTCCACAATTCTAAATAGACCTTAAGACTCCACTAGGAAGAACCTTTATCATCATAATATAATTCAAACTCAGTAAGAGGATTTTTAGGATTAAAATTTCTTGTTTAAAAAAGATCTGTTAACCTCTTAAAGATTGTCATATCCGGTTAAACTGTTCTTGTTTAGAATGTTTTGAAAAACACAGCATAGTGGCTCTTAGAAAGATTCATACTAGAGCCTATCCTAACCCAGGCCCACCTGAGATAGTTGATAACCCTGAAAGTATCCTTAGGAAGTCTCCTAAGTTAAAATTTTCAACTGTTTTCAGATCACCCTTGAGAGCTAATTCAGTTCCTGAAAACCTTGCAGCTCTACAACAATCACAAGTAGACTTAAGAAATCCATTTATAACTAGGTCACTTGATGATTTAGATCACCTAGATTCAGAGTCTTCACTTTCATCTCCTGAAACAAGTGAACATCCTAGTAGTAGAGAAACAACACCACCTGATTTACATTTCCTTCACAATTTAGGTGTTTCTCATCCAAGATAAGCTCAGCAATCTATTCTTGGTCCTACCACATCAGTTCATCTCACATCCACTGTCCAAACCACTCCATTCCATCCCACCTTCCCTCTTGTTAATCCACCTCTTGTAAATCCACCTCCACCACATATCATGGAAGCATGGTATGCTCCCTTGGTCCTTCCTTTGCCCTTAGTCAATCTTCCACAGGACTATCAGTCCAAAATACCATTGTATGATGCTAGTAATGCTACTACTGCATCACAACATGTGGATAAGATGAATGACTACTTTGACAGAAATGAAATTGATGATGAGTCTATCAAGATTAGATTATTTGCTCAGAGTTTGGGGGGAGAAGTAAGAAAATGGTTTAAAGGCTTAATCCCCCACGGTATAAATGATCTCCAAGGCTTCCATTAGACATTCTTAAAAAAATGGGAAGTAAGGAAGAATCCTCTTCAAATCCTTTCTGATTACAAAAATCTCCACAGAAACACTAGGGAAAGTGTACAAGCTTACTGCACTAGATTTAATAGTGTGTATAATGCCCTTCCCCCAGATTTAAAACTTCCACAAGGCTCAACGTTAAACAAGTTTTCTAAAGGGTTTGACCTCGAAATGGCCTATCAGCTGACAGAGAGAGACGCTTTAACTCTTGAAGATATGAAAAAAGGGGCTCTTGCTGTGGAATTCAACTTAATGGAGAAAAGAGCAAGAATGAGAAATTAGAAGAAAGTGTTCTTTAAAGAGGAATCTACACCTTTTACTTCCAGCTCAAAGATGGAAAGAATGATGGAGGAGATGATGAAGAAAATGAGCATCGTTGAGAGAGCACAAGCTAGTCAAAACCAAACTACTCCTCAAAATAGAAATCAGAACCAAAATTAGAATTTTAGGAGGAACCAACCTCAAAACAGACCAAGGGAAGATGATCAACAGCTCACTCCTCCTTTCCATCAAAATTATGTAAGTGAGGTTGAATAAACATATGAGAAAATAGAGGATGATGATATCAATATGTTGGGAGTAGATAATGATGACTTTGAAGTCCATTATGATAGAAAACAAGGTCTATATACACCCTATGATGACAAAAGATATAATGATGAAAGTTATTATCAAGACATGGAAAATGTTATCATAGAGTCTCAAAGGGAATATGACCTTAGAAGCAAGAAGAATCTAGAAACCCCCAACAACAAAACCTCTGAAATTTTTTCACAAAACAACACTACAAGCAAACCCAAAATTGTAAAATAGAAAGACAAACCAGTGGCTATAAATTCTAATATAGGTAAAGAGAAAGGCACTCAAAACAATGAAAAACAGAGTGCAGATCGTAGTAGTGTTAGCACCTCAGCTAATACTCTTGTTAAAACAATTTTGTCAAATGTAAATAGAACAAATCAGCAAATAGAGTTTGCTGACAGAATGGGAGTTAATAAGACGGAGACAAGCAATTCAAAAAATCAGATCCCTTTTAGTTTGGAGCAATAAATTTCCAGAATTAAAATATATGTTCCCATTACTGAGTTAGCTGCCCAAAATGTATATAGAACCCAAATTTTGAAGGCTTTAAAAATAGAGGAGAATAAAGACACAGTCAATCTTAATGATGACCATCCTGATCTTATTTTTTGTCCAAATATTGAAGGTAGATATCAAGAGGGACCTATTCCTCCCTTTTATGTAATTTTAAACATTCATGACAAGATTTTGCACAACGTTATGCATGATTCAGGAGCCTCTCACAATTTAATGCCAAAAGCTGTAATGGAGAGCCTAGGTCTAGAAATCACCAGACCTTATAAATACCTTTACTCCTTTGACTCAAGCAGAGTAAAATGTTTATGTTTAATTAAAGACATCTGCGTTAACTTAGCCCAGATTCCATCCAAATGTTTGGTCATGAATATTGTTGTGGCTGATGTGCCCCCAAAGTATGGAATGCTGTTATCTAGATCTTTGGGAGCTAGGTTACAAGGGAATATGCAGATGGACATGACCTATGCGACCATCCCTGTTTTCAATCATACAAGAAGACTTTATAGGGAGTCCCATATGCAGTACATGGTAACTAGCCAGAACATACCGCAAAACTCTCCTTTGTATTTTGTAAATATAGGCCTTGATTATTTTATTCTTTTCAACGATGAAACATTCAGTGAACAAGTCAATTTAACTAAATTAATGGCTGATAGAGAGGAGGAGAAAGACAACACAGAACTATCTAAACAATTTTCTAAACTCATGAATAACAACAAACAACACATAGGTCTTGAACTGCAGATCATTCGTCCATCGCTTTTTAACCTTGAGAGTCAAGAAAGCAGTCCTCAATTAAAATGAAAAATCTAAGGAATCAAAACAAATGCAACTAAGTGCTGATACTCAAGAACAATCCGAAAGCATGATAGTTACAGAGGAAAATAGTCAAACCGTTGAACCTGAAACTAGTCCTCTATGGATTATGAACTTTGACGGGTCCTGCACTAGGAGTAACGCTGGTGCAGGTGTCTCGATACGCAACACTGAGAACAACCACACATAAAGTATTTCCTATAGATTAAACTTTCATTGTTCGAATAACATAGTGGAATATGAATCCCTTCTTTTAGGCTTGCATTTGTTGAAAAAATTAGGAGCCAAAAGAATTAAAGTGTATGGGGATTCATAATTAATTATTAGGCAGGTCAATGGGGAATAAAACGCTAATCACCCCAGACTCAAAGCCTATCGAAATGATGTTGTGGATCTATTAAAAACCTTTGAGGAATCCAAATTGATTTTTGTCCCAAGAAGAAAGAATAACATGGCCCACAGTTTAGCTTTTGCTGCTAGAACATGTTTAACGCCATATGAAACCAAAGAATGTACAACTCAGATTAAATTTAGACCAGCTATTCCTAATAACGAGAAGTATTGGAAATTTTTTTATGGAGACAAACAAATAGAAGACTTCATGCAGTTCAAAAATGAATTTGAACTACCCAGTTCAGATTCAAACTATGAAACAGACTGCCCTAGTGAAGAAAGTTTTCTTGGTGGAGAGGAACAGTCTCCTGAGATATTTGATGTAAATCTACTATCTAATAAACTTGAAAACAAAACACAAGTGACTGCTGAGTTAGAAACAAAAGACTTAGAAAATCTGTAGTCTGAAAATCAAAATTTTCCAAAACGTCTATCACCTTTAGAAGAGTTGTTTGACTTCGACGATGTGGCCAAGAAGCCAAAACTAGAGCCCGTAGAGACTAAAGTTGAAGAGTGTAATATAGGTAGTGAACTAAAACCGATGATGATCAAACTGTCTAAAAATTTACCAGCTCATATTAAACTCAAATACATAGAGTTGTTTAAATAATTTTCTGATGTTTTTGCGTGGAGTTACGAGGATCTGAAATCACTATGACACTGAAATAATTCAGCACAAAATCCATCTCAAGGAAAACCAAAAGCCCTTTAAACAAAAACTGCGTAGAATAAACCTTGTTCAGTTACCTATGGTTGAGAAGGAAATCAAGAAAATGTATGAAGCTGGTATTATTTTCCCTATTGGATATTCTGAGTGGGTGTCTAATCTGGTGTCAGTTAGGAAGAAAATAGGAGAGATTAGGCTTTGTATAGACTTTAGAGACTTGAACAAAGCTTCACTCAAGGAAAACTACCCTTTACCCAAGATGGACCATATTTTACAAAGGGTAGTTGGTTCTAAAATAATTTCTTTGCTTGATGGCTATTTAGGGTACAATCAGATTTTAGCTCACCCTAATGATCAATTAAAGACAACGTTTACTACACCTTAGGGCACTTTCATGTACGTGAAAATTCCCTTTGCTCTAATGATTGCTGGTGCAACTTTTCAGAGAGCCATGGACATAGAATTCTCGAAGGAATTAGGCTACTTCATCATTATTTACCTTGATGACGTTACTGTGTTTTCAAAGACAAATGAAGAGCACTTAGAACATTTGAGAAATTTTTTTGAGAAATGCAGAAAGTTTGGGATATATTTAAACCCTAAGAAAACACTATTCGGTCTCCAAGAAGGAAAAATTCTTGGGCAAATTATTTCAGAAGAGGGTATTAAGATAGATCCAAAGAGGATTGAGGCCATATTGCAAATCTCTCATCCTCAAAACATCGAAGAACTAAAATCTTTCATCGGAAAAATTAATTTCTTGAGAAGGTTCATACCCAACTTGGCTGAGCTCCTTAGAAACATTACAAACATGGTGAAGAAGAAGCAGGGGGTTAAATGGACCTTGGAAGAAAAAAATTCCTTTGAGCTGGTGAAACAAGCGTTAACCAAAACACCGGTTCTAATAAGTCCTGATTTTTCAAAAGATTTTTATATTTTTTCATTTGCATCAGAACATACAATAGCTGTTGTCCTTTTACAAAAAAATCCACAAGGACAAGAGTAGCCTATTGCATTCTTTAGCAAGGCATTGAGAGATGCTCCTTTGAAGTACAACATCATGGAAAAGTAAGCTTTTGCTTTGGTTAAAGCTTTAAAAGACTCTAGAGTATACATCCTTCACTCACACATCATTGCCTTTGTCCCAAATTCAGTTGTGAAAGGCATTATAACACAGGACCCAGATGGTAAGAGAGGTAAGTGGATAGTTGTTATTCTTGAATATGACTTAGAGATCAAGCCCACTAAACTCATCAAAGGCCAAGGTCTAGCTATATTAATGGCTGAATCAAATTTTGAAGCTCTTTATATTAATATGATAAATGCTTTAGATGAACAAGAGGAACTCTCAACTCCCATTGTTGAAGATCATTTTATGAATTCCTCTTGGTATGCCGATATTCTATATGTTTTGCTTAATTTAAATACAACTCCCAGTTTATCAAAAAAAAAAAGGAAAGGTTTTTAAAGTTAAAAGATATAAAATACTGCATTATAGATAAATGTCTTTATTGGAAAAATGCAAATGGAATATTTCTTAAATGTTTGCCCGAGTATGATGCAGAGAAGGTTAAGCATGAGTTCCATGAAGGATAATGTTGAGGCCACCTCTACTGGAAGACAACAGCCAACAAAATCCTTAGAGCCGATTACTATTGGCCCACTCTCTTTCTAGATGTCCATAAGATGATAATTGCCTGTCATAAATGCCAAATTTTTGAAGGCAAAAGGAAGCTTCTACCCTTACCTCTGCATCCAATCACTGTTGAAGCTCCTTTTCAATAGTGGGGACTTGACTTCATAGGATAAATCCATCCACCCTCATCTTCCCAACATAGATCGATTCTCACTGCAACAGACTACTTCACCAAGTGGATAGAAGCCATCCCTTCTAGGCAGGCCAATGACTCCATCATTATAAAATTCATTGAGACTCATATCCTCTCTAGATTTGGCTATCCTAGGAAGATCATCACTGATAATGAAGCTGCATTTGGATCCAAGAAGATGGTTTAATTCTGTCACAAATATCAGATTTCATTGGGCCATTCTACTGCTTACTACCCTCAGGGTAAAGATTTAGCAGAATCCTCAAACAAGAGTTTTGTGAGCATAATCAAGAAGTTGTTGGAGGACAACAAAAATTCTTCGCACACAAAGTTAGTTCATACACTATGGGCTGACAGATTAACATTGGAGAAGTCTATTGGAATGTCACCTTTCCAGCTTGTGTATGGTAATGATGCAATTTTTCCAACCAACCTTGGTGTGCCAGTTATGAAGTTGATTCAAGAGTTGAAAACTGAAGATAATGACTTGATCAGAAGGATAAATCAAACCATTCACCTTCAGCAAACCAGGGAGGAGGTTTATAACAAAGCATTGCAAAAGCAGGACAACATCAAAAGGATTTTCGACGAAAGAACAAAGGCCAGTTATTTCAATGTTGGGGAAAAAGTTTTAAAGTGGGATTCAAGGAGAGAAGACAAGGGCAAGCATGGGAAATTTGAAAACCTATGGCTTGGCCCTTATCTCATTCATTCTTCTGTTGGTAACAATGCTTATTTCTTACAGGAGTTGAATGGAGCTAAACTATTTGGGGGTCCTGTCAATGGCAGGATGCTCAAACATTGCTTCTCTTGATCCGTGTCGTGTTTTGAAGCCTTTTTATCTTTTTTCTCATTATAAATATTTCTTCCATCATTGCATTCAAATTTACAAAAATAAAAAATACAAAAACAATAGAACAAAGAAAAGAGGCCAGATTGTCAAAATAATAAAGGTACAACACCATACCAAAAAAGAGGAAAATAAAGTCTGAAAGTGTGCAAGCTTAAATTCCACTCCTGAAAAAAAACACTTTTTAATTATTCATATAGCCTAATCATGACTAATTAGTTTTAAATTTATTGTTGATAGGTTAGTGAATTTGATTCGCCAAACAACTTAATCTTGGCTTATCAGTTAGGAAGATTAGGATAGAAATTAAAGGTTCAAACAGCTCAAAATCTGAACCTAAGTGTCCAAAAGAAGAATGACTCTCATTTGTTTTATTATTGAGTCAAAAACAGAGGTGAACTGGTTCTAATTAGCTCAAACTCTGAACCAAATGAAAAGCAAAAACAACTCGAATAAAATCAACAAATAGAGCTGAAGAAAAGAGAAGGCCATGCTTAGAACTTTTAGATCTTAAGCCTTCCATTTTAATTTAATTTTCTATAAAATAATATCTATGTGAAACTTTTTTTTTATGCCATGGATAAGAAAAAAGTCAAATTTTTCAATCCTAACTTGTAGGCTTTTAAATTTTAGTTTTAGAAATTAGTGAATAAAAATCTATTAGACCGTTTAATCCTAACAGATTAGTAGATTAGGTAGAGAAGTATATGAACTCAAATGTTTAATCTGAGTTCATGGAGAAATAAGAAGCAAAAATAGATTATATTTTTTTCTTTCAAAAGAATAAAATGTTGTAAGAGAGTTTTCCAATCCAAGTGCACTCTAAAGAAGAAAAAATGTTAGATCAGTAGGATTGGGTAGGTAGAAAGCTTGTGTTGATGAAGATCCATTATTTTTCATGGCTATTAAAATTTTCAGAGAAAAATAAGATCATCCAAATGGATAAAAGACCGTCCAATGGATAAGGCACTGATCAGCATCCCAGAGAATGCAAGTCTGAAGTTCTTGATTCCTTCAAGAAGGCACCATCCCCATGTGGAGCCACTGTTAGCCACCTATAAAATTTGTTATATCAAAAGGTGGCCAAATCATTTTTCAAGTCTTCAAGAAACAAGTTTTAATGCAAAAAAATGTTATCTCTTGAAGCCTTATGAAAACATCATACCCTCTGTTTAACCTTCACTGCTGTTTCCCTTTCGAAATGTTGAAAATCTGTTATTTTCATAAAGAAAAGACTACTGCAAAAATCACATTTTTTCCCCTCCTTTCACTTCAAACTAACCTTCATTTCAATCTCTTATTCCCCATGAAAATCCTTCATTTTTCTTGTATTCCCTTCTTTCCTTCCACAAAATCCATTTTATAAGGTTTGAAACTCACTTTTGAACCTTACCGAAACCCCCAAATCCATCAGAAACCTTGAAAATTTTCATAAAAAATATGTTTTTTAACTATGGACCTAAGCCCCTTTGGGCCAAGTCCTAAACCACTTCCCCACATATGCCCTAGTGCTAGAACCAAGCACTAAACCCATCGGGTGCTTATCGCATCGAGATAATTGGAGTGCATAAGTCTATTTGCTATGTTAGAGCCTCCAATGCGATTGGCCCTTTGTATATAGACCCCCGACCCCATTGTCGCTTCATATAACTGCAGAGCCTGCAATCGGGTGCTAAAATTTGTGAATAAACCATCCTTGATTTAATTTTTCCTTTGTAAAACCTAAAAACCCCTTTTTCCTATGTTTTTAACTAAACCTGCCAATGCAATGTTTCTAACAAAGAAAACCGTTGATCTAAAAGGCTGATCGACGATCCACAGGATCTCACATCAGAGATTTGCTAATGGGTAGATTGAAATCCTGCTCCTTCCTCTCGATTCCGATTAGCCCTTGTACATATAAAACCTGGTCCCTTTTCTTTTCCATATATCAAAGGCCCCGCAATCAGGCGCCAAGCCTCATTGTATAACTCACCCTGACACCATAAAACCTTTGTATTTCTTAAAATTTTTGGTTTTTTATGTTATAAGGAGTCTCACTCGTTCATTGGTCGGAGCCCTTCTCTGCCGTTGATCTTGGGCCACTCAGACGGCTTGCGCAATCTCGCATTGGGAAATTCTCATTGGGCACGTTAATATTTTATTTCACCACCTCTGATTGGCAGTTTCTCGATACTTTTCCCATTGTCGATCTGATCCGCAGATTGATGACCCACAGTCAATCGCTTCAGCACTACTTATCCCTTGCCTCCTCTGATCGGGAACCTTCTGATTGGATCTGGACCATCCATACATCCAGATCCGACATTCCAGATTGCACCTCGCTACTTTGGTTAAAAATCATATACCCCATTGAGTAATGTCTTATGACCAAATCTCAGCCGTTGATCTCTGCAGATCAACGACCCATGTTAACCCATTTCTCGGCCTCGTTCATTTTTTTGTTTGACCCCAGTTTCAATCCTCACCATTGATCCTTTACATATGACGGCCCAGATAAATCCCGACGAGCCCGACCCCTGTGGATCGTGCCTCCCTCCAAAATTGATCTTAGCCATCCAATCTTTGATCCAATGGCTCAGAAGAAAACCACTACGTCTGCTATGACCTGCGCATCATATCAATATCGCGCTCACTCCCCACTGTTCGATCTGAGGCCCCAGATCTAACAGCCAACATTCCATTTCGCGTAACTTTGAGCACGAGCGTTAATTCCCCAAAATCACGTGATGTAGGCAGTATTGAAAGGCCACGTGTTGGAATCTGACACATATCGCATTCCAAAAGCTAAAACCTCTTTCCTACCCTTCTGCTACGTGATACTATTGGTTTTCTCCTCCGAAACTGCTTTCCCTTGTTTCCATTGCATTTTATTGCGTTCTTCCTTGACCGTTGATCTCTGCAGATCAACGGTCCTAGATCACTTTTGCATTTTTTGATCATCCTCTGCCTTCACCAAAGGTATTCTTAGATCAATCTTAACCATTGATCTTCGGGGAAAAATCTGATCTGACAGCCCAAAATCATCCGGGAAACCCCAATTTCCTTTCCATATATTTCCTCCGCCAAAGGGATTTTTCACCCTTTTTCCATTGTATTTTTCTTTTTTATGAAAAAGCAGCCCTTCTTCATTATATTTCCAAGGTCGCTCCCCACCGTTGATCTTTGCTAGATCGATCAATCTAACTCAATTTTCTCCACCATTTGTTCCAAATTTCCTCCGTTAAACCTCTACGTGCAATCTCCGTCGTTGGATGCTGTCATCCAACAACCATGCTCCTAACTAAAACCTCCAAAGAAGTCTTACCCAAATAAACGCAGGATTTATTAACTTTTATTGTTTTATGCAGGTTTTAATGGTTTTTTCATTATATTGAAGAAAAACAAAAGGCTGAGGATGACGATCCCCATGCCTTTATTCATAAAAGAGAAGCCATCTACAGGGTTTGACCATCATGTTTCATCAGTGTATCAAGAGCACTAATGCCATATGCACCCTTTGTACACCTGCACATCAACAAGACACAGTATAATTTTAAAAGAGTATCAGTGTTGAAGACCCAACCACAGCAGAAATTGAAGATTGAAGGTTGTTTTCATAGTTTTAGTGGATTACAACTAAGATCGAAAATCAAAAGCCTAATCCTATAAATTAAACACAGTTAAAGGAAAATGAAAAATATTTATCAAACAAAGGATGCCTCCACTACCACATCAGGGGCTAATTGATTCCTCTCAGCTACCAAAGCCACTTGTAGCCTTAAATCATTCAACAGAGGGCCGAGATATGACCATAACGGATGATATTTTCCTCATCATAGTCGAACAGTTAATTCATCCAAACGAATTTATTGAAAAATATCAGCAGAGTTATTACAAGATGACACAGAGCCTAAAAGTCCACAAAGTCATCCCACCGAGCTTAATTCTTAATGTAAAACAATTAATACAGAGGAAAAATATGTATTCTTCTCCATCAATCCTCTCAAAGGCCGAGAAGCATTTATCTATATTAATTGAACCCGGGAGATCTTTTATCCCATCCCACCTCCTCATTTCTTCTATAAATACTTTTGTAGGAGATGAAACAATGTTGGTTGCAGAACTTTGAAATATACTTGTGCTCGAAAGTTCTACTTGTAAATAGTGTTCAAAGGCTCTTGAAGCTCTGTTTGTAGTCACATAAGTTAGGCTGAGAAGTGAAGATGATTTTTGAACTGAAACATTGGACTTGAAGATGTAACTGGTTTGACTTCAATATACAAGTTGTTTCTTGGGATCCTTGTCTATATCACTAGTGAAGCGCTTCTTTCTTTGTAATTGTTTTCACCTTTCATGTATGCCACTTTTTCCATTATTCTCTTATAAAGAACAGCAACCATAGAGTTAGGACTTACTGTTTATAGTACCCTTCTCTGACTGATAAGATTTATCTCAATGTTTTCCTCTAAATTGTTTATTTAATAATGTTTCAATACAGTTTAAGCAGTTAGGAATGTTGGCGTTCCCTCGTCCTACTGTTTGCTTTAAACATTGTTCTTGAATGTGATTTTAATTATTTACTTAGTAAAGTTAGACTAGAAAAGTGATGGTGTGCCCTGTTTTCTAGCTTCTATTCTCCAAAGGTAGTTCTGAAAGTTTCCCTAAGTGTATGCTGAAAGTAGACTAGATTTAAAAGTATCTTATCTGATCTTAAGTTACACTTTGTTTCTCTTATATGTTTTCATCCTTTTTGAAGGTAATTATGCAAATTATTGGATTGTTTGTCTCTTGAGTTATCTTTAATATGAGCTTTTCCAAAGAGGTTTATGGTGAGCCCTGCCCTTTTGTTGGTTTTAAACAGTTGCTTAAAAGGCTTTTTCTTATTTGGACAGACTATAAATCCTAGTTGAAATTATTATCTGTTTCCACCCCTCCAACACTTTTATTGTTTCTATTCCATCATTTTAACTCAAATGATCTTGTGATATAGATGACTTGCCCCTTGGATAACTCTTGAAATTTTTGCACAATTAAAACCCCTTTATGAATCCATAGACCAATGGACTAAAACCAGTGTTATATCTATATTTTTAGCAAAATCTTGTTCTGATTGCTTGCAACTTCACACCTTTTAAACTCATTCCATTTAGGACTTTCCACTCAACTAATAATCATGATCAACCATCCAAAACAAACAAAAACCCTCGATCTTAATAACTAGCCTAAAATCACACCCATAAAACCTTTAAAGATAAATCAATCTTTACACTTTATTGGAGAGATCCCTCTCCAGATTCAGGAGGGTTAGATCCTAGAATCCCAAAGTGGTTGAAACAGTGTTTTCTCTACAAATTGTATTCACCAATCCTACAAATTACAGATTCCTAACAGTTGAATCCATCTTGAAAACAGTGAAGTCACCAATAGTTCTTGAAGCTATCGGTTTTTTTAATAGTGGACTCGCCTTGAAAACTCTAAACTTTTGGATTCTTCACCACTGGATTTGCCAGGTGAAAGATACACAACATTTCTTGTGCCTGACCATTGTTCACCATCAGAAATCAAAGGTAATGTTTTTCATTCTTTCCTAGGAAATAATTAACCTTCGCTCCCCAACAATGACACCAAGAGTGTTATCACTCCCCTTAATTCCCAAGGCTACGAATGGGATTAGAGAAAGGTAACCACAGACCAAACTTTAGGTTAGCTAGCTAGCCCTAACAGGACCAAAGAGGGCTCTCTCGTTGTCACTTTTAAAGTCAAAGTAATGAATGAGTGTCTAATTATCTTAGGCTAGGTATGTAAGCTCAATAAATAGATTTCATTTGATGTTTTGAGTGTTGGATAGAAAAGTCAGTGAGTGGACTGTATATAAGGTTTTTAGGTCTAAACTCTAAGGTGAATATGCAAAGACTATGTGAGGAATGTTAGGTAGTTTGAAAGAATTTTAATAATTCATTGAGTATAGGGTGAGTATAAAATAGTTTGAATGAGCACTGAGGTGAATTCATTCAGTTTAGAATCAAATAAACATAGCACTATAAACCTTTTCTAAAACATAGTGTGCATAAACATGATTTCTATTCATAAACTTACAACATAAACGTATATGAATAAGAGGAAATGGTATAAAGCATTAAATAATAAACATAGATAATAAAAAAAAATGGTCCAATACATACCACAAGTATCTCAACAAAATTCTTGCAAATTTGTCTCTACTTTCATTCCAAATAGCTGATTCCAGTATCTCCACTGCAATATGTGACTATCCCACCCAACTATCCAACCCAACAAAAGACTAAAGAGAGTCTAATTATAGAAAATATGGACTATGACACCTCATCAGGTCAAAATCCCATCCAAAATGGATCATAAATGCACAAGATGAGTCATTTCCTAGATTCTAGGGAGGTTAGAAACCATTCTCTAAATTTGAGCTATGAACTAGGAGTGTTTGTCCCTTACATTAAATTACATATTCCCTCATGATAAGAGGAAAAAACCAACTCAATAACTCTAATGGAAAATCATAGTACAACAAAACCTCAAATTTGTGACCATTTTTTAGCTTAACAAGTGTCGTGAGGAATCCAATGCTTATTTGTGACATTTGTGACAGAAGGGTAACAAAAATTTCCAAAAGCATAATAGAACTTTGGAGGCACTTTTGAGAGTCCAAATCCACTTTTGAAAGAATGATCAACTAGCCCTGTGTGTCTAGTTTCTAGAACATATTTCTTCTATGAATGGCTTGATCATGAAGCTCTAAAAACGATGCCATGGGTCTGAGTTGGCTCAAACCTGGAATGTTTACTTCCCTTATGGACCTTCTTCTCACCCTCCATGATGTGTTTCAACAAGCAAAGCCCTAGCTTCATGTAGTGGATAGGGAAGGTGGAAAATTAGGAAAATATGGGATAGTGGTAGAGTGGTTTTAGGGATAGAAATGAAGTGGAAGGAAGTTAGGGAAAAATCCTTAAAAATTTTGGGAGGGAGGGTGATGAGTTGGCTATAGGACGCAAGTGGAAGTTTTGGGAATGGGCATGTCAAAGGTGCCCAAAACGTCAAAACACAAGGTTTCACTAATTTTTCTACCAAAATGTAGTGAAAATTAGGGTTTTAATGAAATTGATGGAAAAGAGGGTTGTGAGTGATATGAGATGTTAGGCTATGGTGTATGAAGGTTATATTAAGGTTGTAGATGGTTTTATTAGGGTTTTATTAGCTGAAACAAAAAAAAGATGAAAAACACCAAAGCGCAACACTTGCTCAACATGTGGTGGAGGTAAAATAATGAAGGAAACCATTCATTTACTGATTAATTTTGACTTGAGAGAGGTATATAGGGTGTCCAATTACTATTTAGGAAGTTTATGAACCTTTGTGTAGTGGTTTTGAACCTTGGAGAACTGATTTGGAGCTCAAACACCAAAAGCGCAGCACCTGCGTGGCACACCCAAAAGCATAACACAGGTGGTGTTGGCACAAATTTTCTTATTTTTCTTCAACCCATGGGAGTTGTGTAGTATGATGGTTAGAAGAGAGGATCTCTTTACTTATTTCCCTATATTTACTAACTCCCTATGGAAATGACTTGTATGGTGAAAATGAGATTTTGTTCGCTTTCTTTTATGACATATTTGATTGTTATGGTGGAGAAACAAATGAGACCTAATCTCTAACCTAAATGAAGGTGTGGTGAATGACCTCAGACCCTAGATGATTGACGGGTGACATGAACTATGAAATGATGATGAACATGAATGGAGTGAAGGGAGTAGCATTTCAAACATAGACATATTCAGTGAACAAAATTGTATTTGAAAACTAACTTGAAACATGAAATTTTGACCTAGGACCACTAATAAGTAAACTCGAAAGAGTACATCTGATCACTAAACATATGGACACTAACACCTGCTACAAAAAAATGAGAAATAAAAAAAAAATGATTGCAATCACGTTTTTCAGGTATTTCTATTTTTTTCTTGTATCAGGGTCCATTAAAAGTATGCAACATGGATGCTCCTAGGATGAGGAATCAAATTTTGCATCCAACGAGTGTTCCTTCCTCAAATTTGTGTAAACCCATAAGGAGATAAATTGAAATTTGAGTTGAAAAGGTAGTTGTTTCTTTTTTTCCCTCTAAAATCTAATTATTTATTCTAATCTTATTTTATTATTTCCACTATTATTCTATAATATCCTTAGGAGGCCCATTTTAGACCTCAAAATTACCGTAATGCACATTCACTCTTGGAATATGGCATGGGGGTGATTGGTTGGAAGAAATATTTGGTTCATCCCAATATATGGTTGGGTGGTATGTGGAAGTCCCTAACTTGGTTGGTGTTTTCTTATGTTAGTAAGAGATCCTTTCCTCTTGAATTTTATGAGTAACTATACTTGTTATCATGTGGCTTCAATGGTTGTTCTATTATTGTTATTATTCTAGTTATAAGCATGGTTTCGTGACAAATTCTAGTAATGATCCTTAACATGTTTTGACTGGTAAATGAATTGTTATTAAATTCATGACCTAATATATGTTATTGTAGCTATTATGAGAGGGAATTATACCTTCTTGATGATTCTCATATCAATATCAGGCCCCTATGTTTAAATATCAATTCATAACTTGTAGATTACATGTTCTCAATGTGTTTGGCGAAATGTATTTCATGGTTAGGCTTCATTAGGTAAAGCTCTTATCTAGGTTTTGTATGGAAGGACTTGTATTTGTGTTATTTATTTTTCTAGAAAGTTTCATTAAGTTATGGGAAATGGTCTAAAGACTAGCCTTGCAAAAGTGCCTCAGATCCTGCGGTCATAGGCATAGACCTAGGTGAAAAAGAGTATGGTCTCTCCCTTGTAGAATTATGCATGTGAATGGAGGGTTACAATCAAAATTTTGCAGTGTTGTACCAGCGTCTAGGAGTTTGGGACAATGAAAAAGAGGTTTAACTCAAGGTTTGGGCACATGGAAGGGTGGTTTAGCCCTTGGGGGTCCTGTAGCACCTAAGGGAGGTTAGTAAGGTTTTGTTTTGTTGATTCCACTTCCTTAAATTGATCTAGTAGGTTGAGTCACATATTCGTAGCTTGTCCTCTCATTTTTACCCCGGCAAGATGGTGGAATGGGGTAGATATGGTAGGGGTGGTTATGTGGTGGTGTCAGAGTAGGTTCTCTCTCCTTGGGTGAACAGACATTACTCCTTCCTGACTTCCCATTGCGACGGATCTCCTTCAAGCGATCAAGCTTCTGCAGAAGGACCTACTCTGAAACCAATTGTTGGGAAAAATACTGAGAGGGGGGGGTGAATCAGTATTTACTGCATATTCAAAAATTTGTACTTTTTCATTCCTTAAAACCCATACACTACTTTCCTTTAGTGAAATCGCGTATACACGTGGATATCCTTCATACAACTCGCGTATTAGCAGAGATCTAATTATGCAAATATTTATTAACTTAGTTCTTTGCAACATTCATCCATCTGATGTTAAGTTATCAGTAAACATGTGCAGTAACAACAGAATAAACCATCACACAAAGCATCACACATGAACACCAGGATTTTTAGGTGGAAACCCAAGTCGAGAGAAAACCACCGCTGCAGTTGCTCAGCCTTCAATATTTTATTATAGAGAAAAACATCTTACAACATATGTGCTGGCGTTAATTTACCACAGACGCAGGTGCACCCACTGTCATACTGGGCCTTCCTGAAGGGAGCTACGAATTTCGATCGTTTACCCACCTCTCCCGGAAGGGAGCTACAAACCCCGACTCTCGTGCCAGCCTCTCCCGGAAGGAGCCACGACCCCCGATCTCATTTACGCCTCACCCGGAAGGGAGCTACGACCCCTCGATCGAAGGCCACAAACCTCGCAACCAATATTTCAATATGGACCACGTTTCATCAATTTTCACATTGGATCCAACAACTTCGATAGAAAAATACTTGTAGGCCACGTTTCATCATATTTTTAGACTAGACCCACTCCATACATTTAAGCGCAGTCAAACATCAACAAAAGATAGCTATAACACAACAAAATAGATTAGACATCTCTTACCACAGACTTCAGCAAACCCTAGTTTGCATACGCGCTTTCCTTTCTCTGATGTCGCGTATATACGCGCTTACGTTTACATCAACCAGCGTATACTTCAGAATTAATTTCACTACGCATACACGCTTTCTCTTCAGCGAAGCCGCGTATATACGCGCTTCCTCTGCGACGAACTAGCGTATAGATCTTCAACCATTTCAGAGCTGCATACTTCTTTAGATCAGATATTCAGTTCATATTCAACCCTTTACTTCAGACAAATGTTTGCCTCATTTCAGATCTAAGCATTCCATAAACAGATCTAGCAGATACAAATATATTCCAGATCTAGATTCCCTTCTTCATCATTTCTTCATTGGAGCATCATACATTCAGATCTATCATTCAACTATAACCCTTTCCATTTAGATATACTTCAGAGAGAAGTATTCATTCAAGTTAAGACATCTTGCTCCCACACTCATGATTTGCACAATGAATTTCTTCTCCTTATATAGGTTTATGCTTTTTCAATACCATGGACCCCTTTTTCAATACCATGAGCCAAAACAATACCATGAGCCTTCAATACCACGGGCCCCTTTTTCAATACCATGAGCCAAAACAATACCATGAGCCCAAAACTACATTACTTCCGATGCAGATGATTTCGCCATTTAGATCTAATCATTACCTAATACAATGGTCCATACCATGGTACATTTCGATTTGGCACTTTACAGTGATTTTTCCATGTCATGATTGAACGTTGTTTTCATGTATGATTCTTTCATTAAACCGCTGTGACAAGCCTTATGACATACTTCTTTTCGCTATGTTTCAAACACATACTTAATTTCTTTCTTCATTACCTTCTCTACTCACCAGGAACATCAGATTTTCAATATTTAAATGTGTTCATCAAGACAGCATATACTGTTAACAACTTCATCAAGTAAGTTGCCATCATCTTCAATGTGGTTGCCATTCAAGATCAACTCTCTACATCATATTGTTCAACAAACATCATATCACATCAGATTTACATCATTTACCAAGTCCATCAAGTCAAGAATAACTTCATCAGGTGTATTTCCATCAAGGACAACACATGCCAACAATCTCATGTCTTCATCGTCATTCAGTGGGTTGCCATCAAGGACAACACTCTGCATCATATTGCCAACAAATCTTCTGTAATACCCTGTAAATCCTAGAAAACTTCTAACATCTTTTTGACAACTTGGAACAGATAAGTTAGAGATGACTTCAACTTTTGACTCTTCAACTCTAATCCCATCTCTTGAAATGTGATGCCCCAAAACAATCCCTTCAGTAAACATCATGAAACACTTCTTATGACTTAATGAAAGATTTTCTATTTACATCTCTTTAAAAAAATTTCCAATTTTGCTAAGGCTTCTTCAAATGTGTTTCCATAGACTGTGAAATCATCCATATATACCTCTACACAGTCATGTATTAGATCTGAAAAGATTCCTAGTATTTCCCTTTGAAATATTGCTGGTGCATTACATAGTCCAAATGGCAATACTCGGTAAGCATAGGTACCCCAAGGATAGGTAAATGTGGTTTTGTCTTGATCTTCAAGTGCTACTTGAATTTGATTATAATCACTGAACCCATCTAAAAATGAGAAGTACTTTTTGCCAGCTAATGTATCTAACACCTTATCTATGAAATGTAGGGGAAAATGATCTTCAAAAGTAGCTTTGTTTAATTCCCGGTAGTTAATACATACCCTCCATTTACCATTTTTATTTGGCACAATTACCAAAGGAGAAACCCACTGACTATCTGAAATGGGATAAATAAAGTTGACATTTAACAATTTCTGCAATTCTTCTTTAACAACCTCCCTAAGGTTTGGATTCATCCTTCTCTGAGGTTGTCTAATTAGTTTACAATTTTCCTCTATGTAGATGTGATGAGTTCAATTCTTAGGATTTATCCCTTTCATATCAGTGTACTCCCATGCATATGTAGAAGAATGTCTCTGTAATATTTTGACTAGCTTTTCTTGTTGAAATTTCTCTAGGTTCTTGTTTATGTTTAAGGTTTTACCTTGAAATATCTCAATTGTAGAGCTGCCAAATTTATCCATGGAGTAAAGAGACATCTGTATTGATGATAAAAACTCAATGTTATATTCTTCTTGAAATTGTTCATGTTTGTATTCTGAAGAGGATTCAAAATTTTCTAAGGTATCTAGAATCTAGCTATCTTCACTAATTTCTGAAATTGTGAAGAGAGGTTGTATGTCTTCTTCATCCTCAATCCATTGAGTATCATCTAACTCTGTAATTGTTCTTTCTGGAGGATACAAGATAAATTTATTGGTTGAACTACTATCAGAGATGTACATATCACCGGATCTACCGCTAATGAAAGCATCAGCTGTAGCTAACCAAGGTCTTCCTAATATAATAGGATGTCCTCCTAGATTATTTTTAGGAGTTAGGATCATAAAATCCACAAGGTACTCCCAAGAATCTAAGGACATTGGAATGTCTTCTATTACCCCATCAGGTTTAATCACATATCTATCTGCTAATTGTAATAATGTGGATGTAAAAATAATATTAGGAATTTTTAGTTTATCCATGATTTGTCTACTCATGATATTGATTGCTGCTCCTAAATCAATAAGTGTGTTTTGGATCTCAGTTCCATTGATGTGTATTTTAACAACTGGATTTCCTTGGTCTAGATACTTTGGAATAGCAATCTTACCCATCATGATGTTTGTTATCTTTCCTGCTAGTTGAATTTTCTTTGTCTCTTTTATTCTTTTTCCTGTTTTTTTCATGCTCAACTCCTTTATTGTCTTTGCTAAGATTGGGATTTCCTTGGTAGCCTGTAATAATGGGATGTTAATAAAAAAATTCCTTAGCTCATATAGGAAATCATAATTAGGCACCATATTTTTTTTCTCTACACCCTTATCAATTTGTAATATTTCTGGAAAGGGAGGTGTAAAGGTGGATGTTGATGGCTGCTCTAATATAGGAGTTGAAATTATTGATTCTTTTTGTTTTGATTTTTCAATATTTAGGCCTTGAAAATATGTGCTCTCTTCAAGACTTTTATTTACCTGTAGAGAATCTTCCTCAGAGTTGTTTTGCTCTTGTATGATTACAGAAGGTTTCTTCTTTTCAAGTATTCTTCCAGACCTAAGTTGAACATCATTAAGGTCTAAAGGAGTAATCAAATAGGTTGGGAACTATTGACCTTCTATCATGTATGTGTTTTGAGGATTTTTATTGTTGGGTTTTGGTATAGGTTGGGTAGGTAACTGATTTGCTTTCTGAGGAAATGGTAATGGAAGTGGTGGATTTTGATGTTGTGTATTTTTTTGAGGAGGGAAGTTTGGATATGGTGGATAAGATGGTGGATATTGATAATAATGTGAGTATCTTCCATAGGGATTTGTGCTCCTTGTGCCCAAGTTTGAAATTGACTTTGGAATTGGGGCCAAGATTGCTGCCAAGAATTCCAATTTGGTGGAGGTTGATTATACATCTGATCATTGAATCCTTTTGTTTGAGGTCCTTGCTAAGGCCTCTTAGAGACAAAATTGAGAGATTTTGTGGAATTTGTAGGGGCTTCTTCTTGAAAGACAGCTTTAAGACCAGGAAGTGAAGGACAACTCTTGGTCTCATTTTTTTCTAAACAAATTACACAATTATCTAATATTTTTGCATCCAAAGGGCACTCTCTCAAGGCATGCTTCTCTCTACATTCGGGACAAAAGATTGCTAAGGCATCGAATTCAACTTTTTTCTTGTTTTGTAATTTAAGGGTGTCTATTTGTTCACTAAGATTCCCTAAAATGTCAGATTTGAATTCATCAAGCATATGTCCTATTTCTGCCCTAATTATTGTCCCGGAAGCGGACTTACTTGCCCTTGCAAGATCAGGGTCTCTTGGTCCTTTTAAAGTTTTAGATTTCCCTCTTGAAAGGTTGATGCATAATTCAGCTATTTCAGGTAATGTGAGCTGAGATATATCCCCTTTTCCCATCATATTAAGAATATCTAGCCATTCATCCCTAATTGTCTTCAACAAGAGAGCTTTCAAAGTATCTTGGTCTAAGCTTTCCATTTTCTCTCTCTTGATGTTATAGTTAAATATTTCCAGCAAATCTTCCAGATTTTCATCCTCTTTTTGTACCATTTTAAACACTTCCTCCTTATGGTTAATTGACATACAGTAATCCAGATACCTCTCTATAAATTCTTGTTTCATGTCTTCCCATGTCCTAATAGAACTATTGATTAAACTCATAAACCATTTTAATGCTGCTCCTTTCAATGTTGAAGGGAATAGTTTAAGTTTTTAGGCATCTTGTAAGTAATCATAGGTTCTACATAGGACTTCAAATTCAAATAGGAAGGTTTCAGGATCTTCACTTTTGATTCCATAAAAGTTTGGAAGGACAGAGGGTGAAATATTTTTCATAGTTGCATTGGTTTCTTCATCTACTATAGGAAACCCAAAAGAGCTTCCCATTTCCCTTCTACCTCTTCCTTTGCCTCCTTCTTCACCTCTACCTCCTTCTTCTTCTACACCTCTTCCTCCTTCTCCTCTACCTCTACCTCTGCCTCCTCCAAATAGTGTATGTTCTCCATTAAAGACTCCTCATCCCCCTTCTTCTGCCATGGTTGATTCTTCTGTGGAAGTGAAAAAGTTCATGTCTCCAACAGGGGTCCTTGGATATTCTTCTATGACAGGTTCAGTAGATGAAGTGGGAGGTCTCTCTGATGGAATATCTGATTTTAAGTCTTCTGGAAGTCTATGATCAGTATAGTATGGAATGTAGGTTTGAGTTGGAGGTGTGTTGCCTTTTGGTCTTGGTGGAACGAGTGGTGTTCTGGGAATCAAGCTTCCGCTTCTTATAAATAAACCCCTTGAATCTCTTTCTCTATGCATATCATTGTTTTTTGGAGGTAATAAATAAGGCTACCTAGTTACACTTCCCCATAAATGGCGCCAAAATGTCTAGTCAACTTAGTGTTCCTATGTGGATATCATAAATTGTCAACCAGGGCTAGTAAACTATTGAAGTGAAGTGCACCATATGTGCCTCAGTATCTTCTTCCTAATTCATTGTGCTTAGTGTTTTTCTAGTTTTTTTGGTTTTGTGTTTTTATGCTAAGGGGAAAAACTAAATTAATAGCAAAGAGAAGTTACTGATCAGACTAAAATAGAATAAAATCTACTCTAAACTATGAATGATACCAAGAACAGAGAATGCTAATCCACAGATTGTAAATCTGCTAAGAAGAGTAACTCATAACATTAAACTTAGTCCAATTCATTTCATTAGAGGTATATTGGAACAAACTGAGAAAAGGATTAGTTTTTATGTAATGAGGTTCTCTTAGTAAACAACAACTTAAAACATCACACAGAAATCTTATTTGTTGTTAGAAATTTGTTGGAACATTTTGAGAAAAAGACCATCTATAACATAGTAAGGAACCCTATGCTAAAATAACTTATGACACTAGAATTAACTCATTCTGCAACTCACAATGTTAATATTAAGTCTCATTCCAGGATTAGAGATTTCTTGGAACAACTTGGGAAAAAGACTGTTTGTAAAATCATGAGAATCTCTTACATAATTGCAGAACAGTCAAGAACTCAAAATAATATAACTAATTCTCATTCATATAATAGTGATGTGTCAGGAGAGTTTGAGAACACGAGTAGCTTATAAAATAATGAGGATCTTCTAAATCTAACTAACAGGACTTAAATGCAATTAACAGAAGTGAAATGCAATTAACTCAAAGTACTAGAGCTAGATCTCATTCACGTATTAGTGATATATTGGAATAGCTTATGAGAACAAGATTGACTGTAATATTCGATGTAAGTAAATGACATAAAACATGATGCAAGAGGATAAACTCAGAAAACTACCTAAGTTAAGAACAAAACAGAGTTAAAGGTTACTTATCTAGAAAATATGTAAAAGCCTTTTCAGATAGTAGGGGCCGTCTACCATCAGATTGGCACACGAATCCTTAACTCCTTAAAGTTGCTTCAGATCATGCATCGAAGTTATACTCCTTTCATTAGAAGAAAATGCTCAGAAACAGAGTGTCACAATATTTGAAAGCTAAAAAAAAAACATCAACTAACTGTTTCTCGGTTCACCGAATTGTTTTTATAAGCAACTACATAACTGACATTGAGTAGAAATAGTCATAGGTGTCTTTTATAATCAAAATCAAACTAAAACTCCTGTTGAGGACTCGTGTTTTGCTGAAGACACATCAAGAGTCCTCATCCTTTTAGAAGTCTGCTTCTTGGTTTTTAGCTTTGTCCATGTGCATAACGACTTCCAGATTTTTGCTCAGTCCTCGTGGATGACAAGAAATGATGCAGGAAATTTTTGGAGTCTAACCATATACATCTTTACCTCTGATGACACATGTAACCTGTTTAAACACTAAGATGGCTACGGAACATATGAATAGCTACAGAATGACTGCATTCTGTAGCTAATTCTGCTCAGAAATCACTAAGACAACAAAACCACAAAAGTATAATAAGTCAGTCATTGCATGTATTCTTAAAGTGATTTTAATCATTCTTATTGATATTTTAGGCCTATAAATGATAAAGGATAAATGGAATGAAGTGGAATTTGGTGAAAATAAAATACATTTTTAGGGCTTAACAGTATCCACGCACAAAAACAGCAGGAGCCTTTCTAGCCCGACAAACCTAGACTTAGATAAAATAATTAACCAGAACATCACATCATAAAATCTCCTTTCTTGACTCAATCCTTACATATTTATACTATCTAGATGCACACATAACATGGTATCAAACCATGGTTTGAGACTCAGGGTTTCCCTTTAATCTCATTACAATGATTAAGGGACTTTGACCCACCCCAAATACCCTTTCACTATTTGCGTGCAACGTGTACAACAAAAATTAGGCAAAATTAACACAAAAATGCACCCTAGGGGACCCTACTCCAAAAGGCTCCAAACGCAATCTCGTGACTCATCCCGAGTCACTACAGGATGGTTTCCTTCATCTTCATCTTCAATTCTTTGACATAGTTGTAGAATGGGAATATGAATTTAACGCTCTACGTGAAAACACACTTAGTGAGCAAAGTCTCCAATATCTTATTAAAATCTTCCATTGCACCATTCATTTGTGGTTGATACAGAGTACTATTTTGATGATGAATATGGAACTCTTCCATCATAGATTCATTAGTTTCATTAACAAAGTGTGTACCCCAGTCTCTCATCAAAATATTAGGGCACCCAAACCGAGTCAAGATGTTCTAAGAAATGATGTGTGTAGCTGTTTTTGCACTACAATCCTTCACAGGATTAGCCTCAGCTCGTATGGTCACATAATATATCATAGTGATTATGTACCACATGCTTGTCTTCTTTATAGGAGGGTCAATAGGTCTGAAAAAATAAATGGGCCATATGTCAAAATCTTGAAGCACCATTTGTGGGTGCAACAACATCTCATCTTTGCGCGACAGTTTCCCCGTCCTTTGGCATACATCACAAGTGCGACAATATTCATGTGCATTACTATGAACCATGGGCCACCATAAACTAGCTCGTAGGATCTTTTACGCAGTTTATTTCCCTACATAGTGATCTCCCACAACCCCTCTATGAGCCTCAGCTAATATATCTCATCTCTTGAATTCCAACACATACCTCTATAAAAATTCATCTACACCCATTTCATATAGTTCACTGGAAATTAGTGTAAAGTCAGCTGCGTGCTTTACCAACTCTTTCTTCTATTGTAGTGTATACTCTATGGGTGCAGTTCTAGTGGTCACGAAATGAATAATATCTGCAAAATGATCATCGTATACTTTTATAGAAAGTAGTTGTGCATCCAGTAATCCATCTTCCAAGCTAGTTTTCTCTTCTCTACTTTCAATGTGTAACAAATGATTTGGACCAACATTAAGTCTTCCAGCTTTGAAAATTAATTCAAAGTCATACTCCTGAAATAGAAGAAATAGCCTGCATATTCTTCCCCCCTCCCCCCCCCCCCAATAGAAGCTTAATGACCAGGTACTTCAGAGCAGAATGAATAGTGAACATCTTAAAGTGGCCTCCTAATAGATAGTGGAAGAATTTTTGCAACACATATACCAAATACAATCCTTACCTGTCCATGGTCAAGTAATTATGTTCCATGCTTGATAAATTCCTAATTGAAAATGCAATAGGGTGATCAATCTCCCAAGCTCCTGGCCGCACTAAAATAAATCCCAGTGCAATGCAGGAGGCATCGACGTGTACATGGAATTCCTTCGTCTTGTCTAGAAAGACCAATATGGGCGAAGTGACCATGTCCTCGTTAATTAATTCAAATATATTTTGGCAGTTTTCAACCCAAAAATATGAGGCATATTTATTTAGGAGCTTCTCCATGGGTGGAGTGATTAGCACTTAGCCTTGGATGAACTTTTGGTAATACCCTGTATGCCCCAACAATGAGTGCAACTATTTGACATTTGCAGGAACTTCTAGGTTAGCAATAACAACAATATTTGTTGGATGCACCATCAATCCTTGCTAAAAAAAAATATGACCTAGCAAGATCCTGAATGGGACACAAAATATACACTTTTTTAGATTGAGTGAGATCTGATACTTCCAACAAGTATCTAGCATCAGGCGCATACTTGACTCATGCTTCTTCAATAATCCAAAGAAATTCAAATCATCAAAGTATATTTCTAAGAATTTATGAATGTATTCTTTGAATGCAGCTATGGCCATGCATGAGAAGATAGTTAGCGCATTCTTCAGACCGAATGGCATGACTGTATACTGAAAGGATCCCCATTCTGTTGCAAAGGTTGTCTTTCTTCTATATTTCGGTGTGATTATGATCTAATGGTATCCTGAGAAACCATCTGTAAATGATAGGCCTCCTATCCTCATACATTGTCTAGGATCTCATCAGATAATGGGGTCAGGAATGGGTCATGTACGCAAGAATCATTAAATTTGCACAAATCCACACAAGTAATTATTTCTCCCTTAGTTTTCTTGTCCTGCACCACCATAGGGCTCACCCAATTAGATTCTTCCACTGGTTCTATGATTCCTGCAGCAACCATTTTCTTCAATTCCTCTTTGACTTTCTGCTTATATTTGGAATTCAGCCTATAATCTAGTTTGCGTGCATCCAATTTCAAGGTAATCTTCATCACCCCGAGATATCCCAGCTTAGAAAATTTTGTAGGAAACAAGTCTTGATATTCAATCAATAGCTCAACAACATTTCCCACGATATCATCATCCTAGTAATCCTAGATTTGTGTTAATTTCAACTGTTCCTCTAAGCCAATGTTAACTCTTTGAATCTTTAGAGGCTTAGTTACATCTTAGTTACATCTAATGACTCAATTGAAGGCCCAAAAACTATGCATTATCCTTCAAATTAAGGGATCATAATTTTCCTTGGATCTTCCTCATTATCTTCAACTGAAGAACTGTACAAATTAATGATGTCCTTAATTTTCGCATCCCATGCTCGCAAGGTGCACTTCACCTTTGGTTTTGTGGTGTAAACATGACCTCCTGAATATCCTATATTGCCTCATCTAGGCATTGAAACCCACTTTCAAAACTAAACGTTAGGACAAAAATTTCTATCAGCATAGTCCATTCATTGGTTCCTTGTCGCAGCTCAGTTTCAAGGTACCAGTCCGTAGGCACCTTCCCCAGAGTGTGGATGAATATGTGCACCCATTCTATCCTTTTCTCGGTGCCCCATGCTTTAGTCCATTTAGCCAAATTTTTGCATGGAACTCCTTCCTCATAATAGGTCACTCCCATTCTAGTTTCTGGATGTTCGAATCCTAGACACATCATGTAGGTGCATTCTGTTGGTTGCTTTAATTGTTTTCACAATTCAAGCTCCACATAAATTGTCAACCCGAGGAAGTCTGTTTATTCCAAAGACAATCATGCACTGGATATGCTCAATTTCAAAAGCAAGAACAATGTTGTAGTAAAAATCCACATAATTATCAATCATAAAAATCTAATTATTCACACTCTGTTTAATCAAAGCTGAAGTCACTTATGTTATAGCAGAAGTAATTCCTATATTGCAGTTTAGAATCCAAATAAAGGGAAATCAATCTGCAGGAAAGGAAACCAATCAACCATAATAGGAACAGGACCCTATTCCTTTAAATATGAACTTTAGCACCTGCTGCCTGACACTAATCACTCTGTAGAAGAGATAACTCAAGAGAACAGGACCCTATTCCTATGAACAGGAACCTTCAGCACCTGTCTCCTGTTCCTAATCACACTGCAGGAAAAGAAAGGCAATCAATGGAAACAGGACCCTATTCCTTTGTACAGGAACATTCAACACCTGCTTCCCAGCATCATACATTCAAACAAATGACAGAAATAGATCTCTCAACTTCTTAAGAATGAATGTACTAACACATGCAGCGTTAAGGAAACAAAATACTCAATGAACTACAGAACTGTGTAACTGGTGTTTCAGCAAACAAAATTAAGTAAAGTGCGAATATCATAAAGAAATTAAACAAACTACAGGGATAGTCAGGTGAATCTTCTGAGGAAGGTGGGCCCTTTCCCTCTCACAAGATTCCCCAGGGAAAGAATTAAATTGGAGCGCTCAAAAGGAAATTTTATTCATCTGTCAAAAGAAATGATACATTACAAATGGAGTCTAGCTCTAGTCTCTCAAACACAATGTTCTCCTGTAGCTTTCAAACTCGAACTCCTTTCTAATGATGATGTCTCCTCTTTTTAAAGAGGAGACATCTCTTACAATTACATGAGAGCAAATCTACGTTTATCCCGAATCTGTTCCTCTTTCTTAAAACAGGCTATTCTGTTCTTCCATAAAAAGATATTGTTACAACAGATACCAAAAGAGTACTATCTTCAGAATAATCGGTGTAACCATGTCTTCATGTTTTTGCCATTGTTCCACAAAATGCTCTTCCAGAATCACAAATTACGAATAGTGGCGGAATTTGCGTGCCTGTTGGCTGTTTCAGCAACGGAGTCGACTGTTTCAACAACGGAGTCGACTGTTTCAGCAACGAAGTTTGACTGTTTCAGCAACAGTCGATTGTTCCAGCACAGCATATAACTTATCTGCGATCTTTTAGACTTATGTTAGCAACAATCTACTTCGATTAATGATAAAATATAAGATTAATATGGAATTATATGTAAACAGATTAAACATATAATAAAGAAGAGGATTTTATATACCTTGGGATAAAGTAAATGAAAATGATGATGGAATCCTTTTTAAACATGGTTATAAAAGGTAAGGTGGTGTCAAAATATATAGTAAAAATGATACATAGTGAGGTCCTAACATCCCCCCCAGCTGAAAGTGTTGCATGTCCTCAGGCAACTCCTAGTCTGAGTCTGAGTCTGAGTATTGACTCTGTGCATGCAAGTTGCTCAAGCAGTAACTGGAGAAGGTGGCTTTTGTTGGAGCTCGGAATCCTCTATTGTTCTGCAATTTTTGCCATGCTACAGCTTCATCTCTGCCAGCCAATTGGTAGTGACACTGATATTTCTCTGAAGGCAGCCATAGAATTGGAAAATGAAAACGGTAACCAATCCAGTTTTCTCCACAATGCCGAATACATCTGATATAATTAGGTACCCTGGAAAGTGTAGCTTGAACATTATCAGGGCTAAAAGGGTGATAGTCTTGTCTTTCCTTACATGACTGCTGCCAAAACATAGTGTTGGCCTTCAATGCAGCAGCCTCCTTTACTCTGATTTGCTGTTGACACTTTAAAAGTGTTGAAGCCTGTAGTTGTTGCATGTACCTATGCATTCTTGGCTTCTGTAAGAATTGGTGATATTGTGCTACAAACATGGCCGGACTTAAAGGTTCCGGTCTAATCCAAAGGAGCCTATTCTCCTCATTATGACTACTTGCAATAAACGCAGTTTGCCAGGTGAGCTGATTGGCCAAAAATGAAACAAATGCCCTTATTTGTACATCACCTGCAATTGGAGTGAGATTGACTCTTCTATTCTCAGGTATGGCCTCGTTATGGAGATAAAGTTCACACAAAAAATGTTGGTCACTTTCAGGGGCCTGAGCAAAAGTCTTAACAAATTGTTCCGCAGTAAGCAATTCATGAGGTCTGCCATCCTTTATTGCCTTTAATTGAAAATAAACCAAACGTTCAGAGAGGAAGAGAGAGTAATTCACAGAGGGTTTTCGGGTGGCCATCAACTTTTGCACTAATGAAAACATCAAAACCATCTTTTCCTTTGATTCCTTGACTTCCTTCTTGGAATCCTGAGCTGTTGCAATGTTTGTTCCCAACTATCCCAGTTGGCATACATGTGATTCTGCCATGCTAACTTATGCTACTGTAATATTTTATTTTGATCTACAGCATATTGTTTCTTCCATTTGTTCATAAGTTCTAATTGATTCCATGGCAGGGTCTGTGTCCCGGCATTAGAAGTACTGGGTTGGGGCATTGTTTGAGTGGCTGAACTGACTAACTCAGGGCTAGATATCTGTGGTTGAGGCATTGTTTGAGTGGCCGAGCTAACTAGCTCAGGGCAAGATATCTGTGGTTGGGGTACTGTCTGAGTGGCTGAGCTGACTAGCACAGGGCGAGATATATGTGGTTTAGTTTCTTTTTCCAAGCTTTTTGAGAGCCCTACTGGTTCTTGTGGAGTAGTAGGGCATTCTTCTTTAATTGCAGCTGATGTAGATGCCTCAGATACCTGAATTTTGACTACTTTGTACCCTTCCTACTGGTAAATATTACCACACTCATGGCACATGTATTCTCTGCATGGATCCTTATTTTGTGCTGATGCTATGTGTGCTAGCATGTAGAGATTCAATTCTCTATCAAAGGCTTCTCGTGCCATGGTTAATTCACTCTTATAGGCTTCTAGTTCAGACTTCAAAAACTCATTTTCCTCCAATAAGGATGCCATAGTGTGTGAACCCTGTGTGCTGGTTGATTCTGCTGGGGTTGCCTGCTGATCCATAGCTGTAGCTGGTTCTTGTGGAGCAGCTACAGCTAGTTTCCCTGTATTATCATGCTTGGTGTATGATTCTTGTACCACAGTGGCTAGTTCTTGTGTTTCAGCCTCTGGGTAAGTGACTGGTTCTTGTGTGACAGTCACTGTTTGAGCCATAAATGATGTCATATTATCCCGAGGCACTGGTTCTTGTGTGGCAGTGCCACCGAACGAGACGGGTTGGGGAATTTGAAATGGGGGTGAAGATTGAAGTTTTAACAGAATAGTGGCGGGGTCAGGGGAAATGGGAGTAACTCCTGTTTCAACAGTCATCTTCATTTTCCTTTTTGGTAGGAAAGCAGAGAAGTCACTTTCTTTCCTTTTCTTTGTAGGGGAATATTCTTTTCTGGGGGAAGGGCTTTCGGAAGAAGTGAAAATTTGGAATGTGGCCCTTGTTCGTCGTTTTGAGACAGAGACTGTTGGGGTTCTTTTCTTCCTTTTATGAGTAGGTGGGGATGGGGGTGTTAGAGAGTCATCGCTAGGGATAGGAATAGTGGGAAGGGGTGACTCTACTAAGTGGGATGAACTTGGGGGTAGGTCAACTGGTTCTGAGGACGGAATTACTGGGGAGTCTGGGATATCGTCTAGTTTCCCTTCATAAGGACTCTCAGGAGCTTCTTGGGAACTTTCGGCTTGTTGGGGGATTTGGGCCTGCTGGGGAATTTCAGCATGCTGGGGAATAAGGAGTGGATTATTCAGAGGGGGGTTTTACTGAGAAAAACCCCTCTGAATTAATAATTGGCATAAACGGTGATGGGTAAGGGATAACAATGGGAATTTAATCCGTCTGCAATAATAGGACATGTTTTTGATACAACCAAGCAGATAATAGGGAATATTAACTAATCGACCATTCCTTAAATGATTCATCAAAACAAAGTCGTGTTGGTAGAGTACCTGGTAATGCCCTTCGCATGTCAAGTAGTGCTTGATGAATTCTGCTACTGTTGGACATGGTCGAGGAAGTGAATGCAGACTTATTCCGCGGCCTTTAAGTTCAATTGGTTCATCTAGAAGAAGAAAATCTTGCTGTGCATTTAAAATAACTTGCTTCCTACTGAACCAGCGAGTCCCGATAACCGACAAGCCTAAAACATGAGCTATGTCCTCCTCTGTAACTGAAATGCGGACCCCTTGAACCACTGAGAAATTCCCCTGAAGGTTCTGTGCGAACTCTAAAACTTGCTGCTGATCAAATTCTCCTAACCTTTCGAAGTATGTTGTCCATCCTGCTTGTTGAAAATTTTGATAGGCCTCTGGGAACAATTGAAGAAGATTTATCGAACCAAGCTCGTGTCTGATAGCAGACCCTCCCATGGCTACTAGCTTGAGTCACATGTAGAGGCACAGAAGATAGAAACACAGGCTTTGGTCAAGCATTGCAACAGAGGATGCGGAGTCTCAATGATGGTGGAAATGGAATGAAGAATGATGGAGGATTGGTTGATGTGAAATGATTATTCAGTTTTCGAAATTCCCCCCCCCCTACGTATGGTGCAATGATGATTGAGCGTGTGGAGATTGCAATCATTATGAGCGAGATCCTATCTTTAAAATATAATTTAACTGTATTACATTAAAACCACATACCTTACATTTTTACCTTTGGTTCAATAATTTGAAGTGTAGAGTGCTTCATAATGGCTTGATATTAATGGAAGAATCTGTAGATTTCTCTGAAATTTAGAACAGGAGCATAACAGGATCTGCTCAGTACTGAATAATTTTCACCCAAAGGATCTGAAGAGTAAAAGTGGAGAACTGAAAAGCTTGTACAGCAGAGGAAAGAAATGATGTTTTAATGATGACAAGTTGCTGAAGCTGGTGTTTCATCAACGGAAAAATGAACGACATGTTGCTGAAACTGGTGTTTCAGCAACGAGAAAAATCAGGAAAAATGGGATATAATGACTTGGGTTTAAAACAAGTGGGGGAAGTGTTTGATAGGGGGTAACTTCAGCAGTAAGGGATAGGAAATACTAGCTGAAGGATGATATTTCAGGAATGGTAGAAGTGGGAAAAATGGAAAAGGGCAATAATGTAGAAATGGGATGAAGGGATATTGCTAGGAATGGGTTGAAATGAAGGGAACAAGCTTCTGTGATTGAAGCTTCAGATCTTCTTATGATGGATCTGTCCTCCTTAATGAGCTTTTCCAGAATCTACAAAATTCAATTGTAATATGCCAACCCTTGACAGGGATTATTAGTTTTAAATCTAATCTAATCTAATACTAAAAAAAACAGTGCAGAAAATTAAATGCTGTGAGGAGCAGAAGACTCCCCTAGAAAAAGATAATGAATATCAGTCATGCAAGCAGTCTTGAAATCCTCTTTAGAAACAGGGCGCTGGTATAAACGAAGCCTATGACCATTGAATAGTAGAGGTGTTTTAGAATCATCAATTGTTAAAAGTCTTACCGTTCCATTAGAAAAAACAACATCTACCTCATATGGTCCAAGCCAACGTGTACGTAGCTTACCCTGAAAATTTTCAAACCGAGAGTCATACAATAAGGCCCAATTACCTTTTTGGAACTGCTTGTGTTTGATAATTTTATCATGCCACTTCATTCTCTGTTGTTGAATCATGGTTGTTTGGTGAATGGAATCTAATCTCTTTTCATCCAATTCAAGAAGCTGCTGCAACCTAGCTGTCTGCACATCAGTCAAATCAAGATTAACAGCTAAAGCATTTCTTAGAGTTTTGATTTCAAATTCCATAGGAAAAACAACATTTTTACCATAAACCAATTCATAGGGAGAAAAACCTGTAGTGTTTCTCCAAGTAGTTCTGTAAGCCCATAATGCTTCAGGGAGCCTTTGAGACCAATCCTTTCGGTTGTCCTTCACTGTTTTAGTTAGAATGGCTTCTAATACTTTATTTGTGCTTTCCACCTACCCATTGGCCTGGGGGTGGTATGGTGTAGTCATTCTATGATGAATATGATATTTCTGAAGGGTAGACTTAAAACCATGAGAATTGAATGGAGGTCCTCCATCTGTAACTAGCTCTCTAGGAATTCCAAATCTAGTGAAGATTTCTTCAAATAAGAAATCTAGGACAACCTCTTCATTGGCTCTAATAAGTGCTTTGGCCTCCACCCATTTAGTCATATAGTCTGTAGAGACTAATATATAAGTTCTTTGATTGGATGGAGGATTAATGGGTCCTATGAAATCCAAGGCCCATCTTTCAAACGGTTCAGAAACTACCTGGGGGTTTAATGGCATTTGGTCTCTATGATTGGGTTGACCCATTCTCTGGCAGCTGTCACAAGCCCTCACATATTTCTTTGCATCCTTAAATAATGAGGGCCAATAGTAACCCATCCTCAAAATTTTGTGTGCTGTTCTTTTATCAGCAAAATTCCCTCCACAAGGGCCATCATGACACGCTTTCAGTATGTCATACACTTCATCTTCCCTAATGCATCTTCGGATTTCCTGATCAAGCCCTGTGTAGAAAAGACACCCACTTATCCGGCTATACCTGGCACTTTGTTGAACAATTCTTCTCTTTTCTCTGTATGACAGGTGTGATGGTAATTTTCCTGCAACCAAATAATTAGCAATATCTGCATACCATGGAGAGTGAGCAGAAACTGCAAACAAATACTCATCAGGAAAATAATCATCCACTGGAATATTATTATCAGTTTTTAACCGTGAAAGGAAATCAGCCACCACATTTTCTTTACCAGGTCGATCTACAATTGTGATATCAAATTCCTGCAGTAATAATAGCCATTTGGTAACTCTAGCATTTGTAATAGATTTGTTCATTAAATACTTAATAGCTGAGTGATCAGTGTGGACAAAAGTAGAATAACTAGTGATATAATGTCGAAATTTATTAATGGCATAAATTACTGCAAGAAACTCCTTTTCGGTAACTGTATAATTAAGCTCAGCAGGGGTCATATTCTTACTGATAAAGTAGATAGCATAAGGAAGATGATTTTCCTCTTGTCCCAAGACAACTCCAATTGCAGTGTCTGAAGCATCAGAAGATATATGAAAAGGGAGGGCCCAATCAGCCCCCCTCAAAATAGGAGCAGTAGATAACTGATGCTTGAGTTCTTCAAAAGCTTTCTGACAAGAGTTAGTCCACTTAAATTCAGCATTTTTCATAAGCAACACAAATAATGGAGAAGCTATCTTAGAAAAATATTTAATAAATCTTCTGTAGTATCCAGCATGTCCTAGAAAAATTCTCACATCAGTTTGTGTTTTAGGAACAGAAAGATTCTGAATGACCAATATTTTAGATGGATCTACCTGAATACCTTGAGATGAAATAAAATGTCCAAGCACTACTCCTTCACTCATCATCATATGACATTTTTCAGTACTTAGGGAGAGGTGAGCTTGTATAAATCGTTTAAGTACCTTCTCAAGATTTTGTAATGCATATTCAAAAGACACACCATAAGGAGTAAAATCATCCATAAATATTTCCATAGAGTCATTCAGCATATCAGAAAAAATTCCTATAACAGCCCTCTGAAAAGTTGTTGGTGCATTACATAGCCCAAATGGAAGAACTCTATAAGCAAAAGTTCCCCAAGGGCTAGTGAAAGTGGTCTTGTCTTGGTCTTGGGGTGCAATTCTAATCTGATTATACCCACTAAATCCATCTAGAAAAGAAAATAATTTCTTCCCTGCCAGACTATCCAACACCTGATCAATGAAGGGTAAAGGAAAGTGATCCTTTTGAGTAGCTTTGTTCAAGGCTCTATAGTCAACACATACTCTCCATTTCCCGTTTTTCTTAGGGACAATTACCAATGGGGAAACCCATTCACTGTCAGATATGGGGTATATAAATCTTGCATTAAGAAATTTCTGAAGTTCTTCTTTAACAATTTCTCATAAATTAGGGTTCATTCGTCTTTGGGGTTGACAGACTGGTCAGCATCCCTCTTTATTGTAAATTCGGTGAGTACATAGTTTGGAAGAGATCCCTTTCATATCTGTGTAATCCCATGCAAATGCTTCCTTATATTCATGCAATAACTTCACTAACTATTGTGTTTCAGCAGCTGTTAGATCAGGATTTATGTTTAATGTCTTGCCAGGTTCAATTTCAACTGTTATGCTTTTAGATGAGATGGTGGTTAATGTCTGAGATGAGTCTTCAGATTCAATCTTTTCTTGGGTATCTGTTTCAAAAATTGCAGTCAATTGATTGTGTGTTTCAACAATTACAGAAGAAGGTTGACAAATAAAATTATTAATTATTTCATCCTCTGTATTTTCTCTAAGAGTTAAAGCTTGCCCAATAGTTAGAATAGGCTGAACAACATTATCATCATAATCCATCCACATAGAATATTCATTATTAATTATGGGTGTAGCATGAGGATAAAGAGTAAGCTGCTTGGTTTCATAACCATTAGAAATTGTCATTGAACCAGATCTACAACTAATAAAGGCATCAGCTGTGGCCAGCCATGGCCTCCCTAGAATTAAGGGGTGTCCCCCCAGCTTTGTTTTAGTCTGCAATACAACAAAGTCAGCTGGGTAATTCCAGGATTCAACTGAGATAAGTAGATCTTCAACAACTCCTTCAGGTTTAATTGTAGAACGGTCAGCCAACTCTAGAATGGTGGGTGTATCTATGATTGTGTTATTCAGCTGTAACATTTGTGAAGTTTCAAGAGTCATTATGTTTATTGCAGCACCTAAATCTACCAGAACTTGAGGAATCATTGTTTTACCAATCTGAACTGTCACGGTAGGATGGCCGGGATCACCATATTTCACAGGAGGGGTTTTTCCAGACATTAATGCAGATAAGTCACCCATCACATGTACTGTAAGAGGATCTTTAGTTTTCCTACCAGGTTTCTTAACACAAATATCCCTTATTGTTTTGGCATAAATTGGTACATCTCTTAATGCTTGTAAAAGTGGAATTTTAACATACAAATTTTGCAATTCCCCTAAAATATTAAAAGCAGGTGTTTCAGGCGTTCTAGTTAAAACCAAACGCTCGGGGAATGGTGGTTCTGTTATTTCAACATTTTTGTTAGAAGGTGGTTGTGCTTTCTTATGTTTCTCAGTTTCCTCTTTATCAGAATCAGAAGAAGTTATGTCATCAATAATAGGCTCTACTATTTTTCCAGATCTTAAATGAATATCATTACATTGCATAGTAGGAAATATATACTGATTCTGAATATCAATGACTTGCACAACTTTATTATTGGGGTTAGGATTTGGTTGCACAGGTAGCTGGGGTCTCATTTGGTTATTTGGCGGAGCATTTGATGGCAGAGGAAGTGGTTGTTGGAATTGAGGCAGTTGATTTGGATACGGGAGTTGTTGGCTTCTCCAATTTGAATTCCAAGGGTTAAAAGAAGATGGCTGCTGTGGGGGCCAAGGAGTCCACATTGTAGGATCAACAAAGGGAGGGTTTGATTGTTGCATGGGTGGGAAATTCATTTGATTAAAAGGTGGGTATTGCATTTGATTAAAGGGAGGGTAATTTGTTTGACCGAAAGCAGAATAATTATTCCAACGATTAAATGGCATACTAGAGTTCATACCTTGTCCTTTTGGTTTCCATTGTCTTCTTTGAGTTAGCAGGTAAACTGCTTCAGCTTCTTCTTCCGTTGGTTGCAATGCTGCCTTTATTCTTGGTAGAGATGGACATTGTTTTGTTTCGTGATCTTTCTCACAAAGGGTACAGATTGGTATTTTATCCAGTGGGCACTCCCTTAGTGGATGTTTGTCTCTGAACTTCGGGCAAAAGACAGCCAAAGTTGCTTCTGCTTCAACCTGCTTCTTCTTAACCTGCAAAGTGTCAATTTGTGAAGCAAAAGAACTTAACATCTCAGTTTTAAATTCTTCAAGTAAATTACCTATTTCAGCTCTTGTTGCTCCCCCACTGGCTGATTTCTGCACTCTTGAATAGGTGGGATCTCTATTACTTACTCTGTTCCTTGCAGCTCCCCTTGAACACCTCTTAGAAAGTTCAACAATCTCATCATATGATTCCTTAGATATATCTCCCTTGCCAAGCATATTTAACATGTCTAAACAATCATCCCTTAGACCTCTAAGTAATATTGTTTTGCGAATTTCCTTACTTATATTCGGATGATCAGATCTCTGTATATTGTACTGCAGCCTTTCTATATAGTCCTCCAGATTCTCGTCCGGCTTTTGTGCCATATTGAATAGTTCATCCTTCTTTTCTCTCGTCCGGTAGTAGTCTTGATATTTAAGCAGAAATTTCTGTTTCATCTGCTCCCAAGTTGTGATTACCTGACTCCCAAGGCTCATGAACCATCTTAAAGCATTTCCTTTTAAGGTTTCTAGAAATAATTTCAACTTTTGAGCATTAGTAACATAATCATAACTTCTGCATAATATATCAAATTCAAAAAGAAATTCATCCGGATCTTCAGAGGATAAACCATGAAAGTTAGGTAAAGCAGACAATGGAATGTTTTTCATAAGGGTTGTTCCTATGGGGAGATCACTAATAATCCCAAGGTAGAGAAATTTTCATCCTTTCCTTCTCCTTCGGGATCTACATGTCTTCCACCAAAGAAGCTTCATTGTTTCCTTCCATTATGTTCTCCTACTACACTTGCTTGATCGTCGAGATCTTCTACGGCTCCTCAATGTTTTCCTTTGTTAGTCCAACACTCTATTATTTTATAGTATTGCTGTCTTTGATGTTGCTAACACTTTCTTCGACTCTCCAATGGCTTCTTTGGTTCTTTAATCTTTGGCTCCTCTATATTTTTAGGACCCACAACTTCCTCTGTTTTGTAATGCGATTGAGGGAGTGCGAAGTTTTGGTCTTCGAGAACTTAATCTCGTGATGATTCGGCCTTTGATACAATCTAGTATTAAAAAGTCTTTCTTCCTCCTTCCTTTGCCTTTGCCACCAGTTATTTTCTTCTACAGTTTAAACGTCCTCTCATACAATACGCACCTTCTAAAAAAAGAAAATATTAATGCTTTTGAAATCTATAATTGCCTTCCCGACAACGAGCGCCAGTGTTGGTCCACTTTAATTGTTTTCACAATTCAAGCTCCACATAAATTGTCAACTTGAGGTAATATTTATTCAAAGACAATCATGCAACGGATATGCTCAATTTCAAAAGCAAGAACAATGTTGTAGTAAAAAGCCACACAATTATCAATCATACAAATCTAATTATTCACACTCTGTTTAATCAAAGTGAAGTCACTTATGTTATAACGATAATTCCTATATTGCGGTTTAGAATCCAAATAAAGGAAATCAATGCGGGAAAGGGAAACCAATCAACCATAACGAAACAGAGGACCCTATTCCTTTAAATAGGAACTTCAACACACCTTTACGACACTAATCACTACGTAGAAGAGATAACTCAAAGAAGACAAGACCCTATTCCTATGAACGGGGAACCTTCAACACTGTCTCTTGTTCCTAATCTGCTACTTGAGGAAAAGAAAATCAGCCAAACATGACCCTATTCCTTTGTACAAAAACTGTATTTTTGCTTCTGGCATATACATTCAAACAAATGATAGAAATAGATCTCTCCAACTACTTAAGAATGAATGTACTAACACATTCGGTGTTAAGGAAACGAATATAATGAACTACGAGCTTGTGTAAGCGGTGTTTCAACGAACGAGAATTAAGTAAGGTGCAAATGGCATAAAGAAATTAAAACGAAGATACAAGGACATTCGGGTAGATCTTGTGAGGAAGGCGGGCCCTTTCCCTCTCACACGTTCCCCGGAAAGAATCGTTGGGTGCTCAAAAGGAAATTTTGTTCAGCCATCAAGAAATGATACATTACAAATGGAGTCTAGCTCCGGATCTCTCAAACACAATGTTCTCTTGTAGCTTTCAAACTCAGGAAATCACTTTCTAATGATGATGTCTCCTCTTTTTTAAAGAGGAGACATCTCATCTCTGATACATGAGAGCAAATCTACGTTTATCCCAAATCTATTCTTCTTTCTTAAAACCGAGCTGTTTGTTCTTCCATAAAGATATTGTTACAACGGATACCAAAGTACTATCTTCGAATAATCCAGGTGTAACCATGTCTTCATGTTGTTGCCATTGTTCCACAAAATGTCGAGTCTTCGTTACGAATAGTGGCGGAATTTGCGTGCCTCTTCAGTACATTTCGGCTTAGCGAATTAAATTTGTTTCAACAACGGAGTCGGCCCCATTTCGGAAAACAGTTTGACTATTTCGACAACGGCCGATTGTTCCGGCCATGACATATAACTTATCTCTGATCTTTTAGACTTATGTTAGCAACAATCTCACCTTGATTAATGATAAAATATGTGAGTAATATGGAATTATGTGTAAACGGATTTAAAACATATAATAAAGAAAGTTTTATATACCTTGGGATAAAGTAGTAAAAATGATGATGGAATCCTTTTTAAACATGGTTATAAAAGGTAAGGTGGTGTCAAAATATATAGTAAAAATGATACATGATGAGGTCCTAACACATTCTTCCCGATTGGGCAAGTTTCCCTTGTGTGTCTCCCAAACGTCACGGGGTTGGCGCAATGCTATATCAAGTGCATGGAATATTTGTACCTTCTAGAGCAACTTTTTTTCAAGTTATTATAAAAACATGTTTACATTAGTCGAATAAGTCATAATAAGGCAATTCTGTTACCTGCGAGGATATGCACCTTGAAGAGATGTTTTCTTGGAGTTGTAGCGTGGCATAAATACTTCATGCAACAGGTTTGCTAGTTCTCCAGGTTCCTCATACGGGTTTGAAAAATAGAAACTATCCTTCTCCCATTTGAGTCTTCGATCGATTGTTGGGTTGATCCAATATTCATCTCACACATTTAGTAATATTCCCAATTAGTCATGAGCTAATTTAGGATATTCATTTTTGTTTTATTACTTTGTTTAAAGAATAAATGAAGAAAAGGAGATCCATAATATCATAATGAATAAATCAATGCCAAATGTAGAAAAGGCTAAATCTTGATTGTTAAATCAAGCACCCTTAGGTGTGAAAGTGTGAATCATTTGACAAGGTCAACCTTGACCAAATATATAAGCCTTTATCATGGAGTGGCCATCGATAGGGCACAACGCATTTTGAGATGGAGATGCCTTGTGTGAAAGAGGTGATCTCATTGGAAGTGGTTTAGGGTTTGCAAGGTCTGCTTATAAAAGGAAGAGGATGGTAGCATTAGAATTATGTTGATGTTTATCATATTTTTACGAATATATGATGTGTTTATGTATATATTTCTCTTGCTATTTAGCGAGGATTGAATGATGTTCGACGTTGGGTGTTCCTAATTGGGAATCCCACCTCTTTCAATTGAGTAGCTCTTGGAAGAGTTTGTATTTCCTTGTCCACTATTTGGTAGGGCCAAGCTTCTTTCAACTACGACATAGATCTCGTTGAGGTTTGGTTATTTTTCAGACGCGGCAAGTGGAGATTAGATCTTCAAATCTAGTCCATTTCGGTGCATTTTCGGTGGAGGAGGGTTCTACTTCATTGTGAGGGGACATTACGGAAGTATTGAGCATCATTTTCATATCTTGGCATGAGGCCAACTATATTTTGATCCCTACGGTGTATTATAGATCCATATCTATGTTATTTCTATAAGTGAAGTTGCGAGGTGTTTCATCACACCATTTGAGTGATTTTCTAGGTGTTGGGGATCTGCCCTTTTATTTGGAGATCTATTGGAGCTGTTCTGTTACTGTATCAGTTGCTTAAACTTTCTAAATCTGTATTTTTGATGAATGCGGTCTTAGATCTTAGATCTACATCTTGTACTCCATTTTCTTTGAAAACCCCCGAGGGGTTCTTTAGAGGAGCTTGTATAGTGCATAGGTCCCGTATAGATCCAGCTTTTTAACATTTACATGCTCTAGATTTGAGGTGTAATCTATAGCTATTGCGAGCCAATAAAATAATGATGTAAGGATTTTCGGTATTAATCTGTAATTATGACACCTCATTTTGACGGTTTATTTCATTGGAGACTTGTATTTTCTTGTCATGCATCTTATGGGCCAATTTTAACATATGGTTTTATTTGTAAAGAAAAATGAAAGGTCACCAGTTAGCCTATTTTGATATATAAAAGATTATATGCATTATTTTTCTATCATTCGTTATATTCTTGCATTCCCCATTTGAAAATATTACGGTCGTATCGAGCATCACCTTGCTTCACGGCCCCGTGATTTCTAAACTAGTATGTCTTCTAAGAGGAAGGGCCTCTTTTAGAAAGAGGTATCTAAAGATAAGACGAAGAAGTTTGATTACAAAATGATAATGAAGACAGGAGTAAATCTCCTTTATTTGGAGGTGAATATGAAGAAAAGGATTTTCCTAATATCATTCTTAAAGCCATGCAAGATCTTGCTAGAGAGATCAAAGAGATGAGAATGGACATAATCAAATAATCCCTAAAGGGTTCCATCTTGGAGAAGGCTGCAGCATGTCTCATCAACGAAATGATCAACCGGTCATAACCACGGGTTTTCGATGTCTACCATGCCAGCCTTGGGTTTTGCGGGGAAATGAAGGTTTCAAGAGCATGAATCCCTTGAAGACTATTTTGAAGAATATGAGCCTCAAAATCGAGAGATTCAAATATCACTTGAGTTTCGAAGATTTTTGTCACATAAATGACAATAGAAGACCAAGGCATCATCATGGGCGAGGTGGTGGATTCATTCCTCAATCATGATCGACACCACACTATGGGCGGTTATTTTTACCCAATTTTGATGGGTCATCAAGGTATTCGCAAATCTTGGGTGAAAAACTTGACATCTAATTTCATTTGAACAAGGTTCTAGAGATGGAAGCTATCAATATTGAGTGCTACACCTTGAAGGTGAAGCACATATTTGATATTACCATTAGACTTCGTCTTGTCGATCTGTGTCGAGTCAAATTCACCGAGGTCTGTTCTTGTCATTCGCGATCCAACGATGCTGCTTTGGTCGAAATAGTCATTTTCCAGAGTCAAGGTCAAGTAGTTGGTCTTCAAACATGTCGAATAATGCCAAAGAGGCGCATGGGAAGGTTGAAATAAGTTTTCATGGTCGGGTCATTTCATTATCATATGCTTGGAAATCTATTTCTTCTCAAAACTCTATTTTGAGAAAAAAATAGGTATTTCTGTTCATATAAATAAATCCAAGATATTTTTAAAGAGTTCATGCTGTCTGGTCACTTTGCCGGGTTTCATGCGACTCCTGTCCCTACGAATGGCCTTTCTTCCAGGATTCTCCCTTCATTGTTTATACATTTCAACCGATACAGACGTGATGATCTTTGCCCTCTAGTACTGTTCTGTGCATGTAACTATGTAGCCACGAGTCCATGAAATAGAGGATGTTTTTGGTCATTGGCAGTAGTAGTGTAGAGCCATCATTGGTGCTGCGCGAGAAAGCTTTAAGTCCTAGTGTCATGTTAATACTGTTGTCATACTATGTGTTGAGTCTTTATTTTATGACTATAATGTTCGTTAGCAATTTTCTTTTGCTAAAAGTGGTGGGAGCGATTTAGTTATTGCGGTTTCAGTTCGTATGGTGATGATGAACAGACATATGCAAGTGGATTACAAGCACTTGGCATTGATTTACGGTTCAAACCTGATTTTGTAAATTCTTGCGTCTTTCCAACGGAGTCTCGAAAATATGACGGTAGGTGGAAAATACGGCGAGGCGGAAAAAGAGTGGCTCCGAGTGTGGCTTGATGGTATAATAGGGCTCGAAAATGTTTTCAAGGAATCATTGTTATTGGATCATCTTCAACATCAAATCTTCGTAATAAATACGACTTCTCAAAGGATGGCAATGAAAGCGGGCGATACGGGGAAAGAGAATGGTCACCTCTGAGTTAAAAAAATATTTTAGTAATGGAAAAGGACAAATGGGTGTTTTCTGAGACATTGTATGCAAGTACGGGTTGTTGGGGGTCCTCTATTTGCTGTGGAGTTGCTAAGAAATCTCAATGAGGAAAGTCAAGGGGATTAATAGGCTAGCGAGGCACAAGCACATATTTGCGTATTAATTAGCTACATGGCGGGATAAATTCAAATTGGCGTAAGGAGCTCATTATCGGAAAAGGCTGTTGAGAGTTATTTTGCTCACTATGGGATTTTCATTTGGTGGAGGAAGGAGGAGCGCATTAAGCGGGTTTACGAAGTGAAAGGACAAATTCAAAAAATATACGGAGAAATTTCGAGGTATTCTCAACGAGCCGATGTTGTCTTGAACTTAATCGATAGGGAAGACAATGACTTGTCACTTAGAAAAATTAGATGAATATCATGCACATCTTCAAGCACTCCCGAAAGAAAGAGTGACTACCTTCACAAAGGTTTTTGGAATATGTAAATGAGGTGCATTGACTTTGTGCGGTACTTGGTATGAACACGGGAAGGCATGGGTGAAGCACATCCAAGCTTGCACGAGTCAACTCTGGACGGACAAAAAAAAAAAAAATATTAGCAACAAGACGGTGGAGGGATTATCACAAACTATTCGGACATTGAAAAATGAAAAGAAACTTGGTCGAAGTTGCAAGATCTTAGAACATCTTTGGTTGAACTTTGGAACCTAGTGGATACTTGATGGAAGAAAAGAGAATGATATAGAAATGTTATTATGCAATCTTGGAGCATTAGATATTTGATTACAAGCGTAGGTTCTCTTGCACTTGATATCATTGACGAGGTGGAGGTAGAAGTTGAGGTTTACAGATACGGCGAGGCAAGCAAAATGAAAAAATTGGTGTTGAAGAAGTGGATAGAGTTGGAGGAAATATGCGGACGAGCACATATGGAACCGGATGCTAGCATGGCAACGGAGAAATTCGATACCACGATTGATGCTGGTATAGTGGAACCTTCGAGCTTCTAGCTAATATTGAATCACAAATATTGAAAGCAAAGGAAAATGGTTGCTCGTTGTGCTTCTCGATAACATACGATTTTTTGAACTTGATCCGTCTTGATGCGGAGATGCAAAAACTACATTTGAAAAGAGGATGGGTAACATTGATGATGCTGTCCCATTTTTTTTGGACAAGGATTTAATAGGATATATCCTCTTTTCATGGTGCTCTATACTATCTTGATAGCAAGCAATTTTCTTTGATCGTGTCATTGATTTTTTGGGCGGTGGGCGAAGACGAGGCCACACAAATATAAGAAAAGAAAGCATGTCAATTCTCTTGCATGGACGGCGATATAAGGGATAACGAGAGAATGTCAATTGAAAATCTATCGAGTTTAATTGGGCTACTCCTCATGCTCAAATCGCAAAATGAAAACTTTGGATTAATATTTCATCATTTTCGGTACATCGGACACATGGGCAGGCGTACATGGATGGATGAATTCGTCAACCATTCAAGAGCACACCATTCGGCCCTTTGGATATAAATAACTTCAAATACGACAACGAATGTTTCGTTTTATCATAGATCGAGCTTTTATTACTATAGTGAAAGCAAATTTGCATCGCCATATTGTTTATGTTGCACATCAAAGACATGCGGATGCGATTATTAAAAATTGGTTTTTAATTCAAACGGGGAAAGGTGAAAAGTCGAACGAATTAAACGAAGGATATTAACCATAAGCGGAAGGAAATAGGGTCGATTTGCCTATTTTTAACTTAGGTTCAATTCAAATCCGGTTTTATCTTTCAATTAGCCATTAGAAATTTGCAAATGGAAAATGTAACGTAGTTATTTTTTTAGAAGAACAAATCGATGAATCTCTCCCTGGAAATTTTTATGAATTCGATTCAGAAAACGATTGCCCTTGTTTTGGGTCGATGTTGTTTTCTCACGAGCTTGTTGTTATTGTGAAAAATCATTTGTAAGGGGTTGGAAAGTTACGAAAATTTGTGGGAGGAAAAACCCGGTGCTCTCATTGTACGGTTGTTTGACGAGAGAAATAATTAAATGGCGCATTTCCCCCGGTTGTAAGATTCTTGTGGTGTGAAGGTTTAGCATATGTTTTCTTCTGTTTCATATGTCTTTGTAATGTTTCATAGTTTCATTCATTTTTTTCATTTTCGGAAATTTGAGATAGCTACTTGTAAGGAGGTAGAACCCAATTTATTTGCTCTACCTCGAAAGAGCATTCGGTATTTGTGTAATTTTCTTCTGCTCTGTAAAGGACTCATTGATTAATGCCCTTTTTGACTCTTTAAATAGTCTTTTCATCATATTATTTCAAAATTGATTGCTAAAACCTCATAACTATCATAGCCTTATGGAATAATACGTACCTAAAATCATTATCGGTTAGGTCATCTCGGATCCTATTGGACATCTTTCAACGAGTTTGACGGAGAGAGCCCTCTCCTGTCCTTGTGGGGCTAGCTACGAGGCTGAGCTTAGTTTGATGTTGCCTCGAGTTTTTCCTTCTTGACTGTGAGCGATTCGGCCAACATGGTGGCGACCATGTTGCGGGGACGTCTTCCCGTGCAAGGATGACAAAGTTCAGATGCGATTGCGATGGTGGATAGCGATTGAACACTGAAAGGGTACCCCGAAACATTCTGAAACTCAACTCGATCCGAAGATTCCGGTGCTGGCCCAGTCCACTCATGCGATGGTAGGGTATGTGTCGCTTTGCACGCATGTGAAGTTGTAAAAGGTAGAGATCAGTTAGCAGTTTTGAAATTAATGAAGAAGAATTTTTTCATTGTCTTGTGATATTTTAAAATACGGCAAGAGATTTCCTCTTGAAGGCTTCATGGGGGTGTACGTGAGTTGGTGTTGAAAAGAATTGAGAAGGAGATTAGGTGTTTAAATGATCGGATCCAATCATATGATTTCGAGATCCTAGAAAGTTTTTGGAAACTCTCCCTCCCTTCAAAACGAAGCAATAGCAACTTTCTGAGATGTTTGCATTGACAATGTGCGAGTGGGTATGTATTGCGAGTTGGGGCGACAAATAGATACGCTTTTGCGATCCTATTGCGATGTACATGGAAATGTTTTTCGGTTTGATTGACAAATCAAACTATCTTTTACATGATCGGACTCATTATGCACGTGTATGGCTGTACGACAATTACATACGTGCTGCAGTTTGAAGCACTCTCGAAGCAACATCCTTCTCGGTTACTTCGAATGGTTGATGCGGCATTACGGTATTACATGATTTATTGATTTTGCAGCAAGTAGGGTAGATAAATAAGCGACCCAAAGCGACATTTTGTTCCGATTTCATTACGAGTTTTAGTTTGAAGTTTGCGAGTCGGTTTTTCGATCATTTCGGTCGAAGTTTCGGTCCATAAATAGGTCGAAAGTCTCGTGTGCCTTCGAAATAATGATTCGATAGCCCAATGGATGGAAGCCTTTGTCTTGCTCTCCCCCGAGCCTGCTTTGTTCTTGGCACCTCCAAGAAGCGGCGGCTACCATCCCATTGGAGCCAATGTTGAACTCGGGTCTTGTCGGTCCTCTGTCGAGGTCGAATTCACCGAGTCTTGTTCTCGTCATTCGCGATCCTTGATGCTACTTTGGTCGAAATAGTAATTTTCGAAGTCAAGGTCAAGTAGTTGGTCTTCAAACATGTCGAATAATGCAAAGGCGCGTAGGGGAAGGTTGAAATAAGTTTTCATGCTCGGTCATTTCATTATCATATGCTTGGAAATCTATTTCTTCTAAAACTACTGTTTTGAGAAAAAAAAATAGAAGTATTTCATTTTCATGTAAATAAATCCAAGATATTTTAAAGAGTTCATCTAGCCCTGGTCACTTTGCGAGTTTCATCCATCTCCACATCACTGTGTAGAATGGCCTTTCACCAGGGATTCTCCCTCATTGTTTATACATTTCAACCACTCTTGGACGTGATGATCTTTGCCCTTCGTGCTATTTGTGCATGTAACTATGTCCCACAGGTCCATGAAATGAGGATGTTTTTGGGCTTTGGCCGGCGTGGTATGGAGGCCATCATTGGTGCTCTGCAGAAAACTTTAAGTCCTAGTGTCATGTTAATACCATATTTTGTCATCTTTATGTGTTGAGTGCTATTTGCGGCTATAATGTTCGTTCGCAATTTTCTTTTCTTTAAAAGTGGTGGAGCGATTTAGTTATTGCGGCTTTGGTTCGCTATGGTGATGATGAATAGACATATGCAAGTGGATTACAAGCACTTGGCATTGATTTACGATTCAAACCTGATTTTGTAAGTGCGAATGTTGCGGGTCTCAAGAAATATGGCCGACTAGCGATGGAAAATGCGGCGAGGGCGGAAAAAGAGTGGCTCAGGTGTAGGCGATGGTATAATAGGGCTCAAAAATGTTTTCAAGGAATCCCACTTTGTTATTGGATCATCTTCGGCATCAAAGCTTCGTAATAAATCTAACTTCTCAAAGGATGGCAATGAAAGCGGGCGATACGGAAAGAGAATGGTCACCTCGGTTAAAAAAAACTCTTTAGTAATGGAAAAGGACAAATGGGTGTTTTACGGACATTGCTTATTGCAAGTGCAGGTTGTGGGGGTCCCTCTGACTGGCTGTGGAGTTGCTAAGGAGTCTCAATGAGAAAGTCAAAGGGGATTAATAGTACAACGAGGCACAAGCACATATTTTCATATTAATTAGCTACATAGCGGGATAGAGATTCAAATTGGCGTAAGGAGCTCATTATCGAAGGAGAGTTTATTGAGTTATTTTGCTCAGCATGGGATTTTCGTTTGAGTGGAGGAAGGAGGAGCGCATTAGGGTTTACGAAGTGAAAGGACAAATTCAAAAATATGGAGAAATTTAGGGTATTCTCAACGAACTGATGTTGTGCTGAACTTAATCAATGGGGAAGACAATGACTTGTCCACTTAGAAAATTAGATGGGCCTCATGCACATCTTCAAGCACTCCCGAGAAGAGAGAAGAGTGACTACCTTCACAAGGTTTTGGAATATGTAAATGAGGTGCATTGACTTTGTGCGGTACTTGGTATGGGCTTCGGAAGACTGTCGGTGAAGCACATCCAAGCTTGCACCGAGTCAACTCACAGACTGAGACAAAAAAAAAAAAATATTAGCAACAAGGCAGTGGAGGGATTATCACAAACTATTCGAAGGACATTGAAAAATGAAAAGAAACTTCGAATTCGAAGTTGCAAGATCTTGGAACATCTTTGGTTGAACTTTGGAACCTAGTGGATGCTAATGGAAGAAAGAGAATGATATAGAAATGTTGTATGCAATCTTGAGGCATTGAATCACTGAAGTTACAAGCGTAGGTTCTCTTGCACTTGATATCATTGACGAGGTGGAGGTAGAAGTTGAGAGATTGAATACGACGAAGGCAAGCAAAATGAAAAAAATTGGTGTTGGAGAAGTGGATAGAGTTGGAGGAAATATGCGGGAAGCGAGCACATATGGAACTAGATGCTAGCACGACGCTGGAGAATTCAATGCTGCGATTGATGTTGGTCTAGTGGAACCTTACGAGCTTCTAGCTAATATTGAATCACAAATATTGAAAGCAAAGGAAAATGGTTTGCTCGTTGTAATATAAAGTAACATACGATTTTTTGAACTTGATCTAAAATCTTGATGCGAATGCAAAAAAACTACATTGAAAAGAGGATGAGTGACATTGATGATGCTGTCCCATTTTTTTGGACAAGGATTTAATAGGATATATCCTCTTTTTCTGTACAGTGCTGTATACTATCTTGATAGCAAGCAATTTTTTTTGATCGTGTCATTGATTTTTGGGCGATTTGGGCGAGAGCAGGGCCACGGAAATATAAGAAAAGCGTGTCAATTCTCTTGCGTGGACAGCGATATAAGGGATAACGAGAGAATGTCAATTGCAAATCTATCGAGTTTAATTGGGCTACTCCTCATGCTCAAATACGCAAAATGAAAACTTTGGATTAATCTTTCATCATTTTAATTTGTCGGACACATGGGTAGAGGCATACATGGATGGATGAATTCGTCGACCATTCCCGAAGGCACACCATTCAACCCTTTGGATATAAATAAGTTCAAATCTGACAACGAATGTTCCGTGTTTATCATAGATCAGGGCTTTTTATTACTATAGTAGAAAGCAAATTTGCATCGCCATATTGTTTATGTTGCGAGATCAAAGACATCGAATCTTGATTATTAAGGTGGTTTAATTCAAACGGGAAAGGTGAAAAGTCAAAGCCCGAATTAAGAAGGATATTAACCATAAGCGAGAGAAATAGGGTCGATTTGCCTATTTTTAACTTGAGTTCCAATTCAAATCCGAGTTTTTATCTTTGAATTGCTTATAGAAATTTGCAAATGGAAAATGTAACGTAGTTACTGTTTTTAGAACAAATCGATAAATCTCTTTCTCCCTATTTAATTTCGGTTGAAACGGTGTCCTTGTTTTTGGGTCGATACGACGTGCTACTCACAGGCTTATTTATTGTATGAAAAATCATTTGTAAGGGGTTGGAAAGTTAGAAAGTTTGTGGAAAAACCCGGCGCTCTCATTGTACGGTTGTTTGACGAGAGAAATAATTAAATGGCACGGCTACGATTTGTAAGATTCTTGTGGTGTGAAGGTTTAGCACATATGTTTTCTTATTTCATATGTCTTTGTAATGTTTCATAATTTCATTCATTATCATTTCGGTGAATGCTTTCTTGTAAAGGAGGTAGAACCCAATTTATTTGCTACTGCCTCAAAAGAGCATTCGATATTTGTGTAATTTTCTTGTCTATAAAGGACTCATTGATTAATGCCCTTTCACGACTCTTTAAATAGTCTTTTCATCCCATATTATTTCAAAATTGATTGCTAAAACCTCATACCTATCTCGCCTTATGGAATAATCTGTGCCTTTGATTAGATCTTTGCTCATCTTTTGTTCTTGATCCCAACGACGGAAAACCCGGTCATTTATCAAAAGCCTCTTTCATATCTATTTACTAGCCTAAAATCATTATCGGATTTGGGTCATCTCGAGATCCTGTTGAGGGTCGTCACTTTCAGCGAGTTTGACCGGAGGCTTCCTCTCCTATCCTCGTAGGAGCTAGCTACGAAGGTGGGAAGCAGTTTTGATGTTGCCTCGAGTTTTGCCTTCTTGACCTAAGGCGGTTCGAGCATAACGGGTTCCATGGCTTATCTACATTGGGTCATGCTGATGCTTAATTTGTATTTAGAGTTCTAGAGGCTAGTGGAAAGATTTGATAGAAGAGATCCATAGGAACCATTCATGAGCCTTGTAAAGTTGAGACAATTAGGTAATACAAAAACTTATATGCGAATTTTTAAGATTTTAAATTTATGGTTCCTGATTTGTGCCAGGCAAGAAGGGTGTACATGTTCATTGATGGTTTAGATATGAACCTCTTCATGGGTTAGTTAAATCTACCAAGCCCACTACCTAAATGATGCTATTGAAAGGGCTAGAGACCTTCAAGAGGCCTTGCCAAAAGAAAAGGGAAACTTTTCAGCATATGCCTCTTCCTTCGAAGGGAAAGGAAGAAATGGTTACTCCTTCAAGGCTCATACGAGAAACCTCTTGATGATGATGTCTGGAAATAACACAAGAAGAAGGAAGCTTTGCTTTACTTTCCAAGAATCATGGGCACCTAGACATAGATTTGTTGTTGGAAAAGCACATTACATGGGGTCTTCTCGAGATGATGAGGAGGAAGAGAAGATGAACCGAAGAGGTCATAACACCAGCAACTGCTTGGGGAGAGCCAACACCATCAAGAGATGGGAATGGAGAATTTTATCCTATTGGAGGGGCTCTTGCATATTTGAGAGGAGTACCTAAGTACTTGACCTTAAGAGTTCAAGGTTCCATCTTCAATCGGACGGTGTATTTTGGTGATAGTGGGGCTACCCACGATTTCATTGATGTGACTAGTGCGAGAGGAGAAATACCTTTGATGCTTTTTGAGGGATTATTTGTTTTGGTCCCCGAGAAGACGAGAACAATGCAATGCATGCATTATGTACCATCCTTATCGGTCACCATGGGGACATATACATTGATTGATCACTTCCTTATGGTTGAAATCCTGAGACCAATGTCATATTAGGTGTTCAATGGTTGATTACGTTGAGAAGTCACCCTTTGATTAGGAGGCTTGGAAAATAGAATGGGTGGATAAGAAGAGTGGTGAGACTCAAATAGATCAAGGAATGCATAAATATCCCTCACATACCACTTCCACATAAAGAACATAGATGGATTTGCATAGTGGAACGAGACCTTCTGGGTCCCATCTATCATGCTCTGATATTCTTGCATGGGACACTATTATATAGTGGAAAACCACCGAGGAGGCCACTTGATTTAGATCTTGTGGGATATATCTCAAAACATGACTCTCCAAGCATAGATCCGGGGAGGGATGGGAGCATTGGAAGACAATGATATAACGTTGAGAGTCTTGCGTAGGCTCGAGGAGGAGGGAGATCTTTTCCCAACATCATCATTACCCACTCTCATTTCGAGTATGTGTTATGGGAGGAGATGCATGGAAGGAATGGCCTTCCAACATATGCAGCAGCATGGGAGATGTCAAGGAGGAAGCAGCCATATGATAGACATTTTTTTTGATAGAAAATCAACGTTGTCACTATGGGAGGTTGATCCATATTGGAAATCCCAATTTGTTGGTGGATTACTCCAAGGATCTTCACATGCATGGCTTGTGATGACCCGGATACGTGAAGAGGGATACTTATTCCAAGAAGAATTCATCTACCATCATGGTAGAATATTCTCATATAGAGCATCCTAGCTCGAAAAAGTTACTACAAAGGGCCTATGAAGAGTTCTGTTTCCAGCAATGCTACATACTCCATGAGATTCTACAACATCATCATGAGGAGCTACACTTGGAAGGGCTTTGAAGGAGAAATATATCGAGAATTTTCAAAGATGCATGTACCATGTGGAGATGGGGCGAGCTTAACTCTATGGAAGAGTTAATTCATCCATCTCTTTCTCTTTTTTGAGGAAGGGATAGATCTATACACCACTCCATTTTGTTTAAGGAGTATTTTGGTGAAAGAACATGCTCATGTAAATAATGTTTCATTTGATTATTGTTTGAATTATTTCACCATGTATATGGGGCCATGACTCCAATGAGTAGTATTGTACCCTTATAAGCTTCATGGCCAAATTTGGGCCACAAAATTTTTTGAACATAGCCCATCCCTTGGAGGACAAAAGGGAGATTTTGTTTCATGATGGGTGCATTCTAAGAGCACGAATATATCTCACACTTTCAGCCATGGTGAGATGACTTGGAAAGAAAGTAAGTGAGTGGGGAAACCACTTACCACATCTTAATGCGATGCGATCAAGAGATGCACTATGCTAGTTCCACATGTGGGACTGTGGCCTATCATATGCACAAATTTATGTTTGTATGTGTGTAGTTTTGATCCCATACATGGATGATGTACTTATAATTTTTATGGGGATGTATGGAGGGAGGATGGGAGGTATTTATGTGCCCTATGGGATGGAGATTCTCCATGTATCTTATGCTACATGTTTGGGATAACATTGGGAAAACCATGTTTGTTTCATTTGAGCTATTGCCTCCTTATGGGATGGATTATTTACATCTCATGAGAACTCTGGAGGAGAAATTCATGGAGGGATGGATTGGTGAACACTTAGCTTATGTAGGAAGAGTATCACATGTTGGTGTCACCAATGGAGAGGAAGAGTTGCAACACTCACCTTATTAGTTGCTTGAGGACAAGCAACATTTGGGAAGGGAGGGTAGCAATATTCCCAATTATTCATGAGCTAATTTGGAATATTCTTTTTATTTTATTAGTTTTTCTAAAGAATAAAAAGAGTAGGAGATCCCAAATACTCCTTAATAATGAATTGATAATGCCAAATGTGAAAAGGCTAAATCTTGGCTGTTAAGTCAAGCACCTTCGGTGTGAAAGGGGGTAGGAACATTTTAGTCGGAATCAACCTTGACCAAATCTATATTGTTTTCATGGAGAAGTGGCCATCGATGAGGCACGATGCGGGTTTAGATGGAGATGCCTTGTGTGAATGAAGTGATCTCATTGGAAGTGGTTTAGGGTTTGAAAGCACTTACATTATAAAAAGGAAGAGGATCGTAGGCATTAGAAGGTTGTTGATGTTTATCATATTTTACGAATATGTAGTCTGTTTAGACATGCATTTTCTCTTCTTATTTAGGTTAATATTGAATGTTGTTTAGAATTGGGTGTTCTCGAATGGGAATCCAAGCTCTTTCCATTGAGTAGCTCTTGGAAGAGTTTGTATTGAATTTTCCACTATCGGGCTTGGGGCCAAGCTTCTTTTTCAAATACGACATAGATCCGGTTGAGGGTTTGGTTGTTTTGTTGCGGCAAGTGGAGATTAGATCTTTTATATCTAGTCCATTTCGGTGCTTATTTTCGGTGGAGAGAGGGTTAGTTCATTGGGAGGATAGTATTGGAAATATTGAGCATCATTTTCAGATCTTGGCATGAGCCAACTATAGTTTGATCCCTATGTGCAATATATATCCGGATGCGTTATTACCGTAGGTGAAGTTGCGGGGTATTTCGGCCACACCATTTGAGTGATTTTCTGGGTGTTGAGGATCTACCCTTCACTTTTTGGAGATCTATTGAAGGCTATTCTATTGCCTACTTTCAGGATACGTATTTTTCGATGGGTCTGTGGTCTTAGATCTCGAGATATACATATTGTGCTTGGTGTTTTGCTAGCCCACGAGGGAGTTCTTTAGAGGAGCTTGTATAGTGCATGGATACGCGTGTCGATCTAACTTTTTATACACTTGTGCTCTAGATCTAGGGTGTAATCTACAATTGTTGCGGAACGATAAAATAACGTTGTAAGGCTTTTTCGGTCTTAATATATGGTTGAAGCACCTTATTTGAGGGTTTTCTTTCATTGGATATTTGTATTTTCTTGTGATGCATCTTATGGGCCACTTTTAACATATATTTTTTTCTTTGTAGAACGAATGAGTCACCATATTGGCCTCTTGCTATATAAAATATGATCTGCGTTATTTTTCTATCATTGCATTATGTTGCTACATTCCCCATTTGGTAATATTACACATTCAACTTATAGATATGATCAACATCGTCATCTTGTGTGCACATGACTACTGTATATATTTTACACCTTCTACAAGATCTAAAGGGACCACAACTACTGGTTCCATTATTCTCAAATACCATGCTTACACTTAAGATTGATGATTCCACCCATATCAATACTTTAATCTAAACCCACACAACGTAGGATAGGGATTAATATCATCACAATATGTCTAACTTCAAAGCACACGCATTCACCTTTAATCCTTCGATATATACTACATGTGAGAGACTTCCTAATGGAATAATCTTTTGTTGATTCGCCATGCGTGGAGGATCGTGGACCATTCCAACTTAGGTTCTTTCATGCATTTCCAAGTCTCTACTTTGGTAAAAATTCACATCGCATCCTAGATCTAGAATGACGCAGTCCATCTCATATGCACCAATGAGAAGTCAAGTGCATCTCATCCGGTTCTTCCTTATTATTATAGATATTGTTAATAGCCTTGCTCCATCTAGGGTTATTATTTTTGCGCGATTTGTATATCAATTCTTGGAGGTTCTTGACTACCTTCTTATTGCGCAACAATTTGATACAAGCATGTAGGAAGGCCTATATCTCTTCATCTACCTCGACCATGTCCATAGATTTTATTGATGTGGAATCATCCACATCTGCGAAACCCTTTTTTGCTTCTACAAAGGTTTCTTTTTTCATGATGTAATTTGAATCCTTCCTTCTTTTCGGGTGCTTTTTGAATCTAAATATTAGCATATGGATTTGTCCCTTTATCTCCACTAGTTGCTACACTACACCTAGTGACAACATTCACACTTGGTTCGTCGCACGGATCAACTCTTGCCATGCGAATATTCTAGCGGGATTCTACACTTTTTTCCTCCCATGTTACCCCACCAATCAAAACAAGACAATCTTCGATAACATTATCAAATTATATAGTACTGCAAGACGGTCATGCGGGTTTGAGCGATCGCATGCATAATGATCGCATCTCCTGATTATAGCAAATGAGTGCCCTCTTCCTGCGACCAGCTCCTCCTCCTCTTCATCGTCCTCCTATTTTTAAATCTACCACACCAAGATGGGGATGTTGGTGAGGTAGGTTCAACATGCATTCTATATAGGTAAAACCGAGTCAATCATTAAATCAAATGCTGCCGACGGAGGTGCTCCTCGTCATGTCCCGGCGATGAGAAAAAATTGTAGAAAGGTTGCTTAAGCTTAGACATATATTTACCAATCCACGGAAAATAGTCTGCCATATGTAACCATAACCCGAAAATTTGCACACCATAATGTGAGGTCCCACTTGGTCCTTCGCTCTTCGGTGGGCTTGGTCCTCCGGCATGCGAGATAGTCTTTAAATATAGAAGCGAGTGATCCTTGTGATGCCCAAAAAATTTACAATGTATACACCATACATCTGTGCATGACTTGTTTCCCTTATCCTTGTGTATACTATATTTCTAAGTGCATTTTCCTCAGCGACTTTGGATACGCTTTGAGTGCGAATCTATGCATCGGTACCGGTGAAGCCTCTAGCTTCATTTCAATATACGGCTTCGGCTGCGTGGCAATCTTTTGTTGACTTAAGGCCTGGCATAAGTGTGGTAGCAACATGGCACTAGACCATTCTTTGTCTTGGGTGTCATCAATATTCAGAATTTTTCCATCTCTAATAGTGAGCTTCAACCTTTGGTCCACATCCCATATAGATTCTTTCAATTCTTGGAAAATCTCCTTCGACTTAGTTACACATTGCGCCGAATGATTTCTGTTTTGTTGAATTGTTATTTTGAGTGCGGCCTTCGGACATTATCAATAGTTGCATTAGGATTTGTCACTACATACCTTGTATGCCAATCTAGTGCGCGATCTTGAAAATAAGTGGCCACTTGCACTTTCTTAACATCCCCATTATTAACCTACGTTTTTACGCACAACGTTAGTGAAAAACTAGAATTGGTTTGTATCTTCATTGTTACCACGAAAAGTAGGTAACTTCATGGAGCGACCATCTCGGTGCACGATGGTGGAGGTGGAGGTGGAGGTGGAGTGGATGACTTGTTAGAGTGAGATGATTTTGGAAGTGGGTGGATGGGATGTGGACTATGGCCAATAACCCAAAGTTTATTGATATCACAATAATTATTCTTCGAGTGCGTAGATTCACGAGAGCTACTAGTTTCGGATTCCTTGTCCTTGTCATATTTACCTTTGAGAGGATTGTTAACAAAACCTTCTTCTATATATCTAATCTGTAAGTTCTTCTTTGCTGTGTTGTTGGTATCTCTTTAGTTGTTCACTAAATATGAGCTGCCGAAGGGATACCCTCTTCACACAATAACATTTTAATCCATAGCTTTAGAGAGCACATGAACTTACATCTATGACCCTTGAAAAAATTTCTCTTCGAATAAGATACAAATTGATCATGTAATATTCCCAATTAGTCATTGGCTAATTGGAATATTAATTTTATTTTATTACTTTTCTTAAGAGAGAATAAAAAGAAAAAGGAGGTCCATAATATACTTAATAATGAATAGATCAATGCCAAATGTGAAAAGGCTAAATCTTGGTTGTTAAATCAAGCACCCTAGGTGTGAAAAGAGGTACGGAAAATTTTGATTGGGTCAAACTTGACCAAATCTACGGCGTTGTCATGGAGGAGTGACATGATGAGGCACATCGCAATTTTAGATGGAGGTGCGTTGTGTGAAAAAAGTGATCTCATTGGAAGTGGTTTAGGGTTTGCAAGCTCTTAACTTATGAAAGGGGATAGCAGCATTAGAAGGTTGTTGAAGTTTATCATATTCTGAATATATTTTACGTTTAGACATATATCTTTCTCTTCTTATTCCATTTGAGATTGAATGTTGTTTATCATTGGATGTTCACGAAGGGGAATCCCACCTCTTCCCGGTGAGTATCTCTCGGGATGTTTTAATGCATTTTCCACTATCTAGCTTAGTGCCAGAGGTTCTTCTTTCAACTACATGATAGATACGAGCGAAGAGTTTGGTTTTTTGACCACAGCAACGGAGACTAGATATTTCAGATCTAGGTCATTTCGGTGCTCCTTTTTAGTGGAGGAGGTTTCCACTTCATTGGGAGGATAGTATTGGAGTGCTTGAGCATCAATTTTTAGTTCTTGGCATTAGTCCAACCATTTTTTTATCCCTACGGTAGTATAGATCCAACTTTGTGTTATTTTTGTAGGTGCGGTTGCGAGGTGGTTCGGCACCATTTTGAAGTATTTCCTAGTGTTGGGGATCTTCCCCTTCACTCTTTGGAGATCTATTGGAGGAGGCTAATATATTTCTCATATCGGTTAAGCCACAATCTCCGAATCTATAATTTTGATAGATCTCTGCCGGTCTTAGATCTCGGATCTACATCTTGTACTCAGTGTTTCTTTGAAAACCCCGAGAAGGTTCATTAGAGGAGCTTGTATAGTTCATGGATCTGATATATATCTAACCTTTTATGCACTTATTTTCTCTAGCTTTGATGTTTAATCTCACAGTGTTCAAAGTAATCAGAAGAAATAACCACTGTAAGGCTTGCCAAGTCTTTATATATGGATGCAACACCTCATTTTGAAAGGGATTTCTTTCATTAGGAGGCTTTCTTTTCTTTTTATGCATCTTATGGGCCATTTATTACACATATTTTGTTGTTATAATAACATATGAAGGTATATATTGGCCTCTTTCTATATAAAAGATGATATGTGTTATTTTCCTATCTTTGCATTGTATTTGTAGTCCCCATTTAGGAATATTACGGTGGTATCGGAGCATCATCTTGGTACAGCATGCTTTTATAAAAGCAATATGTCTTCTAAAGAAGGAGATCCTATTCTTGAAAGAGAGAAGAGGTATCAAAATATAAGACACATAAATTTTGATTACATAGATGATAATGAAGATAAGGGTAAATCCCCTTTATACGGAGGTGAAGATGAAGAGAAGGATTTACCTAAGATCCTTCTTAGAGCCATACGCAGACCTTTCTAGAGAGATCAAAGAGATGAGAATGGACGAGAATCATGGAATCCCCTAAAGGATTTCATCATGGAGAAGGATACAGCATGTCTCATCACTGGAATGATCAACTAGTGTATTAGCCACAAGTTTTCCCAATGCTGTACATACCTACATTTTTTGGTTGTGAGAAATGAAGGGTTTTCGAGAGCATGAATCCCTAAAAGACTATTTTTGAAGAATATGGTCTCAAAATTAGAGATTAAAAGATCACTTCGTTTTCAACGACTTTTTCAAATAAAGGACAATAGAATACCGAGGAATCATCACGGAAGGGTGGTGGATTCATTCGAGAATCGTGATCGACACCACACTATGGAAGATTATTTTTACCCAATTTGATGGGTCATCCAAGTGTTGTATGCGAAATCTAGGGTAGAAAAAACTTGACATCTGCTTTCGGTTGAACAAGGTTCCGGAGATGGATGCTGTCAAGATTAACGATTGCACCTTGAAGGTGTTGTATTTGGTGGTTCATGGCTTGTCTACATTGAGTTATTATGATATGGTTGCTTATTCAAAGTTCACTAGAAGGCTGGTGGAAATATTTAATAAAAGGGAGATCCAAAGGACCCATTCATAAGCCTTGCAAAGTTGAAGCAATCGGGTAATACAAAAACTTACATCTCTTAATTTTGAAGACTTTCTGTTATGGTTCCTAATTTGTCTCTAGCGAAGGGTGTACATGTTGATTGATGGTTTAGATGAACCTCTTCATGGGTTGGTTAAATCTACCAAGCCCACTACCCTACATGATTATATTGAAAAGGCTAGATACCTTCAAGATGCCTTGCCAAAAGCAAAGCCAACTTTTCAGCATAAGCTATTTTCCTTCAAAGGAAAGGAAGAAAAGGTTTCTCCTTGAGGAAGCTCATACAAAGCCTCTTGATGATGATGTCATAGAGAGATCTAAGAAGAAGAGCTTTTATTAACTTTCCATGAATCATGGGCACACGGACATAGATGTGCATCTATAAAATCACATTACATAAGGTCTTCTTAGATGATGAGGAAGAAAGGTAAAACAAGGAAAGGTCGCAACGCTATTCTTTGGAGGAGAACCAACACCATCGGGAGATGGGAATGGAGCGTTTTATCCTATTGGAGGGGCTCTTGCATCTTTGAGAGGTACCTAAGTACTTTACCTTAATAGTTCAAGTTTCCATTTTGAATCGAGAGGGTTTACCATTTTGATTGATAGTGGGGCTACCCACAATTTTATTGATGTATGGTACAAAGGGCAATACCCACGGTGATTTTGAGGGATTATCTATTTTGGTCCCAGGAGATATAACAATGCACAATGCATGCATTATGTCCCATCCTTATCAGTCACCATGGGGACATATACATTGATTGATCACTTCTTTATGGTTGGCAGCAAGACACCAATGTGATATTGGGTGGTAAGTGGTTGATTACTTTGGGGGAAAGTCACCACAGTTGGGAGGCTTTGCAAATGGAATGGGTGGATAAGAAGAGTGGTTACACTCAAATGATCAAAGGCATGCATACATATCCCTCACATAAAACACACAAAAATCGAGAGATGGATTTGCCTGCGGTAGAAGCAAGGACATTACAATCCCATCTATTATGATCATGAGATTGCCATGGGACACTATTATCTAGTGGGAAACCACCCTAGGAGGCCACCTGATTCACCTTTTGTGGTGAGAGATGTCTCACAACATGATTCTCCAAGAATAGGTCTAGGAGGGATAGGAGCATTGGAAGACAATGATACATCATTGGGAGTCTTGAGTAGGCTCGGAGGAGGAGATCTTCTCCCAATATCATCATTACCCACTCTCATTTCATATTCTACGGCAGGAGTGGATTCATGGAGAGAATGACCTTCCAACATGTACCTTTGGCACTGGGAAATGTCAAGGGAGGAAGAATCCATATGAAAAACATTTATGTTGATAGATCATCAACGTTGTCATTATGGGAGATTGATCCTTATTGGAAATCTGGCCTTGTTGGTGGATTACTCCAAGGATCTTCACATGCATGATACTTGATGACCAAATACACGAAGAGGGTTATTCGGTCGAAGAAGAGTCATCTATTATCATGGTAGGACCTTCTTTTCTAGAGCCTCAGCTTGAGGAGAAGTTGCTACAAAGGGCCTAGAAAGAGTTATGTTTCGACCACACATATTCATGAGATTCTACAACATCATCATGAGGAATATACTTGGAAGGGCTTTGGAAGGAGAGCTACTCAGCATTTTCAGATGCATGAACCGTGTGGAGTTGGGATGGCAACATAACTCTATAAAAGAATTAATTCAACCATCTCTTTCTTCTTGTGAGAAAGGAGATGAATCCTTGGACCACTCCATTTCTTTAAGGAAGATTTTGGTGGATAATATGCTAATGTAAATTATGTTTCATTTGATTATTGTTTGCATTATTTTCTGCCTGTATATGCAGGCCATAACTCCAAGGAGGATTATTGTACCTTATAAATTTCATGGCCAACTTTGGGCCACAAAATTCTGAACATGGCCGCTCCTTAGAGGACAAGGAGATTTGTTTCATGATGGGTGCATTCCTAAAGCACAAATATATCTCACATTTTCAATGGTGAGATGACATGGAAAACAAGTAAAGAGGTGGGTAAACCACTTACCATCATGATCTAATGCAGTTAGGAGATGCCTTGTCTTTGGTTCCACATGTGGGAGTAGCAAACCCACCTCCATATGCACAAATTTATGTTTGCATGTGTATGTAATTTTGATCCCATACATGGATGATGTACTTATCATTTTATGGGAATGTATGGAGGGAGGATGGGAGGTATGTATGTGCCCTATGGGATGGATAAATTTCCCCATGTATCTTATGCTACATGTTTCAAGGAGAACATTGGGCAAACCATGTTGTTTCATTTGAGCTATTGTCTCCTAGGATGGATTATTTACATCTCATGAGAACTTTGGAGGAGCAATTCATGGAGGGATGGATTGGTGAAAACTTATCTTATGGAGGAATATTATCACATTTTGGTGTCACCAATGTAAGGAGAAGAAAGAGTTGCATCACTCACCTTATCGATTTACTTGAGAATGACGAAAGCATTTGGGAAGGGAGGGGCTTGTAATATTCCCAGTTAGTCATTGTTTAGGTAATTAGAATATTCATTTTGTTTTATTACTTTGTTTAAAGAATAAAAGGAAAGGAGGTCCATAAATACTCTTTAATAATGAATAAATAAATGCCAAATTTGAAAAGGATAAATCTTGGATGTTAAATCAAGCACCCTAGGTGTGAAAGGGGCTAGAACATTTTGACTAGGTCAACCTTGACCAAATCTCTGAGCGTTTGTCATGGGTGGTGGCCATCGATGAGGCACAACGATTTCCAGATGAAGTGCCTTGTGTGAAAAGTGATCTCATTGGAAGTGGTTTGGCTTTGCGAGCTCTTAAATTATAAAATGAAGGGATGGCATTAGAAGGAAGTTTATTTTACATCATATTTCTAAATATATTTGTTTTTGATATATATATTTGTTGTTGTTTAGCTAAGATTGAATGTGTCTTAGAATTGGGTCATTCCTTCTTGGGAATCAACCTCTTCCCATTGAGTAGTTGTTGGGAGAGTTTGTATTGCATTGTCCATTATACGCTTAGGACCAAGCTTCTTCTTTCAACTACAACATAGATCTTGTTGAGGGTTTGGTTTCTTTGCAAGTTGCAAAAAATTGGAACTAGATCTTTCATATCTAGGTCATTTCGATGCTCCTTTTTAGTGGAGGAGGTTTCCACTTCATTGGGAGGAAAATATTGGAGTGCTTGAGCATAATTTTTAGATCTTTGCATCAATCTGACCATCATTTTGGTCCTACAACACAATATAGATCTGGGTCCCCGGTATTTGTGTGGGTGTGGTTGTAGGAGTGGTTAGCACACCATTTGGAGAGTGATTTTCTAGTGTTGAGATCTTCCCTTCACTGCGAATGTCTGATATTGGAGGAGGCTAATATGTTGCTCATATCGGTTCAACCACACTTTCCATATGTGTAATTTTTCGTTAGGTCTGCCCAGGTCTTAGATCTTAGATCTACATCTTGTATACTCAGTGTTTTACGAAAACCCCAAGGGAGATTCATTAGAGGAGCTTGCTAGTGCATGGATCTTATGTAGATCTAACCTTTTATGCAATTATTTTCTCTATATCTGATGTGTAATCTAAAGCTATGAAAAGACTAATGAAATAATAATGTTGTAAGGGATTTTTCTAGTATTTGTATGTGGTTGCAACACCTTATTTTGAAATCTTCTTCATTGTGGAGGCTTTTCTTTTCTTGTTATGCATTTTATGGGCCATTTCTTGCATATTTTTTTGTTGTAATAACATATGAAAGGTATCCATATTAGCCTCTTTCTATATAAAAGATGATATGTATTATTTTACTATCTTTATGCATTGTATTACTGCATTCCCCATTTGGTAATATTACATACTCTCAATAACAAAATTGAGTCCACAAATCCTCCTAGAACATGATCGAATCCCATTGATACACCCGGCTGGAAGTGATCTTGTTTTTACAATATTCTCTAATTTTTGTACTAACTTCGCGGTCAACGAGTGATCTGTCGTCCTTTATGCATGTCTAGAAATCATTAGGTGGGAACAACCACTCATGCAACTCGGTTGCAAGGAAGCAAAGAAAATTTCGTGGACCTCTATATAGATATACTTTTGTGCGCAATCTTTGGTAATCAATTTAAGAGGGCATACCATTTTATTATATCACAAATTAAAGTATCTTGATCAATCTAATATTGTAGTCGTTACTGTGTCGAGATGCCAATATGTCAAATCTCCCTCAAAATGATCCCAATCGACAACAAAACCATTTTTTTTTTCTTGGTGGTCACGACCTAGGTTCGGTTATGCTTTAGCCTTAAAACCTCCAACCGGTAGCCCTTTGATAGTGATTTGCTTACACGGTCAAAAGTCTCACCGAAGAAGTATTGGGGGGGGGGGGGTAGTGGAACCGAGTTTCCACCCTAAGAGCTTTTGATGTAATGGCCCTAATAAAATTAGTAAAAATAATATAATAGATTCAAGAAAAAATGCCCAGTTAACGGATCAAAGCCTTAACGATTATATCATAGAATACTTTAATATATTTTAATAAAATTAATAAGTATAATTCATTCAAATCTACTCATTAACATAAAATAATTCTTACACATGTAAATTAACCATTAACAAAAGTAAATACGCAATAACATAACATATAACGGATAATCACATAAGAATCCAAGTTCACCAAAAATGCCTTCTTTATTAAGAGATATTTCAATTCATTACATTCAATCATACTGTGCACACAACCCAGAACTTAGGTCTCCATGCACATATCCGGAAAAGGCTTTCTAACCCAAAAAACCTAGACTTAGATCAAAACATTAACCAAATAATCGCATCATAGATCTCATTTCTTGACTCAATCCTTAGATATTTATACTATCTGGGCATGCACATATGTGGTCTCAAACGGTAGTTTTCCATTTAAACTGATTATAATGATTACGGTGCTTTGACACCCGCCCCAATAGCATGAAAAAAAACTTAGACAAAATTAACCCAAAATGCACGCGAGCGGACCTGCGCTCCCGCTGATACCTATTTATAAGACTTATACATGAAAAACCCACGGTCCCAAATAGTAGTTTGAGCCCATGTTTAACCTTTTTTCCCATTACAAAATGAATGATATTTTATCCACCCAAAGCCCCTTGGCATTCTATGCGTTGTTCTTTTATATCAAAATTAACAAAAAAGTATTAAGACTAAACTGGGGACCTAATGACATGCCCCCCACCACCAAACGCGTGACTTGTCCTCGAATTCAATACGAACTAGATTCTGAATTTTGGCCTTGAGCACTAGATGGCTTCATGCATAGGTTGGATGGACTTGACACTCTGTCTTTGCAATGTTAAGTGTCTCTCGACTAATTTCTCTATAGTAGCCCCTATTGCTACCAAGGCCACGATGTTGCATTGAGTTGGCGAGTCCATTAAGCACACCCTCAATTTTCTATGACAAGCTGAAGTGCTTCCTTCGACCCAATTTGGGGTCCTTGCAACAGTAGTTCTTCCTTACTATTGAGATTCACTTATTAAAAAATTTAGCACCCACACTTAGTGCATTAAGCACGACATTAGGGTGGAAGTAAGACGGAGTTTTTTGGGTGCATGTCTATTTTATCTATCCCTTAATTAAGATGGAAAATAAAATACAACCTAGTCTCAAAAATAACTTGTAATAGTTAGCGGGAAGTGATAAACTCGGTTAGCTCATGGATTTCAAGTTAGAGGTAGTTGGTGAGGCATGCGGAAGTAATTATAGATGTAACGAGTTTGAAGTGCAATGGTGCATTAGTTAATGTAGGTTGTAATCGGTTTAACTCGGTTAAGTGAGTTAAACTCGAGTTGTGCTAGTTGTAAATGTTAGATAAAATAGTGAGAGATCAAGTGAATTAAATATTAATTGATTCAAAATCATTGATATCACATGCAACTAAGGATTTACTATTACTGTTGCATGCATTTCGGATCTAGTGGAATTTAATTGAGATCTAGGTGAAAGGAAGTTGAATATCAATTATAGGATTGTTGGGTTGCACCCATGCAAACAAAAATCCCATTGGAGTGACCATGATACTTGTGAAGTCAAGGAAGGCCAAAATTCCTATCTTTTAGGATTGCATTCATCGGGATTGCGCAAATAAGGCGGGTTTTAGAGCGATGGCGGCACAAGGTATTGGTTAGTTTTGTATGACGGTGTATTGATGAGCGAGTATTGGGGGGCTCTTGTGAGAATATTTTTGTATAATTGTTTCATGATCCATGCGAATATACAATAGAAGATAGTGGGGTTTTGAGCGGTAAATCTTTCCTTGAGAAATTATCTGTGTTGTATTTGATTTGATTCTTCTTTGCTTCATGTGGTAAGCGATTGTGTTTTAAATTACTGCCAAAATATTTGTGAAAGTGATTCAACATTTAACTTTAGTACATTGTTATATCGGATTGAATCTAAGATATAAATGCATGTTGTATGGTTTCTACATGGTATCGAGGAGCACAAGAAATCACAATTGTGAAGGAGGAGATGAGTTTGTGGCAGTATTTGGATAGAATTCGAATTTTGAGAAATAATTTCTTGGTGCTATAAGCGATTCAAGATCGAAATGGATTTCAATAGATTGAGGTTTGAGTATGCACTCAAGGGCAGCTCAAACTATATTTCTTGGAAGGACATGATGGAGGTAGTACTCGAAGGCAAATGGCTTGAAAATTCATTGACAATGATGTTCCTAAACACAATTGTGAACGGATACCACAAATGTTGATGTATGGAGAAAAATAAAGTGGCAAAGGCAAGGAGGATCTATTTGAGGGTATGGGACCACATTGTCTCAAACCTCATTGGAAACCCACATGGATCTATTCCATAGAGTATTAGCGACCATAGGAAATTGGCACTCAAAGATAAACTCGGAAGATCAAGATGGAGAGAAACTCCCATGCCAAAATATATAACAAAGTTTGTCCAGTAATAGGGATGCCAACCCAGGGAGAAATTGATATAACCATCGTTGATGATGATTTGTGGTGAGCTTGGATGTCCTAGGACTTCCCGAAGAGTTAGCACGATTGCAAAGACTGCAGCCATTAGAGGACACATTTCTAGATTGGGAATGTACGCTGGTCGGATTTGAGTGTAGGAGGAGTTCACATAGAACAGAGATGGATCTTCATATAAGAATGAAGATGAAGAAAATTGTGCTTTGGCTTCCAAGGAAGAAGGGGAAGGGAAGAAATTCCATTCCAAATCCACGTCAAAAAATGACAAAAGACATGTCTAGAGTGAAGTTTTCACTATCACGAGCATAGGGATTTTTCTCTTATTTGTCCACAAAAGAAGAATAACAAGAAGGTTGGAGGATTTAAGTGCAGAGGCTTTGGCCTCACAATTTGAGCTTAAATTCTCATTGATCACATGAATGGTGTCGTGCATTGGGATGTGTGGTATTTGTATAGTGGTGCTTCCTTTCACATGACGGGAGACAAGAAACTTTTCATTGACTTGGAGGAGAAGGATCTCCAGGATGCATATTCAAATGTGTGATGACGGGCGGTATAGTGCTACCGAGTTAGTACCATTACCTTCTAGAGGCGAGTTAGGTAAACCCTTTCAATTAAAATATGTAATGCATGTACCGAGTTTGAATAAAAATTTAGTCTGTTGTAATGTTGGAGGATATGTTTTTTTTAGTGAAGGAAAAGCCTTCTTGTGACACAAAACAACGGGACAAGCCAAGAGGATATGGATTCGAGTTAAGAATCTCTATATTTGAGTAGATAGCTGTCTGTTGATGATGGTAAGGTAGATCAAGTGGTGAGTTGGGATGAGGGAAAATTGGCACGGGAGGTTGGGCCATCTTCACCATGGAGTCTTGAAAGTCATCGTAGATTTTATTGGTCTTCCTAGAGGGTAGAATTGCATAGTCCGACACATGCAGGGATGTACTATGGGAAAATATGTAAAGGCCACCTTTCATGAGAAGGATAACCAAGCTTCTTGGATCCTTGAGATATTTCACACGAGACATGTGTGTACATTCTCTTCTTCGATAAAAAAACATAGAGTACCATGTGATATTTGTTGTTGAATTTTCTCATAAGTCTTTGGATATTCTTCATGTAGAAGAAAAAATCAAGCATTTTACGAGTATCTTGAGTTTAAGGCACTAGTGGAGAAATATTTGGAGAAGAAATTGAAGGCTATTAGGGCTTGATAATGGTGCTATTAGATTCAAGAACTTCTACAAAAAATAAGGGGTGAAGAGAGTTATAGCGCCTCATAACCCACAATAGAATGGGGTCGTAGAAAAGAAAGAAAAAAACGATCATGCATGCAACAAGAGTGATGTCGCATGATCGAGGCCTATCGATGCATTTGTGGTTGGAAGCATGCAACATTGTGATATTTGTGTAGGACACCGTTTTCCTCATAGGATACTTGGCATGAGTACACACCGAAGAGGCTTTCACTAGTAAGAAACACGATGTTTCACACTTTAAGATTTTAGCTCATCTGTTTATGTGCATGTGACCAAAGACACCGGAAGAAATTTTGGAACAAAATGCGAGATCAATATTTTTGTGGGTTACAACGAAATGTCCCATAATTATCGAGTGTGTTCCCAAACAAAAAAATGATTGTTATAACGAGGACATAAAATTTGATGAGGAGAAATCTATGTGATTGTCCCTTGAGAGGGAGGCTGGACTTGCATGTAGAGGAGGAATTGTTGGTTCCCAAGGATGAGCCACAACCTTTGGATCATCCACATGCGAATCATGGAGTGGAGGAAAACACTCATATGAAAGCCATCCATTAGAAATGGCGAGAAGGCGCACCTGGTGATAGATTGAGACTTGATGCGGGAGAATGTGGGATCGCCTACTTCATAGCAGAGGCAGAGCAGGTCTCACCCGATTTACTAGATACATGGATCTAATGAGAAAATGTACTACGTTGAACCATATTCCTTTCGAAGCGATTGCATCAACCAACTTGCATTGATACAATGGTAGAGGAGTATGACTTCATTGTCAATAATAGTGCATGGGAGATTGTCCTAAGATCGGTCGACAAATCAATGGTTGGATCGGTAGATCTACAAGGTAAAGAAATTTTCTAATGGGTGTGGAGAAATACAAGGCCATATTTGTGGCCCAGTTCTCACGGATTGAGGGGATATATTATGATGAGACTTTTGCACATTTGCAAGGTACTCTTCCACACGGGGTCTTCACTAAGGAAATACCATACCACGTGGGATCATATTGGGGGGATATTTATTAAGGAAAAAATGACATAATATATTGGGGGATATATGGGGGGTAAAGGATTTTTATATTGGTAGGTACGAAAAATGGAGCTCAAATTTAATGAAAAAATATAAAGCGGTATAAAAAAATTTTAATGAAAAAATACATACCTACTATATCTAGTGGAAGTAGGGGTTTTTAAAATTGGGAATGTGTATTGGGTTCGTATTGGTAGGGGGTTAAATAATGTGATTTTTTAGGTGTATTTTCTAATATATAGTCAAATTAAGGGTATTGTTTAATATACCACAAATGCACGTGATATATTAGAGGTTCATCGAGTGAAGCCCATAATATGGCTTCAAGATCCATCCTTGCTCTCGGCTTAGATGGGATGGCACATTCATGGGATGGATGTGAAAACTATGTTTCTCAATGGGATAATTGAGGAAGAGGTGTGCATAGAGAAACCTTTCTAGGGTTTGATATCTTCAACTATGAGTCGCATGTGTGCTAAATCAAAAGAGCATTGTATGGGCCGCGGGCACCTCGTGCTTGGTACACTTGGATAGACACATATTTCATGGGACTAAGCTTCACCAAAAGTGAAGCGAGATGCAAACCTATACCAGATTGTGGTTGAGGGTAAGATAATGATTATTTTTCTTTATGTTTATGATCATTAATTTTGACTAGTGATGAGCATCACGGTATACTCATTGTTGAGCGATTTATTTGAACAAATTCTTGCATTAAATTATCGACCGAGAAGCCTAGGCCAGGCTTGTGATAGTGCTGACAATATATATGTGCGAGGAGAGTAGGCAACTAACTCTATGTATAACTAAATTGTTTATGATTCAATATAATATGCAAGGGAAGAGGCTCCTAACTTAGGAGGTCACAGTTTGTCCTTCCCCTACGGTATCATAGAGAAATCATTCATAAAACCAGAAACTTGAAATAAAGACAAGGCTATTCAAAAGTGAAAGTAATATATTCTATAACTCTAACTCAATTAGTTTAAAAAGAGGAATAATATTGAAATGGTTCTTGACTCAAGAAATCCCACTTTCACCTCAATTACCACTTAATGAATCGAGAGATTAAAACCAAGAACTTAAGATGGATAAATTATTAATGAAAGAAGCTCTTAACTTAAGAGACATGTAAAGTATTCCATTATAATTCATTCATCTTAATATCAAAAATCTCAACAAGAAACTACTTTGCACACAAGCAAAGAAACCAATTTTAATTCGACAGAGAATGAACTTTAATTTTTGTTCGGTTCGAAAGAGAGAGAAAGACTAACTTAGTCTTTTGATTGTCCTCTCATGTACTAATCCAAACTAAACTAAGATTCATTCATAAGCATAAGAAATGAAATGACTTGAAACATAAAAGCAAAAGAATGAATTTCAATTATCATGCAAATCAAATAGAGAGAGAGCCTAACTTAGACCCATGGATATCCTCTCACATGTTGATAAGATTCTAATTTAAAACTCATTCCTCGATCACACACAAATCCTTAAACATCTAAGCAATGAAATGAAACAAAATCTAATATGAAATAAAATGTTTCTCTCATCCTTTTAGAGTGAGCTCAATTCTCTTAAGAACAAGACAAATTATTCCATATACTACATTAAGGAAACTTATATCTAAAACTACATAAATTCCATAAATTCATATTCTACATTAACACAATTTACATCTAAAACTACATAATGGAAATATATGAAAAATGAAGCTTTGTTCTATTCCATCATCAATTGGATACAATGCTCTAAGAGTCCTCTCCTTGGAATGGAGAAGTGCTCTATTTATACAATGAGAGGAGTAACAAACTCATAATGATCATCCACTAATATCTCTATACATCTAGACACATAACTTTATCCTCCATGATTTCCTCCACCAGTCGTTTCCATGAGGGTTTATCTTCTTCCGAATTTGATCATCCAAGGGACACATAAAGGTGTCTTGGAAGCTTCCTTGAGCCTACACATGTCAACAAACTCATGCTAATTGTTAGGCATAAGTATAAGCATATTATTTTCTAAGTTTTAGCCATAAATTTACTTTAAAATGTTAGAGAATTAATAAACACGGAAAAACATAGTTGTATTATTAATGAAGTGAATGTATTGATATGGAGGTGGAATGGAGGTGACATGAAGGTAAAATGTGAAGATATTGATGAATAATGGAGTGAAAATAGGGACTATTTTGAGGCCCAACATACCCCCAAAGTAGAAGGTATTGCATGTCCTCATGCAATCTATTACATTACTTTCGTGCTTGAGCTTTGGCTTAAACTCTACATGAGATATTTTACTTAACTTTTTGCAGCGTTTTTTGATGAACTACAACTTGGTTGGTTCTTGTGTTTCAACCATATTTTGTTTGTTGGTTTATTGTATGATCTTTGCATAATGATAATGTGCTTTTTATGGCAGAGTATTTTTGTTGGAATGCATCATGGTTGGTTCTTGTGTAACAACCATGATTCTATTGGCATCCAGTGCTTTTTAATACTTTAGACAAAGCCATTTGTATGCTCATGTAATAGTAAATATATTTTGAAGGTAAGTGGGTTTGAATGTGATATATAAGCGTGGATATGAATGTGACAAAGCATGTATGTAAATGTATCCTTCCCATTAAACGGATGGCTTTGGCAATGAAAGGAAAGGAAGTGAAGTTTTTTTTTTTTTCCAAAAATTATTATTTTAACATTTCGAGAATTTAATGGTTAAAAAGTTAGAAAATAGCATACCTTAACTTACCCTTCCAAAAATAGGTGAGAGTCGTGCATGTGTGAGCGCAAGCTTGTTGTGAAAATGGTGGATGAAAGATGGATACGTATTGTCGTATCGGTACAACGGATGTTTGCTACTAGATGAAAAATGCGAGGTACGAACATAGGTGATTGTGTCTGTTTCTTGGATGATGAATCCGATGAGTTTGCGAATATGGCTGAAAATCTATAAGGCTTGGAAGGTATACAAAATATAGAAGTTACATTTTCCTCCGGCCTTGTTATTGACTTGTCCTCAAGTGAAATACGATAGATACCATGAATGGAAATACGATGAATGGAAATTGGCTTCATCTGCTTTGCAAAATATGGGTCTTCAGAGTCTTCAACGCTCGATGGCACAAATCTTGCTATGTGATTAAATGTGTCGATGTCGAACATAGCAAGAAGTTGTTGACTTAGTGGCCGTTAATGAATGCCCCCTAGCCAACACGAGAGCTCCCACCATTGATTCCAATGGGAGTCGGGATACAACACATCTTTGTGAAGTGCAATAAATTTGTCGTGGTGGAGTCACCTACAAGATCCAACGAACAAGGGGATATTAATGTGCTCCCATTGTTGTTGTGCAGTACTTGCCATTAAGGCATGCGAGCCTCTGGGTGTTTTTTCAATGATACTTAGACTCTAGAACTTTGACTCAAACGGGGTTTTATTGGGCGGAAATGAAAAATGGTATGAAAAGGGAAATGGAAATGGAAAATGGTTTTTATTGATGAGTTAGGAAGCATGGTGAATGAAGAACTCTTGCTATGAAAAATGGACATGGAAATGGTATGGGTATAGATGTACAATTGATGGGATTCAAATATTTTCGAGAAAGGAGGTGGAAGGTAATGGTTGTGGAGATGGATTTGTCTTGAAAATTTTCATGAATTTAGTCTTTGGAAGACTAATTGTACGTCACAATGTAGTCTCGAAAGTAATGATGTTTTAATAGTCACCTTAACATAAAAAAACTTGGCCCAGGAAAGAAACATAAGTGTGTTCAAGAAGGAATGGCAGTTCCTTCATGATTCTTACACAAAAATTTTATGCAAATAAAACAAGTTAAGTACAATCAAAGGTGTTGAAATTGACTCGATTCATGAGATCATTTTCAATCCATTCTTAAAAATAACCATGTAAATAATACTCATAATAGGATAACTCATGAAATGTCCTTCGCAAAAAGATTGGCATTGGAAAGCTCTGTTGTGTCCTGTGAATTAGTATGTCACATAAAAGCATTCAACAGAAAATATTATGAGTTTAATGCCAACTTGAAGCTATCGAAACAAGATAATCATCATCTATAGAATCCTCCAAATGTTTGATAAATTTATTCTCAAAATTTGTTTCCAAGTGTTCCATTATTTATTTTCAAATCTGCGTGAATTTTGTGAAAAGTGTGTTTATTTTTTATTTTTTATTTTTCCCTTGTACCAACTGTTGCAGTTTCATCCAGTTCCATTATTCTCTCAATATGCATATCACCAAAGTTTTTTTTTATGCCAATGTCCTTCACTTTATAAAATGCCAATATTCGCCCCTCAAATCCTTCAAAACAATCACAAAACACATAACAAATTTTTTATTTTTTATTTATTTTTTTAATGATAACAAACATAATATCATATCTAGTATAAAACAACATAAGAAATATAAAATACATAGCAATCATAACAATTATATACAACAATATAACAAATAATATGAAATTATAACTATTAATTAATGGAATTATAATAACATATTAATATATTAATATAATTAATACAATTAATATATTAATACAATTTTTATAACAAACATTAATTAATAATTAAATAACATAACAAACAAACATATATAACAAATCATAATTACAATTATATACAACAAAACAAATAATAACAAACTATAACTATAAAAATTAATACGATTATATCAACATATAATATATTAATATAATTAATATATTAATACATTAATATATTAATACAAATATAACAAATATTAAATAACAATTACATAATCTAACAAACATTAAATAACAAACATAACAAATTATAATTATATTAATATATTAATATAATTATAATAACAAACATTAACACAGATTATAACTAAAAATAAATAACCAAATCAAAACAAAATAAATAAAAATAAATACAATTTATAACAAAAACAAATTAAATCTAAAAATACAAAACAAACCAAAATAAATGCAAAAGAAATGCAAAACAAAACGGGATTGAAGGCTTATGAAGATTTTTCGTTGAGGCAGGATATGAACGTGTTGCATTTTCAGTTGGTTTCCAGGCTGAAGCCGGTGATCCAACCATAGGCGCTCCATGCTGAAAACACTAGAACATTACCCTCTGACGGTCTATGATATGGATATCTTTGTCGTTAAATCCGGCGCTGCGATGAAATAGCTCCCATCTCAACAGGAATTTCGTGCTCAGTCTCGGTCGGATCACAGCCACAGACATGGGGCTCTGGGAGGCTTTCCTCAACTGGCTTCGAAGCCTCGATTTCGTACTATGTGGGAGCGATATTGCCGTGGAGTCTCTGCAATTGTATATGTTGTGGATGCAGCAGACAGAGACAATATGCCTATCTCCAAAAGTGAACTACATGATCTGCTGAATAAACCTTCTTTGCATGGGATTCCATTGCTAGTGCTTGGAAATAAAATTGATAAACCAGAAGCACTCATTTTCTCGGAAACAATTTCCTTCCCCTTGGCATGAATTTCATTAGCATCTACATCATGTGCAGAGGATTCAGGCTGCTCTTTTGTGGGCTTATCACTGTCTACAGCGACGACATCCATCTTTCTCCCAATGCTTCCTCCAACGTGATATTTGTGCTTATATTTTGTTTTACTTTCATCATCTGAAGCTAATTCCAATTTCGACCCCATGATCTTGGCAAGTTCCTGGCTTTTCAAAAGGTCTTGGCTTTTCAAAAGGTCTTGGCTTCTACCCATTAGCTCTTGGCTCCTTCCAAGGTCTCCGCTGAACATATCATGATATAAATACATATCATCGCTCTTGAGTCTTGCAAGTCCAAAGTCCGCAATACGAGCACTGCAATTGCCATCTAATAGCACATTTCTGGGCTTTACATCTCCATGAACGATGGGTGGATCACATTCAAGGTGCAGAAATGCCAGAGCCTGCGCAACATCAAGGATAATATTGAATCTCTTCTCCCAATCCAACTTGCCAGGCAAAGTCAGATCATCCTGCTCAAACAAAGCCTCCTGCAGGCTCCCGTTCTGCATATATTCATAAACGAGGAGCCTCCTCTTACCATCTGCACAGTAACCAACAAGGCTAACGATGAAAGGAGAGCGCAACCCACCTATGATGGCCATCTCGTTCTGAAACTCTCGTTCACCTTGCAGGGACGAGGCATCGAGTTTCTTGACAGCCACCTCCTTGCCATTGCGCAAAACTCCTTTGTAAACAGCGTAAAGAGCGTCTGGTCTCTTGCGAAGCCGTGCGGTCACTTCAAAAATTTTGTTGGCAGCTTGTATGTTCAGCTTTTCGTTGTGTTGGTTGGATTCTTTTATTTTTTTTTTATTGTTATTTTTTTTATGATTTCGTTTTGTTGTGTTTTGTATTTTTTTAATGTTTTGTTTATTGTGAAAAGAAAAATTATTAAAAAAAAATGAAATGTAACCTAAAAAATGCTATTTATTCAAAAGGTTTTTTTTATATATATATATATATAATAATAATATATATATGATATACATATTATTATTATTTTGTGGGAAATTTTTTTAATTTTTATTTTTTAAAACTAAAATTAAAAGAAAACTAATTTTTTTATCACAAAATTCTTTATTGTCATATCGCAGATTAATTTTCTAGCAAGAGTATTTTTATTTGAACAAAATCAACAGATTTTCTGATCTTCCTGATCGCACGAAGCGCAGGAAGAGAGCATACTCATCGCTTGATTTGTTTTTATTTATGCAGGGGGGGTGTTTTTGAAATGATGAAATTTAAAACTAGCTAAACATTAAAACATCAGAAAATTCAAACTTAAACTCCTTTGTGAAGATCCTGCTGTCACCAGGGTTCACAAATTATTTTGTCTAAAGAAAAATGCTAGTACTAAATTAAATTTCTAATACCTAATCCCTTAGCACCATCCCCGGCAACGGCGCCAAAATGTTGGGCAATTTATTTGAACAAATTGTTGCATTAAATTATCGACCAGGGAAACTCGTGAGCTTGTGATGGTGCCAGCAATATATATGCAGGAGTAGGCAACTAACTCTATGTCTAACTAAATTGTTTATGATTCAATATAATATGCAAGGGAAGAGGCTCCTAACTTAGGAGGTCCTGGTTGTCCTTCCCTACGGTATCATAGAGAAATCATTCATAAAACCAGAAACTTGAAATAAAGACAAGGCTATTCAAAAGCTGAAAGTAATATATTCTATAACTCTAACTCAATTAGTTTAAAAAGAGGAATAATATTGAAATGGTTCTTGACTCAAGAAATCCACTTTCACCTCAATTATCACTTAATGAATCAGAGATTAAAACCAAGAACTTAAGATGGATAAATTATTAATGAAAGAAGCTCTTAACTTAAGAGACATGTAAAGTATTCCATTATAATTCATTCATCTTAATATCAAAAATCTCAACAAGAAACTACTTGCACACAAACAAAAGAAACCAATTTTAATTCGACAAGAGAATGAACTTTAATTGTTGTTCAGATTCAAAGAGAGAGAAAGACTAACTTAGTCCTTTGATTGTCCTCTCATGTACTAATCCAAACTAAACTAAGATTCATTCATAAGCATAAGAAATGAAATGACTTGAAACATAAAAGCAAAAGAATGAATTTCAATTATCATGCAAATCAAATAGAGAGAGAGCCTAACTTAGACCCTTGGATATCCTCTCACATGTTGATAAGATTCTAATTTAAAACTCATTCATCAATCACACACAAATCCTTAAACATCTAAGCAATGAAATGAAACAAAATCTAATATGAAATAAAATGTTTCTCTCATCCTTTTAGAGTGAGCTCAATTCCCTTAAGAACAAGACAAATTATTCCATATACTACATTAAGGAAACTTATATCTAAAACTACATAAATTCCATAAATTCATATTCTACATTAACACAATTTACATCTAGAACTACATAATGGAAATATATGAAAAATGAAGCTTTATTCTATTCCATCATCAATTGGATACAATGCTCTAAGAGTCCTCCTCTTGGAATGGAGGAGGTACTCCTATTTATACAATGAGAGGAGTAACAAACTCATAATGATCATCCACTAATATCTCTAACCATCTAAACACATAACCCTATCCTCCATGATCTCCTCCATGATCTTTTCCATGAGGTTTATCTTCTTAAATTCGAATTTGATCATCCAAGGTCACATAAAGGTGTCTTGGAAGCTTCCTTTGTGCCTACACATGTCAACAAACTCATGCTAATTGTTAGGTATAAGTATAAGCATATTATTTTCTAAGTTTTAGCCATAAATTCACTTTAAAATGTTAAGAATTAATAAACTTTGGAAAAACATAGTTATGACCCAATAATGAGGTGAATGTAATGATATGGAGGTAGAATGGAGGTGACATGAAGGTAAAATGTGAAGATATTGATGAATAATGGAGTGAAAATAGGGACTATTTTGAGGCCCAACACTCATGCAAGGAGGATCTTGCAAGGGAGTTCGAAATGAAGGAAATGAGACTCCTTCATTATTTACTTAGATTGGAAATATGGTAGCGGGATGGTGAACTTTTTGTGTCTCAAGGAAAATATGCAAAGGAGATATTGGGTAAGTTTCACATGGAGAGATGCAAACCTATGGCTACTCCTCTTCCAGGAAATTGGAGGAAAGAGGATGCTACTTCCAGAGAGGTACTGGATGCTACTGTCTATAGGTAGTTAGCTGGTTCACTGATGCATTTAGTGAAAACCAGAGCAAACATTTTCTACACAATTAACCAGTTGAGTCAAGTTATGGTTAATCCTATCAAGATATTTTGGAAGGCGGGGAAGCATGTCTTGAGATACCTAAGGGGCACATCAGAGTATGGTCTATGGTACAGATGGATAGAGGGAGTGAAGCTTCAAGGCTTCACGGATGCAGATTGGGCGGGTAGTCCATCAGACAGAAAGAGCAAATCAGGAGGGATCTTCGGCATAGGATTGACCATAGTTTATTTGTACAATAGGAAACAAAAATATGTGGCACTCAATTCAACGGAATTAGAATACATGGTAGCAATTTAAACTGCATGTGAGGCTATCTGGATGAGAAATATCTTGGTTTGTTTGTTTGGTTCTTAGATGGATCCGATAGTGATTCATTGTGATAATCAAAGTTGCATCAAACTCTTGATTAATCCTGTGTTTCATGATAGGTCCAAGCACATAGATATTCGGTACCATCATCTCAGAGATTGTTTGCAAAGAAGGATAATGTTTCTTTAGTACATTCCCATGGAAGATTAGGATGGTATTCTGAAGAAGTTGCTCACCAGGAGAAAAATTGAATACCATAGAGACAGGATCAAGGTAAAGGATAATCCATTTCTTGTTGAGAGGGATTTTTGAGATTCAAAAAGAAAATTGCAGCACCCACGCCTAGTGCATTAAGCACCTACACTAGGGTGGGGCCCAGAGGGCTATTTTTGGTGCACATCTATTTTAGTTATCCTTTAATTAAGATGGAGAATAAAATGTAATCTAGTGTCATGGATTTCAAGTTAGAGGTATTTGGTGAGGCATGTAGAGTAATTATAGTTGTAACAGAGTTCAAAGTGTAGTGGTGCATTAGTTAATACAAGTTGTAATCAATTTATCTTAGTTAGGTGAGTTAAACTCAGTTGTGCTAGTTGTAACTATAAGATACACTAGTGAGAGATAAAGTGAATTAAACATTAATGAGTTCAAAATCATTGATCTCACATGAAACTGAGGATTTACTATTATTAGTTGCATGCATGTCAGATCTAGTGGAGACCCAGTTGAAATCTAGGTGAAAGGGAAGTTGACTATCAGTTGTAGGATTATTGGGTTGCACCCATGCAACCAAACACCCATTAGAGTGCCCATGATACTTGCGCAGTCAAGGAAGGAAAATATTTCTATATTTTAGGGAAATAATTCATCAAGGATTGCGCAAGAAAAGCAAGCTATTTGGAGGCAGTAAATTGGCTAAGTATTGGTCAGTTTTTTGTATGACAGTGTGAGACAATTAGCTGAGTATTGAAGGGCTCTTGTGAGAAGAGTTTTGTATGTAATTATTTCATGATCCATGTTGAATATCAATAGAATATAGTGGGGTTTTTAGTAGTAAGCTTTCCCCGAGAAAATATCTGTGTTGTATTTTATTTGAGTCTTCTTTACTTCATGTGATTGGCGATTGTGTTTTTAATTCTGAAAAATATTTGTAGAAGAGATTCAATATTTAACTTTAATACATTGTTAGATCATATTGAATCCAAGATATACATAAATGTTGTATAATTCATACACTTACAACGTAGCTCATCTATTTCACCCTGAATATTATGGCCTTGTTGCAGCTAGGCCAATCTCTGTGCGGGCACCAGGGTCTACACGACGACCCGAATCTAATGAAACTATTGTGGCTTATCCCACATGTATGTCTTCAATTTATAAAATAATGGATTATCCTAGATGCAGTTCAATATTTCTATAGTTTATTCAAATAGAGTGTTGCAATCCTCCACAGATGTAGTAATGTTAGTCATTTCCTTCTGAACAATGGTATCTCGTTGTTTCCGAACCTATGGCGGTGTTTCTGGTTGTAACTTGGTTTGTATGTCAACAATATTTTGTTCCAAGTTAGCACGCACTATCTCAATCTCCATCTTGAAAGCCTTAAGTGTGGCTGCGAGTGTTTTAATATTTGTGGTAGGTGGAGTGTCGTATGGCACCGACAATCCTGAAATTTTGACTTAGAGACAGGTGATAAATACTTTGCATTGCTTTTGCTAACTCTCTGAGGTGTGTCGCGCCTGTTTGGTTTTTTGCTGATCTTGATGTACCTACTTGACTTGATTTTCTGCTTTTTTTTTTGCATGATGTGTGGTATTCTCGATACTACAAATCATCTGTAATTTTTTTATGAATCATGTGCAAGTGAGCATTGGGAGCACCACCAAGTTTACTCCAATGTCTGAACAGGATCGGGTAGTTCCACACTACACTGGATGTTATGAATGAAGTGATCTGCAAGGTATTTGTATCAATGTGCTTTCATTTGTGGCTTCTACGGCTAGGGTGCTAACTAGAAGTGCACTCACCTAAACCACAACCACTTGAATCTCACTCACTTGAACCCGTATCTCTTGAAAGCCTTACTGCAGTTCATCGAGGAAATTCATGTATTGGTGTTCGATGTTGCTCCATGCTTCTTTGGTGACTTTCTTGACAGTGTTTCCAATCTCATCATAGTTTCCTTAGGTCAATACGAGGGGTTCAGTCTCTACCTTATTTTATGCTTTGCACTTCTTGCGTTGTCTACCCAGGAACTGGGTCCCTCTCTTGGTGCCTCAACGATTTTATGTCTTCGTTGAATGAACCTCGATACTTCCTACATCGATGTCCTCTAGCTCCTCGTTGATGTGAAATTTGAAAGTGTCCTTCGGATTTTCTTCTATTCCTTCCATCATCGCACACTTCTTGGTATGTTTCTTGGTGTGTGGCTTCAACACGACCGAATTGGGCTGGGAGGCTAAGGTGGCACTAGTATTTGCTGCTTCCTCGAATCAAGAGGGGTGCCAGTTAGTGGTTACTGTGGCAAGGTCATATTTTGTGAAGAGGTACAGTTGGTCATACCATACCCTGGACATGTATTTCTTTGCTCGGATGTGCACATTGTGGAATGAGGTTTTGAAATCCGCGATGCACTTGTACTGGTCATACAAAGTCGGTGAGAGGTGCAGATTCTGCTGAAAAACCTGGTGAAGTTCCATCTGGAAGAGTACCTAATCAGATTTGGATCAAGGATCTAAGTGATAGATCAAACTTAAAAGTGTTCAAAAGTGCATCGAACCCAAGTGGCTGGATATATCTCGTCTTCATAATTTCGGTGTCATGAATGGTTCGAAAAACCAACGCCATATGAAGAAGTTATCACAATTTGAAAAGTCCAGTAAACTAAAAATTTTGGCATTTGACCTAGGTTGATTGGTGAAGGGTACAGTTAGCAAAAATAATATTCCAAGGAATATTCTTGGAATATTCCTCAAAAATTCCCCAAAATATTCTTTCTAGGCCCGTGATATGTTGACAAGTGGAGTTGTTCTATTTTTTGGTTGATTGTACGTTGGATTTTGACTAATCAGAGACCGCTAGATGGTAGGCCCGGAGGCCGCCATGTAGCCATTGAATGGTGGAATAAAATTTTTGTTTGGGGTCTGCCAGGTTCGAACACATGACCTCTGGCTAGCCTGCAAAGGTCTCCACCAACTATGTTGTGATAAGACTTAACATATATGGTCATTGGCTTTATTATATAGTTTGGAGGTTTTGCATGTTAGGTCCCTATATTACTAGTATAGTCCCTTATTTTTGTTAGTGTAACCCCCTTATTGTTATTATTTTACCCCTATAACCCCCATATTGTTATTATTGTGCCCTTAAATTATTATTGTTAGGTCGGCTAAGATTACATTGTGGCCCCATCGACTCCTATATATAGAAAGGAGGTTTTTTCATTTGTATCATCCAAGAATTGTTCATTCATGTAATGTATTGGAGGTTTCCCCCTTGAAGTGGCTTATTTCTAGGGCGTTGATATCTCTTTTATTCTATTTTTGGAGCTGGTTTCACAACATTTAGTATCAGTGCTTTGGATTCTAGGGTTTCGCTGCTCCAAACAGGTCATCATGGAATTGTCACTATAAAAAAATTTCTACGAAGGTTCAGAAGCTGAAATTTTTAGAGCACGAAGCCGAAATCTTGAGGAAAATCTTCGCAAAATTTCAGAGCTTGGTTAGCAATATTTTCGGAGATATGATCTGTGGAAGTTAGGTCATTGTGCAGGCTCCTGAATTTAACCTAAACAGGACATCGTGTAATTTTCACTATAACGTTTTTTCTACGAAGGTTCAGAAACTGAAATTTTCACAAAACGAAGCTGAAATCTTGAGGAACATCATCCCAAATTTTGAAGCTTGGTTCGCATTATATGATATTTGAAAGTTAGGTATTTTTTAGGCTCCCGAATTTCATCTCAAAGTGCCCTTACATTATTATTGTTAGGTCGGCTAGGGTTACATTGTGGCCCCACTAGGATTACATTGTGGCCCCATGGACTCCTATATATAGAAAGGAGGTTTTTTCATTTGTATCATCCAAGAATTTTTCATTCATGTAATGTATTTGAGGTTTCCCCTCGAAGTGGCTTATTTCTAAGGCATTGATATCTCTTTTCTTCTATTTTTGGAGCTAGTTTCACAACATTGCATTTGGGGGTTTAGAGGGGCAGCCCCAAGGGCTAGCCCCTCCCCACGTGGCTGCCAGCCTGTGACCCCAGGCCAAGGGTTTAAGCCCTAATCGCCAATGGTTTCCATGGTTTTGATCACATGTATGTTCAACCAACTGTGATATCAACCGTTACGACGACAAAAAACTACCACCATTGCGTTGAAACCTTATCACATGAAAATTGTCGTATTTAACTGTTTCTGCATGGTCAGGAGTTAACTCTGACTTCAACTTTGAATCAACCACATTTTTCGGCATTGGTTCTGCTCGACAGTTAGTATAACTACAGGGGTTTCAGGGGTTGGCATGTGGCCACCCCCTCCCCTTAACCTTAACCATTAATTCTACGGTTTGGGAACTAGTGGTTAAACTAGAGCGTGCTACCAAATTTTTTGGAATTTGCCAAATTTAACCTGAGTAAGTGCAGTTCCTGCACATTTAGTGGAGCTTTTTAGGGGTCAATGGAAAATTTTGGTTTAGGCTCTATCTTGAGCTAGATTTGACCATTCTGAGAGTGTGAATAGTCAATTTCAACTATCTAAAAAATTCCAGACTCATTGGTGAGGGTTTCAGAGCCATCAGAGGACTTCTAAGTGAGGTTTAGCTACAAAGAATTTCTAGAGGCCACTAGGGCCACCATGGGCTAGTAGCAGTTTGAGGCCTAGCTAGTCCAGCTAGAGGCCTTATTCACAAATCCAATAGTTAATTTTGGATGTTTCAAAGATTATATAACTAATGGTGTGGTTTTTAGAGCCTGTAGAGGAATTTTGAACGCCAAGTTGCCCAGATAATTTCTAGGGGCCACTAGGGCCATCCAGTGCCAGAATGAGAACGAGGCTTATTGAGAGTAGCCAGTATCCATTCTCAGTAAACCAATAATCATTTCTGACTATTTTGATACTTCTCAATCCATTTATGTAGTTTTAAAAAGCTTTTGAGGACTTCTAAAAGTTGATATGCTTCATAGAATTTTTTTGTGATCCTAGAGCCAAGGGGTGCCACTAGGTGTTGGAGGCATATCCGGAGCATCTAGAGGCCAATTTATGAAAATGAATAGTCTATCTTGACTAAATTTGAAATTATAAATCCATTGGAGGGATTTTCAAAGTTATTGGGAGAGATATGAAGTTCAAGAACCCATAGGGAAGTTTTGGGCAGCCTAGGGCCATTAGTAGATGGAGGCCTAGATTGGGGATCTCGTGCTCATTGGGAGCAAATGATTAGTCTATTTTAGAGGTTTTATGTGTGCTGGAGAAATTAGGTGAGGTTTCTGGGACATAAAATGATTTATTAAAGGGTTAGTTCCATAGAGAAGCTCAGGGAAGCTTAAGGCACGGACAACATAAATCAAGTCTAAGGGGACATAGATATTTCTTCACAGTGATGACAGACAGGATTAGGGGTATGAAGATATTCTAAACCCAATGGTACAACCCAAATAACCATTGGATTTAAGTGTTTACTTGTAAAATAATCTATACATCATAATCCCAAAGAGCCAAGTCAGTTTACATAGGCTCAAGGAGATGTAACCCACAATATTCGAGTGAAGTCCTTTATTAAATTTGCTATTATGTGTTGATGATTATTTGCTACATTATCTAGTTGTTGCACATGCTTAATATCAGCAAAAAAAAATGTTCTTAAAGCACTTAAACAGTAAAAAAATATACACCTGGATCAAGTGTTCATTTCTGCACAGTCAAGAATAAGTTAGATCTTTTATTTGTTTAATTGAGTGAGTTGTGCTTGTGCATAAGAATTTCAAGTTATCCACCCATTTTCAGATCAATATCAAAAATTATTACTTTATGTGACCCACGTCAGATCCTTTGTCTCCCATAGTGATGCATATCCCGTAACCTCACATAGTTTAGGGTTAATGGTAGGGAATTGTGATTGCAACAGTGGCTGACATCCAAAAAATGAGACGAGCAACAAAAACCAAGCATAATGGAATAATTTCCCTTCTTCATAAGCCTCCTGTACGTTCTCAAAAAATTCTTGGAATATATATTCCACCCAGTTATACAGGACACCCTTGGTGCACTACAAAGCTAACACACTGACCAGTGCTTGAACTTCCTTTGCTCGACACTTTTGCATGATTTTACAAGCCAAGGACTAGGTATCATAAGGGGTCCAGACCCAGGTTCAAAGTGTATTTGCGAAACCAAAAAAACCCTCCAACTACTTGCCCTTTCAGCAGTGATCCACTTGCGCAAATCAAAGTCTCACCCGAAGTAGCATGGGGGTGTGATGGAGCCAGGTTTCTACAATACGAGGGGAATTATGATGTGGATATAACACTTGTTGGTCTAATCTGATAAAATATAATTACTATTGTGCTATCCATGATTAATTGGATATAAATAGATAGATCGAGTCTAAGGAAGTAGTCAAATATTATTCATGTTTTGATCTAATTTTTTGTGCTTGTGATACTATTGTAAGGGTTTTTGTCTGGGTTGGGTAGAAAGGCTCCTGTTGGCTGTGTGCACAGAGACCTAGTCTTAGCTATGTGAAAACTCCATTGGCTGTGTGTGCAGAAGGGTAAAGTGTAAGGGAAATTTTGATATACTAAATTGATCTGAATTAATACAACGAATTATTTTGGCGGAAACATTGTGTTATCTCTCTGAGTTATCTGTTTACTGTTATGTATTAGTATTACTTTAATTCTATTATTATTATTTGTATCTACGCAAATGAATCTATTATTTATGCATGAAGTTATATTGATGGTTGAATATGTGGATGAATCTACTTAAGTAATTGCGCATTATATAGATTTTGATTTGGTTTTGTTATGATATATCTCCGATGAAGTGATCTGCGATTTTGACAATTATTCTATGTTTGCGCATATCTATTAAGATGTCTATGAATTCTACAACCAATCTGTTTAGGGCCACTACATTATTATTATTTTATTTCTCAAGGCGTAGAATCTTGGTTCCAACACCCCCCCCATACTATTTCGGGGGAGACTTTGATCTGCGCAAGCAGGTCATTGCCGAAAGTGCCAGTTGTTGGAGGGTTTGTTGGTTGCATGATAAGCTCTCAACCTAGGTCAGGACCACTCAAGCCAACAAATGGTTTTGTTGTCGGGACTAGGATCATTTTGAGGGAGATTTGATGTTGTGACACCCTTTGCAGAATGAATTTGAAGATTGGTTGGATAGAAAGATCCAGGAATTCATACTCCAAGAGAATCGAAGTATTAAGTTATCTAATGAAAATTGGGTAAAAAAATACATCTATACAAAAGTTCATGAGAAATTATTTTTCTCCTTTGCAAATGCGATGCAAGAGTGGTTTTCATGATTGACTAAATTCAGTACATGCATGAAGGATGACGCAGTCACTGAGTGGACTCCTGAACTGATTCACCAATTAGAAAATTTAGATAATAATATCACCCATGCAGTAGATCATTGGATCGATCACCTTTTGGGAGGATTTGTGACAAAATTTTCCATTAATCAATTTGTGTCATATTCTGAAGTAGAGATAAGATTTTTTAAGGGACCTAGAGGTAAGTTCTTGTACTCTTTGAATTTGTTGCTGAAGATGCTATTATGTGAAAAGGGCTCTTTGTGTCAACAAATTTCTTGAATTCGGTCAAGAGGCCTGACTATGCGTAGTGGAAAAATTTACCGCAAGGACCCATAAAAAGGATTTATTTATAGCCCCATGAAGCATAGATCTAATAGTGAGGGTGAACCAGAGACCAACAACTCTAGTGAATCTATGCGCTCTAAAGGAGAAGAAGTTTTGTTAAACCATAACGATTAGAGATCCTTGATCCTTTTTCCAACCCCATCTGCACCACTTCCAAACTCATCTCACAAAGCACCCACTCCACCGTGCAATCCATATCCAACCCCACCTCAACCTCCCCCAGGAATAGATATGGCCACATCGATGAAGCTACCTAATTTCAAGGGTATTGGGAATGAAGATATTGAGAACTTTTGGTTTTTGACAGATGTTGTATGGAAAGCTCAGTAGGTTAATAATGATGATATTAAGAGAGCGAAACTAGTCATTGCCTTGCAAGATTGCGCCTTAGATTGGTATATAAGATATGTTCAGGAAAAACCCAATGCCACCTTGGACAAAATAAAATATTCCAGAAAAGAGTAGTTCAAGAAGCCTAATTCATATGCACAGTTGGTTACAGAAATGAAGGAGATTTATCAAGAGGTTAATGAATCTACGTGGGAGGCAGATTAGAGGTTGATGCCCACTATTAGAGATGGTGGATTTACCATCAATGATACTCAACATAAGGAATGGTTTATTGCTATGATGCTCCTACATCTGCGCCAGCCCTTGGGTCAGCATAATATTTCCACGCAGGCTGAGGATGTGGAGATTGCGATGAAACTAGAAGCTACCCCAACATTTGTTGCGCTTGGAACTCAGCAGATTCAGAATCAGTTGGAAGCCATACATTTAGAAATTCAAAGGCTACAGAAAGACAAGGGCAAGGACGTTTGCGTAGAGGTCTGGTGCATAAAATGTAAATCTGATGGGCACCGTAAGGACCAATTTCATCTCTTCAATAATTATTTGAACACCAAAGGTCCTAGTCCATTGAAGAGAATTGGATGGTGCACAATATGTCAAGTTGTCAGATTGCATGAAATAGATTTATGTCCAAGGGTCGAAAAGTATCAACCTGAATTGAAGAAACTATTCTATATATTGTGTTCATCACTGGGACATGATGAGAAACATTGTAACAAAGCCAAAATATATAGAATGCAAGCTAAACCTACCTCACCATCATCCCTCTCTATGCGTTGTGGATTTCAGGGCATAGGAAGAGGACAAGGAGGTGGATCATCTATTCGAGGAAGAGGACAAGTTATTTTCTAAGACTGCAGAGATGATGGTCACTATGCATCTGACTACCCAAATACATTGTGACAATCATTCAGGTATTGTAGACAATTTGACCATGTGATAGAATATTTCCATGTTTTGATTGCTAAAATGTAGGAGAAAAAGACACAGACTCCAACGCAAAATATTCAGACGGTTAGAGCAGAAACCCGTGAAGAAGATCCTAGCATGAATGTGGTCACCGGGAGAGATGTAGTCACCAATGAAGATAAGGGAAATCAACCAGATAATGAATTATGGATTCATCAAGCACCTGAGAATGAATATGGATTTGATTTATAGTGCACCAAGGAGACTTTTGTTGAAGCATGAAATGAATTTGGAAAGGGAAGCACATCAACATCAGGTAGAACAATGAAGAAAGAAGGAGGAGATGAAGGGATCAACCCATTCCTAAAATATTGCATTAAATTACTGTGCAACAAAAATGCAATAGAGAATCTTCAGGCTATAATAGATAATTGCACAAATAAGGAATAACCGATGGTTGAACAGAGAGTTGTCAAAAAAAATTATAAGAACAAGAAGAGGACATGTAGAGAGATGTATATGACTGCATAGATCAATGCTTATGATATGGATCAAGTTATTTTATATCTGGGATTTGATGCAAACATTCTACCTAAGAAAAAATGGTAGCGCATGGGAGAACCCAAGTTGGAGTGGTCTACCATTCAACTGCACATGGAAAATCAGCAAAAAGATCATTCCATGAGGAAGACTGTCAAAATTTGTAATCAATATAGAGGGTGTAAAGGTGATGGCAGACTTTGAAGTTATAAAAATTGTGGATGATATTGATCCTTATCCTGTGTTTCTAGGGTTGGATTGGGCTATTGATATGGATTGTGTTATAAACTTGAAGAAACAAAGAATGGAGTTCGAAAGTAATGGAATCAGAGTCATCATTCCCCTAGATCCCACAGAAGGACAAAGATACACAGAGCCTGTGCACACTGATGATGATATTGATCAGATATATAAGTTGAATTTGCATGAGGAATATTGGATCAACCCAATGACAGATGGAAATCTTAATTGGCAGAAGGACAACTCTTGTTTTTCAGATTCTAATGAAGAATTAGAAAACTGGAAGAACTGGTTGCATGAAGTATCTACGATGCATTGTAATCGTGTGTCCAGATCTCTTCGATGTATAACATATGATGTATGTGAATTACTGCATTATTATGGTTTAACTGATGTAAACATGTTTTTATGAGAGATTGAAAGAAGTGTACTAGAAGGACACATATTTCATGCTTTGGATCTTAGAGTACATGCTACTCTAGCAAGATAGTGGGAGAACCATAAGGAAAACATGGGCAATTGGGATGAGTGTGCGCGCATGATGAGATTATGATTTGAATGTCCAACCATCATTATGGAAGAATTATAATCTAGAAAGGATGATCCATGGAGACATTTGGCTCGATGGAATTAGGTATGGGGCGTAGAACCAAGACCTGAATGGGTCCACATGTTTATTCACACATTGGGGAAGGTACCTACTGATTGGCATTTGGAGAAAGAGATGTGCTGAGGCACTAGTGAATGGTTTGCACTGATAGAGAGTTTCATTCTAACATTCAACTTTCAGAGTTGATTTGACAAGATTGGAAAAGCATTGCATAATATTTAAGAAGTCATATTTGATACAAAAAAACCTTCAATCGAGTGCGCTCCACCAGCATGGGATGTGTAAATGAAGGATATTGTGAATTGTAGAAATTTTACAGTTGAAGAGAATAAAGAAAATCCAAGGAATATCATGACATCATAATCTGAGGGACAATGCAAAGTGGCTAGACCCTTGATCACTTCGCTAGATGTGACACAAACTCTAAAGGTTTGGCAGGTGAATATTGGATTTGAAGAGTAACCTAAGTTGGAAAATATTGGAGACTACTAGGATGGTGATATAGTAGGATAAGTTGTTGAGTTGTTGACGGAGTATCATGACTTTTTCCTTACAAATTTATTATATTTGAAAGGAATAATTGGAGAAATTGGAGTTATGAAGATCACTTTGAAAATTGATGCACACCCGACGAAGCAACGCCCATACAGACAGAATCTAAGCTATAAGCAGAAGGTAAAGGAAGAGTTGGATAAGATGGTTTCTGCCGGAATCATATAACTAGTAGAAGAGTTTGATTAGGTAAGTCCAATGGTAGTGCAAGACAAGAAGACTAAAGAAGAAATAAAAATCTTTGTAGATCTGCAATGATGCGTATGTGCATGATCCATTCCCAACTCCATTCTCTGATGAAATCCTAGATAATGTTGGAGGACAAGAAGTTTATTCATTCAAAGATGGATTTTCATGGTATCATCATGTCAGGATTGTGCCAGAAGATCACACTAAGAACACCTTTTCCATTGAATGGGGATCTTTCCAATATATAGTCATGCCCTTTAGCTTGAAGAATGCACATGCCATCTTCTCGCACGTAGTAGTAGTTTATTTCAAAGAATTTATTCAAAAGTTCTTTGAGGTATAATTTGATGATTATACTGTGTTGGAGATACCTAATAATGTCAAGCAATTGTGCTCAATATTGGGGTTATGCGCTAATAACTACACCCATGGAGAAGCTGCTCAAAAAGGATCTGACATTCTACTCGGGTGAGGAATGTCAAAAGAGATTTGAATTTTAGAAGGTAAAGATGTTCACTGCACCCATACTATTCTTTACAATTTTTTCAAAGGTGTTTCATGTGCATGTTAATGCCTCCTATATTGTGCTTAGAGCTATTTTAGCACATCTAGGAGCAGGAGAGATTGATCACCCTATCTCCTATGAAAGTAAAAAAATATCAAGCACAGAAAGGAAGTACTCAACCACATAAAGAGAAGGACTAGAAATGGTGTGTGCACTACAAAAATTCCACCATTATCTATTAGGAGGCCATTTCAAGATGTTTACTAACCATTCTGCTTTAAATTACCATGTCAATAAGCCTGTGTTGGGGAGGGGGGGTGGGGTGGGGGGGCGGGGGGGGGGGTGGGGGAGGGATCTACAAGCAGTTTTTTTTATTCCAGGGATATGACTTTGGGATTATTGTAATACCCGAAAGGTTGAATGTTGGGCCAGACCATATATCATACATTGAGATTGGTGAATAACTTATGAACTTGGAGGATGGATTACCAGATGCACAGTTGTTTGTGATCAAGGTAGTTGATGAGAATTTCCCTAATATTATTCAATTTTAGACTACTAGACACACGCCTGAAGAATATACAGCTCAACATAATAAAGAGTTTGTGGCACACGCAACATAATTCACTATTATTGCTGGACGGTTGTACAAAATGGGTGCAGATGAATTTCTATGCATATATGTTTCGGAGTATGAAAGGCATGCAATCCTAGATGAAGCTCATGGAGGTATTTTCGATGGTCATTATGTAACTAAGGAAACCACACAAAATATTTTTCAAGCTGGGTTATGGTGGCCCACATTGCATAATGATGCCTTTGCACATTGTCACGGATGTGATGTATGCCAGAGGACTAGAAATCCATCGTGCAAAGATGAGATGCCTTTGCATCCACAAATGGCATTGCAAGAATTTGAGAAATGGGCTATAGACTTTGTTGGACCTATCAATCCTCCAGGCAAGAAGAGTGGTGCATGTTACATAATCATTGTGATGGAATATGTAACCAAATGCGATGATGCTAAGCCTGTGAAGGATTGTACTGTAGATACAGCTTCGCAATTCATATTTGAGAATATTGTGACTCACTTTGGATGTCATAATATTATAATGAGCGATCAGGATATGTATTTTGTGAATGAAACCATTGAAGCATTGACAGATGAGTTCCAAATGCATTATCATAAGAGCTCTCCCTATCATCCCCAGGTGAATGGTGTGGTGGAAGCATTCAATAAGATATTGGAGACTGCGCTTACCAAGGTGTGCAATGCTAGCTGTAATGATTGGGATGAGCACATACCTGCATTTTTCTGGGCATATCAGACCACATGTAAGAAGTTGACTAGTATGACACCTTTCAGGATGGTATATGGGTAGGATGTTGTTGTCCCGATGGAGTTCATTGTTCCCAGTATGTGCATTGCAACATTCACAAATATGGAAGAAGCAGATGCTATAGAGGAATGATTATCGCAATTGATCACGCTGGAAGAATATTTATTTATTTCGAATTATCAAGAAAAACTTCATAAGGTGCACAAAAAAGCATGGCATGATAGGCACATCAGGTAAAATGTGTTCAAGGAAGATGATTTGGTCTTGTTGTATGACAAAAATTTTGCATGCCACCCAGGGAAGTTGAAGATGCATTGGCTAGGGCAATATGTTGTTAAGGAAATCACTGATGATGGTGCCATGTGCCTGGCCACACTAAGCAAAGAATACCTTCCCTGGTATGTCAATGGAAGCTAATTGAAGCTGTACATGGATTACCCTATGGTACAGAAGTTGTTCAACAAGCTGCATATAAAGGAGAAAGATTTTTCTAAGATCAAAACAATGGCACCTACCCTTGTTCTTACAGAGCACCTTGCCCACCTACAGGAGGGTTGGATAATTCAAATTGAGATTGAGGACTTGCGTCGCAAAGAGAAGTTGCTAGAGGTATGCATGAAACCATGGGCTAAGGAGGCTCTCCATCTCTCACAGAATTTGGAAAACATGTTGAAGGCCATTTAACAGACGCAGTGAAGTATCGAGCTAGTCACTAAAGGTCCCACCATTGAGAAATTGGTTCTTCAAGCGCAGGGTGATGTTGTGCAGAGTCTGTAAATGGTGCTCCCTCTCAAATATTATGTCAGTGTGCTCCAAGCTAAGATGAAGGAACAAACACCATAGTGACTCAGGACGAGTCACATGTTTGTGTTGGGGGCCTGTTGGAGTGAGGTTCCCTGGGGTACACTTTTTGGTATATTTTTGTGTAAGTTTTTTATATTCGCGCTGCGAGAATATATCAAGGGGCTTTGGGGCGGGTCAAAGTCCTTGTTTTCATGTAAAAGGGTTTTAAGGGTAAACTGTGGGATTCAAAAAATGGTTTGAGACCATCTTAACTATGCACTAAATTGGATATAAATAGATAGATCGAGTCTAAGGAAGTAGTCAACTATTATTCATGCTTTGATCTAATTTTATGAATCTATTATACTTTTATAAGGCTTTCTGTTTGGGTTGGGTAGAAAGAATCCTACTGGCTGTGTGCGCGGAGACCTAGTCCTGCCTATGTGTGAACTCTGCTAGTTGTGTGCACGGAAGGGTAAAGTGTAAGGGAAATTTTGATGTATTGAATTTCTCTAAATTAATACAAGGATTGATTTTTGAAGAAAGCATCATGTTATATCTCTGAGTTATTTTTTTACTATTCTATCTTAAGATTGATTTACTTCTTTTATTCTTATTTTCATCTACGTGAATACATATGTTATGTATGCATGAAGTTATATTGATGGTTGAATATGTGGATGAATATGCTTCAGTAATTGCGCATTATATAGATCTGGATCTAGTTTTGTAATGATATATTTGTGACGAAGTGATCTATGATTTTGAAAATTATTATGTATTTTCACATATCTATTAAGATCTGTATGAGTTTTGAAATCAATTTGTTTAGGGACACTAATTATTTTCTTCCTCAGGATGTAGAAACCTGGTTCTAGTAACCCCCCATACTGCTTCGGGTGAGACTTTGATCTGTGAAAGAAGGTCATTGCTGAAAGGGCCAGTAGTTGGAGGGTGTGTTGGCTGCGTGATAACCTCTGAAACTGGGTCAAGACCCTCAATCCAACAGTCCCAAACCATGGTTTGAGCCCCATGTTTTACCCTTTTACCCGTTACAAAATGAAAGAGCTTTGACCTGCCCCAAAGCCCCATGAATTTTTGTGTGTTGTGCTTTTATTTCGAAATTTAAAAAAAGTATTAAGACTCATCCTAAGGGACCCTAGCCCAAAAAATATATAGGACACATAATAATGATATGTGCCAAGTTCTCTAATGAGTTATTCCTCAAGATATATTTTTAACATATAATTTTCTTATAGGTGGAAAAAATGAAACATCATTAGAAATCAATGAAAAAACAAATATTACACATAGAAAAGTGGATTAACTGGCATATAGGCATCAAAATCTCAAAAATAAATTTTATTTTCAAATATAATCTGGATAAAATAGTTCAAGGAGCTCTAGTTTTCAAGACATGAAAGAAATATTTAGTGAGAAAAAAGATAAGGCTGAAGATGAGAGAGAGAGAAGCGAGAAATTATTTTTAGTGGCGATGAGAGAGTGGAGTTTTTTCTATAATTCGTCCCTTAGGTATAATTTTAAAATATTAGATTGAGGGGAGTTTTTTATTGGACTCATATCTCAAGGATAAGAGATTCTTATTTTTTTCTCATTTTTAAGTTTAAGATTCTCGCTTCTCATCTTTGTTCTTTTCTATTAGGAATGCAATTTTGTAAATTTTAGGCTAAAACCCTTATATATTCAAGGATTTATAGAGACAATTTGTGTCTCATATTTATTGTAATTTCTATTAAGTTTTCAATATTGTTCTGTGTTGTATCAATAACTTTAGCCCAATTAACTTTTCATTAAATGTGCATCCAAATATAAGCAATGTAAATAACCATAAAAAGTAATTGCAGATAGAACAATGCATGTAGTGACAAATAAGACAACATCATAACCATAAGAAAAAACATATTGGTCCAAGACCAGGGGAAAAACCAAGCATGGGGGAAACCCTTTCAAATATTCTTCTTCAAAAGATTGTCATAAAACGTTTTCAGCACAAAGTACAATGAGACCAATACATATATGCAATGGAAATAAATAGATAAAATATATATATCCGAATATATACAATATCAAAAGCATGGATTTGATGTATCACCAAAACCAAGTGATCTTAGCTACCCAGTTATATATCTAGATCCAAAATGTTGTCAATCACTGTTCTGAAGCGACTGTAACTAAGTGAAAAAAGAATGATGACACTGTGAAATCAATTGGTTGTGATCCAAATCATATTTGCCTAGTAAATCACTTAACCTTAGCCTTAATATCATCTTGTCGTGGCTGAAACACCCATAACAATGACTTAAGGCTTCTGTGCCCATGGCTGAGGGTCTAATCATCCGTGAACCCTAGCTGCGTCTAGAAGACTGACTTCCTGTGGCTTTACCAGCTCAACCACAACCTTGACACAACCTTCTTGTAGTTATGGCTAAGCTCAACAACTACCTGCTCGTGGCTTGCCCCCGGGTATGGCCCAAAACACCCATATCGGATGTGAGACCATGCTTGTGATCCTGATCCTTCACACGAGCTCCTTCTGACGTACCTGTGCCAGCCAGAAATAGGAAACAAGAACCAAATACAAAAATAACCTGAAGACGATGTCATGAGTGAAAGTGTGAAAACTAAATTGGGGTCACTTATATTTATAACTTTCTAAAGGACCGTTGGGGCTTTGACCGAATCCACATGTGGTTAGGCCGATCCATAAAATAATAAAATAACTCATAACTTAAATACTTGTTTTAACCGATTGAGGTGATGTATAGCTAGATTTTGGTCTTCTCGAAAAGATGAATCTAATGTAAACATAATCTTAACCATATGAGATTTCCAATGTGGAATTTCACTCTAGTTGATAAAAATTAACAATTTCTAACTTGCATGAAATGTTAATATAATAAATAGAAAATGGTTAAGGAATTTTAAATTTTCCTCTTCTCTTTTCCATTCCTTTGAACATATGTTTTCAATATGATCATTAAAATAATAAATGATTTTTTTTATCAACTAAATTCATTTTTATTCCAAATAATTCACTTTTCCTCATCTCATGTTTGATGTGACTACCTTATGAATTTAGACACTTGAGATTTATTCTTTTCCTTAAGCTTCTTCCAACTTTCATTTTTAAATTCTTGTTCTCTACACTTTGATACTTCACGTCCAGTGGATAGGATAATGATTTGAGAGGTTTGAAACCTTTTACTTTAGTATATTTTCATTTATCCTTAACCTTGTTTATTATCCTTTTTCCACTCTATAGCTAGCACTGTGAGATTGGAATTTTAGGTTGCTTCTTAATGAAAATAAGAATAATTTTAATCAATAGATGAGGGTTAAACCGTTTGAGATAGGAGCTAAATTGAGGTCAACGAAAATTCTATGATTCATTGGAATATTTCCTAAATACTGAGGAACATATTAAGGAACAACAAGATCCATTCATGAGACTTGAAATTAGGTTTCTCAAGTTAGGGATAAGTATCCTAACCAACTAGACAATAGAGGAAACTGCAAAGCAAGAAAAATAGTTGACTATCCCATAACAGTTGATAGCAACTTATCAATTAACCCAAACACCACATTCGTTTAAACAAACCACTACAAGGAAAAGACCCTCTAGCGGAGGCTATAAAGGTGGTTTTTAGTGTTATAAAATTAGCGAAAATTTTCAAAAAAACATTTTCTACAACATCTGTTTATGGTTACAGAGGTTTTGGCAGAGCTTTTAACGAAATTTCAACCCAAATAAAAAAACTAGGTGTTCGGAGGTTATTACAAATTTTTTTTTCATCGGTGCGCTACAAAGGTGTCAACGCACCGGTCCATGTCATCTAGAAGGTGGCACGGGGCAGTTGAAGGTGCATGCACTGAGCCGTCAAGGTATAAAACTGCACCGGGGCACAGTGTTGGTGATACAATGCACAGGGTCGTTCGAATTGGTCTTGGGATTTATGTGGTGCCCATAGGTCGTCTAAACGCATCAGTACGTCGAATTATAGAAAGACACTGGTGTGCAGTATCCAACAAATGCACCATTTTTTCTAATTCGTATTGGTATTTTTGCAGTGCCCATAGGTCGTACAAATGCCCCGGTGCGTAGACTCACATAAACGCACCAGTGCATAGTATCTCACAAACTAACTAAGATTAAAATTTTGTATTGGTATTTGTGTAGTGCATATAGGTCATAGAAATGCATCGGTGCATTGTACCATAAAAATGCATCGGTGTACAGTAACTGACACATACCGGTGTTCATTTTTTATTTTTTAGAAACATCGACCTGTGACAGTGAAATTATTGTGATTTTTTAAAATTCATTATTCATCAAAAGCTGACACATCTTATAACAATATTCATATTAATTAATTTTTTATTAATGCATTTGAATGTGGTGTTTGGATTAATTTGTTATATCATATCATAATTATTGTGATTTTTTAAAATTCAATATTCATCAAAAGACAACACATCTTATAATAGTATTCATATGAATTAAATTTTTATTAGTGCATTTGAATGTGATGTTTGGATTAATGTCTTATATCATATCATCAGATTTCACATCTCTTCATTATAATATTTAATCATCCATAAATTTAATCATTGGTGTTACATTTTACAGTGACAATGGAGAACACAATAGAATAAATTAAAACACACACACACACACACAGATATATATATATATATATATATATATATATATAAGATAGTATTTTTCATACAAAATGGGAGAGTTATTGGTATCCCTTTGTCTTTCAATTGGAACACTATGTCCATTACATTAAACAAAATGTTAGATTTCACAGACAAATATCTCATAAAATACAATGCCTTGCTTTGATATCCAAACATAGTAATCATCATTCTTCGCTTGAATTGTTGTCACTGATAGAGCTATTTCCATGACTTGGGTTATTTTAAGGAATGTTTTGTTCACGATGTTTATTGTTTTCTTGATCTTCTTCACCTTCCATATACAAACATAAAAATAAACTATAATGAGTTTATATAGATTGGTGATAATAATGAAAATTGAAAATTAAATAATATACATCAATGTAAATCGAAAAGAAATGATGTACAATAGCAACAATTGACTCATGAACTATAAACATTCTTTCAAAACCATGGAGTATGCCATCTTTCAAGATTTCATCTGTTGACACTGTTCCATACTTTGTTTCCTGCAAGTTTTATACCCCATAACAAATCATATATTTAATATAAAAGATTTTTTTGTTCTATTAATTATAGATGGAGCTAAGTAAAACAAGATCAATAGATGCTTACAAATTCCACAATTAATTTCTGATATGCCAACATATACTCACAACCCATATTTAACCCAATTTCAATCAATTCGTCTGATGCTTCTTCTTTGTATGTTAGCACATGTTTCAAGACATTCAATGATGCTTTTTTAAAACAAATTAAAAAATACAAAAATGAAATCTAGGTAAGTTGTTATAAGGAAGTAACAATTACTCACAAACTTAGATATCAACCCTTTTCTTCCTTGTCGTCCTGTTTTATGTGCTAAATGTGTTCCATTTTCTTTTATTTTCTACAAGAAAATACTTGAAAATTAATATTTTAATGCTAAATTGTTTATTTATTGTACCTAATGATCGAAAAATTCAATGATTACATATTACAATTGAAGCAAGTTGTTGTTGAGATGGATCCTCCTGCGATGTAATTTTTTCCATTTGTTTGACCATCTCCTTGTACACCTTTTTGGACATTCCTACTGGCATATTTCTGATATCAGCTCGTTCATCTTTTGAAATTTCCACAATCTTCCTGAAAATGTAACATGATAATAAACTATTTAATTTTTATATTGATATATTAAAAGTAAATATAAAAAAATTGATATTTATAAATAATTATAGACAGACATTTATAGGAATATTACTTTTTCGTTCCTTCTTTTTCGTTGTTGTATGTTTTTACTATTAAAATTCTGACATGTCTCATTGACCAATTCTCTGGAAATTCTTACTATAGTTTAGATAAAATTTGGTTCTTGGAATTATTGGAATGATTTTTGTATTGTAAGTGGAAAGAACGTTTATACATTCGTTCCACTAGATCCCTCAAACTTTTGTAAAAGTTTTTCCCCCTTTCGTTAACCTCCAACACCACTCCAGATGAGCTAAGGAGCAATTCATTTTCATTTTCATGTTCTATTTTTTTTCTTTTCTTAGAACAACATTTCTTTTCTGAGTTGTTGGTCCCTGTATAAGATTAAATAGATGTGAATTAATATATTGTTTGACATATGTTATCTAATAATTTTAAGTATATTATTAACGAAAATTAAAAAAAGAAACTCATATTGGATCAATAGTATTTTTTCATTCACCTGATTCATCCTTTTGCAATTTTTCCATCAAGCTTTTACGCTCTTCTGGTCCTAGATTAGAAATAATCTTATTGAGCTTTGTCATTTTGTGGCTCTGCATGATACATATTAAACAATACATATTAGTTAAACTTACGTATAGTTAAAAGTTAATTCTTTTTGTAAATAATTTACAAAGAACTTTCCTTTTCTTCTTTTCTTGATGTGTTATCAGTATTTTTGTTACTTGATCTCTTTTCACCCATTTATTTATCAATATGAAACTAGTAACATATCATTCATTAATATATTTTATAAATAAATTGTCAACTTTTCAACTAAAAAAAAAAATCTCAAGAAACCAATGCGCCATTCATGGTGTACGCACCAATGTGGGTGCATGGGTGTCTTATAAATGCACCACTAACAATATAATAGACTGTACAGTGCTCTATGTCAACAAGAAGCATTGGTTCTATACATGTTAACCACAACACTGATTAACATAGAGAAAATAATAAAAATCATCCAGTGTTAGTTTTTGTAGCATAAACGCCCCACACAAGCAAGGGACCACCATATGGTCCTCTCTATCAACTAGGAGACCCAGTGCGGTGCGTTGTATGTTATATGGTGCACTGATTAACACAATACAACATTTTTTTGTGAAACAACATGTTCGTGGTGCGCCATAATGAAATAGTGCATCGATGCCCTATTTTACATATGATGCACTGATTAAAAACAAATTTTTTTAATTTTTTTATCACAATAATTTTGCGGTGCGCTAGGATAATAAAACACACCAGTGCTCTAGGTTGCGCAAGGCACACAGATAAAAATAAATAAATAAATAAAATAAAATAAAATTAAAAAAAAAAATTCACGCAAGGGACGACATGGATTGGGATCTGACTATGCAAGTCGTCCCATGGATTGGATGTCTTAGGCCTATATATAGAAATACAAAAACCCTGTAAATATAAAATGAAAAGTCCTAATTCTAAAATCACAGAAACAGGGAGAAGAAAGGGCAGAAACAAAAAGAATGTAGGGTTTAGGGTAAAAATGGATTTTTATTTTATTTTATTTATTTATTTTCTGAAAATGAAAAGGAAATTGAAATTTTTTTCTTACTGCATAAAAAACTGCAGAAAAAGTAAAAAAAACAATAAACTTTAATCATGAGATCATTTGAAATTATATGTTACAGGGTTTGAATCACCAAAGGTTTGGAATTTTGATTGTATAAATACTTCTGTTCGAACGTATTTCATTGCTCCACAATGCTCTTGTGCTCTGTTGCTCCAGGTATGTCTCCTGCAAATCTCTGGCTAAAGTTTTTTGAAAAAATAGTGAAATAATGAAAAGTGTTTAGTATTTAAAGAATTGTTTTATGAAATTAGATTTTCTAAAATATTTTTCTGCCCATTTTTCAATTTACCACTTTTTTCACTTAAAGAAAATAGAATTGCGGTTTTTTTATGTGTGGTTATTCATCACTAGTGCATCCGGTGCATCCGTTTATATCACGGCATCGGTGTGCATTAACGAAAATGCACCGATGAGGTGATCTATATATTAGCACCGATAATAAGAAGTCCATTTTTAATTCACCGAAATTACTTTTAGGTGTGTGCACCAAAATTTATTGTTCATTTTTCTCAAATGCAGGGAAAAAATATCATAATTATATCGAATGGAAAATTCTTCAATATATAGCTTGTTTCATAATATTTCTCAAATTCCATCGTGGAGTTCTCCCTATCCATATCAAGAAATAATATTTACTTTAGATTTTATTTATATTTTCGTTATCTAATTGAATTTATGTTTTTTATCCATGTAAATCATGCATAGCTTAATTAAATTTATAATGTATTGTTGGCTTGAGGGGTCCTGACCCAGGTTCAGAGGTTAAGGTTTGCCAACAAACCCTTATACTACTGGCCCTTTCGGTAGTGACCTGTTTGCGTAGGTCAAAGTCTCACCCAAAGTAGTATGGGTGGGTGCTGGAACCAGGTTTCAGCACCTGGAGAGAGGATAGGTAAGCCAAGCAAAGCTGCGTCTGACTTTATAATGACCAGATCTCCTATCTCAGAACTAGATTTATAGGTCTCCTTCGCATCCACGTGTGCAAGGTCAACTATACTTACGGTGCTCAACAAATTATATACTTCTAAGACAGTAGTACAATATTGCATAAAACATAACGGAACAAATCTAGATTCAGTAGAAACACTTACACAGTACTTTCATAGCTTAACACAGAATATGCATAATAAAACAGCTATCATAGATTCGCATAAACAATACACATAGATTCAGTTACTCAAACAACCTTTCTCATTCATCAACCCATTAGTTCCTTCTTACAATACCCAAACCCAACTTGCGCACATAGTAGCAAGGTCTGCACACAACAGAACTGGGGATCTCCACGCACACAGCCAGCATGAGTCCTTTCCCCAAAAACCCAAACAGATTTACTAAGCCACAATTTGCATCAAGATCTCATCACCTTCCTGCCTTATTATTCCAAATGTCCCTCTATTTATGACAATCTAGCCTAATCATTCCTATGGTTTGCAAAACGTGGTTTGCAGACTCTAGGCCTACCCTTTAACCCTTTACAATGGTTTCGGGGCTTTGACCCACCCCAAAACCCCTGCGCTAGACTAAATATAATAAAAAATATACAAAATCGGATCAGTTTTGCAGCTTATAGGAGACCCCGTTCCAACATGTATACAAATTTGCAAGTTCACGCAGATTCATAATCGAGTTCAAATGCACAAAATATTCAAACGTTAGCTCCAAAACGTTAGAAGCTCTTATCAGGAGCAGCATACCACAAGGCGCATTTGGTAGATGAAAATGGACAACCGCTTCACCCTGCAAATTGTAACAATATTGCATCTTCTAACAACAATATTGGGACATTAATGATGATAATAATTATAATTGTTTGGTATATTGATTAATGTAATTATTTCAATTTCAAACCAATTAATCATGCAATATTGTCAACATGGTTACTAATTCATATCATATATTTTGTACTGATCATGTTTAAATATTTTGTACTGATGATAAGCGACCTACCTACCATCTTTCGTTGCACCCCACGACAATGTCAAATCAAGAGAAGACTGAATTAAGAGAAAAAATCGGAGAGGAACGATACCAAGAATGGTTTAATCAACCACCAATTCAATTCCCGCTACATCTAGATTCACCAATTAGGAATGACTACATAAATAGTAGTTATTCACAAGCTGGCAATGGAGGCAATCAAATAGAGGTTAGTATGGATGATTACTTAAGGCATATGACTACCATGGAGACAATGTTGTTAGATGCATTCCAAAATGACGATCAGCTAGGGGATGATGCACATATCATTGACACCTTTTTTGAAAGCCTTAAATTTGCTTCCACCGCCCCTCTCTTTGGACCTGGCGGTCAGTTAAAGTCTACCTAGTTGGGGACAACGATGTTACTGTACAACTTGAAAGAAAATTTTGGCTTTTCGAATGCATGTTTCTCGTAAATTTTGAGGTAAGTTACCATAAAGTCCTCCCTTATTTACCAGGCTGCACTGTTGACCCTGTCGAAATGCAGAATCTGATGCACTAAAAAAAATACCCACCCCAGGGTGGATATTTAAGTAAACGAGCTGCATTGCTGCTATTCCACATGGTCAACGGTGCGGATGGGTAACCGAATACACCGCACTGTTTTTAAAATTTTAAAATAACATGGTGCGCCTTCGGCACTACCTCGGAATCGGTGTGGATATCGTTCGCACTAGTTATGTTGTGGCTTGTAAATTTGCAGGCAGCATTGTGAACCAGTGCAAGCCGAATGGCTCGAGTGCATCCCACGACAAATATTTTTTTTCTTTTAAATGGTTAATTTTAAGGTAGTTTGAAATTATAATCTGCTAAAGGCTTAAACATGGAAAAAAAAGAAAAATACATGTACATTTGGCCATCGAGGCATATTGGCTATAAAATTTGCAAAAGAAAAATTTCCCACCATTTTGCAAAATTCAAGCTGGAGATTGGTGGGCAATGCACAGTAGCAGTGCGTGCAATGGGTGCAATGGGAGCACCGATGTTAGGGTGGCTCAGACAAGGATAAATTTCACCAGTGCTTGAGAGCTCTGGAGCACTGAGAAAAGTGAAAATTATGATTTTCTGGCCGTAATGTTTTTTATTTAACCCTATTCTGGTGTGCAGGGTTTTATAGGTGCACCGATGAGGTTTCTTAAGACTGCACTGGGCGGTTTTTGTTTTGGCACAGGGTTTTATGACGCACCGGTGCTGAAGCACAGTAAAGCACTAGTGCGATATTGTAATAAAACGCACTGGGCGGGTGTGTACATAGCACATGATGTCCGGTGTGCCAAATTTTTTTGCACACATGTGCTTTCTCTTATTGAACGCACCGATGTGGTTTAGAATGATAAACACACTGGATGAAAAAAATCGACAAAAACCTCCACCCGCCAACCTCCTCTAGTAACCTCCGCTAGAAATGGGTGTTTGGGGTATTTTTATAAGGGGTTCCTAAAAAACATCCGCTAGAGGGTCTTTTCCTTGTAGTGAACAATAGAATATAAATAAGAATTAACTAAATAGAAACACTTCATAGAATGGAAACAACCATATTAGCATACCATATATACTAAAAGACAAGATTAAGAAGTTGATTGACCACCTAATGAATAAATTCCTTCCATGCCACCAATGTATCATTGATGATCTCAAGACTTTCCACAAAAACTATCCTGATAACATCCTAGCATAAAAACACCACTGACAAGACCTCAATAACAAAAACAAATGGACCATATGCAATAAGGGGAAAATAAACAAAAATGACCAAATATATTGATGGGGTTTTTACACAAAGATACCTCAACTATGTTTCAAAGGTAATATTTCATTGAAAAAATTCTATTGATGGTGAGATGATGGAATTATAGCATGAATTGAGAAACAAAAAATAATAATAGATTGAGATCATCACTTAAGGGCACAAAATTATAAGACAAAAAAGACAACGAATAACTACTATGGAAAAGTTATTAAAGAATAGTCGAATAAAAATTGGGTAACGCTACTAAAGAACCATATTATAATTAATTATAACATGTAGAGAACTTTATTCATAACATGCTTGACAAACAATAGTAACTAGACAAGAAAAACAAGACTCGAGGTTGACTAGAATGGAGCATTATCATTAAAAAAATTGAAAATTTTGAAACAATAAAGGTAGTCCTATAAGGAAAAAGTGCACATGCTTCTAGTATGATCATAATGATGAATAAATTGAACTTTTATTCTGCTACCATATGTGGTAAATTAAAGGTCTAGAAAGATTTGGTTAAAGGGATCACCAATTGAAGGAATGCTACATCTGATCTATGACATTGCAATTCTTTGACCTAGAAGATTCAACAAGACAAACCACTAGAGTTAGAACTGTAATACAAGTAACATAAATGATTTTAGGATGGAAGGAATGAACAAATAGAATCTAGAAATTCATCATAGAATATTTTATAAAAATAAAACAAGTTTAAAACATGTAAGTGAAGTAAAACCAAAGCATGGAAAGAATATAGAATTCCTTCATTCTTAAAAGGGTAGACTATGTGCTTCAAATGAAAATATTAATTCTATATTAAGAACAATAATAGTAGTGCAAGTAGTATTTTGAAAGTTAAATATAACAAATAATGTTGCATATTCATTGACTCTACACTAATCCTCCAAAATTAACTCCTATTCTTGAAGATCATGTCCTAACTACTACTTCACCTTAGCCAAGATTCAACTTTTTTAGTCTAAGTACATTAGTAATTTAGCATCCTAAAACTAAGGAACATGTTCATATATATATATATATATATATATATATATATATATATATATATATATATATATATATATATACATTGCTCGTTCATCTCCATAAAAAATATCAACACCAAAAAAAGGGGAGCATCTTCATAAAGGGTGATTCCTCTTGCACATAATATTAATCTGAGGACCTAGTGGGGATGAGCCAGCCCCATGTTTCCCTCCACCACTAGTAGGACGTCCTCTCACCTCCTCAAAATCTAGTACTAAAATTGATCTGGATGTATCCAATTCTATAACTACCCTTCATAGCTCTAGCCACCACTCACGGTATGGGGTTCCAACTAGATTCACTACATCTTCACCTAGAGCCACCCATATAGCCTCGTGCATTCTTGTGAGAAGAATAGTCAGCTCAAATGGTCTTGTAGTCTCTATTTATCCTCTCAGAGATCCTTAGCATCCCCCCCAAGCTTGGGGGAATGCTTATCTACAATCTCAATCACTGCTATGAGGGCCAAAACGACCCCCTGTCTCTATGATGGACCTGTCTAACTGTGGATTTTCCACCCTCATCAGGGAGATATTGTATAATGGGCTTCTCATGGACTTGTGATCCCATATCTACAACAAAAAATAAACGATCATATATGTATGACATTAATATATATCATAAGCATCGTATCACATAAAATAGATAAAATTAAATAATGAACACAGTCATACCTAATGGGCCCCATGTGTCATCTAGATGAAACTCCATGTTTTGATCCCCTGGGAAATCCATACCTGCATATGGGTACTCTAGTATAATCTTGGGGTTGGTAACCCACTAGTGCTCAGTATCCTCTGTACAATACCACCTCATATCCTCACCTCCCACTTGAGGCATCAAAGAATCCAAATTTCGAATTCATGGGTCTTAGTACAGAGCCATGTCAAATCTGATAATTGAATGGATGACTATCACCTGCTCATAGAAAAATTGCATAAAATCACCCCATATGTAGGACTTCATAGTCACCCCTATGACACCCGATTCATATTTCAAACCCTAGTGCACCATGTGCACCCAATTAAATAAGGTTCCTTGTGGCACTTAGTCTATTACCATGAGTTTTCACCCTTAATTATGTGGAGGGTTGTACTCCCAAAAATGTAGACTATCATAGCCACTGCAACTTGCATGCCTAGATATAATATGGTGGACACCTTGATAGAACTACTATCTAATGCCTCAAGCCCACTCCTCCAGGAATAGATCATGATGAGGTGGCTCTGTTGGTATCTCCTACTCATGAGGTACCAATCAGGTTAGAAAGTAGATATTGACCTATACTGATATTCCTAAGTAAGTCCTCGAAAAACAAATACCTCCATCTGAGGCTATCATAGACCTATCAAAAAATTCAAGAGCTCCTCTTGTGACCATATATTGGGGTTATCAAGGTACTTCAGTAATTTCCATATAGCTAGTGTCATTTGAGCATGTGGATTTTCTACCAATATAGTCTACGGTATGGGATAGTCCCTCTCTCGCTAGTGCATCATCTCTCTAGAAAGAAAATTTTGTTTAACAAACAAAAAAACAACTTCTTGTTGCATTAGCATGCTTATTCCTAGAAAATTCATGGAATTTGTGTCCTTTTTCATCAAATAAGTTTGTAGGCAACTCAGAGTTGTTGTGCCTAGTTCCTCTAGATGCATTTGGGAACCACCATGCTTATTCAATTGACAACGATGGCTCCCACCACAACTATTTTTCCCATAGGTGCGACATCTCATTCACTTGTTTCTTACATAGTCACGACCCTCATTGTTGTTGTTTCTTACCTACACAAATAGGTACCCCTACGTATGTGTGTATCATGATGTCACTATGGCTACATGTTCGACTACCATGCATAAAATAGTGACTCTTCCTAAGTCACCTGTTTAGCCATGGAACCCAGGCTCAATAAAGATCCATATGGCTAGTTTCCATATAACCTACCTACCCTATGATAAAAAATTGAAATAGAGTGCCTCATGATGTGATACAGGTGGATATTGGTGGCTACTCGCCTATTTCACTTGGGGCCCCACCATTATTTCTTTTCGTTTTTTAGTTTCCTTAATAATAGCACAATTTACTATTTTTAGTATTTTTTGGGGTCTTGAACTTCTGGAGCCGTTTTGAGGCCCTAAACGATGTTTTTGGGCATCTCTCATTCCAAAATAAATATTTTTAGTTAGAAATTATAGTCCTCAGATAGATATTTCTAACAATGTATCATGTGCGTCAAACTAAGATAGTATGCCAAAGTTATGACCCTGAGAAATTGATGTACCAATTTACCCTGAGAAGGCCCATATTTTGGTGTTTCATCTCCTAGGGCTAGGTTTTTGGATGTTTAGGGTTTTACATTGTTTCTCAATAATATATAGGCCTTCAAGCCTCATTGTAGCAGGGAGTTAAAATGGTTGTAGCCACCACATCTCTTCTTAGAGATAAGCTACCAGTGCCCTAACTAGTTTATTTCTATTTTTTCTGTAAACAGACTATAGTTCTTCGATATTAATGGAATGAAGTGTTATTTCCACTGCATTTTTATATGTATGGTTGTATGTGTCTTCTGTTTCTTTCCTGCATAAATCTGGATCAGTGGTATCAAAGCATTCTACTCTTTCTCGATCCTTCTTTACATGTCCCTAACGAGGTTGGGGTATAAAGAGTTAGGGCTCGATCTGGTTGAACCTTTGCAAGATCAAGCTTGCAAAACCTGATGAATGCCCATGGGAGATGAAAAGAAAGATGAGGGAGCATGAGATCTTGTCAAAATACTTTTTGAGGAGGCCTTCAAAAAACAAAGGAACATGATTATGGATAACTTTGCCCCAATCCTTCAATGAATGCCCACTAGCGGCACATCTGCATCTAGCAGTCACTCTAGAGGCGTAACTCCTTTTAAGGTACAAGTAAACTTTGAAATTCCCATATTTGAGGGTCAAATAGATGTAGATTCCATAGATATATGGTTGAATATATTAGAAGGATATTTATTAGTTCATGCCTTTTCCGACCGAGAGAAGATTATTTTTTCCCTCCTCAAAGCTACCCCCCATGTCAAGGACTGGTGGGAAACCTACTGTGAGAAAAAAGACAAGGGGGAACCCTCTCTGATCTCCGTCGTATTCACCTGGAATTCTTTCTGAGATTCCATCAAGGAGAAATATTATCCCATGGGGAGCTATGAGGACAAGTACATAAAATGGACTACATTGCAGCAACAAAGGGATCAAAATGTACATGAGTTGACGAATTTGTTCCATACCATGTGCACAAAATTAGGTATCAAATTTTCGGAGAAAAATTTGGTGCTGAAGTACCACAGTTGTATGCACAGATACATTCAGGAGGAAATGGTGTTCCTCAACATCTCCTCGCTTGGTACGACATACCAGTATGCTACCAAGATTGAGTAGAAAGTCAAACAGAAGAACCGAGACTTTGGATCTGCGGATCAAAAGCAAGGGAAAGGTGCCCCCAAATCGCAAAACAAAGGAAAAAGCCAAGGCATGGTGGCCCAATATAACCTCCCAAATATGCAAGAAAAGAACAACACCACGAAGCCGAAGAAGGACTTTGGAAAGTGGTGTGAGTTCCATAAGAGCTCATTTTACAACACAAGTGAGTGTTGGGCCAAATATTCATTGGTGGACGAGATGAGGGCTTCTGAATCAAAACCCGACAAGGGGAATGACAAAGGGAAGAAAATTATTGATGCCGAGCCCAACGCCACCGTTGCCACTACAAATATCCAAAAGGAGGAACCGGAAGATTCAAAGGAGGAAGAGTGTCTCTTCCACTCTCAGATGTGGGTAAAGGGTTCCTCGATACAGTTCATTGTTGAATTTGGGAGCCAAAAGAACCTGATTTTAGTAGAGGTCATGAAGCATTGGGATTTCCGACCATGACACACCCACAGTCGTACACCATTAGGTGGCTTCACCAAGGACGGGATCTCCATGTCAGCCAACAATGTCGCCTTCCTTAGAACATCAAGCCCTTCACAGATGAGGTATTATGTGACATTGCTCCTCTTTATTTTTGTGATGTATTATTGGCCAACCATACTTATGGAAGTGACATTATGTGTATGAGTCCCGACCTTGAATTTTTATTTTTAATTTGGGAAATACGTTATACAGGATACCAGAGGTACCACTGCCTGCAGCTATCTCTTCGATTACTGTAAAACAATGCAGTAAGCTCATTTCCAAAACTGGGAATTTTTTTTTTCTGATGATCCGCCCCTAGGGCAAGAATAAGAATGTGGCCACGACCTCTAGACAAGGATCCTCGGCATGACCAAAACAAATGGAAAAAGGTCGCAGAGGAGTGCAGGGACATATTCACCTCACCCACAAGGGTGCCTCTACAGTGTCAAGTCAAGCACCCCATCGATCTGACCCCAGGTGCACTGCTGCCCAATGGACCAATCTATCGATGCTCTATTTTGGAGAATGAAGAAATCAAGAGGAAGATTCAGGAGATGTTGTTGAAAGGTCACATCTGATTGAGTTCATTACCCTATGGGAGCCTGATCATGTTAGTGCAGAAGAAGCATGAGACTTGGAGACTCTGTGTTGACTATTGGACACTAAAAAATATCACTGTCCAGAATAGGTACCCAATCCCATGGATTGATGACCTTCTGGATCAACTCAAAGGAGCGAAATATTTTAGCAAGATCGACTTGAAGTATGGGTATCACTAGGTACCAATCGAACCATATGATGTGTGGACTATTGCCTTCAAAGAAAAGGAGTGCCTTTTTGAATGACTAGTCGTGCCTTTCAGGTTGACGAATTCTCCCACAACCTTCATGATACTAATGGATGACATCTTGCGGCCATTCAACAACTCATTTGTAGTAGTGTACTTGGATGACATCCTCATCTTCAGCCAGACTTGGGAAGAGCACCTCCACCACATCCAACATGTCCTCCACACACAACGACAACACAAGTTGTGTGCCAATTTGGAGAAGTGCACTTTTGGCATGACCCAGGTTCAGTATCTGGGATACATTATTGATGAATGGGGGGATCATGTGGATCCAACCAAGATCCAAGTAATCAATATTGTTCAGCCCCAACCACTCTAACAGAGCTTCGCATATTTCTGGGTCTTGCTAAATTCTACCACAAGTTTGTGTTGGGATTATCTCATATCACTTGGCCCTTGAGTAAAGTCACCAAGGGAGGAGTGAAAGAAAAATTCTTTTGGCCAGAATCTCAACAAAAGGCATTTTTAGAATTAGAACATCGCCTCTACTCTACCCCGGTGCTCACATTACCAGACTTACACCAAGCATTTGAGATCGAGACAAATGCCTCTCACTATGCTATTGGGGCAGTTCTTACTCAACAGGGGCATCCAGTGGCATATCACAGTGAGACAATCTCTGACACAGTTCACAAGTATCCAACTTATGAAAAATAAATGTATTCCACTGTGCAGGCTTACCACCAATAGAAGCATTACATTTTGGGGAAGGAAACAGTCATCCACACAGACCACCGACCCTTGCAGTTCATACAAACACGAGGGAAGCTGCAGAATGATTTCCATCAGAAGTGGTCCACATTTCTGCAACAATTTCATTTGAACATCAAGTATAATAAGGCAAACACCAATAATGTTGCAGACTTCCTCGGCCGACCACCAATCATGGCATTAACACCATTCTCAACTCTTGTGGGCACGACACTTCTGATTGGCCGCCTCTCTACAAGAGTGATTCAGAATTCGGCCACACATACAAGACACTCTTGGAGGGTACCCAAGTTCCAAATTTTCACCTCGAGGATGCAATGTTATGTTACCTAGGACACCTTTGTGTTCCTTCAAGTGAGCATGCCAATATTATTTGGGAAGCACTCTATAGTCGAGTCACTGGGCATTTTAGGGTCGAGAAAATAGTGGCAGTACTAGAGAAGTATTTCTATTATCTGAAATTTCGATAGGATGTTGGGAAGTACATCAAATCCTGCAATTCTTGCTCCATTTCCAAACCAACGATCAAGAAGTAATGCCTTTATACTCTGCTACTTACCCCTAGTCGACCTTGGGAATCCATGAAAATGGATTACATGTCAGGCCTTCTTTCTACTAATCATGCAAATGACTATATTTTCGTGGTCGTCGATAGATTCTCATAGATGGCCATTATGTTGGTCTGCAAGAAGAATATCACAACAGAAGCCACTGGTAAACTCATCTTTGAACGAGTGTGGATGCACTTTAGGATCCCACAGTCTATCATCTTAGATCGGGACAGCAGTTTCGTCAACACATTTTAGTCTAGCCTCTAGTTAATGTTGGACACCAAGCTCACCAAGTCCATAACTTTCCATCCCCAAGCTAATGGCCAGACAAAGTTCATCAATAGGATGACTGTACACATATTGTGCATATAAAATTCAAAGAATCCATGCACATGGTATGAAAGCCTTCCCTATGTACAACATAGTTATAATCGAGCTCTCTACAGCTCAACCGACCACAACCCCTTTCAAGTCGGCCAAGGGTTCCAACCACTATGTCCCATTGATGTAGCCATGCCATTTGTGGATACTCAGGCCGATTTGGCTCATGTCTAGTCTCAAGCTAAAAAAGAGAACAAATTCATTGAGCACATCTACCAGAAGGTTCATGAAATATTGGACAGAGCCAATTCTAAGGACAAGAAATGACATCATCAACATCGGGTGCCATACCACTTCTAGGTGGGCGACAAAGTATGGCTACATTTGTAGAAGGAGTGCCTCACTGGACCCCACCGCAAGCTTTGCTCACTCTGATATGGGCTATACACCATCACCAATGTTGTAGGGAACAATTCCTTCGAGATCAGTATTCCACCATTCCTTGGTCTGCACCCAGTATTCAATGTGGACCACCTTCGGCCCTGTTTCCCACATCTATTGGACACCTATGACATTGTAGAACAAATCACACCAATAAATTTAAATCGAGACTACATGGAACATGCCACCAGAGATTTTATCATGGACATGCAAATCAAGAACACTTGCCAGTAGAAGATCCACCTGTATCGGGTGGTCAAAGCTAGCCAACTCCTGCATCAAGGCAAGTGGTTCACAAGGGAAAAAGTTCAGCAGAATTTTCCTCATCTCATGGAGGAACTCAATGCAATGGGGTGTTGAGATTCAACAAGATGATGAGCTTAGTGAAAATTAAGCACCTTCACTAAGTGGGGCCTGTAGGCTATTTTTAGGTGTATGTCTATTTTTAGACATGGTGAGCATATTCTATAAGTAGCAAGAAGCTATTTGTAGATGGTTGATCAATTTGGAAAAATAGATGAGATTATATTTTTAGAATATTGAGCGAAGTCTATTTATATATTGCTAATCTAAAAATAGATGCATGTCCATTATTATTAGCCCTTAATAATAATCCAACAATCAATATCAACTTATTCTCTTGGAGCACTTTATTTCAGTGAACAAATTTGGAAAATCAGTGGGCTAAAGGAATTACGTAATTCCTAGGGTGGTTGTTGACTCATGCATGAAGGACTCAGTTATAACTGATATTGTCAAGTTGTGACAGAGTTCGAAGAGTAGTTATGTGAGCTATTATTTAGTTTAACTCAGTTAAGTGAGTTAAACTCAGTTGTGCTAGTTGTATCTAGTTCTAATTGAAGATACACTAGTGAGAGTTTAGTGAATTAATTATTTAAATTAATTCAGAACTAGCGACTCACTTGCAACTGAACAAATACAACAATTAACTAATTGCATGTCAATTTCGGTGGAGACACAGTGGAGAGATAGGTGAAAGGGTGAGATGGACTATCTATTGTGACTATAGTGATGCATTCAATGAATCTAACACACATTGGAGATGCCAATGAGGATTGCATAGTCAAGGCAAGGCCAATTCTAATTCATTCAAGGGTCTTCTTCGGCACAGATTTCGTAGTGGAGATAGGCTGTCAGGAGGCAACAAATTGGTCCACAGATATGCAAATTTTTTCATGACAGTGTGTAATGATTGTTGATTGTACTGAGAGCTTGATGTACTAAGCTTTGTATGAGATTGTTACATGACCCATTGATATACATAATATATGATAGTTGGTGTTTTTAGATTTAAGCTTTTCCATTAAACAAATATGTTCATGAGAAATTTATTTGCTTCATATGTGTTTTGCAATTGGCGATTTAATTTCCGCAAAGAATTAAGTGGAAGGATTTTGTATTTAACATAAGATTAATTTGTGAGATCAGGGGAGTCTAGTAATTTACATGCATCTTGTATAATTTTTACATGGGGACCATTGCTTCCTAAGGGGGGAGAAATAATCCAGGTTGATATTGGTGGCCACCTGCCTATTCCACTTGGGGGCCCACCATTGTTTCTTTTAGTTTTTAGTTTCCCTAATAATAGCACAATTTACTATTTTTAGCAGTTTTTTGGGTCCTGAACTTCTGGAGCCATTGAGAGGCCCTAATTGACAATATTTGGGCATAGCTAGTGTTGGTCCTCAGGTAGATATTTCTAACAATATATCATGTGCGTCAAATGAAGATAGTATGCCAAAGTTACGACCCCGGGAAATTGATGTACCAATTTTGTTAGGTCCCTATATTACTAGTATAGTCCCTTATTGTTGTTACTGTAACCCCCTTATTGCTATTTTTATACCCCTGTAACCCCCATATTGTTATTATTGTGCCCTAAATTATTATTGTTAGGTTGAGTAGGATTACATTGTGGCCCCATGGACTCCTATATATCGAAAGGAGGTTTTTTCATTTATATCATCCAAGAATTATTCATTTATGTAATGCATTGGAGGTTTCCCATCGAAGTGGCTGATTTTTAAGGAATTGATTTGTCTTTTCTTCTATTTTTGGAGCTGGTATCACAACATTTGATATTAGAGCTTTGGATTCTAGGGTTTCACTACTCCAAACAGGTCATCGTGGAATTTTTGCTATAATTTTTTTTCTAAAAAGTTTCATAAGTTGAAATGTTTAGAGAGCGAAGCCAAAATCTTGAGGAACATTGTCACAAAATTTCAGAGCTTGGTTCACAATATTTTCGAAGATATGATCTATGGAATTTAGGGCATTTTCAGGCTCCCGAATTTCATCTCAAAGAGGTGATCATGGAAAAACATTTATAACTCTCTCTCTGAGCATCATATTGGAATGCGGTAAAAAGTGGTTGCAAGTAAATGGAATGCAGTTTATTTTCTATCAATTTTAGAGCCGAAGGAGGAAACAATGACATGTGGCAAGTCATACAAGTTCGCTCTACTAAACCAGTCCATAATTAGGTCATTGTGGGAAATTGGACATAACTTTGTCTTGAAGAATCCAAATTAGGTTAGACCTATGGCATTCAAAAGAGGATTCAGAGGAATACCACAAGGCCAAATTTAAGATATTGAAGATCTGAAATCACAGAGATAATTCAGTTTCAACATCGAGCTCCTCAAAATAAAGAAAAAGGTGTGTATTTGTTTCCAAATTGCATAAGTCTGGGGTAAAAAAAATCAATTTGAAGTGATTCCAAGGGCCTATTGAGCATATATTTTAGTATTGGGTTCTAAAATTCCTCCTAAAAAGAATTCAATGCCCATCAAGCCCTTAGAATAATCTACTATGACTCATGAAGATGAATAATTGCAACATGATCTATCAAAATTACAAGAGCAAGTGCACCAAATTTCGTTCTCACAAAGCACAACAAAAAATGAAATGGAAGTTTTGAAGAAAGGCATGAAAGTGAATATGGATGGTTTCAAGAAAGGCATGGAAGCTAAGATGGATGGCATGGAAACTAAGATGGATTTCGTGGAACCTAAGATGGAGGACATGGAAGAAAAAATGAAAGACAACATGGAAAACATGAAGAATGATCTAAAAGCAGACATCAAAGGTTTGACAAAGTTGATACAAGAAATGATTCCTAATGGTGAAAAGATAGTAGAGGAAACTCATGATCATAACAAAATAAATGTTAATCATGATTTCATAAACTCTAACGTTGGATTGAAGAACCACCATATTCCAAAGATGGATATGAGGAAGTTTGATGGCAGGGATCCCGTAACATGGATACTACAGATGGAGCAATATTTTGATATCAATAATGTGCAAAACACACAAAAGGTACACATTGAAACTTTACATTTAGAACAAAATATATCTGTTTTGTATCGATGACTTTGCTCCCATAAAAAAATGGTCACTTGGTCAATTTTTACGAAGGAAATGATACCACATTCTGAGGATACAAAGAGCAACGCCTTCTTTAGCCAATTGATAAATCTCAAAAAAAAGGGTTCAGTGGTGGAGCACATTGAGGACTTCCAAAAATTGAATACAAGGGTAACGAATATTCTAGAGGAACATAAGATTGATGTCTTCATAGGGACTTTAAATGATAACATCCAACATGAAGTTCGAGTTTGGGAGCCTGATTCATTGGAGAAGGCATTTAGGTTGGCAAGAAAAATTGAATGTAAAATTATGGTGACAAGGAAGCTTACCACTCACATCTATAAATATGGAAGTGTTGCTACTCCTAGACTTTGACAACCTACAAGGTTAACACCACAAAAATTGGAAGAAAAATGAGCAAAAGGGCTTTGCTACAGTTGTGATAGAAACTACACTAAAGGTCATAATTGCATTGAGAAGAAATTATTTTACATATATTGTGAAGAGGAGGAAGAAAATGAAGAAGAAACTTTAAAAGTAGAGGATATACACCAAGAAGAAACCCTAGAAGAAGAAGAAATGAGTCCGACCATATCATGTAATGCATTGACAGGAATTACCACTCCTCAAACTCTCAAGATAGAATGAAATATCAAAAAGAAAAAGGTAATAGTGTTGATTGATTCAGGAAGTACCCATAATTTTATTCATTGTAAGGTAGCCAAAGAATTGAATTGTTTCCTATACCCAGCACCAGAATGTCAAGCGATGGTTACAAATGGAGGAACTATAAATTGATCTGGAAAATTCCATAATATCAAGCTAGCCATGGGGGAATATGTATTGAAGAGTACAATGCTTTCCATCCTAATGGGAGGTGTTGATGTTGTACTAGGAGTACAATGGTTACAATCTTTAGGGACGGTAGCTTTTAATTTTCAAGAACATTTCTTGAATTTTTTTCCGAAAGGAAACGAAATCGAATTACGAGGTATCGCAGGGAAGCCAGGAAAGATAATAAGCTCTAATGTCATGACAAAGCTTCTAAATAAAGAACAATGGGGCGTAATTGCAAAATTATGCTCACTAGAAGTTCCAACATCAAAATCATCTATTTCTCCATATCTCCAAAAAGTCTTGTACAATCATTCCAAGGTGTTTGATACTCCCAAAGGACTCCCACCTATTCGTGATCATGATCATGCTATTCATTTGATTCCAAGAAGCGTTCCTCCAGACATTAGGCCTTATAGATATCCTTATGTCCAAAAGAGCGAAATTGAACATATGATTGCAGAAATGTTAGAGGTTGGTATAATTCAACCTAGTCAAAGTTCTTTCTCTGCTCCAATAGTATTGGTGCACAAGAAAGATGAATCATGGCGCATGTGTCCAGATTATAGAGAGCTCAACAAGCTCACTATTAAAGACAAATTTCCCATTCCCGTGACTGATTAGTTATTGGATGAATTACATGGAGCAATTTATTTTACCAAGTTGGATCTTCGTTCAAGATATCATCAAATTATAATGAAGACTGAAGATATTCCGAAAATAACATTTCAAACTCATGAGGGCCATTATGAATTTTTGGTCATGCCTTTTGGCCTTACCAATGCACCTTCTACATTTCAAGGGTTGATGAATTCCATTTTCAAATCCTTCCTTAGAAAATTTATGCTAGTATTTTTTGATGATATACTAATCTACAGTAGGTTTTGGAAGGATCATGTTCAACATGTTAACAAGGTGCTCAAACTATTGGAAGGGAAACAACTATATGGAAAAAAATCCAAATGTTTCTTTGGAGTACAAGAGGTGGAATATCTGGGTCATATTGTATCTCATGAGGGTGTTAAGCTATACCCTAACAAAATTAAAGCCATTAAGGATTGGAAAGTCCCCACAACCATAAAGCAGTTGCGTGAATTTCTCAAGTTAGCAGGGTATTATCGCAAGTTTGTTAAGAATTATGGGAGAATAGCAGCACCTCTAAAAACATTATTGAAGAAAGATGCATTTTCAGGGACTCCTGAAGCAACTAAGGCCTTTGAAAATCTTAAAGAGGCAATTTGCCTAGCACCAGTCTTAGCTATGCCTGACTTCACAAAAACCTTTATTGTGGAATGTGATGCCTCTGGAAATGGAATTGGTGTTGTTTTAATTCAAGAAGGAAGACCCATTGCTTTTGAAAGTCATTCAATCAAAGGAAAATATTTACAAAATGCTATTTATGAGAATGAAATGTTGGCAATACTACATGCACTAAATAAATGGAGACCTTACCTAATGGGAAGACACTTCAAGGTAAAAATTGATCATGATAGTCTTAAACACTTTTGGAAGAAATAATATCTTCATAAGAGCAACAAAAATGTGTCACAAAGATGTTGGGTTATGACTTTGAAATCATCTACAAAAAAGGGAAGCTAAATGTTGTTGCAGATGCACTCTTAAGAAAGGATGAAGAGGTGGAAGCATTTCTTTGTGCCATTTCAATTATCCAACCATATTGGATGAACAAAGCAAGGGATGAATGGAAGAAGGACAAAGAAGTGTGGACTCTCATTCAAAAGTTGCTGCAAGATCCTAGTACATATGATATGTTTAGTTGGAAAAATTATTCCTTATGGTACAAATATCGCTTATATATTTTCAAGAATTCCCAACTAAAACAAAATACTCTTTTGTAATTTCACACTTCTCCTTTAGGAGTACACTCGGGATTTTTAAAAACTTACCAGAGGGTGAAGAAAGAATTTTTTTGGGATGGCCTTAAATTTGAAATTCAAAAGTTTGTGGCGGAATGTTTGGTTTGCTAACAAAATAAAGTTGAGACAATTAAGACCCCGGCTCGGGTATTCTACAACCTTTATCCATTCCAGGTCGACATTGGGAGGATATTTCAATGGATTTTATCACAGGTTTACCTAAGTCCGAAGGAAGGAGTGTCATCATGTTGGTACCTGATAGACTTACCAAGTATGCACACTTTTGTGCATTATCTGACCCATTTAAAATGAATACAGTTGCTACTGCATTTATGGAAACAATTAAAAAGCTACATGGAAACTTGAAGATTATTGTACGTGAAAGAGATCCCATTTTTACAGGAAATTTTTGGAAGGAATTATTTTCTTGTTTGGGTACTCAACTAGCTCATAGTTCATCTTATCATCCTCAATCCGATGGTCAAACAGAGATAGTGAATACATGTTTGGAAGGATATATTCGTTGTTTTGTATCTGATAAGCAAGCACAATGGGTCAAGTCGTTACCTCTCGCTGAATGGTGGTATAACACTTCCTTCCATACTGCAACAAAAATGACCCCATTTATGGCACTTTATGGATATCATCCACCATCCATCACATCTTATTTAAGGGAAAATTCTAGGGTTGAAGCAGTGGAGGATCACATCGAGCATCAACAAGAATTTCTCCAACTCTTAAAGGATAACCTAAATTTGGCACAAAATTGAATGAAACAATAGGCAGATCAACATCGCAGTGAGAGAAGTTTTGATGAGGGAGACTGGGTATCTTTACGGCTGCAACCATACAGACAAATGTCCCTCAAGCAAGCTAATAAGGATAATAAATTATCGCCAAATTACTATGGTCCTTACAATATTTTGCAAAATATTGGTACTATGGCATAAAAATTGGAGCTTCCTGCTCTTTGTGAGTGCATCCAAATTTCCATGTTTCATGCTTAAAAAAGGTTATAGGGGACGAACTTCTTGTTCAAACAATATTTCGAGAACTTGATGAGGAAGGAAAAACCATATTGGAACCTGAAGCAGTCACGGAAACAAGAACTCGACAACTACGAAATCGATCAATTTCATAGTATCTCATCAAATGGAAGAAATTACCCACTGAAGATTCTACATGGGAAGATGAGAATTTTATACAAAAGCACTCGAAGCTACTCAAGCGTTGAGGACAACACTTTTTTGAAGGACAGGAGCATTTTAGGTCCCTATGTTACTAGTATAGTCCCCTATTGTTGTTAGTGTAACCCCCTTATTGTTATTGTTGTACTCCTGTAACCCCCATATTGTTATTATTGTGTCCTTAAATTATTATTGTTAGGTCGGCTAGGATTACATTGTGGCCCCATGGACTCCTATATCTAGAAAGGAGGTTTTTTCATTTGTATAATCCAAGAATTGTTCATTTATGTAGTGTATTGGAGGTTGCCCCCTTGAAGTGGCTGATTTCTAAGGTGTTGATCTCTCTTTTCTTCTATTTTTGGAGCTGGTTTCATAACAAATTTACCCCGACGAGGCCCATATTCTAGCATTTCATCTGCTAGGGTTAGGTTTTTGGATTTTTAGGGTTTTCTATTGTTTCTCAATAATACATAGGCCTTCGAGCCTCATTTTAATAGGGAGTTCAGAGGCCTGTAGCCACCACATCTCTTCTCAGAGATAATCTACTAGCGCTGTAGCTAGTTTATTTCCATTTTGTTTGTAAACATATTTTAGTTCTTTGATATTAATGAAATGGAGCATTATTTCCACTGCATTTTTATATTTATGTTTATATGTGTATTCTGTTGCGTTCCTACATAAATCCGAATCATGATGGATTACATGGACCTCTCCATATGTCAACACGATATTCTAATATCCCAAAATTATCATACAAGATCCAAATCTATGCACAATCACCACCTCACCAAAGCATAAATTAGGTGGTATTGTGTGCCTCGCAACTATTATAATTTCCTTCGTTCATATTCCAAATAAAATTATGAGATCGAATGAGCTCTATTTTTGAAACTATTAGTCACAATGGTATTAGGTCACATCATGTTTCATCATGGAATCTTCTCTCTAGTTTTCCAAAATTTTCTCTTTTCCCCCTATTTATATGTTTAGGCTACTCATTAGGTGCACCTTGTTTTTTTCCTATTATTTTCTTTTTCATATATGGGTTTATCAATTCTATATTTAACCAATACTTTCACTTAGGTTCTTGGTTTGAAGCTGATCTAGGTGGATATTGGTGTCCACTGACCTATTCCACTTAGACCCCCACCAATACACCATTATTTCTTTCAGTTTCCTTAATTGTAGCTCAAATTACTATTTTTGGCAATTTTTCGGGTCCTAAACTTCAAGAGTCATATTGAGGGCCTAAATTACATTTTTTTTAGAAAATGGGAAAACATGAGTCTTCCCATAACATTTGTAGACAAAATTTGTAGTCCTCAGATAGATACTTCTAATGAGGTATCATGCGCATCAAATGGAGATCATAGGCCAAAGTTACTACCCCAAAAAGTTGATGTACCAAATCACCCCAACAGAGCCCACAATTTTGGTGCTTCATCTCCCAGGGTTAGGTTTTTTAATGTTTAGGGTTTACCATTATTTATCAATCATAAATAGGCCCATGATCCTCATTGTAACTTATTTCATAGGTAGGTAGCCACCACATCTCTTCTCAGAGATAAGCTAACATCGCCCGAGCTAGTTTATTTCCATTATGTATGTAATAATATTTTAGTTCTTTCATATTAATGAAATGAAGTTGTATTTATATTGCATATATGTGTTTATGTTTATATCTATATTCTGTTATGTTCCAAAATAAGTCTGAATTAGTGGTATCAGAGTAGTTTGCTCTTTCTTTGGTTTTCTTTGCATGTCCCCAACAAGGTCAGGGTATAAAGATTTAGTGCTCAAACTCATTGAACCTTTGCAAGAATAGCCTCGCAAACACCAATGGCCTCCCATGGTGGAAGAAAATAAAGATGAGGGAGCATGATATCCTTTCAAAAAATTTCTCGACTCAAGCCCTCGAGCGACAAAGGAACATGATGATGGACACATTTACTTAGATCCTTCAGCAGCTACGCACAAGAAAAAAATAATCATCTAGAAGACACTATGGAGTAACACCTCCCTTTAAGGTAAAAGTTAAATTTGATATCCCCATATTTGAAGGCCACATAGATGTGAATGTTGTAGGTAAATGGTTAATCTGTTAGAAGGATATTTTTTGGTTCATGATTTTTCCAATCAGGAAAATATTACTTTTGCACATCTCAAATCCGCCCCCCCACGCCGTCTCCCCCCCCCCCGCGTCAAGGACTGGTGGGAAAACTACTGTGAGAAGTTGTACAAGAGGGAACTGTCACTCATTTATGCCACACACACTTGGAATTATTTATGAGACACCATCAAGGAGAAATATTACCCTGTCAGGAGATATGAATATAAATAAATAAAGTGGACCATGCTATTGTAGGAAAGTGACCAAGACATGCTAGAGTTCACAAATATTTTTCATACCCTTCGCACAAAGTTGGGTATCAAGGATTCTGAGTCTAATTTCATACTCAAGTACCACAACTGTCTACATAAGTACATCCATGGTGAGATGGATTTCCTGTACATATCCTCGCTTGGCGCCACCTATCGATGCATTGTTAAGATCGAGTACAAATTTAAACAAAAGAAGTGATACTTTGGATCTAAGAATCCGAAGAAAGGAAAATGAGCCCCCAAACCATAGAAAAAGGAAAAATCCAAGCCTAGGGAAACCCAGGATAGCCCACCGAAGCAGTAAGAAATGAACAACACCACAAAGGAAAATAAGAGCACGGGAAAATGGTGTGAATTCCATAAGAGCCACATTCACAACAGGAGTTTCAGGCCAAGCAGTGATTGATAGCCGATTTGAAGGCTTATGAATCAAATACATGTTCTGATTCTGAGTCAAAACCTGACAAGGGGAATGAAAAGGAAAGCATATTATTGATGTGGAGCCCAGTTCCACCATTTCCACCACAAAGATCTAGAATATTGAGCGTGAAGACCCAGAGGAGGGGGAATGCCTCTTCCATTCACATATGTGGGTGAAGGATTCTCCTATGCAGTTCATTGTCAAAAACCGAAGCCAACCGAACCTCATTTCAGAAGAGGTCATGAAGTGGTTGGGGCTATCAAATACAAAAAACACACAACTTTATACCATTGGGTGGATTCACCAAGGATAAGATCTCTGCATTAGCTAGCAGTGTCACCTTTCATACAACATCAAGCCCTTCACAAATGATGTACATTTCGATGTTTCTCCTCTTGAAGTTGGTGATGTATTTTTATGCCAACCATGATTTTGGAAGCATCATGTTGTGTATCATTCTAGGCCTAATTTTTCCTCAACCCACTGTCCTTCATGGCACTGACAACTGTGCTCGACTCTTGTGGGAACTATAGTTCAAGGTGGCTACATATTTACAAGAGAAATCTAGAATTTGGAAACACATACCAGAAGGTCCTGGAAGGTATGCAAGTTCCAAATTTTCACCTCTAGGGTGCACTGTTGTTCCACCTAGGACACCTTTGTGTTCCTTCAAGCGAGCATGCGAAGATGATTTGGGAGGCATGCTACAGTCAGGTCACTGGATATTTCAGAGTATAAAAATAGTGGCAGTGTTGCAAAAGTATTTTTATTGGTCAAACCTTCGCTAAGATGTTGGGAAGTAAATCAAATCCTACATTGCCTATGCCATTTCCAAAGCAACCATCAGGAATAAATTCCTATATAATCCTGTGTGTACTCCTAATTGACCTTGGGAATCCATATCCATGGATTACATATCAGGCCTTTCTTTTACTAAGCATGGAAACAACTGTGTTTTCGTGGTCGTCGATAGATTCTCTAAGATAGTCATTTTGATGACCTGTAAGAATAGTATCATAGAAGAAGCCACTTTTAAGATATTCTTTGAACAAGTGTGGGTACACTTTTGGATCCCACAGTCCATTTTCTCAGATCGAGACAACAGGTTTCTGAGTACATTTTGGTCAAGCGTCTAGTCAATGTTGGATACCAAGCTCACTAAGTCCACGAATTTTCACCGCTAAACTAATGGCCAAACATAGGTCATCAACAAAATGATTGTACACATTATATGCATGTACAAATAAAACAATCCATGCAAATGTGATGAAAGCCTCCCCTATGTCCAACACAATACAACATATCTATCCATAACTCAACTAGCCACAACCCCTTTCAGGTGGAGTTGGGATTCCAGCCACTATGTCCCATTGATATGGCCATACGATTTGTAGCTACTCAGGTAGATTCATCTCATATCCAGTGTGACGCTAATAGGGCTAACAACTTTAGCGAGAACATTCAACAGATCCTCCAGTGGGTCCATGACATATTGGACAAAGCTAATGCTAAGTACAAGCAACATCATGATCAACATCAGGCGCCAACAAGTTCCAGGTGGGAGACAAACTTTGGTTACATTTGCAGAAGGAGCACCTCGTTAGGGCTTACCGCAAGCTTCACCTGCTACGATATTTGCCTTAAACCATAATTAATTCTGTTTGGGACAATGATTTTGAGCTCAAATTTCCACCATAATTCCTTGGCTTGCACCCAATATACAATGTGGACCGACCGCGGCCATACTTTCCCCCATTGTTGGACACATCAGAAATTGTTGAGAAGCTAACATCAATAAAGCTCAACCCAATGTGCATTAAGCAGGCCACAACTGATAGGATCATGGTCACATAGACCAAGAAAAATTTCTCTTAGAAGATCCAATTGTATCAAGTTGTTAAAGCTAGTCAACTCCTGCACTGTGGCAAGTGGCCCACCAAGGACCAAGTTTAGCAGAAGTTTCTCCATCTCATGGAGGCACTCAATTCAATGTGAACCATTTATTCCTAAGGGAGTAGGACTGATCCAGGACTGACCATTTATTTCTCTCAGTTTCTTTAATTGTAGTAAAAGTTACGATTTTTGGTATTTTTTCGGGTCGTGAACTTCCAAAGTCGTTTTGACACCCCAAACGACTTTTTTTTGGAAAATGATAAAATTTCAGTCCCATGTTTTGAGTTGAAAGTCACATTCCTTGGACATATATTTCTAATGAGGTGTCGTGCGCATCAAACAAATATCATATGCCAAAGTTACGACCCCAGGAAGTTGATGCACCAATTCACCCCAACAAGGCCCACAATTTTGGTGCTCCATCTCCCAGGTTTAGGTTTTTGGATGTTCTGGGTTTTCTATTGTTTCTAAATCATAAATAGGCCCTTGAGCCTCATTGTAACACATTTAAGAGGCAAGTATCTACCACATCTCTTCTGAGAGATAATATATCATTGCCTGAGCTAGTTTATTTCCATTTTGTATCTAAGAATATTTCAGTTCTTTGATATTAATGAAATGAAGTTTTATTTTTGTTGCATCTCTGTTTTTATGGTTATATCTATATTCTTCTCACTTTTTTTCACAATTAATCAATAATAATTTTATGAAATTTAGATTAATTTTATTGTAAGTCTTTTAAGATATAAGCTAAAATTAGTGTTTCCAAAGCACACACTTGGGTTTTCTAAACTACAATTTCTAATCTGAATTGTGTTAATTTTCAATGATCACATTTATGCTAATAAAGGTGCTAATTTCTCCTTTAACTTGTTAAAATTATAGATATATGTGGATGTTAGCTCGTTTATTTAACTCAACAATCCATAATTTTAAAGAATTTACACATGAATGGTTTGTTGGCATACCATTGTTCATGATGTTCCAAAGTTCATAAAAATGTTCACCATTGTTCCATTTTTCAATTTCTTTGAGAACTAGTGTAAGTGACAGTTATTCCTAAGAAAACAAACTAAATTGTTAATGGAATGAGAGGAAAATTTAAAAACATGGATATAATTTACATTTGGGAGAGACTCAGAAAAAATAAGACCAAGCATGCAATCGATAGTGCACTAAATTACTCATAATTATGTTTGTGTACATTAAATTGACTCGACAACTAACTAGACATGATTGAACAATCCATAAAATGTCACAGAAAATCCACTTTATGAATACTCACTAAAATTCACATTGGGATGGAAGATAGCCATACCACAAGGCTACAAATATATAGACACAACACACACGGATGCCAAAAAATTATGCAGCTATAACCAAGTTGTCCCACAAATGAATCTCCCCCTCAAAAAAAACCATATGTATCTACCTTCGCATTGACCATAAAGGGTTACTCATTAATGCATGACTGACTTAGGAAATTGAAAAAATGGAACCCACAACCATAGAAATTAAATAATATTGAAATGAACTATTCATACATATCAAAAGTTAAACAAATTACTAAAATTCAAATGCTAACCAAAAAACTAAACAAAACATGAAAAAATATTTCAATTGTGTATTTTATTTTCATGGCCATGGTTTTTCATTTTATATAGTTTATATATTTTTATTGTAATAATTTGGTAGTTGTTCTTGTTTTTACACTCGAGCATGGGTATCACTACCTCAACAAAGATTTATAATCCGATAGGTCAACTTTTTGCTGCAAGTAATTTTTAGATATTTAGTTTGCATGACTCTTTATCCCACTCATAAACATATTTGTTCCTTTAATGTATTTCAATTATCAACTCGCCTTCTCACCTCACACATTAAGGGGCATTTTTTATACCTAAATATTTGGTACCCTAGACCAAATAATGGTAAATTGAGGCATTATGCAGGCTCGTGCCAAGATGTGACATTTCAATGAAGTTTTTTCTTCAAAAAGTACTTAGAGAAAGGTTGTTGTTAATGAAAATTGTGGTCTATCATACTTTTCCTTATAAAGAAATTTGGCTACCTACTAGATTCCAATGAAAACCGACAATCACCCTTTTATTCTTTGAAAACATAAAACAATGAGGAAAGCTAAATCTTGAACGAGGTCAAAGCCAAAATATGGACATGGAAATTTTTCACGGATTATACATGTATGACATTCATCATTGATTATACATGTATGACATGCAACATTGATCTTATCACCTTCATATTCTATATGTATATGAATGCAAAAAAAGAGAGGAAAAGTTAAGGAAATCCATTTTATAACCAGTTTCATTCTTCTCCTTTGTTTTTAAGATGCATATTAGTCCTAGGAGAACATATATAGGGATCTATCACTAAGGAACATGCTTATTTCTTAATTAGTGAAAATATATCTTAACATCATGTTCTCCCAAAGCACATCTTATGTTCATTTCATGGTGGTGTGTCACAGTCGGTCTCTTTCATTTGAATTTTCACTGTATTCTAATACTTTGTGTTGAAATATAATATTAAGTATGCAATGTACATCAAAACGGTGTCAAAACATTGCATAATAAAATATTTTATAACATTTATTGTGAAAATCTATTCCAGTAGAATATCTAGAAACCCCTCATACTCTTAAGGCTTATTCCAATTCTATAGCCCCTAGGCCCCAACGTAGGGGGTATCGTAGTGAATATTACCAAAATCTAGTAGGTGAAGGCCTATCCAATTCAAATGATATGTATTTTCTTTCCATAATGAAAATAATGTGTCGTTTTGAATGCTTATCCTCTTGCCCTGATAGTATAATTTTACAAGAACAATATTAGGGGATCATGACATACTTTTATTAGGTGAATTGCATCTTTTTGGATCTCACTTCAATCCATATTCAATTATGTTTAAATATTATTATGGATAAAGTTAAATGACTACCTACTTAGTTACAATATCAATCATTTTTACTAACGCTGAACTCATTTTTACAATTTCACTTGATTAAATGCTTTCAAATATTTTTATAACTTTTTTTTCTTCATATAATACTCATTTCATAACCTAATCAACATTATTAAATATCAATATTTTCATATTATATTCTTTATAATTAATCAAAGGAAAAAGATTAGTGTACATCAATGGTGCACTGCATTAAATTAAATTAAATAGAATAGGGACCCTCATTGCACCCTTCCTCGTTATCATATAATTGGGAAAGGGTCTACAAATAGTATGTCATGAATGCATAGTATCATATAATTGCGTCAGGGGCTACAAATAGTATGTCATGAATACATGGCACGAAAGTAGATAGTGAATAAGATATAGACGTCCTTACTGCATCTTTGATCAATTTCATAAGCGGAACAACCTAATAGTGACTCTCATGTCATGAATAAATGCCACCGAAATAGATGGAGCATATGTTTAGATTTCTTTACGTTTAACAATTTAATGGAAATATCAAATGACAACGGGCCTCATTACTGGCTTGCTTTATGCGCGCCAATTCAAAGGAAATCTCAATGGAACTGTAACTCAGATCTAACCAACCTCATGAAATTATCAAACGGGTAGATAAATGGCACCATAAAATGAATGACGATGCCAACCTCAGAATTGGAACAGAATAACATACTGTGAAAAGAAGGTGCACCTTCACTGTTCATGTCATTTGGTGCAGAGATTGACAAAACGATGACAACATTAATAAATTCGAATAAATTGCCTACATGCGAAGAAATTTCTTAAATTTATTAATGTTAATTTGGACGGGACACATCACATTATTTCTCATTACCTACGTACCAATCACATTATTTCTCCGTTGTTGTTCACTCCAATCATTACTTACATACCAATAACATTAACATTATTTCACATAACATACATACCAATCACATTATTTCTCCGTTGTTGTAACTCCAATCATCATCTTTGTCTTCCGCTTCAAATAAGTGATTCCAAAAAATGATAACGGAATAGAATTGAATCTTTATTAACGTCCGCCATACTTTCCTTTTAGTTCGCGGTTATATTTCTGGGAGTTAAAGATTTTTGTAGAAGTCTTTTGGTTTTTTTTGTTGTAAAAGTGTTTTCGAGTTAAGGATGGTTATTCAATTTGAATGGGCGTATGGTTAAGGGTATGTATTTTCATTTTTAAAAAATTAAATATCTTTATATAATTTGAGTGCAAACTAGAGAAGATATAGTTTGTATATCTTGCTAGATTTAACAGTAAATGTGTCTGGTGATGAATACAAAATTTTGAGTATTACTTTACTAAAATAAGAAAGAGATTTGTAATTTTATTATTGTGGATTGTCATATAATATTTAAAAAATATTAATAACAAAAATAGATGAGTGTGCATATAGATTTTACATAGACATATTTTTTTTAATCTTCAAGTTAAATTAAAATATCACAATATCAACTACGTATAAATTATTAAAAAAAAACAAAATAATACATTTCTTATAATTAAAATATTTTTGTAAGAGAAATTTATTATACAAATTAGGTAAAATTATATATATATGAGATTTGTAACGTTCTTAATATGGATTTTCATTAAACATTTAAAAAATTATTAATAACAAAATAATTGTGTTAGATAGATTTTATCCATAGATATATGTTTTCATATATATATATATATTCTAATTTTTAGATTAGATTAAAATATTATAATGTAAACTATGTATAAATTATATAAAACAAAACAAAATGATAAATTTTTATAATTAAAATATTTCAGTAACATAAATTTATTATACAAGTTGAATAATATATATATATATATATATATATATATAAGTATGAGAAATATTTGTAGTTTTCTTAATCTAGATTGTCATATAACATTTGAAAAGATACAAAAGCATAAGGGGAAGCTCAACTTTAAGAAAATAGTGTGATTGAAGAAAGGCAACCTACAACCAAAGGTTGAAGGCTGGGTGGAACCCTACCTTCAACCTTTGGTTGTTACGGGTTCCACCCAGCCTTCGGTTGTTAGGGGTTCCACCCAGCTTTCAACCTATTCTCTTGAAGTGGAGCTAATAGATATATGTTTTCTAATTTTCAATTTAGATTGTTCATAAAGTCATGGTGGTCGGTGTTTTGGTAAAGCACTTTTTAATGTAAAGTGTGACTGAATACTTTATTAAGAAACTTCTTAATATAAAATCACTAGTTCAATTTTAAGTCTTGATCACTTCAATTATGAATAAATTATATAAAAACAAAATAATATATATTTTATAATTAATATATTTTAGTGTATTGTTCAAAATAAAATAAATAAATATTTTTTTAACTATATATTTTCAAATAATATTTATAAATAACAAATATTCTTTAAAATTTTATACTTCGATTACATTCCATATTTAAAATATATTTTGTACTTTGACTACATTTATAAATATATTTTCATTTATAAATATATTTTATACTTTAATTACATTTCATATTTAATAAATTTGGAGTTGACACCCATCTTTGCTGATAGATTCAAAATTACATAGGACTGTTTCACCACAAAATTGCATATTTAAGTTAAAAAAATAAAAATAAATAAGTAAATATAAAACGACACTTCTCCCTTTTCTTTACTTCATGACACATCATCCTTGCTTACTCTTTCCAATGTTTACTAATAATACAGATCGGAACGACGGCCACCACATTCCTTGAACATTACTCCGAGAATTGGATGCCAGTCAATTTTACAAAATATATAAATAATGTCTATATGATAAACAATTCTAATCACTTATAATGTGATTATGGAATATGATAGAAGGATTATTTATGGAAAAAATTGAAGAAAAAAATGAATTAATAAAAATATATCTCAGGAAATTTGATTGAGTTTAGAGGTTTATTTTACAGCATGATATGAGACTCATGTGTAAGTTTGTCTTTCTATTTTTTTCTTTTAAAAAGTTTTTATGGTAAAATTTTTATTTGGTTTTATATATATTATATTTAGCTTTCAAAATTATTTTTGTTTTTGTCGATCAAAAGTCGGTATTATATTATCATATCAAAAACATAATTTAGAATAGAAGCCACCGTGGCTTGATTGCATTCATTCAACCCAAAAGGCATGCATTGCCTCTATATCTTGGATGTTTGTCAAGACATTCGAAGCACTTGGTTATTTGTCACAAAATTTACAAAAAACATATCAAAACTAGCATCATGGAGGTGGTTGCAGGGGGTTAGGCGAAGGAGCCATGAAAAAACGATCATGATGGTGCAGGTGATAGCTGATGTGATCTACTTGGGTCTCCAGGGCTAAGAGGTGGTTTTCAGAGCACCTTAGAATGCAGCCCAGACTCTGCAGAGCCTCAATGGTCTCCGTCTACAGGTTATGGACAACGTTGATGTAAGCCACTAATTCATTGTGTTTTTCGTACCTTTGATCACGTAGGTTGTCCAGATTGAGTTGGATTTGCTGGAGCTGAGAAGAAATGGCTTCAAGAGTGGTCAGTGCCTCAATCTTGCCTGGGGATTGGGTTGGAGAAACTGCCATGGCCACTGCTAAGTGCTGGCTCTCCATAGACTCCAAGTGGGATCTCGAGTCTCTTGGAACCTCGCGATTGACCATGCCTCAACCAAAAACACCACGTCAAACCCGACCCTGTTCTCTCAGTGTACATGGGCCCTCCCCTTCCGCTGGTTGTGCATAGTTTCTACGCCAAGTTGCCCCAATTCCTTTCACCCATGAAACCCACACTCCACCCATGCACCCTCGGTTGAGCTTGTGTATGACCATGTCCCGAGTCGAGTAGACCAGAGAAACTCGGCTGCCACCAGTCTTCACACTGTCAAAAAGCTCCACCACCCACACATATGAATTGCTGGAAAATCAGACTGCTCCACGAGCCCAATATAAAACCACACAGGGGTTGGGCCATGAAGGGATTGTTGTTGCGTAGTCCGCGGATTTTGAGCAGGTGCTTAGGCTGTAAACCCAAATCTCCCAATCGAAGACATGACCTCCACTCTGAATTCACTTCCACCACCCTCGTTCTCCTCCTAGTGCAGCACGCACGATCCCATATCGGTGCCATGAAGCTTCCCACCACCCAACCTCCCACCAATATTGCCCAACAGGCCTGTCATGCTTCTTGTCCTAGGCCGGCGGAGCTGAAGCCAAGGCTTGAGAGCCAATAGATGCTCTTCAACACAAACCACTGCATCAACCTTGACCATCGCTCGCTGAAGCGAAATGCTCTGAACGACATCCATCTCGCGTTTAACCATAAACCAACCTGCCATGAGAACGCCTGCCCCGAGGCTCTTTACCACTCGCGGGTGGGAATGTGGTGAGTCGACAAGCACATGGCTTGGGGCCGAGCGAGCCTTAACTACCCCTCCCACTTGTTTTGGTGATTGGACACCTCAGTGGAGATTCACAATTACAATTTAAACAATAAAAAATAACACATTGTATTTTACACTCTAAAGAAATTTACACCTAAAAAAAAATTGATACCTCTCTATTTATATTAAATCTTTAATAAATCTATAATAGTTTAAGAACCAACCATATATATTTTAACATAAGTATGATTAATACATTAATATTCAGCACATAATCTGATAATTATTTAATAAAATTGGAAGGAAATAGACATTGACAACATATTTATAATTATAAACGTTATATAAGTTGAAATATATAATATGAATTCTGATATGAGATCCAACCATACATGTTGAAACGTATATTAAGAAATCTGATATAAGAATGAACTATATATGTTCTCATCTTAACATCTTAATGTATGTGATATTACTTATAAATTTGTCGGTGGTGGGGTGAGAATGGAAATTATTTTTGGTGAATTAAATTATTTGGAATTTTGTTGAGGTGATAGTAATCTACTATAAATAAATTATTCCTCCAAGTAATTGACTAAACTCTCCCTAACTCATGAAGAAAAATAAACATAATCTCTATAAAATTCGAATTTGAATGGAATGAGAATGAACAGTGAAATTATTGACTTAAATCGATCTTAAACGTGAGTAAATGGAGTGTGAAGAGATACATCATTGAGATAAATAAATCAAACTGAAGTTTGATTGGGTTAAATTCCGTGCAAAATCTTTTTCTTGGACATTATATGGACAAATTTCTAAAGGCTTCTGTCAATGGCGCTGCGTCGGGCAACGAGTCTACATCAATCAGTCATTGCCCATTCCAACACTTAAAATTTTGGTCCATCGCTTGCAGGGGTTGATCGAAAAAAAAACGTGCAATACTGGGGTTGATATCCGTTGGACTTCAGGCAATTAGTATTGAGAGTATGTTCGCCGAAATGTTATTTTCTATTGGTTTATGCGCACGCCGAAATCGGGTGAAACGACATCTTATCGATTTAAAGAATTGAAAGTGTTTGTATCCAACGCATATCAATGACTTCTAAATTAAATTAATGTCAACGTCAGCCACACTATGGTGACAGATTCTGTGGCGCCCAAAATACAGCAATAGATTTGCCTTTGAATCCAACGGATATCAGTGACTTCTAAATTAAATTAATGTCAACGTCAGCCACCATATCAATATGGTGATGGTTTCTGTGGCCCCCAAAATACAGTGATAGATTTGCCGGTCCATTATTTTTCAGTTTTGATATTATTTTTCAGATATAAGATGGATAGAAAACATGTTAATTTAGTTTTCTTTCAGATACCTCATATTATTTTTTTTGGCATTTTAGTTAAATATATTTTCAATTTAGTTCACTTTTATTGTTGGATGGGATAACTATTTGTTCATTCTAAAGTTTGTTATGAGGCATGAGTCTCGTATATAATGTTTAGATTAAATATTATTTAACAATTTTTATAGTCATAAATAATTCATGCTCTCAAATTTCCTTAATGGCATTCGAAGTCATTTTAATTTTCAGTTTTCTTTTTTCTTAATTATTTTTATAGTCATAAATAATTCATGCTCTCAAATTTCCTTAATGCCATTCGAAGTCATTTTAATTTTCAGTTTGAACATGTAATTTAATGGGGTGCTTTTCTTCATGTGATGATGGATTTGTTGCCCTCCTTCTCCTCTAAGTGTATTGTTTTAATTTAGAAGCATAGTTTGTTTGTCACGAGTTAGTCCATGCACACATGGTTATGGGTGTAATTGTCTTCTTTAAATGGCACTGTTTAGGTGGATTTTGGTATATGGAACGATAAGTGTGAGTGGTGGTGAGGATAGACCTTCTACCACCTTGCTTCTCAATTGCTTGGATGTTCTTTTGTCTTTCTTCATTCGAAGTTTCACAGTTGAAGATGTGTATTGGTGGTGATATTTTCTTTCAAAGGTGCATGGCCTCAGTTTTATTAATGTGATGTTGAGAAAGCTCTACCTCGTTTCTTATATAGTATTTCATTTTCTAATCTTTCCTGTTGGGTTTAGTTGGTATGCTCATATTTTATATCCATTTGTTCTCTCGGGGTTTATTCTCCAGCCCTTGAGGGTGTGTTTTGGTTGTTGGGCATCTTATACTCTTAACTGTAGCCAAACCCTTAATTATATAGTGCGCTTCTTAGATTATAAGTTTTTTTGTTGAGTTTAATTGAATTGTTTCTAGGTCATTTTCTAGTTCATGACACTACGTTTTTAGTTCTTTGTATCTTATTTTCTTTGTTGAGTTAGTGCATAGGTAAGTCTTACTTTGTTCGAGGGCATTGTAGAGCCTGGTGGGCCATGGTTATGGACTGTGAGGAGTTTGATAACTTGATGAATTTTGAACATTTAGTTTGGCAATTTGGTGATGATATAGTGGTTTTTAAGTCTGGTGTTCAGGGTCTTGTGTCCATTCCTTCTTGTTTTCTTATAGGTCATAGGTCCTTCAGTAGTTGTCCCAATTGTTATATTTATGTAGTATTGATGCCTCCTAGGTAGAGGATGGGTAATAGATGCGGTGGAGGAGGAAATTATTCTTTGGTGCAGAAAATGTTTTGTCCATTTTGATATGATTCATAAGTTATTTTTTTTAATGCAATTCCTCCTAAAGTGAGGAAATAAATTCAACTACTGGAATGTCGAGATGGAGAGGATCATCTATATCAATTAGATTCTAAGTTGGTTGGTCAAGATGCTAAATGGAAATGGATTTAGGATTCTGGAAAATTGAGGAGTTAAAAGCTACATTTTCCAAATTCTCTTACCTAATATCTACAAATTTCAACTCTTTTGCGACTAGTCTTCAAAGAAAGTAGGTGGAAAATTACAATGATTTCTCTTCTCTCAAGGATATTAAATGCATGCTCTAAAATCAAAAGTTTGGTTTGGACACTCTAGATTCTTATTTGGCATGTGTAGAGGGATTTTTTATGAGCGACTCTACCACTAGTGACCTCACAAATCCTCCGAGTTCCAGTGCTCATGCATCATCTACAATAACTTCTTCAAGCCATGACGAAGATCCAGGAATACAATGTTTTTTGCAATAAATTTTGGTAGGTCTCCAATGAGAATGATAATGTATGGATTTTTGGCTTCTTGGCTTCTTAGCTTGTATCATCAGTATGTTTTAGTCTAGGTGTAATTTTTTAAAGAACACCTTTTGGCTTATATGTTGGTTAGCACTGCAGAGGGATGATCCTATGTTATGCTTCTCAATGGGTCGCAGATTAACTGGTACTTTTATGGAATTGTGCAATTACGAATGAATTTGCCTTATATGGATGCTTTTTGGTTCATCCTGGTTTGTTGGTTACTGAATTTGGATAGTGAGGATATGGTTCTTTATTATGATTTTTTGACATGACCTTCAATTAGATGGTATTATTCATGTTGGTGTCTATATACTCTAAATTTGGATTGTGGGGATATATTTGATGGTTGGTTTATGCGTATATTGACATCCTCTACTTTTTGTACCCATTTTTACTTCTTTGTTCCTACTATCCTCTGGGTTTTGTACATATATTGCAATGTTATATATTCTTAAAGGCGTGTTTTTATCATTTTGATGGTGCTAAGTATTTCCTTGATTTATGTTTTCTTCTATTGAAATCAATTTCTGTAGAATTATGGATTTCGTGGAGGCACTCTTTCTTTGGTTTGATGGCACAGTGTCTAGTTTGGAATTCTATTTATTTTTGATGAGTTTGATGGTCTCTTATCTTAATACATTTCAGCTTTGCAAACAATGCAAAATTGTATCGGTAGACCTAGACTCATTATTTCTTGTATGCATTTATTGTGGAAAATTCTAGTATAGTTACCCCTTGATTAACTCAATTGATCATTCTTCTCTTTGGCTTTGTTGTATTTGGGTTTTTGGGCTATTCTAGTTTTCTAGTATACTGGGTGGATCTTTATGTCAAGCTCTGTAATCTCCTTTTTCAGATCAAATATAAGTACTTCAATTCACAAGAAAAAAAACTTAAATTTTCAATTCTCCCAATCTTTTTAAAATAAATATAATGTAACTTATAATGATTAATGATAATTTTCCCTATGACATCCAAGTCATCAAAATCAAATGAGGATTGTACCCATCCTCGACCGCACCAACCCTTAACATAGCTCGATTTTTTCCCATGAAGTTTCAAACTAGTGACCTTCACACCATGGAGTGCCTTGAAACCCTATGGCATCTAAGTTGTCAAAATAAAATGGGGATTGTATCTATCATGGACCACACTAGTCCTTAACATGGCTTGATATTTTCTCATGAAGTTTCAATCTAGTGACATTCACATCACAGAGTGCCTTAAACATATATCCAACTCCACATAGAAAAAAGAATTTTAGTTATAGCGAATGGTTTATGAAATTTGTTCACATAAATATGAGTCATTACTATTGTTCCACCTATTTATTGTTTAAAATGATAAATCTAATAAGTTTTCTATTTTTAAATAGATTTTGAAATTTGAAATTAATTAAAATTTTAAATTTTTCAAAAATTAATTAATTAATAAATATTTAAAATCATTTTTTTAAAACCTATAAAATCAAATTTACAATTTATTTAAAAAATTATAAAATCTTATTATTTTATTTTATAATATTTAGAATTAAATATAATGATACAACTATTTATTAAGAAATTTTAATTTTCCAAATGCAATATATATATATATATATATATATATAGAGAGAGAGAGAGAGAGAGAGAGAGAGAGACTTTTCCTAAATAATTTTTATTTTGATTTTGATTTTTTTCAATGATATTTGAACATGTAATTTAATGGGGTGCTTTTCTTCATGTGATGATGGATTTGTTGCCCTCTTTCTCCTCTAAGAGTATTGTTTTAATTTAGAAGCATAGGTTGTTTGTCACGAGTTAGTCCATGCACACAGGGTTATGGGTGTAATTGTCTTCTTTAAATGACATTGTTTAGGTGGATTTTGGTATATGGAACGGTAAGTGTGAGTGGTGGTGAGGACAGACCTTCTACCACCTTGCTTCTCAATTGCTTGGATGTTTTTTTGTCTTCCTTCATTCGAAGTTTCACAGTTGAAGATGTGTATTGGTGGTGATATTTTCTTTCAAAGGTGCATGGCCTCAGTTTTATTAATGTGATGTTGAGAAAGCTCTACCTCGTTTCTTATATAGTATTTCATTTTCTAATCTTGCTTGTTGGGTTTAGTTGGTCTGCTCATATTTTATATCCATTTTTTCTGTTGGGGTTTATTCTCTTGCCCCTGAGGGTGTGTGTTGGTTGTTGGGCATATTTTACTCTTAACTGTAGCCAAACCCTTAATTATATAGTTTGCTTCTTAGATTATAAGTTTTTTTGTTGAGTTTCATTGAATTGTTTCTAGGTCATTTTCTAGTTCGTGACACTACGTTTTTAGTGCTTTGTATCTTATTTTCTTTGTTGAGTTAGTGCATCGGTAAGTCTTAATTTGTTCAAGGGCATTGTAGAGCCTGGTGGGCCATGGTTATGGACTGTGAAGAGTTTCATAACTTGGTGAATTTTGAACATTTAGTTTGGCAATTTGGTGATGATATAGTGGTTTTTAAGTCTGGTGTTAAAGGTCTTGTGTCCATTCCTTCTTGTTTTCTTATAGGTCATAGGTCCTTCAGTAGTTGTCCCAATCGTTATTTATGTAGTATTGATGCCTACTAGGTAGAGGATGGGTAATAGATGCGGTGGAGGAGGAAATTATTCTTTGGGGCCGAAAATGTTTTGTCCATTTTCATATGATTCATAAGTTATTGTTTTTAATGCAATTCCTCCTAAGGCGAGGAAATAAATTTAAGTACTAGAATGTCAAGATGGAGAGGATCATCTATATCATTTAGATTCTGAATTGGTTGGTCAAGATGCTAAATGGAAATGGATTTAGGATTCTAGAAAATTGAGGAGTTAAAAGCTACATTTTCCAAATTCTCTTACCTAACATCTAAAAATTTCAACTCTTTTGCAGCTAGTCTTCAAAGAAAGTATGTGGAAAATTACAATGTTTTCTCTTCTCTCGAGGATATTAAATGCATGCTCTAAAATCAAAAGTTTTGTTTGGAAACTCTAGATTCTTGTTTGGCATGTGTAGAGGGATTTTTTATGAGTGACTCTACCACTGGTGACCTCACAAATCCTCTGAGTTCCAGTGCTCATGCATCAGCTACAATATCTTCTTCAAACCGTGACGAGGATCAAGGAATACAATGTTTTTTGCAATAAATTTTGGTAGGTCTCCAATGAGATTGATAATGTATGGATTTTTGGCTTCTTGGCTTCTTAGCTTGTATCATTAGTATGTTTTAGTCTAGGCGTAATTTTTTAAAGAACACCTTTTGGCTTATATGTTGGTTAGTATTGTGGAGGGATGATCCTCTGTTATGCTTATCAACGGGTCGCAGATTAACTGGTATTTTTTTGGAATTGTGCAATTACGAATGACTTTGTCTTATATGGATGGTTCTCGGTTCATGCTGGTTTGTTGGTTACTGAATTTGGATAGTGAGGATATGGTTCTTTATTATGATTTTTTGACATGACCTTCAATTAGATGGTATTATTCATGTTGGTGTCTATATATTCTGAATTTATATTGTGGGGATATATTTGATGGTTGGTTTATGCGTATATTGACATCCTCTACTTTTTGTACCCATTTGTAGTTCTTTGTTCCTACTATCCTCTGATTTTTGTACATATATTGCAATGTTATATATTCTTAAAGGCATGTTTTTCTCATTTTGATGGTGCTAAGTATTTCCTTGGTTTATGTTTTCTTCTATTGAAATAAATTTCTGCAGAATTATGGATTTCGTGGAGGCACTGTTTCTTTGGTTTGATGGCACAGTGTCTAGTTTGGAATTCTATTTCTTGTTGATGAGTTTGATGGTCTCTTATCTTTATACATTTCAACTTTGCAAACAATGCAAAATTGTATCGGTAGGCCTAGGCTCATTATTTCTTGTATGCATTTATTGTGGAAAATTCTAGTATAATTACACCTTGATTAAATCTATTGATCATTCTTCTCTTTGGCTTTGTTGTATTTGAGTTTTTGGGTTATTCTTGTTTTCTGGTATATTGGGTGGATCTTTATGTCAAGCTCTGTAATCTCCTTTTTCAAATCAAATATAAGTACTTCAATTCACAAGAAGAAAAAAACTTAAATTTTCAATTCTCCCATTCTTTTTTAAATAAATACAATGTAACTTATAATGATTAATGATAATTTTCCCTATGACATCCAAGTCATCAAAATAAAATGAGGATTGTACGCATCCTCGACCACACCAACCCTTAACATAGCTCGATTTTTTCCCATGAAGTTTCAAACTAGTGAGCTTCACACCATGGAGTGCCTTAAAACCCTATGGCGTCTAAGTCGTCAAAATAAAATGGGGATTGTATCCATCATGGACCACACCAATCCTTAACATGGCTCTATATTTTCCCATGAAGTTTCAAACTAGTGACCTTCACATCACAGAGTCCCTTAAAAATATATCCAACTCCACATAGGAAAAAGAATTTAGTTATAGCGAATAATTTATGAAATATTTTCACATAAATATGAGTCATTAATATTGTTCCAAGTATTTATTGTTTAAAATAATAAAATTTAATAATTTTTCTATTTTTAAATAGATTAAAATTTTAAATTTTTCAAAAATTAATTAATTAATAAATATTTAAAACCATTTTTTTAAACCTATAAAATCAAATTTACAATTTATTTAAAAGATTATAAAAAATTATTATTTTATTTTATAATATTTAAAATTAGATATATAATAATACAACTATTTATTAAGAAATTTTAATTCTTCAAATGCAATATATATATACATATGGAGACTTCTAGCCACAATAAAACTTTTATAATTTAAAACATTTGCAGTCATTATAAGGCTAAATTTAACAATCATATATATATATATATATATATATTTTTTTTTAGATTTTAAATATTTTAATTTTTAGTTTTTTAGATAAAATTTAACAATATAGTTTTGGGGGATATTTCAATTTTTATTATTTAAATTATAATTTTTTAAATAAATAAATTTAATATATTAGAAAATCTTTAGATCACTTAGATGATATAGAATCGATTCAATAAATCAAATCTAAAATTTTAACAACTTTCAACTTAATTTTAAACCAAATTAATCAAAAATATATTTAAAAAATAACCAAAATATAAAAGATTTAAACAATATAATTATATAAAATCCAAATCATAAAATGTTTAAAATATTTATATAAAATACTACTTTTTAAAATTTGATACAAAATATTAAATAAATCACATTCACTATGCAGTTGCTCATTATTATCCATCTTTCAAGATTTACGCGTATCATCAATTATCACTGAAGTTGGAACATTAATATTAGTGTATTTTATTCGAATCCTCGAATCATGATCCTTTCAAGATATAGTATTTATATTTTTATATAAAATCTACTTCTTACGGAGTATTTAATTGTGAATTTAATTTATTAATTCTCTTATTATAATCAATTTTTCATTAATAATATATTAATCTCTTAAAATTATATTTATAATCACTTTAACTTTTAGAATAGTAATTATATTGAAGGAATTTCTCTTTGTGAAATTTTCTTATGTAAACAATTTTCACTCAAGTGAATCAGTGAGCTTCAATTTTGTCCTTCTATATTCAATCATATTTGACCATGTAACTCTTGTTGTAAGACGTGAAGAATAATCACAACATTACTACAGTTGCTGCTCTTCGAATTTGAAATGTTTGTCAGGATATCGTTGCTAAAGTTGTTGTTCGATATGTTGAGGAAGTGCATAGTCAAAATGTTTAGGATCACTGCTAGGAATGGTGTGCTTCACCGATGTATTGCAATTGTTTGTTTATGATATCTCTCCTGATAATACAACTCCTCTTGCTATTCCACTCATCGAATCTCCATGAATGGGCGGAATCCAAATCTACTTCATTTCGATCCACTCTCTCGATTGATGTTCAAAAGAAGCTAGACTTGCATTTCAATTCGTTAAATTAGGGTCCTCAAAAAATATTTTGCAAGCTTCTCAGAGTTTTGGATGCACAAGGGAATTATGATCATGATGGAGCTTCCATTTACAAATAAAATTATCCTCCTGTTAGGGTTCTATAATAATAGGGCTCATAATTTTTGAATTGACTATGATTAGTCTTGTAAATATGTACATACCTTGCTTTCTACAAGTTGTTTTCCCATATTTGAAAATAATAAAAAATGAAAAGAGGGTAAAAGTATTAAAAGAAAGATCAAAGGACTTGAAAAGAAAAATATAAAAAAGAATAAAAGATGGATCCCGAAAAAAAAAAGAGATAAGAATAAAACATGAAAGTGTTGCAAGTCAAAATGTCACTACTTTTTACTTTTATTGCAAATAAAATGATTATCTGCAGCTTGTTCAAAATGCCATAATCGATGATGAGTTAAATAGTTTAATCTTAACTTTTTCATGCTTCGAATTTCATGTTTATAGATAGAGAATAAAGATCTTTCAAACCGTTTAAACTTGACAAATCAGTAGATAGTTAGAGAATAAATGAGGAGCTCAACAGTTTATTCTGAGCTCTCGGATGAAATAAGGTTAGAATTAGATAGTTTATGCTTTAAAAGAAAAATGGATTTAGAGTTGCAAGCTCAAATGCACCCATGCAAATAATGAAAAAATGGTAGAATAAATGATGGGTAGGTATAAAGTAGTTACACAAGGCATGATTAAAACACCATTCGGTAAATTACTAATTTTCCTTCCATCAAAATATTCCAAAATTCAAAACCTTCAGTTATAAAGGCTCGGAACTTTTCTCTGACTTTTGTTGGGACCTGACCCAAGGCTTAATGACCGATTGATACTAAGTATTGGATTCCCTTCAAAAAAAACCCTTTTCCTCAACATTATCACCATTTTTCTAAAATAATATCCCTTTTCCTAAAGTTAAAACACCTTTTTTCTTAGGGAAAGTAAAAACCCCACTTAACTGATTTGATTTCATATAAAAACATCCAAAAACCCCACAAAAATATGTATTATCTTAAGTATTAAGTGTAAAAAGTTAAGTATGGCACCACCATTATGAAAAATATGCCAAAACAATTCCCAAAACACATTCATTTTCATATTAACAATTAACTTATTTTTTCTAATTCCCTTATAATACCCGATCCCGTAGTTATATTAATTCATTTATTAAAATACCCAAAAACCCACTTTAATAATGTTTAACCTATGGTTTTAAATATTCCACATGACATACTCCGATTTCCCCCATAGTTAAAAAAAAAACATATGTTATATATATATATTACCCGCCCTGCGGTCACTTTACACTTGCATATCTCCTATTTTACGTGTAAATCACATAGCCGCCTATCTCATAAATATATTAGATTTTACGTTTAAACATGTTTTAACTTATTATATTAACCCTGCCACATAAAAAACTCCTGCACCCCACGCCCATTCGCCGAGTAGCTCTACCGACAAATAAGAGTCATTCGCATCTCCTCCGCCATATCCGACAGTCCAAAACCCATATCGCAAATTAAAAAGCGTGATCGTTAATCCATTTTGGATTTGCGAAATGGATGGTATTTCCCTCCCCTCTCTCCTCCACGTGGTGCAAAATAATTGGATCGCATTTGTTTGCGAAAAACCATTTACTGCTTTCCCATGTTGCAATAACTTCCTGGTGGTATTCGACTCCCCGACGCCGAACTTCCATCCCGTTTTGAAATGACCGACATTGAATGCATACACTGTTTAGCTTGGATTTTCTATAAGACAACAGTTGTATGTGTTCAAAACCTTTTTCTGTGTTTTCTCCTTGTTTAACCGTCTCCAACTAAAAGAAAAGACATTGTTTCCCCTGGTTCATGCCCAAACAACCAGAATTTAGCCCAAATCCATTGATTTGACTACTCAGACCTACCAATTTGTGTTTAAAAGACTTCAAACAGCTTCCGAAAGCATCCAAACGCCCCAGAAACCCAATTTCAAGTCAAAAGACCTGCAATAATAGGTATTATTCAAAGAAAATACCCTCCTGTCATTTGAAAAGAAGCATTCTGTGAATTGAAGCCTCGTGTAGCCTGTTTGCCTACAGAAATACCATTATTGCCTTCAAAAAATTGTATTTGCCGTAAAAACCCTGATAAAATCACATTTTGAATACTATAACATGTTTTAAAACAAAATTGAAGAAATTTTAGCCTTTTGCAGACCTGTAAAACCCTTTGAATGATTCAAACCATTTTTAAATGCTCAGAACCCATTTTTATGCATAAATTAAAATGTTTTAGGTCTGTTTTATCTGAGAAAAGACATGAAACCCTTGTTAAGCCTTTCCTGAGTTCGTAAAGAGTCTAAAAGATTGATTTTAGAGCAGAATTGAAAGTTTTTACCAGAATAAAACCTAATTATACCCTTTTTTGTTCAAAGAGTCCTCTTTCATACCAAAAATACCTTCTGTAAATAGTCTAAGCTTACAGAAGAGTATAAAAAAGCCTAAAAAATAGAGTTTCTAAGATCTAAAGGTTAAAATTTTCAAGAACAAATCCAGTAATGGCTTCTAAAATCACCATTGTCATAAATCCACTACAACCTCCTATTGTAGATGTTGATCATACACCTTTAGCTGATATTGATTATAAGATAATTGATCCAGTAATTAAATTCAATCTTCTAGATGTCCACTACTGGAGTTTAGAAAAATCCTTGGATCAGGGAGATGAAGTACAAATTTTGGAGTCCAATTTACCCAAATATGTGGTTCCCCATACTCATCAGTGTCCAGAAGTCATTATATTTTGTCAATCCAATTATTCCCTTGACCAAAGAGCTATTATTAATGCTGAAAAAGATTTATTGTTCACTATTACTGCAGAGTCTATAAACCTAATGCTTCAGTTAAAACCGGATCCTAATGCATTCCCATTATCCATAGAAGCTCTTACAAAGATTTATCTTGACTTAGACTTTCCTAAGAGATTTCAGGTCTTCCAAACATTCATGCCTACATATGTTGAAATCCGAAAGATTAACCCTCCATAATAATCATCCAAATTTCCTAAAGGATCAAGACATGTTATTACATTGTTATCCATTATCCTGGGTTATTTTACTGATGAGCACACTGATGAGTCTATACTTGGTTTTCTATCCACTTTTGTGCCTAGTCAACCCCCCACAGTCATTTATAACTATGCTGAGTACATAACTGATAGTATCCATGATCAGCTTGTGAAACTTCCCACTGAAGGAGTTTTTAGATATACATCCTTTCTCTTTCACATGTTCCTTTACTTCCAAGCAGATAAATTCCCAATAACCCTTCAAAAATTGGATGTGGAATGTAATTCACTATCAGTCATTTTCTGGACTTCTCTAATCAGAAAAGAATCAACATAATTCACTTATGTGGATTTCATAGATTGTTTTGTTCACCCATTGATAAACATGGTTACAAACAGTGTACAACCAAGGATAAGTAATGAGATAAAGAAATTTTTACAGCTATCAGAGCAAAGCAGAACTGGATATCGGTACCTTTACCAAAATCACATAGAGATTAGAGTCTATGGGTCAAACCTCTTTCCCTATAAATTGCCAAAATACTTGCCAATGAGAGTGTTTTCCTTAGAGTACATAAGACAAATTATAAACTCAGACTCTATAAACTTATTGGCTGCTAAAAAGAGGTCTCAATTCAAATTGAAAAAATGGGTGGGTCCTTTCATTTGCAATCACAGGGAAGCAGGTGTAGAGGCAGAAAAATAGTTGCTGGAATATAAGTTTGAACAAAGTTTATTGTAGAACTATGATCCTCATGGAATACTCATTAAAATGAGAGTCAAATGCAAATCAACCCCTTATATCCATGATAATAAGCCCAATATTGAACAGTTTGCCAATCAAACAGAATGAATGGACAATACTTTGATGGAAACAGTTAAACAAGGTGATACTAGTCACACGTTGAAGACTTTAAATCAGGAGGACGAAACTACAAAGATAATCAAAGAAGAAGGAACATATATAGCTTAAACAACAACAAAAACCAGATTCAAGATCAGATACAACAATAAACCTAAGATTAATCCAGCGGATAAAGAGAAGGAAACAATTGAGTTTTTAGATGAAGAAAATCTAGAGAAGAACACAGATGCTACTACAGTTATTGAGAATGAACAGAAACCTGATAATTCAAACATTCCGATGCTTGAAAAACATCAAAGCATGGAGGCATCCTCATCACATGAAGTAGAGGATACAGACAGTTATTTTAAAGAAAAGTACAAACAGATCAAAGCAAAAAATGAAGAGATCAAGAATGAGATCTATTCACATTATCTAAAAAAGAATCCAAGAAATCAAAATAGGCTTCTTTCAACCTTTGATTATGCAAATAAAAAATTACTAATGATAAATCTATAGCCAACAGTGGCTAAGCCTAGAATAGAAACGGATTATAAGAAATTTGACTTTGAAGTACCAGTAGAAAGCATTGATCCCTTAGATCAAATTGAGTTTCATAAGAAAAGCTCAGAATTTTTTTATTCGGCTATGACCACAAAGGCCATGAGTGCCCAGGAACTCTAAAACACTATAAAAAATTTGAGAGATCAGATTAGGATTGAAAAGGCTTCTTCTTATGCTAAAGACACTAGAATCAAGTATTTAGAAGAAATGGTGATTGAGGTAGGATATGACCCTTCAAATGTAAAGGCTACAGAAGAATTGGTGAAAAATAAAAATGTTGACATTGTCGCACTTAGAAAGAAATTGAAACTGCCTCCAATAGAACATCCTCAGGCTAAAGAAACTGTGCAAGAGGAAAATCAGAAAGTTGAGATGATGAGTCTCATACTACAAATGACAACACAGATCAAAGAGATGGACATTGAAATGGGAAAGCTTGTCCAAGAAAAAGAAGCTACAAAAACTCAAAGTGTTCCTCCTACAATCATCCCCATGGTAACTACAACAGTTCCTTAAACTTTAGTAGAGAAGTTGGCACCAAAAGTCCCATTTGCTACAACTGTGCCAATGAATTATTCCACTAATTCTGCTACTGAATCATCTACTTCAGTGGTGCAACAAACATATGAGGCCAGCAAGCTCATTTAAGCCATGGAATATATGTCAATTCAGAATAGTGAGATCAATAGGTTGAAAGAAAAAATCAAGAACTTGGAAGATGCCAAGAAATTAGCACAAATAAATGCTAAAATAGAGGAACAGAAAACCAAAAGGTTAAGTGAGTAGCTTAAGAAGGTTGAAGCAGAGTTAACCTTGAAAGAGCTAATGACTTACATAAAAAATCAGTTGTGGTCCAAAATCGTTTAGTCAATCAATGATACTTGGCCTTCCATTCAGGTAATTTATGAAAAAAAGGAATTAATCAAAGCAGCCAGAGAAGAAATTTTGAAGACAAAGGAAGAGCTAGGTGCTAAGCCTAAAGAAGCCCTAGAAATAATCAAGTTTATCAATACTAAAAACAAACAAGAATTGGATGAGATAGGTATAACTGACAGAACTGAAACAATTCTTGAGGTGAGAAAGGTAGTTTCAAAGTAAAACTTGATGAAGCATCTAGAAGAGAAGTGTCAAAACATGGATTTGGAGGTAACTAGGTTCATGGTTATGTTTGACACCTTAAGACAAAAAGGCTTGCCAAAAATTCGTATTATAAATGATAAACTAATGAAGCAAGAAGATTACAACAAGAAGATCTAAGATTTTTCCAAATAACAAGTAAACAAGGCAGATTGGCAAGGAGTACCTACAGACAAAGTGTTGCATAAGAGTGCTGAAAACTTGTTCTATTTACAGCATGAGATAAAACATCTCTTTGTGGTCAAGCCAACCTTTGTTAGATACATAAAGGTTGATGATAATTTCAGAAAACTTACAAAGATCAAGTTAACTGATGAAGAATTTTGGAAAAAACTTACTGACTTACTGTAAAATACAATTTACAGTGGAAGAGGGTGAAAAACAAAGTGTTGTTTTTACACAATAAAAACAGATTTTTACAGCAGTAAAACAGTTGGTTAAAGAGTATCAGTGGTTAAAGTGTATCAGATAAAGAGTATCGAATGAGAAGATAAAGTTTCAAAACTAATTGAAGATCAAGTGCCAACGTTGAAGACACCTCAAACAACTAGCTACAGCCTAAGTTCAACAAGAAATATATTTTATTTAATAAATAAGACAGCTTGCAAGTTTGTTATGCAGCTGTCACTATCTTTTTGTAATAGATATTTTATTTTCCTTAGAAAATTCCTATAATTTTTCTAGGATATTTTTTATAACTTTTTGTATAAATACTTCATCCTTTGAAGTATTAGTGTGGAGTAAATTGCTGAAGATTTCTATAGTCAATACTTCTGTACCTGAAGGGTTTTTATGCCAAGTTTCAAGTCAACAAGCTAGATCAAATCAATAAAGTATCACGTTTCAGGATTCATGTGTTGGGCTACTCAAGTGAAGTACTTTCTACTGTTATTTGTTAAATCTTCTTATGTTTTCCACTCATACATAAATGTATTCTAAATTTAAATGTGAAATCATGAAGTGATATATCAGAATTTGTTAAAAGAAATCTGTTATTTACTGGTTTTCATTTTGATTTTTTCTGCTGATTTCCAGAGTAGTGAACTCTTAATTTCTCCCTCTTTCGAATGACCTCTATCCTCTTCACTCCTTATCCGGATCAAAGAATCCTTGATTTCTCTTTATCCTGGTTAAACCACTTCACCAATCAACCTCAAATACCTTGAGTGAATCTATTATCTTGCCCTAAAAATATTTGACTTTAGACTTTGATCCTGACCTATCTGCTTGACACATTGAATCCATTTTCCCAACGGAAAAACATATCTACCACTATCCATCTCGTTAAGTGATTTTTCTAACCAAACCAAACCGAATATCAAAACCAAATTTCCCATATAACTAGAATAAGATCATATACAAAAAAAAAGTTAAATCTTTAGAGAGAGCCCTCTCTAAGCCTTAGGAAGGCTAGATCCTAAAGCTTGAAAGTAGGTTTGTGGTTACCTCTAATATTCTTGAAACTATAAAATCAAAATCTCACAACTTTGGGAATTATTAGAGAGATAACATACTGGCGACTCCACTGGGGAAATAACCAATCCTTAGTTTTTAAGTAGATCTTAAAGGAAATATTTTTATTATATTTTCACCTTGAAAACTGTTTTAATAAGTTGTGAGTATATTTTTCATAAAAAATTGTAATTTTGGCTTCTAGAAGAGTCTACTATACCAGGTCAAATCCAGATCCACAACCAGCTGTCATAGCATATGATCTTGACAGAATGGGGAAAAAGAATAAAAAATTATAAGATTTAGGTAATAAAGTTTCCTTAGTTAGAGAAAATTCCCTTCCAAAATAGTTAGCAACTATACAAGACATTGATTTTGACTTAAATTTTGAACATTCTTTATTAAGAAACAAATCAGAAAGTGATTTAAATAGTAGTGTTATGGATCCTAATTTTATTTCATCTCTTGAAATTAAATAGGAAACTGTTTCAGTAGATTCTGAATGAAAAATATTTGAGGCTTATGACAAGCTTGATGAAATAAACACTACTATACTTAAGGAAATAGATGAAGCTATTTTTCAGCATTTAGTTGAATTAGTTTCTTTATCAGCTTATACCCCTAATTCTTCTACGACTCATTTAGATACCAGTCTTTTAGAGTCCCAACGTTCATCTCTATTTACTACCACATCATCCATTACCTCCACCACACTTCATTCTACATATCCATTTATTCCTAAACAACCATTCCAACCTATAGAATTATTCCCATCCTCCACCACCTCATCTTCATCCACTAGTTTTCCTTTTGCATTTTCCAATACATCATTCTCATCTCCTAGCACTTCTTCATACTTCCCAACTTCATATTTTGGTTTCTCAACCACATTTTCTAGCACATATTCCTATATCCCAGTCTCATCTGCAAGTTCAACAACTACATCAATAAGCTCTTCTAGCTCTACCCCAAGTACTTCCAATTCACCCCCAAGTCAAGCTAGAATTCAAGCCATGGCTGCTAGATATGCTCCCTTTATTCTTCCAGCCCAACTACATGAAATGCCCTAGGAATATCAAAACAAAATACCTCAATTTGATGCAACCACTCAATATACTTCCCAACAACATGTTAATAAGATGACAAATTATTTTGAGCTTCATGAAATAGATGATTCTGATGTAGAAATGAGACTTTTTGCTCAAACATTAACTGGGGAAGTTAAAAATGGTTTAAAGGTTTGAATCCTAGTAGTGTTGATGATTTAGCAGCGTTTCATAGGTTATTCATCAAAAAATGGGAAAAGAAGAAAAATCCATTGCAAATATTATCAAAATTTGAAAGCATTAAAAGAGCACCTAATGAGATAGTCCAGGATTATTACACTAGATACACCAATATTTATAATTCAATCCCTATTAATATCAAACCCACTCTAGACTCTGTCCTTCTCAAATTCCCTGATGGATTTGGAACAGACATAGCTTATCAATTAAGAGAAATGAATCCATAGACTTTAGAACAAATGCAAACAAATGTTGTTAGTGTAGAAGAAAATTTGTTGGCTAGAAAAGTTAGATTAAGGAATGATAGGAGAGTAACAATAAAAGAAGAAGAATCTAGTTCAGATTTAGAAATAGATCAATTAGCCAAAAATTTAGAGAGAATGATGGATAGATTAGATAATATAGGAAGGAGGCCACAATGGGATAACCAACAACAAATTAGGAATCCCAACTTTAGGAAAAACACAATCACGGGAAAATGTAGAGAATCAACACCTGATCAAACAATAAGACCACCTTTCCAAGAGAACTATGCTAAAAGTTCTCATCAAAAGGATGATGATGAAAGATACCATAAATCTAATGAGTATTAATGATGATAACACTATCTTTCTTACACAATAAGATCAAGATTTATATGATTTACAAAAAATGCAATTAATTCTGGTGAATCATTTGATTACAAACAAGTTTATGATTTTTCTATCAATGAAGTACATAAGCAATATAACCTTAGAAGAAAGAAAAACATAGAGCCTTCTACTAAGAAATCTTCACAAACACAAACTAAGAAAACAATAGAAGCTCCCACTACTAAAGTTCTGCAAATTCTCCCGACGAAAAACAAGAAAAACTCTAATTCATCCGAGAAAATTTCAAGCCCTAAAATTTCACCTAGTCCTAAGATTGTTGACATAACAGATGAGGTTGTCCAAACATCAATAGATTCACAAAAATATGCTGCTGTAAAGACAATTAATTCTGCTAAAACAACAATTTTAAACTAAAAAACACCCACTGCTAATCCAAAATCAGTTGATCCAAAAGCTGCCACTGTTAAAATAACTTATGAAAATACAAAATCTACAAAAACATCTACTACTTCTCAAAGTATTCCTGAAAATAAAACTAAAAATGTTAAGACAGTAGAAACAAAAACTGAAAATGAGAAAAAAACTGTAGAAAAAGAAGAAAAACCTACTCAAACTACAGTTACTAAAGAAGAGATAATTCAGCTAAGTAAATCACAAGCTCCTTTTAATATCCAAGCTGAAATTGTAAAATTAAAAATACCAATTCCTTTGACAGAATTGGTAAAACATGATTTGTACAAAATAACTATCACTGAAACCTTAAACATGAATGATGGAGAAGATTAAGTAAATCTAAGTGATGATCAACCAGAGTTAATTTTTGGTCCTGATGTTAATGGAAAACACCAATATGAAGCAGTTCCACCATTTTACATTAGCTTAACTGTTCATGACCAAATATTACACACTGAAATGCTAGATTCAGGGGCTTCACACAATTTAATGCTAAAAGCAATAATGGAAACCCTAAATTTAGATATCACTAGGCCTTACAAAGATCTCTTTTCATTTGATTCCAACAAAGTCAAATGTTTAGGTTTGATTAAATATTTGTGTGTCACATTAGTTCAATATCCTGGTAAAAGCATACTCATGAAAATTGTAGTAGTTGACATCCCTCCCAAGTATGGAATGCTCTTATCTCACTCATGGGGAGCTAAATTACATGGATCTCTACAACTTGATATGTCATATGCAACAATATCAGTTTTTGGCCAACCAAAGTAACTTTATAGGGAAACATTGATGAAATATATGGTGAGTAGTGTAGAAATACCAAGAAATTACCAAATTTACACTACACCTACTAACATGGATTCATTCATCTTATGCAACTCTGAAACAGATATTGAAATCAAAACTGAGCTAAAAGATGAAAACAAAACACCAGATAGTGAAAACATCTTTCATGAATCATTATGGCACCTAGATTTTGATGTTTCAGTCAATAAGTTAGGAGTAGGAGCAGGAGTTTGGATAACTAACATGGAAAACAATCATGCAGAAGGCCATGCTTTCAAACTAAATTTTAAATGCACCAATAACATGGCTGAATATGAAACTCTTATTTTAGGACTGCAGATTGTTAGGAATTTAGGAGGTAAAATAATATCAATTATGGGAGACTTAGAGTTAATTGTAAAAAAGATAACTGGAGAATATTCTGTTTATAATCCAAGGTTAATCCGATATAGAGAAAATATTTTAGATTTGATCAAAGAATTGTTAGAATGTGATTTTTCTGCAATACCAAGAAAATAGAAAATACAAGCTCACTTCTTGGCAACCTTTGCTAGTACCTGTAATATTCCATTTCAACCAAATTATAGATATACTGTAGAATTAAAACACATAACTATAATTCCTAATAATGTTAAATTTTGGCAAATTTTCTCACAAGATGAACAAATATATCATTTTATGAATAATGAAGGTGAATTCCATAATTGTAAAATAGATACTGATTGTACCATAGATCAAAGCTTAGATAGTGAAGATGATTTGAATAATGTAAATGTAAATAAATCAATTTTTTCTAAACCTACTAAATTTATTCAATTAGACATAGATAATTTAGAAAAAGTAGAGATTGAAGAGTTATTAGATAATGAATCTGATATTTTTAACCTAAAAGATAACTTTTTACCAAAAGGCTTAACTCATTTAGAAGATTTATTTCACTCTAATGATGTTGCAAGAAAATCTAAAATGGAGCCATTTAGATCTGATATGAGGAGTGTAATACTGGTACAGAGTTAAAACCTAAGATGATTAATCTTTCCAAAACTTTAGCTCAGGAAGAAAAAGAAAAGTACATAGCCTTTTTTAAGGAATTTCAAGATGTTTTTTCTTAGAGCTATGAGGACCTAAAATCCTATGACACTAGCATAATACAACATAAAATACTTATAAAAGAGGACCAAAAACCTTTTAAATAAAATTTAAGAAGGATCAATCGTGTTTTGATTCCTTTAATTGAGAAAGAGGTAAAAATATTGTATGATGCCCAAATAATTGCACCAATCAGATATTCTGATTGGGTTTCTAATCTAGTTCCCACTAGGAAAAAGATAGGAGAAATTAGATTATGTGTTGACTTTAGAAATTTAAATAAGGTTTCCTTAAAAGATAATTACCCTTTACCAAAAATGGATCAAATTCTACAAAGGGTAGTTGGTTCTTCCATAATTTAATTATTAGATGGATTTTCCGGATATACCAGATTCTAGTCCAACCAGAAGACCAAGCCACAACTGCTTTTACTACTCCATGGGGAACTTTTATGTATGTAAAAATGTCTTTTGGGTTAATGAATGAGGAGCCACCTTTCAAAGAGCTATGGATATAGCCTTTGCAAAAGAGATTCATGAACTCCTAGTGATTTATTTAGATGACATTACTGTATTTTCAAAGACTGATTATGAACATTTGGATCATCTGAGGCAATTCTTTCTTAAATGCAGGAAATTTGGCACCTCTCTAAACCCTCAGAAAACTTTATTTTGATTGGAAGAAGGTAAACTTATAGGACATATTATATCTAAAGAAGGAATTAGAATAGACCCAGCCAAAATAGAGGCAATTATTAACATTAGTCCTCCTAGGAACATTAAAGAGTTCCAAGCTTTTCTAGGTAAAATTAACTTCCTTGGAAGATTCATCTCAAATTTAGCTGAAATAATTAGAGAGATTAACAATATACTTAAAAAAGACTCAGTAATTAAATGGACTATTGAAGCCAAGCAATATTTTGAATCAATTAAACAAGCTTTAACATCAACACCAGTCCTTATGGGTCCTAACTTTAAGAAGGATTTCATTATTTTCTCCTTTGCTTTAGAACACACTATTGCTACAGTTTTACTGCAGAAAATGACTAGGGCTATGAGCAGCCCATTGATTTTTTTAGAAAATCACTCAGAGATGCCACTTTAAAGTACAATATAATGGAGAAACAGGCCTTAGCTTTGGTAAAGGCCATCAAATACTTTAGAGTGTACATTCTTTATTCACACATCATTACCTATGTTAAAAATGCAGTTGTAAAGGACATTCTAAAACAGAATGGTCCTGATGGTAAAAAAGGCAAGTGGATTGCCACAATTTTGGAATATGACATAGAAAGAAAACCCACCAAACTTATAAAAGGTCAAGGTTTAGCGAAACTCATGGATGAATCAAATTTTCATGCTTTAGACATTAATTTTATTTCCCAAGTAGATTATTAGGAAGAGATGGCGACTCCAGAGATTAGTGAAGCCTTTTCAGACTCACCATGGTATGTAGATATTATATTTGTATTACTAAATTTACAAGCTCCTCCTGGATTATCAAGAAAAAAAGCTAGATTCTTAAAATTGAAGGCAATGAGATTTTGTATCATAGACAGTGTACTATTTTGGAAAGATCATGGTGGAATTTTATTGAATTGTTTGCTTAAAGAAGAAGCTGACAAAGTTTTAGAAGAATTTCATGCAGGTGAATGTGGAGGAAATCTCTACTGGAAGACTACTGCAGACAAGATCCCTAGAGTTGGTCTTTACTGGCCTACTTTGTTTGCAAATGTAAAAAGTTATATGACCTCCTGTCACAAGTGTCAAATATTTGAAGGAAAGAAGAAGCTATTACCCCTATCCTTAAAACCATCTCAATAGAAACACCTTTTCAACAATGGGGTCTTTACTTCATTAGTGAAACTCACCCTCAATCCTCAGCTCAACATAAGTGGATTCTGACAGCCACTGACTATTTTACTAAGTGGATAGAAGTCATACCCTCCAAGCAAGCCACTGACACTGTAATTATCTCCTTTTTAGAAAAAAACATACTTTCAAGATTTGGATGTCCCCAAAAGATTATCACTGACAATGCAGCTACATTTAAATCTGAAAAGATGATTTATTTCTGCCATAAATATCACATTATCCTTGGCCATTATACTACATATTACCCTCAAGGTAATGGCCTTGCTGAATCTTCCAATAAAAGCCTTGTGAAAATTATCAAGAAATTACTAGAATAACAAGAAAATTTGGAACAAGAGGTTAGTTAACGCCTTATGGGAAGATAGACTTACCACCATGGAAAATTTTAGGGGCTAATATTCGCAGGTGGGCTAATTTTCCATGGTTTTTCCAAAAAAAGGATTCGCCAATTTCCTTTTTTTATAAAAATGATTCGCCCAAATTTTACAATATAAAATTATTTTACCTTAAAAATCGCCAAAATTATATAGACAATATATATAATATCATTATAAATTTGAATAATTTTACAAATACATCAATAAACACTTTATAGCTTGCATATTAGGGACTAGTTAGATTCGCCATTTTTTTAAACTTCAAAATAATTTTCCATCCTTAAAATTTTCCCTGCTTACCACCAAAAAAATATATTGGTACTTCCCCTTACCAGCTTGTTTATGGAATGGATGTTGTTTTTCCATCTTCCTTAGGAGTACCAGTAATTAAAATAATCCAAGAATTACAAGTTGATACCAATGACATTTAAAGAAGGATTAACCAAACCATTCACTTGCAACAAACAAGAGAAGAGGTTTATGTTAAGTCTCAAGTTATCCAACATAAGATTAAGATATTTTTTGACAAAAAGAGTAAAGAAGGTGATTTCTACGTTGATGAAGAGATCTCCGGATTATCCACAGTGTGATCCAACAATGGTCAACGTTTCGAATCCTAACGGGGATCCATCTTCAGGATAAGCTGAGAAGTGAATGAAAAGTGGGATTCAAGGAAATAAGAGAAAGGTAAACATGGGAAATTTGCTTTCCTATGGAGAGTCCTTATGTTATTTATGGTTACAGAGGTAACAATGCTTTCTTTTTTAAAGATATGGATGGATTAGATCTGCTAGGTGGACCTGTCAACGGTAGAATTTTGAAGCATTACTACTCTTCAGAAATAACCAGCAGTCAACTTTGTTTACTTTATCCATTGTACATAACATTTCAGATTTTAGATTGGATTGGATGTTTTCCTAAAAAATTTGAAGCCCGAAGAGAAGGCCCTAAGATTTGAAAGGTAAAATATCATAAGTATGAATAATTGTAGAGATTAGACAATATTTACAAGGTCACCACAGTCAAAATTTAAAGGCTACTAGTCTCAAAGTCCTTGACATTTCACCAAGAAATGCCATCCCCATGTGGAGCCACTGTTAGGGTCCTATAATAATAGGGTTCATAATTTTTTAATTTCCTATGACTAGTCTTGTAAATATGTACATACCTTGCTTTCTACAAGTTGTTTTCCCATATTTGAAAATAATGAAAAATGAAAAGAGGATAAAAGTCCTAAAAGAAAGATTAGAGGAATTGAAAAGAAAAATATCAAAAAGAATAAAAAATGGACCCCAAAAACAAAAAGAGATAAGAATAAAACATGAAAGTGATACAAGTCAAAATGCCACTACTTTTTACTTTTATTGCAAAAATAATGATTATGTGCAGCTTGTTCAAAATGCCATAATCCATGATGAGTTAAATAGTTTAATCTTAACCTTTTCATGCTTTGAATTTCATGTTTATGGATAGAGAATAAATATCTATAAAATAGTTTAAAATTGAGAAATTAGTAGATATTTAGAGAATAAATGAGGAGCTCAACAGTTTAATCTAAGCCCTCGGATGAAATAAGGTTAGAATTATATAGTTTATTCTTTAAAATAAAAATGGGTTTAGGGTTGCAAGCTCAAATGCACCCATGCAAATGATGAAAAAATGGTAGAATAAATGATGGGTAGGTAGAAAGCAGTTACATAAGGCATGATTAAAAAACCATCTGGTAAATTACTAATTTCCCTTCCATCAAAATATTCCAGTATTCAAAACCTTCAGTTATAAGGGCTCAGAGCTTTTCTCTGACTTTTTTTGGGACCGGACCCAAGGCTTAGTGATTGATTGATACTAAGTATTGGATTCCCTTCATCAAAACCCTTTTCCTCAACATTATCACTGTTAGGTCCCTATATCACTAGTATAGCCCCTTATTATTGTTAGTGTAAACCCCTTATTGTTATTTTTGTACCCTTGTAACCCCCATTTTGTTATTATTGTGCCCTTAAATTATTATTGTTAGGTCGGCTAGGATTACATTGTGGCCCACTAGGATTAGATTATGGCCCCATGGACTCCTATATATAGAAAGGAGGTTTTGTAAATTGTATCATCCAAGAATTGTGCATTTATGTAATGTATTGGAGGTTTCCCCCTCGAAGTGGCTTATTTCTAAGGCTTTGATATCTCTTTTCTTCTCTTTTTGGAGCTGGTTACACAACATTTGGTATCAGAGCTTGGGATTCTAGGGTTTCGCTGCTCCAAACAGGTCATCGTGGCAGTTTCGCTATAACTTTTTTTATACGAAGTTTCCAAAGCTGAAATTTTTAGGGTGCGAAGCCAAAATCTTGAGGAAGCTGGTATAAAAATTTCAGAGTTTGGTTCGCAATAATTGTGGAGATATGATCTGTGGAAGTCAGGTATTGTTTCAGGCTCCTAAACAGGTCATCGTGGCATTTGCACTATAAATGTTTTTCTACGAAGGTTCAGAATCTGAAATTCATATGGTGCGAAGATGAAATCCTGAGAAAATTCATAAAAACATTTCAGAGCTTGGTTCGCAATATTTTTGGAGATATGATCTGTGGAAGGTAGTGCTTTTTCAGGCTCCTGAATTTCATCTCAAAGAGGTGATCGTGGGAAACGTTCAATAAATCTCTCTCTGGAGATTGGATTGGAGTGCTGTAAAAAGTGGTTGCAAGTACACGGCCTGTAGTTTCTTGGCTATCAATTTCAGAGACAAAGGACAAAACAGTGACACGTGGCAAGTCGTACAAGTTCGCTCTACTGAACCAGTCTAGAATTAGGTCATTGTGGTAGATTGGACACAACTTTGTCTTGGAGAATCCAAATCAAGTCAGACCTGTGGCATTTGAAAGAAGCTTCAGACAAGGTTAAGAATCTGAAATTCATATGGTGCAAAGCTGAAATCCTGAGGAAATTCATAAAAAAATTTCAGAGCTTGGTTCGCAATATTTTTGGAGATATGATCTGTGGAAGGTAGTGCTTTTTCAGGCTCCTTAATTTCATCTCAAAGAGGTGATCGTGGGAAAAGTTCAATAACTCTCTCTCTGAAGATTGGATTGGAGTGCCGTCAAAAGTGGTCACAAGCACACAGCCTGTAGTTTCTTCGCTATCAATTTCAGAGACAAAGGGTAAAACAGTGACACGTGGCAAGTCGTACAAGTTCGCTCTACTGAATCAGTCCAGAATTAGGTCATTGTGGGAGATTGGACACAACTTTGTCTTGGAGAATAAAAATCAGGTCATACCTGTGGCATTTGAAAGAAGCTTCAGAGGGATACTACAGGGCTGAATTTCAGATATCGAATCTTTTCAATCACAGTAGATAACATAATTTCAATATCGAGCTCCTCAAAGCTAGTAAAAGGTGTGTATTTGTTTTCCGAATTGCATAAGTCTTGTTTGAAGAATCAAGTTGAATTGATTGCAAGGGCCTATTGTAGAATAGATATCAATATTGGAGTCTGAAATGGCCCCTAAAAAGAATTCAACACCCATTAAGCCTTTAGAAGGCCCTACTATTACTCATGAAGATGAAGAATGGCAACATGACATGTCAAAATTACAAGAGCAAATGCAACAAATTTCGCTCTCGCAAAGAACAACAAAAAATGAAATGGAAGTTTTGAAGAAAGGCGTGGAAACTAAGATGGATGGTTTGAAGAAAGGCGGGGAAGCTAAGATGAATGGTTTGGAAGCTAAGATGGATGGCATGGAAGTCGGCATGGAAGCTAAGATGGATGACATGAAGAATGATCTAAAAGCATACATGGAAGGCTTGATGACAAGCTTAAAACCAGAAATGATTCCTAATGGCGGAAATATAGGAGAAGAACCTCCCGATGAGAACAAAATAAATGTTAATCATGATTTCATAAACTCGAATGTTGGCAGGAAGAACCACCATATTCCAAAAATGGATATGAGGAAGTTTGATGGAAAGGATCCTGTAACATGGATACTACAGATGGAGCAATATTTTGATCTTCATAACGTGCAAAACATGCAAAAGGTACGCATTGCAACTTTACATTTAGAACAAAATACATTTGTATGGTATCAATGGCTTTGCTCCCGTAAAAAAATTGTCACTTGGTCAATTTTTACGGAGGAAATGATAGCACATTATGAGGATACAAAGAGCAACACCTTCTTTACCCAATTGATAAATATCAAACAAAAGGGTTTAGTGGGGCAGCATATTGAGGACTTCCAAAAATTGAATATAAGGGTAACTGATCTTACAGAGGAACACAGGATTGATCTCTTCCTAGGCACTTTAAAGGATAACATCCAACATGAAGTTCGCGTTTTGGAACCTGATCCATTGGAGAAGGCATTCAGGTTGGCAAGAAAAGTTGAATGTAAAATTATGGCGACAAGGAAGCCTACCACTCAATTCTATAAAGAAGGAAGTGTTGCTACGCCTAGATTTCCACAACCCACAAGGTTGACACCACAACAATTGGAAGAAAAAAGAGCAAAAGGGCTTTGCTACAGTTGTGATAGCAAATACACTAAAGGTCATAAGTGTACTGAGAAGAAATTATTTTACATAGATTGTGAAGAAGAAGAAGAAAATGAACAAGAAGAGGATATACACCAGGAACCACCCCTAGAAGAGGAAGAAATGAATCCGACCATATCGTGTAATGCACTGGCAGGAATTACCACTCCTCAAACTCTCAAGATAGAAGGACATATAAAGAAGAAAAGGGTAATAGTATTGATTGATTCAGGTAGCACCCATAATTTTATTCATTATAAGGTAGCCAAAGAATTAAATTGTTTCCTATACCCAGCACCAGAATGTCAAGTGATGGTTGCAAATGGAGGAACTATAAATTGCTCTGGAAAATGCCATAATATCAAGCTAACCATGGGGGAATATGTATTGACTAGTCCAATGCTTGCCATTCCTATGGAAGGTGCTGATGTTGTACTAGGAGTACAATGGTTACAATCTTTGGGGACGGTAGCTTTTAATTTTCAAGAACTTTTCTTGAAATTTTTTTCAGAAGGAAAGGAAGTCGAATTACGGGGTATTGTGGGGAAGCCAGAAAGGATAATAAGCTCTAATGTCATGACAAAGCTTCTAAAGAAAGAACAGCGAGGCGTAATTGCACAATTATGCTCACTAGAAGTTCCAACATCAAAATCATCTATTTATGCATATCTCCAACAAGTCTTGGACAATCATTCCAAGGTGTTTGAAACTCCCAAAGGACTCCCACCTATTCGTGATCATGATCATGCTATTCATTTGATTCCAGGAAGTGTTCCTCAAAACATCAGGCCTTATAGATATCCTTACTTCCAAAAGAGCGAAATTGAACGTATGATTGTAGAAATGTTAGAGGCGGGTATAATTCAACCTAGTCAAAGTTCTTTCTCTGCTCCTGTAGTATTGGTACACAAGAAGGATGGATCATGACGAATGTGTCCGGATTATAGGGAGCTCAATAAGCTCACCATTAAAGACAAATTTCCCATTCCCGTGATTGATGAATTATTGGATGAATTACATGGAGCAATTTATTTTACCAAGTTGGATCTTCGTTCAGGATATCATCAAATTAGAATGAAGACCGAAGATATTCCAAAAACAACATTTCGAACTCATGAAGGTCATTATGAATTTTTGGTCATGCCTTTTGGCCTTACCAATGCACCTTCTACATTTCAAGGGTTGATGAATTCCATTTTCAAACCCTTCCTTAGAAAATTTGTGCTAGTATTTCTTGATGATATACTAAGGAAATGTTAGCAATACTGCATGCACTAAAGAAATGGAGAACTTACCTAATGGGAAGACACTTCAAGGTAAAAACTGATCATGATAGTGTGAAACACTTTTTGGAACAAAGACTATCTTCAGAAGAGCAGCAAAAATGGGTCACAAAGATGTTGGGTTATGACTTTGAAATAATCTACAAAAAAGGAAAGCTTAATGTTGTTGCAGATGCACTCTCAAGAAAGAATGAAGATGTGGAAGCATTGCTTTGTGCCATTTCTATTATCCAACCAGATTGGATAACTGAAGCAAGAGATGAATGGAAGAAGGACAAAGATGTATGGACACTCATTCAGAAGTTGCAGCAAGATCCTAGTACATCTGATACATTTAGTTGGAAAAATGATTCCTTATGGTACAAAGATCGCTTATATCTTTGTAAGAATTCCCAACTAAAACAAAATTTTCTTTTGGAATTGCACACTTCTCCTTTAGGAGGACACTCAGGATTTTTAAAAACTTACCACAGGGTGAAGAAAGAATTTTTTTGGGATGGCCTTAAATCTGATATTCGAAAGTTTGTGGCGGAATGTTTTGTTTGCCAGCAGAATAAAGTGGAAACAATTAAGACCCCAGGACTTCTACAACCTTTATCCATTCCAAGTCAACGTTGGGAGGAGATTTCAATGGATTTTATCACGGGTTTACCTAAGTCCGAAGGAAAGAGTGTCATCATGGTGGTAGTTGATAGACTTACCAAGTATGCACACTTTTGTGCATTATCTCATCCATTTAAAGCAAATACAGTTGCTACTACATTTATGGATAGAATTCAAAAGCTACATGGAAGCCCAAGGGTTATTGTGAGCGACAGAGATCCCATTTTTACTGGAAATTTTTGGATGGAGTTATTTTCTTGTTTGGGTACTCAATTAGCTCATAGCTCATCTTATCATCCTCAATCAGATGGTCAAACTGAGATAGTAAATAAATGTTTGGAAGGATATCTTCGTTGTTTTGTATCTGATAAACAAACACAATGGGTCAAGTGGTTACCTCTCGTTGAATGGTGGTATAACACTTCCTTCCATACTGCAGCAAAAATGACCCCATTTATGGCACTTTATGGATATCATCCACCATCCATCACATCATCTTTAAGGGAAAATTCGAAGGTTCAAGCAGTGGAATATCACATCGAGCATCAGCAAGAAGTTCTCCAACTCTTAAAGGATAACCTGAATTTGGCGCAAAATCGAATGAAACAACAGGCAGATCAACATCGCAGCGAGAGAAGTTTTGATGTAGGAGATTGGGTATTTTTACGGCTACAACCATATAAACAAATGTCCCTCAAGCAAGCTAAGAAGGATAATAAATTATCGCCAAAGTACTATGGTCCTTACAAGGTGTTGCAAGAGATTGGTACTATGGCATACAAATTGGAGCTTCCTACTTCTTCGCGAGTACATCCAGTTTTCCATGTTTCATGCTTAAAGAAGGTTATAGGAGAAAATCTTCCAGTTCAAACAATATTGCCAGAACTTGATGAGGAAGGAAGAATCATATTGGAACCAGAAGCGGTCATGGAAACAAGAACTCGACAACTACGGAATCGATCAATTTCAGAGTATCTCATCAAGTGGAAGAATTTATACATTGAAGATTCTACATGGGAGGATGAAAAATTTATACAGAAGCACCCAGAGCTACTCAAGCGTTGAGGACAACGCTTTTTTGAAGGAGAGGGGCATGTTAGGTCCATATATTACTAGTATAGTACCTTATTGTTGTTAGTGTAACCCCTTTATTGTTATTATTGTACCCTTGTAACCCCCATTTTGTTATTATTGTGCCCTTAAATTATTATTGTTAGGTCGGCTAGGATTACATTGTGGCCGACTAGGATTACATTATGGCCCCATGGACTCCTATATATAGAAAGGAGGTTTTGTAAATTGTATCATCCAAGAATTGTTCATTTTATGTAATGTATTGGAGGTTGCCCCCTCGAAGTGGCTCATTTCTAAGGCGTTGATATCTCTTTTCTTCTCTTTTTGGAGAGTACAGATTACAACATTGGAGAGCCTCCTTTATTCTAGAAAATGATTCTCTTGCTTCCTTAGTCCATTGCACTTCTTCCTCTTTCTTCAACATATCAATTATTTTTTTAACAATCTCTGCATAATTTGATACAAATCTTCTTATAAAATTAATATTTCCCAAAAATTTATGAATATCTTTCTTACTTCTGGGCAAAGGAATTTTCTGGATTGCTTCTACCCTTGTTGGATCAATTTTTACCCCTTGTTTGGAAACTATGTGGCCCAATAATTTACCTTCTTCCAATGCAAACAAAGACTTTTTGGGGTTCAGTGACAAACCAAACTTCCTACATTTCTCAAAATTTCATTGCAAATTTTCTAAATGTTCATCATCTGATCCTGAAAAAACATTGATATCATCCAGATATATAACCACATACTTATCTCCAACAAATTCAATGTCCATGGCCCTTTGAAAGGTTGCACCTGCATTCATTATCTGAAATGGCATTCTAGCATACATGAAAGTACCCCATGGGGTTGTGAATGGTGTCTTTTTCTGATCTTCTTTGTCTACCTCTTTGTTGGCTTGAGGGTGTTGACCTAGGTTCCCCGGGTTCAGATTTAAGGTTTTCCAACAAACCTCTATCTTATTAGCCCTTTAAACGATGACACCTTCTTTGGAACCAAGGTCTCACCGAAGTAGTATGGGAGAATCTTGGAACTGAGTTTCGCACTAAGAGAAAAGAGAGTTAATAATGACATTTTTAGATCTATCAAATTTGTGTAGAAGAAGTATTATCACAGAACCTCTAACAATATACTTGCAGAATGTGAAGCTAATAAACCCATAGATAGAAATTAAACATAAATAAAGCAACTATTACTAATTAGATCTCAGTAATACCTCTGCATCCATGTGCGCAACAATATTCATTAATATATAGAATCACCGTAATATCATAAACACAGCCAGTTATCATAACATAGAGATACGTTCAAACATATTTCTCATTCATTAGCTTCCAAAATCCACTTACAAACCCGATTCCCAACCCGCGTACACAGCCAGCGGCGTCCGCACACAGCAGGATTAAGGATCTCCATGCACACAGACAGCATCAGTCCTTACCCAAATACACCCCAAAACATATCTGAACAGTTTACAACTAGCATCAATCACACTTTTCTTACTTCTAGACTCAATCTATCCATCTACTTATAGCATCTTATCCTATGCTATCCTATTGTCCACAAACCGTGGTTTGCAGACCCTTGGTCTACCCTTTTTACCCGTTACAATTCATTAGGGGTTTGGCCCACCCCAAAACCACTTCACTAGACCAAATATTACAAAGCTGGACAAAATTGGGGCTAGGAAACCCCGTTCCAACAACTGCCATCTGATTATACCCAGAGAATCCATCAACCATGGACATTTTATAAGCTCCTGTCAATTTTTTTAAAACATAAGCCATCTTGGGTAAAGGATAATTATCCTTCAGAGATTCTCTATTCAGGTTCCTAAAATCCACACACAATCTTATCCCCCAATTTTTCTTCTTGACAAGAACCAAATTAGAAACCCAATCAGAATATCTTAGGGGAACTATGATCTTTGCTTGGAGTATCATCTTTACTTCTTTTTCAATGGGAGACAATAATAATGGATTTTTTTGTCTGAGCTTTTGTCTATGAGGTTTGAATCCTTCTTTCAATGGGATCTTTTTTTGTATGATACCTTTATCATATGTTTTCAGATCTTCATATGACCAAGTAGATACATATATGTACTTCTTAAAAAGATCAATATAACTTTCCTTGTAATTTTTGGGAACATATTTGAATAACTTCACCATTTTTGTTCTGCTAAGTTCTGTTAGCACTCAAATCTACCTCAGGCTGAAATGAAGTAAAACTCAAGGCTACATCAAACCATGCTCAGCCTCGTAGCTAGCCCTACGAGGACAGGAGAGGGCTCTCTCCGTCAATCTCGAGAAAATAAGCAATAGAATGCGAGATGACTTACAATAAGAACTGATTTTAGGCTAGTAAAGGGATAGGTATGTTTGATTTTTGGTTTTTTGGGTTTTCGCTGGAGTAATGGGAAAACAAATTTTGGGTCCGGGGATAAGGTCAGACCTTTGCAGAGTTCAAGCTGGGGCGAGGTAGGTGATGATCTTGATGCTTTAAATTGGATATATGGATAGATTAGACCGACGAGGGGCTGAAGAGGGCAAAGAAGAACTTGGATCCTCTCCAAACAGCTGAAAACATATAGAACTAACTGAATTCAAAGGCCAAGCACTGTAAACAATGGATTCAACCTTATTTCACTCATTCAATTTAGTTCAGAAGCATAATGAAAGGATGGCAACATTAAACATGAAGAAACTTACAGTAAACAAAGGAGAAAAATCATCAAGAACAGAACACCACAAGGATCCCAACAAGTGCCGCAAAACCCCTGATCTTTCCTTAGCCAAAATATGAAAAGTATGTACAATAGTATCAAAAGTATCCCAAGAGTCCAACCTGTAGAATGCCTCAGAAATTACAATATATAGATCACTCTAACCCCTTTCCCCACCTCTAGGGGTCGAATTCCCTCTTCAGGGATCAGTTTAAACCAATTCTAATCATGGAACTACAATCTAGGCAGCTAACAACTTGCCTCTAAAAGAGTGGAAACTGATCCATTACATGATTTTTTACTCATTTGAGAGTGAATCTTCTAGAAGAGATAAAAACAAGCCAAAGTTACATACCAAACATGAATTTACATCATAACAACCCAAGAATTCTATCCATAGGCAAAACTGGTCCATAATAGGCGAAATACTGAGCTGGCAGCTGAAAACTCAGAAAAATCTCTAGGTGGGTCGCTCCTGAACTGCGTGGGTCGCTCATGTTCCAAGCTGATTTTGAGGTAGCTCCCGACATCCAAATTGAGCTCATGATAGCTCGTTGGAAAGCCCTGGATGTCTACTTTCCAACCCAAGTAGAATTTCTGAATTTGGAGTTGATTTGACCCTTCAAAACCTCATTCTCCCAGAGGTACTTCCTGCTGGTGCAAAAGGTGGCAGCAAGGTGGTTTTCATGGTGTTTTTGAGCTGTTTGACCATCCAGATTTTGTTGAAATACTAAGTTGACTTCAGAGGATGCATAATTAACCATGAAAAATCCAAAAATGTAAAAATCTCCTCCAACAAGTGTCTCAAAAAAATGCGAGCGCATGAGCGCGCGACCCACGTAGCTGCAAAACCTGTTTTTTAGACCAAAAATTTGGAAATGACAAAATTTTCTCCGAATTTGCCCAAATTCGGAGCGGAGGTCCTCCATCATGTGTCTTGCCCGGTCAATGAAGCCTCGGCCAAAATCCGAAGTGGATTAGGCCTTTTCCGCCGTCGAAGTGCCTTGCGCAACCTCCTCTTCATGATCCTCATCCTCGCTTTGCAAACATGCATGCGAGCCCAGTAATGGCCTTTCATGTGGCGAAGCATGTCTTTGTCGCGATTGGCCTTCGCCAATAGCTTCTCCAGATGTATATTTACCCGAGTGAGTACGGTATCTCGGTCAGCTGGTGTCATGTCACCGGGCCTCTTTCGATTCCACTGCCTGTCCTCACGGATTTGGCGCACCTCATAAAATGTGAGCTCATCCTCGAGCTGTTTGTTGCGCTGCTCCAAATAGTTAATCACCCACTGAGCCTTCTGCAATTGGTCTTTCAGCTGGTCATTCTTGGCCCTTTGCTCCTGGATGACTTCCCTCAGCTTCGAGCTAGGAGAGCCCGTATCAACATCAATGACTGTCATATCGGTGTCCCGGCCTCCTGATGGGCCCTCATCATGCATGGGCCTCTTGCCCCTGTCTTACACGTACACACTGCTGGGCTCGTCTTCTTCTGCACAAATGTCACCATCCTCTCTATGTTGCGGTGTATGAAATACGGAATATTCATCATACGCACCCTTGTGAAGTGCATCAGCAAACGAACATGATATGAGAAAAGACGAGCATACCTGCCCTCACAACTAAAATGCTGAATGATGAGCCTCATGAGTGGTGCATACTCATCTCTCAAGAATCTGAATGGAAAAACTCTGCTCAAGTAAGCCACATATCCAGTTTTAATGTATGGCTCATAGTGAAATTTCTCTAACTGCTTACCCTTGCTCCATTCCTCGCCTATGTTCGGTATGCCAGTGGCTTGAGCAATAGTCAAAGGTGATACAATGAAATCAACCCCAGCAAGGCTTACCCGA